>CM062809.1:365756185-367135724 GCA_031772625.1 Pinus tabuliformis
GATTGAGTGAGGATATCCCAAACTCGACACGAGAGCAGAAGAGTATCATGTTCAAGAGTGACATGCTGCCTATACAAAGGATGTCTCATCTTCATTTTCCCCCGCTATTTCTAGCGAGTACCCCAATTATCTTTATCACAAGCTTGAAGGGGATAACATATGATTTTTATGTAAGTTCATTATTCGGATGAATCCATCCTAGTAAGTTTTACCTGCCCTAGGAAGGAGAAGCTCAGTCTCATCATGGTGACGAGTCTTTCGTCGCAAAGTTTTAATGAGCCTGACGTAAGAAAAACTCGGTATCTTTTTCATGTTTAGAGAGTTTGAAAAAGAAACGAAAAAGAAAACTCCATCATGTCCCTTTTCATAATTTGTCCCTCGAATCCAAAAAGGTAGAAAACAATATCCGAGGGAACCTCTTGACCATGTTGACCAAGGTGTACCTTTTTCATAAATAGTCAGTCTCAGCCCGAAAAAGGGGTAAACGTATACTGAGGTGACATCGATTCATTTACTTTAACGAGTTTGAAATGACAAGTACTCGACAATCTTTTCAATTTTCGAGAGTTAGAAAAGAGCTAAAATATGACTCCAGGGGGGTTCCTTTTTCGTTTATTTAATGAGTCCTTAAAAGAGATAAAATAAAAATCCTAGAATCAATCAATAATGATCACTATTCATATTGAAGTTACCTGTAACTGCACAAGAAACATACCCATCAATGATATCGAGAAAATATTAAATATTACAAAATATTCGAGAAAATGACTTTCAAAACTTATAAATAGGTAAGAGTAATTCCACTTTTTACCATTTTACCAAATTGTGCTCTGAAAGTGCTTTTGTGCCCTAATTTCCTTGATTTTCTAGTGGTTTTTGCGGGAGATCCAGGGTACCATTTCACGATCCGTCTACGACAGGTAAGAGCCTCATCGCTGCTCTTGCAATTCATTATTTTTTTTATGCAATTTTAACGATGAATTTTAGGCTAGAAAGGAGGATTTTAAAATTTTAGGTCGTCAGCGACCATCGTGGGTATGGTCATTGGGCCCGTGTTGGTTGTGCTCGAGCCCAAAGGCTCACGCGATACCATTGCATTATTTTGAAAAGAAGGTGCGATGACACTGAGAGTGATTTTTTGAAGTTAAAAACTCTCTTTTAAGTAAAAATTTGATGATTTTCATCCATGTAAAAAGCATTAATAAGTGTTTAAATGTTGTTTGTAGGAGAAATATGGTCTTGGAGTGGAAATAAAGAGGCCATGAGGCCGAGGATTTCCAAGCATCTCAGGATCCGGCATGCATAAATGCTCTGAGGGATTGTGGCCTACTGAAATTCTTCCGGACCACAGGGTTGAGGGCTCAGATGGAGTTGCTACCCTATCTAATCAGCCTTTGGGATGTAGATCGAGAGATCTTCATCATCAAAGGGAAAGAACTAGAACTGGAGGAGATGGACATCTATTTCATCACGAGATTATCCCGTCGAGGAGAAGCATTTCAACTCTTTGGATCTCACCAAGGAGGTGAGAGTACTAGGAGTCTAGTCCATAGATATTATCCTGGTGCCAAGATAACCAACGGAGGTAAGGTGAAGATTGCAACAATCACCAATAACCTCATTCTGAGAATAATTTTGTTCACCATGGCACATGTATCTAGCACGCAAACTTTGCATGAGGCTTCCAAGTCTCAGTTTTAGTATGCTATCACATGTTTGACCCCCACCATCTTCAACTGGTGTGGAGGCCTTTTGGCGAATATGAAGCGCCAACTAACCAAGGGTAAGCATGGACACCTGAAGAAATTCGGGTTCGGTTCTATACTGGTGACCTTCTTCTTGGAGCGAATACCGCTCTTCTGGTATCAGTGGGCAGAAGTACCACATCCTGCCCCCCGAGATCTGAGGCTCGTGAGATGGAGCCAGCTCATGCCTCGAGGAGGCACAGGTCAACATATGCATTATCCACCATAGTTCTTTGTTTGGCTTGAACACCAACTTATTATGGTAGATGACTATGCTTATGCTGGCACAAATTTCAGAGGGAATCTAGATCTACCTCTGCCACCAGGTGAACAGTGGACTAACGCAGGTATTTTTTTATGATTTTTATAAAAGTGTGAACTAAGACTCAACTTATGATAAATGTGCAGATGTGGGACCAGAGAGACCACCAGGCATATCTCCAATAGCACGACGAGATGCCCATCCTATAGTGGGTGCAAACTACGAGGAAGGGGTTGACCCCTTAGCTGAGATGGAACACAATCTGGAGGCAATCACTCGAGGGGTTCCAGATTATGCCATTATCGACGATGCTCCACTGATTTAGTAGAGACACACTGTGGGAGTCCCTGCGAGGCTGCGTCGGCTGTTAGGCTAAGTGATCAGGGTAGTCTCGTGCTATCATGAGCACCATGCAGTTTGATAGTTCATCTATTCTTTTACACATTTTGTAGGCTTTGAAAGCCAAGTGTCTCAGAGGACTCTATTTTTGACATTTTGATGTAAACACTCCAGCAGACGTGATATATATATATATGCATGTTTTATTTCTACTTATGTGTTCATAACATGATTTAGTTTTACAAATGATGCAAATGTCTATCAAGAACAAAATTTGCTAATGCATCAGTCAATGTATTCAAATTACGTGGAATACACTGATATGTAATGTAATCAAAATTTCTTTCTAGAAATCTAACACGTAGATACATACGCAATATTTGTGGATTCCTTACTGAATAATGATTGTTTAATTGTAACACAATGAGCTGCGAGTCCAATTTGACAACTAAATCCCTAATGCCAAGAGCAACTGCTTCTGGCAAGAGTTCAATAATTGCACTATATTCAACAACATTATTGGTTGTTTAACCAAGGTAGATACCTTTTAATTTAATCAGCTTGCCATTAGGGTCATAGATTACCCATATTGCGGAAGATAGGTTCCATGTGCTACGACAAGCACCATCAACAAAACCAATGTAATGACCCGATGACATCTGGAAACTGAGTGGAACACATGGTAAGTAGAAAAACATATGTCTGCAAAGAAAACAAACACACCAAAAAATCAAAATGCACACTGATGAATTAACAAACTAATGTACAAAAGTTATTACACGAATCTCACGCATAATACTTTTTGAGATACATCCCATTACGGGGCTATGATAATGCATTTCCCTCATAATCACATAGCTCATAGGAACCTTTCTGTAAGACATGCTTGACAATGTAGGGCCCATGCCACATGGGTTCGAACTTACCTGCCCCCAATTTAACGTTGGCTTGGTCATAAAGAAGGACCAAGTTTCCTTCAGGGAAAGTGTGAGGAGAAACGGTTTGGTCAATATGAACTTCGACTCGTTTCTTTTGAGCTTCGATGACCATCACAGCGATGTGATGAGTCTCGTCGAGTCTCTCAAGATACATTAGCCGCTCCTCTTCAGGCGAGGTATTATGAATAAGTTCGATAGCTAGCTTAAGTGAAGGGATTTTACATTCAATTGGAGGAGTTACCTCTAAACTGTACACCAGCTAGAACGGAGTGAATCCAGTGGCTGTCTTAGCAGAAGTTCGGTAAACCCAAAGAGCTAAGAATAGAATTAAATGCTGATCTTTTCTATTCTTCCCAATGGTTTGCTGAAGCATAGTAATCAAAACCTTATTGACTACTTCAACTTGGCCATTGGCCTGTGGATAATATGGAGTTGAGATATCATGTTGAAGGCTTAACTGAGCAGTTAGCTCTGCCATCATGTGGTGACAAAAATGTGATCCATGGTCAGTCACGATAGCTTGAGGGACACCAAAACGTGCTATAATGTGGTTAAAAAGGAACTGCGCTGAAGTAATACCGTCAACATTGTATGTAGGCATCACCTTGGCCCATTTCATAAAATAGTTGATGACGACGATGATATAACCATGCCTCCCAACTGAGCGAGGGTTACATGTCATGAAATCAATGCCCCATTTGGCGAATGGGTCAATGATAATTACTGGGTGTAAGGGTGTGGGTAGGGTGCACTGCTTGTGGTTGAAAATCTGGCATTCATGGCAATTTTAGACAGCTAGAATGTAATAGTTGAAAATAGAAGGCCAGAAATAACCGACGTGAAGGATCTTCTAAGCAGTGGCATATCTAGACATATGACCACCACAGGCACCAGAGTGGAAAACATTTAAGACCCTCTCAACCTCTTCAAGGGTGATACATCTGTGAAGGACAAAGTCCACACCAACCTGATACAATGTGTCACCGAAGATCCGATAGGGTTGGAACTGATGCCAATTGCGACATCGATCAGATCAGGACAACTTAGATCAGAAATTCTAGGTTTGGAGATAAAAAATAATGTCTCCATAACTTGGGTCAAGAGTGTTGATAAAAAACAAAGTTTCATCGGGTATCTGCTTAGTAAAACAAGTTGGAGTGCTTGCAGACGGAAGAGCACATATTAAATCGGCAAAGGCGAGCGATTTCTTTGATTTTTTTGTGGTAAATTCCAAATCAAAATCCTACAGGATCACAATCCATTTGGAGTATTTTCCCCCAAGTAACTGGCGAGTCAGTATATATGTAATGGGGTTACAATTAGAAATCATGATGGTTTTCCATAAAAGGATATAGTGTCGAAATATTTGGATGACATGAATCGTCGCCAAAGCAAGCTTCTCGACATGAGCATAGCAAGACTCAGTATCAAGAAGATTTCGGCTCAGATAAAAATCATGTGCTCGTTGCTGTCATCACCGTCCTGAACTAAAACCATAGCAATAGTGGTATCAATTGTTGCCAAATATAGGAAATAATCGCGGTGGTAGTCGAGGGGATGTAGTAAAGGAGCACTAATCAGGGAATTCTTTAAAGTTTCAAAGTATCCTTAGGAAAATTCATCCCAAATAAAAGGGATCCCATTCTTAAGTAAATGAGTATAACCTTTGGCAAGTTCGGTGTAATTAGGGACAAATCGACAGAGAAAATTATCTTTTCCCTGCAAACTCTACAAATGCAGTAGTGATGAAGGAGGGGGTAGATTTACTATGGCCTCAACTTTCAAAGGATCAATCCTGATACCTTCATGAGACACCACAAAACCTAAGAGCCAACTAGACTTGACGCAAAACACACACTTGTGTGGATTGAGATGGATATTATAATGCCGACATTGTAAAAAGATAACTCTTAAGTGATCCGGATGGTCACGACATTTAGCCGAATGAGTAGGCAAGTTGTCGAGGTATGGCTGAACAATGTGTCGAATGTCATGGAATCCATAGGACATTGCTCACTGAAAGGTAGTGCCAGCATTCTTCAGACTGAAAGGAAGATTTTTGTAAGTGAAAGTACCACAGGGACATATAAAGGCTGTTTTATGTTGATCAATGGGTGAAATGTTAATTTGGTTATATCCAGAAAATCCATCCATGAAATAAAAAATCTCACTCCCTGCGCATTTTTTGATGATGTGGCCGATAAAGGTAGTAGGATAATTGTCCTTAGGACACACGCGGTTGATATTGCGGTAATAAACAAAAACACATATCATATCCTGCTTTTTGGCAACAGGGACGATATTGGATACCCAATTCGTCAATGGAATAGGATAAATGAAACCTGCTTTCAAAAGCTTTTCTACTTCTGCTTTGATAGCAGCAACCTTTTGAGGGTGCACAGGGCGAAGCTATTTCCGAACAAGGTTAACACCAAGATAAGTCAAGATGTCATGCACCACTATGGTTGGATCGATATCAGGCATTTCCTTGTATGACCAAGAGAAAATGTCTCAGAATTATTTAAAAAGATGAGTATAAATATTGATCTCATCTGGAGAATAAGAAACCCCAATATGGATGTTCTTGACAATTCCCATTTTAACGAAAATGTCAAGAGGCATCATAATAGTGGTGTTTCTCATGTTATCCTCTGACAAGACTTCATGTACCTGGAGAGGTGTCTGAAGTGGAGGTGTATGAGAATGAGAAACAAACGCTTCAGAATAGGAAGGCATCTCATCGAGGCTAGGGAGAAAGGAAGAACGACGATGTAGACTGTTCCATGGAACTTCCTCCAGAGACATGACCTCCACGATACTCTCGTCAGTGGGGAATGTTTCATTGAATGGATCCGAAGAATCCCAAGAACAAAGCCAAGGGGATGGCACATAAGTGTCCAAGTTCATACTGAAGACAACATGAATTTCTGAAGCGTCCTTTGAATCTAAAATAATTTCTTGATAATTTATCTCCAATGGACTTAAAGGCATAGCATCGCTAAATGAGTCAAATTGATATTCGGTAGGGATAATCCAAGGATCCGCAGAATCTGAGATCATATTGACTGAATGAACATTTGGAGGTGGGAGACTAAACATACCCATCAAGGCAGAGTCTTTGAAGATACATGCTGCGACGCTCTCGTAAGGAATCTCAGTATTGCCCACATAAGGAACGTTAGCATTCAATGACTCAGAAGAAAATAAAGAGTTGATCAACCATGACTATTTTTCCTTCATGATGAAAATGAAGTACGCAGAACAAAGAAGACTCCACAAAAAGCATGGTGTGAGTCCAACTTCGCTCGAGAAGAAGGTTGTAGTTGAGATTGGCATCTACAACTTCTACTTCTAATTCAACGGTCTTGCCTTCTAACGTAATCGGTAAGTTCGTGAGAATACCATATGGTCATGAACCTCTACCATCAAAGGATTCCAAGGTGTTTGGAGAGTGGTAAAGAGGAGGAGAGCCAATGGATTTCCAACACGAAATTGACATGATGCAGGTAGAGGCACCTTCATCAATAACCGTTCTATGAATCGTCTTTCCTTTAATAAGGACCCGGATTAGAAAGGCAATCTGATGAGGAAGATGAGGTACATGATTCTATAGATTGAAAGTAATCTGACTCGAATCAAAAGGATCAATAACACTTATAGCAGACAACAATGATTTCCACTGCGTTAGACAAGATTGAAGAACCTCCAAGGCAGACATCAATGAAGGTGCCTGAGCTAAATCCTCAACAATATTATAATGTTGTGCAGCTCTAGCTTTCGGATTAAAATATGACTTCCGAAGAACACCTTTAAGGGGTGGATGGATGGCAGACTCACTGTAAGGGTTCTCGTTATGGAGTGAACCAGAAGAGGACGAAGTAGAAGTAGAAGGAGTATCATTGGCTTCTTTGTCCATTGTCTGCTTAGACGTAGCTTCGTAGTCGTTGCTTAGATTAGCGATCGAGATAGGTGATGAACCTTGCATCATGAACACTTGGGAATCTAACGAAGCAGAAGACTGAGGCTAGTCTACCAATTGGGTCTGCTGTGATGGAAAGGGTTGTTTTAAGACAGCTAGAGTCCCTTTCAGTAATCAACTAACCTTAGATCTTTGAGGAAAATCCTTAGTGTAATGATATTCCTCACAGATGAGGCAATGATACTTCGACTTTCTTCAAGAATCATCATTAGCAAAAGATTTAGGAGGGTCCTGTTTTGGGGCATCGGTTTTGTCCTTACCTTTGCCTTTCATTTTACCCTTCGAGGCTTTTTCTACTGTAGTAGACTGGACAACATGAACCTCAGAGGTTTTACTAGGACTAGATGAATTCTTAGAGGGATTATTGGAACCAGTGTTCAAGACCGATTTCTGCTTCGAAGAAGCTTTCATGGGAGTCTAAGACATGGAACCAATCACACTGTCAAAAGGTGGTGCTTTCGGGGACTTCGACGCTGTGAGATCTAATGATGGTCTCAGAGCATCAGGAAATATCTCATAGAATGTGCCAGAGTGCGAATAGACTAGGTCTAAATACTGGGCACACGCGATATCTTGCTCTTCAGTAACACACCCAACCATGGCTATGTCCTTAGCAATCTTTTTGACGAATTATTTTGTGAACCATTTTGTCAACAACTCATCAACAATATCAAACTTGATGAGGCGACGCCGACGTCTCCATTCATGGATATGATCAAAGATGTGGGTTGCAATGTCTTGCTTAAGTGACGTAAGCAAATGGGTGCTAGTTTCATAGTGAACCGACAACTATAAATGAATGAGGAAAGGCATAATGAGAGAGTTGAAGTCATCGTAGGTACCTCGAGGAAATTTGATGTACCACTTAGCAACAACACCTATGAGAGTTTGTTAAAAGAGTTGAAGATAGATAGAATCATCGACATACGAATTGGAGGAGCACCAGAGGTGATATGTCATCACGTGGGCTTGTGGATCCTCCTTTGCTTTTCCCTCGAATTTGGGGCAATCACTCAGAATCTTCATTGGAACTAGAGGCTAGTACGATGAATGAAGAATGGGATCATTCGTGAGCCTCGAAACATCAGGAAGCTCCAACGTAGCCAAGAAAGGCAATTGCATGTTAAAAGGCATATAGGGTCTTTTAGGAGACCCAAACTGTGGAGTCCATCATTGTTGGTAAGTATTTTGCCCCCACAGTGGAGTATTTTGTCCATATGGAATCTGGTTTTGTCCCCACTAAGGGTTACCTTACTTGTAAGGAGGATTCGGTCCTGGGTAGGTTTGATACTACCCTGCCATAGGCTGTTGATGAGAATTGTATGTGGCATACAAGTTATAAGGCTATTGAACCTGTTGACCCTAGACGTAAGGATTTTGAACCTGCTGCTACAGGGTTGACCTTGACCTTGCAAAGGCTGACATTGCTGATACACATATAAGGCTTATTGCTGCTGCAAAGGTTGGCTTTGTTGCTGCGAAGGTTGACCTTGCTGCTGCAAAGGTTGGCCTTGCGAGGACAAAGGTTGAGAGGAGTGCTGCACAAACTGAGTTTGCGACTACAAAGGTTGCTGTGATTATTGCAAAGGTTTCCCCTGTTGTCGTAACAAATGTCCTTGTTGTTGCAATGATTTCCCTTGCCACTGCAAACATTTCCCTTGCTGCTACAAAGGTTTCCATTGTTTCTTCAAAGGTTTTCCCTGTTGCTGCAAGGGTAGCTGGATAGTTCCTGGGGTTATACCCTAAGGGTATTTATAGTTCCTGAATTGGATCTGACCATATCCACTAGGCATAGTGGATTAAACAGGTTGAAAATAAGGTCCAGCTTGAGGAATGTAAGGTGATTAATCATATCTTGCAAACCATATGGGACATAAGTTGGTTGGAATGGAACTTGAGCCATACACGGCTACTGATATTGGACATTACTTGACCTAGAAGGACCAACAGGGTTAGGAATAATACCATAAAAAGGTTGATTCATTCAAACCATGTGAGTTTGTAATCCACTCACACTAGTTTCGCTTGGCATAATAGGGATATTCAGACCTTGCCCCCCCGGCGGTGGCACAGTCTGTCTAGTCATTTGAGGGATAGAAGGATTTACCGAGACTTGACCTAAGACAACTTGTTGAACCGGAATTGAAGTGACTTCAGTTTGTACAATCGGTCAAGAGGTCATGTTCTGAATGAACGAAACTGATGTAGGAATAGTGCCGAAAGACTAGATGGGGTTCTGATACAATGACGAAGCACTAGGAGTGCCCGAAACCAACTGATCTAAAGATGTATGAGCATGCGGAAACATGGATTCACTAATCTCAGGATAAGAGAGAGACGAGACCCTTCCTGTATAAGAAAAGCCTTCTGGATGGAACTCATATCCCTGCTCATCATCTATGTGAGGAGCATGGGTAGCAGAGACTTCTGAATGACCCAAAGAGGAGACTGGGACTTCGCCTTGTGAATCCATAGATGGAAACAACTGGTGATGAGGAACCATAGATGAATGAGGAGATAACTCCAAAGGAATACCAGGCCAATCGTATGTACTATAAGGACGTTGAGGAGATATCACAACAGGATCGAACAAAGGGTTTAGAGGATAAACAACCAACCTTTGTAAACTTTCATGAGTCCATGGACTCTCGGGTGTCTGAATAGGGTTATTAGAGGAATCCAAATCAGATTCATGAGGTGAATAGGAATCTGATAGAGATGGATGAGAAGACAAAGGTTGGATACTCAAAACAATTCCAAGTTCAACACCTTGATCCTCAAGTGACTAAGGAAGTTTCGGATGAACTCCTTGGGAGGACCCTTTAGTATCAGACAACGAAGGGGAACTATGAGATGGACTCAATGGTTCAGACACAATGGCTTCCCCTCAACAACAAAAAGGAAAGGAAAAATCTGATTAAGGCTTTAACAATCTTGAAATTAACAGGGAATTACTCAATTTGGTCTAAGAAGCAACTACTTGGGATTGACATGTTTATCGTGGGAAGTTAAATTTTAGAAACAGAAACATTGCCTTTTCATCTTTTAAGAGTCAAGAAAAGGGCGGAAAGGTGACTCTAGTCGTTTTCAATAGTTTTTCGAGGTTGGAAGGACAAGTTGCTTGATGATCTATTCAAATTTAAAGAGTCAGAAAAGATCAAATGACTGCTCAGGTGAATCTAGGTAAAAGGAGTACCAAGTAACCGTGAACTGCAATATACACCTTAGCCAATAAATTAACCAAGGACTTAATGTACGTGTAGGAAATATCCCTGAATGTTGTTTTTGGTGTATCACGTTTATAGGGCGGCATACTCGGCTTCCTATGGATAAAGGATTGCAACCTAGGGGGGTCTCCCTTTATATACACGATGGTACAGGGAGCACAAGTCCGTGCAAGCACTGTATAATTCCAAAGAGAATGACAATTGCTAAGTTTTTAAGACACCGGAACATGTCTCTAACCTATACCACTAGATATGATCTTTAATGTTTCAAATTCTCCTTAGGTTAATTGACACATTTTAAAGTTGATCTTGTAATTATGTCTCAATTTCAAGGCCTTAATGATGTTTCCTCTTCCTAAAATGAAAACTAGATGATGAAATGAAATCCTTCAATTCAATGAAAACTATCTATGTAGGGAAGAAGATCACTCGAATCATGCATCAAACCAAATGCAAAAATGCATCCATGACACTCTTCAAATGCTAAATGCGAAATATGAAATCTAATATTTCATATGATAAGCAAATGCAATGCCAAAACAAATCTTAAAGAAAAATTTCCTTAAGATGTAATGATGATTTTCCTCTTTTTAAAAAATGCAACTAATGTAATCTAGTGCAATGGAAAAGAGAATGCAAGCAAACCAAGAAGTATGAAAATCTCTTTCACATCAATGATTCGAAAGCAACACAAAATGCTCCGAATGCTAGGAAAAGAATACCACTTCTGTTTGAAACATAGAAACCTTCAAAGCAAACACTTCTATTTTTATTCCAATGAGACAATCGATTTGTAATCTACCATTCGTCAAATGAAGCTTAAGTAGCTTTCACTATATCCAATAATGAAAACAACTTAAGGCACAAGAAGCAAAAGGTAATATGCAAAGCACGTTTGAACACATAAAGACTCTTTAACATAGGTAATTGATATTTTATCTTTGATGGAAAGACCAATGAGTGTACGAAGGTTGACCTAGAAGACCTAGAACCCTAAAATACTAATCAAACTTCAAGGACACTCAAGCCAAGTTAAAAGACAATTGCAATCATACAATGAGAGAGTCAATGAAAAACACACTAGTAAATCACAGGGAGAAGGCAACTGGCATTGAAAATAAGAGAGAAAATGCACATGTTAGGAGTAAATTAGCGATAATCTCTACTGTAACTAAAAAAACCATGATATCATCATGACTGTCAGGATCAAATCCGCAATGGTGGTCGAGGAAAAGGAAAAAGAAATCCAAAATTTTCAAAAACAACTCAAGTTAACAATCTTTAGGCATCTACCAAACAATGACACTGGCTACAAACAAGTAATGAAGTCTAAAAATCAATGGTTGACCAAACTCATCAAAAGACAAGGTGAAGGAAGGGAAGGAAAGGGCCATAGGCTCCCTAGTAGAGTCACCATTTTGTTGACAAGGTTAATCCTATCTGCGGACATAAATGATCCCTCTAGCCCAATGAGTGGATCTAGCAATTGAAGGGACAATCAAGTAGACATCTTCCTAGATTATAATTGAAAAGTAGAACAAGAGAGGTAGCCTACCTTGTTCTGATGCTAATCTGATTTCCTTTGTTGAGATCCTCGAACCGCTTGCGTCATGAACTTGTTCCTACTTCTTCTAGCTCTTATGAACCTACACAAGTGACCAAGAGACAACAAAGCATACCAAAACCAATAGAAAATCCAATAATAACCTATTTAGCTGATCAAGGAATGCCAAACCAATACATACATGAACATATATATTTTGGGAAGATGAACCAGCAGTTGTATTATTATTTAAAGAATAAAGGGGAAGCTTACAACCATATCCTTGATGTTGAAAGGCTCTCCTTGAGTGGTAATCCAAGTCCAATCTAAGAAACTCTCCAACACTCCTCCAAGTCTAATGAAAAACCTCTAAGAATAAGCTCAACATAGGGGTGCAAATGGACATAGATCAACCATTTGGGAATGGTAGAGGGGGAATTTATAGGCTGGGAGAGGGAGTTATACCTCCTCCAAAGATATGATTAGGCCCAAATCTTAAGGAGGTAGCTCATAGGGATGAGACCAAGAGGTCAAATTAGGAGGATTCGACCTCATCTATGAAAAACCACCTCCATCTCGCCGCTCTGGAAGCTTCTAGATCACGAAGCTTCTCATCCTCTTTGGGAAAACTTCCTTTTTGAGACCATCACAAGTATGAGAGAGAACAGAGCGATACCATCATTGGCTTAACAAGGTGCAACAAGCGATCATCATGGTTTTGCGATTCATAAGGGTGATGAATCTCATTTTAGGGTTTCAAGAGCCATTTCTTCAAGGAAAGATCTAGGGATTTTCCAAGCAAAGTTAAAGGAGGGATCTGAGCTGTATACATTTTTGAGTATACTGTATGGTGATCATGTTTTGTGCACTTCAGGGTATGTCACATGGAAGTGCAAGAGGCATGACAAAATACTGTGTAACACCTATAACCTTTGAAGGAAAGTCAAAACAAAGGAAAAGAAGATCCTCAACACCATTCCAGTAATTTTTTTTTTGAAAAACCATGTTTCCATTGAAGCATACCTGTAAGAAAATTTAAATAAGGTTAGAAACTGTTCTAGACTTCTAAAAAGAGTTCATCGAAAGGAAGGAAATGAAGAACCTAGGGTTCAATTTTTTTTTACCTGTGGATATAGAAAAGAGTCGCCATATTACTTAGAAGAAAAGGAGTGTTTTATCCTCATCAAAAAGCCATACAGAGAGCTAAGTAAAACCCTTGAGAAATGACAATATCATGGTTATGGTTTTGTTAAAATTACCATAAGGAAACTATCCATATTAAACTACCTTGACTGGGCAGAGTTGAACTGAAAACCATATAAATGTTAGTGTCGTGACTAGATAAACCATCAACGCATAGCTATGGCACTTGTGAAGATAAATGAGTGGTTGTTAAAGAGTAAACTAAGAATGGCACTAGGATAAATAAAAAAACCCAAAACGAAACAAAAAAAGAACAATTTTTCCAAGGAAAATTACCTAGTATGCAAACCAAAGCCACACTAAAATCATGCATGTGATCACATTAGAACCTAGATGGTTATCTAATAAAACCAACAAAAATTTAACAATAATTCCTTCGAGGAAAGGGTAAAAACGCCATTAGTTACGATAGGGTTTGAAAGAAGATTTCAAATATCACTTCCACAATCGACGTCACAACAAAATGAAACAGTGGCAACGAGGTTTGGTAGGGTATTTACCTTAACCATAACCTAACTAACACTCACCATCGATCAACCAAGACAATATAATCATTGTTGAAGACACTAGTTGGCTAGGGTCCATGTGGGCAACAGTGGACCCCAAGCCACCCAAACCATATCCCCCCATGTAGCAACCATCGTGGATGAGGAGCGCAAGAACAAATATATAAATATATGTGTTACATGTATACAAGTTGAGCCTTACCAACTCTTTGGTGAGTGTATTTCAAATGAAACTCATAATAATGTTTATGTATATAAGTGTCGCACTGGTGCTATGAATTATTTTAAAAGTTAGAGTAATTGTGTGCCATGTTAATAATGTAAGTGGCAAAGATTTGCATAGAAAAGCATGAGGTAATGTCTATGGTTAGATAAATTATTAGAGTCTATATATATATATATATATATATAAAGAGCATTCTTGGACTTAATATTTGAATAAAACTTGAATAAAGGTACCAAGAGAAGTAAATATGCAAAATACTTTTTGTAGTTAATATCATGGGAACTAGATGGAGACCTTAAGTGTTATTTGGTTGCAATAAGAAATGCAATAATTGGTAACCACAGGGGTTACCTTATACAATGATAGATTATGTAATTGTGGAAGATATTTATCTATATATATATATATATATATCTGACGAATTTAGAGGACATTCACATGTTTTTATGCGTAATATGGGAGAGATGTTACATATGGTATCAAAGGAAAACATGTTACAATATTGTGGCCTCTGAGATGATTACGATTCTTATTAATTAAATAAATGTTTTTGTTTACACAAAACAAGAGAAGACCTATGCGGGATGAATAGAATGGCATAACCACAAGGAGGTACACATATTGGAGAAGAAGAAATTTATGTGCATTTGGGACAACAATCACAAGTACCCACCAATGATCTATTGAACATGATGAAAAATTTGCAGAAAGAGTTAGTAAATCTGCGTGCATGACATGAACAACTGCTAAAAGCTAGTGCCAAAAAAGAGTAACTTATTAAGAATATGACTGATAAATCCAATCCAAAAATGGTAAAAACACTGAGGGATGAGGCAGACAAAGGGGATACATCTAAGCGAAAAACTGTTGAGGAGATGGAAGAAAGCAAGGAGGAAAAATATGATGAAGGGGAGGAGCATAGTTCATAAAAAATTCATACAAAATCGAGAAAGAATCCCAAAATAGAAATCCACAGAGAATTAAAAAATATAAGACCCCCAACATATGATTGGGAGATGGAAGGAACAGTTGAAGCATGGATGCTCAATATTAACTGATAATTTCAAGTGTATGCCTACTCTACAAAGTTAAAAGCCAATTTGGATACTTATCAGTTGCAAGGAAAAGCCTCCTTATGGTGGGAGGAAATGAGAATAATTCATAACTTAGATGGTAAAGAGGTTAGGTGGGAAGAATTCTAGTGTGTATTTAAAGAAAATTATTTGTCTGGACGTTATTTTGACAATAAAGCTAAAGAATTTCATGGTGTAAAACTAGGTCAGATGTTGATGGACAATTTAGTAACCAAGTTTGCTTGCCTTTTACGATATGTTCCATAGATAAAATAAGAAAGAGAAAAAGTATAGTGCTTCCTATATTGCCTTCCACTCTCTTTTAAAGAATGAAGTGAGAACGATAATCCAAAGACTATGGATGAAGCCATTAGGAAGGCTAGAATTTAGTACCAACAGGCCAAGCAAAGAAATGAAAATATGAAAACTTATTCTAATAAGAAGAAGGACATAATAGTTGAGGGTGTGAATGGTGAAAAATATGGGCTATTTAAACAACCTGATAAAGGTGGTCAAAACTGGAACTTTAGCAGAAACAGTAACCAAACATGAAGAACTCAAAACCATACCTAATTTGGGTCTAAGAAAGCATAAACTAGCAATAAGGGAGTTAATGGAAAGGATAGGGAATCTTTAAAATGTTGGGGTTTCGGAGAACCCCATCTATTGTGGAAATGCCCCTACAACACTAGATCCATGCAAAACCTGCAAAACCTCCAAGAGGCCTCCACTGTCAATTATGTAGCCAAAAATATATCACACATCAATGCAGCTTTGGAAGGAAACCAAGAAAAGGATAAATCCACCATGGTGGAGAGAGAAGGTACTATTTTTAACCAATGTGTTTCTGTATTAATATATCACAGTGCTAGATTGAGTTATGTTAGCCCTCAGGTTGTAGAAAATTATAAGTTGAAGTCTAAAAAATACAAGAATTTATGGATAGTTTAGTTGGACACGAGAATTAAAAGAAAGGTTATGGGTAAAGGCATGCACAATGACACTAAATGGAAATTAGACTACAATGAAATTGAATATACTACCATTAGGCTCATATGGCGATTTGATGGGGATGGATTGGATAGAGAGGTTGCAAGAAATTGTTAATTGCCTTGATAAAACTGTCACATGCACATTAGAAAATGGAGAAACCCATATTATAAAGGGCATACCTAGGCCCATTTCTATGCACCATATATTTGCATTACAAGTAAAGAGGGTTGCAAGTAAGGGATTCCAACTTTTTTCTATTTAGGTGGAGGACCACTCAATGAAAAAATCAGCTAAGTCTATCAAAGAATTTGAAGTTGTCCAAGACTATTAGGATGTGTTTCCTGATGAAATTCTGGGTTTACCACCTAAGAAAGAAATAGAATTTTCCATAGAATTGATACCAAGGGAAGCACCAATATCAAAGTCTCTTTACCAATTGAGTGTAATAGAGCTAATGGAGTTGAAGATGTAGTTTCAAGAATTAATAAATAAAGGGTATGTCAGACCCAGTGTGTCACCATGGGGTGCACCAGTCCCTTTTATCAAGAAAAAAGATATAACTTTTAGGTTGTGCATTGATTACAATAAATTGAACAAGCTAACTATTAAAAATAAATATCCCCTACCCATAATGCATGATTTGTTTGACCAAGTCAAGGGAGTGACAATGTTCTCGAAAATAGACCCCAGATATGGTTACCACCAACTAAGAACTAAAGAGGAAGTCATACCAAAGACAACTTTTCGAATACGGTATGGACATTAGGGATTTATAGTATTACCTTTTCAACTTATGAATGCACATGCTACCTTCATATGTTTGATGAACAATGTGTTCAGTAAATTCTTGGATAAATTCATATTAATTTTTATAGATGATATTTTAATATATTTTAAGACCCGGGAAGAGCACAAGCAAGACCTAGAAATAGTGCTACAAACCTTATGTGAACATCAACTATATGCTCAATCTATCAAGTGAGAATTTTACCAAGACAAAATATAATATCTTAAACATGTAATCTCAAAAGAGTGGATATAAATGGATATATAAAAAGTAAAGGCTATTCTTAACTGGTTAGTTCCAAAAGATGTGGCAGATATAAGGTCATTTAGGGGAACAACTGGTTATTATCATAGATTTATATAGGGATTCTCTAAGTTAGCATACCTTATAACTTCCTTGCAGAATAAAGGAGTAAAATTCACGTGGATATAAATGTTAGGAAAGTTTTGAGAAGTTGAAACATTTACTTATTATTTCCTTTGTGTTAAAAATAGTAGACCCAGATAAGGATTTTGTGGTATGCACTGAAACTTGCTTAGAGGGCCTTGGAGGTGTACTCATGCAGGAAGGACATGTGGTGGCCCATGAATCCTGCAAAATAAGGGAGCATGAATGGAATTATGTAGTCTACAATATTGAGTTGGAAACATGCATTCATGTCCTTAAAATGTGGAGACATTACCTGATTGGTAATAAATTCACTTTGGTTATGATCAAATAAGTTTATTTATTTATTTATTTATTTTATATATATTTTTATTTATTTATTTTATTTTTCAGCCAACCTAACATGAATGCTAGGTAGGCCAAGTGGATGGCCTTCTTAAGAGAATATTATTTCGACAATAAACACATAAAATGGAAAGAAAACAACTTGGTAGATGTGATGAGTCAAAGTTTAAAACAAATATGTGAGGTGATAGTGAGCAAAAATAAATTAGTTTTTTCAAAAAAAATAAAGAAGGCAGTAATAGAGGATCAGAATTATAATCAAATTTGTGACAATATGAAGAGTGAAGTTGGTCAAACAAAGTAGCATGATTACGAAATCAATGAAAAAGGGTTGTTGGTATACAAAGACAAACTTTTTATTCCAAATGTGGGCAAAATTTAAATATTAATATTAGATGAATACTACAAAAAACCATACACAACACTTCCAAGATATCATAAAATGATTACTTCTCTTAAAATATAAATCTAGTCAAGAATGAAGAAAGAAATTGATGAATACTTCGAAAGGTGCTAGGAATGTCACTTGGTGAAGGCATAGCACCAACACCCAACATGATTACTAAACCCTTTACCTATACCAAAATGGAAGTGGGAGGTGATATCATTAGATTTTATTTGGACTACCAAGGATAAGGAGGCATCACAAATCTATTATGGTAGTTGTAGACAAGTTGACTAAAGTTGCCCATTTTTATACCTATTCAATCTACCTATAGAGTTGAACAAGTGGAAAAAGTCTTCATGAAATAATTTTTTTGACTTCATGGTGTGCTTAAGATAGTTATATCAGATAGGGACTCCAAGTTCACATCAAATTTTTGGAAAGAATTATTTAATGGAATGGGTACGTAGTTGAAATTCAACACTGTGTACCATTCATGAACTAAAGGGAAAACATAAAGGGTTAACCAGGTCCTTGAAGACATGCTACACAAGTATGTAATGAACCAACCCATAAAATGGGAGGACCATCTACATTTGGTAAAGTTTTCTTATAACAATGGTTATCAGTGATCACTCAAGATGAGTCCCTTTGAGGATTTGTATGGAAGGAAATGTCATGTTCCTTTAAGTTGGAGTTGACCTGAGGATAGACTTATGCTAGGGCTAGATCTATTACAAGAAATGGAAGAGATGGTGAAAAGGATTAGACAAAATTTGAAAGAAGCTTAGGATAAATAGAAGAGTTAAGTTGATTTAAAAAGGACACATAAAGAGTTTCAAGTGGGTGAACATGTCTATGTTAAATTACAACCCAATAAGAGATCCTTGAAATGGGGAGTTGTTTTACACTCGCCCCTTAGCTTTTTGGTCCATTTGAGATATTAGCTAGGGTAGGGTCAGTGGATTACCAATTGGCACTACAAGCCCATATTAAGATTCATAATGTGTTTCATGTTTCTATTTTAAAGAAATATATACATGATCTGACTCATATAATTGATTGGAATATTGTATAGGTTGAACCGAAAGGAGAGTTCTAGGTCGAGCCACTACAAGTTTTGGATCGAAGGGACAATATACTCCAAAATCAAGCCATCACCTGAGTTAAAGTGCCCTAAGAAGCCCACATAGAAAATGGAGGATAAGATGAGGGAAATATTTCCTATGATATTCCAAAGATGATGGAAGCCTGAAAAAAAAAAACACTAAGGTTGGTGTAACTTTTAAGGGGAAAGGAGATTTAATACTCCTATAAATTTACTTTGTGACTCTTACATTAAATTATGATCGAAAAGTTAAGAGGGACAAAATAAAATAAAAAAATATTGGTGTAAATATTTATTTTTAATTTAAAAAGAAGAAATTATTTTTGGTATGTTAATACTCTTAGAAATATGTTAAAGTCTAACATGTGAGATTAACTCATAACTTCCAGGAAATAATTGATATTAATTATGCACAAAAGGGTAGGAACAAAAATAAGGAAAATCCTCCTTTTTCTATTATTCAATCAAGAGGATATTTTGGCAGAGACAGGCCACCAACAAATTTCATGACTGGAGATAAATGTCATTAGGTGGAGCCTGTACTAGAGAACTGTTAGAGATAAAGACAATTGCTTTGAAAAGAAAACTAGTAGGAGAGAAAGACTAGCTTTGAACATAGAAGATTAGCAGGACATTGCTAAGGGGTTCATGAGGTGAATTTTAACAAGGATTTATGTACCGTTTGCTGAAAAGTAAGAGTGGAGCTCGGGGGGGGAACTAACATAAATGTTTGTTCAAGGGTTGGGAGGAATGTGGAAGCCTTTAACCTATTTCTAGGAATAAGATATATAAGTACATGAATGATCTAATTTATGAATAATAGAAAATTTATTGATCAGTCTGTCTAGGAAAAGTTAGAACATATGGTTAATGTGAAATTAAAATAGTTCTAAAAGTGAAAATGCTTAAATGAAAATTGTATTGTTGTTTACCATTGGGCATAAATGTATTTGTATATAGAAGATAACTAAGTAAAGCCAATAAAAGCAAAGCAATGTTGTTCACTTTTTAGAGAGCTACAGGATGAATTGGTAAAATATAGAAAGAAACATATTACTGTATAACTATTCAACAATAGAATTTATTCCTATAGGCCTGAGCCTCATTTCTTGAAACATAATAATTAACTTTCCATAACAACCATTTTTAAATCAAATTCATAATGTAATTTACAAAGAAAGGTGTAACTATTGGTTTGGAAAATGATAGCTGCAACTATACAGGTCTCTTTGGAACCAAATTAATTAAATGACAATATATAAATAAGAACCCTCAAAGGGAGGTGAAAATCTTCATACATTTAATAATAAAGTTCAAGAGATGTGAAGGAAACATCTTATAAACATTAGGCCTTGCCCTTAATTATATTTACAACATAGCCTATGGCCAAAATAAGGATTTGTCTCAAAATTGAAAACCCTAATATACATTATGGATAACCAAGAATGATCCAAAGGCCGTTGTAGCACAAAAGACCTATAAAAAAAAAAAAAAAAAAAAACTCAACACCATTATAGTAAGATTTCTTTTGAAAAACTGTGTTTCCATTGAAGAATACCTACAATAAAAACTGAGCAGTGTTAGCAACTGCTCCAGACTTCTAAAAAGAGTTCATCAAAAGGAAGAAAATGAAGAACCTAGGGTTTGATTTTTTTTTTTTTAACCTATGGATATAGAACAAATTTTCCGTATTCCTACAAGCAAAAAGAGTGTTTTAGTCCTTGTCAACATGCCATACAGAGAGCTAAGTAAAACTCTTGAGAAATGACAATATGACGGTTAGGGTTTTGTTAAAATTACCATAAGGAAACTTGCCATATTAAATTCCTTGGACGGGTCAGAGTCAAACTGAAAACCCTATAAAAGTTACTATCGTGACCAAAGAAACCCTTAATGCGGAGCTATGACACCTGTGAACATAAATGAGTGGTGGTTAAAGAGTAAACTAAGAACAACACCAAGATAACTCAGAAACCCAAGACGAAACCATAAAGAAAAGAACAAGTTTTCTGAAGAAAATTACGTAGTATGCGAACAAAGCCACACCAACATCATGCATGTGATCGCTTTAGAGCTTGGATGGTTATCTAAGAAAAACCAACCAAAATGTGACAGTAATTCCATTGAAGAAAGGGTAAAAGCCATTAGTTACAGTAGGGTTTGAAAAAAAAATACAAAGTTCATTTCCACAATCAATGCACCAACAAAATGAAGCAATGATGGCGGGGCTTGGTAGAGAAGTTACCATGATGATAAACTAATTAACACTCACCATCGATCAATCAAGACAAGATCATCACCGCTAAAAACACCAGCTGGCTAGGGTCCATGACATGTGATAGCCATCGTGGATGAGGAGTGCAAGAACAAATATATAAATATATGTGTAACATGTACACAAGTTGAGCCTTACCACCACTTTGGTGAGTGTGAAGTATTTCAAAGGAAACTCATAATAATGTTTATGTATACAAGTGTCACGTTGGTGATACGAATCACCTTAAAATTTAGAGAAATTGTGTGTCATGATAATAACGTAAGTGGCAACTATTTGCTTTGAAAAGCATGAGGTAAGGCCTAGGGTTATACCAATTAGTAGATTCTATATAAATTTATATATTCAAAGGGGTAGAAGGATCATGGGTACATATATATTTATGAAGAAAATTATTAGATTTAATGTTTGAAGAAAAAGGGATCTTAGATCTTGGCACATCATATAGAAATTGATCTTAAAAAACTTTGAATTAATGTTCCAAGAGAAATTAAATATGCATAAGACTTTTTGTAGTTAATATCACGGGAACTGGATGGAGATATTAAGTGTTACTTTGTTGCAATAGGTAATGCAAGACTTGGTAACCCAAGGGGTGACCTTATATAATGATAGAGATGTAATTGTGGAAGATATTTACCTTATAAAAAATATGATAAATTTCTAGGACATTTGCAAGTTTTTTCTATGTAAGATGGGAGAGATGTGACAATTATAACATATCTAATAAAATAAACTAAACTCTATACTATGAAGGTTAAATTACTCAACATTCCATATTTGTTAATTATTGCTTTTATATTTATGCATGAAGTAGACAAAATGTAGAAAATAAATAACAAAAAACACAATGAAACACCATCCACAATGAACACATGGATTAGCTTTAGGATACAATTACATGAGAAAACCTAGCTAGAAGGTGAGGGTGCTTTGATTGCTTTTTTAGTATGGAAATAATGCAAATAGAAATGAGAAGGAAATCTCTAATAAGTTGCCTAAAACCTGTTGCTTGTTAGGATTCTAAATAATGCTAACCCCCTTTATTATTATCTCTAATTCCACTCCTAGTTTTTCTAACCTACTATGGAAAATGATACAATTGCATAGAATGGAACCCCTTCTCCTAATGGCCTAGTTTTAACATAGATTAATAGCCAACTAGGGATCAAGTTTGACTCCTTCAACTCTCAACTAGTGTTATGACCTTGACCCTTCTAGATTCTTCTTCATATTCCACAGGTGGATATCCTCACATGCATGAGTGATAGGAGTTGATGTGGCACCCACGTGTACCATAGTGATCAAACACAATAAGACAACTTGCAAGAGACATATATTTTGGATATGAAATTTGGTTGATGCAATTCTTGCACCATTGGAAAGGTATTTGAGGGTAGAATAGTGTCTCAAGCTATAATGCTTAATAAAGAGAGTTCTTACCCCAAAAAACATAATTTAATTCCTCAAAATGGCTTCAAAAGGTTTCAAACCCTGATTCTCAAAACTAGAAACGGTTAATGAAAATAACCCTACAAGCTAATTCCTAAGAATTTTCCACTATAAAAGCATTGAGATAGATAAAAAAAACAATATAATGATCCAATCTTTATCATATCTCCTTATTTTGGGAGGATTTTGGCCCCCAAAATTTTTACTGAATGAGTTGTGGAAATGCTCCTCCACCTTCTCCTTGGTATACCATTTTGCTTTTCCTTGAAGTTATTCTTTAATCCTAAACTACATGTTACCCTTGTCTTGTAGTTCTAAAACTCTTTTCAAATAATGTATCCTCTATCAACTGACCTACTTATCCTCTTGATAGAAAAAGGACGGATCATAGAGTTTGAGATTTTCCACATTCACCATAGACTAAATATGCATGTATGGGGGTAGACTAAGTCTATAGGAATGGTCTCCAACCTTTCCTAGTATCTTGAAAGGATAATATTGGAACTTTTTTTTATCTTACTATCAGGGTCTCGTAGTCTTTCCTTGTTCAAGTATAACCATGCTCTATCTCCCACTTTGAATGACTTATATGTTTTGTGTTGATCATGCCCAACCTTGTGTTTTTATTGTGACTTCTTTGGCATATCCTATAATAGAAAATGGATCTACCTAATTTTCTTAACAATTTTTTCCACTCTTAAATCACCCCTTATGATATTTTCCCTTGCTCCTCCTTATTGTCCAACATTCAAAGGTAAAGGTGGAAAATTTCCAAAACAAGTTTCGAATACGGATTTATTGATAGTAATGTAGACTTATCTTTTATAAGATTGTTGTTTATAGACTATATTTTCATCCCAAGTCTTTAGATTCTTCTAATTGTAACTCCTCAAAAGTTACACCAAATTCTTGTTGACTACTTCTCTTTTTCCATTTATATGTGGATGGATTCTTGTAGATATCTTTAAATTTGTATCCATATTATCCCACAATGTTGTCCATAGTGCACTGATAAATATGATGTCTCTATCTAAAATGGTTCTCTTCAATATCCCAAATTGCACCTAAACCTACTAAAGTAACAAGTTTGTTGCTTATTTTCCTTTAATGGTATTTTTACAAGGCATGAGAATGCACATCTTGTTGAATCTATCAACTACCACAAATAGGTATTCATGTCCCTTCCTAGTTGTTGGTAAACCTTCCACAAAATACATGCAAATGTTTTCACAAGGATGAATGGGTATATGTAAGGAATGGTATAGAACCTAATTTTTGTTACTAGGCTTGCTATTGCAACAAAGTATACATCCTCAAATGAACCTTGCATAATCTTCTTACATTTTTAGCTTGGACACGTACCTATATAAGTTGGAAACTATCTTCCCAACACCAAAATTCCCTACAACCTTGGAGGTGTGGGCCTCTCTAATTAGTTGTTGTCACTCACCTTTAGGAACATAATGCTTATCCATCTAGTGGAGTAACCAATTTTAGAGATGATAGTCAATTCTTTTGTCATCATAGTCTACATGACTCTATACCTATAACTACTAAAACACTTTCTTTAAGTCATCATATTTCGTACATGCATAAAAACATACATCATGGGTGAAAGTTCCATGTGCATTAGAGTTCACAATTTGTTTGTGATACTCTTCTTATACTTAATGAATAAATGAAATTGATGCAAGAACCCCATCCATTTGCCTTAGTTGGTATGTTGTAGCTAATTTTCACCTAATATTATTATAGCGTCTAATGATCTGTGTGGATGATAATCTCCTTTCCCATCATATAGCCTTTCCTCTTTTTGGTAGCTTGTATTAGAGCATATAGCTTCCTACCATAAGTAGGGAAGTTGAGCATTGACACATGAAATACTTCATAATGGTAGCACACAGACCTCCCTCCTTGCATAGACCTCTCCCATGTCATACCCACTTACACCCATCTCCACTTCGAAGGGATATCACAAGTTTAATAATGTGAGAACAAATTCTTGGATGATTTCTCTCTTCAACTCATCAAAGGCCTTCTACTAACCCTTCACCCATTAGAAGCTCATTCTACACACTATTATGGAATGTAGTGTTAAAACTAACTTCGAAAATGAAACTAAGTTTCCTCAAGTACTATTATACTCCAACATAAATTCTAATTGTTGAGACATTTGTAATCACTATCCACTTCATGAAGGCCTCCATATTTGTAGGATGCATCTTAAGCTCCTCTCCACCAATAACATAGCCTAAATACACCAATTACTGTTATGAAAACTCACATTCATTGATATTTTCTCATAGTTGTTCCTTCTTCAAAATATATAACACTTACATCAAGTGCAATATGTGCTACTCCTAGGTATCAATATAAACCATTATATCATCAAAATAAATAGTAATAAATGAAACTAGAGAAGGGAGTAGTACATCATTCATTAGTCTCATAAAATTTTTGGGTACATTGCATAGACCAAATGGGATGACTAATCACATGTACAAACCTTGTCTTATTTTGAAGATGATCTTCTAGGTGTCTTCTTCTTTGACTCAAAACTAGTGATGCCCTAATTTTAAATCTACCTTGGGGAAGTATTTTTCTTTCTTCAATTGATATAATGATTCATTAACTCTAGACATGGGGTACTTATTATTGAGATTAAACTTGTTTAACTCTCTTTAATTGATGCAAATTCACCAATTCCCATCCTTATTTAGCACAATTAGAATGGACAAGGTGAGAGGTATTTGGTTGAATCACACCATGCTCCAATAGAAGCTAGTATTGCTTCTTCTCTTTTCTTTCCTATAGAATGGATTATCTATATATCCCAATATTTCGTAATGGAGAGTTCAATAATAATTGAATTTTGTGCTCCACTTCCCCCTTGGGTTGTATCCCTTTAGGCTTTTGGAACACTCCCATGTATGCTTGTAGCAACCCTTTCAGTCGTTATCATTTTTCTTTAGTACACCCCTCTAGTGACACCAAGCCCTTGTTGGCTCCTCACTAGAGTGATTTCTTCTTTTGAATAGTAAAAAATATTTCTTTCTAAAACTAATTAATTTCTTGGCATGGTTGGCACTTATCACTGAAATCTTGGACTTGCCTTTGTGTTCGTTAATGATGAATAATTTTCCATCCTTGATGAGTCAATACTAGTTGGATCTCCACATGTAAATTGGATCTCACATATACATATAGGGAATCCTAAACATGAAACCACATACATCAAGTGGTACTCATCAAATTTTACTTCATCAATATAATTAACAATGATATCAAATTTTGTTCTACACCATTTTGTTACCTTAATTTCCACATCCATATTTGGCCATCCCAATCAATATGGGTTGGGATGATCATTGTCAAGCCAGGTAGTAACTCCACAAAGCAAAAACTGATTCATGTTTTCTATTCCATCAGGTAGGTCTGTTATATACATGAGGGAGAGACTGTTCAGTTCATCTCTTGATGGTTGTTAACATTTCTCATTTATTTATTTACATATATTTACCTAATCACAAGGATTAGGTGTCAACATTCCCCCCCTTAATCTGAAGGGATGTTGGTGAGTCCAAGCATCGTTCTGAATCGTTCAAGCTTTTCTCTTCCAAGTGCTTTGGTGAAGATGTCTGCAATTTTCTCATTTGTGGAACAATGACGGAGATAGATTGTTTTGGCCTCAACATGATGCCGAATCAGATGATATTTAGTATTGATGTGCTTCGTTCGATCATGGAAATTTGGGTTCTTGGCAAACTTTATTGCAAAGGTATTGTCAATCATGAGTGGAGTTGATTGTACTTCTTTTACCTGCAAATCTTCAAGAATTTTCCTGAGCCACACAATTTCTTTTGTTGCTTCAGCTGCTGCCACGTATTCTGCTTCTGTTGTGGAATTTGTTGGAAATGATTGTTTGCGTGATCTCTAGGAGACAGCTCCTGATCCAAGACTCATAGCATATCCTAAAGTTGATACCCCGGTTTCTTTGTCTCCATCGAAGTCTGAATCAGAATATCCAATCAAGCTGAAGTCGTCCACCTGTGTATACTTGATTCCAAAGTCTTGAGTTCCCTTCAAGTACCTTAGAACTCTTTTTGCAGCAGACCAATGTCCCTCACAAGTCTTTTGCATAAATCTGGAGAGGATTCCAACAACAAATGAAATGTCTGGTCTGGTGGTAGTTAGGTAGTTGAGACTTCCTACAAGCTATCTATACTTTGTTGCATCCTCAAATTATTTTCCTTCAATAGATGTGAGCTTTGAGTTTTGTTCCATTGGAGTAGTAAGAGGATTGCACTCTATCATGCCAAACCTATTCAACATATCTCCAATGTATTTCTTTTGAGAAAGAAATATGGACTTTGGATGTTGGGTTACTTCAATGCCAAGATAGTAATGAACATAGCCCAAATCAGTCATTTCAAAACTTTTCCCCAATTCCTTCTTTATGGATGCAATGTAACTTTCATTGTTCCCTGTCATCAAAAGATCATATACATATACCACAAGATATACAACTGTTTTACCAACTTTCTTGACAAATAAAGTTGCATCATCAAGATCAAAATGTTTGAAATTGAGTTTCAGAAGATGCTCAGTCAGTTTTTCATACCAGGCTCGCGGTGCTTGTTTGAGGCCATACAAGGACTTCACAA
This sequence comes from Pinus tabuliformis, assembly GCA_031772625.1. Lineage (NCBI taxonomy): Eukaryota > Viridiplantae > Streptophyta > Pinopsida > Pinales > Pinaceae > Pinus > Pinus tabuliformis. Next base: position 365,783,623 of record CM062809.1, read on the forward strand.
GTTTGCATACTTTATGTTCATGTCCTTTCACAGCAAATCCTTCAGGCTGGGACATAAAAACATTCTCTTTTAGATCTCCATTCAAGAAAGCAGTTTTTACATCAATTTGATGGACTTTCCAATTGTTCTGAGCTGCTAGTGCAAAGAGTGTCCGGATGGTAGCCCATTTTGCTGTGGGGGCAAAAGTCTCCTCATAATCGACCCCTTCCTTTTGTGCAAAAACTTTTTCCACAAGCCTAGCTTTGTGCTTGTCAAGTGAGCCATCATCTTTATACTTGTTCTTGTAGACTCACTTGCAGCCAATTGGTTTGGTTCCTAATGGAGGATCAACCAGCTTCCAAATGTCATTCTTTATGAGGGCATCATACTCCTTTTGCATCGCTTCTTTCCATTCATCATGAGAAGTAGCTTCTTTGAAGGAAGTTGGTTCAAAATATGTAGACAAGTTCAATTCAAAATCTTATGAAACATCCATATCAACAGGTGAATTAGAGTCATCTACATCACCTCCATTTTGTCGGTTTGAATTTCTGGTTCAAGTCTTTCCAACTTCATCAGGATTAACACTTTCAAGTGTCTTTGTCACCCACTTTGGGGGACCTTTCTGAGATGGTCCAGGCTGCTCCGTTGATTGAGTTGGGACTGAATCAAGATTGAGTCTCCCAATTCTATCAATTACAACACTTAAAGCATCATCCGTTGTTGGAGTTCCATGCGGGGGAGAGTGTTCTTCAGAAGAAGATTCCACATGTTGATCTAGTATAGGAATCTCCCCTTCAAGATGTGGAATCTGATTATCAAATTCTTGAAATGATTTTGCTTTTGCGAATCTATCCAAGTGATCAAGTTGCCGTTCAACAACATTGTCAGTTTTGGATGATTCAAGGAAAAATACATCTCTAGATACAACAAATTTCTTATTTACTTCATCATAGAGGCGGTATGCTTTGGAGGTGTTTAAATATCCCATAAAGATACACTTACGACTTCTAGCACCAAGTTTGTTTCTATGTACCTTTGGTATCAAGGCATAACAGGTGGAACCAAAGACCTTGAGATGCTTTACCGAAGGAGCATGCCCATACCACATTTCATATGGAGTCTTGTTTCTAATAAAATTACATGGACATTTATTCTTTATATATGCAGCACATATAGCAGCATCAGCTATCTTTACATTCTTGAAAAAGAGCATGGATCTTACCATATTTAAGATTGTCCTATTCATTCTTTCAGCTACACCATTATGTTGGGGATTATAAGGCACAGTTGTTTGATGTTTGATCCCATGTTGGCAAATATAGTTTTCAACTTCATTTGATGTGTATTATTTTCCATTATCAGTGCGAATAGACCCAATATGAGATTGTGCATCATTTTCAATCCATTTATGAAAATTATTGAATGTTTGAAAAGCATCAGATTTGTTCTTCAAAAAATAAACCTAACACATTCTGGTGTAGTCATCAATAAATGTCATGATATATTTATTTCCATTTGCAGAAGGAATAGGCATTGGACCACATAAATCTGAATGAATGAGTTCAAGTTTCCTATGTGCTCTTGAATGTGAATCATGAAAATACTGTTTGCTATGCTTTCCTAGAATGCAAGCATCACATTGCTTAAGTTTCCTATGAATTGTAGGCAAACCAGCAACACCATTTTTCTTCAACAAGCAGAGACTGTCATAGTTCAAATGTCCAAATATAGCATGCCATAATAAACTTGATGGAAGTGTACCTTCTTCATGATGAGAACTGTATGAGAAATGTTGTGCATGAGAAGAGGTTCCTTGCAACTTGATAAGCCTTTCTTATTCTATTCCCCTCATGACAAGTGAGTGTTTAGATGCTTTCTTACCTCAAGCTTGCCATCAAACATATGAATGGAGTGACCTTGCTGGCGGATGTGGACCAAGGACAACAAGTTTCTCTTGAGCTATGGGAGATATAGAACATGATGCAGAAGAAAGTTTGGAATACCAGGCAATTTAAGCCTGATTGTGCCAAGCCTTGATGGCTTGATTTTTGATTGATCTGCAAAGTATACTGCTCCATCAACATTGTCAGTGAAATCTTCAAAAAAAAAAATTCTACGAGTCATGTGGCAGGTTTCTCCTGACTCAAGCAACCAATCATTTTTCCAAGAAGCAAGTGAATCATTAAATAAATAGTCATTTACTCCAATGTTACATTGTGCCACAACATAGTGAGCGAATTTAGGTACTTTACCTTTGTCTGTATCATCAATTTTACCTTTCTGTTGGTTTCTTTTCTGCTCAATTTTGTCCCATGGTAGCTTGCATGTAGAGGCATCATGTGATCCATTTCTTTTGCAGCGTATGCAGTGCAAATCTGCCTTTTCTCCTTGAGAATGTCTGCCCCCCCTTCCTCTGAAATATCTTCCTCTTCCTCTTCGTCCACCTCTTCCTCTTGTAGAATCTTGAGCAGGATGCTTTTCAATATGAGCAAGGCACATAGCCTCTCCAGAAGATTCAGGGGCTGTCTTTTTTCCAAAAGCTTTCTCTCTTTCAGCAAACTTTTTCACAAGAGAGTCAAAGGTTATATCTTTGAGATTTCCATTTGCTTGCAATGACTCAAGATAATTGGAGTAAGTAGGGTAAAGTGCCTTGAGAAAAGCAATAAGAGGAATATCCAATTCAACCTTAGTGGATTTGATATCATGCATTATAGACTTTACTTCAGATGCAAGAGCAAGAGGATCATTATTTTGCAGTTCAAGAGTGAAGAGTTTAATCATGAGTTGGACAACTTCAAGTGCAGAATGTGAGTCATAGAGTTCTTTCAGCTTTTGTAAGGCTTCAAAGGCAGTTGAATATGACGAAATATGGCGACTCACCTCTTCATTTACAGATGTTGTGATTAATGCATAAGCTTTGCTGTTCTTGTTTTCCCAAATGACGAGCTCTTTGTCTGAGGTAGGTTGTACACCTAATCCTTGTGATTGGGTAAATATATGTAAATAAATAAATGAGAAATGTGAACAGTCATCGGGAGATGAATTGAACAGTCTCTCCCACATGTATATAACAGACCTACCTGATGGAATAGAAAACATGAATCAGTTTTTGCTTTGTGGAGTTACTGCCTGTCCTGACATGGTATCAGAGCTAGCTCCTTTTTTAGCTCTCATGCTCCTTGTAACTCCTTTGTTTGTCTGCCATATTCCTTTACCTGCGCTCTCTGTTTGCCAGAAGGCGTCTGTTAATAAATGTTTACTGTTCTGCCATATTCCATTTATAAGACCTGCGCCTGACATTCACCTGACAGAGGAACGTTTGTGTTGTTCATCCGAATACGTTGATTGAATCCATAAACGTTTGTTGTTCTGCCATATTCCATTTATAAGACCCGCGCCTGACATTCACCTGACAGAGGAACTTTTGCGTTGATCATCCGAATACGTTGATTGAATCCATAAACGTTTGTTGTTATGCCATATTCCATTTATAAGACCTGCACCTGACATTCACCTGACAGAGGAACGTTTGCGTTGTTCATCTGAATACTTTGATTGAATCCATAAACGTTTGTTGTTCTGCCATATTCCATTTATAAGACCTACGCTTGACATTCACCTGACAGAGGAACGTTTGTGTTGTTCATTCGAATATGTTTGAATCCATAAACATTTGATGTTCTGCCATATTCCATTTATAAGACCTGCACCTGACAAGAGCTCGAGTTACCTGTGCATAGTTATAACTCGATGGATCTAAGGCAGAGAGCATGAAGAAATCAGAGTGCCCTTGCTTTTGATAGACATGTAACGGAGCAATTGTTCTCTTATCTGCGTGGATAATAGAGCTATAGGATGTGATTTGAAGTGGTTGTGTGCATAGAGCAATGTAATATACCTATAACAGAGTGTCAATTGGTATACACATTGTGCATGAATGGTTTAGTGCATACATATAGCAGAGAAATGACAGAGCGTATGGAGAGAGATAATTGACCTGTGTATGGATCAAAGGAGGATAGAGACATAACTATATTTATGGGCTAACAAGTGTCCTGCAGGGGGTGCTATTGATTGTATTGTCTCAGTAGCGTATCAATATCATATGCCTGTAGCTTATATGATTGTAGTGTTGTTGTATGGACAACATCTTGCAGAGAGCCATTGATGGCATATGCCATGTAATATTGAGGTGTTGGGTTGTTTGAATTTCCACTTAACCTACTTTATATCTGTTTCTGATAGCAAGAATAGAAGCATCTGCGTTGAAGTGCGCAGAAGTGGAGAAAGCGCATGGCACACATAATGTTATATGTGGTGAAGTTTTTATGACAGTGGTATTAGAGCCAAAGGTCTCGAGTTTGAATCACACCCGGCTCGTTCTAGGGGGGATATTGTTGGGGATTGGATAATCCAACACTCCCCGTGTGTTTTGTGACATGGACTAACCGCCTCTCGAGGATCTGTTAACTCTGGCGATGTGTCTGTTTACTAACACCTGAGGGTTTTGGTGTAACGGCAATTATGATCCCAACAAGTGGTTTTGGTGTAACGGCAATTGTGATCCCATCATGAACCTCCAATCCAAGTTGGTTGTCTAGATCCACTTCTATGAGATTATCCTGTGAGCTTGAGTCAATCTAGGAATCAATCTTGGTCTTCTCGAATTGGATATTAATATGGAATAGTTTGGTCATCTCCTTCTCTTCCTAGTGATAAAGGCTACTCAGGTTCACTCTTTTCTCACTGACATGCAAACAATCTTCTCAGCCACATTAGAGATACTTTCCACTTGATTTATTGAATCTATGGAAAGAAGATTATTTTTCTTCCCATCCTTATTCATGTCCTTTTGGTCCATCTCTGTATGAAATTACTAACACTACATCTCTACGTGACCATCAATTTTGCAGTGGTTGCAATGATTACCAGAATCCTTGCATTGATTTGCAGTGGTTGATGTCTTCTTCATGTCCCTCTTTCCATATTTTCTTCCCTTTCTTAAAATCTTCCTAGTTATATTTTTGTTTCAAACCACTTGGACATCCTTTCTTTTGGCCTATTATTTCAAGGTGTAGTTCCTATATACAAGCCTCACCCATTATTCTAGCTTGGAAAACATCACCCACTTTTGTAGATGGATATGAAAAGCCCCCAAATACTTGGGTAGATCTCAACTCTCATGAGAGATACCTAGCATGATGACCATGTTCTTGAATTCAATTATTTAATCCTATACGCTCTTCCCCTACCTCTCCCTGAAGTAGTACCATCATATCCATTGGTCCCTTGTATACCTAATAGGGTAGAATTGGGACTTTATGAGGGTTTTGAAGTCCTCCAACTTTATTTTTTGGGGAATCACAATCTAGCATAAGTGCCTTTGTATGGATTTACAAGTAGGTTAGGGAATTTCCCTCTAACTTCAATATGGAAAATGATATATTATTATCCTCGTCTATATGGTGAATGCTAAAATCTTTATTTTTTGGGGAATCACAATCTAGCATAAGTGCCTTTGTATGGATTTACAAGTAGGTTAGGGAATTTCCCTCTAACTTCAATATGGAAAATGATATATTATTATCCTCGTCTATATGGTGAATGCTAAAATATCCCTCTAATTACTATAACCATTGATTCAATTTTAAGGCATGAATATCACCTTAGTATGGATTTGTTTTGACCTTTAATTCCATATTTAATAGGGATTATGAAAGGGTAACAATAATTGAACTTGGTTTCTCTTTCTCGATTTCTTTCCTATACTCCTTTTTTGGGTCTTCAAAATCCCATGATTTTCCCTCTAATTTGACCTATGAGTTGGAACCTCCATTTTCTCTAATTCCATGCTTGTTTTCTAGAGACACCATAAAGAGGTTCATATTGTGGTTGGCGTTGAAAACCTGTATCTCCATCCTCATGAATATCTCCTCTTTTAGATCATGGTTATTGTGAATTGACTCGTCAACTATGATAAGGGTTCTACAAATTTCTACTTACACCACTTCCTCAATCACCTGCAACTTACCATGAGATTCCACAAATAAACTCTCTAATATAAATACATTGTGTAAAATACCATGGATATTCCACTAGATAGTTTGTCACAACATATCTGATAAAATAAATTGAAAGCTATAGTATCAAGATTAAATTCCTTAAGATTCCATATTTTTTAATTACTCACTTTCTACTTATACATGAAATAGATAAAAGGAGGAAAATAGAAAGCAAAAATTACAATCATACTCTATCCAAAACATATATAAGGATTTGCTTGGGAGATTCATAGGGTTGAAAACAAAGCTATAAGGCAAGGTTTCTCTACTCTTTTCTGGTATGGAAATAATATAGTAAAAAGGAGAAGGCGCTCTCTATGGAGTTATTTGAGGACTTATGGCTTCCTAGGACTATATAGAACATTAAACCCCTCTATTGTAAGCCTGACTTACTACACACATACAAGAATAGGCTACATCATAATGACATCAATAACATATGTAATACACACAAAGAGGAATAGGGTTTTGGGAAGGAATTCCAACTGAATTTCCATTAAGTATTGATGCATATTTATACATATATGATGTGGTTGGGGTGGTGGTATCTATTCCAACTAATCACTCACTATATTTATTATGTGATTTTACCACTTATTACATATATTTACATATACTAAGTATGATAAATTATTACATAAGCCTAAGAAGGCCTATCAACACCCTCTATTATGCTCTCTAAATCCATTTTCGAGTTACTTTTATCTACTTTAGAACAAGATACAATCACCTAGAATGGAAAACCTTCTCATCCTAGTGGCATGATTTCAAGATAGCCTAATAGCCAACTAGGGGCCAAGTTTTACTCCAACTCTCAATTAGAGTTGCGAATTTGACCCTTCTAGAGTCTTCTATATATTCAACATGTATCTATCCTTGCACACATGAGTGATATCCATTCATACCATGGTGATAAAACATGGTAAGCCAACTTGTGGGAGGTATAACTTTTGCATACAATCTTGAACTGATGTTATTCTACATGATTGGAAAGGTATTTGAGTGTAAAATAGTTTCTTTTGTTTGAAAACTTGCATGGAATATTTATAACTCTAAAAAATATTGTTTAATGCCTCAAAATAGGTCCAAAAGGTTTCAGACCCCGATTCTCTAAATTAGGACCTGCTAGTAAAAAAAACTTGCAAGTTGATTCCTCCAATTTTTCCATTTTGAAAGTATCGAGATAGATAAAAATAAATATATGTATCCAACATGAATAATTTCTATGTAACCTCATTTAATTCAATGTTTCTTCCATTGTTTTTCACGAAATTAAACTAAACAAATCATTTTATCTCCTCCAATAATTTTTTGTCTGATTATTTTCCTCATCCGTTTTTTGTAATTATGGATTGAATTGAATTATTTTCTTATCAATTTACTTACCTATGTATTAGATTCCCAATAAAAATAATTATCTCTATAGTTCTCCTCATCATTACTTATCAAATTATATAAAATAATTAAATGAAATAATCTTTCTTATTCTGCTTTTTGTCACAGATGAGGATAAGCGGAATTCACATTGATTGGAGTTTGACGAGAGTCAGTTATAATAGAAATCAATGCATGGATTTTATTTTTCCTAGAATTTAAATGGGAACACAATAATTTTCATTTTTTTTACAATTTTAATATGAATGTCAAACAAGTCAATGGATGGATTGAATTTGTTATTTTGAGTATCAATTCCAAGTATGTCAATGTATGGATTGTATTTGTTGTCCTAGGTTGGGTTTGGGAAAGGAAGTATTGATGTTTTTATTTTTATATATATTTATACTCGATTGAAGTGTCGTGAGATCCATCTCAAACAAATCACTTTAATATAAAATCTTATGTATAGTCCACAATCTCATTCTCACATTTCAAACTCCCATTTTTCTTCAATAAAAGTAAATGTTAAATTAAATAATTAATATTGATAACCTTTTTTATAAATATTGAATATTTTGAATTAAATTTATATTTTTATCTTGGTTTATAAATAATGGTTTTATTTTATTTTTTAATTTGGTTGATATTGTTAGACAGACACATAGAATATGCCAGAGATAAGATAATTGTGAGTTTCTTTTACTATTCTCAATTATATACATTTATAATACATTCTTATGACCTTTGGTTTCATACTCCAAGTTCTCTTAGACTCCAGTGATTGTTCTCATTCCACCAAACCAACCCTTAGCGGATTAGGTATCCAAAATTCTCCCCTTTAAATTAAAGGGGTATATATGAGTCCAAGAAGAGAGATATAATACAAAAATAGAATAATGCATCACAACAATAGGCTGAATGTGCTCTCTCAAATGAAGGTATAAGGTGGGCGAACTCGAGGTCTTGACCAACGATGGTTTAAGGATGACCACCACCACTGGAATGCTGTGTAGTTCATGGAACTCTTCCAAATATAGCAAGAAGTTGAAGTCTTCTGCTAGAGGAAGTGCTCCCTATTGCCTTGAAAATGGATACAATTGTGGTCTCAACCTAGAACACTTAGTGCATCTCTTGGAACACTTCCAAATTTGGCAATAAGTTGGTAGTCTTTTTCTAGAGGAAGTTTCCCTAATGCTTTGAAGAGGGAGACCATCAACCAGGAAAATGGAGGTCTCAACCTGTGGATAAAGGAAGAACCTCAACCTAAAAGGAGAGGTATCAACCTACAGTGGTTTAAGGAAGGCCACCAACCAAAGGCATGTTTAGGAGTTTCTGTGTCTCTAGCTACAACTCTGAATCTGGGTATGGTTGTCTTTGGCTATAGGTTTAGGAAATAGGTTCAGGTTGTTGCTCAGGCACACTTGATGTGGATTTGAGGCTTGTAGATGATCATCAATCCCCCCTTGTCAGATATAATGTGAGAAGATGAAGTAAACTCAACTGCAAGACCTTTTAATACTCAAGAAATAATTCTATGATATGATCGGAATATCTTCTTAGTTGTTGAAGCCCATTGCCAAGAAACGATCCATCTAAGGTGAATCTTCATTCTTAAAGGAGGCTTGTTTCTAAAGAATCTATTTGAATGATGAGTGTGCTAACCACAATGCTCACATGAGTGAAGATCAAAAGAGTGATATTTCACATGGCTAACTCAGTCATAGTGTTGGCATTTCACAATCTATTGTGAATATGGAGGAGAAGCAGAAACAATTGAAGAATTTTCTCAAAGAGATCCAACATTCTGAAATTTGATGGGTTTTGAATAATCTGGAGTATGAAAGAATACCTCCTTGTCATATCCCAAGGTCTAATGATGTTCTTAAGAAGTGCAAGTTGAATATGAACATTTTCATGCAAATTTGTTCATAAAGTGAGCATTGAATGTGAATCAACCTTAACTTAATTGATTTTTTCATTTTTTGACACCTAATGAGATTTTGTCTCAAACTCAAATAGAAGATTGTTCTGAAAAAATCAAGTTCAAAATGATATCTATGTAGTTGTAGCTCATCTTGTTGTAGTTGTGACTCAAGCTACAAAAAAATCTATCTTTTCATGTGCATCATGAAAATAGGTTTGAATGTCTGTGAGAGCGACTTTGTTGACTTTTACCATACCATAAACAATGGAGAGTATTAGAATATTTAATAAATCTAATGCTTCATGAAGTTTGGCCATGTTTGTAATAATACAAACTAACAAAGGAGATGTCATCTTTTGTTGAAGTTTTTTATTTTCCTTATATAAAATCGCTGATGGTGAGAGAAAGCACTTTTCTCCTTTCTTAATAAGCTTCTTCAAAAGGTTAATTGCAATAGCATAATGTAAAGTGAAACCATAACCTCATAAAGTAAATGATAATGCATGAATTGGCTTCTTACAGTTAGAACCAAACTATGCCCTTGTATTGAAATACGTCTGCTTGTAGGCAAACCTTTAGTCAAGGTGTCACAATGGATTGTCTAGCACCTCCAGAAATTTATCGATTTTGTGGTAATTTCCATGATAGAGGTATATTCTCTAGCGTCCAACAAAAATTCATTCCACCGGAAAACTCCAGGAATAAAAGATCGTTGGACATGTAAAGTGAGGTGAAAACTTCCGGAATAAAATATCATTGGATATGTAGAGTGAGGTCGTTGGAATTTATGAAATATTAATACAAATTGTGCAAGTTTGATTAATCACAGGCAGAGTCACAATCAACTAGAGTTTTGTATAATTAAAAGTTTGTTGTTCCTTTCATCTAACATTACTATGACCAACAGGCAAGAATATTTCTCCTTTGATGAGGCCAATATTACAACATGCAGAAAATGGAATGACGAATATGGAGACTGTCATATTTCACTACTCTATTTTTTCTAGGCTTAACGCATAGAAATTCAGCGTTCAACCATAATTCACATAACTCAGTGTTCAATACAGAAATCAACGCACATATAATGCAACCCATAACTCAAACTTCAATGCACAACCATGTTGTGAACACAATTCAAAATGCATACCATTGCAATCTTTGAAAATGGATCTCAACGTATAGTTCAAAATATATATGCTCGGGTCTGATATTCATATTGAAATGAAATTTCTATGGTAGGAGTTATCAACACACCAGCCAATGGAAGAGTCAGTCACGACTTGCAGAGGATGTTGTTGTTGCGTGTGCCTCAGATGGGAGGTTTTCCTCTTCCCAGGCTGCAATTTTTGGTGGTGGGTCATGCTTTTTCCAATCCAAATCAATCGAAAACAAGGAAATGGTCTTGGACAAAGATGGCAAGAGGAGGTCACTCAATTTTTGAAGCATGTGGAGAGACTGCCACATGACACACAAGATTCCAACGTTATTTCATGGAAGAATGCATAGAGTGCGGGACTGACAAACGCTGCATGCTCACCAGAATGGTATTAGGCTAAGGAGGCATGACTAATGGTAGAACAGGCAACCAGTGGCTCAAATTGGAGTAGTGCCAGAATTCATCCACTCTGATACCATGTTAAATACACTAATAGAATATGCAAAAGATAAGATAATTGTGAGTTACTTTTACTATTCTCATTGATATGCATTTATAATACATTCTTATGATTGTTGGTTTCATATTCTACGGTTTCTTGGACTGACTCCAATGACTGATCACATTCCACCACATCAACCCTTAACAGATTAGGTGCCCAATATTTTTTTTTTTCCATATTAAATGAATTTATATTATCTAGAAATTTAATTTAATTAATTTCTTATATTACTTAATTTCTAAAATTTGAAAATCTTAAAATCAAAGTTCAATTAATGTTTGTGTAATTTAATCATCCGATAAAAGGTTTTCCCAAATGAGAAGTTTAATACATCTCAAGTATATTTAAAGTTTTATTATGAATTATCAGTGATCATTTCTAGGGTTTTGTTATTTTTTAATAATTTAAATTTTTAATCCAATTTTAATAAAAGTTTCCCTATGAAAAAAGTAAATTAAATTCAAGATCCATGGAAAATTTGACTCACAATTTTGAAAATATGACATTAATAAACATAATAAGTTAACAATGTAAAAATTAAATTATTTAAAGTTGTAAAATTAATATAAATTCAACAAATATCTTACAAATAATTAGGGTTCCATCATTCTCTCATGGGGGTGTTACTATTGATGTGATGGACTTGTTGGAGGTTGTGCCCTCCTCCTCCCAAGTGTACCAATTCATTTAAGAAGAGCAGGTCATTGTAGGTGCCACCTTGCAGATGCATGCAAGGTTAGTGGTTACAAGGTTATTTTTTATGGCCTTGGGCATTTATGGTGTTAGGAAAAACATTGGGGGGGGGCGTGAATTAATGTTTTAAGTCTTACTTGACCTTTTGAGTTTCTATTTAGATTTATGTACACGACTTTAATGAGGTAAACTTATGTATGTATGCCACTGTTATGCAAACAACCAACGTATATCCAGTTAACTATCTTTTCAATTAATTCTTTATCATTTTAACCTTAACCATTGTATCAATCCTTCATTAGTCATTAATTAAACAATAAACAAGTGCAGTAAGAACATAATAAAGCATCAAACATAGTCAACACATATGAACACTGGATTTTTAGGTGGAAACCTAATGTGGGAAAAAAAACACCGCTTTTTTGTCTCTATTTTCTTTAAAAAAAATGTTTTTTACAATATTGTATTGGTGCACACTCATACCAGTACATAGGCACCCACCTGCAGATGGCTAAAACCTTCTCTCATTCTCCAACACCTACTGGAAGGGAGCTACAACCCCCTTATCTTTAATTCCTTGTGTATCACCTTTCATAATGTTTCAAACTGGATCCACCTGATCAAAACATTACAACTTGTAGGCCACCTTTCATCAAAATTTCATACTAGACCCACTACCATCATCAAATCATTGAATCAACTAAAACAAATCAATCACTAAATCTCATTGCAACCAATCAAATTGAACCAGAACAAATCACATGAATGTACTATCAATCATCAAGCCATACATTGTTATCTATCACAGAAGCCAACTACTATCACTACAAACCCTGATCAATAATATGTCAAAAGGGGTATGCTACTATTTTGAATGATACCCATGTATATATGCACTTTTTGTTCTCATAAACCATGTACAAAACTCAAAACATTGAATCTTAAAACTTAATCACTGCACTTCTAAAATCAATCACAAACACATATATCCTTTATCATAGATCTCTAAGCTACTTACATATCATTACATACCAAAATCAATATAGTTTAATATTTCATTCACAAACCATTCAAATTCATGAGAACTATCATAGATATATTATTATGAAGAAGGCCTCAACAACAGACATAAGAAAAACTGATCAAACATTATTAATTTCACATACTTCAGAAACCCTAGCATATTTACGCAGCCCTTATAAAATATTTCTGCATATGTACGTGACTTTTACGAAGCACACCCACATACAAATTTGTCCATCCTGCAAAATTGACATGCGAATTATCTACAGGCAGACCCGCTTATGTACATGCCTTTACTGAGACAAACTTGCCTACATATATGTAATTATTGACTTATTCCTTCATTGCACAACAAAACTTCAGTCAAACCCAAATATTGGCAAACCCAGTAACAAACATACGTTAGAACATTGTTATCACAAATCAACCCATAAGAAAATTATGTAGTCATTTTAGATCTACATGATCTGATCTCACGTCACATTCTTTGTACAACCTTATTTCAGATTAAATAATTCATCAATAGCCCATTACTTGCACCACAAACACTTTGATCTTCATCTCTTTATATAGCTTAGCCCTTATCCAATACCACAGGTCAAATCCTTAGTAATGTCGATGGTATTCTTAGACAAGATCAATTATCCATTGTCGCGCCCATTACTATGGGCTAATACCATGGTAAAGATCTCTGGTATTTAGGATACCATGGTGTAGAAACTATACACACTTTTTCTTCTCCATACCTGTGTATGTACACAAACTTGCTTCCCATAACCCGCTTGTATTTATCAAAACATCACCTTCATCATTCTTCTATCTCTCGACTACTATGCCTTTGTCCAAACTCTCTGTCACATGTGTACTAGCTTGTAAAATCATCATGTTAGCATCATGTTGAACAATCTTCATCAATTAGGTTGCCATCAAGGACAACACATTTGTCATAATGTCAAAAATATCCCCCTTTGGTCCACTTGATGGCAACCACTTTGGTGTTTGGTCACCACCACCTATAGATACTTGTAAACATATTTGTAGGTATACCAGATTTCTCTCCCCCTTTGACATCAAGGTTTACCAATGCTAAATGAAGGCTTCTTTCCCTTCATGAGTGTTGTAGATCTAACTTGCTGAGTATTAACACTAAATATTGATCATGCTTCCCCTGAGCACATGTTGAATTTTGAGTTATACAAAGAAGTACATGACTCTATAACTCAACTAGACATGACCTTTCCTATCACCAATAACTCATGCTTGCATTGATCACCCAACACAGTGGGGTTACATATTACATCAAATCTCCAACATGGAATGACATACATAATTGGCTTGACCCCAATAGTCCATTCATGACTAAATATTATATTTATTACATCATAGGTCTTTACATGATCGTTACATCAAATAATAGATATGAAATTTATAACCAAGACAAAAGATGTCAATAGTGAGGTATTAAGACCAGGATAGCCTTTAGTATTATATATGATATAGGATATGTACTATAAGCATTGGAAAAAAACACCATGAACCTCATCAAAAAAATAATAATTCAGGAACATTTGTTTCTTCAGTAGCATAATCAAGAAATCATAATGTCAACAATGTACTATAAGAAGCAAAGAAAAATGCTCCCACTGAACCTATGCCAACTATTCACTGTAAGATCTAGTTATATCAACTTATTGATTAGTCAGGTTATTAGAGCAACTTCATTCATCGAAGCATCAATGTCATATTGGAGAAACTCATAAACCTTAAGTATCTGATCATCAATAGACTGTAACTAACTAATATCAGAACCAACGAAAAACACTTGTCAGAAGCATATCTTAACCTTTTGAGTTAGATCTACTAGTACTTCATCAAAAGGAAACATACACGACTGTAGGGAACAAAATACACATATATACGTGTTTGTGCTTTATAAAATCTACGTACAAGCAATAAACTACAATAAATTTCACTTTAAACTCCCCCTAAACTTGAAGGATTGGTCTGCATGATTAATATAGTGATGAAGCAGAGGCTATTCCTAATTTATGTCTGAGATATTGAAAGGAATCACGTCAAAGAGGCTTTGTAATTATATTTACAACTTGTTCTTTTGAGGGATCATACTCCAATTTGACCTTTTTTTCAAGCACTTGTTCTCTCAAAAAATGATATTTGATTGGAATATGCTTGGTTTTGAGTGCATGACAAGACTTTTAGAAATACTTATGGCATTGGTATCATCACATAGAATGGGAATTATAGGTGGAGAGCAATTGATTTGAATATCCTGTAATATTTTCATCATCCAGAGAAGTTGTGTGCATCAATATGCAACAACAACATATTCTACTTCTGCAGTAGATAAATCAATGGAGCTTTGTTTTTTGTTGAACCATGATACCAAATGGGGTCCCATGTAGAATGCTCCTCCACTAGTGCTTTTTCGATCATCAACATTTCCTGCCTAATCTGCATCTGTGTAACCATAAAGAGTGAGATATGCATCTTTGGGATACCATAAACCAAAGTCTTGAGTTCCTTGTAGATACTTAAATATTTTGTTGACTACATGAATATGAGTTTCTTTTGGATTTGCTTGAAATCGTCCAACAATTCCAACTACATGCATGATATCTGGTCTTGTGCCTGTAAGATAAATTAAGCTTTCGATCATAGATCTGTGATTTGGTTGGTTTCATGGGGGAGAATCATCATGTGAACTGAGATTACATCTTGTTACCATGGAGTGCATACATGATTGCAACTTTCCATTCCATATTTCTTAAAAAATTTGCTTGAGGTACTTTGTCTGTGAGAGGAAGATACCATTTTTTGATTGTTGTACTTGTAGACCAAGAAAATATGTTAGTTCACCAAGTAAGGACATTTCAAATTCTTGCTGCATGACAAAAGCAAATTTTTGACTCATGGAATCTTCATTGGTGCCAAATATGATGTCATCTACATAAACAACAACAATTAAATTTTTACCATCATCCATCTTTATATATAGGTTGCTATCTGCAGACCCCTTAGTAAAACCTTATTGATTAATACACCTATCAAGATGATAAACCAGGAAACAAGGAGCTTGTTTTAGCACATATAATTCCTTCTTGAGTTTGAAAACAAGATTTTTATCATTTCCTTGAATGAACCCTTTAGGTTGTTCAATATAGATTTCTTCTTCTAGGTTCCGATTTAGAAATGCATATTTAACATCCATTTGATAAACTTTGAAATTATGAAATCTTGAAAATGCAAGAAACATTCTTATGGCTTCAAGTCTGGCCACATGTGCAAATGTTTCTTCAAAATCTATTCCTTCTTGATGCACATAACCTTTTCATACAAGTCTTTCTTTGTTTCTAATTACCTCTCCACTTTCATTTAAAATTTTTTTGAGTACCCATTTTTTCCAATAACATTTTTATCATGAGGTCTTGGTACTAATTCCCATGTATGGTTCTTTTCTATTTGGTCAAGTTCTTCATCCATAGCCTTAACCCAAAATTAACCTTTTCTAGCTTGATTTACATTTTCTGGTTCAATTGTGGATAGTAAGGCTAGATACTTGGAATTTCCAACAAGAGTTCTTCTAGTTTGTACTCCAGCCTCCTTATCACCTAGAATTTGAGATTCCAGATGATTTTTCTGAACTTACCCTGATGGAATTTTTTTCTGATGCTTTTGTATTTTCACTTCCTTCTTCTGATGCTTCAATGATTCTTTCTCCAACATTATTTTGGCTTGCTGTAGAATCTGCTGGTGCTTCCCTTTTGGTACCAGTGGATGCTACATCAATAACAACATTAATGCATTCAACAATATTTTGAAGTATTTTATTGTAGCATTTATATCCTTTGTTTCTAGAGGAGTATCCAAGGAGAATTACTTCATGAGCTCTAGCTTCAAACTTTCCAATTTTATCATCATTATTCTTTATGTAACATTTTCTTCAAAAAACTGTAAAATGCCTAACAGTTGGAGGTTTACCAAACCACTCATGAGGAGTTTTGTCATTGTTTACCCGAACATGAACTTTGTTGAGGATATTTACTGTTGTATGTGCTACTTCCCCCCATAAGTTATGAGGTGTTTCAGATTCATCAAGCATGGTACATGTTATTTGTTGGATTTTTCTATTCATACTTTCTTCCACTCCATTTTGTTGAGGAGTTTTAGCTATAGAAAACTGCCTCTTGATGCCATGTTGTTCACAAAAGTCGAAAAATTCATTTGAGATAAATTCTCCTCCTCTATCATATCTAAAACATTTGATTTTCAAATCTAACTCATTTTCTACTAGAACTTTGAAGACTTTAAATTTATTAAGTGCTTCATATTTATGTTTTAATAAGCCAACCTAACACATGCGAGTAAAATCATCAATGAATAATATGAAGTATTGTCCCCCCCCGAGGACACTTATTTCTCATAAGACCACACAAATAAGTTTGAATAAGTTCAAGTGGCTTACTTGAAGAATCTTCCTTGGAATTAAATTGCACCCTGGTTTGCTTACCGAATTGACATGATTTGCATATGTTATTTTCTGGTAGATAGATGTTAGGTAAGTCGCGAACTACTCCCATTCTGTTTGACTTTTGTAGTTGATTGAAGCTTAGGTGTCCCAATATTCTATGCCAAAGCTAAATTTCTTATGATTTTCTCAAGTAACAATGTTCTAAACCACCTTCCAAGACATAGACATTACCTGGAGTTCTTGTTCGCTTTATTATTATTTTACTTGTATCGGGATTACGAACCACACAGTTCTTTGATCTGAAAATAACCTCATGCCCTTGGTCACACATTTGACTAACACTCAAAAAGTTATGTTTTAATCCATCAACAAACAAAACATTCCCAGCTTTAACCTTTTCTTTCAACAAAACAATTCCTTTTCATTTGATAGCAGTAGGTGAATTATTTCCAAAGGTTACATTCTCTTCTTTCTTTATTTAATTAAATGGCATAAACTTATCTTTATCACCTATCATATGCTTTTATCATCCACTATCAATGTACCACTGATTTTCTTGATCACCTCCATATAAAGCTAGACCACAGTTTTCAGATTCCATGGTCTTGTTTTTCCATACCTTAGATGTTGTTGCCTTGTGTTCATTTTGAGGTGTTGATCACATTTTGTTCTTGTATTCAGATTCCTTATGCCCAAATTTCTTACAAATGGAACATTCAGTTTCATATTGAAGAGGTGAGAAAGTATTGTAAGAGTATTTCTTTACCCCAATCTCTTTCTTTTTCTTTCTTTCTTCTCTAGTCATGATAGTTTTGTAAGCAACACACTGAGAAACCTTATGACCAAAATTATGACAAGTGAAGCATTGACCATTAAAGTAGAAGTTTCTAGGAGTATAGTACCTTCTTGTGTAGTTTTCCCTTTGATTGTAATAAGTGTTTGATCCTTCATTCTTTTTCTGATGGCTGGAATTTTGTTGATTGCTTCCTTTTACTGCATTGAGATAGTTTCCAATACCTTTTTCATAAGGCTTTACAGCCTTTGATGATTCTACACTATACTAGTTTTTATGAGAGGAGAGCGTTTCACTTTGATTATTTCATCTAAGGTTTTAGATCCTTTAGAAAACCTAAGAATTAGACCTTTTTCTTTCTTAAGTTCCTTCCTTAGACTTACTATTTCTAGTTCTAACTTTTCATTATGCTTCTCCTTTTCTAGGATTTGTTTCTTTAGAGTTTCTTTTGCTAGTTTAGCTTCTTCCAAACGAATTTTAAGCTGAATTATTTCTTCAATAAAATTATCCTTATCTTCTAGGGCATCCATAAAAACATCATCAATCTCATCGATACATTTATCTTCAAATGCCATAAGTAATTGGTATTCTTGATTAGACTCACCTTCTTGGCCTTTTGAAAGACCATCATTATCTTTGTGAGTGTAGAAGCTTCTTTTGTTTTCGATATTTCCTCTAAAATTCTCTTTTGTTAAATTCTTCCCTTTCTCATGATTTTCTCTATAAGGACATTTGGAAGCATAGTGACCAACTCTTCCACAAGCAAAACATTTGAAAGGAAGCTTACTTCTGAATCTACCAGTACCTACTTGTAGTTTCTTCACGAAATTTGCCTCTTCTTCATCTGATACATAACGTGGTTCCTTAAGTTCTTATTTTTATTTTCCTTTAGAAGTAGCCTTGAATGCAACTTCTCTAATATTTGAGGGACCCCCTTTTCTCATTTCATAGGCTGTTAGAATCCCACGAAGTTGTTCAATAGTAAGGTCCTTAAATCTCGCATTTCTTCAATATTAGAGACTTTTGAATCAAATTTTGGAGTTAGAGATCTTAACATTTTTTCAACCAGAGATGATTCTTTTATTTCATCACCAAGATTCCTTGTTCGATTAATGATCTCATCTACTTGAAGAAAGAAACTTGCAATTCTTTCGTCATTATGCATTATGAAAGTTTCATATTGAATTATAAATGTATGAAGTTTGGAACTCTCTACCTTGGTGTTGCCTTCATAACCTTGGATGATCTTATCCCATATAGCCTTTGCGGTATTGAGCTGCATGAATTTGACAAATTCTGATTCTGCCAAGCTTCCTAACAGTGCATTGACAACTTTTGGATTGGTCTCATACTTTTTTCTTTTTTACTTCATATGTGGGAATACCGAATGGATACTGATAGGCTTCTTCAACAATTCCCCAAACATCAAATCCAAATGGCTGTAGGTAAGATCTTTTTTTGACCTTCTAGAAAACCAGATTAGATCCATTAAACAATGGTGGACAGATGGATGTTTCTCCCTCTTGGTTGCTCAACTTGGTGAATCTTCCTTCAAGTGATCAAGCTTCTTTTGAAGGACTTGCTATGATACCAATTGTTAGGAAAAATACTGGGGGGGGGGGGGGGTGAATTAATATTGTAAATATTACTTGACATTCTACTTTTATATTCATATTTCTGTATGTGAATTTAATGAGGTAAACTTGCAAATGTATGCTATTGTTATGTAGACAACCAACATATATCTAGTTAACTATATTTTCAATTAATTCTTCATCATTTTAACTTAAACTAGTGTATCAGTCCTTCATTAAGCATTAATTAAATAGCAAACAAGTGCAGTAAGAATAGAATAAAGAATCACACACAGTCAACACATATAAACACCAAGATTTTTAGGTGGTAAATTAATGTGGGAAAAAACCACCATTGTTGTTGTCTTTGTATTCTTCTTAAAAAATATTGTTTACATTCTTGTACTAGTTCAAACTCATACAAGTACACATGCACCCACCTACAAAAGGATATAACCTTCTCTCATTCTCCAAATCCTACTAGAATGGAGCTACAACCCCCTTATCTTCAATTCCTTGTGGATCACTTTTCAGAATGTTTCAAATTGGATCCACCCGATCAAAACATTACAACCAATAGGCCACCTTTCATCAAATTTTCATACTAGACCCACTACCATCATCAAATCACTAAATCAACTAAAACAAATCAATGATTGAATCTCATTACAATCAATCAAACTAAACCTGAACAGATCACGTGAATGCATTGTCAATCATCCAGCCATACATTGTTATCTATCACAAAAGCTAGCTGTTGTCACTACAAAACCTGATCAATAATATTTCAAAAGGTGTACGCTACTATTTTGAATGATACCCACGTATATACGTGCTTTCTCTTCTTATAACCGACATACATATCTCAAAACATTGAATCCTTAAATTGAATCACTGCACTTCTAAAATAAATCACAGACACATATATCCTTTATCACAGATCTTTGAGCTACTTATAGATCATTACATACCAGCATCAATATAGTTCAATATTTCATCCACAAACCATTCAACGTCACTAGAACTATCATATACAAATTATTACGAAGAATACTTCATCAACAGATAACAACAAAAATGATCAGACATCATTAACTGCACGTACTTCAGAAACTCTAACATATGTACGCGACCTTTATAAAATATTTCTGCGTATGTATGAGCCTTTTACGAAGCACACCCGCATACAGATATGTCCATCCTGAAGAATTGCCACTCAACTTATCTATAGACAGACCCATGTATGTATGTGCCTTTGTTGAGACAAATTTCCATACATATATGTAATTATTGACTTATTCCTTTGCTGCACAATGAAACTTCAGTCAAACCAAAATCTCGGCAAACCCAGTAACAAACATACATTAGAACATTGTATCACAAATCAACCTATAAGAAAATTATGTATTCATTTCAGATCTACAAAATATGATCCCACATCACATCCCTTGTGCAACATTATTTCATATTAAACAATTCATCAATAGCCCATTACTTGCACCACAAACACTTTGATCTTCATCTCTTGATATAGCTTATGCCTTATGGTTCTCTATTATGCTTATTTGATATGGTTGTGGTTTGGATGGTATTATGTATGGATATGTGTGTTTATGGGTGTCTCTGCGATATTCTGAATGGCTCTTTGTTCTTGTTGGTTTATATGGGTTCTAAATTGGGAAAATGAAGATATGTTTGATGGTTGGTATCATGTATGGCTCTGTGTGTCTATTGGACATTTCTTGTTTATTTTTCCCATTAGGAGGATCAATGTTCTTGTCACTCTTTGAGTTATGAATCTGGGTTGTGATGGTGTATACTCTTGGAGGTGTATTTTGTTTTGTTTTAATGATGCTAATTCTGGTATGGATTTATGATTTAGTATGATGCATTCAATTCTTGGAGATTTCTAAACAACATTGATATATGCTCTTGGAGGTGCAGTTCACTTTGGTTCAATGATATTGGGGCTTGCATGGAATTATGTTTTTATGATGAGTTTGGTGGCCTTTTATCTCTATGGGTTAGAGTTGTGAAATCAAAGAAGATATGTAATTGTGGCCTTGGTTTCATATTGTCTTGTTTGTATATTTTGTGGATATAATAAGTATTATTATGCCTTGATGAACTAGATTGAGTAGCTTGCTTTGTGACTTTGATGTAATTGGGTTTATGAGATATTTTAGTTTTCTGATATACATAGCTTGGTGGGATTTGTAAGAAAATCTATGTAACCTTGTTTTGCTTATGAAATACAAGTGCTTCAATTTACAAAAAAAAACAAAAAAAATATTAGGGTTCCACCATGAGTAGGTTTTTTTAGTTAAGCATACTTAAACTTTGACATTTTTAAATAGTTAAAAAAAAACACGTTGTAATAAACTCATACATTCAAAAAAATGAGCAAAGTTGGATAGAAAAGTTTAAACTTTATAGTTAAAAATGTAAATGATTAAATATAGGGCATCATTTTATTTTTAATTAATTTGTTTTAACATTAATTTGATGTGTTTATTGCCTCTTGAGAATGACACACTTGACAAGCCAGTGATATGTAAAGTAATATGAGTGATGAGGTTCCATGTTCAATCCCCTGGAGCAGACCAATTTTATCATTATTGGGATGAGGCGGTGATATGTAGAGGTTATAGTGGTAGTGGTTGGAATGGAACCCATGCCATGACAATACAACATTGGCCAAGTTGCTAATTCCTCTAGTAAAAAAACATTGATTAGATTATTATTTCCTACTTAACTATTTACGTATTATTCCTTGAAATTGATTAAATAGATGTAAATTTGGAAATATATCTCCTATTGGTGACCCTAAGAAGGATAATAAACAATTATCAATTACTGATGCATTTGCTATGCCACAACCTTCTAATCAACCATGTCATTTTTTAAATGAAGTTGATGGCAATGAATCTAATAGTGTAGTGCTTGTGGAAGGAGAAATAAATACAAAATAAAATTAAAATCTAAATGGAAAACAATATTTCCATGGGCTTATGTTGTAAAATATTGTATTAGTAATGAAAAATAAAATGTTCTTGGTTATGAAATTTAAGGCAGACACACCCTTTGTTAAAAAGGTAGTACCACTCCTCAATTTAGTGGTATAAATTGACATGTAGAATTAGAAGCTCATAAATTTTCAACTTTTGGAGAGAGAAAGCAAACAAAGTAATATTACTAAACATATAAAATTTGTTAAAGGTAGATGCGGAAAAGGAGAGAATTATATCAATAATTGAAAACATGTATGTTGTTGATATACATTATTTATATTTATCAACATGTAAGTCAAATTGTGATTTGAATAGGTATAAATGCACTCCATGCATGCCTCTAATAGATAATATTCTACATACACAACTACAACATTTGAGAAAAAGTTTCTTTAAGTTGTTAAGAAAGTATATTGGAAAAAAGTTAAAAGAATAGAATTTTCATACCAAATTTTTCCATTTTAATTGATGAAAAACATTGATTGAATTATGGAGCAACATTTAATTATTTATATTATATATTTGAAAAAAGAAAGAAGATCTTAACATGTAACAAAATTCATATGCTTTCTTCAAAAAAAGGATGGGATGGCTTCTTAGAAACCAAGATAATACTAAGACGGGGATGAATATGTATTAGGACCGAATTAAACAACTATTGTCATTTTACACTTTTCAATATATTTCATGTAGGAAGCCTCATCAATCAACATATGAAACACATATTATCGTAAACATATATGCAACACATTGCAATAGCCCCTGGTTGATTTTCTATGTAAATAAAATAAGACGAGGTCATGGGACATGTATTCCAAGTTGAATGTTTCGCAAAACATAGTGATGGTTATAACTGGTGATTAATTAATGGCTATGGAAATTGGAAAAGGAAAAGAGGCATTAATTGGCATTTATTTATGAAAATATGAGAAAAGGGAGATGAAGGGTCACAAATTTGCATGAGGATGAAATTGAAGGAAAAATGAAGGGAATGAAGAAAATAGATGCCTTAATGATAAAAAGGCTTATGAGGATAATTTCACAACCTTTTGTCAATTTAGTTTTTGAGCTCTCTTCTATTCACACATTCTCTCATACTCTTGCACACTTAGAGCATTATTTGAGCATGCTTGGAGCACTCTAGTATTGAATTGTATTTGGAGAAAGAAGGCCAAGGAAAGCAGGAAAGTGCAAGGGAACATGAAGAACAACATGTACAACTAGATTGTTTTGCAGGTAACATGTTGCATGTGTTATTTCCTTGCTGATTTATGGATGCATGGTATATGCATGTAGTTTTCTGGTTATGTGTTTTCATTGGCATGGAGGATTTCCTAGATTGAAAGTGTTTTTAGCCTTGCCTTTATATTTCCGAGATAGACATGGTGTTTTGGGTTTTTCCACTTGATTGTTTTTTGATTGGTGCTCATAATTACTTATGGTTGTGGGTTGGAATAAATGCTCTGGAAGCCTTGGAACAACTTGGGTTGAGTTACTAGTCTTGGAGCCTAGGTTGGGACAAATTCTCTATAGCCCTTGGTGGGTTGAGATACTAGTCCCTGGGGTCAAGTTGGACAAACACTTTGGAGCCCTAAAAGGTTGTGGGTTGAGTTACTAGTTCTTAGAGCCCTGGACATCTTTGCTAGAGACCGATCTAGTTGGTGTTAGTGATGTCCTACCATGAGGTGGAATCAATGGTTAAGGGTTGAGGTGGTTTGGCCTCTAGAAGCCCTGGTTTGGTTTTGTTTGGTTTATTCCATGAGACCCCACATTCATGGTTGGAATATGTCACATGGGTGATTGGATGAAAGAGTGATTTGGTTCAGGCTAATCTATGCTCAGCTGGTACGTGGAAGTCCCTGATTTGTTTGGTATTTTCATATGTTAATAAGTGTTATTCCTCTATTGTGATTCATGTATATTTTTAGTGATTATGTTGGTGATATTACAACTGAGTTGCCATGGTTTTCATGTTGGTTAGTTGTTGGTTATATGATGGTCATGTGATGTATATTACTTATGGCTCTTAACATCTTTTGATGAATGTATGAATTGTTGATGAATGCATGGAATAAAAAATGTTATTGTAGCTATTATGAGAGGTCATTATACATTCTTGGTGATTCTCAGATAATACTCAGACTCCTATGATCAGATAAGCATTCATGTCCTATAGCTTACATGTTCACCATATGTTTGACGAAATGATTGTAATGGTTAAGCCTGATTAGGTCAAGTTATTATTCAAGTTTTGTATTTTTAGTATTGTCCCTGTGTCATTTATCATTATGAGAAGTCTCAAGCAGTTTTGGATAGGGGTCTGGAGGTTGGCCTAGAATTGTGACATATCTTAGGATTGCAGGCAATGATTTGAGCAATTTAGATCACAACCGCATTGAGCAAGGCTTGTGAGCGTAGTTGGAGACCTTCAACCACTTGTAGGAAGTATCAAGGGTGTGTTTGGGAGCCTAGGTCAGTGAAAAGGAGCTTCAGCTTAGGGTCTGGTCACCTGGGGTGGTTCTTTGGCCCCTAAGTGTCCTATAGCCCTAAGGGTTGTTGTGAGTTGTTAGTTTGTGGTAAGTTTGTAAGCCCCACTTCCTTAACTAGAGATTGGATGTTGGATCATGTCATATTAACTCTTCGTCTCATGTTTACCCTGATTGGCCAGTGAAATTGGGTAAATGCGGGAGGGGTCATTACAGATTGGTATCAGAACTCCTAGTGTAATGACCTCTTTGTTGAGTCCCAAACTTGCATCTTCCCTATACACCTTTTTAGCCTTTTTTTCCAGTTACCTGAACCTCCAAGCTGTCAAATCATTGCATATTAGTTTAAAAAGAGCATATAAAATGGTTTCCTAACTATGTCTTGTGACTGCTGTTTGATTTAGATTTTTGCTCAGTCAGCTGCGGAATCTTGTCACTTTCCGCAACCTTTTTGTTGAAGTCTATGTTACAGGTGTCTACTGGAGAATCCGGCCACATGGGCAAGTTGCAAATGATGTGGGCATGGAACGTGTCCCCTTGGTTCAGCCGGATCACTCACAGAAGGCCGTGGTCAAAGACAGTCAAGCGGTGGTCAACCTAAGAGTTTTACGGTGGCAGAACTCTGTTTTTCACCACGTGAAGACTTGCGTGAAAATTCCTAAATACCAGGAGGCATGCTAACACCTGTGGACTGCTCCGTGAACCATATCTAACAGCCACCCTCCTTGGATTTAATTTTCATGGCTACCATCATGCTAGATTTCCGAACGAGGTTATTCACGTGTCTGTTTATCAGCGCAAATTTTAGGAAGTAGTTGTGTCATTTCCTGTTATAAATAAAGCGTTCTCATACGCATATTAGCTAGCTTTTTGGTATGTAATTTTGGCTGTTTTACGAGCCCACTGTGCCGTGACTTAATCCTTATGTTATGACTGCATTTTAATGCATGAGAAGACAATGTTTTTAAGCTCAATTTGTGGTTGATTTTTGATTGGCTGAGGTTGCAGAGGGCCCCTGTACACCAAGGTTATGTAATTACTGTATAGTTTCATGCTTTCTTCCTTTACGTTCCTGATGCCATAATCGTTTGCTTGTATATATTACACTGCTTATGGTATTCATGATGATTGTTGTCCATAGTTTCTTTTATGCTTTCTAATGACTGTTAACTGATCAATGTCTTTATTTCAGGTTCTAATAGACAGCCCGGGCAAGTGCACATAGCTTTTTAATGACTAATGACATGATGGAATTATCTTGTCCTTCTGCTGATTTATTTTCTTCGTTCTAATTCCAGCACTGTTTATTTCTTTCAGTCTTGTTTTGTTCATTTAATTTTCTGCAAGATAGATATTAGACTACTCATGTCATTTTCAGTTACCTCCTATAGCCAGAGCGAGTCGAATGGTGAGGGATTGAAGTATGAATGCGTAGTTTGATATTAGTTTATTTTTCTGCAAGTTAGTGATTATATTACTCATGTCATTTTCAGTTACCTCCTATAGGTAAAGCGAGTCGAATGGTGAGGGATTGAAGTATGAATGCGTAGTTTGATCTTAGTTTCATTTTATGCAATTTAGATATCAGATTACTCAATTTGTTTATGATTACTCCTATAGCCAGAACGAGTCCAATGGTGAGGGGTCAGAATATGAGTTGATGTAATATGATTTAGTTTACTTTGCTTACAGTTTTTGAATTTCTTTGAGTTCAGTTTTCTTTTTATACAGCAGCAAGGATACTGGGTTTCATAGTCTAGCTCACTGTTTGGTTTAATTAGAATTTAGGTACATTTTTATTTTCTCTTGGTAATTGATTTCATCATTGCAAGTTTGAAAACCTTTTTGAAAACTTTGAAGTTTGGAAATTATTTTAAAGGTCACCATTGCCTTGAACACTTATATCCATACTTGACTTTTAGAATTTCCATCTCACATTAGGGAATCAACAAGAAGATAAACCCAAAAACAAACCAAAAATCAAAAACAACAAAGAAGTAAGAAATCGGTTATCTTGCATATATAGTGCACTTCACTTCAGCAGTTTATGACTCCGGATTGACAATTTATATAGCAATTTAGGACACACTAAATTGACCAAACACTCCTCCCACATTTATCCAAGTTAACTAGTTCATTGGGGTAAACATGTGACAAGAGGATACTATGATGTGATTCAAATTCCCATGTATAGTTAAGGAAGTGGAACCAACAAACAAAACCATTCTAACCTTCCACACATGCTACAAAACCTTCAAGATCCAGCCAACCTTTCTAGGTGACCAACCCCTAAGAAAATTTGACATTTCACTTATCTGGACCCTCATCTACTCCCATGACAAGCCATGCATGTGACTGTGGGCTTTTTTAGCCAGTTCTGAGCTAGTGTCCCCAGATTCTGTGCCACTTTTTCAGGGCTAGGCCTCAAGCCATTGCCCATAACTTCATGAAAATTTTAGAAATGATAAATAACAATGTAATAAGGCTACTAATGCAATAATTTGTACAAGTTCTTGATATGACCCCTACTAGACATGACATGCATTTCGTCAAACATGTCACAAATATGTAATCTACAGGTCATAACAACAAATATTAGGATAGGGGTCTCATACTTATCTGATATTCATAAATAAACATTGTTGCTCTATCATAATAGTTTTATTATCATCTATTAGGTCATATAGTCATTGTACATTAATTTTCAAATAAAAACATGATGAGATCTATACATTAAGTCTGTCATAAATCATACTCACAAACAACATATAAACAAAAAAAAAAAAGGATATAACAACCATAAGAATCACATATGAACCAATACATTTACATATGAAATACCAAGGAGGAAGAGTTATTATTAATGAATTCATAAGCCAACTAGGTCTGCGACTTCCACGAACCACCTGGCCATAGTTTGGATGAACCAAATATTTAGTTTAGTTAATCACCACCGTGCCATATTCCATGCATGAATGTGGGACTCACAACAAAACCAACCAGGGCTTCCTGAGGCTAAATGTAAACTTTAACCCCATACGGAAATTACCTGCATACGAATTATAAAACACAGAAAATAAACAATAGCGAGAACATAACACATAAAACACATACACCAATATTTCCCCTGGATCCCAAAACCGGGACTACCAGCTTGATTTTTCATTATGTTCCTTTCAGTGTTACGATACATATATATACATGCCGAAACATCCAATACCATGGACCGAAAGCCATCGCGCCCAAAACCATGTGTGAAAAACATGCACAAAACCTTAGGTAGGTCCGCCCACCTAATATAGGGTCCCAAAAAAATTTCCCTGGGGAACTGCCCCAGACCCCATAGAGGGGGGCCAATTGCCCCCCTCAAACCCCCTGTGACCCCCCCACTGCGCAATTGGCACAACAAAAGGGGGTCTGTGCCCCCCCTCTAAACCCCCAGTTAACTTGGCGAGCTAGTCATGGGAAGAATATAACACAACCCAACATTCTCCCACTTGTTGTTTTATTTCCATTGGGGGCCATAGGAGATCTTAGTCATTTATAAAGCCCTGCAACGCCCATTGTTTCTCTACACCAATAGAACTTCTTAGAGCTCACAAAATTTTTCAATGCATCTGCGGTATTCCTCAAAGTGTCTACCTTTACCAGCAACACTTTTTTTCTTCTATCATATCCCTCACAAAGTGATACTGAACATCAATGTGCTTTGTCTTTGAGTGGTAAGTAGGGTTCTTTGCCAAGAAAATTTCACTTTGGCTGTCACAGTCTATCCTTATAGCTCCCTAAACTAACCCCATACTTGAACATAGTCTCTGCAACCAAATTGCTTTCTTGCTTGCATGAGTGGATGCCATGTATTCTGCCTCTGTAGTTGATAGTGCCACTACAAATTGTTTCTTACTCATCCAACTGACTGCACTTCCAAATAGGTTAAACACATACCCACTTGTATATCTTCTCTAATTTGGATCTCCAGCCCAGTCTGCATCAACAAAGCCATGAAGATCCAAAAAATTCTGTCCAATCCTAGTCTTCCTTGGTAGCAAAAACCATAATCACTAGTGCCACGCAAATACCTCAAAACCCGCTTCACTGTTGTCCAATGCTCCTTACCTGGTTTTGACATACACCTGCTTAATACTCCCACTGCATGTGCAATGTCTGGTCTAGTACAAACCATTGCATACATTAGGCTACTGACTGCACTTGCATATGGAACACGGGACATGTACTCTTCCTCTTCTTGTGTCTTAGGACACTGTTCAGCAGATAACTTTACACCTACAGGAATAGGAACCTTCATCGATTTACTATCATGCATATTAAACCTCTGTAGTATTGTCTCAACATACTTCCTCTGGTTTAACCAAAGCTTCCTCTTTTCCTAATCTCTTTTAATTTCCATGCCCAAAATATAGTTTGCAGCACCAAGATCTTTCATGTCGAATTTGGAGGACAATTAGGTCTTCAAATCCTAGACAATTTCTTTGTCATTTCCAACTCGCAACATATCATCCACAAACAAGACCAGATAAATAACACGATCAACAATTAATTTAAAATACACACAGTGATCTGATTTGCTTCTAGTGAAACCAAGTCCCCATATAAATGTATCAAATTTATGATACCACATCCTTGGTGACTGTTTTAACCCATACAAAGACTTTTTTAACTTGCATACCAGTTCTTTCTTACCCTTCACCGCAAAGCCTTCAGGTTGCTTCATGTAGATATCCACTTCCAGATCCCTGTGAAGAAATGTTGTCTTTACATCCATCTGTTCTACCTCAAAATCAAAAGCAGTAGCAATAGATAAAAGTAATCTAATAGAAGCTACCTTGGCAACAAGAGAAAAAATATCACCAAAATCAATTCCTGAAACTTGGGAATAACCTTTTACTACGAACTAAGCTTTGTATTTCTCCACCTTTCCTTCTACATTTGTCTTCTTTTTGAACACCCATTTGCTGCCAATGGGTCTCCTTCCAGTCAGCAACTCCACCAGATCCCACGCCTCATTTTTGTGCAAAGATGCCATTTCATCAACCATGGCCTCTTTCCAGAGTTTTCCATCCTCTGAATCTACTGTTTTGGGATCATCATCAATAATAGATAAATAAAAAATTGAACAGAAAGCAGATGGACTATACCTTTCTGGATTCCTTCTTTCTCGAACTGACCTTCTC
Source organism: Pinus tabuliformis (assembly GCA_031772625.1). Lineage (NCBI taxonomy): Eukaryota > Viridiplantae > Streptophyta > Pinopsida > Pinales > Pinaceae > Pinus > Pinus tabuliformis. Next base: position 365,813,887 of record CM062809.1, read on the forward strand.
ACAACCGGAATTTGTGGCTCTTCATCTTCTGATTTCTCTTCTGCTGTAGAGTTTGATTCTTCCTCATTTAGCTCAAACTCTATCTTCTTAGGTTCCTTTGGTTGGACTTCATGTTTAATAACATCTTTCACCTCTCTGAACACCACATATCGGTTGTACACAACCTTCCTTTTTACTGGGTTCCAAAGTTTATAACCCTTTAAACCATCCTTATACCTAATAAAGATGCACTTCTCAGATTTACTATCCAACTTTGTTCTTTTATCCTTTGGAACATGTACATATGCATCACATCCAAATACCCTCAGATGTGAAAGAGAGGGTTTCTTACCAGTCCATACCTTTTTTGGAGTCTTATCCTCCAATGTTGATGAAAGTGATATGTTGACTAGGTAACATGCAATCTCCACCACCTCTGCCCAGAATTCCGGTCCTAACCCGACACCATTGAGCATGCTTCTTGCCCTTTCCATCAACGTCTTATTCATTCTTTCTACAACTCCATTTTTCTCAGGTGTGTATGGAGTAGTCTTCTACCATGCTATACCACAATTCTTACAGAATTCTTCAAATTCCTTCTTGCAAAACTCTCCACCATTATCCGTCCTCAACACCTTTATCTTCTTCAATGTCTAGTTTTCCACCAAAGCCTTAAATTATTTAAACCTTTAAAAGACTTCAAATTTCTTCTTAAGGAAATATATCCATGTATTCCTTGAGAAGTGATCTATAAATGATACATAGTACACAAACTTACCCAGTGATGGAACCTTCACAGGTCCAAACAAATCATTGTGCATAAGCTCTAATATATGTTTTGCCCTCTTACCACCAGAGGGGAAATTCACCCAATTCTGCTTCCCATATACACAATTTTAACAGAAATAAAAATCCAGAGAGCTATTGGTCATACCTTCTACCATACCTTTACCATGAAGTATTTGAAGGCCCTTCTCTCCAATATGTCTAAGCCTTTGATGCCATAGCATGGTCTTTTCTCTAGAGACCACTAGATTTTCTGCTCCACTTTCAGGAACCACAGAACTATTGCATCCATCAACAACAGTGCTACCTTGTAGCTTTTATAGAGTTCCAATCCAAACTCCCCACATCAATACCAGTGCTCCCCGAACCATCTTGCAGGTATCCTTCTTGAACATTGTTTTTACACCTGCATCATCCAACTTGCTTACATAAATCATATTTCTAGCCAATGCAGGAATATGCAGAACACTCGGAAGTGTTCTAATCATTCCACCTTGCAAATTCAACTTAAATTTTCCACGACCAATGATTTTAGCCTTCCTATCATCCCCCAAGAAGACATCACCACCATCATATTTCTCATACTCACAGAACTACTCTCTATGGGGAGCAAAGTGAAAGGATGCACCAGAGTCAATCAACCATGCCTCATGATCTACATGTGTACTTGAAGAAGCCAAGTACACATCCCCACCTTCATATGAGGTAGTTTTCACCTCTGTAGAAGGAGCATCATCAGATCCATTTCCTTTGTCAGGAGCTTTAGATTTACAGTCCCTTTTGTAGTGCCCTTCCTTTCCCCATTTCCAGCACACCTTTACAGGTTTTCCTAGAGATTTAGATCTCCCACTCAATGACTTATTTTTGTTTATTTTCTGGGACCTTCCTCATACAGACAAGGCATCACCATTCTGCCTCTCCATATTTTTCCGTCTCATCTCCTCCATTAGTAAGGATGAGACTATTTCATTAAAATGCAAGGCGGTTGCATTGCTACCTATTGCAATAACCAAACTATCCTAGGAATCTGGTAGAGAACACAACAAACAAATGCACTTATCTTCATCTGAAATTTTAATACCAACAGATAATAACTAACTTACCACAGTATTAAATGCATTCATATGATCTGTTACCGAGTCTCCATATTTCATCCTCAGGTTATACAACTTTTTTCGTAGGAACAATTTATTCACTAGAGACTTAGATTGGTACAAAGTCCCTAACTTGTCCCACAAAGCCTTATCTGTAGCTTCCCATGATACATTCAACAATACTGAATTTGAGACACATAATTGTATTGTGCTCTTTGCCTTCTGATTCAACTTCTTCCATTCTTCATCGAACACTCCTGTTTGTTTAGTACTCAGATTTACTGCGATCCACTGATCTTTATCTACCAACAGATCCTCCATCTTGAGTTTCCATAACTCAAAACTTTGACCATTAAATTTCTTGATCTCTATATTTCCGCTGCTCACCATCTTCTTTTACCACCAGAATCGATCTCGCAGATCTCCCACTGAATAGGGTCTACCACAGGTCTGAGCAAAACCCCTCAGCAACAAAGGCATCCACTTGAAGCCAAAACAACTTTGATACCAGATGTAGGTTTTAACCCCATGTAGAAATTACTTGCATATGAATTCTAAAACACAAAAAATAAACAATAGCGAGAGAATAACACATAAAACACATACACAAAGATTTTCCCCTGGATCCTAAAACAGGGACTACCAGCTTGATTTTTCATTATGTTCCTTTCAATGTTATAATACATATATATACATGTAGAAGCATCCAATACCATGGACCGAAAACCATCGCGCCCAAAACCATGTGCAAAAACCATTCGCAAAACCATAGGTAGGTCCGCCCACCTAATATAGGGTCCCAAAAAAATTTCCCCAGGGCACTACCCCAGACCCCATAGAGGGAGGCTAACTAGCCCCCTCAAACCCCCTGTGACCTCCCCTCTAACCCCCTGGTTAACTAGGCAGGCTAGCCATGGAAAGAATATAGCACAATGCAACACTAAACCACCTCAACCCTCATCAATAGAACCAAGCATTACAAAAATCCCCATCAGATCACTAGGCCCTAAACAAGCATGGATGCCTCTAGATCTCTCCACCTAAACCATGAAATTTTTTTCCAACTCAACCTCTCAGTTTTACCATGTATCCTGCAATTACTGTTCAAGGGATTTCTAGGCCTAGAGGTCTCCACCCTTTGGGATTTACCATGTATCCTTCCATTACTCGTCAAGGGATTCTGTTGTAGCCACTACAACCCTCCAAAATTTTTCCTTAGCTTTGTTTTGGAGCCTTCCTACCAACCTTTCACATCAACATGTCTTGTCTTGTCAAGTACACAAGCTTCAGTGATTTTCTTGCAGAATGAAAACCTGTCCATCAAAGCTTGTTGCATCCCCCTCACAAGTTGTTTCACCAGACTTGGTCCAGCTGCAGGCTGAGTAACTCCCTCAAGAAATTGCACAATTATGGAGGGAAACCAACCTTCCCTCCAGAAATTGTGCAATTCTGTCTGGCAGCCTATTGGGATCCAGAATTACGTAAATCTGCCTATCATTGTTCACTGGAAAAATTGCGCAATTCCTCCCAGTAGGACTGCTCAGCCTAGAAATTGTGCAATCCTGGGCAACAGTCAGCTGCTCTGGCTAGAAATTGTGTAATACCTCTGGGCATCCAGCCCAGCTCCCTCCTAGAAATGCACATTTTTTCCTCCCAGTTGAGTAGATTGTTGCAAGTGCAGGTGAGTTGATCAATTCCCTCCGGGATTGAGCAAAGGCATCCCTTATTTCAACAATCTTTTTTTAGCAGCTGGAGGTTACATGCAAAGATCATTTTAGAAACCTCCCACCAAGTGTCACTTTCCCTAGATTTGTGGGATGTGCGTCACAACCTCGATTTTATAAAAACTCATCAACCGGAAGTTACAAAGCTCATTCCTCACATTGATTTGCAGCTCTGATATCCCACATTGCATCTAGGAATCGTCAACACATTCAACTCAATTGTTTTGGGGCAAACCTGCTTTTCATGTCTCGTGCTGCATTTCTGACAATCACCATTGCGGCGACTCGCTTCATACACATGCATGCCTTCCCGTTTCCTAAATCCTGCACTTGATGTTTGCATGAATGATCATTCACTCTTGTTTGCACTCATCTCATCATGCATTCACACTTCTCATGTTTTTAGTCACTCGTCGGCTGGACTAGGCTGCCTTGGCCTGGCCTATGCCTTACCTGACTAGCACTGCGCATTTCCGAAAGCAAAGAATCTGCCTTCCCTCCAGAAATTGCACAATTCTAGCTAGGCACTGACCTCCAGGCTTGCATTGCGCAATTCTTGGAGGCAATGTCTTGTTGGCCCCAAAACCTGTGCAATACATTTTGCTGGTTGCATGTTACTACTGATTGGAATTGCGAATTGTGCAGTTTCAGTCCTCAGCAGGCCAGGATGGACTATGCATTATGCATTTCTAGTAGTCAGTTAGCCTCCTGATAGCCCGAACTGTGCCTTGCACAATTTTGGCAGTCAGTCTTCCGACCTCTCGATGGAAATTGCGCGACATTCATGATCAGTGACACAGGTATGTTGCAAGTTAGTTCTCAAGTTCGTTTTGGTTTTCGACTAAAATATTGCTTGCCATGAGTGTTTCCATGTCTCCAGGTATCGTAGGTGTTCATCTACTTCTCAGAAGCACAGGTACAATGGTTTCCAGGAGAGCAGAGTCGAAGACACCGTTTAGATCATACTTGGGGATGTAGTCGATCAAGTGTCTATGAACTTGCCTACCCACGAAGACATCAAGTTGTTCGCAGACAAGGACATCAAGATATGACGACAACAACATCATAGCAAGCAGCACCATGAACAATAGCTGAAGGCGGCACACTGGATGAAACGAACACAAGAGGAAGGGTTTTCATAACACAGAGGCAGAACAAAGTTGCAAGCTCAAGCAAATCCACTTGTGATGAAAGCAACTTTTGAGACTTGGGCTATGAGGTGACGGCATGGCATGAAGATCGTACGAAGAAAGAGAAAGGAACAAAGAAGGAGTTGCATGTGCTGAAGCAGCAACTCCAGGAAGAACAAGAGCCGCATAGATGAGAGAATGAGTTGTAGTAGGAACATGTACAGCAACGGGCACAACATGCACTCACGGATGAAACTACTCCCATACAAGTTATAGATCCATCTGAGCAGCTAGAACGAAGTAGACATGGTGAGTAGTGTGTTGATTGCATGCAAGGGAATTCAACAACATGCATGTCATTGTGCGCACGCATGTGATCCCACCCTTTTAGCAAACTCACCAAAGCAAATACAAGAAGCAATTCCTACTGGAGCTAAACATGCAGTTGACAATCGATGCACATGACCACCAGCAGACACTAGAAGATCATCACTAACACTATGCATCAGTGTGTTTCCAGTTCGGTTGCACCCAAGAAGACCATGTGCATGCTAGCAGATGAGTTGGATGGAGGAGCCACACCAATGCACCCAAATGAAACAGAGGCAAGAGCTTGCTTCAACAAGATGTCACCATGGAGCGCATGCACACCATCACGGATGAACAAGATTGGCATCAACTCACCACCTTCACCATCACAAGCATGTCAAAGAGTTGATCTCACCACAATGGACCGAGTTTCAGTGATGTCTTGCATGGTTCGCTCAATCCATTTTGTCTCACATGGGCACATGTGCATTGTAATGTAATGTCTTGTCAAGTGGAAGTTCAAGTGTCGATAGTTGGATGTAATAGTCATAGAGTAGGTGGAGAGTCATGAGGGTAGATGAACTGTCACAAAGGGGAATGTCAAGGGTCACCCCACCCTTTGCTATAAATAGAACCTCATAACTCATTGTAAAGGCTTTTGGTCAGCTAAGCTTCCGATAGGACTATCTTAGAGAAATATTGGACAGTATTGTAACAAGCCTTGGCTCCTCCACTATGTAGAGCTAGTACATTTCTTTGGAGGAGCAGGCGGTTGTGGTTGTAATGTTCTGCTATCGGAACTAGTGGTTGGACATGGATTTATTGTATGACTGGAACTTACACTTCTTAATATAACAGATCCAACACATTTCATGCATATGTTGTATTGTATTCTACACTATTTGGTTTACTCTAAATGATATATGTATTTGGTTGCTTACACATGCATGTATGGACTATTTTGTATAAGTATATATGAATCTTTCTAAAATGTGTTGTTGGTTTAACCATCACTTTAGATTGCTCGTTAACTTGCTTTCCAACTTGTGATTCATCTTCGCTCATGTGTTCCCTTCAAAGTCGCATACCATTACAGGTTTCCAAGGGGCGCACTCACTTCACCCTCAGTGTTTTAGAACCTCTCATGCACCTTCCTTGACTTACTACAGCTGTCACACCCTTCCTACCAATAGGGACATCTTACTTGCCTCTGTGTGAAATCATGGTCAAGGAATTACCGTACGACCTAATGTTGGGACTCCTACACCGAACAGTGTGAGGTCTAATTGGGACTTCTTAATGGGGAGATCCCCTTACATGTTGGCGGGTCTGTCACCGTCAACATTTTGGCGATAGAAGGAGGGCTAGATGACAACCTCAGTCCTCACATCTATTTTGAATCCCTACATATCTATCATGACTAACTACTGAGTTCCTCTTCAAGAGTGTGTCTTATGGAAATGAATTTATTATCTCGAAAGATCTCTTAGATAACTCGTCACATAAAACATATGATGGTGGAGGCCACATAACCTTGGTTATGCATGCAGTCCGCTTTGTAAGCTCATGCGAAAGACATGGAATCTCTGAAGAGTACATGACCTGTGTGTTTTTCGTCTACATGCTTTGAGGGCACCCCATGCACTGGTGTGCCATGCTGCCTGGAAAATCTATTCATTCTCTTGCTCATCTGGTCGCAGAGATAGACTGTGCTTTCAATCACTTTAACCATAAAGCACTCGATCAAGAAATTCTGAAATTATGAAAAGCACTTGATGAATCCGTTGATTAGTTTTACACGTGCTTTTGTAATCTTGCATATTGATTTCTTGAAGATGAAATTGATTGGGAGTTTCTTTATGGAATATTTGAGTATCTTCTTTGCATATCTGAACCCCACTCAGTACACTTCGGTGATGGAGCTACACAATCATAGGTAGGCACAGTTGCTATCACAAGTGACTATCCGCGTTCACCTCCTCAAACGGCTCCATCACCGCGAAGTGATGTGGGAGATCATGCACACATATCTGTTGAACCGTCACATCCTCCCATCCCACCTGCTCTTGATATCTGTGCAGATTTGGCTTGCAATCTTGTTGGTTGTCATGTGGATTCATTCCCTCAACCTCTGTCCCCACGTTCTATTGGTTATCCGGATTGTACTGTCTTGTGTTTTCCCATTCTAGACTCCTCACCTTTTGTGAACGAGGATCAAGTTGTCGACGGAGTTGGCGTTATGCAGCCAACTTGCACCATCATTCATGATGAGTGTGTGTGGGAATCTAAAGAAGAACCGGTGAAGGATGACTCACTTCCAGCCGTGCCTCATCCACTTTATCTTGACATACCTTGTGATTCTGCCACTACTGATTTCCCTTGTGAAAACCCATTTCCGTATGTTTCTACTTCCGCTCATTCATAGGACACGTCGGATGTCAGTCTGTCATCACAGTGCGAAGAGGACACATCTTCCTCTTAAAATCTGTCCAATTTATCATCTGTCATTTCTGAAAACACAAAGGGTGAACATCTTTGCTTCTCATCTACCCCTCTGCCTGATTCATCAAATCATGAGGTCGCTGACAAACATCCTGAATTTTTTGATCTTGGTTGTTGTGATCTCTCTACTTCTTCATCTAATCACAATGTTGATTAAAGCGTTATTAATGTGTCTAAGACACTGGTCTACGATGATCTATTTGTCAACGAAGTCAAAACCCCGCAGAATGTCAAGGCACTTTAGTCCGAGTTGATGGTTATGTCAAGCCCTCGCTGTCCTGAGGTTGGTTTCACTTCTGGTCAGGAAATTGTTGAAATACTCAAGGCTCCTCATCACTCTCTAATTTGCATTGAAGATCAACCAAACACCGATATTTCACTCCCTCCACTCGAACTACATGATCCCATCATTCATGCATTGGAGGAATCTTACACAATGAGCACACATGCACAATGTAGGTGGTCTACCTTTCTGTTGAGGCAACGAAAATCGCTGCGACAACATAGGGGAAACCACCCGGTCCGGACCTTAGTACAGCTCCTTTTCCGTTTGGAATAGTGGCTCCGACTGGGGATAATGGGACCAGTTTCCCAAAAATGGATAAAAGTGGGATGGATGAGTAACTTATGATGTATGATGGTGATAAGCGAACAACTAAAACTATCGGCGAAATATACTAACTATAATCTAATCCCGGGACTTATCAATTTTTTTAAAGCGTAGAGTTTGATAATCTGTGCTTTAAGGCAGGCATATAGATGACTCTAACGCTAAAGCATAGATGTTTAAACCATTTAAGATTGCTCTGCATAATTAGTTATGCAGAGCGATAATAGCGAATTACTACACTTTGTCATTCATATCATTGCTACATGCATGATTAAAAGAGAGGGCATATCACAAAACATCCAATAGTGGAATGAAATGAAGATTTGCAGTTACAGCGCATACATGTATTCAACGATAGCAAAAATAATAACACAACAATTCATATAAGAGGAAAGAACACAGATGCAGATAAAAGTACCATGTAAGCTACTTAACAATCCAGTATATTAATCGCTATGTCGCAGTCCTTCCTTCAAACCAGAAAGCATTCCAAACAAGAGACAATAGTGCGCAATTGTATAAAACAACCTTCTTGTTAAATTAAGAACTATAGGTCGAGTTTCATAAAAGAATATAGGTTGAAGCACAGTAGTGCAAACTTCAGCCTTTAAGTCTATTACAAAATTTTACGACCCTTTCCAAAACAATGAAAGGGTCTATAAATACTAAGCTATTCTAAATATCTAAGAAACTAAAAAGCTATTAAATTGGCATCAATAAATATTTCTTCCATCTTCCTTGGTGATCTGGCAGTCGGCGACAATGCTTCATCAGGTGGCCTCTTTGCCTTTAAACCTTAGCTGACATATCGCCAGCATTGGCTCTACTTCCGGTGGAGTGTTGAGACGCGAGGTGAGCTGGGCATTATATGTGGCATCCTGAATGTTGGGGATCAGGCATCCGAGAGCATCTGTTAAACATTTGAGAGCCGACCTTTGAGTGTGTGGTTTGATTAGAAAGAGCCAATATGCCTCGGAGATTAAAGTATTTACTCCAGCGATTAACCTTCCCTTTTCCTCCAAGTCATGATAACTTGTTTGTTCAATCATGTTTGTTGTTGTTATGCTTCCAGGTGTGCACTGGGAAATCATGTTTGCCAAATAGAGTGTATTGTTGACTAAATCAATCATATTGCTGGCAATCATTTTACACCTTGAAGCTGCCCTTTCCGCTTTCATCATCTGAGTGTTCCATTCCATGAAGAGTATGTCCTTGTACGTCTCATAGATTCTGGGCAAGTTCGCTGCCTTCCCCACATCAGTATCTTGCCACTCAAGATATCCGGTTATGGTTTCTTCGGCCTGATCTAGCTCATTTCTGGCTTGCTCTATCCGCTGACATACTGCTGTAGATATTTCGCATAATGGCTCAGCCTCAGTAAGTTGCTGGCATAGGAGTCTAATCTGAGATATTAATGCGCCATTTATTTGAGCTGCTTCTGCTCTGAAATCCTCCACTTTCTGGGTGCCTTTGATGTCTTCGAGCTGTGCTAATAGTTGAGCTATTTGCTCGTCTTTTGATTTCATCATCAGCTCATTCGCCGCTCTCAACTGTGCCAATGCTTCCGACAATTCTTTCTGCTTCTGGATTGCGCTCTGGTCGATTCTCTATTTTTCAGTCTGCAGTTGCTGGGTTAATACATGGTTTTCTTGCTGTTGTGCCAGCAACTGTTCTTCTACCTGCGCTGCCTTGTTTTTCACCTCGGTTACTTCTGCCTGTAATGCATAAATCTCCTGGTCCTTAGTCTTCAATAGAAGACTTACCTCCGATGCCTTGTCAATAGTTGCTGCAGAGTAAGCTCCCGCGTACTGCGACAGCTTTGTTAGATCATCGGAGGGGTCCAATTCCTCCTTCCAGACTACATTGCCCGTGACTGTTTGCTCAGGAAAGATAGAAGGTTGATCAAGCCTTCGTCTCTTCCTTGAGCGCTTAACAACGGCTTTATGCTTTGGGCTGTAGAAAACATCCAGGGGAGGAATATCTTCCACCTGGAGAACAATTTGATCGGAAGGGTCTTTAGTAATTACCTCGACATCCTTTGAAATGGGTGGGCCGCTGGTTTCGCTTAGAACCTGAGAAGAAGTGGTATCTGGTGCATCGCTTGTCTTAGAGGTGTCTATGTCTTTGGAGCCTTCCTTTCCATTGATAATGGAATCGAATTGGTTCCATTGTTTAAGCAATTCAGGATCAATGGAGGTCTGTTTATGTTGTTCTGTCTGGGATTTGCTCCGCTCTTTTTCTTGTTCTAACCTCTGCTGCTCCTCTAGTCCTTTTCGCTGCTGCTCTTCTAACTCTTTTCTTTGTCTCTCTTCTTGCTCCCTTTTCTGCCTATCTGCCAATTCCTTTTTCTGCCTATCAGCCAGTTCTTTCTTATGTTTCTCCTCTTCGTCCTTCTTTCTCTGTTCCTCTATCTCTTTCTGCTTTCTCTGTTCTTGATCCTTCTGCGCCTTTTGCTGTTTTTCTATCTGCTCCTTCTTTTGCCTCTCAGCTTGCTCTTTTATTTGCTTTTCTGCCTGCAGCTTCTTTTGCCTTTCCTCCTGTTGTTTCTTTTGTTCCTTAGTTATAATAGGAGGTTGGCTCGTCTGTTGCCGACCAGGCTCGCTTGAGGAAGATGCTGGGGTTGTTGTCAATAAATCTAGAGGCAGAGTTTGCAACCTCTGCTCTCTAAGTTTATTGAACTCAGTTAACGTCTCATCATTATATCTCATTCTATCAAGCTCTTTGGCCTGGCCTATTGTGTCGGCGGTGACGAACAGGTCATCAAACATATCCTCTTGATGGTCAACTTTTGTTAATTTGGCCTGTTCTAGGGCAGTGTAGACAGTTTTATGTGGATCATAGAGTCTGCTTGGGATAGTGGCCAGGGATAAAGCTTGCATCTTTGTTGCCTCTTTTTCTGCATGCTTGAGATCATGCAGAGTAAAAACACCAATTCTCAAAGGAAAAGAGGGCCAACCCCTCTTCTTTTCTTTCTTGAGAGTTTGTGTGACACTCTCGGCCATAATCTGGTAGGAGATTTCTCGGGCTAACAATTTGTCTGGAACATATAAAGGGAGAACATGCGGCTTGGCCTAGCTCCCAAATACCCTAATATAAGTAAAATGCTCTTCTCCGAACCAACTTGCCACAGCTGGTAAGTCGAAGGAAGCCAGATAGGAGATTTTGGGAATAGGCCGATCAAAAATGGAATAATGAATGGGAACCATAAAACCATTGCAAATTTGATACAAATGGTCCTTGTAAGAGGACTTCCACAATTTCTGATGGTACAAATGAATGGGTGAAGGGTCTTGGGTGGTCCACCTCCAACCGAGGATAGGAAACTCAGAATTAAAGCACAAGGTATCCATAATGTAAGCACTATAATAAAATGGTGGGATTTTCCTTTCGGTAACTCTGGATTTGGCTCTAAAGTCACGAACAGCTACGGCCAACTTATCAGAAAGAATAGTGGCCCAATCCATGATTATACTATTAACAGCTGCTTCCATCAGGGGAACCATTTCTATGTCGAAATTAGCAGAGTCATGTAACCCCCATAGTCTACACATCATAATCCCCGCATAGCAATAGGGAGAAGCCAAAGAGTCGACGGAGTACTTACCTGAGCTTTCGTGCTTGTGTTTGGCCGGATTCTGCCTCCAATCCCAGATGGGTTCAGATTGTACTTCATTTTCGGCTGCAAATTTCTCCACGAAGGCTTTGTTATAGATTTTCTCTGGCTCGGGCAAATGATACATTTGCCTTAGGTGCTCTAGCTTGAACGACCCGAAAATCCTTCCATCCCTTGTGTGAAACGTTCTATCAATGATTGGAATTTCCTCGATTGCCCAGCGCACTACATCAGTGTAGGGAAGGACCTGCTCTCTGGCTGCTATCCTGTGAAGAAAGGAGTCGGCCAAGTCTTTGAGAGTAGCATCGGACTTTTTTAGTACATCCACACTAGCCTCTGTCACTGTCACTTCCGGTTGCTCAGTCTCTAATAGATTATATGTGCCCTGCCATGAAGTCCTAGTGAGACCAGTGCACGTAGTGTCTGAAATTATGCCTTTCTTCTTATCTGCGGCAGCTTGTCCTGCGACAGATGTAGCAGCGGAGCCCGCGGTCCTCTTGGATTTCTTCCCCATCATGCTCAGGCTTCTCTCAACAGATGAATTCTACACAAATGCAAGAGAAATCGTAACAAGGAAATAACAATGACAATCCATAACGGGAAAGATATATCATTTGAAGCGTGGTGAGATTAATTCTCAAAAGTGGCTGCGGATCCAATCACTGGAAAGATATTGCAGATGCATTAATGGTGATTTAAGGCCTGCTACCCATTAAATGACTATTACACCGTTATCCGGCTGAATGACCTCCTTAAGCGTGCAACAGATATTTTGGCGGTTAAACGCAAGTGTTCGTTAATCGAAGGGGCAAAGTTTTAAATACACATGCATTACCTTATCCCTGCATTTAACGGCATTTTGAAATTTGCGCTTTATCAACTGGATATCAATATAACTTTAAGGCTTCAAGCGATGACTTTTTGAAAATGCCGACCGCCGATGAGCGATATCGCATCGCATCGGGGAATAGATGCTACACAATCATTAGGAAAAGATCCTGCCGAGTGCCGATAGCGACATTGCATCGGACTAGCGCGTGGAAAAATTACAGAGTGCATATAAAGCGATTTGCCGATTTCCGATTGCGATATCGCATCGCATCGGGGGTAAGATCCGAGCGCATTATCAAAGTGCATGGGGTTCTGCCGACGGCCGATAGCGATATCGCATCGGGTCGGGGTTTATAACTTAAAGCGTTTTTTCCCACATGAGGCATCGCCGATAGCCGATCGCCGATATCGCGTCGCGTCGGGGCGTGAGTTATGTGCCCTTATTAAGTGTGCATGGAATATCGTCGATCGCCGACAGTGATATCGCATCGGCGGAGAACAAGGTGCCGTTTTAATATATTTCTCATGTCATTGCGATATGCGATCTTGCGATCGCTTTATCGCAATAACAAAAGATTGTTTAATTATTGGAACACTATTATTCAAAAAGGCTTAAATACATAAACTCATTTGATTATCATACCTTTTTGAACACAAAAGCATTGATGCCAATCAAATTTTAAAAGGGACCCATTCCATATGTTAATTTTTTGTGTGAATGAAAATGTTATGAAATGGGGGGTTGTTGTAGAGCACAACAATTGGCGATTCGCTGGAAGAACCAGTTATCTCTGGAACTAATACAAACACTTAAGCTTTTCCAAAATAGAAACTCAATGAGAAGGGGAAACTTTTAATATAACTGGATATTCATGCGTTCTGAACAAAGTGAACTTATTCTGTTAACTTCTTCCCATTTAGTTTCAAGAAAATAAATACATTCTAAGTTTTTAAAATAGGCCTTTATTGGTTTATAATGATAAAACAGAAAACTTTCCCAAATCAGCTTTTATAATTAACCCCTCTGTCATAGGTAGAGCCTCTGCTGCCAGCAAACGTTTATAGTCTCGACAGGGATACCTTTTAACCATAGTATTGTCCACTTTTCCATTCACATAAGAGTGTGATTAACAGAATGAATCCAACACATGTTCTCATATTTTATTTTTTTATCTGTTTTTCCTTCTTTGTCATTGATAAGATAAAAAAGCCATTGTCCTGGTTTGGTGGCCAGCTGTTGACAATGCCATTCACTGGTAATAGTTTAACTGAACAAGCTGGCTCGTGATGAGACCTCTTGTTTTGAAATTTCAAGCCATTACCCTGTTTTGGTAGGCAGTATTGGTAATGTCAGTCAAACTATTTTCCTATGAACATGGTAAGCAGGCTTGTAATAAGACCTCTTATCTTTAATCTTTTATATTTTAGAATTACACTCTGAGTAACCATAAACTGTAGTGAATGGGGTGAACAATCTTCTCCTTAAGAGCAAATGGATGACAGGTGAAGAGTTGAAGATGCTGAAAATGGGTTAGTTTCTATCTTTGAAATGGATAACCTTTGGAGACCAGTTTTGAAAACAGAAAACGATTCACAGAACTTTTACCTTTTGAGAAGGGTCTTCGAAAGTTAGATTGTAGTTTCAGAACACAAGGATATCTAATTTCCTAAAAATTATTCCTTTTGATTGAGGGTTCTACTATCTAAAAGCAAATATTCTTATTATTTTTGTGAGACAGCTTCTTCAAACACAGCAAAAGGTCAATGGGGATACTCTACAGTTTTATTTCCTACCGATCCTACAAACTACGCAAATCTACAAAGATGAGAAGGGATTACCTTCTCAATTAAAGAATTTCTTCAGGATCAGGCCATTAACAGGGAGAGAATCTTTCAACCCTGATAAGTCTTGCAATATGAAGGTTGAATGGCCTATCTTCTCACAGATCTGAAATGGTCCAAGCCACATTTTCTGAAATTTGGTATGCTTACCTTTATCTTCATGGGCCTTGTCCCATTTGAGAACTAAGTCACCAACTTGAAACTGTTTGGAACCGGATGAGGTTAAGTCAAAGGATGCTTTGATGATTTGTTGATGTTTGGCATGAGTGATTCTGGCTTTTTCCCTTTCTTCTTCTAATTTGAGAATTTGGTCATATCTAAGTTGGATAGAGGAAGAAGGAGTCTCTTCAATGTACTGTACTAGGGCTAAAGAGGGTAGAACAAGATTCGTAGGCAATACCGCTTCTTTTCCATATACCAGATTAAATGGGGAGGAACCTATAGAAGCCTTTTGTGTTATTCTATCAGCCCATAATGCAAACACTAAAGATTTGTGCCAGTTTCTATGATTCTGTTCAACAGTTCGCTTAATGATTTTGATGAGATTCTTATTAGTAGATTCGGCTAAACCATTTCCCTGGGGATAATAATTAGCAGAATACTTCAGTTTAAACCCCCTCTTAATAGCGAAATCATATATAGCATTTCCTGAGAAATAGGAAGCATTATAAAAAACAAGAGCGTTTGGGACACCAAACCTGGTAATGATGAATTGGTCTATGAACTCGATGATTGCCTCTGAATTCGCTGCCTTCAAAGGAATAGCCTCTACCCATTTAGTAAAATAATCAGTAGCAGTGAGGATATACCTATGTTGTTTGGAAGATGGAGGAGTAATTTCCTCGATGATATCTAATCCCCATTGTTCAAATGGTTGTTCAATGTTGACAGGTTGCAGAGGGAAAGCTGATTTCCGTTGTCTTCCACCAGAAGTTTGGCAATTGAAACATTTTCTTACGTATTCATGGGCATCTCTGAACAGAGTAGGCCAATAATATCCAGCATGAATAACTTTGTGAGCTGTTGTGTCTGCTCCAAAATGTCCTCCTGCTGGTCCATCATGTAGCTCCTGCAAAACCTTTTGAGCTTCAGGTTTCTCAAGACATCTTAACAGGATAGAATCATAGTTTTGTCTAAAAAGCACATCATCAATGAGAGTGAAATTCTTTGCTTTTAACCTAATGGCCCTTTTATTTTTGTAAGATAAATCTGGAGGAGCATAACTGTTCTTCAAATAAAATATTAAATCTGCATATTGAGATTCAGAATCAGTGACACTTATCTGATTGATTGATTCAGTCTGATCCATATCGCTTGATTCAGGAATGTTTGATGCTCCTGCCAATATCCTGCAAAAACCTTGGCCCCTAACAATCTTTGCTAGCTTTATTTCTAAGTCATACTCTTGAAGCGCTGTGACCCAATTGGCCCTTCTCTCACCCAGTTCTTTTTGAATTAATAGTTGCCTTACCGCTGGGAAAGGGACTATAACTTTTGTGTGAGTTTTCAAAAGGAAGGGTCTGTAATGTTTGACTGCTTTGAATACAGCAAAGGCTTGTTTCTCCACATCAGAATAATTTAATTCGGCACCCTGAAGATTTGAGCTAAAAAATGAAATGGGTGCTTCCAAGTTGTGAGCATTTGGCTGCGTGAGAACTGCAGCATAAGATACATCGGACGCGACGGTATACAATGTAAAATGATTAGAAAAATTCGGAGTATTCAAGGCTGGGGCATTGATTATTGATTGCTTAATAAAATCAAAAGCTTGCTTTTCTTCTGATCCCCACTTGAAGACTGAATTCTTCTTGATCATTGTCTGAAGTGGTAATATAATTTGAGAAAAATCTGGAACAAATCGTTTGACAAAATTAATCTGACCCAAAAATGACTGCATCGATTTTTTATTGTGTGGGAAAGGGATTTCAGAAATTTCCTTGATCCGATCAGGATCAATATAAATGCCGTCTTTGGATACTATAAAGCCTAAGAGTTTTCCTTGATCAAGAGCAAAGAAAGACTTCTTTGGGTTTAGAGAAATACCATATCTTTTGCATCGCTGAAAGATTTGATTTAAGTCATGCAAATGATTATATCTCTTCTTAGAATATACAGTAATATCGTCTAGATAGACGACTACTGATCGATTAATCAACCCTTTAAAGGCTATATCCATGGCTCTCTGGAATGTCGCTCCCGCATTTATGAGTCCAAAAGGCATTTTCTGATATGCATATGTTCCCCATTTTGTTCTAAATGTGGTTTTAAGTTGGTCGTCAGGATGAACCAAAACTTGGTTATATCCTGAGAATCCATCAAGAAAGGACATCAATTCAGAGCCTGCTACTGATTGGAGGATTTGCTCCATAGTAGGTAATGGGAAATTATCTTTCAAGCTCGCTTTATTCAGGTTCCTGAAATCAATACAGATTCGAATGTCGCCTTTTTTTTTCTGACTGGCACCATATTAGAGACCCAGTTTGAATGTCGGACCAGAAAAATAAGCTTGGCTTTCAAGAGCTTATTAAGCTCCGACTTTATCTGGCTCTCCAAATTTGGATGTATTTTTCTTAACTTTTGCTGAATCGGTTTCTGATCAGGAAGCATAGGAATGGTATGCTGGATAATAGATGTATCATATGTCTTCAAGTCATCATATTTCCAAGCAAAGACCTGTTTTTTTTTTCTCAATAGTTTAATAAATGCTTCCTTTTCTTCCTGGGAAAGTCCTATTCCTAAGTTGATGTTTTGAGGAGCATCGTCAGTGCCTAGATTTATCAATTCAAACCTAAGGGTAGAACTTTGAAGCTTTGCATTAATTACAGGTTTAAACCTGTCTTTGATATCATAAAGGTCTTCAAGCTTCACCACGGGTTTGGGAATTGAATTTTCTTGAGGCGTTTGTTTCATCTGTAGATCATGATCGTCTTCCTCAATGACTTGATTGTCATAGGATTTTTCCGAAGTTAGAAACTGCAAGATATCTTCGTCATGGTTAAATACTCTCCAATTAGTGACATTGTTAGGAATTGAAGGCCTAAAAAGTAATTCTACAGAAAATCTATCAAGGCTATAGTCTTCAGAAGGTAGAAGCTTAGAAGCTACATTGGCTAGTAGGTCGGCTGTTGAATTTTGTGACCTAGGAATGGAAGAAATGTTGAATGCTGAAAAGTGTGAGGTAAGATCCTGTACTAGCGATTGATAATGCTTGAGGTGACTCGAAAGACAATGAATTGCATTCCTCACCTGTTTGACAATGATTTCCGAATCGCCGAACACTTTTAGATATCGCACTTCAAGGCCGATTGCTTTATATAATCCCTGGACTAAAGCTTCATATTCGGCTGTGTTATTAGTGCACTCAAATTCTAACCTACAAGACAGCATTGTCTTTTCTCCTTGCGGACTAACCAAAATGCAACCTGCTCCTGAGCCTTCGCTGGACTTAGAGCCATCAAAATATAAAGACCAAAATAAAGGAGTATTAACAAAAATATTTACATTTTTCTCAGCATCATTCAAACATCTGGACTTATCAGTTTGTGAAAAATTTTCAATCTGAGATGTAAAATGATTGACTGAAAAAGGAGATGGTTGGGCAACAAAGTTGCCAAAGAATGATTCTGACGAATAGTTCCCCAAAATGTTGTTGTTGAATGCCACAGGTTGGTTTTCTTGCTCAAATTCAGTAACTGTGTGGGTCATATGCTTCTCTCGATCGATCCTTATTTGATTTGGCTTTCCCTTGTAGGGAAGCCACATATGTGACCAATCTGTGGAAATATACCCATGCAGTTTTTCGGACCAATCTCTGCTCAAAATTAAACCATAAAATTCAGGTATGTCGGCAATTAAGATGTCAATCCTCTGTACAATCCTGGGGTCGGCAGACAACCTGATGGTTACAGAATTAATTTCTCCCACAACCTGCACTTTAGTCCTATCCAACTGTACAATATGAATGGCAGACTTCTGGGGTTCAATGTTCAGCTTAGAGCAAACTAAAGCTGGCATTATATTAGATGAGGCCCCTGAATCTATTAAACAGTTGTGCAGGTTTCTATTATAAATCTCATAAGTCAGCAGGAAGGGTGGAGTGTGAGAATTTGATTTATCTCCAATTAGAACTGAATCGGTAGCTTCAACCATACCTGCAGGAGGCTGGCCTAAATCGTTGGCAGCTCTTGCACTGGGAAGGGGAGTAGAGGGAACAACATTCAATTCTTTAAGAAGTAACTTTTGTTGATGCTTTAATTTGCTAAGCTCAAACATGGTTATATTTGCCTTAGTTTTCTTCATATCATCAACAATGTTATATTCCATTGAATCAGATACCACTAATGTCTTGGATGTTGAAGGAGAATTAGAAGTTGAAGGCTGGTTTTGGGGAACTACTACAGGCGACTTCTTTGGGGGAACTTTTTCCTTTGCTGTAGCAGCACCTGCGCTCCTCTTCTTTGAAGTTGCTTGGGCAGGTTCAGAAGTACTTTTACTTCTTGTAGTAACCGGAAAGGCTTCTTCTTCATTCTCGGTATTAGAGTTTGGGAGTATAAAATCCCACATTCCGTGGCATTCAGCTATTTCTTCTTCATCATCGGTTTGTGAAGTTGTTTCCTCTTCCTCTTCTTCTTGCTCTGAATCTGCGTTAGAAATAACATTGGGTGGCTTTGATTCAGTTTTCTTATAAGTTCTAAATGGTCTTTTGTTTGAGGTTTCGGCCACCTGCTTCTTTATCTCGACCATTTCGTTAGACAATGTTTTAAGGACCTTTTGCAAACCTTCCATGTCATACGGGTCCTTTGGGGTTTTCTTCTTGGAATCTTCTTTAAATGAGACTTTTTTAGCTTTTCTATCTTCCAAAGCAGCTTTCTTTTCTAGAGCATTGATGCGCTTTTCAACAGCAAGTGCTTCTCTCATGTTTTCAGCTAAGGTAGGTTTCCCAGCCCTGTCTACAAAAATAGCTATGTTGGCAGGTAGGGCAGTAATATACCATTCGCTTTGGATTTGTTCACTTGGTTTAGAAGTGGTAGGGATTTTATTCAAGAGTTTATTAAATCTAGCATTAAACTCCTTTATTGGTTCCCTGTGCTCTATTCTCAGATTGGAGAGGTCGTTTATTAAAGTAGCTAAGGACCTATCATCTCCATATTTGGTAAGAAACTGCTCTTGGCATGTGTTCCAACTGGTAATTGAACCAGAAGGTAAGGAAAAGTACCAGGATCCTGCTGATCCTTGTAAGGTGTAGGGGAAGAGTCTTACAACAACATCTTTCTCTGTCACTCCTTTTAAGTTAACTGCTAACATAAAATTGTTGATGTGTTCTTCAGCCTGGGTCCCGTCATCTGGATTAAATTTAGGCAGCCATTTTTCGGGAGCATCTGGTAGATCATGCAATGGTGCAGGCATGTTGACTGCTCCTGGCCTAGTCCATGGGTCTGCCATTATGATAGCGACAGTGGTTGACACTACTGTTGGGATTCCAGCTGTATGGGAAGGGATCAAAGATGAGGAGTGAGTAGGTTGGGATATTGAGGCTTCTGATCCCTGATGAACGACAATTTGTAATGGGGGAGTGGATGGTTGACCTCGCAGGGGAGAAAATGCAATGGAGGACGTGGATGAAAGCTCTTCACTATCAGATCCTTCAGTAATTTTCTTCGCCCTTTTCCTTTTAGGTAAAGGAAACTCAGTGGGTTCAATACCGAGTTTTTCGCTCTGAAGTCTGGTGAGAGGGTGAGTGAGGTTGAACTGTGAAGTTGCACTGCTTTCTGATACCTCAGATTTCTGTGGTGAAATCGAGAAGCTCTGAAGTTTATGGATTAGAGACTAGACTTCAGGCGATTCAAGACTTAATTGTTCTGTGGTACGATGGGTTTGAGCAGTGGTAGTTGATTCCCCTTCTCCTTGTTTGGATACCGGCGAACCAGTATGCAAATGGGAAGGTCGAGGGGATTCGGAGGGGGAAATACTCTTGGAATGGCTTATAGGTTTGGACTTATGTGCCATTCACAGTTGAAGCCCTCCTTCTAGCGCCAATTATGTTGAGGCGACGAAAATCGCTGTGACAACATAGGGGAAACCACCCGGTCCGGACCTTAGTACAGCTCCTTTTCCGTTTGGAATAGTGGCTCCGACTGGGGATAATGGGACCAGTTTCCCAAAAATGGATAAAAGTGGGATGGATGAGTAACTTATGATGTATGATGGTGATAAGCGAACAACTAAAACTATCGGCGAAATATACTAACTATAATCTAATCCCGGGACTTATCAATTTTTTTAAAGCGTAGCGTTTGATAATCTGTGCTTTAAGGCAGGCATATAGATGACTCTAACGCTAAAGCATAGATGTTTAAACCATTTAAGATTGCTCTGCATAATTAGTTATGCAGAGCGATAATAGCGAATTACTACACTTTGTCATTCATATCATTGCTACATGCATGATTAAAAGAGAGGGCATATCACAAAACATCCAATAGTGGAATGAAATGAAGATTTGCAGTTACAACGCATACATGTATTCAACGATAGCAAAAATAATAACACAGCAATTCATATAAGAGGAAAGAACACAGATGCAGATAAAAGTACCATGTAAGCTGCTTAACAATCCAGTATATTAATCGCTATGTCGCAGTCCTTCCTTCAAACCAGAAAGCATTCCAAACAAGAGACAATAGTGCGCAATTGTATAAAACAACCTTCTTGTTAAATTAAGAACTATAGGTCGAGTTTCATAAAAGAATATAGGTTGAAGCACAGTAGTGCAAACTTCAGCCTTTAAGTCTATTACAAAATTTTACGACCCTTTCCAAAACAATGAAAGGGTCTATAAATACTAAGCTATTCTAAATATCTAAGAAACTAAAAAGCTATTAAATTGGCATCAATAAATATTTCTTCCATCTTCCTTGGTGATCTAGCAGTCGGCGACAATGCTTCATCAGGTGGCCTCTTTGCCTTTAAACCTTAGCTGACATATCGCCAGCATTGGCTCTACTTCCGGTGGAGTGTTGAGACGCGAGGTGAGCTGGGCATCATATGTGGCATCCTGAATGTCGGGGATCAGGCATCCGAGAGCATCTGTTAAACATTTGAGAGCCGACCTTTGAGTGTGTGGTTTGATTAGAAAGAGCCAATATGCCTCGGAGATTAAAGTATTTACTCCAGTGATTAACCTTCCCTTTTCCTCCAAGTCATGATAACTTGTTTGTTCAATCATGTTTGCTGTTGTTATGCTTCCAGGTGTGCACTGGGAAATCATGTTTTCCAAATAGAGTGTATTGTTGACTAAATCAATCATATTGTTGGCAATCATTTTACACCTTGAAGCTGCCCTTTCCGCTTTCATCATCTGAGTGTTCCATTCCATGAAGAGTATGTCCTTGTACGTCTCATAGATTCTGGGCAAGTTCGCTGCCTTCCCCACATCAGTATCTTGCCACTCAAGATATCCGGTTATGGTTTCTTCGGCCTGATCTAGCTCATTTCTGGCTTGCTCTATCCGCTGACATACTGCTGTAGATATTTCGCATAATGGCTCAGCCTCAGTAAGTTGCTGGCATAGGAGTCTAATCTGAGATATTAATGCGCCATTTATTTGAGCTGCTTCTGCTCTGAAATCCTCCACTTTCTGGGTGCCTTTGATGTCTTCGAGCTGTGCTAATAGTTGAGCTATTTGCTCGTCTTTTGATTTCATCATCAGCTCATTCGCCGCTCTCAACTGTGCCAATGCTTCCGACAATTCTTTCTGCTTCTGGATTGCGCTCTGGTCGATTCTCTGTTTTTCAGTCTGCAGTTGCTGGGTTAATACATGGTTTTCTTGCTGTTGTGCTAGCAACTGTTCTTCTACCTGCGCTGCCTTGTTTTTCACCTCGGTTACTTCTTCCTGTAATGCATAAATCTCCTGGTCCTTAGTCTTCAATAGAAGACTTACCTCCGATGCCTTGTCAATAGTTGCTGCAGAGTAAGCTCCCGCGTACTGCGACAACTTTGTTAGATCATCGGAGGGGTCCAATTCCTCCTTCCAGACTACATTGCCCGTGACTGTTTGCTCAGGAAAGATAGAAGGTTGATCAAGCCTTCGTCTCTTCCTTGAGCGCTTAACAACGGCTTTATGCTTTGGGCTGTAGAAAACATCCAGGGGAGGAATATCTTCCACCTGGAGAACAATTTGATCGGAAGGGTCTTTAGTAATTACCTCGACATCCTTTGAAATGGGTGGGCCGCTGGTTCCGCTTAGAACCTGAGAAGAAGTGGTATCTGGTGCATCGCTTGTCTTAGAGGTGTCTGTGTCTTTGGAGCCTTCCTTTCCACTGATAATGGAATCGAATTGGTTCCATTGTTTAAGCAATTCAGGATCAATGGAGGTCTGTTTATGTTGTTCTGTCTGGGATTTGCTCCACTCTTTTTCTTGTTCTAACCTCTGCTGCTCCTCTAGTCCTTTTCGCTGCTGCTCTTCTAACTCTTTTCTTTGTCTCTCTTCTTGCTCCCTTTTCTGCCTATCTGCCAATTCCTTTTTCTGCCTATCAGCCAGTTCTTTCTTATGTTTCTCCTCTTCGTCCTTCTTTCTCTGTTCCTCTATCTCTTTCTGCTTTCTCTATTCTTGATCCTTCTGCGCCTTTTGCTGTTTTTCTATCTGCTCCTTCTTTTGCCTCTCAGCTTGCTCTTTTATTTGCCTTTCCTCCTGTTGTTTCTTTTGTTCCTTAGTTATAATAGGAGGTTGGCTCGTCTGTTGCCGACCAGGCTCGCTTGAGGAAGATGCTGGGGTTGTTGTCAATAAATCTAGAGGCAGAGTTTGCAACCTCTGCTCTCTAAGTTTATTGAACTCAGTTAACGTCTCATCATTATATCTCATTCTAGCAAGCTCTTTGGCCTGGCCTATTGTGTCGGCGGCGATGAACAGGTCATCAAACATATCCTCTTGATGGTCAACTTTTGTTAATTTGGCCTGTTCTAGGGCAGTGTAGACAGTTTTATGTGGATCATAGAGTCTGCTTGGGATAGTGGCCAGGGATAAAGCTTGCATCTTTGTTGCCTCTTTTTCTTCATGCTTGAGATCATGCAGAGTAAAAACACCAATTCTCAAAGGAAAAGAGGGCCAGCCCCTCTTCTTTTCTTTCTTGAGAGTTTGTGTGACACTCTCGGCCATAATCTGGTAGGAGATTTCTCGGGCTAACAATTTGTCTGGAACATATAAAGGGAGAACATGCGGCTTGGCCTAGCTCCCAAATACCCTAATATAAGTAAAATGCTCTTCTCCGAACCAACTTGCCACAGCTGGTAAGTCGAAGGAAGCCAGATAGGAGATTTTGGGAATAGGCCGATCAAAAATGGAATAATGAATGGGAACCATAAAACCATTGCAAATTTGATACAAATGGTCCTTGTAAGAGGACTTCCACAATTTCTGATGGTACAAATGAATGGGTGAAGGGTCTTGGGTGGTCCACCTCCAACCGAGGATAGGAAACTTAGAATTAAAGCACAAGGTATCCATAATGTAAGCACTATAATAAAATGGTGGGATTTTCCTTTCGGTAACTCTGGATTTGGCTCTAAAGTCACGAACAGCTACGGCTAACTTATCAGAAAGAATAGTGGCCCAATCCATGATTATACTATTAACAGCTGCTTCCATCAGGGGAACCATTTCTATGTTGAAATTAGCAGAGTCATGTAACCCCCATAGTCTACACATCATAATCCCCGCATAGCAATAGGGAGAAGCCAAAGAGTCGACGGAGTACTTACCTGAGCTTTCGTGCTTGTGTTTGGCCGGATTCTGCCTCCAATCCCAGATGGGTTCAGATTGTACTTCATTTTCGGCTGCAAATTTCTCCACGAAGGCTTTGTTATAGATTTTCTCTGGCTCGGGAAAATGATACATTTGCCTTAGGTGCTCTAGCTTGAACGACCCGAAAATCCTTCCATCCCTTGTGTGAAACGTTCTATCAATGATTGGAATTTCCTCGATTGCCCAGCGCACTACATCAGTGTAGGGAAGGACCTGCTCTCTGGCTGCTATCCTGTGAAGAAAGGAGTCGGCCAAGTCTTTGAGAGTAGCATCGGACTTCTTTAGTACATCCACACTAGCCTCTGTCACTGTCACTTCCGGTTGCTCAGTCTCTAATAGATTATATGTGCCCTGCCATGAAGTCCTAGTGAGACCAGTGCACGTAGTGTCTGAAATTAGGCCTTTCTTCTTATCTGTGGCAGCTTGTCCTGCGACAGATGTAGCAGCGGAGCCCGCGGTCCTCTTGGATTTCTTCCCCATCATGCTCAGGCTTCTCTCAACAGATGAATTCTACACAAATGCAAGAGAAATCGTAACAAGGAAATAACAATGAC
Source organism: Pinus tabuliformis (assembly GCA_031772625.1). NCBI lineage: Eukaryota > Viridiplantae > Streptophyta > Pinopsida > Pinales > Pinaceae > Pinus > Pinus tabuliformis. The sequence goes on from CM062809.1 coordinate 365,838,660, forward strand.
AATCCATAACGGGAAAGATATATCATTTGAAGCGTGGTGAGATTAATTCTCAAAAGTGGCTGCGGATCCAATCACTGGAAAGATATTGCAGATGCATTAATGGTGATTTAAGGCCTGCTACCCATTAAATGACTATTACATCGTTATCCGGCTGAATGACCTCCTTAAGCGTGCAACAGATATTTTGGCGGTTAAACGCAAGTGTTCATTAATCGAAGGGGCAAAGTTTTAAATACACATGCATTACCTTATCCCTACATTTAACGGCATTTTGAAATTTGCGCTTTATCAACCGGATATCAATATAACTTTAAGGCTTCAAGCGATGACTTTTTGAAAATGCCGACCGCCGATGAGCGATATCGCATCGCATCGGGGAATAGATGCTACACAATCATTAGGAAAAGATCTTGCCGAGTGCCGATAGCGACATTGCATCAGACTAGCGCGTGGAAACATTACAGAGTGCATATAAAGCAATTTGCCGATTTCCGATTGCGATATCGCATCGCATCGGGGGTAAGATCCGAGTGCATTATCAAAGTGCATGGGGTTCTGCTGACGACCGATAGCGATATCGCATCAGGTCGGGGTTTATAACTTAAAGCGTTTTTTCCCACATGAGGCATCGCCGATAGCCGATCGCCGATATCGCATCGCGTCGGGGCATGAGTTATGTGCCCTTATTAAGTGTGCATGGAATATCGCCGATCGCCGATAGCGATATCGCATCGGCGGAGAACAAGGTGCCGTTTTAATATATTTCTCATGTCATTGTGATATGCGATCTTGCGATCGCTTTATCGCAATAACAAAAGATTGTTTAATTATTGGAACACTATTATTCAAAAAGGCTTAAATACATAAACTCATTTGATTATCATACCTTTTTGAACACAAAAGCATTGATGCCAATCAAATTTTAAAAGGGACACATTCCATATGTTAATTTTTTGTGTGAATGAAAATGTTATGAAATGGGGGGTTGTTGTAGAGCACAACACTTTCTCACGTTTGCTTGCATGTCACAGTCAAGATAATGTTGGCATTATGATGCATGTGTTGTACTTGATGGCAACCAACTCGTAGAAGATCAACTCACTTATATATATCTAGATGAATCTACGGAAGAGATATCAGATGTGACAGAATGCATGGGATGTTGGACAACTCAAAGGAATCAGATGAAAGTTCTCAGTATCACAAGTTAGCTTTGCCATCAAGTCCAAAGGGGGAGATTGTTGGCATTATGAGACAAGTGTTATCCTTGATGGAAAATCACACAGATGATAAATTATAGTGCAACAAAGTTATTTTCAAGTTCACGCACTTTCATGCAGAGAAAAGTTTCTTTCATGTAGAGAAAAGTTCACACACTTTCATGTAGAGAAACGTTTCTTTCATGTAGAGAAATGTTCACGCACTTTCATGCAGAGAAAAGTTTCTTTCATGTAGAGAAAAGTTCACGCACTTTCATGCAGAGAAAAGTTCCTTTCATGAAGAGAAAAGTTCACGCACTTTCATGCAGAGAAAAGTTCACGCACTTTCATGGTTGGTTCATGGTATTAGTCCGACAGTTTTTGATCCTATGGTTTTGGTCCGTGGTATTGCATCCAAAAGTGTTGATCCCAAGTATTGGGTCCATGGTATTGAATTGTTATGGTTTTTGGTCCGTGGTATTGTGAAAGGCCTAAGGCTATAAAAGAGGAAGGAGATCATTTGGCAAGGCATCTTCTGATTAATTGAATATCTGATAAAGTGCTAGATCTGGAATACGGTGATTGGGTTATGGTGCAGATCTAGATCTGAATAAAGAAGGAACCTGAGCTTTATAAGGCGGATCTACTGATGGGTCGAGATCTCCTTGGCGCATGATCAGATCTATAGATCTGATAGTCTGGGGTATGAGTAAAGTCTAAAAAATTGATCTATACCTGTAGGACCACAGGTGCAACACGGCTGCAGGTGCAGAGGACCGCAGTCCAGGCACAGATCAGGTGCGGAGGTCCGCAGGCGGTTTGCAGCAGCAGGTGCGGAGGTTTGCAGGCCCAGAAGCACCACAGGTGTGTAGGTTCGTAGGCCCAGAAGCACTGCAGGTGTGGAGGTGTGCAGGCAAGTCGTAGACTCAGGTGCGGAGGTGCGCAGGCAAGCATCAGGAGAAGGTGCGGATGTACGCAGGTTTTCTATTGGTGAAGTTGCGGATTTTTCATGAAATCTATTTAGCTGCTCCTGTTTATTATTGCAGTATTCTGGGATCTGAAGTGATGTCTGGTTACTGGTACTGTGTTCTGATAACAGCATTCTGAGAAGTGATTGATTGATTGATTATGTTCATAATGACTTATCCTTATATGATCTGATGGACTAGATCTGATTGCTAACACACATATTATCCTTGTATATGTATTGATCTGGTGATTGGGTGATTCAGAAGATTGATTGATTATGTGCTTCAATGATATTAATGGGTCCAGTATGAAAATTTGATGAAACGTGGCCTTCAGATTATAGAGTTGTACTTCAAGAGTATCCAGTCTGAAAATGTATGAAATGTGGTCCTGGAGGATGAAAGGAGATTGTAGGTCGACACCTACGTACTAGTAGATCAGCTAGTACAAGAGCTAAGGGGGTTGTAGCTCCCATACAGGAGAGACTAGAAAATGAGAGAGGGTTGTAGCTCTCTGCATGTAGAAGCCTGCGTACTGGTATAAGACTGCACCAGTATAGAAATATTGTAAAAGGATTTTCTTATTAAGAAGAAGATTGAGATGACTTGCAGCAGGTGGTTTTTACCCACATTGGGTTTCCACCTTACATCATAGTGTTCATGTGTGCTTCTTGTGTGTGATGATCTGTTCTGTTTTACTACTTCGGTTTACTATTCATATGGTTAATAATATTCTAAAGCACTCATTAAGGATCAACTAACTGAATCATAAGTAGTTGTGGAAGTAGCATATATGAATCTGAATATGGAAATGAAAAAGTATTATTGATGTGATAATACTGATTCACCCCTCCCTCTCAGTATTATTTCCAACAATTGGAATCAGAGCAGGTCCTTTGGTAGAAGCTTGATCGCTTGAAGGAGATCCGTGGAACTATGGGAAAGAAGCTTAAGAAGAAAGCACCTAAGAAGAAGAAGACATCTCAGAAGATCTATGACAGTGGGTGTATTGATTGGGGAATATGTGGAAGGAGCACATCAGATTCAGAATCACTTCAGAATGAATATGAACAAGATCTATCAGGCATGAATTTGTTATCCTCTGGTGATACATCTATTTATCCTCTTAAAGATGATGAATGTGATAGCGAAACAACTGAATTTTCACTTATGGGTGAGCAAGAAAGATATCAAATAGAGGCAGAATTTAAAAGGCTTACAGACAAAATCAGAGATCAACAAGATCTATTGAGCACAAAGGAGTGTGCTTTCAAAGAAGAAGCTACCAAATTAAAAGCTCAACTAGAGGAAGGAAACAAGGTAAGGAAGTTATTCAAGAACAAGGAAGATCAATGTCAAAAGTTGCAGGATGAAGTGACATCATTAAGAAATGAAGTCAATGAAAGGAGCACAATCATCAAGAAACTCAGAGATAGATCCAGTTATTATGAAAGACTTGAAACTATGATCCGCTCGCTAAAGGAAGATCTTGAAGAATCAAAGAAGCAGAATAAAGATCTACTCCAAGCTCTTGAAAAACAAGAAAACGAAGTTCTTGAATTAAGGCATCAGTTGGAAGAAGGAAGGAAAGTTGAAGAAGACATGAAGAAGCACTATCGTGAAAAGGAAGAGCATCTTCAGGTTGAGGTAAATATTCTAAATGATAAATTAGAAGAAAAGGATAAGCTCTTACGATTTCAAGATAGTACTAAGATCTTGGATGATATTATTAGTAGTCAAAGGTCTCCTACTATCAAAACTGGTCTTGGTTATTATGAATCCACTGAAAGTGAATCTAGCTCACAAGGAGAGGCAAGAAAATCTAATGAGAAATCTGAAATGCACAACGAAGAGATGAGAAGAAAACCCCATCAACAGCCAAGGAAAGAGATTCTTCAAAGAAAATCTTTTACTCCTAACTATGGAAGCAATAGTCGGCCATTTACTTAGATGAATAATATTGAATGTTATGAATGTCATAATCTTGGACATGTTGCAGTTAGATGCAGAAGAAGAATGGTTCAAGATCATCACACAGAAAGATCATCACATTTCAGGTATTTTAATGGATATTGTTTTTCTTGCAATATGTTCAGTCACAAAGCTGTTGATTGCTACAGAAGGAATATGAAACATGTAAGATGTTATGCATGCAACAAGCTTGGACATATAGCCAAAGAATGAAGGAACAAGGTATGGGCACCACACCAAAAGGAGAAAACATCATCACACTTGAAGATATTTTTAGAAAAAGGAAGTACAGTCAGAAAAATGTGGCACAACACAATGTAGAGGCACAACAGACTCAGAAGGAGCTGAAAGTGTGAAACTTCAGTATCTTGAATTTCATACGCAAGTTTCATAAAGGAAAGTCGCGTATATACGCGAGTTGGTCACTGCACAATCGCGTATATGATTGTTTGAGGAAAAGCAGTAGGGACAGGCTCAGTAAAGAGGGTCTGATATGATTCAGTCCATTATTTAACATGTTTGATAATGGTTACAATCTGTTAATGATGTGTGGAAATGTCTTTATCCTAACTTGATGATGATGATGTCTTGATACTTCTTGTTGATATATGCGTGATTAGATTTGACAGTAAACAGATGGCACATGTTCAGGGGGAGTAGATATTTTTAATAATGCATTGTTGGCATTATGGTTAGTGGTCCTTGTTGATGATGCTTAGGATACATCTTGCTATGATATGATTATGAGTTGTCCATGACAAAATCTCATATGATGTTTTGGGTTACATAGTTGATGATCAGATCAGATTTGTGGTTGATTCTCTGATATAGTGCTTACATGGTGATCTTTATAAGGATAAGGAAAAGTACAAAGCTTGTATACACATCTTCATTACTTGATGATGAGTCTATCATATGCTGCTGTCGTCATATGCATAAAGATCATATAATATAGTTGATGTAGGTATCCTATAGTTCTTGGCTCTCATGTGGATGAGGATTGCTGCGGCTGATGATCTTGAGCTAAAGATACATAGTACTATATACAGTATGCTGGATACATGAATGATTACTCAAAATTGCATTGTTGGAGACATGATGATGATAAAATGACAGATTGATACTTACATATGTTGATTGATACAGATGTCCCCAATTGATGATACATGGATGATATATAAGATCATGCAGATCTTGATGTTAATGAGATGGCTATGATGTCTTTCAAGAGGATGAGTTGATATCTATAGGCAGACATACCTTGCTTCAAGACATTTACAGGTTGTTGATCTGAATAGTGATTGACAGATGCTGCTAATATTAGTTATTAATAACTTTCATAGTCTTGCTCTAGATATTTCATCTCTATGTCATATATGTCTTTTGTTATCAAGGTCATGTAACGGCCTTTTTTGGTTTCCCCACTATGCCTGGGATGAATGATGTAATGTACTTGTTTATCATGTGTAAACTTCTGGTGTAAGCCCACTTGGATGGGTGGATGAGTCAATATTTGTATATTCTCACTTGGTTGAGAGATGTATGTATGTATGAGTCCTTGGTGATAGGAAGGTCATTTAAGATAGAGTCATGTTCTTCTTGTAGAACATCTTTTTGCAAATCTTGCCTACAGTCAGGGGGAGCATGAACAACACACTTCAGCAGTGCAGAGACTCAGCATGTACTCAAGGGGAGCATGGAAAGATTAGTACACCTTGGCATATACAAAGGGGGAGCTCATTCAGAAATTTTAGCAGGCACTCAGGGGGAGTATGGACAGCAAAGGAAGAGAATATCTTGGTCCGCCCTTTGCCCTTGATGTCAAAGGGGGAGAGTGATTTGGTATTGTTGCCATCAAGTCCAAAGGGGGAGATTGTTGGCATTATGATGCATGTGTTGTACTTGATGGCAACCAACTCGTAGAAGATCAACTCACTTATATATATCTAGATGAATCTACGGAAGAGATATCAGATGTGACAGAATGCATGGGATGTCGGACAACTCAAAGGAATCAGATGACAGTTCTCAGTATGACAAGTTAGCTTTGCCATCAAGTCCAAAGGGGGAGATTGTTGGCATTAAAAGACAAGTGTTGTACTTAATGGCAAATCACACAAATAATAAATTATAGTGCAGCAAAGTTATTTTCAAGTTCACGCACTTTCATGCAGAGAAAAGTTTCTTTCATGTAGAGAAAAGTTCACACACTTTCATGCAGAGAAAAGTTTCTTTCATGTAGAGAAAAGTTCACGCACTTTCATGCAGAGAAAAGTTTCTTTCATGTAGAGAAAAGTTCACGCACTTTCATGCAGAGAAAAGTTCATTTCATGAAGAGAAAAGTTCACGCACTTTCATGCATAGAAAAGTTCACGCACTTTCATGGTTGGTTCATGGTATTAGTCCGACAGTTTTTGATCCTATGGTTTTGGTCCGTGGTATTGCATCCAAAAGTGTTGATCCCAAGTATTGGGTCCATGGTATTTAATTGTTATGGTTTTTGGTCTGTGGTATTGTGAAAGGCCTAAGGCTATAAAAGAGGAAGGAGATCATTTGGCAAGGCATCTTCTAATTAATTGAATATCTAATAAAGTGCTAGATCTGGAATACGATGATTGGGTTATGGTGCAGATCTAGATCTGAATAAACAAGGAACCTGAGCTTTATAAGGTGGATCTACTAATCGGTCGAGATCTCCTTGGCGCATGATCAGATCTGTAGATCTGATAGTCTGGGGTATGAGTAAAGTCTGAAAAATTGATCTATACCTGCAGGACCGCAGGTGCGACACGGCGGCAGGTGCGGAGGACCGCAGTCCAGGCACAGATTAGGTGCGGAGGTCCGCAGGCGGTTTGTAGCAGCAGGTGCGGAGGTTCGTAGGCCTAGAAGCACCACAGGTGCGGAGGTTCGCTGGCCCAGAAGCGCTGCAGGTGTGGAGGTGCGCAGGCAAGCAGCAGGAGAAGGTGCGGATGTACGCATGTTTTCTATTGGTGAAGTTGCGTATTTTTCATGAAATCTATTTAGCTGCTCCTGTTTATTATTGCAGTATTCTGGGATCTGAAGTGATTGATTGATTGATTGATTATGTTCATAATGACTTATCCTTATATGATCTGATGGACTAGATCTGATTGCTAACACACATATTATCCTTGTATATGTATTGATCTGGTGATTCAAAAGATTGATTGATTATGTGCTTCAATGATATTAATGGGTCCAGTATGAAAATTTGATGAAACGTGGCCTTCAGATTATAGTGTTGTGCTTCAGGAGTATCCAGTCTGAAAATGTATGAAATGTGGTCTCTGGAGGATGAAAGGATATTGTAGGCCGGCGCCTACGTACTAGTACATCAGCTAGTACAAGAGCTAAGGGGGTTGTAGCTCCCATCCAGGAGAGACTGGAAAACGAGAGAGGGTTGTAGCTCTCTGCAGGTAGAAGCCTGCATATTGGTATAAGACTGCACCAGTACAAAAATATTGTAAAAGGATTTTCTTATTAAGAAGAATATTGAGATGACTTGCAGCAGGTGGTTTTCACCCACATTGGGTTTCCACCTTACATCATAGTGTTCATGTGTGCTTCTTGTGTGTGATGATAAGTTCTGTTTTACTGCCTCGGTTTACTATTCATATGGTTAATAATTTTCTAATGCACTCATTAAGGATCAACTAACTGAATCATAAGTAGTTGTGGAAGTAGCATATATGAATCTGAATATGGAAATGAAAAAGTTTTATTGATGTGATAATACTGATTCACCCCCCCCTCTCAGTATTATTTCCAACAATTGGAATCAGAGCAGTTCCTTTGGTAGAAGCTTGATCGATTGAAGGAGATCCGTGGAACTATGGGAAAGAAGCTTAAGAAGAAAGCACCTAAGAAGAAGAAGACATCTCAAAAGATCTATGACAGTGGGTGTATTGATTGGGGAATATGTGGAAGGAGAACATTAGATTCAGAATCACTTCAGAATGAAGATGAACAAGATCTATCAGGTATGAATTTGTTATCCTTTGGTGATACATCTATTTATCCTCTTAAAGATGATGAATGTGATAGCGAAACAACTGAATTTGCACTTATGGGTGAGCAAGAAAGATATCAAATAGAGGCAGAATTTAAAAGGCTTACAGACAAAATCAGAGATCAACAAGATCTATTGAACACAAAGGAGTGTGCTTTCAAAGAAGAAGCTACCAAATTAAAAGCTCAACTAGAGGAAGGAAACAAGGTAAGGAAGTTATTTAAGAACAAGGAAGATCAATGTCAAAAGTTGCAGGATGAAGTGATATCATTAAGAAATGAAGTCAATGAAAGGAGCACAATCATCAAGAAACTCAGAGATAGATCTAGTTATTATGAAAGACTTGAAACTATGATCTGCTCGCTAAAGGAAGATCTTGAAGAATCAAAGAAGCAGAATAAAGATCTACTCCAAGCTCTTGAAAACAAGAAAACAAAGTTCTTGAATTAAGGCATCAGTTGGAAGAAGGAAGGAAAGTTGAAGAAGACATGAAGAAGCACTATCGTGAAAAGGAAGAGCATCTTCAGGTTGAGGTAAATATTCTAAATGATAAATTAGAAGAAAAGGATAAGCTCTTACAATCTCAAGATAGTACTAATATCTTGGATGATATTCTTAGTAGTCAAACGTCTCCTGCTATCAAAACTGGTCTTGGTTTTTATGAATCAACTGAAAGTGAATCTAGCTCACAAGGAGAGGCAAGAAACTCTAATGAGAAATATGAAATGCACAACGAAGAGATGAGAAGAAAACCCCATCAACAGCCAAGGAAAGAGATTCTTCAAAGAAAATATTTTACTCCTAACTATGGAAGCAATATTCGGCCATTTACTCAGATGAATAATATTGAATGTTATGAATTTCATAATCTTGGACATGTTGCAGCTAGATGCAGAAGAAGAATGGTTCAAGATCATCACATTTCAGGTATTTTAATGGATATTGTTTTTCTTGCAATATGTTCGGTCACAAAGCTGTTGATTGCTATAGAAGGAATATGAAACATGTAAGATGTTATGCATGCAACAAGCTTGGACATAAAGCCAAGGAATGCAGGAACAAGGTACGGGCACCACACCAAAAGGAGAAAACATCATCACACTTGAAGATATGGAAGAAAAAGGAAGAACAGTCAGAAAAATGTGGCACAACACAATGTAGAGGCACAACAGACTCAGAAGGAGCTGAAAGTGTGAAACTTCAGTATCCTGAATTTCATACGCAAGTTTCATAAAGGAAAGTCGCGTATATACGCGAGTTGGTCACTGCACAATCGCGTATATGATTGTTTGAGGAAAAGCAGTAGGGACAGGCTCAGGAAAGAGGGTCTGATATGATTCAGTCCATTATTTAACATGTTTGATAATGGTTACAATCTGTTAATGATGTGTGGAAATGTCTTGATCCTAACTTGATGATGATGATGTCTTGATACTTCTTGTTGATATATGCATGATTAGATTTGACAATAAACAGATGGCACATGTTCAAGGGGAGCATATATTTTTAATAATGCATTGTTGGCATTATGGTTAGTGGTCCTTGTTGATGATGCTTAGGATACATCTTGCTATGATATGATTATGAGTTGTCCATGACAAAATCTCATATGATGTTTGGGGTTACATAGTTGATGATCAGATCAGATTTGTGGTTGATTCTCTGATATAGTGCTTACATGGTGATCTTTATAAGGATAAGGAAAAGTACAAAGCTTGTATACACATCTTCATTACTTGATGATGAGTCTATCATATGCTGCTGTCGTCATATGCATAAAGATCATATAATATAGTTGATGCTGGTCTCCTATAGTTCTTGGCTCTCATGTGGATTAGGATTGCTGCGGCTGATGATCTTGAGCTAAAGATACATAGTACTATATACAGTATGCTGGATACATGAATGATTACTCAAAATTGCATTGTTGGAGACATGATGATGATAAAATGACAGATTGATACTTACATATGTTGATTGATACAGATGTCCCCAATTGATGATACATGGATGATATATAAGATCATGCAGATCTTGATGTTAATGAGATGGCTATGATGTCTTTCAAGAGGATGAGTTGATATCTATAGGCAGACATACCTTGCTTCAAGACATTTACAGGTTGCTGATCTGAATAGCGATTGACATATGCTGCTGATATTAGTTATTAATAACTTTCATAGTCTTGCTCTAGATATTTCGTCTCTATGTCATATATGTCTTTTGTTATCAAGGTCATGTAACGGCCTTTTTTGGTTTCCCCACTATGCCTAGGATGAATGATGTAATGTACTTGTTTATCATGTGTAAACTTCTGGTGTAAGCCCACTTGGATGGGTGGATGAGTCAATATTTGTATATTCTCACTTGGTTGAGAGATGTATGTATGTATGAGTCCTTGGTGATAGGAAGGTCATTTAAGATAGAGTCATGTACTTCTTGTAGAACATCTTTTTGCAGATCTTGCCTACAGTCAGGGGGAGCATGAATAGCACACTTCAGTAATGCATAGACTCAGCATGTACTCAAGGGGAGCATGGACAGATTAGTACACCTTGGCATATACAAAGGGGGAGCTCATTCAAAAATTTCAGTAGGCACTCAGGGGGAGTATGGACAGCAAAGGAAGAGAATATCCTGGTCTGCCCTTTGCCCTTGATGTCAAAGGGGGAGAGTGATTTGGTATTGTTGCCATCAAGTCCAAAGGGGGAGATTGTTGGCATTATGATGCATGTGTTGTACTTGATGGCAACCAACTCATAGAAGATCAACTCACTTATATATATCTAGATGAATCTACGAAAGAGATATCATATGTGACAGAATGCATGGGATGCCGGACAACTCAAAGGAATCAGATGACAGTTCTCAGTATGACAAGTTAGCTTTGCCATCAATTCCAAAGGGGGAGATTGTTGGCATTATGAGACAAGTGTTGTCCTTTATGGCACATCACACAGATGATAAATTATAGTGCAGCAAATTTATTTTCAAGTTCATGCACTTTCATGTAGAGAAAAGTTCACACACTTTCATGCATAGAAAAGTTTCTTTCATGTAGAGAAAAGTTCACGCACTTTCATGTAGAGAAAAGTTTTTTTCATGTAGAGAAAATTTCACGCACTTTCATGCAGAGAAAATTTCCTTTCATGAAGAGAAAAGTTCACGCACTTTCATGCAGAGAAAAGTTCACGCACTTTCATGGTTGGTTCATGGTATTAGTCCGACAGTTTTTGATCCTATGGTTTTGGTCCGTGGTATTGCATCCAAAAGTGTTGATCCCAAGTATTGGGTCCATGGTATTGAATTGTTATGGTTTTTGGTCTGTGGTATTGTGAAAGGCCTAAGGCTATAAAAGAGGAAGGAGATCATTTGGCAAGGCATCTTCTAATTAATTGAATATCTGATAAAGTGCTAGATCTGGAATACGATGATTGGGTTATGGTGCAGATCTAGATCTGAATAAACAAGGGACCTGAGCTTTATAAGGTGGATCTACTGATCGGTCGAGATCTCCTTGGCGCATGATCAGATCTGTAGATCTGATAGTCTGGGGTATGAGTAAAGTCTGAAAAATTGATCTATACCTGCAGGACCGCAGGTGCGACACGGCGGCAGGTGCGGAGGACCGCAGTCTAGGCACAGATTAGGTGCGGAGGTCCGCAGGCGGTTTGCAGCAGCAGGTGCGGAGGTTCGCAGGCCCAAAAGCACCACAGGTGCAAAGGTTCGCAGGCCCAGAATCGCTGCAGGTGCGGAGGTGCGCAGGCAAGCTGAGACTCAGGTGCTGAGGTGCGCAGGCAAGCAGCAGGAGAAGGTGCAGATGCAGGCAGGTTTTCTATTGGTGAAGTTGCGAATTTTTCATGAAATCTATTTAGCTGCTCCTGTTTATTATTGCAGTATTCTGGGAACTGAAGTGATGTCTGGTTACTGGTACGGTGTTCTGATAACAACATTCTGAGAAGTGATTGATTGATTGATTATGTTCATAATGACTTATCCTTATATGATCTGATGGACTAGATCTGATTGCTAACGCACATATTATCCTTGTATATGTATTGATCTGGTGATTGGGTGATTCAGAAGATTGATTGATTATGTGCTTCAATGATATTAATGAGTCCAATATGAAAATTTGATGAAACGTGGCCTTCAGATTATAGTGTTGTGCTTCAGGAGTATCCAGTCTGAAAATGTATGAAATGTAGTCCCTGGAGGATGAAAGGAGATTGTAGGCTGGCGCCTACGTACTAGTACATCAGCTAGTACAAGAGCTAAGGGGGTTGTAGCTCCCATCCAGGAGAGAGTGGAAAACGAGAGAGGGTTGTAGCTCTCTGCAGGTAGAAGCCTGCATACTGGTATAAGACTGCACCAGTACAGAAATATTGTAAAAGGATTTTCTTATTAAGAAGAAGATTGAGATGACTTGCAGCAGGTGGTTTTCACCCACATTGGGTTTCCACCTTACATCATAGTGTTCATGTGTGCTTCTTGTGTGTGATGATCTATTCTGTTTTACTGCTTCAGTTTACTATTCATATGGTTAATAATGTTCTAATGCACTCATTAAGGATCAACTAACTGAATCATAAGTAGTTGTGGAAGTAGCATATATGAATTTGAATATGGAAATGAAAAAGTTTTATTGATGTGATAATACTGATTCACCCCCTCCCCCCTCTCAATATTATTTCCAACAGAGAATGCATACACTCGACATTTGCACACAGTGTAGCACAACACCATGGAAACTCCACAGAGTTCATGTCATGCGCTTTCACTCATCTTTGTTCTGTGGTCGCTTGTAAGCTTGAAGTGTGTCCATCTTCATCGTTATATCTTTCATGCTTGCTGGTTTGCGTAACTGTGATGTTCGCAAACCGTGCCTTCACCAACATGGGTCAACCAATGCACTGGTGACTGCATTGGAAGTATCACTTCGTGTAAGATGACCCATGCACTGTTAGCTTAGGAGTAGAAGTAGTGTTTGCTTTTGAGCTATCTGCTTGCATGCATGTTTGCTTCTTTCTTTGTGTGTTTGTTTGTTTGCTTGTTTGTTTTATTACTCGCTTTGCTTCCACATTTGCTTCTACTTCTTGCTTTTATTTTTGGTTTTTTTGCTTGTTATTGTCCGTAGGTTAGTTTCGCATGGACCGTGTATGAATCTTGAAACAATTTGGGTAAAGTATAAGAGGACTTGTACAAATATCAACATTTGGTTATCTGTTGTCCGCTCTCTTATGTAAGAACTTGTTGTCTTCAGTCCATGATACATCAATGGAAAATACATATTGTTCGAAGTGAACCTTGGTGAAAACACAACACTTGCGCGCTAACTAGTATCATCTACTCTAGTCGTTTTTTTTTGGGTTAATCCTTGTCAGCTCAATCAAGTAGAGTAAGGTGATGGGGAAAACCTTAACAAGCACATCAGAGGTATACATAAACTACTTCTATGAAGGAACAACCTCTTCGACTCTCAATAAGTCGGGATCCCTCTTCCGCCTTTGAAATGAATAAGTGTTATGCATAGTTATAGAGATGAAAAATGAAAAAATGAAAAAGTGAAAAAAGTTTGAAAAAAATGAAAAATGAATAAGGCGAAATAAGAGAAAGGCTTCCTGTGCAAAGAGGTGATGCAAGTCACTCCACTAGGGTACTGTCCAGGCCCGCTGGCAGCGGAGCAACACCAGAAATGAAACTAAAACTTTAACGACTATACTGCTTGTGCATCATATACTCCTCAACCCCAATCAAAACAATTGTGTTGGCTTGGCTTGGAATGTGTGTCGAACGACCAAGGGCTTGGCAGATGCTCTAGCTTACCATCAAGCAGTGTGGAAACCAAGACAAGTTGAGAGCTGAACAATACTTCTTGAGTTGTTAGACTTGCTTTTCATGAACAAGGTCCATTCAGAGAGATGGAGTTCTACCAGTGTGTCGCCAAGTGTTGTAGCAGCTACAACCACCCTCTAAATTTTTTCCTTAGCTTTGTTTTGGAGCCTCCCTACTAACCTTTCACAACAACATGTCTTGACTTATCAAGTACACAAGCTTTAGTGATTTTCTTGCAGAATGACAGCCTGTTCATTAAAGCTTGTTGTATCCCCCTCACAGGTTGTTTCACCAGACTTGGTCCAGTTGCAGGCTGAGAAACTCCCTCAAGAAGTTGTGCAATTCTGGAGTGAAACCATCCTTCCCTCTAGAAATTGCGCAATTCTGTCTGGTAGCTTGTTGGGCTCCAGAATTGCGCAAATCTGCCTGTCACTGTTCACTAGAAAAATTGCACAATTCCTCCCAGTAGCACTGCTCAGCCCAGAAATTGCACAATCTTGGGCAGCAGTCAGCTGCTCTACCTAGAAATTACACAATCCCTCTAGGCAGCCAACCCAACTCCCTCCTAGAAATGCGCATTTTTTCCTCCCAGCTGAGCAGAGTTGAGTTGATCGGTTCCCTCCAGCACTGAGAAAAATTGTCTTGCATGCATGGGCTTCTCCTTCCAAGGAAGCATGCAAAGGTATCCCTTGTTTCAAGGATCTATTTTTAGCAGCTGGGGGTTACATGCAAAGATCATTTCAGAAACCTCCCACCAAGTGTTGCTTTCCCTAGATTTGTGGCATGCACGTCGCAACCTTGATTTTATAAAAAATCATCAACCAGACACTATAGAGCTCATTCCTCACATCAATTTTGCAGCTCTAACATCCCACATTGCATCTAGGAGTCGTCAACACATTCAACTCAGTTGTTTTGGGGTAAGCCTACTTTTCATGTCTCGCGTTACGTTTCTGGCGCTTTTTGTGTTTTTCTTCATATGAATGATGTCTGCTTGATTTCAGCGAGTGCTTTCTATCATTTTGATACATACTAGCTTGTATTAGTACTGTTTCAGTTTTTGTTAACATCTCATTGTTGTCACATGCATGAAACTGTTTTTGCATAGATGGTCGCCCTTGTAGTGACTCACTTCAACACATGCATGCCTTCCCATTTCCTGAATCCTGCACTTGTTGTTTGCATGAATGATCATTCGTTCTTGTTTGCACTCATCTAATCATGCATTCACACTTCTCATGTTTTCAGTCACCCTTCGGCCGAACTAGGCTTCCTTGGCCTAGACTGTGCCTTACCCAGCTAGCAATGTGCATTTCCGGAAGTGAAGATTCTACCTTCCCTCCAGAAATTGTGCAAGTCTATCCAGGCATTGATCTCCAGGCTTGCATTGCGCAATTCTTGGAGGCAGTGTCCTGTTGGCCCCATAAACTGCGCAATGCAGTTTGATGGTTGCATGTCACTGCTGACTGGAATTGCACATTGTACAGTTTTAATCCTCAGAAGGCCAAGATGGACTATGTATTATGCATTTCCAGTAGTTAGTTAGCCTCCTGACAGCCCGAACTATGCCTTGCACAATTTTGGCAGTTAGTCTCCCCACCTCCCAACGGAAATTGCGCGACCTTCATGATCAGTGACACAGGTATGTTGCAAGTTAGTTCTCAAGTTCATTTTGGTTTTGACCGATAGATTGCTTGCCATGAGTGTTTCCATGTCTCCAGGTATCTCAGGTGTTCATCTACCTCTCAGCAACACAGGTACAATGGTTTCCAGGAGAGTAGAGTCGAAGACACCATTTATAGCACACTTGGGGATTCAGTTGATCAAGTGTCTATGAACTTGCCTACCCACGAAAACATGTTGGGTCCCTATAATACTAATGATTACACCATTACTATTGTAGTCGTGTCCCTTATTAATATTGTTGTGCCCCTATTGTTCCCATATTGTTATTATTGTGCCCCATAGAATCCCTCTATTGTTATTTTTGTGGCTTTATATTATTATTGTTAGGTCGGCTGGGTTATATTGTGGCTCCTTAGACTCCTATATATAGAAAGGAGGTTTTGCCATTTGAATCATCCAAGAATTTTTCATTTATGTAATGTAAAGGAGGTTTCCCCCTCGAAGAGGCTGAATTCTAAGGCATTGATCTATCTTTTTTATCTTTTTTTGAGCTGGTTTCATAACATTTGGTATCAGAGCTTTGGATTCTAGGGTTTCGCTGCTCCAAATAGGTCATTGTGGAATTTTCGCTATAACTTTTTTTCTGCGACATTTCAGAAGAAATCGCGTTGAACCTCAGGTCCGAATTTCAGAGCATTTCGCGCTATATTTGCGGAGATATGATCTGAGGAAGTTGGTCTTTTTGTAGACTCCTGAATTACATACCAAATAGGTGACCTGGGGAAAATCGTCATAACTTTCTCTTTGATCATCGGATTGAAATTTCATAAGAAGGTACAAAAAGAGGATGGACTGTAGTTTCTTGTATATATTTTTCAGAGCCAAAGGTCGAAACAGTGACTCGTGGCATGTCGTACGAGTTCGCTCTACTAAACTAGTCTATAATCAGGTCATTGTGGGAGATTTCGCATAACTCTTCCTTGGAGAATCCAATTTGGATAAGACTGGTGGCATTGGAAAAAGGACATAGAGGGCTACTGTAAGTTGCAATTTCAAATCTGGATGATCTGAAAGGATAGAGATACATCAGAGGCAGTATTGAGCTCCTACAAAGTGAAAAAATGTGTGTAGATTTTTTTTGAATTTTTGCTTAAGCTTGGTTTGAAAAATTATTTTGAAGGAATTCAAAGGGCATAGTAAAGAATTATTATCGGTAACTGATGTCCCGAGGAAATAAAATGCAAACATCGAGTAAGCAACCTGAAAGCTCTAGCATGACTCGTGAAGAAGAGGAAGAAATGCTACATGATATATCAAAATTACAAGACCAAGTGCAACAAATTTCACTCTCACAAAAGCTAACAGAAGCTAAGATAAATGGCGTGGAATCTAAGATAAAGGGCATGGAAGCTAAGATGGAAGATTTGAAGATAGATTTGAAGACAAATTTGAAGAGAGACATGGCAGATTTGAAGACAAATTTGACAAATTTTCTACAAGAAATACTTACTAATGGTGAAAAGGTAGTAAAGGAAACTCATGATGCGAACAAAAGAAATGCTAATAATGATTTCATAGACTCTAATATGGGATTGAAGACCCACCATATTCCAAAAATTGATATGAGGAAGTGCAAGGATCCCGCAACATGGATATTACAGATGGAGCAATTTTTCGATCTCAATAATGTGCAAAACACACAAAAGGTATGTATTGCAACTTTATATTTGGAACCAAATCAGTTTGTATCCTATCAATGGCTTTGCTCTCGTAAAAAAATTATCACTTGCGTAGTTTTTACGGAAGAATTGACAGCACATTATGAGGATACAAAAAGCAACACTTTTTTTAGCCAATTGATAAGTCTCAAACAAAAGGGTTCAATAATGGAGCACATTGAGGAGTTCCAAAAATTGAACATAAGGGTCAAAAATATTCCAGAGGAGCATAGGATTAATGTGTTCATAGGGACTTTAAAGGATAATATCCAACATGATGTTCGCCTTTGGGAACCTGATTCATTAGAGAAGGCATTCAGGTTAGCAAGAAAAATGGAAAGCAAAATTATGGCAACCAAGAAGCATACCACTCACAACTATAAAGATGGAAGTGTTGTTTCCCCTAGTCTTCCACAACCTATAAGGTTGACACCACAAAAATTGGAAGAAAAAAGAGCAAAAGGGCTTTGTTACAGTTGTGATAGCAAATACACTAAAGGTCATAAGTGTGCTGAGAAGAAATTATTCTACATAGATTGTGAAGAGGAAGAAGAAAAGGAGCAAGAAAGGTTAAAAGAAGAGGATATACTCTAAGAACAAATCCTAGATAAAGAAGAAATGAATCTGACCATATATTGTAATGCATTGGTGGGAATTACTGCTCCTCAAACCATCAAGAGACAAATCAAGAAAAAAAAAGGTAATAGTGTTGATTGATTCAGGAAGTACCCACAATTTTATTCATTGTAAGGTAGAAAAAGAATTGAATTGCTTCTTATATCCAACACCAGAGTGTCAAGTGATAGTTGCAAATGGAGGAACAATAAATTGCTCTAGAAAGTGCCATAATATGAAGCTATCCATGGGAGAATATGTATTGACTAGCCCAATGCTTTCCATTCCAATGGGAGGTGCTGATGTTGTACTAGGAGTCCAATGGCTACAATCCTTGGGTACAATAGCTTTTAATTTTCAAGAACTTTTCATGAAATTTTCTGTGGAAGGAAAGGAAGTTGAATTAAGGGGTATTGTAGGGAAACCAGGAAAGATAATTAGCTCTAATAGTATGAAAACACTTCTAAAAAAGGAGCAAAGAGGTGTAATTGCACAATTATGTTCGCTAGATGTTTCCACGTTGGAACCATCTATTTCTCCAAATCTCCAAAAAGTCTTGGACAATCATTCCAAGGTATTTGAGACTCCCAAAGGTCTCCCACCTATTCGTGATCATGACCATGCTATTCATCTGATTCCAGGAACTGTTCCTCCAAACATTAGGCCGTACAGATATCCCTATGCTCAAAAGAGTAATTGAACGTATGGTTGTAGAAATGCTTGTTGGGAGTGGAGCCTGATTATCTTCTATATTCAAAGGTATCGCCACATTCGACCCAGTTCGAAATGGGGGCGGCAATGCCGCCCGTAAAATATTCGCTGCAGGGGGGTCCAGGGGGGGGGCAGCGCCCCCGAAGCTAAAAACAGCTGTAAAATTGCCTGGTAAAAGTATAGTAATTTCTAGTCAATCTGGGTCGTTCATTAGGCGGATGATCTGACAGTAGAACTTATGTTTAGTTTAGGGTTTTTTTTGCCCTAGAAGGCAACCCCTCTCTTTGTATGAGGGCATTGTATTTGAGGCTGTGTGATAGATGTGTATTCTGTGAGTGGGAAATAGAGAGGTGAGACTGTGAGAGAAAACAGAGGATATTACAGCGGATCTGCTGTAGGTTGTGTCTCTTCATTTTGCTGGATAATATAAAGGAGGGACTGAATGTTCGCGGTGGACGTAGCCCAAACTGGGTGAACCATGTATATCTGTGTCTCTCTTGTTTTATGCGTTTTTTGTGTTTATATTTCTGCAATATTTTATGTGTTCCATTGCTCCATAATATATAATTTCTAACAACTGGTATCAGAGCCGAAGGTCTATTTGGCTGATAAACTCGCAGGAAAGAAGGGTTCCTGGTTCGAGTGGGAGCAATGGCGGAAGATGGTAAGTTTAGGGTCGAGAAATTTAACGGCCAAAACTTCTCGCTGTGGAAGATGCAGATGGAAGATTATCTGTATCAGAAAGATCTATACCTACCATTGGGTGGAAAATCAAAGATGCCGATGGGTATGATAGACGAAGAATGGAACCTTCTCGATAGAAAGGCACTCGGAACAATACGGTTGTGCCTTGCTGCGTCAGTCACCTTCAACATTTCGAAGGAAACCACGATAGAGGGTTTGATTCAGACGTTGTCGAAACTATATGAAAAACCCTCGGCCTCAAACAAGGTATTTCTTATGAAATGGTTATTTAATATGAAGATGTTGGAAGGTGGATCTGTTGCAGACCATTTAAATGATTTTAATACAGTTACAAGTCAGTTAAGTTCTGTAGGGGTAAACTTTGATGATGAAGTTATAGCTCTGTTATTCTTGTGCTCATTACCAGAAAGTTGGAATGGTTTGGTAATGGCCATTAGTAACTCCGTTTCTGGATCTAGTACTTTAAAGTTTGATGATGTTGTCGGTGCTATCCTTAGTGAGGAAATGCGACGGAAAAGCTCCGGTGAGACATCGCGAAATGCTTTGAGTGCAGAGCCTAGAGGAAGAAAAATGGAAAGAGGAAAGAGCTTAGGATATCACAGTAAATCAAGGAAAGGCAGATCCAAGTCCAGATCGGGGATAGTGTGCTGGAAATGTGGAAAGAAAGGACACCTAAAGAAAGACTGTAGATCTCGGAAGGGAAAAGAAGGAGATGCACAGCAAGAAAACAATCATGAAGCAAATGTGACAGGTGAGGTGTTACAAGATGCTTTGATTCTTTCTTTCGAAAATATTACTGATTCCTGGGTGGTAGATTCAGGGGCTTCATTCCATGCCACACCTGATAAGAAATACTTTCATGACTATGTTCAAGGAGATTTTGGACAAGTTCGTCTGGGTGATGATAAACCCTGTAAAATCGTTGGAATGGGTAAGGTTCTTGTAAAACAGCAGAATGGAAACCAATGGCTATTAAAGGAGGTAAGGTATGTTCCAGATCTAAAGAAAAATCTGATTTCAACAGGGCAGTTAGGCAGTGAAGGTTGTGTGACAACTTTCACAGATAAATCTTGGAAGGTCACCAAAGGGGCCCTGGTAATAGCAAAAGGCGAAAAGGTTGGTACATTGTATTTATGCAATGGTATTTCTAACTCTGTTAATGCTTTAACTTCCAAAGGAGCAGATGCAACATTATGGCATCATAGGCTCGGACACATGAGTGAAAAGGGGATGAAGATTCTTCACTCAAGGAATTTGTTGCCGGGTTTGAAGAATGTTGATTTTGACTTCTGTAAGAATTGCATTTATGGAAAACAGAAGAGAGTCAGATTTCTCAGAGTTGGGAAAGAAAAGAAGAATGAAAAATTAGAGCTTGTGCATACAGATGTATGGGGATCTGCTCAGGTATCATCTCTCGGTAGCTCTCATTATTATGTTACTTTTATTGATGATGCAACTAGAAAAACTTGGATTTATTGTATTAAGAATAAATCTGATGTATTTGATACTTTCAAGAAATGGAAAGCTTTGGTTGAAATTGAGACAGGAAAGAAATTGAAGTGTCTTAGATCAGAAAATGGAGGTGAATATTGCAGCAAAGAGTTTGATAGGTACTGTTCAGAGCATGGAATTCGCAGAGAGAAGACAGTTCCAAGAACACCACAAGAAAATGGTGTGTCAGAAAGGATGAACAGAACAATCATGGAGCGTGCAAGGTGCATGAGATTGCATGCAGGATTGCCTTTATAGTTTTGGGCAGATGCTGTAGATACTGTTGTTTATCTAATAAACAGAGGGCCTTCAAGTTCCTTGGATGGTGGTGTTCCAGAGGAAGCATGGACAGGTAAAAAGGTAAACTACTCTATTTTAAAGCCTTTTGGTTGTGAGGCCTTTGTCCATATTGATAAAGAAAATAGAACAAATCTTGAGGCAAAGTCAAAGAAATGTACCTTTATTGGATATGGTGTTAATGATTTTGGTTATCGCTTATATGATTATGAAAATCACAAAATCATTAGGAGCAAAGATGTAATATTCAATGAAAAGGTCTTGTATAAGAATCAGTTGTAGGAAAAGAAACAGGAAAAGGAAAACAAGGAATACACAGTTCTTGATGAAATCACTGAAAAAGTAAAGGTGCTTGAAAATAATAATAACCAACAACCACAACAACAACAACCACACAACAACAACAGGCACCCCAAACACCTGAAAGTGGTGTTAGAAGATCTACCAGGATAAGTAGACCCCCTGAACGATACTCTCCTTCATTATATTATTTATTGTTGACTGATTCCGGTGAACCCGAATGTTATGAAGAAGCAATGCAGGTTGAAAGGAGGAAGAAGTGGGAGGTAGCCATGGAAGAAGAGATGGACTCCTTAATGCATAACTAGACTTGGGATTTCGTCAGGTTGCCTGCAGGAAAAATTACATTGAAGAATAAATGGGTTTACAGGCTGAAGGAAGAAGATGGAGGAAAACAGAGGTACAAAGCTAGACTTGTGGTGAAGGGGTTTGCACAGAAGAAAGGTATTGATTTTGATGAAATATTTTCTCCTGTTGTTAAAATGACTTCAATCAGAACTATTTTAAGTCTTGTAGCAGCTGAAGATTTGCATCTTGAGCAGTTAGATGTAAAGACAACCTTTCTCCATGGGGATTTGGAGGAAGAGATATATATGCAGCAGCCACAAGGATATGAGGTGAAAGGGAAGGAGAAACTAGTGTGTAGGTTGAAGAAGAGCTTGTATGGCTTAAAACAGGCTCCAAGGCAGTGGTATCTAAAATTTGACAAGTTTATGTCTGAACAAGGTTATACTAGATGTCACTTTGATCATTGTGTTTATTTGAAAAAGCAAAATGATGGTAGCTATATTATATTGTTATTGTATGTAGATGACATGCTTGTTGCAGGATCTAACATGCAAGAAATAAATGTGCTCAAAAGCAAATTGGCAAATTCATTTGCAATGAAGGATTTGGGAGCTGCAAAACAAATCCTTGGTATGAGAATAACTAGAGACAGGAAAAATCATAAATTAACATTGTCTCAGAATGAGTACATACAAAAGGTTTTGAAAAGATTTAACATGCACAATGCAAAACTAGTTAGTACACCTTTTGCTAGCCATTTCAAACTTAGCAAGGAAATGTGCCCAAAGACCCAAGAAGACATGGATTATATGTCTAAAGTTCCATATGCATCAGTAGTTGGAAGCTTAATGTATGCAATGGTCTGCACAAGGCCTGATATTGTACATGCAGTGGGAGTTGTAAGCAGGTACATGAACAATCCAAGAAAGGAACATTGGATGGCAGTGAAATGGATTCTCAGATATTTGAAAGGTACCACAAATCAAGAATTATGCTTTGGTGGTTCAAACATTTCCCTACAAGGATATGTTGATGCAGATATGGCAGGTGACAGAGATAACAGGAGGAGCACTACAGGATATGTATTTACTGTTGGAGGAACAACTGTCAATTGGGTTTCAAAAATCCAAAGTGTTGTTGCACTTTCAACAACAGAAGCAGAGTATGTTGCTGCTACAGAGGCTAGTAAAGAAATGATTTGGTTACAAAGGTTTATGGGTGAATTGGGTAAGGAGCATGATATGGGCACGTTATACAGTGATAGCCAAAGTGCCATTCATCTTGCAAAGAACTCAGCATTTCATTCCAGGACTAAACACATACAGCTCAAGTACCATTTCATACGATCAATGTTGGAAGATGGAGAGTTGAAGCTGGAAAAGATACACACTAGCCAGAATCCTGCAGATATGCTAACAAAAGTTGTAACCAGGGAGAAACTGAGAATATGCTCAGTTTCAATTGGTCTTCAAGGATGACAATGAAGATGAGAAACAGCCAAGTCCAAAGAGGAGTCATTGTCCAGCAAATGGAGCAGCGGTGGAGTTGCTACAATCAGTCTCCAAGTGGGAGATTGTTGGGTGTGGAGCCTGATTATCTTCTATATTCAAAGGTATCGCCACATTGGACCCAGTTCAAAATGGGGGCGGCAACGCTGCCCGTAAAATATTCGCTGCAGGGGGGGTCCAGGGGGGGCGGCTGCGACCTTTGGGATCCCCCCCCTGGCGGGGGGTTGCTCCCGAAGCTAAAAACAGCTGTAAAATTGCCTTGTAAAAGTATAGTAATTTCTAGTCAATCTGGGCCGTTCATTAGGCAGATGATCTGACAGTAGAACTTATGTTTAGTTTAGGGTTTTTTTTGCCCTAGAAGGCAACCCCTCTCTTTGTATGAGGACATTGTATTTGAGGCTGTGTGATAGATGTGTATTCTGTGAGCGGGAAATAGAGAGGTGAGACTGTGAGAGAAAACAGAGGATATTACAGCGGATCTGTTGTAGGTTGTGTCTCTTCATTTTGCTGGATAATATAAAGGAAGGACTGGCTATTCGGGGTGGACGTAGCCCAAACTGGGTGAACCACGTATATCTGTGTCTCTCTTGTTTTATGCGTTTTCTGTGTTTATATTTCTGCAATATTTTATGTGTTCCATTTCTCCATAATATATAATTTCTAACAATGCTAGAGGCTAGTATAATTCAACCAAGTCAGAGTTCTTTCTCTGCTCTAGTAGTATTGGTGCACAAGAAGGATGGATCATGGTGCATGTGTTCGGATTATAGGGAGCTCAACAAGCTCACTATTAAAGATAAGTTTCCCATTCCTGTCATTGATGAATTACTGGATGAATTGCATGGATCAATTTACTTCACCAAGTTGGATCTTCGTTCAGGATATCATCAAATCAAAATGAAGACTGAAGACATTCCAAAAACAGCATTTAGAACTCATGAGGGTCATTATGAATTTTTGGTCATGCCTTTTGGCCTTACCAATGCACCTTCAACATTTCAAGGTTTGATGAATTCCATTTTCAAACCATTCCTTAGAAAATTTGTGTTAGTATTTTTTTACGATATACTAATCTATAGCAAGTCTTGGAAGGATCATGTTGAACATGTTGACAGGGTGCTACAACTATTGGAGGAGAAACAATTCTTTGCAAAAAGATCCAAATGTTTCTTTGGAGTACAAGAGGTGGAATATCTGGCTCATATTGTATATCATGAAGGAGTTAAGGTAGACCCTAGCAAAATTAAAGCCATTAAGGAATGGAAAATCCCCACATCCATAAAGCATCTACGAGGATTTCTCGGGTTGACAGGGTATTATCGCAAGTTTGTTAAGAATTATGGGAGAATAGCAGCACCTCTAACAACATTATTGATGAAAGATGCATTTTCATGGACTCCAAAAGCAACAAAGGCCTTCGAACATCTTAAAGAGGTAATGTGCCAAGCACCAGTATTAGCTACACCAGACTTCACAAAAACCTTTATTGTAGAATGTGATGCTTTAGGAAATGGAAATGGTGTTGTTTTAATACAAGATGGAAGACCCGTTGCTTTTGAAAGTCGTCCAATCAAGGGTAAGTTTTTACACAAAGCTATTTATGAGAAGGAAATGTTGGAAATACTCCATGCACTTAAGAAATGGCGACCCTACCTAATGGGAAGACACTTCAAGGTAAAAACGGATCATGATAGCCTTAAATACTTTTTAGAACAAATATTATCCTTTGAAGAGCAACAAAAGTGGGTCACAAAGATGTTGGGTTATGACTTTGAAATCATCTACAAAAAAGGGAAGCCAAATGTGCTGGCAGATGCACTCTCAAGAAAGGATTAGGAGGTGGAAGCATTTTTGTGTGCCATTTCTATTATCCAACCAGATTGGATAAACAAAGCAAGGGAGGAATGGAAGAATGACGAAGAAGTGTGGGCACTTATTCGAAAGTTACAACAAGATTCTAGTACGTTTGATACATTTAGCTGGAAAAATGATTCGTTATGGTACAAAGATTGCTTATACCTCTGTAAGAATTCCCAACTAAAACAAAAGATTCTTATGGAATTGCACACTTCTCCCTTAGGAGGGCACTCAGGATATTTAAAAACTTACCACAGGGTTAAGAAGGAATTTTTTTGGGATGGCCTTAAAGTGGATATTCAAAAGTTTGTAGTGGAATGTTTGGTTTGCCAACAAAATAAAGTTGAAACAATTAAGACACCGGGTCTATTACAACCTTTATCCATTCCAAGCCAACGTTGGGAGGAGGTTTCAATGGATTTTATCA
Organism: Pinus tabuliformis; assembly: GCA_031772625.1. Lineage (NCBI taxonomy): Eukaryota > Viridiplantae > Streptophyta > Pinopsida > Pinales > Pinaceae > Pinus > Pinus tabuliformis. Next base: position 365,864,206 of record CM062809.1, read on the forward strand.
CAGGTTTGCCCAATTCTGAGGGAAAGAGTGTCATCATGGTGGTAGTTGACAGACTTACCAAGTATGCACACTTTTGTGCATTATCACATCCATTTAAAGCTAGTACAGTTTCTACTGCATTTATGGAAACAATTCAAAAGCTACATGGAAACCCAAAGATTATTGTAAGTGACAGAGATCCCATTTTCACTGGAAATTTTTGGACAGAATTATTTTATTGTCTTGGTACTCAGTTAGCTCATAACTCATCTTATCATCCTCAATCTGATGGGCCAACTGAGATAGTAAACAAATGTTTGGAAGGATATCTTCATTGCTTTGTATCTGATAAACAGACACAATGGGTCAAATGGTCGCCTCTGGCTGAATGGTGGTATAACACTTCCTTCCATACAGCAACAAAAATGACCCCATTTATGGCACTCTATGGATATCAGCCACCATCCATCACATCATATTTAAGAGAAAATTCTAAGGTTCAAGCAGTGGAACATCACATCGAACATCAACAATAAGTCCTCCAACTCTTAAAGGATAACCTCGTGTTGGCATAGAATAGAATGAAACAATAGGCAGATCAACATCGCAACGAAAAAAGTTTTGATGTAGGTGATTGGGTATTCCTACGGCTACAACCATATAAGCAAATGTCCCTCAAGAAAGCTAAGAAGGATTATAAATTATCACCAAAGTATTATGGTTCGTACAAGGTGTTGCAAAAGATTGGTACTATGGCATACCAATTGGAGCTTCCTGCAGCTTCTCAATTGCACCCAGTTTTCCATGTTTCATGTTTAAAGAAGGTTATAGGCGACAAGCTCCCAATTCAAACAATATTGCCAGAACTTGACGAGGAAGGAAAAATTATATTGGAACCAGAAGCAGTCACAGAAACAAGAACTCGACAGCTATGAAATCGATCAATTTCAGAGTATCTTATCAAGTGGAAGAACTTATCCGCTGAAGATTCCACTTGGAAGGATGAGAATTTTATATAGAAGCATCCAGAACTACTCAAGCATTAAGGACAACACTTTTTTGAAGGAGAGGGGCATGTTGGGTCCCTATAATACTAGTGATTACCCCATTACTATTGTAGTTGTATCCCTTATTAATATTTTTGTGCCCCTATTGCCCCCATATTTTTATTACTGTGCCCCATAGAATCCCTCTATTGTTATTTTTCTGGCTTTATATTATTATTGTTAGGTCGGCTGGGTTATATTGTGGCTCCTTAGACTCCTTTATATAGAAAGGAGTTTTTGTCATTTGAATCATCCAAGAATTGTTCATTTATGTAATGTAAAGGAGGTTTCCCCGTCGAAGAGGCTGAATTTTAAGGCGTTGATCTATCTTTTCTATCTTTTTTTGCGTTGGTTTCATAACAAAACATCAAGTTGTTCGTAGACAAGGACATCAAGATATAATGATAACAGCATCATAGCAAGCAGCACCATGAATAGCAGTTGAAGGCAGCACACAAGATGCAACGAATGCAAGAGGAAGGTTGTTGACAACACATAGGCAGAACAAAGTTGCAAGCTCAAGCAGATCCACTTGTGATGAAAGCAACTTTGGAGACTTAGGCTATGAGGTGACTACGCAAGATGAAGATCGCGCAAAGATAGAAAACGTGTTGGGTTGATGGGCCTTGACCCAAGTTCAGTGTTAGTCAACCAAGCAAATCCCTACACTACTAGCCCTTTCAGCATCAGTCCGCAGAGTGCGGACCAAAGTCTCACCCGAAGTAGTATGGGGAGATGTAGGAACCAAGTTTCCACACCCTGAGATGGTCGTGATTGATAGGTTCCTATACCGATAGGAGTCATAATTTTGAATGGCTAAGGTTAAGTCGCGTAATATTTACATGCCTTTGCTTTCTGCAAATGTTTTCCATTTTAAAAAATAAAAAAATGTAAAAAGGGTATGTCCTAAAAGAATAATCGAAGGACAAAAAGAATGAAAAGGTCAAAAAAATGAAAATATATGAACCCCAAAAGACAAAAGGATACCATAAAAGAGTGCAAGTCAAAATTCCACTACTATTTACTTTTTATGCATAATAAATGATTGTGTGCAGCTTGTTACTTATGCCACAATCCATGATAGTCAAATTATTTAAACTTGGCTAGCTCATGCTTTGAATTTTATATTCATAGGTAGTGAATAAATCTGACCAAACAGTGTAATCTTGGCAGATCATTAGATAGGTAGAGTGAAGAAAAGGAGCTCATTAGCTTAATTTGAGCCCTTTGATGATATAAGGTTAGAATTAGATAGTTTATTTTGTAAAGAAAAGAAAAACATTGATAAGGGTTTGCTAGCCTAAATGCACCCAAATAAAGTGAAGAAAAATGGTAGGATGAGTAAGTGGGTAAGTAATAGAAAGGTTGTAGAAATGTCATGTAATTATACAAATGCACTTATGTCATCATCTTAAATGCATCATTTAAAAATGCATGTGGTAAACAAAACAAAATCAATGGTTCACAATTTAGTTTACTTAACATCCCCTCATTCGTTTTAACCCCTATGAAACTCACTAACTTCCCTTTCATAATAAAAATATTAATATCCATAGTTTTTTAAGTCAAAAATGCTCAGAGCATTTCTCTGACTTCTGGTGGGATCAGACCCTTGGCTTGATGACTTAAGAAGGAAAGGTGTTAAATTCCCTTATAATTCATTCATCCCCCTCACAAAACCGCTTTTCCTAAGGTTAAGTTCTTTTGCCTAGGAAAACGCCTTTATAAACATGTTTTATGCAAAAACCCACCAAATACATTTATCCTAAATTACTAAGTGTATGGAAAGCACATAATGTTCATATACCTAGGTACAATGCCCCTTCCGCTCATTTCACCTCATATTAACTTTATTATATAAAGTTCCTGAAAACCCATTGTCCTATATATATTTAACTCCTTTATATAAATTAATCCCACCCCTTAGTTTGCTTATAAATTATATTACTACCCTGTATCCCACAAATATATTAAAAACCCCGCCCACAGTCCTTAATCCCTCATTAAAGCGCCCCCGATGAGATTAAGTATTAAGTTTATCATATACCACCGATGATTAGACCCATGGGCCCTCCGAAAGCTTTTTGTATAAATCGTCATGCAACTTCACCTCCCGATCACCATACGATCTCCCTCCCCCTCATCCAATGGCTCGCATCCATATCTTGCTGACCTGATGTCCGCCCTTTACCAGCCCGATAAGGTGGTTTTCCTCCTGACCCCGGAATGCTACGTGTCAAACATTGAATAGGATCGGACGACCCCTCCAAAATACCACTCACACCATAAAAGAGGTGTGTGATGGGCCTCCCAAACCACTTCTCCCTTTCAACCAAAAACCATTGTTGTTCATCAATCAATGAACCCACCAAAAATTAACCATTTTTGATATAAAATCTCGTTTACCTCTCTTTTCACGCTTTTCACACAATTGTTATTAAGAATTCAGAAAAGCCATTACGACCCCTGCAAATAGTGAAATTTCTCACTGACCTCCACCATTACTCCAGAGACGTTGCGGACAACCCAGCTCATCCATCAGTTCACAGTGGAACCGTACGAACTTCTACAGTCACCATCAACCACCATTTATAGTCAATTCCACCCAATTCCAGGTATTTAACCTTGGAATTCCAACTCCATTGTCAAATTCAGAGTCAATTCACCCTCATAACATTGTTAATTAAGTAAAAAAACATCAAAATTACTTCTGTTTTAACACTTTGAGCCATAACCATTCTACAAAACCTTCATTTCCCTAAAAAATCTAAGTCATCCCCCACGCTCAAATCCACAAGAACTGAGTATGGCTTCCCCAATTGCAATGGATGTAAGGTCCATCTCTACATCTCACTTGGACCTGGACCACCTTCCTTTAGCTAATAAGGATTTTCAAATAAATGATACCACTGCTCAAAGTACATTGCCAAAGTAGGGAGAGGTTCTTGAACCATGCTGATGAAATTGGCCTTTGGGAGTCAAATTTTCCCAAGTACCAGTTCCCCTAAGTCCACATTTTTCCTGAGATTGTTCATATGTACTATGCTTGCTACGTCCCCAGTCACAGAACTATCATGTCTCATGACCAGAGGTCCTTTTCACTCTCACTGCTGAGTCTATTAATGAAATGATGTAGGTCCAAACAAGACCAAACCTAACCCCACTCTCAATTGGAGACTTGTTGGACCTATATCCTAAACTTAGCTCTGCAAAATGACCCAACTGTTCCAAACCTTCATCAGAGAAGAGAAACACATCCCTAAGGACTCCCCCCCATATGTAGATACTATTTTTTCCCCATGGGGCCAAAATATTGTAGCCATGATATCCTATATTTTGGGGTACAACACTAGTGAATACATTGATGAGTTAATCCTTGCCTTCATGTCCATATACACTACAGGACAACCTCATGCTGTCATTTATGACTACACCCAATTTATAGCTGATAGGATGCATGAGCAATTTCTTAGAATGAACAATGAAAGAATTTTCAAGTATTCTTCAGTTTTATACCATATGTTCTTATATTACCAACCTGATAAGTTCCCATTCACCCTTCAGAAGCTGGACACCAAAGGTCAGCCTAGGTCAATCATTTTTTGGACCCCATTGATCCACCAATACCAGTCTCCATACTCTTACTCTAATTTCATTGATTTATTTATACATCTAGTCATGGTAATGTTGACTGGAAACCCTCCTCCTAGAATTAGTCCAGAAATAAAGAGAGTCCTTCAATTGTCTAAACAGAACAAAGTGGGTGACTGGTACCTTTACCATAACCATACAGAAATTAGGATATATGGTTGCATGCTTGCACCATATAAGTTTCCAAAATACCTCCCCATGAGGTTGTTTGCCCTAGAATATTATAGACAAATCATTAATCCAGATGAAGTCAACTTCATGAATGCTAAGAAGAAGGCTTATTTCAAGATAAAAGACCAACTAGGCCCCTTCATATGCAACTCTAGGGAGGCTGGAAAAGAGGTAGATTTGATATTACAGAATATGAAGTTCCAAAGAAGTTTTGTTTGGAGATATGATCCTTTGGAATTCATCACAAAGAAGAGACAAAAGGTCAAGCTAGGACCTTTCATTCACCATCCCATACCTGAAATAGAAGCATATGCAAATCAAATAGAATGGGTGGAAGGTACCCTAGTAGATCAAGACAGCACCAAGGTAGACGTAGAGAATGCTCTAATTGATTTAGAAAAGTAGCTTTATGACAGCTCTTTTCTGCAAGTACCAGAAGAACCGAAAAGAACCATGAGTACCCCTCTAATCATGCAGACTCCTTAGAATGAGGAGAAGATCCCAAAAAGAAACAGAGAAGGGGTTTCCACTTCAGGAATGACCACCTCCAATTTGCAGTAGGAATCAAACAAGAGGCAAAGGCTAAATCCAGCCTCTGAGTAGGAATATACTCAAGAATCAGCTGAGGTCACAAATATAGAAGTAGAAAGAAGTAGGCATACCACTCCATCTGGAGGTAGGCAAGAGCCTTCCACATCACAAACTCAGATGTTGGAAAGGCAGCTTAGTGTTGAAGTGTCTTCCTTTAGAATCCCTGCTGACAAAGATCAAGATATCAAGGAAAGATATAAGGAAATTAAAGCTAGAAATGAGAGGCTTAAGGCCCAAACATATGCACAATACCTAAAGCTGACTCCCACCAATCAAAAAAGGCTAATGTCAACCTTTGACATTAAAGAGGGAAAGTTGCAGATGACTTTTGTTAAACCCACATCTTAGTAGTCCAAGACAGCATCAGATTTTAAGAAGGTGGATTTTGAAGTGTTGGCAAGGGATATTCATCCCATAGACCAGATTGAACTACACAAACAGGCTGGAGAGATGATATACTCCACCCTGATAGGTAAAGCCATAGCTTCTCACCAGCTACAAAACTCTCTAAACAACATTTCAGTGAAATTTCAGTTAGAGAAGGCCTCCTCACAGGCTAAGGATACCAAGATCAAGTCCTTCGAGGACTTAGTGATTGAATTGGGACATGATACCAAGGATATAAAAGCCACGAAACAACTTATTAAAGAGAATAACGATGATATAGTTGCATTGAAGAAACAACTAAAGGTACCTCAGCTACAACATCCATAAACATTGGAAGTCCTAGAAGCCCAACAGGGGCATGAATAACTAATGGACTTAGTCTTAAAGCTGAATGATTAACTAAAAGAGACAGAAAATAAATTGGATGCTTTAATCCAATTAGAACAAGTAGATGTGGCCACTTCTTCAACAAATGTTATCCCTACAGTCTCCACAACAGTGCCATCCACACTAGCAACATCTTTGGCACCTACAACTCCACTTGCAACAACCTTGCCAGCAATAATAGAATCTACATCAACATCAGGTGCATCAGGAGAGAAAGCAGCATAACTAGTCAAAGCCATGGAAGAGATGTCTATCCAGGCTACTAAAATGAACAAGTTAAGAGAAAAGGTTGCAAGTTTGGAAACAGACTACAAACTTTTCCAACTGAAGCAGAAAGAAGAAGCACAATAAGCCCAAAGAATGAGTGAAAGGATCAGAGTCTTAGAGAAAGACTTAACACTGGAGAAACCACTTAGGCAAACCAAGGAAATGTTGTGGGCCAATATCATTGACTCCGTCAAGGATATTTGGCCCTCAATTCAAGTTATTTTTGAAAAAACAGAGTTAGTAAAGATAGCTATAGAAGCGATCCAGAAAGTAAAGGAGGAGTTGAGAGACAAGCCAGAGGATGCCAATAGACTCATCCACTTCCTCAACAACAAGAATAGATATGAGCTCCATGAGATAAATATAGAAGATAGGACTACAACCATTTTAGAAATAAGGAAGGTCCTCTCCAAAAGGAACCTTATGCTTAACTTAGAAGAAATGTGTCACAATATGCAGGTAGCCATTGGTAGGTTCATGGCTAAATTCTAGATTTTAAGGGAGAAAGGTCTGCCTAGTCCTATGGTTATCAATGACAAACTCATGACACAGTTAGACTATGATACCAGACTCAGACAGTTGGCAAAGAAGCAAGCCAAATATTCATCCATAAAATCATTTCCAACAGGCAAAGTTTTGTACAACACATTTGAAAACTTATTTTTCCTGGAGCATGAGATCAAACATTTATTCCTCACCAAGCCCAATTTTGACAAATATATTGAAGATGATGAAATCTATAGGATAATGATGAATGCAAAGTTACCTGATGCAGAATGGTGGGAGACAATGACGGATTTACTGGGATAAATTTACTACACAAGTAAAAATAGAATAGCTAGGTAAAACAGGTAAAAACAACACATCATGGTCAAAGAGTATCAGGGTTAAAGAGTATCGGATGAAAGGTAAAAGTTAAAGAAAACTCTAGCGTGAAACACTACAACAACAAGCTAGCATAAAGGGCTACACTTCAACAATAAAGGCCAGCACAACCATAATAAAAGGGACAGCATGAAACAGTTCATTAGTTGTCTCTATCTTCTTGCAAGAAGATATTTGTATTTCCTAGATTAAATCTCAAGTTGTTTTGAGATATTTTGTAATAATTTTTTGTATAAATACTTCACAATTCGAAGTATGTAGGGTGGATTCCAAAACATTTCTATAGACTTCTTGTTCTTAATTCTGAAATTCTATTGTATCAATGACTGGATCAGCTAGCTGGATCAAGGAATAAAGATCAGATATTTCACTAGATTCTTGTGTAAAGCAAAGTTCAAATAAGTATTCTCTCACATTCAATGTTATTTTTCTTTAAGTTTTTTCCATAGTCTTACTTGTATCTCTAAAAATCTGAATGCTATAACATGGAATGATATCTCAGAAATTTCTTAGCTGCACTCTGTTTTGACTGTTATGCATATTTAATGTTTTCTTCACTAATCTAAGTTAATGAATTCTTGATTGCTCCTTAGTTTAGGTATTTCCTTGTGATCTATAGAAAAGAATTCTTAATTGCCCTTTGTTCATGATTATCCTTCGTTCTTCATCTTAACCTCGGTCTGAGGATTCTTAAGTGCTCTCTCACCCTGGTTGGGATCATTCCACCCATTCGACCTAAAGATTTGCGCTTCACTTTGCTAGCCTGCCCTGTGAACATTCCCTTTAATGAATTGATCCAGTTTTTCTATCTGTTTGTTGACTCCATAGCCCAATGGCTTAAAGACCTTGCTCTATCCATCTGTTCCAATAATTCCACCACCCAACCTTCAATTCAAAACCAAAACCCCAATGAACATTAAGAACTAGCCTAAAATCCCAGTAAAACAAAGCTAAATTTCATAGAGAGAGCCCTATCTGAGTCATAGGTTGGCTAGAGCCTATACTTAAAATATTGGTTTGTGGTTACCTCAGTTTATTCCTTCTTCTAATAACTTCTACGGAAAATACTGAGTTATAACAGTGATCTCGAATTTATTCCTTATGCCCTTAATTCACGCAGATCGATAAGCCTTTAGGGCTTATCGATACACTTTCTCTTCCATCTCTTAGAACCCTCGCGAAGGTATACGATCATCCTTCATGCAAACCTTCCCAGTGTCTCAGGTACTTATGCACCTTTGTTACTATGTTATTGTATAATTTCCTGAATTATCTTAAGTTTTCACCAAATTTACCATGCAATTAAGATTATCTTCGTGTAAACATATATCATTATTTGCATTCATATAATAGATAAAGGCATATACATTCGCGCATCAAATTAGCATTATAACATAAACCCAGAACTTAGCATAACATAATCACATGCGATCCATAGAGGAAAATTGCACAATAATTTCAGAATACTTCTCTTTAATGATGATCTAGGTTTCCAATATAGACTCTATCTGCCCTGTGCACACAGCTGCAGGGCACACTCAGCTGCAGACTTCTACCCTAGGCCTAAGTGCACTCAGTTGCAGAGCCTCTTCCTACGCTAATACTCTCCCTCTTAGCTCTTCATAGATTCATCAAACACTTCTTCTTAACTGACTCACTCCCTTAGACTCCTCTAAGACCTCATTTTTATCAATCCCATGGTCCGCAGACCAAGGGCGGATCTCTAAAGCCAACACAACCTATATATACTAAGGGCAGAAAACCCTTTTTGAATCTTGATATCTTTGTGCTCAGCGACCACAAAATGTAGAGACTTTACATTTCATTATACAAACTTTAGGCCTTTTGCCCCAAAACTTGGGTTTTTAACCCCAAAATTGACCCCTAGGGCACCCGTTCCCAACAAGCCCCCAACATAAACATGGTGACTCACCCTCGAGTCACTCAGCTAGTGTAGAGATCTTTTTGCGAAGACCTCCTCGCTCGACTTGTACTACTCCAACTTTGGAGATACAATGTGTTACCGCTTGTTTCATCTCCTCGATCAGCTGCTCTGTTGTTGGCCCTATGTCATCTGACTAAATCTTCTACTGAGTCTTCTACAGACTAGCTAACTTGCCTTCAATTGTAGCTGTGATCAAATAGGCCTCATCCAACCAAGGTTGTAAGCGAGCCTTCAACACTACTTCCTTGTGCTGAGCTGCATCTACCTTCTCTTTCAACGCCTTGGCCTCCTGCATCTTAGCTAACCTCTGCATGATGGTAACAATGCGTGCTGTCACTTTAACTTCATCGTAGCACTACTGCAGCTCCCACGCTTCTGTTTCCAGCCTCTTCACAGTGGGGTCTTCCTGTAGGTTGGTGACCACCTCTAGCGACTGCTCGAAGAGTGTCGTGCAGTCCTTCACTGTGCTCTCTAGTGCTGCTACCGCGTCTTTCACAGTAGTCTCACGCTACTCTCTGATCCCTAGTGGAGTCAAAGGTTGGGCTTTCAACTGCAACTATGCAATTTTGAGGTTTAGCTCCGCTGAACCTTTGCCAATTCATTTCGTGCATCACGCACTCCAGCATCAAGCTTCCGAACCCTCTCATCTATCGGCTTAGCCTTGGGAATGCCTAGCCCCAAGATAGTCCTGCACACGTCAACCACAATTGTGGCAATGCGCTAGTTCTTGTCTGTAATTTCTTTTATAAGGTCAAGGGTAGAGTCTCTCTACATGGTTATCTAGGCATTGCTGACCTTCTATTCGTTGATCACCTGCAATGCACGTTGTTCACAGGTTTGAAGTTCCGTGATCATGCCATCCGACAAAAGGTGAAGCGCCTCATTGGGAAGCATGGCAAGGTTGAGCCCAACTCTCTTGAGGGCACTGATAGCAGGTCTGTCAGCTTCAATATCTATTTTCAATGTGCCATCGAGGAGCACTATAGCTCAGTGATCCCTTGTGCGCAGCATCGCTATGGCTTTTCAGGTGTTATGCATCAAACTAGTTGACGTCGTGCTGGTCTGTATCTGTGATGCGTGGATCTATAGCTCAGGAAGACCCATTTGTATAGCACCCAAATCCTGTTGTTGTTGTTGCTGGAACTGTTCCTGTAGTTTCATGGTGGCATCCCCCACCGTATCACCGATGTCATTTAAGTCCCCCTCCGTTAGGGTGATTGGGTCTAGAGATGTCTTGCTAGCCTTGGACTTCTTCCAAGGCCCTATTTTCTCTGGGTCTCTGCTGTGCTTGATGCAGAACGGAGTTGTCTCCGGGTTCACTCATCCCTCCTCCATCTGATCATCTTCTTCCTTGGTCTCGGGGGAAGGCGACTTCTGACTCCGGTCAAAGCCGCACTCCTCTTCGCCTACTTGTCCACTTGACTACTATGCAGCATCGTGCTCTGCCTTGGCCTTGTCATCTGCCTCCTTTTTCTTCTTCACGGCCAGCTATTCCATCTTCAGCTTGGCTTCTTCCTTCTTCTGATGCGCGGTGGACTTCCTAGATACCACTATCAAGTTTGTGGCATTCCACCAATCTTCCGACCAATGGTAGAAGACTGTTGCAATTGCATCATCTATGGCCAAGTATGGTATGGCATGCCACTTCTACTCAGGGTCCTTCTGTGCCCGTATTGAGACATGGTGGAAGTCAGCCTTGAATTCCACCTACTCCTACAACTTCTCAAAATTTGTAGGTGTCAGTGGTGGCTTACGGCTGATGGCCATATGGATGCTCATTTCCATCAAGATCCAGAATACCTTGTTGTCCTTTATCCGCTAAGGATCCTTCATCACCCACAGCGAAGCGAAGTTCGCTGCCTCTGGTAGGTCCAGTGCGATCGAAGGAAACTGGATATCTTCAGGTAGCTCCCACGCAACTAGCACTATGGACAGCAATAGCCATGCATAGTGGAAAGTCTTATTATGATCTTGTGCCTCGTGGCAGTTCGTGAGGAACTCACCACGGAGGTAGCATGCCCAGTTAAATTGAATTCCCTCCACGCACTGGGCTGCCAAAGATATCACTGGTGCCGACACTTCATCTGCGCGACACTTTCGCATGAACTTCCCTACCAATATTTGCGTCGCCACTTTGACTGCGGGGTCAAAGATACTCAAAATGGCATAGCCATGCGACTTCTTTATGAGCTTGAATTTTTCCTTCATTTCCTCGGCAAGCGCATGCTCACCGGCCTTTCTGCCAAATGCCATGATCGAATTTTCTCCTGTGTACAGTAGCTACGTGATCCTATGGATTAGCATGTCAGTGATGGGTATCGGCTCCTCCAGCCACAAACACCCATCGTGCACCAAGCACATCAGCTGCTTGATCACTACCATCATGATAGGTGCATGGACGTAATGCGGCACCCATAGTAGGTTTAGCAAGCCTGTCGTGTCCACGCCTTTTAGCCACTTCCTTGGATCCAAAGCAGTCACTCCACTATTTTTGTGGAAGACACGGTGCATAAGTTGGTCTGTCACTAAATGAGGGAAGCGCTCCATGTCAGCTAAGTCCCAGTCCTCCAACTTCAAAAGGGGGACACGCCCCAAGCATGGTTCCTTAAAGATAATTTGGTTCGTCAGGAGGGGTGTGTGCAAGATGACCTTACTCTCATCAATATCTTTGGGCACCTTTGTCTTGCCCCTCTACGGAGGAATGTATTCAGGAAACTTAGAGATGGGGTTCGACCCCTCAATTTCAACGTCCTACGTTTCCACTACAATATCCTCATCATCCATGGGGATTTATTCGACCTCTTCTTCTGGCTCTAGGTCAATCATTTTGGCATTTTCTTGCGTGATGGTTTTTCCTATTTGTGGGTGCTTCCTAGGTGATGCATGCACCGACGGCTACATTTTCTGCTTGTCCTTCGGACCCTCGTGGGTCGACACAAGCCTTGGCCTGGGTGTCGTGGGGGACTTAGACACTTCTGCTGGTACTTCCACAGGAACAACTTGCGGGGCAACTCCCTCTGCTGCCATAGCTACCTCTAGAACAGCTCCCTCGGCTATCACTCCTTTAGTTCTCATAGCTTCTGCGGGCTTCAACATGATACTATGGAACAACTCCTGTGTCTCGTTTGGCAATGTCTCAAATATTGGACTTGCTATCAAAACTTCAAAGTTTTCACGGTTCATGTGCGCTTGAGAGCTCAACACCTCAATTCTCAAAATGCCAAGTGTTTTCAGCTGGGCAACCCTTTGTAATTTATAGGCATTTTCAAATTCAATTCCAACTATTCCCCCCACAATCGGTTCATTAATGCTAGATTGATGACAGATTTTCAAAGATCTGGTCCATAAATTCCAACTTAAATGCCCCCCTCGCTCCATTTGGCTATTTTCTCATCGTCAAATCATGAACAGTGACTTTAACAGCCACTTTCCTGCTATCCTGCGTGGTTTTTCCTTTGGTAGCATAGCTCCCTACGTGCTTCTGTGGGATCTGTGACATTTCTTTGTTCTGCACAGTTCCCCAATCGCACAGCTCTCCGAATCGGGCAGTGTAGTTTATAGTCCCACGCTTCCTTTTAGCTGCCTGGCTCTGATTCCCTCATTTAGTCACCTAGCTGGATCACTGGCATATGGCTTCAATCGACTGCCATTCACCTTCCCTGGGAAGGGTTCTCCATTCAATTTGACCATCTGAACTGCTCCACCATCTGTAATCTCCTTGATGACATATGGCCCTCGCTAGTGCATCCTAAATTTCCCTAGAAATTTATCAAATTTACTGTCATATAACAAGACCAGATCATTTACCTTGAAGATGCATAGTTTGATGTGTCGATCGTGCCATACCTTTTCACTCTCCTTTTGAACTTGTTGATGAAATCCAACTAGAAATCGGTCCTCCTCAAGCTCTGCTAGCTGGATGAGCCTCTCTTCCAGGGCTATGTGATCTGTCATTCCTATGAGTGCTGCTATGCGTAGACTAGGTACAATGTATTCCATTGGCATCACAGCTTCTATGCCAACCATGAGTCTGAAAGGCATTTGCCCAGTCATCTTCTTACAAGTCATTATGTAGGCCCATAATACTGTGGGTACGCACACATCCCAGTCATTTCTCTGAGCATTTCAGACCTTCATCAGCGTGCTCTTCAGTATCTTATTGAATGCTTCTACTGTCCCATTAGCCTGTGGATGATAAGGCGTATTTTTCTGATGATACACTTGAAATTCTTCTGTCAAAGCGTTGATTGTTTCGTTAAGAAAATGCGTATCGCGATCACTCATCAAGATCTTTGGACAATCGAATCTCATCAGGACATACTCAAAAATAAATTTTGTTGTTGTCGCACTTGTACAATCCTTCACAGGCTATGCCTCTACCCATATGGTCAAATACTCAGTCGCAGTGATGATGTACCAGACACCCGCCTTCTTTCCTTGAGGCTGAATTGGTCCCACAAAGTCGATTGCCCATTTTTCGAATGGTTGTAACCTTACCTGTGGCATCAGAGGCAGCTCATCCCTCCAGATGGCCTACCAGTCCTTTGACATGAATCACATGCCCTACAATATGCCTTCGAATCCTTATGCATGGTTGGCCACCACAACCCAACGCGTAGAATTGTCTGCGTTATCGTGTTCCCTACATAATGTCTTCTTGTAGCTCCTCCATGAGCCTCAGTGAGGATGCTTCTCCGTTCAAATTTAGGCACATAACATCGCAATATTTCGTTTGACCCCATTTTGTACAAGTGCCCTGCAATGATAGAAAAGTTTGTTGTGCGCACTACTACTTCCTTCTTTTGTTGACTTGTATAACTTTCCGGAGTCGATCCTATCATCAGGAAGTGGATAATATCTTCAAAGTGACTGTTCGTGACACGCAACGCAAAAATATGTGTGTCAAGTAGTCCTTCCTCCAAATAAGTAGGTTCCTCTCCAGTTTCAATGCGCGACAGATGATCAGGTCTCGTATTTAGTCGTCCTGGCTTCAAAATAACTTTGAAGTCATACTCCTGGAACAACAACAACCATCTACATATCCCCCCTCGCCCCCCAACATAGGCTTGTTGACAAGGTACTTCAACACGGAATGATTCGTATACATCTTAAAGTGTCTGCCCAACAAATAATGCCTGAAATTTTGGAGCACATACACCATAGTGGTGATATGAGCATAGCTCTTGATGAACTTCCTATAGTATCTGGTATGCCCTAGAGTTGCGCATAGATATTTCACACTCCTCGGCGCCTCCAAGTTGATTATCACTGTGATCTTCGCGGGGTCTACCATCAATCCTTGTCTACATACCACATGACCTAGCAAGATCTCAAAAGGGACACAAAATAAACACTTCTTCAAATTTAGCGTGATCTGATAACTCCTACATGTATCTAGCATCAAGCACAAACTTGCCACATGGCGGTTGATCAATCCAAACACTGTCCAGTTGTCAAAGTAGACCTCCAGAAATTTATGAATGAAGTCTTTGAATGCCGCAATGACCACGTGCGAAAAGATCACTGGTGCATTCTTCAAACCAAAAGGCATTACAATGTACTGAAAACATCCCCACCCATTCGTGAAGGTCATCTTGCTTCTATCCTTAGGCACGATTTTGATCTGATGGTACCCAGAGAACCCATCAGTGAAAGAGTATGCTTCTTGGCCACCTACATTATCGAGGACCTCGTCAGTGAACGAGGTTGGGAAAGGATCATGTACACAATCGTCATTTAATTTCCTAAGATCTATGCATATCCTTATTTCTTCCTTCTATTTCTTTTCCTGAACCACTATTGGGCTTACCCAATCAGATTCTTCCACCGGTTCAATAATACCTGCTGCGATCATCTTATCTAACTCAACGCAGACCCTTTCCTTATACTTCATATTAATGTGGTAAGGTCTTTGTTTCACAAGTTTCACATTCAGTTTCAGGGTGATCTTCATGACTCCAAGGTCTCCTATTATTCCCTTCAGATTAGAAAACATTTTGGGGAACAAATCTTGATATTCGCGAAGGAGTTCGGCAACCTAATCTACTGTCGTGTCATCCTAATAGTCCCCAACCTTCGCAAATTTTGGCTCTGCCTCTGTGCCAATGTTGAGCTGTCTAGTTTTCAGTGGCGCTATTATGTCTAGATTCTCTATCTGTGGTCCTTCAACCCCACGGTGACCCTCGGTTTCTAGAATATTAATATTTCTAGGATCCTCGTCTTCTTCTTCAGCGGGCACGTTATAGCATTCCAATGTGTGGCTCAGCTGGGTATTCCAATAAGGTTGAATCAGGTCTAAAGGATCTAGGGGTATCCTAAGGATCACTAATTTAACCTCTTGTAGCACCGCGTCAATAGATTTAAACCCATCCTCAAAGTTGAACGTCATTATAAACCCCTGGTGCAAGATGTCCCATTCTTCAGTGCCATGGCAAAGCTCTATTTCCAGGTACCAATTGGCATCTAGGGTATGACAAAATAGATGCACCCATTCAGGCTGGGGCTCTGCTCCATAATCCTTATTCCATTTGGCCAGGTGATCGCGTGAACCATCCCTTCCATCATACTTATCTGTCATCCATACTTTTGGCTGTCCAAAACGTATTCTCATCATCCTCCTATATTCGTGTCAATCACCAAAATTATACTTGTGCATACCCCACCATCTAGCGGGCATAGTGCGCAATGCCCAATCCAAGGCCTGAAAGTGATGCTTCTCTAGCACTTCTCTTTCAAATGCATCCAAAAATATATCCACATCAGTCAACCCATCATAAGAAGGCATATTCCTTACTTTTGATGACACGTAGCATAGCGACTTAGTCATCATATTACAACGCAGCATAGATACTTCATGTAATCGATTCTACCAATGCTCTATTTCTTCATCTAAATCTGATGTGCAAGAGCTCTCGTAGTCCCATGCAATACGTCCGTCTACTATTGCATTTACCCAATCCTAGTCTCGTGCCATTATCTTGTAATTTGGTCCAAATCGTCATCACTTTCATAATCATGGACCGGTTTTGTATAGCATGGTCCTTCTGTAGGATCCAGTGGCACCACTATGTGGAGTGATTTCTTTTCAAATATCATCTTTTGCTTCTTCAGGTTGATTACCCCATTCATGTCAGTGGACCAATCGATCTCAAGGAGCACAGGGTAGGGATTGCTATCATCCACAATCTCTATTACTTCAAAATCCGCCACTACACTCGTGCCTTCAATGTTAACTGTTACCCCCTACAACCTCCCCATTGGGATGATTTTCTATTGATTTGCCATCCTTAACTGGATTGGATACCACTGAAGCACAAGTCTCGCTATTCTTTCCCATGTTTGTTTTGGCAAAACATTCGTGTTAAACCCTACATCCAAGATAACTTGGTCCATTTTGTATTCCCCTATTTGTGTGGCGAGTCTCATCTCACGTCCAGTGCTTTGCTTATGCTTACCAAGCTTTCCGACTATGCGCAGTTCGCTAGTAGCATTTTCCTTGCCAGTGCACCAATTGATCAGTTCCTGTAGTCCCTTCACAACCTTACTATGGTGGAGCAGTTTCATGCAGGTCTCTAAGAACGTGGTAATCATGGATGGGTCCATTTATTCAACTGGTTTCTCCTGACTTCCTAAGGTAGAAGCCTCAACAAAACTTTTCTTTGCTTCCATAAATGTTTCTTTTGCGTGCTCCAAATCAAACCCAGTCTCCTTTTCTGGTGCTTTGTGGACCCATTCACCTTCTGCAGGCTGCTTCCCTTTATCCTCGCCAGTCATCGTTCCACTCCGCAGCATAATGTTTATCTTAGGGTCTTCCTCGTGGGACTCAACCCTCATCATCTGGAGCTTCTATGTCAGTTGTGGATACTGTGCCCCCTTTTCGTGAATCCTAGCAAAAAATATAAGGCAATCCTTACTTGGATGGTAATACTGAGTATAGTAGCAGCATGACAATCACGTCGGAGTTGAACAGTCTCTTGTGTAGTGTCCTGGTCCTCCACAATTATAACAAATCAGCTACCCTCGGCCTTTACCAGGCCCCCCTCCACCTCAGCCTTGGCAACACCCCTGATACTCACCTCACACTCACCCAGTGCCTTGGTCCAAAGGCTGTGTTTTCGCCTGCACCCTGTATGCAGGTGTCATGTCCATCATTGATTTGTAACTACGGCAATTGCACTTGTCATGACCTACTGATTGACCGAAATTGCAGAGGAGCTGCTGTGGTGTCTGTATGAATTTCTGTAGCAAATGGCAATTGTCGGTCACATGTTTCCCAGCTACCTAGCATATAGCGCACCATAGCGTAGGCCCTGCACTTAGCGCTGTCATAGCCTCCAGCCTTAGGGGCATTGGTCCCCTTGCTGTAACATAGTTTGCAAACACTGGATAGTGATCCTTGTCATGCCCCTAACCTTTGCATTTCAGGCACCAAACTTCCTCACGCACCTCCGGCTGAGTTGTTCTGTCTTTCTTCAGACTTTTCATTTTGAGGCAAAGGTTCTGCAACTGCGCATGAATCTATTGAACCCCCAGATTAGCATCCTGCATTGGTGTCTCATGTAGTCTCATCGTGATTTCTAGAGCTTCTGCCTGGGTCCCAATCTTCTGTTGTTATAGCGCAACCCTTAGGTGGGGCAGGAGCAAGGCTATGAACCATTCACGGTGCTTCCCATCAGTTAGGTTCATGTTGGCTTCATAGATCATACACTTCAATCTTTGATCCAAATCCTAGGGTGTCTCCCCAGGCTTCATCATGATCTCCTTGAATCCCACAATTGATTGCACTTGAGACTTAGGTCTACTGAATTATCTATTCCGCACAGTCTGGATATCTGCCAATGCGTACGTTTGGTTATGAGTATTGTACTTAATGTACCACATTAGTGCATGGTCCTGAAAAGCACTAACCAACGTTTCTTTCTTCATTTGATCATCTATGATACCCTGAGATTCCCATATAGCCTTTGCGAGAACCAAAACTGGTCCGAGTCTTCATTTCCTATGCCTTGAATACAGGTAGCTTTATGGAGTTCACCATGTTGAACAGTGGTGGAGGTGGTGATGGTGGGGGTGATGGGATAAGTGGTGGAGGTGAAGATGGGGGCGGTGTGGATGGATGGGATGAGGATGGAGGTAGTGTAGGTATTCAAGGGAACCCTTGTCTTATCAATTGAATAACACTTAGTGGGGAAGCCTGCACTACTCCCTCATCGTCGCTCAAAGGAGGCTTAATCAGCAGGCTATACTTAGGACCTTTTCTTCCTTTGTCCCTGAAATACCTTCCACTTTGGGTAGCTCCAAACATCAAGGTATCTGCCTGACCCGCTTTTTACACAAGAGCATCTTAATCCAAGTATTTAGTGATTTCAAATACTTACCTCGTGGTCCTTTGAAGAAGTGGCGCTCTGCTTCATTGTAGCTGACCAAAGTATCAAACAAGAAATATGTTACAAACACTCCGAGCCCATGATCGACAACACGCGTGATCTTATCTTTAGAGGCTTCCAATATCTGCACCAGTTCCAGGGTCCAGACAATCGGATTGTCAAGCCTCCACCTTCCCTGATCATCTACCAACTTCATGATCGACTCGTATAATTCAACCAGGAAGGAATAGAAGAATATTTCGTGAGTCTATGTGTATAGATGTCTGTCTAACCACTATTCCTTTGTTAATCGCAAAATTTTGTTTTCTTGCACCGCGAATTCGTGGATCTTCCTACCCAACCAGTCTTCAATCTCCTTCTTAGTTGGGTTCCAATGATGTGACATCACACATCTCGTTATGCATATCCTGGTCTTGGCAACATAACCATTTGTTGGGTTGATGGGCCTTGACCCAGGTTTAGCATTAGTTAGCCAAGAAAATCCCTACACTACTGGTCCTTTCGGCATCATTCCGCAGAGTGCGGACCGAAGTCTCACCCGAAGCAGTATGGGGGGATGCAGGAACCAAGTTCCGCACCCTGAGATGGTCATGCTGTCGACTTTATTCCATATGCCCTTACTTCGCACAGATCGATAAGCCTTTAGGGCTTATCGATACACTTTATCTTTCATCTCTTAGAACCCTCATGAAGGTATACGATCATCCTTCGTGCAACCCCCCAGTGACTCAAGTACTTATGCGCCTTTGTTACTGTGTTATTGTATAATTTCTTGAATTATCTTAAGTGTTCACCAAATTTACCATGCAATTAAGAGATTCATCACGTAAACATATATCATTATTTGCGTTCATATAACATATAGAGACATATACATTCATGCATCAAATTAGCATTATAACATAAACTTAGAACTTAACATAACATAATCACATGCAATCCACAGAGGAAAATTGCACAGTAATTTCAGAATACTTCTCTTTATTTGATCCGAATTGGATCCTTAAACCCTCTTAAAGTTACCCAAACTCTATAAAGAAACTCATGTCGAAGTTCAAAGTCTTGTAGATATTGAGCTTATCAAAAATAATCTCTGAATAATGGTAATTTGCAGCCAGCACGGAGCAACGAGGACCTTCGGTCAAAGTGCTTGACCATTGGCCCATGGAGACTGTGCATGGTGCAAAAATGGCAGTTGGGAAGCTCAAACCTAGAAACGGAGGCTGTTTCTGATGCATAATCACGGATCACTGGGAAAAACCCCTCGAGAAGGAAAAGCCACGAGCACTCGGTCACAAGGGGAACCAAAAAATCATGGGAAAAGCACTGAAACTGATAGGCGGGTCCCGCGCTCCAAAACCGGCAGAATATCAGAGGCGTTTTGGGCGATAAGCGGGTTTGTTAGAGGACCAAGCGATGTCATACGTTGAATGACGCGTGTCCGCTAGATGAGAGAGAAAACCGCTCTCATCGCGGGCTAACAATTGAGCAAGTCAACTGCGCGATAAGAGCGATGATCGTAGGATCTGGAGGCCCCATATCTAACGGCAGAGATTGCACTCAATGGGAGACTGGATTTGGAGGGAGAAATAAGCTACGGTGCATAAAGATTTGAAGTTTGACATGGATGATGAGTTGGCAGAGATTCGCTTTTCATGGGCATTCTTGGAGTAAACGGAAATAATGATCATTTCAAATGATCGAGTGTTTCCGGTGAACCTGACACTTATCTGTTACGGAATAGGTGGCCGCTTTCCTGTGAGGTGCGATGCAGTGACTGTAACAGTTGAAAGAAGGGATTCAAATGAACAAAGGCAGGGAACAAGACAGCTAAAAGTAGAAATGAACAGTCAGGAAGCAGATGGCTTAAAGCCACAGACTGACAGAGATAGAGAGAGAGAGAGGGAACATAAGAAGAGAGGAGAGAAAACAGCGAGAAAAACCTGAATTCATAGAGAGTCTTTGGAGTCACTCGGAGGTCGAGTAAAAAGCCAGAGAACTCAATTGACAACAACATATTGTTGTTGAAGTTGATTGGAGGTCGAGCGACTCACAGAGGCATGCAAAGGCCGAGAAAAAGAGCTTAGAGAAGCCAGAGCAGAGAGCCATGAGCCACAGCCAGAGCCAAGAGCCAAAGCGAGCACTAGAAGCAAGAGCTGAGAGCTAGAACCAAAGCCCGAGCCAAAGAGCCAGAGCTAGAGTCAGAGCCAAGAGCCAGAACCAGAGCCAAAAGCCAGAGGTAGAAAGCCGAAGAGCTCCAAGAGCCTAATCAAGTTGATTAGAGCTCAAGGAGACGTAGCCCAAGATATCAGGGTGAACTCCATATTATATTGTTGTCATATGTGTTTTTTTTTACTGCTGCTTTAACTACTATTATATGCATTTATATATCAGTTTAAGCACATTCCCATATCAGCACAAACAACAGATTTTAAAGTAAATAATCAGCTGAAAACAAATACAAGCATACACCTTATTTTCAAGCATTTCTTAATTCCGCATTGGTTAATCATTAAGACTTGGGAAAATTTAAAGCTTTGGAAGTGGGAGAGGTTCTTGTAAGTTAGGCAAGAAGCCTAAGAGCCCTATTTTCAGATCATTATTGATGATCTAGGTTTCCAATACAGACTCTATCTGCCTTGCGCACATAGCTACAGGGGTCCGTGCACTCAGTTGTGGACTTCTACCCTAAGCCTCTGCGCACTTAGCTGTAGAGCCTCTTCCTATGCTAAGACTCTCCCTCTTAGCTCTTCACAGACTCATCAAACACTTCTTCTTAACTAACTCACTCCCTTAGACTCCTCTAATACCTCCTTTTTATACAATCCCATGGTCCGTGGACCAAGGGCGGATCTCTAAGGCCGACACAACCTATCTAGACTAAGGGAGGAAAACCCTTTTTGACTCTTGATATCTTCATGCTCCACTACCAAAAAATGCGGAGGCTTTACATTTCTTTATACAAACTTCGTGCCTTTTCCCCCAAAACCTAGGTTCTTAACCCCAAAATTGACCCCCATGGGACCCGTTCCCAACAGAATGTAACAGAGAAGGAGTTGCATGTGCTGAAGCAACAACTCAAGGAAGAACAGGAGCTGCGTAGATGAGAGAATGAGTTGCAGCAGGAACATGTACAACAGTGGGCACAACATGCACTCACGGATGAAACTACTCACGTACAAGTTATAGACCCATCCCACCAGCTGGCATGAAGCAAACATGGTGAGTAGTGTGTTGACCACATGTAAGGGAATTCAGTAGCATGCATGTCATTATGCGCACACATGAGATCCCACCCTTTCAGCACACTCATCAAAGCAAAGACAAGAAGCAAGTTTGATTGGAGCTAAACATGTAGTTGACAGTTGATGCAAATGACCGCCAACACACATTGGAAGATCAACACATACACTATGCATCAGTGTTTTGCCAATTTGGCCACACCCAAGAAGACAATGCACATGCTAGAAGACGATTTGGATGGAGGAGCCACACCAATGCACCCAAATGCAACAGAGGAAAGAGTTCTCTTCAGCTAGATGTCACCATGGAATGCATGCACACCATCACGAATGACCAATCTTGGAATCAGCTCACCACCTTCACCATCACAAGCATGTCAAAGAGTTGGTCTCACCATAACGGACCGAGTGTCAGTGATGGCTTGCATGGCTTTCCCAAGCCATTTTGTCTCACATGGGCACATGTGCATTGTAATGTAACGTCTTGTCAAGTGAAATTTCAAGTGTCAATAGTTGGATGTAACATTCATAGAGTAGATGAAGAGTCATGAGGGTAGATGAATTGTCACAAAGGGGAATGCTAAGGGTCGCCCCACCCTTTGCTATAAATAGAACCTAATAACTCATTATAAAGGCTTTTGTTCAGCCAAGCTTCCGGTAGGACTATCTTAGAGAAAGCTTGGATAGTATTGTAATGAGCCTTGGCTTCTCCACTGCACAGAGCTAGTACATCTCTTTGGAGGAGAAGGCGGTTGTGGTTGTAACATTCTGTTGTCAAATCTAGTGGTTGGACATGGATGTATTGTATGACTGGAACTTACACTTCTTAATATAATAGAGCCAGCATGTTTCATGCATATGTTGTATTGTATTCCATGCTATCTGGTTTATTCTAAATGATATATGTATTTGTTTGCTTACGCATGCATGTATGGACTATTCTGTATAAGTATGTATGAATCTTTATGAAATGCATTGTTGGTTTAACCATCACTTTGGATTTCTTGCTAACTTTCTTTCCAACTTGTGATGCATCTTCTCTCATGTGTTCCCTTCCAAGCTGCATACTATTACAGGTTTCCAAGGGGCACACTCACTTCACCCTCAGTTTGTTAGAACCTCTCATGCACCTTCCTTGACTCACTGCAGTTGTCACACCCTTGTTACCAACTGGGAAATCTTACTTACCTCTATGTGAAATTGTGGTCAAGGCATTATCGTATGACCCACTACTGAGACTCCTACACCAAACGGTCTGAGGTTTAATTGGGACTTCTTACTGGGGAGATCCCCTTACATGTTGGCAGGTCCAACACTTCCAACAGATTCCTAGGCCCAATCAAGGGTATTCATCTCTAAACTTTACCACATATCCCATCCTGGGATTCTTAGGCTCAATCGAGGTGTTCACAACCAGGCTTTATTGTGTATCCCATCCCGGGATTCCTAGGCCTTATGAATAATCCTTAGACCACCCCACTCAGCTTTGAATCCATCCAACAATCTAGCTCAACCAAATACATTAGAAACCACCACACCATGACTATCTAGAAATGGTACGGTAAGGATGAGGAACACTGCCACACCTGACAAAACCCATGCCAATGACAACAAGAGAACCAGAAACACAGATGCATGCCAAAACTAGAAAGGAAATTATACATGCAACTTGATACCTACAATTAATCTTGTTGTAGCCACTTGATCCTTGTCTTCCTTGCTTGATATTTGCTTCCCTTTGGCTTCTTTTTCCTTCCTTTGCTTTCCTTGATCCAATGCTAGAGTGGCCCAAGAATGCTTGAAGTGTCCAAGAGTATGGAAGAGAGATAGCTCCAAAATTGAACTTGACAAAAAGCTACCAATTGATCCTCATTAGCATTTTTATTAACGAGGTCTCTATTTCCTTCATTTTCCATTATTTTCCTTCATTTTCCTCCTCACATGCAACCTATGACCTTTCACCTTCCTTTTCTCCTAATTTCCTTTATTTTCATAAATAAAATGTTAATTAATGCCTCTTTCCTTTTCAAAACCTTTTGCCTTTGCCAATTTTCTTTAGCCATAATAACGAAAATGAACACCGGCTAGAATTTTTTTCCCAACATTTAGCTTGGAATATGTGTCCCATGACCTTGGTTATTATTTTTCCTTTATTAATTTTATTTCATGGATTTTTGACCAAGGAAGTTACACCAAGGTTCAAACACTTGGACTGTATGGGTGGAATGTGTTTGTCATGCATGCATGTCAATTGTTTATGTGTTTATATGCATGTATTGTGATAGTCATTTTTGTAGTTGTATCATCATATAGAGGTTGATGATGTTGATGTAGAGATGATTGATATGTTTCTTTCATTATATATAAATATGTTATGCTAATCCAGATTGATTGTGGAGGAGAAATAGCCTCCCCTAAACTTCACTGAGGTATATTTGAGTGTGTTTATAATTGGTTTATCTAACATGGTATGCTTTCAATAAGAAGAAGATCAAGATGACTAGCAGAATGGTGGACTACACTTCACATGATTCTCCCTACAGATCAAATGAACAACATGGCAATGAGTACTCCCCTTACATAGTAGATACAATGAGGAGTTTGAACGTAGAGATCAAAAATTATAAGGTGGATAATGACAGGGTCATTCAACCATAGGAAAGACTAGCCAAAGCACATGAGAATTAAGCGGAAGTTAATTTAGTAATTCTTCAGAGGTTATCAGATTTGTAGAGACAAGGACAACCACTTATCAATTATGGACAAGAGGAAAGCACTAATGGGGCATATGGCAGCACGTCTCAACCAAGATACAAGTTTGACAGGGATGACATAATTACAAATGGTAGGTTCTTGGATACACCTGACAGGAGGGGCACTGACCATGGGTTCTATTCTAGTTTTGGTTTAGAGAGACATCATTGTCATCATTGCTACCATCCATATAGGAGTGAGAATTATTAATTTCTCAAGGAGTTCAAGAAAGTAAAGTGTCCTACATTTGAAGGAGAAATTAATAAGTTTCAAGATGCATAAGCTTGGTTTCTTGGGATGAATAAGTTTTTCAGATTGCGTGATTATTTAGAAAATATGAAAGCTAGGATAATTACTTCCAGTCTTAAAAGAAAATTATACATTTGGTTGGAAAATGTGAATAATGTCAAAGGCATTCGAGAAGAGGAGCTGACTAGGAGTGCGTTCGAGAGATTTTTCCAGAAGAAGTATCTATCTGAAAGATAATATGATGATAGGTCAAAGGAGTTCTATGAGTTGAAGATGGGATCTATGAATGATGAGGAGTATACTAGAAGATTCTTAGAGTTGTTGAGACATATTCCTTATCTTAAGGAAGATAAAGAAAATATTTAGAGATTCATCAATGGCTTGATGGTATCATTCAAAGATGGGATTGAGTTTGATGAGCCTAGATCGTTGAGGAAGCCATAAAAAATTTGAAGCAGTACTATGAGAAATCAAAGTGCAAGACTTAGTCTAAGTGAGATGGGAAAGATAATGAGAAGAATAAATGAAAGTAGGCTAAGAAGAGAGGAAAACCTCAGGATACATATGACAAGGAGAATGCAACACCATACAAGAAATTCAATGCAGTTGACAGAGGTCAGGGATTTTAGTTTGAGGAGAAGGACAAGGGTGATGGTAGGTAGCCTTTGCAGTGTTGGACTTGTCGAAATGATCACCGCAGGAGAGATTGTCCACAACATTAGTGTGGTGAACCACAAATTTACAATGCTCAGGAGGCACAAATAGTTGGCGATGTTGGACAGAGTATTCCTTGGATTTATGTAGCATTGGATAATAGGAAGGATGATCATCAGACATCTATTATTGAGATGGAAGGTAAGATTTATGATCACGTTGTTTCTATTTTGATTGACCTTGGATCTAACTATACTTATATCATTCCTGACCTAGTGGATAAGTGTTGCCTGAATAATGAAGTGCATGGAGAGTCTTGGTTGGTGCAATTGGTTATAGGTACCAAGAAAAGAGTTCATCATTGGGTAAGATCTTGTGCATTTGAGTTGAATAGTACGTCTACATCAACACATCTAAATGTTCTTCTGTTAGGATCATATAACATTCTATTGGGTGTGGATTGGTTGTACATTCACATGACTAAGTTAGATTTCTATGATAAGGCTATTGAGTGCCTAGATAATGATGGAGAGAGGAGAATCTTGTAGGGTAAAAAGAAGCATACATCAGTGAGAATGGTTACAACTATGTAGGCAAAGTCAAGTAGCAGGAAAGGTTGTCTATTATTTTCAATTCATATTTATAATGACAAAGGGAAGGATGTTTAAGATGTTGAAGTCTTCAATAGGTATCCGATTTTGTAGTAGTTTCAAGATATATTTTTAGTAGAGATATTAGATTTATTACCTCATAGGGAAGTGGAATTTTCTATTAATTTGATGTCAGGAGCAACACCAACATCGAAGGCACCTTACAAGATGGGCACTCCAGAATTAGTGGAATTGAATTTGCAGCTTAAGGAAATGCTTGATAAGGGATACATTAGGCCAAGTGTGTCACCTTGGGGTGCACCATTGTTGTTTGTGAAGAGGAAGGATGGTACTCTCAATTTGTGCATTAATTACAAATAATTGAACAAGGTGACGATCAAGAACAAGCATCCATTGTTGAGAAACGATGGATCAATTGAAGGGAGAAATAATGTTCTCAAAGATTGATTTGAGATCAGGATATCATCAGGTATGCATCAAAGTAAAGGACATATACAAGTCTGCTTTCCAAACTAGGTACTATAATTATGAGTTTGTAGTAGTTCCTTTTGGTTTGACTAATGCTCCAACTACTTTCATTTGTTTGATTAATATTGTGTAGCATCCTTATATGGACAAGTTTGTGATAGTATTCATTGATGACATATTGATATATTCTAAGAATGAGGAAGAGCATGCAAAACACCTAGCAACAATGTTAAAATTGATGAGAGAGCATCAATTGTATGCCAAACTTATTAATTGTATTTTCTTTCAGACAAAATTTCATTACTTGGGGCATGTTGTTCCAAGGAAGGTATAGCAATGGATAGAGAAAATATCGTAGCTATCATGGAGTGGGAAACTCCTAGGAATGTGGATGAGGCCAGATCATTTGTGGAACTAGTAGGTTATTACAGGAGGTTCGTCAGGAACTTCTCATAGATTTCCTATCCTATACATGGACAGAGGAATGTGTAGCTAGTTATTAGTAGTTGAAGATGTTTCTTATAAATGCTTTGGTTTTGAATATTGTAGATCTTGACAAAGAGTTTATGGTATGTTCAGATGCTTGCATGAGAGGATTTGGTGGAGTCCTGATGTAGGAAGGACATGTAGTATGCTATGAGTCAAGGAAGTTGAATAATCATGAGATGAATTATGTGACTCGTGATATTAAGTTGAAAGAAATCATTCATGCATTGATGATGTGGAGACACTATCTCCTTGGAAGGAGGTTCAATTTGATGAGTGATCACAGTGGGTTGAGGTACTTGTTTGACCAAACTAACCTGAATGCTAGGAAAGCTAGACGATTGTCCATGTTCAGTGAGTTTGAATTCAATATCAGGGACATTAAGGGAAAAGAAAACATGGTTGTAGATTCTCTTAGCAGAAGAGTGAAAGTAAATCACATTGCAGCTATGAGTTCATATGGGACAAACTTTCAGGAGTGGATCTTGCAGGCAGGACAACAGGATGACAGGTACCATCCGCTTAAACACATGTTACAACGTCAGGGTAAAAGTGATCATGAGGTGCATTATCATCTCACAACCAATGGTTTGGTTAGATTTAGGGACAAGATATATGGTCTAGACAACAGTGAGATCAAGAAGCAAAAGCAAATCAAAGTATGCAAAAGCAAAGTGTAAGCAGCCTAGTGGTTTATTGCAGTCGATTTTGATTCCATAATGGAAATGGGAGGTCATTTCCATGGACTTCATTATAGGCTTGTTGAGCAAATCGAAGCAACATGATTCTATTATGGTTATGGTTGATAGGATGAACAAGGTAGCCCATTTAATCGTAGTTAATTCTAAGAACTTAGCTAGTGACATAGATTAGATTTTCATCAAGGAGATAATTACATGGTATTCGTAAGAAGATTGTGTCAGATAGAGAAGCCAAGTTCACTTCCAAGTTTTGGAAAGAGTTGTTTGTAGGTTTTGGGACAAAGTTTTCTTTTAGTACAACTTATCATTCACAGACAGATGGACAGATTGAGAGGGTTAACAGGATTATTGAGGACATGTTGAGGATGTATGTCATGCATTAGTAGCATAAGTGGGAAGAGTATCTTCCACTAGTAGAGTTTGCATATAATAATGGGTATCAAGAGTCCTTGAAGATGAGTCAATTTGAGGCATTTTATGGGTAGATTTGTAATACTCACATCAGTTGGAGTGATCCAGCTAATAGGGCAATGATTGGACCAGATGTGTTGGAAAATATGGAATAGGAAATGTAGGTTATCAAGAATAATCTAAAGCTAACAAATCATAGGAAGAAGAGTTATGTAGATCAACATAGGGTATTTAAGGAGTTTTAGGATGGCAAGCATGTGTACTTGTTCATCAAGCCCAAGAGGAGCTCCTTAAGGATTAGATCATGTGCCAAGATGCCATCTTAGTATTATGGGCCTTTTGAGATCCTTAAGAGGATTGGACCAGTGGCCTACAAACTAGCACTGCCTCTGATAGTGAAAGTCCATGATGTTTTCCATGTTTCATTGCTTAAAACATATGTGAAGGATGTTGATCATGTGATTGAGTGGTCTATATTGTAGGTGGAACCAGAAGGATAATTCCAACCAGAATCTGAGTGAGTTTTGCAGTGAAATATGCTCATGCTTTGGAATCAAGGAATCAAGCAAGTTAAAGTGCAGTGGAAGCACTTTGGGCCAGATGAAACTACATGGGAGATGGTTGATTATATGAGGGCTATGTATCCTTCTCTACTCACTGGTTGAGAAGATGTATGTTGACATATGTTTTGATGTTGTGTTTTGGTTATGTCTATATATGTATATATATGCAAATACTGCATTTAGTTGTGTTATAAAGCTCCAATAAGTGGTATGGTGTTCATGGTATGATTTTCATGGTCTCAAAAATAGATGTAAATGTTGCATCAAGTTGTGTTATAAATATCCATGGGAAACATGTGTTTCACTGTTTTATAAGTGTCATTGAACACTGAGGACGGTGTTCCCCCATTGCTTGATTTTGTATGTAAATAAAATAAGACCAAGGTCATGGGACACGTATTCCAAGTTGATTTTTGGGAAAAACATTGTGATGGGTATCACTAGTGATTAAGTAATTGCTATGGAAATTGGAAAAGGCATTGGAAAAAACAAAAGAGGCATTAATTGACATTTATTTATGAAAATAAAGGAAAATAAGAGAAAAGGGAGATGAAGGGTCATAGATTTGCATGAGGAGGAAATTGAAGGAAAAATGAAGAAAATATTGACCTCAATGATAAAAAGGCTTATGAGCATCAATTCACAACCTTTTTCAGTTCATTTTTGGAGCTCTCTTCTATTCACTCATTCACTCATACTCTTGCACACTTAGAGAATTCTTGGAGCATGCTTGGAGCACTCTAGTATTCACTTGGATTTGGAGAAAGAAGGCAAAGCAAAGCAGGAAAGAGAAAGGGAACATGTGGATCAATAACTACAGTTGTATTTCTTTACAAGTAACAAGTTGCATGTGTGATTTCCTTGTTGGTTTATGGATGCATGGTATATGCATGAGGTTTTCTGGTTATGTTTTATCATTGGCATGGAGGATTTCCTATATTGATAGTGGTTTTAGCCTTGCCTTGTCATTTTATGGATAGCCATGGTTTTGTGGGTTTTTCCACTTGATTTTTTCTGATTGGTGCTCATAATTCCTTATGGCTGTGGGTTAGAAAAAATTATCTTGAAGCCCTAGAACAACTTGGGTTGAGTTACTAGTCCTGGAGCCTAGGTTGGGACAAACGCTCTAGAGCCCTTGGTGGGTTGAGTTACTTGTCCCTGGATCCAGATTGGACAAACACTCTAGAGCCATGGAAGGATATGGGTTGAGTTACTAGTTCCTAGAGCCTTTGACAACTTGGGTAGATACCGATCTGGTTGGTGTTAGTGATGTATGTTAGAAAATTATATATTATAGAGCAATGAACACATAAAATATTGCACAAACATAAATACAAAAATGCATAAAACAAGAGAGATACGTGGTTCACCAATTTGGGCTACGTCCATAGAGAAACAACCAATCCTTCCTTTTATATTATCTAGCAAAATGAATAGATATAACCTACAAAAGATCCGTTGTAATTTCCTCTTCACTCTAACACAACCTCCTCCCTCTCTCTCTCTCGCTTAGAATAATAATACACAACTACAATACAATTCCCTCATATAAAATTAGGGTTTCCTTCTAGGGCAAAAAACCCTAAATTAACATAACTTCTACTGTCAGATCATCCGCCTAATGAATGACCCATATTGACTACGAAATTACAATATTTGATCAGGCAATTTTTATCTATTTTTAACTTTGGGGGCATTGCCCCCAAACACCCACTAGGGGGGCTCTTTAAAATTAGTTTTCAGCCTCCTCCCCCGGACCCCCCTTATTACTTTCATAGGGGTGTAATTTCCACCCCTTTTAGGAACTGAGGTCCAACGTGGCTGAGACAAAAAACCTCTGAACAATCCAGAAGATAATCAGGCTCCACACCCAACAATATTCCACTTGGAGGCTGATTATAGAAACTCCATTGTTGCTTCATTTGTTGGAAAATGCTTCCACTTTGGATATGGTTTTTTCTCATCTTCATCATCATACTTGAATACCAATTGAAACTAAGAATAATCTCATTTTCTCCCTGGTTAGAACTTTTGTTAACATATCTTCCGGATTCTGGCTAGTTTGTATCTTTTCCAGTTTCAACCATCCATCTTCTAGCATTGACCATATGAAATGGTACTTGAGTTGTATATGTTTAGTCTTGGAATGAGATGTTGAGTTCTTTGCAAGTTGAATGACATTCTGGTTGTCACTGTATAACCTTCCCATCTCTAGATTCTTACCCAATTCATCCATAAACCTTTGCAACCAAATCATTTATTTACTACCCTTTGTAGCAGCAACATACTCCACTCATGTTGTTCAAAGTGCAACAAGAATTTTCATTTTTGAAACCCAATGGACAATTTTTCCACCTACAATAAACACATACCCTATGGTTCCCCTCCTATTATCTCTATCACCTGCCATATATGCATCAACTTATCCCCGTAGAGCAAGGTTTGAACCACAAAAACATAATGTTTGATTTGTGGTACCTCTCAAATACCCGAGAATCCAATTCTCCACCATCTAATGTTCTTTTCTTGGATTGTTCATGTACCTGCTTACAACTCCCATTGCATGTGCAATATCAAACCTTGTGCATACCATTTCATACATTAAGCTTCCAACTACATATGCATATGGAACTTTACACATATAATCCAACTATTCCCGAGTCTTGGGACAAATCTCCTTAATTAGTTTGAAATGGTTATCCAAAGGTGTAATAACTAGTTTTTCATTCTGCATATGAAATCTTTGCAACACCTTTTCTATGTCCTCACTCTGAGACAATGTTAATGTGTGATTTTCCTTGTCTCTAGTTGTTCCCATATCAGGGATTTGTTTTGCAACACCCAGATCCTTCATTGCAAATGAATTTTCCAATTTTCCCTTGAGCACATTTATTTCCTTCATGTTAGGCCATGAAACAACCATATCATTTACATACAATAACAATATAATATAGCTTCCATCATTTTGTTTTTCAAGATAAAAACAATGATCAGAGTGACATATATTATAACCTTGTTCAAACATAAACCTATTAAATTTTAGCTACCACTGCCTTGGAGCCTATTTTAAGCCATACAACCTCTTATTCAATTTTCACACTAACCTATCCTTCTCTTTTACCTCATACCCTTGTGGCTGCTACATATATATTTCTTCCTCCAAATCCCCATGGAGAAAAGTTGTCTTTACATCTAACTTCTCAAGATGCAAATCTTCTGCTGCCACTAGACTTAAAATAGTTCTGATTGAAGTCATTTTAACATCAGGAGAAAAAATTTCATCAAAGTCTATACATTTCTTTTGTGAAAACCTCTTCACCACAAGTCTAGCCTTATACCTATGTTTACCTCCATCTTCTTCCTTCAACCTATAAACCCATTTATTCTGCAATGTTGTTTTACCTGTAAACAACTTGACTAAGTCCCAATTCTGGTTATGCATCAAGGATTCCATCTCTTCTTCCATTGCTTGCTCCCAATTCTTCTTTGTTTCTATTTGCATTGCTTCTTCATATCTTTCCAGTTCACCAGAATTGGTAAACAACACATAATATAATGAAGGATAGTATTGTTCAGGGGGTCTACTTATTCTGGTAGATCTTCTAACACCACTTTCAGGTGTTTTAGATGACTATTTCTATTATGGTTGTTGTTGTTGTTGTGATTGCCGATCATTATGATTTTTAGGAACCTTTACCTTTTTTGTGATCTCATTAAGCACTGCATATTCTTTGTTTTCCTTTTCATGTTTCTTTTCTTGCATCTGATCCTTATATAAGACCTTTTCATTGAATATGACATCTCTGCTCCTAATGATTTTGTGATTTTCATAATCATATAAGCGATAACCAAAATCATTAACACCATATCCAATAAAGACTTCTCTGATTTTTCCTCAAGCTTTGTTCTATTTTCTTTATTAATTTGGACAAAGCCTTCACAATTGAAATTCTTTAAAAATGAGTAGTTTTCCATGGCTCCTCTAGAATACCACCATCCAAAGAACTTGAAGGCCCTATATTTATTAGATAAACATCAATATCTACAAAATCTACCAAAAATTGTAAGGGAAATCTCGCATGCAATATCATGCACCTTGAGCACTCCATGATTGTCCTATTCATCCTTTCTGACACACCATTTTCTTGTGGTGTTCCTGGAACTGTCTTCTCTCTATTAATTCCATGTTCTTAATAGTATTTATCAAACTCTTTGCTGCAATGTTCACCTCCATTATCTGATTTGAGACTCTTCAACTTCTTTCCTATCTCATTCTCAACCAAATATTTCCATTTCTTTAAAGTATCAAATACATCATATTTATTCTGAATACAATAAATCTAGGTTTTTCTAGTTGCCTCATCAATAAAAGTAACATATTAGTGAGAGCCACCAGGAGATGATACCTGAGCTGGTCCCAATATATTTGTATGCACAAGCTCTAATTTTTCTCTCTTCTTTTCCTTCCCAACTATGATAAATATGAATCTCTCTTTTTTTCCGTAAACACAATTCTCATAGAAATCCAAATCAACATGCTTCAAATGTGGCAACAAATTTCTTAAGTGAAGAATTTGCATCCCTTTCTCACTCATGTGCCCAAGCCTATGATGCCACAATGTTGTATCTTCCCCTGTGGAGGTTAAAGCATTAACAAAATTAGAAATACCATTGCATAAATACAACATACCAACCTTTTCTCCTTTTGTTATTACCAGGTCTCCTTTAGTGGCCTTCCAGGTTTTGTATGTGAATGTAGTTACACAACCTTCACCACCTAACTTCCATGTTGAAATTAGATTTTTCTTCAAAACTCGAACATGGCTTATCTCATTCAGTATCCATTGGTTTCCATTTTGTTTCTTTATAAAAACCTTACCCATTCCAATGATTTTACAAGTTTTATCATCACCCAAACGAACATGTCCAAAATATTCTTGAACATAGTCATGAAAATGTTTCCTATCACGTGTAGCATGGAATGAAGCCCCTGAATCAACCACCCGGGCATCAATAATATTTTCTAATGAAATAATCAAAGCATCTTGTAACACATCACCTGTCACGTTTTCTTCATGATTGTTCTCTTTCTGTCCATCTCCTTCTTTCCCTTTCCAAGATTTGCAATCTTTCTTCAGGTGTCCTTTCTTCCCACATTTCAAGCACACTATCCCTAATCTAGATTTGGATCTACCTTTTCTTGGATCACTACGATTTCTTGGGCTTCTTCTTCTTTCCATTTTTCTTCCTCTAGTCTTTGCAGTCAAAGCATTACCTGATGTCTCACTGAATCTTTTCCATCACATTTCCTCACCAAGGATGGCACCAACAACATCATCAAAATTAAAAGTACTAGATCCAGATATAGAGTTACCAATAGCCATAACTAAGCCATTCCAACTTTCTGGTAATGAACACAAAAATAAAAGAGCCCTATCTTCATCATCAAAATTTACCCCTACAGAACTTATCTGACTGGTAACCATGTTAAAGTCATTTAAATGATCAACAACAGATCCGCCTTCTGACATCTTCATATTAAATAGACGCTTGATAAGAAATACCTTATTTGAGGCTAGGGTTTTTCATATAGTTTAGCCAATGCCATCATTAAACCTCTTGTTTTTGTTTCCTTTGAAATGTTGAATGCCACTGACGCTGCTAGACATAATTGTATTGCTCGTAGTGCCTTTTTGTCGTGATTCTTCCATTCGGCATCCGTCATACTCGTCGACTTCTTTGATTTTCCACTCAATGGTAGGTACATATATTTCTGATATAGATAATACTTCATCTACATCTTCCACAGCCGATAATACTTTCCATTAAATTTCTCAACCCTAAGCCTACCATCTTTTTCCATTTCTCCCACTTGAACTAGGAACCCTTCTCTCCTGTGAGTTTATCAACCAAATAGACCTTCATATCTGATACCACTTGTTACAAAATTATATATTATATAGCAATGAAACACATAAATATTGCACAAACACAAATACAAAAACACATAAAACAAGAGAGATAGATATATTCACCCAATTTGGGCTACATCCACGAAGAAACAACTAGCCCTTCCTTTTATATTATCCAATAAAATGAATAGATATAACCTACAACATATCCACTTTAATTTCCTCTTTGCTCTCATGTATCATCCTCTCTCTCTCTCCCTCAAATAATAATACACATCTGCAATACAATTCCCTCATATAAATTGAGGGTTGCCTTCTAGGGAAAAAACCCCTAAATTAACATAACTTCTTTTGTCAAATCATTCACTCAATGAACAACCCTGATTGACTATGAAATTACAATATTTTACTAGGCAATTTTTATCTATTTTTAGTGAGAGCTATTGAAAAGTAGTCGTCGCCCCACTAGACCACCCCCCCCCCCCCCGATGGATTTCACACGGGTAGCGTTGTTGCCTCGTTTAGGAACTGGGGTCCAACGCGAATGAGACAAAAAACCTCTAAACAATCAGGAAGATAATCAGGCTCCATGCCCAACAATGTTCGACCATGAGGTGGAATCATTGGTTGAAGGTTGATTTGGTTTGGTTTTGTTTGGTTTATTCCATGAGATCCCACATTCATGCTTGCAATATGGCGCAAGGTTGATTGGATGAAAGAGAGATTTGGTTCAACCCATTCTATGGTCGAGTGGTATGTTGAAGTCCCTGACTTGGTTGGTATTTTCATATGTTAATACGAGCTATTCTTCTATTCTGATTCATGCATATTTGTAGTGATTATGTTAGCAATATTTTGGCCGAGTTTCCATGGTTTCTATGTTGGTTATTTGTTGGTTATATGTTGGTTAAGTGATGTATATTAATTATGGCTCTTGACAAGTTTTGATGAATGTATGAATGGTTGATGAATGCATGGACTAAAAAATGTTATTATAGCTATTATGAGAAGGCGTTAGACCTTCTTGGTGATTGTCAAATAAGTCTCGGAATCCTATGATCAGGTATGCATTCACAACCTGTAGCTTACATGTTCACCATATGTTTGATGAAATGATTGTCATGGTTAGGCCTAGTTAGGTCAAGTTCTTGCTCATTTTTTGTATTTTTAGCATCTTACCTGTGTCATTTATCATTATAAGAAGCCCCAAGAAGTTCTGGGTAGGGGTCTAGAGGTTTCCTAGAATTGTGGCTCAGATCTTAGGACTGCAGGCACTGAACTAGGAAATTTAGGTCACAACCACATGGAGAAAGGCTTATGAGTGTTGTTGGGAGCCTTCAACCACATGTAGGTAGTGTCAAGAGTGTGGTTGGGAGCCTGGGATAGTGAAAAGGAGCCCAAACATGGGGTTTGGTCACCAAGGATGGTTCTTTAGCCCCTAAGTGTCCAGTATCCCTAAGGGTTGTTGCAGTTGTCAATTTATAGCCAGTTTATAGGCCCCACTTCCTTAACTAGAGCTTGGATATCAGTTCATGTCATAATAACTCTTCGTCTCATGTCTACCCTAGCAAGCTGGGTAAATTGGGTAAATGTGGGAGGGGTGATATCTCTAGCTGTTGGGAATCTCAACCAATATTTTGGTACTTTTTTCAAGCTTCTGATATGAAGATAGTTTATCATTATCTTGTCTTAATGTAATTGTCCCAACTTCTAGTTTATGCTCTAGGGTTTTAAGCTTCTTGATTTTTTCAACCCTAGTTCTTTTCCCTCCTCTAGTCACTATGTTAATATTAGGTTGCATAACTGGTTTTGGTTCTCGAGGTTCATCATTAATTACATTGGCCCCCATTACCCAATTGTGCTCCTCCCAATGAGAATTAAGTTCTGGACAATCCTCTCTAGCATGTGTATTCACTCGAAATTGTGAACACCAAGGTCTTCATGGCATCATAAATTCCCTCTTAACATGAACTTCTTGGTCACGATTATAACATTTGATTGGACCTCTCCCTCTAGTCCTTCCTCCCCTTGAAGCTCCCCCTCCTCATCCTTGAGGACTTTCGTTAACTTGAAAAGTTGTGAGGTCCAGGCGATCAACCAATGCATCTAAAGATCAACATTTGTACATGTTATGTGTGGGCGATACAAGAAATTCACAAAATATGTTATCAAGCACATTGGAATACTTATGTAAAATCGAACATAAACAAGGCAAATGGCCAAAATACTTGTATATTTCAGAAAAATCATTCATGTACATACCTTGGTGATTTGGGAACGCCTGATATTGAGTAGGTCCTTGAAAAGGCATTATCGAAGAAATCTGCTCAACCCCGACACTATGTGCTGGTGGCGGAGGAGGTCCCATAGGCATGTTAGACGGTCTTGTACCCCTGAGTTGTGGGCATTCCATGACATGATTCCCTTCATATTGGAAATACATGAACCAAAATTGAGGTCTCATGGGTCACATAGGAGCAAGATCCTTCAATTTCTCAGTCATGTTTGCAATTTGATTTTGAAGCCTAATAATAGTAGGATTAGTAGAAGAAGTGCCTAGTTTATAATCATGAGGGTATCCTGCCATTGCTTCAATCTAAATTGTCTGCTTTAAAGCATCCTACAACGTATCAATCTTCTGTTGTGATAGTAGAATCGTAGTCATCGGTAACAAAGCCTTAATGAAGTAATCTCTCTGATGATGGGGATCAATGGGCTAAGACAGTTTATTGATAGCATCTTTGAATCTCTACATACATTGCTAAGCATATTCTCTCTCCCTTTGTTTGAGATCCAACAATTCCACCAAGCCTTGCTAATTAGGCTGAGGCAATGTAAATTCTTGAAGAAATTCTCATTTAACTATATCCATGGTGGTATTACGATTTGCATCAATCCACTTAATAAACCACCGCAACACTTGATCTCATAAAGCAGTTTGGAACTCAATGAGCTTGGTCGTTAGGAGTTTGTCTAGACCTCAAAACAGCCTCACACAGACACCAATGTTGTTCAACATCTTCACCACCTTGTCCTAAAAAATCTGGGTGTCAAGTAAGTGATCCTACCATATTCCTAGCCATGGTTGTTTTCACAGGCTAAACTATTATAAATCCCTTGGAACCCGACTGAGAATAATTGGTTGAACTTGACTAAAAACCACTACTAGAACTACCGATACTATATTTGAAATTTACTTGCTATAATTTCAGATTCTTACTTAACTTAGAAAAGAAATGCTTATGGTTTTGATACATTACTAGGGGAAGGTTAGGGAGAGGAGGAGTTGCACCACTATGTTGCAGACTACCACTAGTAGGGACTGAGTCGTCTTCAAATAATAATCACCTCATCACAAAGGGAATATCATCATTCATTGGGGTATGCTCATCAGACATCATAATCAGATGTACATATGGCTCAGGCATATGAAATACTCCTAACTCTAAATGGGGTCTACTAGTCCCAATCAAACTCCTCGCAACACTTTTGTTATAGCTTCCTATTTTTCTAGAAGGAGATCCGCCATTCTCCCCTTTTCCCCACAACTCTGTACTATCCATGCTATTCCTTTGCGACGTTGAAGTTATCACTGCTTCTCTTATCCTTTGAAATTCCCTTCTTGTATGCCTAATTTCTCGCAACTTCCTTTCTCACCACTCGTTAGTTATATATGCCCTTCGTAATGCTCTAAAATATCGTGCCTTACATAACTCTTCTTGGTCCATCGCAACAACCCTTCATTTTCTACAACTGCACAACACTCCTCCCCTTAGATCCAACCCCCAGCACTAAGGGTTTTAAGCAGCTATCTGATCTTCTTGGAAATGGTAGCAGATTTTCTTCGACCATCAAGACTTTGATCCAAAGTGAAATTTCATTCAAAAATATTCCTCACAACCCAAACTTAAATATTGCTTCCACTATGGAAAAGGACTGATGTTTTTTTATTGCAAACTCAATAATATATCCTTCTAATGTCACATTTACCCAAAAATCAATAGCCCTTGTTAGATCTCTGTCTAATCAGTGAAGTTCAACCAAATCAAATGGAGACCAATATCTACAAAGTCTAAGGAGACTTCCAACTCATTCTTTGACTTGCAACCACCTCAACCAATTTTTTAATTCTTCAGGGAACTTTCACCAAAATATTTTGTATTTGTCACAAGTAGGTTCAACATACAAAACTTATTCTTTAACCTAATCCAGATGCTTCTGTCTTAGTTGAGCCTGTTGCAGAATAAAATGGTCAATATTTCAATGCTA
The DNA here is from genome assembly GCA_031772625.1 of Pinus tabuliformis. NCBI lineage: Eukaryota > Viridiplantae > Streptophyta > Pinopsida > Pinales > Pinaceae > Pinus > Pinus tabuliformis. The sequence goes on from CM062809.1 coordinate 365,903,221, forward strand.
CTAGTCCTGAATACCTCTACCAAGAATTCTAGATACCATGATCTAGATCCCTCATGTCATTTTGGGCCTCGACAATGGAACCATTTGTTAGTGAAAAATTTGGAACATTATAGACTCAGGGTTCGACCTGAGGTTGCCAACAAAGTATCATCGTAGTCTAGCTTATCGTTGGTATTTTCACTCCCTTCATAGGGAAGGAGAGTCTCACCCAAGGCATGCCGGAATAAAGAATGATAAGAGGGATTGAGATTAGTGGCATGAAACCAAAACCATCATTGCATCATGTATTAATTTTAACCATAGAATTTTTTGTCACAACTAGATCTAATTATAAATCAATTAATCATAGATAAATAGATAAATAAATGCGCATACATAATTAAAATTTTGAAGGGGTTATGCATTAATCAATCATATAACACAGGACATTCCCGCAACACTTTCTTTATTATTCAGGAATTTGTTACAACACAGATCCATATAGAATCGTGCATTCTCATATCTTCATATTAAATGCATTACACCAAAACATTATAGTTTACAGAAGGAAGGATCATAATTCTGTGAAAATTATAGACTCTCAACATGCATACCATTAGCTGCAAATAAGAGTAATAGCTCTGATTCTAACTCTAGCTGCTTGATTTTCCCGTCCATGGCTTCATTTATAGACTCGCTCGCTTGATTTGGTCGTTGCACATGTTCCTTGATTGCATCCTTAATCCGATCCACTTTGACAAGATCTGGTGCCTTTGTCCCCATCCTTCTTGATCCTTTTAAAATTGAACATGTGTTTCCTTCTTTTGAAATCAAGCTTTTCCTTCTTTTGCAGCCTAGATTTTCCTTCTTTTGGGGTTGCGCGAGTCCCAACATAACTTACTTGTCGCTTTCTGTTTTCTGGTGGTCTGATTCCAACGGATCTATCCATTTTCTTCTTCACAAATGCTCTATAAACTTATTTGTCCAAAATATCTTCAAAAAAATGGACACAAGAAATTATCTTTTTTCTCTTATTCATGATCTTCAACTTCCTTGAATATTTGTGTTCAACATCCTGTAGGGAGGAACTCTTGATATCACATGAATCTTGAGTACTTTTATCATAGGTACACTGCAACTCATACCATATCTATTTTGCAGTCTCATAAGAAACCATTTTTTTTTGTGTTCAGAATTTGAGTTTGACAACCCTTTTAATATTTCCTCCTTAGCTTGTGCATTAAATTCATTTTCTTTTATTCCATACTTTATAGATAACGATACATCCAAGTCAAGATTTTTTAAGTAGATTTCCATATTACCTTCCAAGTTGTATAATTTCATCCATTCAAAAACAAAACTCCATCTGAGTTAATCCAATCCTAGTTCGCCATGATATTTGATCTTCATTCCAGCTATTCAACTAATCCTAAAGGAATTTTGCTCTGATACTAATTGTTAGAAACTAGGATAATACTGAGATGGGTTGGGGAGGGGGGGGGGGGTGGATCAGTGTTATGACCAAATTAAACAATTATTTCCAATTTACACTTTTCAATATATTTAGCAACAATTCATGTAAGCAACATCATCAATCAACATATGAAACACATATTAGCATACACATATGCAACACTGGATGTACCACAAATCTTCTTCTTAATTCCTTTGGCAAAGGAAAATTTCAACCTTCTATTACAATATGTTTTCTAAAACCAACCAGAAGGAAGCAACCACTCCTTGATTTATCAGAACTAACTAAAAGGAACACCAACCTCTAGTTTATTAGAACTAACTAAAAGGAGCACCAACCCCTAATCTATTTTGTTGGCACCAACCACCAAGAAGCACCAACTCCCTATATTGTTTCTTAGGCACCCACCTGAAGGAAGCACTAACTCCCTACTATGTAGGCACAAACCTATTGAACCCTATAACTCTCTCTTGCATTCATTTTCAAACTCAGACCCACAATTTTTGTTTGTCATACATATATAAATAAATTCTCTTCTCTAGTCAATGAATGACCCATTAGATGCTCGCATATCTCAAACACCTCAATCACCAATGCATTCTCTACAATTTTTCATCTCTGGACACACACCTCATATACTTTCCATACTGTGATTCCAGAATTATCTTGGTGATACAATTTTGTTTCCAAAGATTATGAGCTGATATTTTTAGAATTAAAACCTTAGCTCTTCAAATTCTTTAATTTATGTGTTTCTTATTGTTCACTAGCTATTTAAGTCATTGTCTACATGTGAACAAATTGATTTATACCTTGTATGTTGTTCTGAGTTGATTTCTGAGTCTTTCCATTGTTTAATTCCAATTTTCATTTTAGCTACAGTTAACTCCAATGCTAACTTTGGTAAACTATCAGATATGGCATAAACCTCCAAATTAAGATGTTAAGCACCAATTTAGCTATAGTTAACATTGCATATAACTTTGGCAGACTGCCATATATGGCATACTTTGCTACTCCTTATAAAGATTTATAATTTCTTGTTTATTCAGTTGATTTTCTAATCGATTAGTTTTACTTTAAATTAACTGGTGTTAGAATTTGCAATTTATCTATGTGTTCTTCAATCTATTTAAATTTTAGTTTTGTTTGTCTTAATTGTTGTCTTCTTTGTGTTTTTAGCTAATCGAATGATCAACTCGTGCTGCAACTAATTTTTACTCTCGGCCTTCATGTAAAAATTGCATGTTGCATGCAGTCAACATGCATACTCTATATGTTGTTTTGAAATAAATTGTCTATTTTGATTTCAGTTTTGGTGTTTAGACTACAATTTAATTGTTCTTCTATCTTTGACACTAAAGTGCCAAACTTGACACAATGCACCAAATAACCAAAATGAGAAAAATTTCCATAATTCTTAATCATCAACTCCTTTTCTCATAGAACCATGGCACAAAAATCATGCCCTTAACTTTTTGATTCCATCGCGTCACTTGTGCCACATGGAACCCTCTGAACTATCAAACTTTAAATTGACATATCTTTTGATCCTTGAGGAGTTTTGCATAGTACCATATGTTGTTGGAAAGGTATTTCTGAGGATTATCCATCCATGCACTTTCCATGAGCATCAAAGCTAATATTCTATAGCTAAAATTGGCTCCATAGATTATGCTCCGTACTAGACCTTTGACCACCTTGAACATTAATGAAAATATTGTTTGACATCAATGAAAACACTAAGCTCTAACATAGCTTTGTCTATATATGGTGATGTGAGAACCCTTTTAGCATAAATGGATCTATCTTTGATGAAGTTAGTTGGATTTGGATCTAATGCTACATCTACAATGAGAGGTATTTTTTAATGTTTATTTACTAAGCTTCATCATGATGCTCCCCATTTATTAGATATCCATTTCATAGCTCATAAATAAGTATTGATAGTAAATAATTCTTTATCTCATTTTCTATATTTGTAATATATTGACATGCACAAATAAAGCCTATCATGGTTTAGAAAATCTATTAAAAGACATGGAGAATTGAAAGAGTTAATAGAATTATTTCAAATCACTAAGCTAGAGGTGATACAAATTCATCATATCAGGTGGCTCTCTATAGGAAAAGGTATGAAAAGACTTGTTACATGCATGCTCGCTTTATTGAAATATTGAGAGTTAGAGGAGAAAAAAATGTATCATTCGGAAACAATATTTCAAGTACAATTTTGAATCCATTTACTTGCATATATGCTCATTAATTTAAATAAGTTGAAACAAATTTTCCATGTTACCTCTATTAGCGTTACTTTCAATGTTACTATTAATATGCTTCGTAAATGTTTTTTAGGGAGCATATTTGGGGGAGGTGTACTGCACATTTCCTATTTTTTAATAACTTAGAATAAGGAAGGATTTTTTAGATTGCACAAATATGGTGCATTTACATCCATTAAGATTTAAAATTTTCCAAAGATACAAAGATCAGACACACTAGATAATTGCATCTTGTTGGGAAAATGTTTTGTTGTGAATGTGATTGAACCTTTAGATAGAATATTCACAAATTTACCTCTATTTAATGATGCTAAGTTTTTAGTCCTCATCACTATTATGAAGTAATGGATGATATATACTCTCTAATAAAGAGATGGTTACAATGTTTATGTGAAAATATTAGTGTTGGGAACTCACCTATTATAGACACTAGTAAAATAGATGAAATTATCTATAGTATTTATAAATCATACCCACGAAATCATTTGTTTGGAGCATGGATTTATTTGGATGTGAACTAGATTGGTTGGAAGGATTTTCTTATATGATGTGATTATGGCAAGATATTCTTTTTATTCTAGCAAGTAAACAGTATGTGAAAGACACTTCTCAAAATTAGACAAGACAAAAAATTATGATAAACCAAGACTCGCACTTGAGACATTGGATATTTTAATATCTCACTATAAGGGTGCACCTCATGCTCTGAAGGAGGGAGATTGGATTGGTATTTATGATGTATGGGAACAAATGAAAGCTAAAAAGTTAATTGTGCCCATAGGCATGTCTATTTTGGAATAGGGCTTCAAAATTCTAATTTAATTATTAATAATTATTACGTGGATAATAGGGCTTTAATGTCCATAGAATATTCTAGAATATTCTTAATAGTAGTCATAAATTAAAGGTTGGGATTTATCTCAAAGGCAGTTATTCCCTTTCTACCATTTTAATTGAATTGATAAATTAAAAAAAAAAAGTCAAATGAATAAGTGTCATGTGAAATGAGTTATGGTTATTTGGACATGCAATATTGATGAGCTATGGTATTGGCCTATGGTATTGTAACAAAATCCTATATATAGGTTAAGAATCTTCATGGTAAAGTGGGGGTGAATCTCAATGGTTAAGAATCTTGTTACATGTTTTTTTAAATGCATATATGTTTAACTCATATTAATTCTTTTTATAATTAGTAATAATAATTTAAAATAAAGCTATAATTTAAATATTTTTTATGATTTGTTTTAATCTTAGCACTATAAAATGTATCATGAAGTGTTTTGATGTTTTTCATGAATTTAATTTATATGACCGTTCTTTTACTAAGCATGATATAAGTTTAAATATTTTTTAAAAAGATCATATAAATAGAAGAAATATATTTTTTTATTAAAACATTTTTTATATAAAATAAAAATAATCTTGTAAATATTATTAATCGGAAATAAATCTAATTTATTTGTTAAATTTTATAATTTTGTCATATAATTATGTCTACAAGATATATCAAAATTACAAGACTAGATGCAACAAATGTCACTCTTACAAAAGCTAATAGAAGCTAAGATAAAGGGCGTGGAAGCTAAGATGGACGATTTGAAGATAGATTTGAAGACAAATAGAAAAGAGAGATCAACACCTTATAATTTAGCCTCTTCGAGGGGGCAACCTCCTTTACATTACACAAATGAACAATTCTTGGATGATACAAATGAAAAGACATCCTTTCTATATATAGGAGTCTAAGGGGTCATAACATAATCAGAGCTGACATAACAATAATAATGTAAGGACACAATAATAACAATAGTGGGCTTCTATGGGGCACAATAGTAACAATATGGGCACTACATGGGTACATCAATATAATAAGTGGGTTGTACTAATAACAATAAGGGGTTACACTAGTAGTATAGGGGCCTAACAAATTATTATTTACCTTTTTAAATTATAAAATTTGAAACAAAAACAATTATTTTTTCTATTTTAAAATAATTTTTTAGTTTACATTTGTCAATTTAAATATAAATATTTTTATAACTTTTTAGTATAGAAAATTAAATGAATTTATTTTCATATTTTTTTTCTTAAGTTAGAATTTGTATTACCTTCGAAATTCAAGATACATCACTGATAGATCATCTATTAAAAATTTCTCAACCTCAATTCGCCATAAGGGAAACTACATCTGTTGGCTAGTAAAAGGAGATATAGAGTTTCAACAAAAGTATGTTGGCCCAAAGGTCACACTAAGGCGTAGGGGGCGGGGGGGGGGTTTAAATTAGTGTAACGTCAATTTTGCCATTTCACAGCTTTTCATAATCAAACAATCATATAACAATGAATCATCAATTTTATATCATCAACTATAACATTACATCATCAAGCTACCATCATATCAATACATATCAAGAATTCATCACATCACAAAGAGACACAAGCTTTTTACGTGGAAACTCATACATGAGAAAAGCACAAATGTTCTTCTTCTTTATCTTAAATTCCTTACATAGATTATATCCTATGACCTATTGGAGGAAACTAACCCCAAGAAATGCAAGTTTCCACTTGTAGTAGGTTACAACCTAATTGAGGAACCAACCTCGAAAGATGCAGGAAGTTACTCACTATAGGCTACAACTTAATTGAGGCACCACCCTCGATGATGAGAAATCTCCAACCTACTCTAGGATCCAACCTCAATAATGAGTGGGCTCCAACCTACTTCAGGCTCCAAACTCCTTCTTCAAGTTCTTATGGACCTCTATTTCATATGATTTTCAAACTAGATCCACTATCATCATATGTGGCTAATAACCACTGAATCATAAATAATGTCACAACCTATTATCTCCAATCCTTGTCATTTCATAATCTGCAACCAAAATTACTACCACAATGTTACAACAAATTCCACTATCACAACCTACATCCACTATATTGTAATCTATATCATAAAAATCATATCAATTAGTATTGGATATCATATTGTTGCCTATACTCTATTCTAACCAGTTATCAATTTGGTCACTCAAACCCCTTCTTAGAACTTTTTTTCACAATATATCCAAAAACTTTGCACTTTGCTCATAGACTCTCAAAACATGTACATATGATATTTTTTTCCAACAAATAAATGTTAAAAAGGCATCATACACCTCTAGTTACATCCTTCTCTAAGCCTTGATCATCCAACTTCTTCCATAATCCAATTTGGTCCAATATTGATCCCATAAACTCATAAAAACCATATGAAACTATCTAATAAATTAAATCATCTACAAAAGTCCATTTTCTTGGTGCTCTTCTATGAATTTCCTAGATTCCGGTCATGGATCTATAAAATTACCATTGTCATTTGCTAATAGTGTGATATATATATATATATATATATATATATATATATATATATATATATATATATATATATATATATATATATATATATATATATATATATATATATATATATATAATATTTCAAACCAAACCTATCAACTAGTACAGGTCACCTGTAACCTCAAAGTTCCCAACAAATCTCTATACCGATTGTGTTTCATTGTGTTGCATGTTGGGTAATGCCATCAAAATTCATTTGCTGATAACCAAACATTGATATGAATTATTTACGAGGCCCAATCATCCATCAACACATAGAGTTATGTATGTAACCAACCTTTGTTCATTTCATTGGACCACCCTTTCTATAACCAAACTATGGTGGGTTACGCCAATGCTATTTCCAATAATCACTATAACATATTCATTAAAAACTAGAACCAAAATATTTGCTAGTACAACCAAATCAAAACAATTTGAATGTGTCCTTCACATATAATTGAAATAGTTCTTATAATCTTCTAGACTCAACTCATATCCTTTGATTTGAATTGTGTATTGTGAAAGGCATGAGGATATGTATTTATAGTATTTATATGGGGTCTGGTACTGAGAGGGCCATCCAAAGTCTAGGTATAAAGCAAGGAAGCCCAGGGCTTTGACCAAAATTGATAAGGAGTCATATGCCCATGCACTAACATTGTTCATGTGATCTTGGGCCTAGGAATGATATCGCCCATGATTAGCCCCTCCTTTTTCCATATGACCTCATTCATGTGACCATGTCTCAAGACCGGGTCTTTAGGGTTCCTTGGTCTCTTGCATGATGATGTCAAATTGACATCATCATGCCACATGGCAGCCTAGGAGGGGGGCCATGTTTCACTCATTTTCGGGTGTCTCACCAATCCAAAGTTGCAATTTGTCCTTGCCAAGTGGCGAACACTACTGGTGCCACATAATCATGCCGATGTCAGTTGTTGAAGTGTTATGCCACGTGTGTGGAAATTTAATTTGTTAAATTACTAGTCATTAAATTATCAACTGGGAGCTCATAAGCTTATGAGGTATCATAAACATATATGTTGAAAAATTTTTAATTACTTTGGGTACTAAAATAAAAAAACACGAAAACTAGCCCCAAGGGTTAGCTCAATCGGTCAAGTCGGGGCCTCGCCAATGGGAGATCACAGGGTCGAAACCCGAAAGCTCTTGGGGTTAGGTCTGTGGTGACCGAGGGGTGGACCCCCTTCGGGTGGGGTCCACCCAGATTTCTCGAACCTGGAGTAGCGGATCAACTGACCAGGATCCGTGAACCAGCTGGAAAAAAAAAAAAAAAAAAAAAAAAAAAAAAAAAAACACGAAAACAATCTCCTGAAAGAATACTCTCAAGAATTTAATTGAAAATGAATTCACCTTTTACATGCCATACAACCAAGATAATTGACATTAAATAAAATCACCATAACAATTTTCAACATCATAAAGATGTTCAATTGGTTCAAAAATTCTTGTATTTCAATCTAGCATAGGAAATAAACACACACCGTGTGAAAGAAGAAAAAAACACAAAACAGAGATAAATCACTCAGTATTTGTAGGTTCGAGTCTTGTAGTCTTTCAACCACCTATTGTATTCCTAAGGTTAACAACTCCTCACACCAAGGCCCCTCAAACCACTCCACATGAAATATCACAACTGGAAATTACAAGAATAGAAACTGAAAATAATGAATCTAATCTAGTTGTACACAAAAATAAATAAAATAACTACTTTACTAACTCTACAATTGCAACCCAAGACAGGGTGCCTTCTTGGCTGGGATCACTGCAGGAAGATGAAAGAAACTCAGGAAATAATCAATAACGAATTGATTTCATTAATCAACCAACAATTATAGAGTATCTAATCCTAATAGAACCTCCCCCTCTAAGAACCCCTAGACCTAGTTTTTACTCTCATATTTTTACAAAAAAAGATCAGGGTCGGTTGAAATCAATTCCCCCAAAAAGGGTCTATCAAATCATGATTGATCAGCAAAGGATTATCTTTGATATATACTTATTTGAATATCTAATTATATAAGGTTTATTTGGCATGAAATCTGCTATGAATAACTTGATCTGGTGTGTATGGCTAATTGGTCGCTTAGTTTGGGGCATAGTTGGTCAATGGCACAACCAGAAATTTCCCTTAGAAATAATCATGGATATCTCCCAATAAGCATATTTTTTGAGGAATTTCTCCATTGTAATCTAATTGGGGATGTCGTGAACAAAACCCATGTTTTTGTTTTTCTAGTTCTACTCAATTTGCCCAAAACTTGCACCTGAAGTTAATGACTCAATTTTGACTAGCACGAGTTGTCTAAACTATTTAGAATCACCTAGAGTATTCTAGAATATACGTAGGTGAAATGTGAATAAGATAAATCCATGTTGTTGATGCTAGATATAAAACCCATGTCCTGAAATTCTCCTTATAGTTGTGTAGATTTGCCAACCTCAAAGTCTAGTTACTAATAAACCTATACAGGAATTACAAAAATTGGCCAGATAAAACCATCATTGGTAATAAATCAAGAATTATCCTCTTTAATTTGTTAAAAATAAAAGAAAATGAAAATAATTAACTACTTCAACATTATTAGGTTTATTGCGACACATTTATTGAAAAACCGATTAAGAAAAACAATGAATGGGTGACAAAATGTGGGAAAATGGCCAAGAAAAGATGTTTTGAGTGGTAAGAGGAATACCAAATCAGAAACCCAAATTCTGCCCCATGCATGCACCTTTGCATGTACTCCTACAAACAAGGTAAAGTTTTTCATTATCCAGACTTCATAATTCCTAATGTCATATGGCATTCCCATATTTATTCTTATGCCTCTTCCATGAAATCTTCCTAGTGTTTGGAGCAACTAATTGAAAAGGTGTTGAACTTGCAAACAAAACATTTTTCTTTTCGGAAGTACATAACTCCTACATTATACAATCAAAGAAAGTACCCTAAACAATGTACCTTCTTCCTCCTCTGGCATTGTTCAAACTCTTCCATAACTATTAAGAATAATCCCTTCATTACAATAAATACATTTCAATGCTTTAGATGAGTTGTTGCATAAATTGAAAAGTTAGGGTTTGCTTGTTAAATGACGATAAACATGTTGCAAATAATGTCACAAATGTTCCACAAATTTTCTACAGAGGCTTAAAGTCTCTGGTTTAGGCTTTGCACCATGTTATTACTAGATATTAATTTATTGCATGTTGGGCCTTGTCCAGAGTCATAAAAAAATCATGATTAATGACCCATTGTTTAGTTTTAATTCCCAAAAAAGATAAAATTTATGGCATCTAAATCAACATCCTATGGTCCTGTAATAGGAAAGAGGTAAATACAGGCATTTCTCATTCATAATGGCATATGTATCAATGGTATTATATCCCAAAAATTCAATTTGACAGAAAGCAAGTTTGACATTGTATTGATGTGCTTATATCTAGAGCAGATACGTCGCATTCCAGAATTATGTGAATGGTGTGACTTATGGTATAAAACATACTAGTTCTTCCTACACCAACACTATAATGTACAACAAATGGACCCAACTTTGGAGGTATCAAGTATAACTTTTTAACAAGTTTACAGATTGATGGAATAATGTTAGGAACTCCATGGTCTAGCTAGTTAGGATATTGAAGATGAAGAAAAAACAAGGGACACTCCTGTAACTCTTTCACCTCCAAAAATCACAGTGTTGTTGAATTTGACTTATTTTCAAAATTTTGTTTTCCACTTATATTCTTCCAAATATTATAGTCTTCCCCTCTGTTGGAAAATAATCAGCTCACTTTACCATCTTTTAATTGTCGATAAACCAAGCGAGCATAAAAATTACAGGGAAATGATGTTGAATTATCATCCCCCCAAAATTATTTTGTTGTCTCTAGTAAAGGACCCTGTGAGGCTATAAAATTTGGAATATTTTCACTTAAAGGGCTCACAATGTATCTAGCATTGATGTTGTCATTCCTTGCACTTTCATACCATTCCCTTGAAAATCCTCATTGCTTCTTTGAGTCAAAGAGTTCTAGTCCTACTTAACATGCAATAAATTCTTTCAGGATGATGTTGAATTTCAATTTTGCTGGCCTGAAGCAGTTCTTGTAACCTTTGTTAAAGTTCTTTATGAATATCTAAACATGTGGAAAACCATTTGAGAAAGTACTTAATCATGGAACCTTAGCAATAAAACAATGTATGTAAGTGTAATTCCCAAGATGATTTTTCAAAGTTTGCTTCTCCATACATTCAATTTGGTTGATATATGAGTAGTCTCCCAAGGGACCATAAGTTATTCCTAGAAAAAATATTGAAATTCCATTCTTGTATACCCAGTAACATTATAAAGTAATAGCCACTAGGAACTTACTAAGAAAGAGTTGATGAAAGACCATTTGATGATAAATTGGCTATAGGAATCCCAAGTGTTTTAAACCACAACCAAATCCTTTAAAAATAGGACTTCCAATATACAAGGGTTCAATTGGAAAAAAAAATCTATCCAGTCTTCAAATGGTGGTAGATCCCAGCATTTAGGCCATAAATCAACAAACAACTTAGCACATAATTTGAATAGTATTGGAGGGAAGTGTAAAAATAAGTTTATAAATTCCTTCATAGCCAACAAATAAAGAAACAAACTTACAATGAGTAGCAAGAGCACAAATCAACATGTGATCCTAAAGGTGGGATTCCATCATAGAACTTTGCAATGGTTATACTATCATAGACAAATTTAATTATGGGTCCATCACTCACAATCATATTTCAAGTTTCTTTCGATTTACGTGTTACGGGAAGAGAAGCTGCATAAGTAGAAATTTGGAGAAAAAAAAATTCAAGGTTCTGCATGCCAAATAAATCCATTCTATGACGAAGAAAAAGAGAAAGTAAATGGTAGCTCCTATAGGCCTACATGTCACGAAAATTTTGTGGATTCCAATGCAAGGCACACATAAGCAAGCATAAATCCATATTAGTAGCAACAACACCAACTACATAGACACTATCTCTAATACCATGTGGCGTGCATATCGTAACATCACCATGCAAACTAGCAAAGCGAGGTATACCACCAATGGGGGAAGTTGCAACTAACATGGGATCTACCCAATTCAACATGGATATAGATCTCATGACTAAACTAGGTAGTAGAATCAGAGGTTTTGAGTCCCATTTTATGTTAAAAAGTGAACCATCCATAGAATATTTTGTAATCGTCTCCTTTAACAAATCTTGGTAGGTAGTCTTTTGAGGTTCATATTTACAATGAGTCAATGCGCTTTCAATATAATGAATTAAAGATGGCGATAATGTACCTAGCTTAAGCATTGTGTTAGCTACATCATTAGATGAAGCCTTATGATTTAAAGATTAACATTAACACTAGTGTATGTTGGATTTTGTGCTTGAATTTCTCCCTATGTTTTATGCTTAGCCATATTTGGCATTCTAAAAATCAAATTTGGTGTTATTGTTGGATTTGTTTGAATCTAAATCTTGCCAACCCTTCTGTGAGAACTATCCATAATTTAAACTAATTGCATTAAGGATGACATTATGAGAATATTGTAGGATGGGATTTGTTTGCACATTTTTCCCTTTAGGAAATAATGCTTGTTGTTGTTGTTTCGTTTGATGATAATGAGGTGACTTCATATTTAAAGATTGTTGAAACTAGAGCTAGTGGTGTATTTGGTTAAAATGAAGATCCTATGACTAATTATATTGTTCTCTTTTGTATCTAATGATAGATGTTGAATTCCAAACACCATAGCTAGGTTCAGTTACTTTAACAAAGTTAAATTTTTGTGGCAATAAGACCTCAAAGTAATCATTGGCATCTGGTTTCCATGATGGTTGTGTATTAGGAGGTGGTGCCTTCCGAGTTCAGAGAAACACTAGCACTATAATAAGTTGTAGTTCTCAAATAATTTTTTGAGCATGTATATGAGTTTGCATTCTGAAACAAGTTAATAGGTTGATAAGAAGCACTACAATTAGCAATCCTCTTAGACAAGTATAGTCCATCACATCATGTTTTTCTATTTGAGCTACATTATTCACCTTCCTTATCAAATGCATCTACAACGGTTCCAACTTATCACAAACCTTAGTGAGGTGCGTCTTATTCAAAAATGGTTGGAAAAGATTGATTATCATTCCCTTCCAAGTGCAAGACAGGTGGTGCACTCTGCAAGTCAAGTCTCATATACAAAGTGGTTGTTTCATTTTGAATAATCAAGTCAAGAATTTTTTATTCACCCATTATGTGTAGAGCATAGGCCTAATTTTCCATAGCGTTTGATCTCTCTAAACCCATAGAGCTTCTAATTTTGACACCTCCTCTGCCTTTTTCCTCAACATGGGGTTTCAAAGTTCAAGTAAACAAAAAAATAGGTAGGCGGGGTTTCAATCTTTACATAGAAAAAAATGATCCTATAAGTTAAAACAATATGAAACAAAGGAACGATAATGAAAAACTTCCAGGACTATGGCCTAATTCCATCATATGGTTGTGAAATTAATCCATCAGCCAATATTCCTTTTGCTTGAATAGTTTAAAATAAAGGAACACTAATGCATAATCTTTCCCTGAAAGGGTTGTTGGTCAAAGGAAAACATGAACAAATAACATCACAAGGCTTAGTGAAGAACTGGGAAGATCATAGGTAAGAGGATACTATAAGTGTAGGCACAAAATCATGAGGGAAATAAAAATGTGGAAACAAATTAATGCTTGTAGTTTTCTTATCATCATTCCTAAAATTCTTAACAAATCAAAGAGTCTCACGCTATTTTTTACCTCGAGTTTTACCTCTTGAAGTCGCCAGATATGTTCATGACAAAATTGATTTTAAGACTTATGTGTCATTAAGTTGACCAACCACGGAGTGTCAAAACCATTGCTAATTGTTGAGGCTAACACTTGAGACCAGGAAATATAATCACTAACTATGTGAGGTTGATAGACATTGATGATAAAACTAAGTCTGAAACTGATCCAAAATAGGGTGCCATGCTGATGTATGATGGTATTATGATGTTGTTGATTGATGAAGGTTGACTATACAGAGTTGAATGCTCAATTTTGAAACTGAATGTATGGTGTTGATAACTAATTAAGGATGGAAATTTACTCCCCTTATTTGCAAACCAAAGGACTGCAACTATTGCTGAAAACTTTGAAAAATATTCACTGAATCCCAAACCCATGGTGCAAATCTATACCATGCAAATTAATTCCACTAAAGTTGATCATGGAAAGATATCATTAGTTTAATGTCAATTGATGCATGACATTAACCAATGCGAGATGACTCACCAGTGTTGTCAATGAGTGTCAAGGCATCTCAATACATATTACTAGGGATGAATGAATGTGTTGAGGTAAAGTCATCTACAAGATATAAAAATCAAGGGACATTGATGTATTCCCATTATCGTTAACAAGAGACCCTCCCATTGATGAATGCATGCCTAAAGGTACCGAAATATGTCTCTAGCCTTGAACCTAGATAGTTTGTTGATGTCAATGGGTTAACACTTGTTAGTAGGAGGGCCTTGATGCATCCCACATCATCTATTACATGAATATACAAAAATTTGAAGAATTTACAGAGGATTAACAACATAATGCAAAGATTATTAAGGATTTTTCTTGCTAGTAACCTGGTTTTCAAGAAAGTCCTAGTCTAACTGCATCAATTTCCTGGTTTTCAAGAAAGTCCTAGTTTATCTGCACCAGTATCCTGGTTTTCACAATTAGACTTATTTTTATCTTTACTATTTATATATTTATTCTCCTACACCACTTGAACAAAAAGCATCTCTTCAAGTGTAGGCATACTTCCAATGAAGTCATGTGCATAACAGAATACTAAATATGCTTAGATTCATATTTAAGAAGTAATATTTAAGGTATACCAAAGTGTGAGAAACCATCTATTTTAACTGATATGGTGTTAGTTGTCGAATTATGGAGTAATGTTGTATGTCGATGATTATTTAGAACTAGGCTTCAATGTGATCCACCCACTCTTGGTCCTTCAATTCATTGAAATATGTTGTCATGTTCTCCTTTTTCATGTCATGCAGGTCTTCCACGTCTTGATGACTGCTCTCTTCATGGCATGAAGGTTTTTACTAGGGGAAAGAGAGAAATCCTCAATCTCGGACTCCAATATATGCTCTCCATTGATTTTTTCTTATAACTTAGTTTATTCTGGAGATTAGCAAGGATGATCAAGGAAAGCTCCTAGATCTTATTCTTGATATGATTATGCTTCTGGATATCACTCTTGAATATCCTTCCCTTTTATTTATCTTTGGTATGCTATAACATTTACAATGGCTATTAGGATTTCCTCTTCTTGAGATGCAAATATGCCTTGGCTTAGGACTTGAAAGATCTTTTGGAGTAGCATTCCCATTCAATTCCTATGTTACTATCCTTATTTTTCCATTTGGTAGATCATGTTAGTACATGGATTATCATGTAGGGGTTCTTAAAACACCTTGAAATACTTGTAAGAAAATAAACAAAATATGTGAAAATAAAGCAAGTTCAAGGTGAGATGTCTCATGTACTCATATTCCTCAAGCAACTAAGTTCTACTATCTCCAATTACCTATTCATCATGAGTCAACTTCTTCCTTCCCATGAATCAAACTTAAAGGAAAACATATAGCATAAAACACACAACTAGACAACAAACAAACCAATCAAGGCATAGTTCCTTGACACCTCCCTGAAAAAAACACTAAAAATGTTGAGCAATTTAATTTTTTAAATTGCTATTCATTAAATGATCGACCAAGAGCTTTGTAAGTTGGCAATATTCTAACAATTTATATGCAAAAATAAGTTTAATTGGTTTGGGTACTAAACTAAAAAACATTGGGACAATATGCTAAAACAATACTCTCAAGAATTTAATTGAACATGAATTCACCTTTTACATGCCATACAACCACGAAAATTAACATTAAATCAAATCACCATAAAAATTGTCAACATCATAAAGATGTTCAGTCGGTTCAACAATTCTGTAGTTAAATCCATTAGAGGAAAGAAAGAAACATAGTTCAAAAGAAACAAAACAAACAAAAATAGATAAATCACTTAGGATTCATATGTTCGAGTCTTGTAGTCTTTTGGCCATCTATTGAATTCCTAGGGTTAACAACTCCGCACACCAAGAACCCTCAAAATACTCCATGTGAAATATCCCAACTAGAAATTACATGCACAAAAACTAAAAATAATAAATATGATCTAATTGTACCTAAAAATAAATAAAATAACTACTTTACTAACTCTGAAAGTGCATCCCAGGACAAGGGGCCCTTCCTAGCTATGAGCACTAAAGGATGATGAAAGAAACTCAAGAAGCAATAAACAACAAAATGGCTTCATTAATCAACCAAAAATTATAGAGTATATAATCCTCACAGAATATCCCCCTCTAACAACCCTTGAACCTAGTTTTTCCTCTCATATTTATACAAAAAAATATCAGGGGCAAGTTGAAACCAATTCCCCTAAAATTGGTTTACCAAATCATGATTGACCAGTAAAGGATTGTCTTTGATAAATTATTAATTGAAGATATTATTAGATAGTGTTTATTTGGCATGAAATATCCTAATAATATATTGATATGATGCATTTGGCTAACTAGTCGCTCAATTTGGGGAATAGTTGGTCAATGGCACAACCAGAAATTACCCTCTAAAAAAAAAATCATATTTTTCCCAATCCATGCATTTTTTGGAGGAAATTTTTGCTAATAGCCCAATAGGGGATGTCCTTAACAAAACCCAGATTTTATTTTTTCCCAAATTCTGCTCCATTTTCCTAGAAATCAAGCTCGAATTCGATTGCTAAACTCTACCTAGCATGAACTACCTGAACCATTCATCATTACCTGTAGTATTATAGAATCAAACGGAGTGTAATATGAATAACATAAAACCATGTTGTTGATGTTAGAGACAAAACCCATGTCCTGAAATGCTTCTTAGAGTTGTTTAGATATGGAAACCTCAGAGGCTCGTTACCGGAACTGCATAAGAGTTACAAGGACTGGCTAGACAAAACCATCATTAGTAATAAATCAAGCATTTTCCTCTATATAAAAATAAAATGACATTAATTAATTAGTTTAGCATTCTTAGGTTTATTACGACACACTTATGGAAAAAATAGGTAAGAAGGGCAATGAATGGGTGACAACATGCAAGAAAATGGCCAAGAAAAGATGTTTTGAGTGGCAAAAGGAATGGAAAATCAGAAATCCAACACCACATGTCATATCTTCTAGGTCATGCCTTGGAAACTACCACCACGTGTTCAAGATGTTGCATCACGCTGAATGGGTAGGGGAGTCATGTTTCATCCACATCACCATACCCATCCAATGAAACTATGCCAAGTGTTGATACTTAATTTTGCCATATATCCTCTAATGAGAGCTTGCTACGTTTTATAACTCTATTGGCTTTGTGGGATATGTTAAACATCATGTAAATCTCGACATAATCCGTGATTTTTGTTTAGTTTTCATTGTTGATTTACTCAAAAGTTGTATGTTGTTTATCGACATCAAACATTGTGCATGTCCAACTGCCATCCACCATTGACTTGAGGAGCGTATGGTGGATGTGCTCGAGAAGTTCACACTCTTTAATGTTTTAATGTTTTGGGTTTTTTCCCTATATTTTGAACCTCCATCTAGTGTTGATCTCATCTGAGAGGCTTTTTCAGAGCATGATATATGGTTGTAAAGGTATCAATGAGACCTACACAACCATATTGTTTATAGGATCATTTGGTTATCATAATTGCTTCAAAAACTCAAATAAACTCAAGCACCTTCATCTTCATGTGATGAGTTCTTATAAGGGATAAACTTGTCATAGTGCTTCATAGAGTGTATTGTTTCTTCCTTAGGCATAATGATTAATACTTTTGCTGCCTTAGACATCCCCTTTGAAATCAATGACATATTTTTGTTATCAATGAAAACACTATGTGTAACAAAATAAACATCAATTGATCATGGAAGTTCCATACTACAATGAGACTACTAGATATAACACAAGAACTACATAACAACATATTCATCAATCAAAAGATATCATTGGAGCAAGGTCCTTTACACTTGTACCAACTGGTATAGAGGGCTCGAAATCACATTAGAGGTGACTCTCTACGTGGTACAAGAGAGCATCCAATATCTCCAGACAAGACCTTTGATACCACTGCACCCTTTGAATTTCATTAAGGGAGGAAATGATATCATTTCTATCCTCATGTTTCTCCTTCAAAACATGACATAACAGAGTCTTCAAATGCTAGTGTAAAATGATGGAATGCATTAATTGATCCCTTCTTCCCCCAGTATGACTGGGGTCAGGGAACCAATTAGAAACTTCTTCCATAATTTATGAATCTGAGTAGGCCCAGTGGTCATAAAAAGCATAATTCTAAAGCTAAAGAATCTCCTCCCAAATGCTAGGAGAAGTTGAATGGTAAATGGTAACTTCTTCTTGGGCCTAAGTCTAGGCATGTGACTGGCCTTACTTGCCACATCCACTAGCCACCCTACGACTATGGATCCTTTGTCACAACATTGAGGGAAAAAATGATATAGACTTATGAAGGAATGAAATAAAATACATATATAAACATAAACACAGAGATACAATGAAAACAAAACTTCAATTCATTAATAAAAAATTACTAAAAATTGTTTACATGAAGAATGGAAATAAACTAGCTCAGGCAATGGTAGTTTAGCTCTGAGAAGAGATGTGGCAACGCATGCCTTTTGAACTATGTTACAATGAGGCTCAAAGGCCAGTTTATTATTGAGAAATGATGGTAAATCCTAAACATCTAAAAAACTAACCCTAGGAGATGAAGCGCAAAAAGTCTATGGGCCTCGTTGAGTAAATTTGTACACCAACTTCCTGGGTCGTAACTTTGGCATATGATCTCTGTTTGACCCATATGATACCTTGTTAGAAATATATCTCTAAGGACTAAAAATTTTGTTTGAAAATTACTGCCACAAACATTGAATTTTCCTATTTTCCAAAAAAAAAAATCATTTAGGGCCTCAAAATGGCTTCAAAAATTTAGGACCCAAAAAATTGCCAAAAATATTAAATTGTGCTACAATTAAGAAAACTGAAAGAAACAATGGTGGGTTTTCGAGCGGAATACATGAGTGGCCACCAATATCCATCTAGACTAGTCCTCCCCCCTTAGGAAGTAACAATGCCCATTGCGGTGAGTGCCTCCATGAGATGGGGAAACTTTTGCTGAACTTGTTCTGTGGTGAGCCACTTTCCTTGGTGCAGGAGTTGGCTATCTTTGACAACCCAATACAATTTGATCTTCTGATAGCGAGCTTTCTTGATCTACCTATCCATGATCTGATCAGTTGTAGCATGTTCCATGAAGTTTGGGTTTATCTCTGTTGTTGTTAGCTATTCTACAATGTATGATGTGTCTAATAATGGTGGAAAGTATGGTCGAAGACAGTCCACATTAAACATTGGGTGTAGGCCAAGGAATGAGAGAATGTTGATATTAAAATAATGGTATCCCATAGACTTGATGATGATCTATGGCCCATATCAGAGTGGTCTAAGATTCTGATGGGCTTTGAAAAGGTGTTCTTTCTAGAAATGCAACCAAACTTTTCCGCACGCCTGAAACTTATGTGGCACCCGATGTTGATCATGTGACTTCTTGTACTTAGCACTAGATTTATCCAAGAATCCATGCAGCTATTGGTGGATGTGTTGGATGTGTTCAATAAACCAGGTTGCCTTATCATCCTCAGAATGTACATGTGTGGATTTTGTTTGTGTAGTGTGTGAGGCATGGAAACATCAATAGAACACAATACTTGACGACCAATCGAGCTATGGAGATATTTGTTATAACTGTGTTGCATATAGGGAAAGTTCTCATCCCAGGTCCGTGGATGGTTGGAGTTGTACATGCATAGTATGTGCACTATCATCCTATTGATGACCTTTATCTGGCCATCAATATGGGGATGGAATGTAGTCAATTTGGTGAGCTTAGTATCCAATAATGTCCACCTTGACCAAAATTTTCTCAGGAAACTACTCTCCTGATATGATATAATGGTTTACGAGATTCCAAAATATACACATACTCGTTCAAAGAAGAGTTTGGCAGTGTTCGTTGTTATTATACTCTTTTTGCAAGTCACCAATATAGTCATCTTCAAAAAAAATTCCATGATCACAAATACATAGTCATTACCAAACTTGGTAGAAGGGAGGCCCGACAGATATTCCATGGAGATGGATTCCAAGGGATAGTTGGGGGTAGGAAAAGGAGTGTACAAGCCTTACTTATTTATGGTTGGCTTGGAAATGGCATAAGCAGTGCAGGACCTAATATATTTTCCAACATCCTGTCATAGTTTTAGCCAAAAAAATTATTTATATAGTACAACCACAATTTTATCCACATCAAAGTGTCTCGTGACCTGACTATAGTGTGCTTCCCAAATAAGCTTGGAATGCTCGCTTGAAGGAACATAAAGGTGGCATAGGTAGCTTAATAATGCATCCTTGAGGTGAAAATCTAGAACTTTATTTCCATAAAATAGCATATGGTATGTGGTGGAAAACTCTATATAATTTTTGTACAACTGTGGCCATCCAGAGGTCTCGTGGCCACAAGAGTTGAGAATAGTGGTTAATGTTGCAACTGTAGATTAACTGAGGAAATCTACAACATGATAGGTGTTGTCCTTCTTGTATTTAATGTTTAACTAGAATTTTTGCAGATATGTAGACCATTCTAATTCCAATCATTCTGTAATGTCCCTTTTACTTAGATAAACTGAGCAGGTCGATGATATGTGTGGATGATCGTCTCCTTCCAAAAAATGTAAATTTTTCATTTTCAACACACCTACATGATGGAATACATCTCTTTATCACAGGTGGGGTATTTATGAATTTTATCATAAAGTGTCTCACTATGATAGGCCATGAGATGCCCCTGTTGGGTGGAACTGCACCAACAACATAGTCGAAGGCGTTTGTCTCAATTTTAAATGGTTGTTGCAGGTCTGGTAATGTGAGTATAGATACAAAGTAGAGGTAGTGATTCAACTCAATGAATGCCTTATGTTGGGACTCAAACTAGAAAAACTTTAGTTTCTCTTTGACATTGGTAACCTTACTAAAAGGCCAAGTGATATGAGAGAATATGAACACGAACCTCCGATAAAAATTGGCAAGGCCCAAAATGATGCAAATTTCTATTAGAGTGGTCGGGGCTAGCCAATCCTTAATGACTTGGATCTTAGCCAGCTCCACATGCACACCTTTCTCATCAATTATGTAGCCCAGATATTGGACTTGGCTCATGTCAAATGTACATTTCTCCAAATTAGCACATAGTTTGTGTTGCCACAGGGTTTGAAGGACTTATTGAATGTGTTGTAGGTGCTCCTCCCAACTCTTGTTGAAGATGAGAATGTATTCCAGATATAAAACCATGAATGAGTTGGTGAAGGTGATGAGCCCCAAAAATGGATAATTATATGGGCTCATTTAACCTCCTAATTCGACTTAATCCACCATTCTCAATAGTTTATTGCATTCTTTTTATTATATTTATGCTAATATAGTGAATCGGGTTAGTCATTATGCCAACAAGTCTAATGGGCGCTTTGTGCAGATTTTTAGTCAATTTTGAGACAAAATCAAAGGTTTTAATGAGCACTTGGTAGCCAAATTCGTGGAAGAACAAGGGAGAGGATTTGTAGGAAGATGTCCCCTTCATTTATGGGCCCTTACCTCGAATTCTCCACCATCAGCTCAGAGTTCAAGGGCCACCAAATCGATTATCACAAGGGTAGTCGAGCAAGGGCTAGTAAAGGTGTTGTTAACTACAAGTTTTGGCAGCCGAGTTCCTAAAGTTTAGGAGGGTTGTTGGGGTCCTCAATTTGTATAAATAAGAAGGCTTAGGGCCTCATTTCAGTGAGTCACTTTGTAGGCAGAAGTTAACTAGTTTGTAGTTCGATTTTAGTCATTTTTTAGGTAGTAAGTTAGCTCTGCATTTCAGCACATTTTCAAGTTTTCCTTGTGGACAGTTTTTGGAATGTAACTATTCTTTTGATCAATAAAGATGACTCCAGCTTTGCACCAGCTCTAAATCTCTCTTAGGAGGCTGTAGCTCTTGGGGTTGGGCCCATCTCAAGTGCCCAGTACCTCCTTTGTTTACTTTTATTTGTTTTTGTTGCATTCTTAGAATAAAATCTGTTATTTAGATTTAAATCTTGTTTTGTTATTTAGGTTGCTTTTGATGATTAAAAAAGGCTTTTCATGTTCAGATTTAGTTGATAGGTTAATAACAGGGAAGATCTTCAGAAAAAGGGCCATCAAGCACCTCTGATTTCACCTCTCCCTCAGTGGGATCGTGAGCTGGGACAAAGGTGACTTTGCTGCCAACAAAAACACTTTCTTTGCTTCACCGTGCAACTGTTAGTGTTGTATTTTCGTTTCCAGAAGTTGATACCAGTTTTGGTTAGATGATCAGGTCAATGATTTCTTATTTTGCATAGCATTTCACATTATTTCGTTGCAAATAAACTGTTGTTCGTTTTCCTTGCTATTATTTAGGTCAAATTAGGTCAAGATAGCTAGATCTTGGGGTTGCATAGTCTTTGTTTGGTCAGTTTTAGAAAATTGTGTGCAGATCACCTGTATTACCTCTCTATCTACCTTTCCTCCATCAGATAATCTGCTCCAACCCTTAATCCATGATTCCTACCCTTCATTTGCTATATTTTTCCCACCTTGCCCTAATTTCTACATTCTTGTGCATCATCGCTTCCTCCTTCCTCGAACAAATCCAATCGCTCCTTAGCCTCATGAGCCAGGTCCTAGACCTCCTCACACCCTTATCTCACCTCCATACCCACTCCTTCATCTTTCTTCCTCCATCCATCTTCCAAAATCTCATTTCTGAACATCTTGTATAAAATTACAAAACATCCTGTAGAAATTTCAGAACATCCTGCAGACTTCCTGTAGAAGCTCACGAAAGCAGTTTCTTGATAGAAAAACTTTGTGAAACTCTCTGGAAGGATGCTAGGGACCCCTTAGGCCCTCTTCTAACCTTCCCAACCTCATGCAAGCATTTTTTCCAATGGCATCTCAGCTTGCAAAAAGATGGTGGGCATTTCCTTTCAGCTTTCCAGTTTCTTTCTGCAAGTAGATTAGCCTTCTTTGAGTTAGCTTTCATCCATCAGTTAAAAATCTTCTTCTAAGATCTCATAGAAGTTGGATTAAGCTCCTAGCGGACTTGTGCTAGTTGATCAAGTGACAGCTGTGGCAAGAGCTAGTACTTGTGCATACAGCACCGTCGCTTCCAAGTTTGTTACGAACTACCGGGTTGATAAAATTAAAGAGGGGAGTTCCAGGAGTTGCAGCATTATTGCTGCAATATTGGGGCCCACCATCTTTTTGGTGCCGTTTCCGGGGAAGCGTCAGAGTATTTGTGATTGCTGCTTTTCTTCTATTTTCCTACTCTAACCTTCTACTAAGTAGTTTATTTCATTTCCATTCTGCAATTTCATTTTTGCAAAAGTAGATTAGACATTTTCTTATTTCATAGATTAGCATTTCAATTCCGCAATTTCATTTCTGCAAGCGTAGATTAGCATTTCAATTCTACAAGCGTAGATTAGCATTTCAATTCTGCAAGCATAGCCTAGCATTTTATTCCCGCAATTTCATTTCAGCAAAATAGATTAGTCCTTTCCTGCTTTCATTGAAATTCCGCATTTTCATTTCAGCAAGATAGTTAGTTGCAGTTCAATATATTTTAGTTTTGTAGGTATAAGAAGAAAAAAGCAAAAATCAACCAAAAATATTTCCTTTCGTTCCTTGTAGGAGTAGAGATAAGTCAGAAAAATGTTTGCACAACACCCCCCACTGCTTCACACAACCAACCTTCTCTCTTCTTCGATGGTTGTGATTAAGAAGAAGCCCTAGGTGGACATCAAGGCATATTTGAAGAACCTCTAGGGGAGAAGAAGAAGAAAACATTCCTCTGGAGCAAATGGCTACAAGCAGAAATGTTGGGAGCAGTACCTTATCCAAAAACGAATTTTCAAATCAGATGGAAGATTTCAAGAGCGAGATGAGGCAGCTTCTTGCCATGCAACTAGATGCCTTACAGATCCAAAGGAAGCAAGAGGAAGCCAAGAGGGCTTTGGACATCTTTTGTCCTAGGTGCACTAGAAAGCATCCTAGGAACGAATGTTCAATGCACTCTCTAGAAGTGTGCTTCATTTGTGAAGAATGCCATCCTACGAATCAGTGCCCTTCCTTGCCTGGACTTAAAGCTGCATACCAGAGAGCCAAAGGAGCCACTGAATCACTCTATTATATGAACTAAAGGAGGCCACATGGACCCATACCCTACCAGTAGGGAATGCAAGGTACATCCCAGACCTATTATGACCCCTATCAAACCACTTCCATGCCTTCTTGGGGTCCCCCTTCTCATCCTTCTTGGTCCACACCCCCTCCTTGGTCGTATCCTCCTCAATATCATGCTCAACCAGCTGCTCATCCATTTTACCCTTACGCCCAGCCACAGCCTCAGTGGAATGCACCTCATCAGGGGTGGAGGCCCCAGTACAACTCTCATCCTGCTCCTTTGCCTCCACCGCCTGCCCAACCGCAACCCCATCCACATCCATCTCAAATATACACCCCCACTCAACTACCCGTGCCACCATTTCCAAATCCACACATTGGAGTAGCTCAATTCCATTACAATGCTGAGGCACAACATGTCCAAACAACTCCTCTTGAGCTCAGTGATATTCACCATAGCTCAGGAAGAGTATTGCAAAAAAAAGACTATATTGAAAGAATTGAAGGACCACATCTAGCAAATGAAGATTCAAAAGAGGAGATCAAAGCACCATGGGCTGAACTTGATGAAGAGAAGACATCAGAATCAGAGATCGAGAGAGCTCCCTCATGGTTACCATCAAATCCTCCATGTAGTCAAGAGAAAAATCAGCAAAAAGAGGAAGATGTGAAGGTCATGATAGAAGAAGATATGGAGAATGATCCAGATCAGCAAAAGGACCAAGGATATCAAAGCTATATTGAGGCATGGTTCCAGATGGTCACTAAGTTGTAGCAGTACTCTCTTCTTTAGCTATGTTTGATCCCTTCAAAGTCAAATCATTTGGTCTCTGAAATCTGGATAGCTGTCAAAGCATGCATTTCAAGCCGCCACATCATTTTGTCTCTAATCTCGATGTGCACATGGCTCCATTGGAAGTATTCTTATACTTGAAAAGAATTTTGTTTTTCAAGTAGGGTAGGGTAGAAAAAAAAAAAAAAAAAAGATGAAAATAAAAATCTAAGGTGAAAACCTCCTCAGAGGCGCCTTAGATTGGCTCATTGATTTAAAACCTCCATGAGGCGGTCAATGGGTTGGAAAGAAGAAAAAAAGAAAAAACAAGATCCCTGGGTGAAAACCTCCCTTGGAGGCGCCCAGGGCAGGCAATTAGGGTGAAAACCTCCATGAGGCGCCCTAGTTGTCTTAAAAAAAAAAGAGAGAAAAAAAAAAAAAGAAAAAAAAAAAAATAAACCTAATTTCTATTGAGTAATTGCAGGTTGCAAGAAGGACATTGCAGGTCAGGAGGATCGCTCAAGACAAAGACAGAGGAAGTTTTATGCCTTCTACAGGAAGTTATGTGTCTTCTATAGGAAGCCTACAAACAAGCCAAAATCGATTTCCAAAGAGGACCAGAAGGCTAGGAATATGTCCATGAGGCCTGCAAGCATCAATGTTTCCATCCCTCACCCTTCTCCATCATTTTTTCCATCTCATTGTGCTTCTTTCCTAAAAACTGTGTGTTCTACAGGAAGTTCCTGTAGAAATTACAGGATTTCTATAGGAAGCTAGAAATGGATTTCAAAAAGGTAGTTTGGCGAACATGATAGCTTCCTCAAGGGTTCAGAAGTCCTCTTACAATCTTCAAACTCCTCCTCCATCATCTCCATGCCTGCATCACAGCCCAAGCTCATTTTTTTTTACCATGCAAAAACTTGTAGAATGCTTTGAAGAAAAAATACATAGAACATAATTTGTTTTTTCCCTAGCTTGAAAACCGTGCATCCATTTGCAAAACTGTTACAAGGGGAGTTGTATAGGGATGATGGCAACATGCCCGAGCAATTTCAGCCAATTCTGATGCACGGTTTCTAAGAAATCAGCCTCCATCACCTTCAGCCATTTTTGCATTTTCTCCATATCCGTGCATCCGTTTCAAAACATGTTTCATGGGGAGATGCACATGGGTGATAGTAGCCTACCCAAGCAGTTTTAGCCGATTCCGATGCACGGTTTCCAAGAAATTGATCTCTGTAATCTTCAACCATTTTCCATTTTTCTCGAAATCTGTGCATCCATTGATCGCAATTTTGCTATGGGGGTGCATAATGATGACAAGAACATGCTCATAAAGTTTTAGATCGATCCGGTCTATCATTTGGGAGCAATGGAGAAAACAAGTTTCTGCCTTGTAAAAATTCAACATCAACAGCTTGAGGGTGCAGATCTGAACGTGGAAGCAAATTCCTGTAGCTTAGATCTAGCCAGAGGATACCTGCACAACAAAAAATAGCCATGAATCAACCACCAAGCCATCATGCAACCACAGAAACAAATGCATGCAACAGCAAAAGGTACCCAGCAGCACGTCGACTCACAGGTACGCGTCTAAACCAGTTCCTCTATTTGCATCAATATGATTCGAAAATGCTTAAACGAATGAAATGGTGGGATTAAGCCAGGAATCTAGAAAATTTAACCCGACAGTGCCTTCTCAAGCACTCAGCCGGAAATCATGCAGTATATGTGGACAGTTGACTCACGTGAAAATTAAAAAAACAGGGAGTGTTGGTCGTTTGAACTCTAGTGCAACTTCAGATCCAGAAGAGAATGTGCAGTTCATGATAGCACTGCAGTCTACATGTGGCCACATACACCTGGCCACCTCACCTCCTCGCCATGAATTGCACTGTAATTCAAAAATGCTCGGCCGAAGAACTCACGTTGACTGCTATTCATTTACATTTGCAACCGTTCTCAGTGAAGTATGCGTCCTCCTCCTCTACAGTCTGTTAGCCCGAGATTTTCGGCCTCTTTCAAAATTCTCCCGCATCCCAGGCTTGTTCAGAAGCGTCGTGACATCCTACAGAAGTTGGCAACGCGTTCTACAGGAAGAGGCTTTACAGGAAATACAGCATAGCCTTCCAGAGCAGAGAAAATGGATTTTTCTTCGACAAATTTGGAGTCCTAAAAGAGGTAGGCTCGAAAAACACTCTTCCATGCATGGTGTGTTTGAAAGGTGATGAATTGAACTATATTGAATAAGGAAGTCAGAGACAAGTCTACCTGTGAGTCGAAAACACTGGTTTGCCTGTGTGTTGCTCGGAATTACTCAGTCGGTTCTGCGTCAAAACTCTCCTCCATGGTCCCTGATAAAAAAAATTTCTCCTGAAAAAAGATGAAGCACCGTGAGGGCTAACCTGAGTATGAAGTATTTGAATTTTCATAATTGTATGTATGCTAAGGATGAAAATTGAGCTTTGTGCCCTATCTGTGAAAACATGATTCTTCCTTTTACATACGGACAGCCGAGTTTTGGGCAGCAAAAGTTTTAGAACCAGGGAATTGGTGCAAGTTAAAATATAAACACCTAAGAGATCATGTCCTGAGGTTCAAAGGAGGAAACCATAAAACAGCAATCCCTCTCTACTCAGAGCCTAAAATAGAGCACTCTCACCATGCCAAGGGGATCTATCAGGAAGGAACCCTTGGATTCCAGGAGGTGGTGAACCTCTTCACTCGTGCCAATTGGATGACCTTTTGTGACAAAATTCAGGGTCATGACGATGAGATAATGGAGGAATTCTTAATGTCCCTGCAACCTAAATCAAAGATAGAGTTAGAGCAGAGAGGACTGAAAAATTCCAAAAAAAGGAGGGCACAACCAAGGCAACCACACAAAAATTAAAAGGGAAGACACCCCCATCCAAGCAGACCAAAACAGTGAAGACAGTTTCTACAGGAAGCCAGAAAACAGTCGACACAGGACTTTCTACAGGAAGCATGGAAACAGGGCAACAAAAGGAAAAATCGCCTGAGATTTTAGCCAGGGAGGCAGCAGCTGTGCTGGCTACCCTAAGCACATCTCCAAAGCAAAAAGGGAAGCAAAAGAGGGAGCCTTCCATGTATTTTAAGGCAAGAAGGAGCATGCGGATAAAAACTGGCAAACCCTAGCCACCGTCAAAAGAGCCAATCACGATTGTAGACACCCCAGCTACACAAAAGGAGAGGTCTCCCTCAAGGGCGTCCATCACCTATGAATGAGGAAGCCCGAAGACATCCACCTGGAGAGAAAGAATGAAAATTTTGGACACAAAGGTCTCTCTACAGGATGCTGAGACTGTTTTACAGGAAACACTGGCTAAGCTAAGAGAGACCGAGAAATTGGAGGAAAAGGTAGCCAAACAATCACAGGAAGAAGGAAAGACAAGGAAACATCTGATGAATAGCAAAGAGAGGACAAGCTGCAGGCTGAGGTTGAGGAGCTAACAAAACTGCTACAGGAAAAGGAGCACAGGTAGTGGGAAGAAGCAGAGAGAAAAGCATGGTTTCATGACCGAGAAGAGGACATCACTTCAGAAGCTTGGCATGACAGGGAGGCCACCAGGGCCATCAAAGATGAGGAGATAGATTAGTTGCTCAAAGGATGAGCAACACTTTCAGTAGGGGGTGATGATGAGCCCCAAAAATGGATAATTATATGGGCTCATTTAACCTCCTAATTCAACTTAATCCACCATTCTCATTAGTTTATTGCATTTTTTTTATTATATTTATGCTAATAGAGTGAATTGGGTTAGTCATTATGCCAACAAGTCTAATGGGTGCTTTGTGCAGATTTTTAGTCAATTTTGAGACAAAATCAAAGGTTTTAATGAGCACTTGGCAGCGAAATTCGTGGAAGAACAAGGGAGAGGATTTGTAGGAAGGTGTCCCCTTCATTTATGGGCCCTTACCTCGAATTCTCCACCATTAGCTCAAAGTTCAAGGGCCACCAAATCGATTATCACAAGGGCAGTCGAGCAAGGGCTAGTAAAGGTGTTGTTAACTACAAGTTTTGGTAGCCGAGTTCCTAAAGTTTAGGAGGGCTGTTGGGGTCCTCAATTTGTATAAATAAGAAGGCTTAGGGCCTCATTTTAGTGAGTCACTTTTTAGGCAGAATTTAACTAGTTTGTAGTTTGATTTTAGTCATTTTTTAGGCAGTAAGTTAGCTCTGCATTTTGAGCACATTTTCAAGTTTTCCTTGTGGACAGTTTTTGGAATGTAACTATTCTTTTGATCAATAAAGATGACTCCAGCTTTGCACCAGCTCTAAATATCTCTTAGGAGGTTGTAGCTCTTAGGGTTGGGCCCATCTCAAGTGCCTAGTACCTCCTTTGTTTACTTTTATGTGTTTTTGCTGCATTCTTAGAATAAAATCTGCTACTTAGATTTAAATCTTGTTTTGTTATTTAGGTTGCTTTTGATGATTAAAAAAGGCTTTTCATGTTCAAATTTAGCTGATAGGTTAATAACAGGGAAGATCTTCAGAAAAAGGGCCATCAAGCACCTTTGATTTCACCTCTCCCTCAGTGGGATCATGAGCTGGGACAAAGGTGACTTTGCTTCCAACAAAAACACTTTATTTGCTTCACCGTGCAACTGTTAGTGTTGTATTTTCGTTTGTAGAAGTTGATACCAGTTTTGGTTAGATGATCAGGTCAATGATTGCTTATTTTGCATATTATTTCACATTATTTCGTTGCAAATAAACTGCTGTTCATTTTCCTTGCTGTTATTTAGGTCAAATTAGGTCAAGATAGCTAGATCTTGGGGTTGCATAGTCTTTGTTTGGTCAGTTTTAGAAAATTGTGTGCAGATCACCTGTATTACCTCTCTATCTACCTTTCCACCATTAGATAATCTACTCCAACCCTTAATCCATGATTCCTACCCTTCATTTGCCATATTTTTCCCACCTTGCCCTAATTTCTACATTCTTGTGCATCATCGCTTCCTCCTTTCTCGAACAAATCCAATCGCTCCTTAGCCTCATGTGCCAGGTCCTAGACCTCCTCACACCCTTATCTCACCTCCATACCCACTCCTTCATCTTTCTTCCTCCATCCATCCTCCAAAATCTCATTTCTGAACATCCTGTAGAAAATTACAGAACATCCTGTAGAAATTTCAAAACATCCTGTAGAACCCCTGCAGACTTCCTGTAGAAGCTCACGAAAGCGGTTTCTTGATAGCCAAACTTTGTGAAACTCTCTGGAATAGTGTTAGGGACCCCTTAGGCCCTCTTCTAACCTTCCCAACCTCCTGCAAGCATTTCCTTTCGCCAATCCACCTTTGCACAGTCAAAAACCAGTCAAAGCACATGCATGATAATTCTGACAACTTATTCAAAAATACAAAAAGATGTTTTTTTCAGATGTTACTGTAGAAGTAGCTTAGACACATGCATTTTACCTTCCTAGAAGTCAATGGCATCTCTTTTAGTAGCTTGCATCCTCTTTCTTGCATCAGTAGAGCTAGCTGGTAAAATTAGGGTTTGCTAGGGTTTGCATTTCCTTTCAGCTTTCCAGTTTCTTTCTGCAAGTAGATTAGCCTTCTTTGAGTTAGCTTTCATCCATCATTTAAAAGGATTCTTCTAAAAGCTCATAGAAGTTGGCTTAAGCTCCTAGCAGACTTGTGCCAGCTGATCAAGTGACAGCCACGTCAAGATCTAGTACTTGTGCATACAGCACCGTCGCTTCCAAGTTTGTTACGAACTACCGGGTTGATAAAATTAAAGAGGGGAGTTCCAGGAGTTGCAGCATTATTGCTGCAATACTGGGGCCCACCAGAAGGGATGGAAGATTTCATCCATCAGCCTCATAAATGTTGTAGGGGAATTTGTCAACCTGAAAGGCATGATCAACCACTCAAAAATGACCTCTTTGGATTTGAAGGCAATGTTCTATATATCTATGGGTTTTATTGGAACCTGGTGATAACGAGACTTCAAATCAATATTGTTGAAATATTTGGCCACCTTGAGCTAGTCAAGAAGGTCATAAATCCTTGAGATTGGATACTTGTTCCTGACTGTGATTTTGTTTAGTGCCCGATAGTAAATGCAGAGTCTCTAGGTTCCATCTTTATTTTGCACAAGTAAAATTGGGCTCCCACAAGGTGAGGAACTTGATCGGATGTGCCCTTTTTGCAACAACTCCTGGATTTGCTGCTTGATTTCTTCATTTTCCAAAATGGAGTGACGGTGTATCAACCCATTGGGTAGAGGTTCTTCAAGAGTCATATCGATCGAATGCTTAACTTGACAGTGAAAAGGTACACTTGTGGGTGAGGAGAATATGTCCCTATATTATTCCACCACCTTATCCACCCGCTTCTGTTGCGTGGGGGAAGCCTTCTTGGGGGGCATTCATTTTGCCACTATCTTCCCCTTGCTTTGAGAGTGAATAAAAAAGAAAACAATTTTCTTGGTATGTGAGATGATCTTACTGCATTTCTTAATAGAGATCAAAGAGATGGTAGTAGGTGGGGCTACCTCTAGTATCCTATATAAATTATTTCCAAAGTAGTAATAATAGTGTGAGGCCTAGACTCATACACATCATGATGATTCCACAAGTATGGTCTACCTAATAACACATCGCAAACTTCAAGAGGAGCAATATCACATGGTAGCTCATCTTTGAAGGGCTTGATGTTTTAGGGAAGGCAACACTATTGGCTAACGCAAAGATCTCATCCTTGGTGAAGCCACATGATGGTGTACAATTGTGGTTGTGGTGTGGTCGGTAGGCCTAATCGCTTC
This sequence comes from Pinus tabuliformis, assembly GCA_031772625.1. Lineage (NCBI taxonomy): Eukaryota > Viridiplantae > Streptophyta > Pinopsida > Pinales > Pinaceae > Pinus > Pinus tabuliformis. The sequence continues at coordinate 365,935,384 of CM062809.1, forward strand.
ATGACCTCTGTTGAAATCAAGTTATTTTGTCTCCCGCTGTTGATAATGAACTTCAACAGAGAACCCTTCACCCACATATGTGAGTGGAAGAAACACTCCCCCTCCATGGATCTTTGGGATCAATCTTCTGGAACTTGGTGGTGGAAACGGTGGCATTAGATTTTGCATCAATAATGTGCTTCCCCTTGTTGTTCCCCTTGTTGACTTCTAGCTCAAAATCATAACATACATCGAACTCTGAAGCTTCCATCTCAACCACCAATGATTTCTTGGTGCGACACTCATTTGTGTTATGAGTGGGGCTCTTTTGGAAGTGGCACCACTTTCCTCTATCCTTATTCATCTTTGTGGTGCCATTCTTTTCTTACAAATTTGATGGGTTGGCCTCAGTTGCTATGTCATGGATTTGTCCTTTGTTCTGCAGTTTGAGGGTGATCTTGCCTTACTTCTGATTCGAAGATCCAAAGTTGCACTTCTTTTATTTAACTTTATGTTCAATCTTGGCAGCACATCAGTATGTTGCACCAAGTGATAATTTGTCCAAGAACTCCATTTCCCCCTAAATGTATTTATGCATACAGTTGCATTACTTGAGCCCGAGATGTCACTCATATACTTTGATACCCAACTTTGTGTGTATAGTATGAAAAATGTTTGTGAACTCTTGCACGTCTTGGTCCCTTTATTGTTGTAGTGTGGTCCATTATATGCACTTGTCTCGTAGATCCTGATGAGGTAGTACTATTCATTGATAGTGTCTCAAAAAGAGTTCCAAGAGGGAGTGGTTATAAATAGAGAGGGTTCCTTGACCCTTTTCGCACAATAATTTTCCCACCGGTGCTTGATATGGGGGGCAACCTTAAGCAATGGAAAAGTAATCTTCTCTCTATAAGAGAAACTATGGACTGAAAAATAACCTTCCAGTAGATTTAACCATTTACCTACAACATATGCATCTATTTTACCTTTGAATATAGGGATATTTACGTTCACTTGTACCATGAAGGAGTTGGCAACTCTGAAGTGATTGTTGGATGAAGATGTGTTGTCAGTGGGAATATGTTGAAGGATCTGGGAAATTTTCTCCATCATTTCATTCCTTTACTGCTTGAGGGCTTCTTGAAGCAATAATTTGATAGGATATCCTACTCCCTTGTCTTTATTTTCTTTCACCATGGGAGGTCGTCGTTGTCGGCCGGGATGGTTGTGCAAAGGCTCAACCAGTTCAAGTCCCAACTCCTTATGCCCCAACCCCATTGGGGACATGCACAAAAAAAGAGAGAAAGAGTATACTGCTATAATACCACTGATCCAGATTTATGAAGGAACAAATTGAAATACATCTTAACATAAACAAAAAGATACAACGAAAACATAACTTCAATTCATTAATAACAAAGTACTGAAAACTGTTTACATGTAGAATGGAAATAAATTAGCTCAGGCGATGGTAACTTATCTTTGAGAAGAGATGTGGTGGCTACATGCATTCTGAACTATGTTACAATGAGGATCAAAGGCCTATTTCTTATTGAGAAATAATGGAAAACCCTAAACATCCAAAAACCAAACCCTAGGAGATCAATTGCCAAAAATCTATGGGCCCCGTTGGGGTACATTGGTACATCAATTTCCGAGGGTCATAAATTTGGCATACAATATTTGTTTGACACAAATGATACCTTGTTAGGAAGATATATCTAAGGAATACAAATTTCAACTGTAAACCCTTATTGAAGTCTCTAGTTTTTCCCGTTTTCCAAAAAAATGTCATTTAGGGCCTCAAAATGGCTCAAAAAGTTCAGGACCCGAAAAATGCCAAAAATAGTAAATTGTGCTACAATTAAGGAAATTGAAAGAAACAATGGTGAGATCCAAGTGGAATGGATGGGAGACCACCAATATCTACCTAGATCAGTCCTCCCCCCTTAGGAAGAAATGGTCCCCGTTGCCTTTAGTTTCTCCATGAGATGGGGAAATTTCTGCTAAACTTGGTCCCTAGTGAGCCACTTTCCTTGGTGCAAGAGTTGGCCAACTTTGACAACCCGATACAGTTGGATATTTTGGTTGTGAGTGTTCTTGATCTGCATGTCCATGATTTGAACAGTTGTGGCTTGTTCCATGCAGTCTCGTTTTAGCTTCATTGATGTTAGTTGTTCTGCAATGTTTAATGTTTCCAATAATGGTAGAAGGTATGGATGAAAGATGCCCATATTGAACACTAGGTGTAGGCCAAGGAATGGGGGAATGCTGATCTCAAAAGAACTATCTCCCACAACATTGGTGATGGTGTAAGGCCCATATTAGAGTGGTATGAGTTTCCAATGGGCTCTAAAAAGGCATTCTTTCTGCAAATGCAACCAAACTTTGCCGCCCACCTGTTGTTGTTGCGATAAACACCCCCCAAAATTTTTCCTATACTTGAATTTTGGCACCTACTAGTTAGTTGATACTTTATTAAGTCTTTGAGCTCCCTTCTTGGATTGAAAGTGTTGAAGTCACCCGCCCACACATGCTTAGTCCGTAACGAATTCATGAGCTCATTCCTTCACACAAGCTTGAACAGGCCTAGCATAGTCCATCAAGACAACACCTGTGTAATGTTTAATTCATTTTGACAGTCAGTGTGCATTGTCATTGACAATCCCTCACTTCTGGTTGTGTTTGTACTTCTATTTTGGTGAGTTTTTCAAACTATCACTTTTACGCACCTCCTCTTTCTCGAGTGTCATTTTCATGTTTTCAACTGTCACTTTTGCTTGATTTTATTTTAATTAGTGTTGTTTCCATCTTATTTTCACTCTAGAATGTGTCATTTTCATCGTCATTTGCATATCGCAAGTGTTGTTCGCACTTCTCTTTTCATATAGAAAATGTCATATTGTAGCATGGGAAGTGTTGCATATTGCAATAAGTGGAGTTTTGGCTTGTTTCAAGGGGTAACTTTGGTGTTGACTAGTCATACTAGTCATGTGGACATGTTTTACACTGATTCCCAAATTTTCATGCACTGTCGCACAAGTGTTGTAATTGTTGTCGCAAAGTGTATCTTTAGTGTCGCACTTGGGTAAAGTTGTCGCATTGAGGGAAGTATGTTGTTCATGTTTTTTGACTGATCATCATCAACTATTCTAAGTGTGCGATCATACTTAATTTTCATCACTGTTCGCTTTAGTCTCACTGATCCCACACTTATCCAAGTACTGAAAACTTCCCGACTAAGCAACCTCACATCAGTCAACCCTCCTAAATTATGCACTACACAGTCTCAACCCTCAAAACATAACCTTTCATCTTGGAACCATGCACTGTGAAGTCATAGTGCCTAACCTTGACCCTTAATTTCTATAAATGTGTAATTTTCTCCTCCCAGTCAGCCTTAACTGCGTACCGTGTAGTGTTAAGCTTCCATCTTCCAGCTCGACACCTTGAGCTGCGCAATCCATGAGACTGTTCTCCCTCCAAAACTGTGCATTGGGAAATTAAAAGCCTCAAGATTTAACCTTGACCCCTTGTACCCACCAACTGCATAATATCCCAACATGTTCTCCTACCAGAACTGTGCATTGGGAAAATCCAAGCCTCAAGCCTCAACCTCGAGCTCTTGAGACCCTCAACTATGTAGCCACCTAGCATGGCTTCTTAGAAATGCACATTGGGAAACTTTAAGGCTAAAGCCTCAAGCCTTGAATTCCTGAGTCCCTCAACTGCATAGTTCCTTAAGTCTGTCCTTCCAAAACTGCGCATTGGGCAACCTCAAGCCTCAAGCCCCAACCTTGAGCTCTTAATCCCCTTAATTAGGCAATCCTTTGAACCTAGCCATCCTGGCCTCTATAACTATGAAATCCCTAAGTCAGTCACCCGATTCCAACCCTAACAACTAATTTCATGAAACATGTTAGATTAAGAGTTTTAGGACTGATGTCGTCTTTTCACGAGTGGATTTTATTTGCAGGTACTCTATCTCATCATGATTGGATGATGATGGAGGAAAATGAGAAGGAGACCATGCTAGAAGACGCCTATGGAGCTAAAGAGATAAGTTGATCATCAGGGAAGAAATATGCAGGAACACTAGAGTACAACAGAAGGCCGAAGTTAAAGATTTTTATATACCTAGGGGGGATAATATGGGGTACCAAGGGAGGTACCCAAGGTAATAATGTAATAATGGGATGGGCCATAGTAATAAATAAGGTGGTTAACCCATACCATGTAAGGGACCACAAGTAGTTAATAATAATGTAATGGGCCCATGGTATTAGTTGATGGTATGAGGGAACCATGGTAATGACCCGTGGTATTGTATGTATGAGGCCTATATAGAGGCTAGAGACTCCACATGGAGAGAGTCAAGGAATATTGTATGAACATGCATATGGCTTGTGGAGTGTTCTCCTTCCTTAAGGAGTGAATGTATGGTGTTGCCCTACCTTAAGGGTTTGATCAATAAAGAATCATTTCTATCTATTTCTCTCTTATTGTTTCTGGGTTTATTTCCATTATCATATATTTCTGGTTTAGATCTATAACAAGTGGTATCAGAGCACTTTCTTGGGCACAAAAGTGGAGATTTTTTTTTTTAATTTTTTGCAGGATTTCGGGGGTGACGAGTTTGCATATCAGATCTGTATGTTTTGGTGCAAGATTTGCAAAATCTAATTGCAGATCTGTATTCTATGTGAAAAAATACCCGATTTCCAAAAAAAAAATCGGTTGAATCGGAGTCCGAATGAAGGAGATATCGCTGATTTAAAAATCAGTGGGGTTGCAGAGAATTTTCGGGGCAGCGAATTTGCGGCACAGATCTGGACGTCCTGGTGCAAGATCTGCAAAATATAATTGTAGATCTGGATTTTTTGAGAAAAATTACCCAATTTCAAAAAAAAAATCAGTCGAATCGGAGTCAGGATGAGGGAGATATCGCTGATTTAAAATCAGCTCTTTTTGCAGAAATTTTGGTGACGACGGGAGAGTTGCAGCGCAGATCTGAAATTCTAGTGCCTGGATCAGGATTTCTATCACATGGGTAGATGCAGAATGATTGTTCCATTTCTAAAAACAGGTTATAATAGGGATTCTGAGCAATATTGACGGAATTGTGACCATTTAAAATTTTCGCCAATTTTTTTTGTGATGGCGGGCCAAGATTGGAGTTTGGGGGACTTGTATAAATTTGATGGCTCTCATCCAGCCAAATGGCTAGCAAAAATGGAGAAATGTTTTAGTTTGTATTACATCATGGATGATGAGGCTCGGCTGAGAATGGGACAAATGTACTTGGACAATGAAAGACGACAATGGTGGCAAGAGCATCAACGTTCCAATGGAAGGTTTTTGACTTGGGATGCCTTCAAAAAAGCTCTTATAGAGCGCTTTGACCATAAATCTAATCTTGTGGATAAGCTCACACAGACAGACACACAGCCTAGCAAATATTTTATTTTTACAGGAAAGAAGGAAACCAAGGAACCAAAAGGGTTATTTTTTGCTGGTATCTTTGTATTGCAGGTTCATGGATTGATTCAGAAGGAGAAAATCATTGTGTCTATATATCCGAGTTGCAAGCAAAATCTCATAAATGTTAATTTGGCACAAAAATTGCAAGTTCCAGCAAAACAAATTGAAAATGCGCAGGTTGATGATGAGGATGTTCAAATTTATAAGGATTTGAAGCTTTCTATAGATAAGTATGTGTTTCATGGTGATTTTTATGCTTCAGATATGGATAATATGGATGTTGTTTTGGGATATCCTTGGATGGAATCTGCGAGTACAATCAATATTAATGTGCAGAAGAAATTCCTGAAGCTCTGGTATAAAAAGAAGAAAATTACATTACAGGATATTTCCATCAATAAACAGGTAGAGTACATGGAGGCGGAAGCAGAAGATGTTCCAGGGACTGACCTATCAGATGATGAGCCTTTGATGATCAACAATCAAACAAAAACAAAGGCTGAAGAAGAAAAGGTTACAGGTGATGATACATCAGAGGAGGGCTCAGTGGTTGAAGTCATATTGGAAAAGAAGACACCACAACAGGCACCACAGCAGGGTGAATTAAAGAAAAAGGCACCGTGGGTTAAAACTTCAACATATCATCACCCACATCACCCCGCAAGACAACAACCAACAAGATGGCAACCAATTAGCGACAAGGACAACAACCCCCGTATGACGGATAGCGAGAAGCGACGATCCACCTACTACACACAGAAGAGCTGCCACAGTCAACTTCCATCTCAAGCGAGCGAGGCACTAGCGAGATCGAGGGTTCACCTTTCTCTTGGATGGCTAGATGCACGTTCATGGTACCAGTGGACTACTCTTTTGAGTAGATCTTATTATTTGTGTTCTTCCCATGTTTCGGGGACGAAACATGCTTAGGGGGGTGGAATGTTATATACCTAGGGGGGATAATATGGGGTACCAAGGGAGGTACCCAAGGTAATAATGTAATAATGGGATGGGCCATAGTAATAAATAAGGTGGTTAACCGATATCATGTAAGGGACCACAAGTAGTTAATAATAATGTAATGGGCCCATGGTATTAGTTGATGGTATGAGGGAACCATGGTAATGACCCATGGTATTGTATGTATGAGACCTATATAGAGGCTAGAGACTCCACATGGAGAGAGTCAAAGAATATTATATGAACAGGCATATGGCTTGTGGAGTGTTCTCCTTCCTTAAGGAGTGAATGTATGGTGTTGCCCTACCTTAAGGGTTTGATCAATAAAGAATCATTTATATCTATTTCTCTTTTATTGTTTCTGGGTTTATTTCCATTATCATATATTTCTGGTTTAGAACTATAACAAATATCACATTGAAGACTCCTTATCTTCAAGCCATGAAGAAGAAGAAGAGGAAGATCATGTTCCATCTCTTAAGAAGACAAAAAGAAAGCAACAGAAAAGAGTGGCTTGACATTTCCATGTCATTGTGAATCTCATGTCATCAATGTCATGTCATGTCATGTCATGAGTCATCATGTGCCACATCATTTTGTGGATTATGTAAATTCAATATTGGAGGAATGTAATGTAAAGTGGAAGTCCAAGAGTCATCCATGTAATGTGAAAAGTCGTGTAGGAATTTGACAGCTCATAGAGAAGTCAAATAGTGATGAGGGTAGTCAAAGAGTCATAAGAGAGGTGAATGATCACCACATTTTTTATATATACACCCTCATAGAACATTCAAAGTAATTTTCACCATGGATCCTCCTACCAGGCATTGGAGAGGAAGATAATTGTTTTTGGAGTGAGTGACTGCTCTAATGCTCCACTATTGGGGCTAGTCATGTTCATTGTCTTGATGTATCTTGGAACTTTTACTTAATTCAGAAGCTCGTTGAGCTTGCACATTGTCATGCATATGTCATGAATATTGTAAGACTATTTTTTGAGTGTTTGCAATGTATGTTGTTTTCATTTGTACTAGGGAAATTGAACTACTTCGGTGGATTTAGTACTTATCTTGTTGAAGGTGTGTTGTAATTTCTTTAACAATCATTGCTTCCTTGTGAATTATTTCATTGGTTTATCAACGATTCATTCATATGTAGATGATCGTGTGTGTTTTCTATATTAGTACTATTACTTCTCTTTAAAGGGACCATTTTTCTCTTCCCTTTTGGCAGAAGGACCTTGATACATTTTGCAGCTGAGTATTTCACAAGGAATACTTACTTGTTGATCTGAAAATACCTGTGTATTAATCTCTTGTGATGAACTTTGTAGCCAAGGAAAATATACATGGAAACTAGGCTGATACTCTGGATGGGGCTCCTACTCCAACCAGTGTGCGGTCTAATTGGGACTTCACATCAGGGAGACCCCCTTGGTTGACAGATTTACAACACCGTCAACACCACCTAAAACTTATGTGGCACCCTATGTTGATCATGCCATTTCTTTTACTTGGCATTGGACTTATCCAAGATGGCATGCAACTACTGGAAGGTGTGTTAGATGTGTTCAATAAACTAGGTTGCTTTATCAGCCTTTCACTATACATGTGTGGATTTTTCTTGTGTAATTACATGAGGCATGACAATATCAATTAGAAACAACGATTGAAAACCTAGACCCACTTGAAAAGGGTTGTGGCTAGTTGAGTTATGGAGATATTTGTTATAACTATGTTGTACATAGGGAAGGCTCTCATCCTAGGTTCGTGTATGCTTGGAGTTGTACATGCGTAGTATATGCATCATCATCATGTTGACGACCTTTCTTTGGCCATCATTCTTGGGATGGAATGTAGTTGACTTGGTGAGCTTAATGTCAAATAATTTCCAAAGGCTCTAGTAGAATGTGCTCAGGAACCTACTATCCCAATCTGATATAATGGTTTGCAAGATTCCAAAATGTACCCATACTCATTCAAAAAAGAGTTTGCTAGTGTCCTCTACTGTGAGACTCTTCTTGCAATCAGCTAATATACCCATCTTATAAAATTTGTCCACGACCACAAATGCAGAGTCGTTTCCATGCTTGGTAGAAGAGAGGTCTGACAGATAGTCCATGGAGATGGATTCATAGGGCTAGTTGGGAGTAGGATGGAAAGTGTACAGGCCTTGCATCTCAATGGTTTACTTGGAAATGACACTGGAAATGCAAGATCTGATATATTTTCCAACCTCATGTCGAGGTTTTGGCCAATAAAATACTTATGCAGTATGGCCATAGTTTTCTCCACACCATAGTGCCCTGTGACTCGACTTTAGTATACCTCCTAAATCTGCTTGGCATGCTCGCTTGAAGGAACACAAAGGTGGCCTAGAAAGAATAATAATGCATCCTAGAGGTGGAAATTTGGAACTTTCTTTCCATCCACTATCATATGATATGTGGTCACAAACTCCAGATCATTTTTGTAAAATTGTGTCCTTTCGGAGGTATCGTGGCCATAAGAATTCAAAACAGTAGTCAATGCTGCAACTAGGCGCTGACTAAGGCAATCTGCAACATGATTGGTGTTTCCCTTATTGTATTTAATGTTTAAGTGAAATTATTGCAAATATGTAGACCACTTATGATGCCAACCATTCAACAACTTCCCTTATGTCTAGATAAATTGAACAGGTCAGTGATCTGTGTGGATGACTGTCTCCTTCCCCAAAATGTAATGTTTCTATTGTCGGTACACCTACATGATGGAATAAATCTCTTTATCATAGATGGGGTATTTGTGAATTGTATTGGAAAGTGTCTCACTATGATAGGCCACCATATGCCCTTGTTGGGTGAGAACTGCACCAATAGCATGGTCTGAAGCATATTTCTCAATTTCAAATGGTTGTTCTGGGTTTAGCCATGTGAGTATATGTTTAAAGCAGAGGCAGTGTTTCATCTCAACGAACACCTTCTATTGGGACCCAGACCAAAAAAACTTTGCTTTCACTCCATCCTTGGTAACCTGACTTAGAGACTAAGTGATATGAAATAATCTGAACATGAAACTTCGATAAAAATTGGCAAGGCCCAAAAAGGTGTGAACCTCTGTTACAGTGGTTGGGGTTGGTCAATCCCGAATGACTTGGCTCTTAGCCAAATCAAAATGCATGCATTTTTCATCAATGATGTAGCCTGGATATTGGACCTAGCTCATGCCAAATGTGCATTTCTCCAAATTGGCACATAGTTTGTGTTGTTGCCAGGTTTGAAGGATTTGTCGAATGTGTTGTAGGTGCTCTTCCCAACTCTTGTTAAATATGAGGATGTCATCCAAATATACAACCATGAATGAGTTGGTCAAGGGTCACAAGATGTCATCCATTAGCCTCATAAAATTTGTAGGGGAATTTGTCAACCCAAAAGGCGTGACCAACCACTCGAAAAGTCCCTCCTTGGATTTTAAGGTGGTCTTCCATACATTTGTGGGTTCTATTAACACTTGGTGATAACCATACTTCAAATTTATCTTGATGAAATAATTCCCCCCCTTGAGTTGGTCAAGAAGGTCATCAATTCATGGGATTGGATACTTGTTCCTGACAGTGATTTTGTTTAGTGTCTGATAATTAATGCAGAGTCTCTAGGTTCCATAGTTCTTTTGTACAAGTACAATTAGCCTTCCACAAGGTGAGGAACTTGGTTGAATGTTCCCTTTTTGCAACAACTCTTGTATCTATAGTTTGATTTCTTCATTTTCCATAATGGAGAGGTGGTATATTAGCCCATTGGGTAGAGATGTCCCAGGAGTCAAATCGATCAATTGCTTGACCTTACAGTGTAAAGGTACCCTTGTGGGTGAGGAGAATATGTCCCTGTATTCTTCCATGACCTTATCCACCTACTTATGTTGCATGGGGGAACCCTTATTTGGGGCCATGGATGTTGCCACTATCTTCCCCTTGCTTTGAGAGCTAAAATAAAAATAAAAATATATATATTCTTGGTCTGGGAGATTCTCTTACTGCATTTCTTAGTAGATATCAAAGGGATGGTGGTGGATGGGGCTATCTCTAGTATAATGTATAACTAATTTCCCAAATTAATAATAATAGTGTGAGGCCTAGACTCATACACATCATGACACTTCCATAAGTATGGTTGAACCTAATAACCCATCACAAACTTCAAGAGGAGCAACATCACATAGTACCTCATCCATGAAGGGCTTGATGTTGTAGGGAAGGTGGAATTGATGGCTGACGCAGAGATATCTTCCTTGGTGAAGCTAACCGATGGTGTATCATTGTGGGTGTGGTGTGGTCAATATACACAAATTCTTCATGACCTCTTCTGAAATAAGGTTCTTTTGGCTCCTGTTATCGACACTTAAATGCAGTGGAGAACCCTTCACCCACATAAGTGAGTGGCAAAGACGCTCCCCCTCCTATAGATCTTTGGCCTCAATCTTCTGGACCTTGGTGGTGGAAATGGTGTCACTAGGTTCTGCATCAACAATATGCTTCTCCTTTTCATTCCCCTTGTTTGGTTCTAGCTAAGAATCAGAAAATGCATCGGACTCTATATCTTTTAGCTCAACAACCAATGAATGCTTGGTGTGACACTCATTTGTGTTGTGACTGGGGCTCTTGTCCAACTCACACCAATTTCATGTGTCCTTCTTCGTCTTCGTGGTGCCACTATTTTCTTATTGCTTTGATGGGTTTTCATGGGTCTCTCTGCCTTGGATTTATTCTTTGTTCTATGGTTTGGGGGTACTCTTACCATACTTCTGATTTGTAGATCCAAAGTCACACATCTTTTGTTTAAATTTATGTTCAATCTTGGCAGAGTATCGGTATGTTGCAACAAGTGAGGAGATGTCCAGGAAATCCATTTCTTCCTGAATGTATTTGTGCAAATAGTCATGGTACTTGAGCACCAGATGTCACTCAGCAAATTTGATACCCAAATTTGTGCATAGAGTATGAAAAATATTTGTGAACTCATGCACATCTTGGTCCCTTTGTTGTCATAGTGTGGTCCATTATATGTACTTGTCCTCATAGCTCCCCAAGGGGTAATATTGTTCCTTAACAACGTCTCATAAATAGTTCCAAAAGGGAGTGACTGTTAATAGAGATGATTCCTTGGCCCTTTTCTCACAATAATTTTCCCACCAGTCCTTGACATAGAGGGCAACCTTAAGCAGTGAAAAAGGAAACTTCTCCGTATTAGAGAAATTATGGTCCAAAAAATAACTTTCCAATAGATTCAATTATTTATCTACAACATCTGCATTTATTTGACCTTCAAATATATGGATATCAAAGTTTACTTGTTCTATTGAAGGGGGTGGTGCCTCCGAAATTGATATTGGATGAAGATGTGTTGTCTGTGGGAATTCGTCGAAGGATCTAGTTAAATTTGTCCATCGTCTCATTCCTTTTTCACTCCATGGATTCTTCAAGCAACAATTTGATAAGATCTCTCGTTTCTTCCATCATGGGAGGTGTTTAGTGTCAGTGGGGACAGTCTTGTAAAGGCTCAACTAGTTCAACTCCCAACTCCTTAAACCCCAACCTCGTTTGGGACATGTACGGTAAAACAGAGAAAGCGCATATCTCTCTAATAAAATTGATCCATATTTGTGAAGGAAAGTAATTAAATATATATATAAATAGAAACACAAAGATACAGTGAAAACAAAACTTCAATTCATTAATAACAAAATACCACAAATTGTTTACATGTAGAATGGAAATAAACTAGCTCAGGCAATGGTTAGTTATCTCTAAGAAGAGATGTGGAGGATACATGCCTTTTGAAATATGTTACAATGAGGCTAAAAGGCCTATTTATTATTGACAAACAATGTAAATACCTAAACATCCAAAAACCTAGCCCTAGGAGATGAAGTGCCAAAAGTTTGTGGGCTTCGTTGGGGTAAGTTGGTACTTCAACTGCCTGGGGTTGTAACTTTGGCATATGATCTTCGTTTGGCACATACCATAGCTCATTAGAAAGATATATATGAGGACTACAATTTTCAACTGAAAGCACCTAATAAAATCTCTTGGTTTTTTCATTTTCCAAAAAGGTGTCGTTTAAGGCCTCAAAACGGCTCTGGAAGTTCAGGACCCGAAAAACTGTCAAAAATAGTAAATTGTGCTATAATTAAAGAAATTGAAAGAAAAAATGGTGGGGGTCCAATTGGAATAGGCGAGTAGCCACCAATATCCGCTAGGACTAGTCCACCCTCCATAGGAAGCAATGGTCCCCATTGTGTTGATTTCCTCCATGAGATGGGGAAACTTCTGCTAAACTTGATCCCTGGTGAGCCACTTGCTTTGGTGCAGGAGTTGTAAGCTTTGATAACTTGATACATTTGGATCTTTTGTTGGCAAGTGTTCTTGATATATGTGTCCATGATCTAATTAGTTGTGTCCCATTCCATGCAATCTAGGTTTATCTCTATTGGTGTTAGTTGTTCTGCAATGTTTGATGTGTCTAGTAATGGTCAAAAGTATGGCCGAATGTGGTTCACATTGAGCACTATCTGCAAGAAAAGGAATGGGGGAATGTTGAGGTCAAAATAATTGTGATGGTTTAAGGCCCATATAAGAATGGTATGATATTCTGATGGGCTCCAAAAAGGCGTTCTTTTTTACAAATGCAACCAAACTTTGGCGCCCAACTGAAACTTGTGTGGCACTTAATGTTGATCATGTCACTGCTTGTACTTGGCATTGGACTTATCCAAGATGCTGTGTAACTGTTGTCAGATGTGTTGGGTGCATTCAATAAACCATTTTTCTTTATCAGCCTCACACTGTACGTATAGATTTTGTCTACGTAGTCACATGAGGCATAGCAACATCAATCAAACATAATGGTTGAAAACCTAGACCCACTTGAAAAGGGTTATATCTAGTCGAGCTATGGAAAGATCTGTTATAACTGTGTTGCAAATAGGGAAGGCTCTCATCCAAGGTCTATGGATTCTTGGAGTTGAACATGCATAGTATGTGCACTATCATTCTATTGACAACCTCTGTCTAGCCATCAGTCTAGGGATGGAAAACAATCAACTTGGTGAGATTAGCATCCAACAATGTGTAGCAGCTTGATCAGAATTGGCTCAGGAACCTGCTATCCCGATATGATATAATGGTCTACGGGATTCCAAAATGTACCCATACTCATTCAAATAAGAGTTTGGCAATGTCCTCTGCTGTGATACTCTTCTTGCAAGTCACAAATATAGCCATCTTAGAAAATTTGTCCATGACCACAAATACATAGCCATTACCATGCTTCGTAGAATGGAGACCTGACAAATAGTTTCATAGTCCATGGAGATGGCTTTCTAGAGTTGGTTGGGAGTAGGCAGAGGAGTGTACATGCCTTGCTTCTTGATTGTTGGCTTGGCGATGGCATAGGCAGTGCAGGATGTGATACATTTTCCAATGTCCTATCGAAGTTTTGGCTAGTAAAAATACTTTTGTAGTACGACCACTTTTTTCTCCACACCAAAGTGTCCTGCAACCCCAATGTAGTATGCCTCCCAAATCAGCTTGGCACGGTTGCTTGAAGGAAAAAAAGGTGGCCCAAGTAGCATAATAATGTGTCATGGAGGTGGAAATCTAGAACTTGCTTGCCATCCCCTAGCATTTGGTATGTGGTGGTGAACTCTGGATCATTTTTGTACAATTACATCCATATGGAGGTACCATGGCCAAAAGAGTTGAGAATAGTAGTCAATGCTGCAATTGGGGGCCTACTGAGGTAATCTGCAATAGGATTGTTGTTTCCCTTCTTGTATTTAATGTTCAAGTGGAATTGTTGCAGATATGAAGACCACTTTTGATGTTAATCGTTCTCCAACTTCCCTTGGTTTTGGATAAATTGAAGAGGTTAGTGATCTTTGTGGATGATAGTCTCCTTCCCCAAAATGTAATGTTTCCATTTTCGACACGTTTGCGTGATGGAATACATCTCTTTATCATAGGTCGTGTATTTCCAAATTGTATCTGAAAGTGTCTCATTGTGATAGGCCATTGGATGCCCATGTTGGGTGAGAAATGCACCGATAGCATACTCAGAGGAATCTGTTTCAATTTGAAATGGTTGTTGTAGGTCTGGAAACATGAGTATAGGTGCAAAGTAGAGGCGGTACTTTAGCTCAACGAATTCCTTCTATTGGGACTCAGACCAGAAAACATTTCTTTCACTCCGCCATTTGTAACTTGACTCTGAGGCCAAGTGATATGAGAGGATCCAAACATGAACCTCCAATAAATATTGGCAAGGCCCAAAAAGTTGTGAAGCTCTATTAGAGTGGTCGAGGATGGTCAAACCTGAACGACTTGGATATTAGCTGGATCAACATGCACGCCTTGATCATCAGTGATGTAGCCCACATATTAGACCTGGCTTATGCCAAATGTGCATTTATCCAAATTGGCACATAGTTTGTGTTGTCACGGGGTTTAAAGGACCTTCTGAATGTGTTACAAGTTCTCTTCCCAACTCTTGCTGAAGATGAGGATGTAATCCAGATATACAACCATGAACGAGTTGGTGAAGGGTCGCAAGATGTCATCCATCAACCTCATTAAATTTGCAGGGGAATTTGTCAACCCAAAAGGCATGACCAACCACTTGAAAAGGCCCTCCTTGGATTTGAAGGCGGTCTTCCGTACATCTGTTGGTTCTATTGGCACTTGGTGATAGTGAAATTCAAATCAATCTTGTTGAAATACTTGGCCTCCTTGAGTTGGTCAAGAAGGTCATCAATCTGTGGGATTGGATACCTATTACTAATAGTGATTCTGTCTAGTGTCTGATAATCAATGTAGAGTCTCTAGGTTCTTTCTTTCTTCTATACAAGTATAATCGAGCTCCCACAATGTGAGGAACTCGGTCAGATGTGCCCTTTCTATAGTAACTCCTGATATGCCACTTGATTTCTTCATTTTCCAGAATTGAGGGGTGGTTAATCGACCCATTAGGTAGAGGTGCTTTAGGAGTTAGATCGATCAAATGATTGAATTGATAGTGCAAAGGTACCCATGTGGATGAGGATAAAATGTCCTTGAATTCTTCCACAACCTTATCCACCTACTTCCACTGCATGGGGGAACCATTCTTAAGGGCCATGGATGTGGCCACTATCCTCCCCTTGCTTTGAGAGTGAATCAGAAAGAAAAAAAAATTCCTAGTCTAGGAGATGATCTTACTGCATTGCTTAGCAAAGATCAAAGAGATGGAAATAGGTAGGGTTACCTTTGATATCTTGTATAATTTATTTCCCAAAGCAATAATAATAGTGTGAGGCTTGCACTCATACACAACATTACTCTTCCACAAGTATGGTTGTCCTAATAACTCATCAAAAACTTCAAGAGAAGCAACATCACACAGTACCTCATACGTGAAGGGCTTGATGTTGTAGGGAAGGCAACACTACTGGCTGACACAAAGATCTCATCCTTGGTGATGCCACCTAATGGTGTATGGCTGCGACTGTAGTGTGGTCGATAGGCCCAACCGCTTCACGACCTCTGCTGAAATAAGTTTATTTTGGCTCCCGCTATTGACAATGAACTACAACAGAGAACCCTTCACCCACATATGTGAGTTAAAGAGATGCTCCCCCTCCTCTAGACTTTGGGCTCAATACTATGGACCTTGGGGTTGGTGACAATGGCACTGGGTTCTATGTCAATAATCGATTTCCCCTTGTCGGTTTCTGGCTCAGAATCAGAACATGCATTGGACTCTAAAGCTTTCAACTCAACCACCAATGATTTCTTGACAAGACATTCATTTGCGTTGTGGGTGGGGATTTTGTGGAACTCACACCACTTTCTTGTGTCCTTTTTCATCTCCATGGTTCCATTATTTATTTGCAACTTCGATGGCTTGTCCTAGGTTGCTCCATTGTGGATTCGTCCTTTGTTTTGTGGTTTGGGGTTCTCTTACCCTTCTTCTGATTCACAGATCCAAAGTCGTGCTTCTTTTGTTTAAATTTTTGTTCAATATTGGTAGCATATCAATATGTTATGCCAATCGAGTAGATTTATAGGAAATATATTTCTTCCTGAATGCATTTGTGTAGATAGTCATGGTAATTGAGCACTAGATGTTGCTCAAAGTATTTGATACCTAGCTTTGTGCACAGAGTATGAAAAATATTTGCGAACTTATGCACATCTTGGTCCCTTTGCTACCATAGTGTGGGCCACTATATGTACTTGTCCTCATCGCTCCCCAAGGGGTAATACTTGTACTCATATCTCCCCAAGGGGTAATAGTTTCCCACCAGTCCTTGACATGGGGGGCAACCTTAAGCAATGTAGAAGTAATATTCTCCCTATTGAAGAAACTATGGACCGAAAAATAAGCTTCCAACATATTCAACCATTTATCTACAACATTTGCATCAATTTGACCTTTGAATATAGGAATATCGAAGTTCACTTTTACCTTAAATTGGGCACCACCTCTGAAGTGACTGTTGGATGATGATGCATTGACAGTGGGCATCCACTGAAGGATTTGGGAAAATTTGTCCATCATCTGATTCCTTTGTCACTCAAGGCTTCTTCGAGCAATAGTTTGATAGGATCTCATGCTCCTTCATCTTTCTTTTCTTCTTCCATGGGAGGTTGTCGATGTCAATAACAACAGCTTTGCAAAGTCTCAACCAATTCGAGTCTCAACTCCTTATACCCCGACCTCATTGAGGACATGCACATAAAAATAGAGAAAGAGAAAACCACTCCAATACCATTGATCTAGATTTATTAAGGAATGAAATGAAATACATTTATATACATAAACATAGAGATACAATGAACACATAACTTCAATTCATTAATAATAAAGTACTGAAAATTGTTCACATGCAGAAAGTAAATAAACTAGCTTAGGAGATGGTATCTTATCTCTAAGAAGATATTTGGTGGCTACATGCCTTCTAAACTATGTTATAATGAGGCTAGAAGGCCTATTTATTATTTTTTTAAAAATGGAAAACCCTAAATGTCCAAAAAATTAACCGTAGGAGATGAAGTGCCAAAAGTTTGTGGGCCTGGTTGGGGTAAATTGGTACATGAAATTCATGGGGTTGTAATTTTGGCATATGATCTTCATTTCACACGTACGATACCTTGTTAGAAATATCTATTTGAGGACTACAAATTTTGATTGAAAAATTACTAATTTAAACCTTGGGTGTGCCAATTTCCAAAAAAAAAAAAACGTTGTTTAGGGCCTCAAAATGGCTCTGGAAGTTCGGGATCTTGTTGTAGCAGCTACAACCACCCTCCAAAATTTTTCCTACGCTTCATTTTGGAGCCTCCCTCCTCAAATATTACCATATTGTATTCCAATGCTTAGGTACTTGTGTTTTCATCTGAACTTATCTATCGCTTTACAGCTTGTGTTCGCTTTCTTGCTTTATTGTCTAACCAAAAACTAACCCCCTGTGACTTGGTTGATCTAGTTCTTGCACTACCTTGGCAAACTGCATAGTCTTAGAGGGCAGCCATCCTTTCTCTCAGAAATTTCATAGAGCAGCCTAGCAGTGAGCCTTGCTCTCAATAATTGCACAGATCAACCCAACAGTGCTCTTTAGCTCCATAATTACGTAGACCCAGCTGGCAGCTTGTCTTCAGCTGGGAAATTGCACAGAGAAGTCTAGGCCAGCAAGTGAGCCTTTATCTCCAGAATTACGCAGAGCCAGCTAATATCCTACCTTCAACTGGGAAATTGAGTAGAGCCTGAGAGGCCGCCAAGAGCCACTCAACCCAGAAATTGCGCAGAACCATACTGTGCTCAGAAATTGTCAGTGCATGAACCAGAGAGTTGCCTGGTCCTCCCCAAAATTACACAATCTTTCTGAGCAGTGCATGGCAGTCTTCCTAAAAAGCAAGAAGCTAAGAGGAAAAGCATCCCTGGGAAGTAGGGAATCTATTATTAGCTTCCCAAAGGTGACACATTTCCATCTTTAGAAGTTTATGCTAAGTGTCGTTGTTGTCCTTGATCTCAAGCATACGCATCATGAACTCCATTTGCTCAAATCTGTGTAATGGACATCTCTAAAGCTCACTTATGCATTTGATCATCAAGCTCTAGCTTCCCTGGGAGATCAAGGAACCTTGAGAGCATTGTCATCGCTTTTCAAGGTGAGTTTTGCACTTATCGCCTTTTGTTGTTTTTTCTGCCACTTTGGTTTGTTTAGATTGTGAGAGTGCTTTTCCACTTGTTTTTTTGAATGCCCGCTGGTGTTTTAACTTGTTTTAGCTTGTAGAAGTGTTGTTTCAAGTTATACATTTCCTTCCCCAAGTGTCACATGAGTTTTCCCATTTTTGCACCAACAATTTTCAATGTGGTGACTCCCTTCACACGCTTCGTGTTCCTTCAGTTTGATCCATTGTTGCACTTGTTTTACATGCATACATCTACACTCAGACATATTTTCACTCATCCTTACATCATCCTGAAGATCGGCCTGTTTGCACACTCCCCATGGAGAAATCTGGGCTCCTCCTGCTCGGGTCTCACATTCAATTGCATACACTGCGCAATCCGGAAGCACAAGACCTCTGCCTTGGCTTCTGGAATTGCATAGAGGTTATCCTAGGTTGGCTCCAACTATGCACTGCATAGTTCCAGGATCTAGTCTCCCAACTTGGTCACTGAGACTGCACAACGCGTAGTCTCTCCCAGGCCCTGTCCCAAACTGAACTGCGCATTGCGCAGCTCTAGTCAGCAGGCTTCCACACTGACTATCAGGACTGTGTAGTGTGCAGTTCCCACAATCAGTCACTCACCCCTTGTCGGCCAAAACTACGCATTTCCTCTCATTAGATACCCTGGATGCTGCTTGATCATGATGTAAAGTTAGATTTGTAAGAGCTAACATTTTTTTTCCATGAGTGTAAGTTTTGTCCCACAGGTTCCACAATCGTGAAGCGCTTCTCTCCAGCAATCATTGTACCATTGGCACTGAAGAGAGTTGCTTCAAGAGTGACCACTGAAAGCAGTACTGGGGAATAAATTAAGCAAGCGCAAGTTTACTCGCTAATACATGTAGATTCCCAACTATTTATAGAAAATGATCCAACACTAACATGGAAGCAAAAACAACACCAATGGCAAAAGGCAACAAACTAGTACAGGATCAAGGAAAGAGGAAATCACTAACATAACAAAGGGAGGACAAAGTTGCAGAGCGAAAGCGCATTCAGTATTCATGCAAGCAGCTTTGACAATAGAAGCAAAAGGAAGCACAGGACACAGAAAGTAGAGTTGAGGAAGAGGAAAGAGCAGATCTTGAAAGTATTAGAACTAATATCGCAACAAGAAGAACGAGAGTTGAAGGAAAAGCAA
Source organism: Pinus tabuliformis (assembly GCA_031772625.1). Classification (NCBI taxonomy): domain Eukaryota; kingdom Viridiplantae; phylum Streptophyta; class Pinopsida; order Pinales; family Pinaceae; genus Pinus; species Pinus tabuliformis. Next base: position 365,955,194 of record CM062809.1, read on the forward strand.
GAGTTGAGAAGCAGAAACAGGGAGAAGAACAAAGGAAAGGCACAATGATAGAGCAACAACACTAATATAGTTTGATGAGATGGAACAACCAGTAGTGGACAAATGCAGGTTCCCTCACCTAAGCTAAGCACAAGAACCAAGTTTGGTAAGAGGTTGATAGGTACATGGAGCAGTTGATGCGCAAGGCCACCCGTGATGACTTGCGGTTGAGCGCAGACAATGTGTAGAAGTACATCGATGGTCCAACCACCCTCAGGACAATGTTGTGCATACTTCAAGATGAGATGGAAATAGGTTCCAAGACCATATGCCCAGATGCCACAAACGCAAGGGTCCGCCTTTAGCAAGACAACATCAAGCAGTTTAGGGACATCACAGCACAGTACCAAGCTTGGCATGTTGGAAATAATACTAAGAGGGGGGTGAATCAGTATTATCATATCAATACCTTAATTTTCAAAACTGAATTGTATATGCTACTTCAACTTAGTGAACTAGCGTGTACACGCAATTGTACTTAATGCAACCAGCATATATGCAGAGGTCTTTTGATTTACCAAATTATCATGCATTGAACATTAACCAATATATTAGGACTTCATTAGACAATGCAGTAAAAGCAGAATAAAGCATCACACATAAGCAACACACATGAACACCAAGATATAAGGTGGAAACACAATGTGGGTGAAAACCACCTGCTGTAATCGTCTCTGTCTTCTTTTAATAATAAGAAAAATCTATTTACAATTTTGTACTGGTGTAGTCTTATACCAGTACGCAGGCTTCTACCTGCAAAAGGCTACAACCTTCTCTCGTTCTCTAGCTTCTACTGGAAGGGAGCGACAACCCCCTAGCTCTTGTACTAGTTGATATGTTTACTAGTACGTAGGTGCTGGCCTACAGAAGGCTACAACCTTCTCTTTTCTTCCAGGGACCACGTTTCATAAATTTTTAGACTGGATCCATCAACAACATCATTCAATCATCAAACATATCTGCATCAACCAATCTCCTTTTGAACCAATCACAACCGAATCAACCAATCACTCCTACAACCCATCAATCTGATCTTTCAGAATGTTGTAACTAGAATACAGTAACCAGAACCCCAAAAAATTGCAACAGCAAATAGAAGCAACTAAAACATAGTTTATAAGGTATACGCTACTTCCATGTGTCGAACTTGCGTGCATACGTGCTTTCCTCAAAGTGAACCTGCGTATACGTTGTTTTGATATCCAGAACCAGCGTGTATACGCCGCTTTTCTAATGTGAACCTGCGTACAGATCTGTAAATGATGATTTAAACATTACAACTATTCCAGACTTCAGTCATACCCAGATCATATCATTTACAGAATAATATATGCATCAGTATTCAGATCTAGAATATTCATGAGCAAAAACACATAATGATAGTTCATTTTACGCCTTTAGATCCTGATCCATCATTAGATCTAGTTCCTCATCATCTGCTAAGGTTCTTCCTTGGTTCAGATCCAACAATGCACCATAACCCAATAACCTGCATACTAGATCTCACACTTCATCAGATATTTGATACTTGCACACCTTGGCCTAATGATCTTCCCCTCCTTTTATAGTTTGTAGGCCTTTCTCAATACCATGGACCAAAACCGCTTAGGACCAATACCTTGGACCAAATACCTACATTCAATACCTCGGACCCGATACCTTGGACCAATACCATGGATCAAAATACCATGGACCAATACCTTGGATCAAAATACCATGGACCAAATATTTCTGACCAAAACTTAGTTTTCCAAGGTATACGTGCTTTTCTTTTTGTGAAAGTGCATGTGTAAGTATACGTGACTTGTAAACAGTGAATCCGCACATATACGCGGCTTGGCCAAAGGTGAACCTGTGTATACCTCTCTTTCTTCATTTTGTGAAGTTTGATCTGTAACTCTGTGTTGTTAACCTGTTGTACTGTGATCTGTCATCTGAGTGAGTTGCCATCAAGGACAACACCTGTGTCATAATGCCAACAATCTCCCCCTTTGGACTTGATGGCAACACCAAGTCACTCTCCCCCTTTGGACTTGATGGCAACACCAAGTCACTCTCCCCCTTTGTCATCAAGGGCAAAGGGTCATGCTCCCCCTGAGTACATGTTGAATTCTCTGATATGCTGAAGTGTGCTGATTGAGCTCCTATGATCGAGTCCATGCTCCCCCTGAGCACAAGCAAGGTCTGCAAAAAGATAACATGACTCTATACATACATCACCAATGACCTTCCTATCACCAAAGACTCATACATACATCCATCTCCCAATCAAATGGGGATATACCAAATTTGACTCATCCACCCAACCAAGTGGGGATATACCAATTGTTTATACAAGAAACATTACATCATCCGTCCCATGCATAGTGGGGTTACAAATTAGGTCTTTTCATGACCTTTACATTAAATGATATACATGACATATATAACAAAGACCAAATATCTTAAACAAGACCATGATTTTCATCAGTAACTATCATCAACAGCATCTGTCAATCAGCACCCAGACCAGCAACCATGTTCTCCCCGTGAACCTGTTCCACCTGAAACAAAAACAACTATGTGGATCTGTACCAAGATCTTCTAAGATAATGCCAACAATGCATTATTAGAATCATATGATCCCTATGAACTTGTGCCAGATGTTCACTGTCAAATCTGATCATTTCATATATCAGAAGAGTTATCAAGGCATCATCATCAATCAGATATACATCAAGTTATCAACAACTTATGAGAGCCAACATATTGCCACATGTCATAAACATATTGTAACCAAAATCAAGCAGAGCAGATGATTCACTGAACCATATCAGACCCCTTTCTCCTGAGTCTGGCCCACTGCTTTTTCTCAAACCAACATATATGCAATTGTACCCACAGAAACCAGCATATGTACACAACTACACTTCATGAAACTCGTGTATAACCACCTTTCTCTGTAGAAGATAGGATCTAACATTAGGGTGATGTATAAATGACTCCCAGCTTTTGTCTGAGATATTCAAATGTCTCTCTGGGTAGTGGTTTAGTGAATATATCAACAACCTGTTCTTTGGAGGGAACATACTCCAATTTGACCTTTTTTTCAAGCACTTGTTCACGTAGGAAATGATATTTGATGGGTATATGCTTTGGCTTGGAGTGCATGACTGGATTCTTTGAAATAATGATGGCACCTGTATTATCACATAGAATGGAAATGGGTGGAGTACATGTGATCTGAATATCTTGCAAGGTTTGCATCATCCAAAGTAGTTGTGTTCAACAAGATGCAGCGACCACGTATTCTGCTTCAGCTATAGATAATGCAATTGAACTTTGTTTCTTGTTGAACCAATACACTAATCTAGAACCCATATAGAATGCACCAACACTAGTGCTTTTTCTGTCATCAACACTTCCTTCCGAATCTGTATCTGTATATGCATGAAGTGTAAGATCTGTATCTCTAGGATACCATAAACCAAAATCTTGTGTTCCTTGAAGATATTTGAAAATCCTTTTGACTACCTGAAGGTGTGATTCCTTGGCATTTGCTTGGAATCTTCCAACTATTCCCACATGATGCATGATGTCCGGTTAGGTACCTATTAGATAAAGCAAACTGCTAATCATGGATCTATAAGTTGGTTGATGTACCGCTGCTGATTCATCATTTGAGCTAAGATTGCATCCTATTACCATTGGGGTACATACTGGTTTAGAATCTTCCATGCCATACTTTTTCATGATTTGTTTGAGATATTTGGTTTGTGGGAAAAAAATACTATTTTTGTTTTTTTGAACTTGTAGACCAAGAAAATAGGTAAGCTCACCAAGAAAGGACATTTCAAATTCTTGTTGCATAACTGAAGCAAAATTATGACTCATGGATTCTTCATTGCTACCAAAAATGATATCATCAACATAAACAACAATTATTAGCAATTTACCAGTGTCAATCTTTGTATATAGATTGCTATCTGCTGACCCTTTTGAAAAACCCTGTTGGTGGAGATATTTGTCAAGCCGATAATACCAGGCCCTTCGAGCCTGTTTTAGACCATAGAGAGCCTTTCTGAGTTTGCATACAAGTGTTGCATCATTTCCAAGAATGAATCCTTCTGGTTGTTCAATATAGACTTCTTCTTCTAAGTCTCCATTAAGAAAGGCAGATTTTACATCCATTTGATATACTTCGAATTTCTGCAAACTAGAAAGAGCTAGAAACATTCTTATGGCTTCAAGTCTAGCAACAGGGGAAAAAGTTTCTTCAAAATCTATACCTTCTTGTTGAGCATATCCTTTGCAAACAAGTCTGGCCTTGTTTCTAATAACTTCTCCATTTTCGTTCAGCTTGTTTTTGAATATCCATTTAGTTCCTATGATATTCTTATCATGAGGTCTAGGAACTAATTCCCAAGTATTATTCTTTTCAATTTGCTCAAGTTCTTCATTCATGGCCTTGACCCAACATTCATCTCTGCATGCTTCATTTACATTTTGAGGTTCAGTGGAAGATAGTAATGCTAGATAGCTTGAGGCTTCGACAATAGTTCTTCTTGTCTGCACACCTACCCCTTTTTCCCCTAAAATTTGAGTTTCTGGATGATTTTTCTGAACATACCTGGACGAAGTCTTTTCTTCTATCGTTATCTATTCCTCTAGTGCTTGATTGATTTCTTCTTCAGAATCAGTGTGATTTAATGTGGGAAAATGATCCTCATCTCCTTCATTGTCATAATCTTCGGTTTTTATCTGTTTTGGTTTTTTGCATGCTTCATCAACTACAACATCAATACTCTCAATAATTTTCCCAAGTCTTTTATTATAACATTTATATCCTTTAATTTAGGAAGAGTAGCCAAGAAGAATACCTTCATCTGCTCTGGGTTCAAACTTACCAAGTTTTTCATCAGTCCTTTTGATGTAACATTTTGTTCCAAAAACTTTGAATTATTCTACAATAGGAGTCTTACCATATCAAAGTTCATGTGGAGTTTGAGTGTTGTTTACCCGAACATTTTCTTGGTTGAGAATAGTGACAGCGCCAAATGTAGCTTCACCCCAGAAGGTTGCAGGAGTTCCAAATTCATCTAACATAGCACGAGCCATTTGTTGAACAATTATGTTCATTCTTTCTACCACTCTATTTTGTTGAGAAGTCCTTGTGGTGGAGAACTGCCTTTTTATTACATGTTGTTCACAAAAGTCAAAGAATTCATCCGAGGTAAATTCCCCTCCTCGATCAGATCTGAGGCATTTGATTTTGCAATCTGATTCATTTTCAACCAAATCTTTGAAGGCTTTGAAATTTTCAAATGCTTCTTCTTTATGCTTTAGAAGACCTATCCAACAAATTCTAGAAAAATCATCAATGAACAATATAAAGTATTCTTCTCCACGAGGTGACTTTTTCCTTGATGGTCCATGTTATCACAAAATCTAACTCTGATAGGCTGTTGATCAAGTGGACTCTGAGTAACTCTTTCAAACCAATATTTTGGTTGAGGCTTAGCCTCCTCAACCTGAGAGGGCTCTCTCAATAGGTTTAAGATTTTTGATTAATGATTAGATGGCTAACTCTCGGAACAAAATGGACAAATGTATAATTGGTTGACTGGTTGAATCAAAGATTAGAAAAAATCTATTGGGCTATGGAGTCAAGAGAGTCTTCAACAAAACAACATGATCAACAAAACATGGAAGTCAAGGCACTTAGAGTTTAGGTTTATAAATAAAATAGTAACACAGTGAATCAACACAGTTTACAAGCATGTGAAGGAAGTTAGAGCATTTTCCAATGAATTTTATGTATCAAAAACTCATACCACTACAAATAAGTAATTGAAAAAGGCCATAAGAACATCAAACACATAAACTACTTGTGAATCTTGAGTAGTCAAACTAATCTCTGTATTAAGTTTGAAAAACCACAGTTTCTTACAATAACACAACTTTCTTTTGTTAATGAAATTCCCAACCCTGAGGAATTCGATTCTCATGCTTTATATAGATTTTTTAATACCTTGGATACTATGATCCATCTTTAGGGGAATTCAAATTCCTAACATTGACACCTATCTATTCATAAAACAAACTACTTAATTACAACTTGACAGCTAGCTGTCTTTAAGAGTCCTAATACAAATAGGAGTGAAACTCCTAAAACATGCTTTCAACAAAATTATCTATGACTTAAATACATTCTTTAATTAGCTTCAAATCCATGTCTTTGAGGTTTATGATGTCTCCATTATTGTTACAAACCCTGCTAAGTCATGACCTAACTGTTCCTGAAAACAAGGAGATAGAGTTCCTCCCTTTAAAGCCCTTGATCCTTTATGCTTATCTTCGAGTAGTTTTGCTGGTGTATATGTGGCATGTATTAGTGATCCCTTAAAACTTCATTTTCCACCTGTGCAAAAAGGGAAGCTCAAACATATGGAGGAAAGGATGAAACATGAATGTGCTACGAAAACAGCTTGTTTTCGTAGCACAACTTTTATATCACGTATGGAATACTTCTTGGAACTTTGCTTTCTGCACCACTACCATCTGAAACTTCATATATGATCCCATGTCTACCAGCAACCTCAAAACTTGGAATTAATCAGACCTTACCTTCGAAATGCATCTATAAAGTGCTAAATGGTCACCTTCAACAGTTTCATAGCGTGCTATGAAACTGTTGTGTATGCTCTTTTTCCAATACAGTTTTCAAAAATCTGTAGTTTGAGAATTTCAAAAATGCCAAAAATACCAAAAATCAAAACAACTTACCCTTATAAGATGTTCTTCTTCACAGATGACCTTCTCAAAACTGTTTTAAGATATATCCTTCACTGCCCTTTTTCATCACCCTGTTTCATTATTGTTGCAGCCCTTTCTTCAGATTTTGTTAACTATATTTCTAGATCTTCAATTTGTCTTTTCAATTTCCTGTTAGTAGCTCTCAATTGAGCATTCATCCTCCTTACAAATATGGCTTCTTTGATTGCAGGAATAGTCCAAGTAAAGTACTGAGTTTCACTACTGACTATTTCTAGTTTGGAAACTTTTTCAACTTCCCAGAGAGCCTTTACCCTTTTGAAATCTGTCTTTTCAGTAGCATGCCTTCTTTCTCTCATCCTTAGTCTAGAAATTTCATCATTAGCTACTCTTAACTTTCCTTCCATTTCTTCGTTTTTTTCTGTTTGAGTGGAAAAAACTCTGTTTTTTGTCACCTTCAGGTCTTGGTGATGAAAAGTCTACCAACTCTTCTTGAACAACGGAAGCTTCTTCTGTTTTCCCTAACTCAATATTGGACTCTTGCATCTTTTTGGATTGCCTGGTTAAGGGCTTTCTGGGCTTGAAAACAAATGTTGTAACATCATCCTCAAATTCCAGTTTCTTGGAGGGTTTCATTTTCTTTGACTTTCCTTTATCAAATTCTATGACATTTGCCTACACCAAAGGGGATTCTACAATATCAATGGCTTTTAAAATATCATTTAAATCACCCTTCAAGCTTGAACCTTCTCCCGAGATCACTGATTTACCCTTCTCCTTTGCAATTTGACTTCTAGTCAATCTCCTTTGAACTGGTTTGTTAGTTGACTGTTCTTGTGTCATTCCTTTAACCTCAGCTAAATTTTTCTTTGTAGATTTAGGACTTTCAAGAATAACTACTGATGTTTTGCTTACTTGCTCTTTCACCTACTTCCTAGGTTTCAACTTAACCAACATTTTTGCCCTGGACATTACATGCTTGCTAGTTTTTGCTGATGGAGTTCCTTTAACCTTAGGGCTAATGCCTGCATATTGATTTTCCGTTCCAAAATCACATAAAAACAAAAGCGAAGACCATTCTTTGTTGATCCTTTTGAGTTCATGAAGAACTATCAGTTTAATTAGACCATGATGAAAAAGGGAAGTTTCATATGCTTGAGATTTCAACTATACTTTATTTGCCATCTTAGCTACACTTCGATATAGGAAGTAAGGCAAATCTAAAGAAATCATACCAATAAAACACAACAGGACTTTAAAATGATATGAATAAACCTTTTGATATTTGCCTTCACAGGTAAAATAATGTTGAATGTTGAAGAGCAAGTTGGCATAGCTGTCCTTGATGTAGTTTCTAGGAACTGCCTTGGTTAAGTCTATTTCTACATACTCTAGCTTTAGAAACACCTTACATGGTTCCATGTCGAATCTGAAGTTTTTGAACCATATAATCACGAAAGCTATGATCTCTAGAGAAATTTTCAAGTTCAGCATTCTGACCTTTGTGCTTGAGCCAGTGAAATGTAGTGTAAACTCCTTTGTCACCTGAGTATGTCCTCCCTACAATTTTTTACAAAACTTCCAACATCTTTCTTTCTTGAAGGCTTCTACAACTGATTTATCTCTAACTAAGACCTCGGTGCTTTCAGGCTTTGTTCTTAAACAATGACCAAACCTGTGACTTTTCTTCTCCTCGGTCATCATTGCTTCTCAATTCTTGTAATCAAACCAGCCTCGCTTGCATATGGTGGTCAGCCTCGCTTGAATTATGGATGAGAGAAACCATGGTGAGAAATTACCAAAATCTTACTGTTCAAAAAAAATGATTTTGTTTGAGGGTTTGCATGCAAACTACAATGAGAGACTAGCCAACCCTTTTGAATTTGAAATTACCTTTCATGATGAGCCCTAAATTCAAAATGATGAGTTTGGATAGTAGCATGCTTAAGGAATGACTCCTAGCTGACACCTAATAATGAAAATTTTAATGGAATCTTAACAGATTGATGTTTGACAAGATTGTTCTACGAATCTGCGCTTTCGTAGCGCGCAAGGAAAAGTGCTATGAAAAGAGCAGCGTTTTCATAGCGCGAAACAGACATTTTACACTGTCTGCACTACGTGGTTTCGGGGTTAATTCCAAAAAATTTCAAAATGGTTTAAGCTATGAGTTTCTAAAAAGAACGTAAGGCTCATAAAACATGGAATAATATTGTTAGACTTTATTTGGATATGAAAAATGAGACCTATAAGTCTCCTAACCTATCACCTACCCTTTAAAACATAGGATGACTTGACACTTACCTAAGACCGTGATTAGGAAAAATGTAAACTCTTATTTTGGTGATAACAGTCCACATAAATCAGTATGAACAAGTTTAGGAGTCTTACTAGCTGACCCTTCCTTTTCGATGAATTGGGATTTGGTTTGCTTACCAAATTGACATGATTTGCATATAGTATTTTTAGGAATGTTGATATCTGGAAGATCACAAACATCCTAGAATCTGCATGCTTTTCTTATTTGAGAAAAGCTTAGATGTCCCAATCTTCTGTTGCATAGCCAGTTTTCATCATTTTTGTTTAGATAGCACTGTTGTTGTCCTCCCTTGAGTATGTATAGGTTGTTTGGAGTTCTTGTACCTTTAATCACGGTTTCTCCTGTGTCAAGCTGACGAACAACACATCCATTTGATCAAAACACTACTTCATTTCCTTGATCACACATTTGACTCACATTCAACAGGTTATGCTTTAAGCCATCAACATACATAACATTCCTATCTTTAACTTTTTCTTTCAAGAAAACAGAGCCTTTACCTTTTATAACAACAGGAGTTTCGTTTCCAAATGAGACATTCTTTTCCTTTTATAAGGCATTATATGAGTGTAGTTTTTCTTTGTCACCTATCATGTGTTTTGAGAACCCACTGTCGATGTACCACTGGTTTTCTTATCCTTCTACATATAAGGCTATACCACATCTTTCTGTTTGTGGTTCTTTCTTTCTCCATATTTTTGAATTTAATGGAGTTTGATTCTTTTGAGATATTTGCCCAAATTTACTCCTGCATTCATATTATTCATGGCCAAATTTGTTACAGATTGAGCATTCTATTTCATTTTCAAGAAGAGAAAAGTTATTATAGGAACTTTTTTCGATCCTTGTCACATTCCTTTGATTTCGTATTTCTCTAGTCATGATGGTTTTGTAAGCAACACATTGAGCAGTTTTGTGTCCAAAATTATGACATGAGAAACATTGACCATTTAAAAACTTCCTGCGATTATCAAATCTACTGACCTAGTGATTGTAGTTTCTATTGGTATTCATCTTTGAAGCAAATTGAATATGATTTACCTGAGGTTGTTTGTGGCTTTTGTTCATCCTTGTAGTAAATTGAGCCTGATTTACCTAGTGGTCTGCTTTATGCCTTTGCTGATGATTGTCAAACTGTTCACTTCTCTTTGCTGCATCAAGATAGCTTTTAGTGGAGGTTGACGGCTTTTGTAATTGAGATGCTTCTTCAGTATATCCAAGACCTATCTTTATCATAGGAGAACGCTGCACTTTGATAATTTCATTTAAGGTTTCTGATCCTTTAGCAAATCTAAGATTGAGAGCTTTTGTTTTCTCAAGATCCTTTCTTAGACCCACAATTTCACATTATAGTTTTTCATTGTGTTTTTCTCTTTCAGCAAGTTGGTATGTCAAGGTATCTATAATCATATACTTTTCTTCTAAACAGATTTTGAGTTTATAGATTTCTTCATAAAGGTCATCTTCATCTAAAGCATCCAAAAAATCATCATCTTCAAAATCCATCTGAAGTATATAGTCATTACTATTTTCATCTTCATCACTATTTGACAAACCATTGCTATCTTCATGAGTATAGTAGCTCTTTCTACTTACACTTTGTTTTCTATTCCATTTTGCAAATTCCTTCCCTTTATCATATTTATCTTTACGAGGACATTTGGCAGCATAATGACCGACTCTACCACAGGCAAAACATTTAAAAGGTAGTTTACCTCTGAATCTTTCGGAACCCCATTGCAGCTTCTTGACAAAGTTTACTTCCTCTTCCTCTTCTGAAAGATGTCCTGATGCATCGAGTTCTTCTTTTCCTTTTGTTGAAGCTTTAAATGTGGCTTCTCTCATATCTGATGGACCTCCTTTTCTCACCTCAAAGGCAGTTAAGATTTCGTGCAGCTGTGTCATAGTAATAGTTTGTAGATCCTGCTTTTCTTCTATGGCAGATACTTTTGATTCAAACTTAGCAAAAAAGGATCTTAAAACTTTTTCAACTAAGGTAACTTCCTTTATCTCTTCACCCAAATTCTTCATGCAATTAACAACCTCATCTATATGTAAGAAGTAACTAGATATACTTTCATCATTTTGCATCTTGAGAGTTTCATATTGAATTCTGAGAGTTTGTAGTTTAGCATGTTCTACCTGAGAGTCTCCTTCATAGCTTAGAACGATTTTGTCCCATATTTCTTTGGCGGATTTGAGCTGCATAACCTTGACAAACACTGATTGTGACAAATTTCCCAACAATGTATTAACAACCTTGGCATTGGTTTCATATTGCTTTTTACTTATCGTATTTGTAGGAATTGTTGATGGAAATGTATACCCTCCTTCCACGATTTCCCACACCTCTGTTCCAAGTGATTGAAGATAGGCTATGGTTCTTACCTTCCAATAAACAAAGTTGCTCACATCAAATATTGGTGGTCTGATGGATCCCTCGCTTTCTTGATTACTCATGATGATGGATCTCCTTCAAACAATCAAGCTTCTTCTGAAGGACCCGCATTGATACCAATTGTTGGAAATAATACTGAGAGGGGGGGTGAATCAGTATTATCAGATCAATGCCTTTATTTTCAAAATTGAATTGTATACGCTACTTCAGCTTAGTGAACTAGCATGTATACGCAACTGTACTTAATGCAACCAGCGTATATGCAGAGGTCTTTTGATTTACCCAAATTATCATGCATTGGACATTAACCAGTACATTAGGAATTCATTAGACAGTGCAGTAAAAGCAGAATAAAGCATCACACATAAGCAACACACATGAACACCAAGATATAAGGTGGAAACCCAATGTGGGTGAAAACCACTTGTTGCAATCGTCTCTGTCTTATTTTAATAATAAGAAAATTATGTTTACAATTTTGTATTGGTGCAGTCTTATAGCAATACACAGGCTTCTACCTACAAAATGCTACAACCTTCTCTCGTTCTCCAGCTTCTACTGGAAGGGAGCTACAACCCCCTAGCTCTTGTACTAGCTAATATGTTTACTAGTACGTAGGTGTTGGCCTACAGAAGGCTACAACCTTCTATTTTCTTCCAGGGACCATGTTTCATAAATTTTTAGACTGGATCCATCAACAACATCATTCAATCATCAAATATATCTGCTCAACCAATATCCTTTTGAACCAATCACAACTGAATCAATCAATCACTCCGACAACCCATTAATCTGATATTTTAGAATGTTGTAACTAAAATACAGTAACCAGAACCCAAGCTAGAACCCCAAAACACTGCAACAGTAAACAGAAGCAACTAAAACATAGTTTATAAGGTATACGCTACTTCCATGTGCCGAACTTGCGTGCGTACGTGCTTTCCTCAAAGCGAACCTGCATATATGTTGTTTTGATATCTAGAACCAGTGTGTATACGCCACTTTTCTAATGTGAACTTGCATATAGATCTGTAAATGATGATTTAAACCTTACAACTATTCCAGACTTTAGTCATACCCAGATCATATCATTTACAGAATAATATATGTGTCAGTATTCACATCTAGAATATTCATGAGCAAAAACACATAATCATAGTTCATTTTACACCTTTAGATCCCGATCCATCATTAGATCTAGTTCCTCATCATCTTCTAAGGTTCTTCCTTGGTTCAGATCCAGCAATGCACCATAACCCAATAACCTGCATACTAGATATCACACTTCATCAGATATTCGATACTTGCACACCTTGGCCTAATGATCTTCCCCTCCTTTTATAGTTTGTAGGCCTTTCTCAATACCATGGACCAAAACCGCTTAGGACCAATACCTTGGACCAAATACCTACAGTCAATACCTCGGACCTGATACCTTGGACCAATACCATGGACCAAATATTTCGGACCAAAACTTAGTTTTCCAAGGTATACGCGCTTTTATTTTTGTGAAAGTGTGTGTGTATGTATATGTGACTTGTATACAGTGAACCCGCATGTATACGCGGCTTGGCCAAAGGTGAACCTGTGTATACCTATCTTTCTTCATTTTGTGAAGTCTGATCTGTAACTCTATGTTGTTAACCTGTTGTATTGTGATCTGTTATCTGAGTGAGTTGTCATTAAGGACAACACCTATGTCATAATGCCAACATGGCATTAGTACATGATCGAGAAGCATCAAGTGGGTGTTTCTGAGTGGGTATTTCCCCAATCCTCAGAGTCATAGTGTTTTGTCTTGTTAAGATGTCTCTAGCCTATTTTGTCTCATGTGGGTACATGTGGAAATTGTATATTATTGTAAAGATGTTGTAAGTGAAATTCCAAGTGTCACTAGTGGAATGTGAATAGTCACTATGTAATGTAATGCATTTTGTAAAGAAGTTGAAGAGTTGTGAGGGTAGACGAAGAGTCACAAAGGGGAATGTCGAGGGTCACTGATGAGCCCCAAAAATGGATAATTATATGGGCTCATTCAGCCTCCTAATTCGACTTAATCCACCATTCTCATTAGTTTATTGCATGTTTCTTATTATATTTATGCTAATAGAGTGAATTGGGTTAGTCATTATGCCAACAAGTCTAATGGGTGCTTTGTGCAGTTTTTTGGTCAATTTCGAGACAAAATCAAAGGTTTTAATGAGCACTTGGCAGCCAAATTCGTGGAAGAACAAGGGAGAGGATTTGTAGGAAGGTGTCCCCTTCATTTATGGGCCCTTACCTTGAATTCTCCACCATCAACTCAGAGTTTAAGGGCCACCACATCAATTATCACAAGGGCAGCCGAGCAAGGCCTAATAAAGTTGTTATTAACTACAAGTTTTTGCAGCCGAGTTCCTAAAGTTTAGGAGGGTTGTTGGGGTCCTCAATTTGTATAAATAAGAGGGCTTAGGGCCTCATTTAGGTTGGCAGAAATTAGCTAGTTGGCAGTTCGATTTTAGTCATTTTTTAGGCAACAGGTTAGCTCTGCATTTCAGCACATCTTCAAGCCTTTTCTTGTGGACAGTTTTTGATGTAACTATTATTTCTTGAGCAATAAAGATGAATCCAGCATTGCAGCAGCTCTAATCTTTCTCAGGAGGCGGTAGCTCTTGGGGTTGGGCCCAACCCAAGTGCCCAGTACCTCCTTTGTTTACTTTTATGTGTTGTTGCTACATTCTTAGAATAAAATCTGCTATTTAGATTTAAATCTTGTTTTGTTATTTAGATTGCTCTTGATGATTAAAAAGACTTTTCATGTTTAGATTGATTTGATACGTTAATAACAGAGAATATCTTCCGAAAAAGGCTATCAAGCACCTCTGATCTCACCTCTCCCTCAGTGGGACCATGAGCTGGGGCCAAGGTGTCCTTGCTGCCACCAAAAACATTGTCTTTGCTTCATCATGCAATTATTAGTGTTAGATTCTCATTTGCAGAAGTTGATACCAGTTGTGGTTACATGCTCAGGTTCATGATTGCTTAGTTTGCATAGCTATTTCACATGATTTCGTTGCAAATAAACTGTTGTTCATTTTCTTTGTTGTTATTTAGGTCAAATTAGGTTAAAGTAGCTAGGTTCTTGATTTTCCGAGTCTTTGTTTGTTCAATTTGAGAAATAACGTGCAGAGCACCTGTGAAACCTCCTCTCCTACCCTTACCCCATCCATGCAACCTGCTTCATCCTCCAACTTAGATTCTTGCCTCTTATTTGCTACGTTTTCTCCCTTTGCCGTAATTTCTACATTCTTGTGCATCATTGCTCCCTCCATCCTTGAACCAAATCCAATCGCTCCTTAGCCTCATGCGCCAGGTCCTAGACCCCTTAACATCCTTATCCAGCCTCCATGTCCACTTTCCCACCATTTTTCCTCCATCAACCCTCCAAAATCCTCTTTTCGGAACATCCTGTAGAAAATTTACAGAACATCCTGTAGAACCCCTGCAGACTTCCTGTAGAAGCTCACAAAAGCACTTTCTTGATAGCCAAAATTTGTGAAACTCTCTGGAAGGGTGCTAGGGACCCCTTAGGCCCTCTTCTAACCTTCCCAACCTCTTGCAAGAATTTCCTTTCGCCAATCCACCTATGCACAGTCAAAAACAGTTAAAACTCATGCACAATAATTCTGCCAACTTACTCAAAAATACAAAAAGATGTTTCTTTTCAGATTTCACTTCAGAAGTAGCTTAGTCATGTGAATTTTACCTTTCTAAGAGTCAATGGCATCCATTTCTACTGCTTTCATTGCTTTTCTTGCACCAGTAGGGTTAGTCGGTAAAACTAGGGTTTGCTAGGGTTTGCATTTCCTTTCAACTTTCCACTTCTTTCTGCAAGTAGATTAACCTCCTTTGAGTTAGCTTTCATCCATCAATTAAAAAGCTTCTTCTAAGAGCTCATAGAAGTTGGCTTAAGCTCCTAGCGGACTTGTGCCAGCTGATCAAGTGACAGCCGCGGCAAGAGCTATTACTTGTGCATACAGCACCGTCTCTTCCAAGTTTGTTACGAACTACCGGGTTGATAAAATTAAAGAAGGGAGTTCCAAGAGTTGCAGCATTGTTGTTGCAATACTAGGGCCCACCATATTTTTGGCACCGTTTCCGGGGAAGCGTCAGAGTATTGGCGATTGCTGCTTTTCTTCTATTCTCTACTACAACCTTCTGCTAAGTAGTTTATTTCAGCAAGTGTAGGGTAGATTGTTTCATTTCCATTCTGCAATTTCATTTCCGCAAAAGTATATTAGACATTTCCTGCTTTCAATTCTGCAAGCATAGATTAGCATTTCAGTTCCGCAATTTCAATTCTGCAAGCATAGCCTAGCATTTCATTCCTGCAATTTCATTTCAGCAAAATAGATTAGTCCTTTCCTGCTTTCATTTCAATTCTGCATTTTCATTTTAGCAAGATAGTTAGTTGCAGTTCAATCTATTTTAGTTTTTGCAGGTACAAGCAGAAAGAAACAAAAATCAACGAAAAAGATTTCATTTCATGCCTTGTAGGAGTAGAGATAAGTCAGAAAAATGTTTGCACAACACTCCCACTGCTTCACACAGCCAACCTTCTCTCTTCTTCGATGGCTGTGATTAAGAAGAACCCCTAGGTGGACAACAAGACATATTTTGAAGAACCTCTAGGGGAGAAGAAGAAGAAAACATTCCTCTGGAGCAAATGGATACAAATAGAAGTGTTGGGAGCAGTACCTTATCCAACATTGAATTTGCAAATCAGATGGAAGATTTCAAGAGCGAGATGAGGCAGTTTCTTGCCATGCAACTAGATATCTTGCAGATCCAAAGGAAGCAAGAGGAAGCCAAGAGGGCTTTGGACATCTTTTGTCCTAGGTGCACCAGAAATCATCCTAGGAACAAATTTCCAATGCACTCCCTGGAAGTGTGTTTCATCTGTGAAGAATACCATCCTACGAATCAGTGCCCTTCCTTGCCTGGACTTAAAGCTGCATATCAGAGAGCCAAAGGAGCCACTAAATCACTCTATTATATGAACCAAAGGAGGCCACATGGACCCATACCCTACCAGCAGGGAATGCAAGGGACATCCCAGACCTATTACGACCCCTATCAAGCCACTTCCATGCCTTCTTGGGGTCCCCCTGTTCATCCTTCCTACTCCACACCCCCTCCTTGGTCATATCCTCCTCAATACCATGCTTCTCCAATTGCTCATTCGTTTCACTCTTATGCTCAGCCATAGCCTCAATGGAATGCACCTCATCAGGGGTGGAGGCCCCAGTACAACTCTCCTCCTGCTCCTTTTCCTCCACCATCTGCTCAACCGCAACCATCGCCTCCTGCTCCACCAAGGCAACTCCAAATGCCTGCCCAACCACAACCCCATCTACATCCATCTCAAATATACACCCCCACTCAACTACCCATACCACCATTTCCAAACTCGCACATTGGAATAGCTCAACCCAATTGCAAAGCTGAGGCACAACATGTCCAAATGACTCCTCTTGAGCTCAATGATCTTCACCATAACTCAGGAAGAGTATTGCAAAAAAGAGATTATCTTGAAAGCATTGAAGGACCACATCCAGCAAAAGAAGATTCAAAGGAGGAGATCAAAGAACCATGGGCTGCACTAGATGAAGAGAAGACATCAGAATCAGAGATCAAGAGAGCTCCCTCATGGTTACCATCAAATCCTCCATGTATTCAAGAGAAAACTCAGCAAAAAGAGGAAGATGTGAAGGTCATGATAGAAGAAGATATGGAGAATGATCCAGATCAGCAAAAGGACCAAGGATATCATAGCTATATTGAGATATGGTTCCAAACGGTCACTAAGTTACAGCAGTACTCTCTTCCTCAACTTTGTTTGACCCCTTCAAGGACAAATCATTTGGTCTCTGAAATACGGATAGATGTCAAAGCATGCATTTCAAGCCTCCACATCATTTTGTCTCTAATCTCGATGTGCACATGGCTCCATTGGAAATATTCTTATACTTGAAAATGATTTTGTTTTTCAAGTAGGGTAGTGTAGGAAAAAAAAATGAAAATAAGAAGAAAATAAAAATCTAAGGTGAAAACCTCCTCGGAGGCGCCTCAGATTGGCTCATTGATTGAAAACCTCCATGCGGCGGTCAATGGGTTGAAAAAAAGAGAAAAGAAAAAAAGCATAAGATCCTTGGTGAAAACCTCCCTTGGAGGCGCCCAGGGCAGGCAATTAGGGTGAAAACCTCCATGAGGCGCCCTAGTTGTTTTTCAAAAAAAAACAGGCCTAATCTCTGTGAAATAATTGCAGGTTGCAGGTAAGGAGGGTCGTGCAAAACGAGGATAAGGGTCCATACCAGGCTACAGGACATCCCTACAGACACTCCCTCCATGGCCACACGCCTTTCCTAGGATTTGATCACATTCAAGTCGAGATTCCACCTTCTACAGGAAGTTCTGGGCTTTCTACAAGAAGTTTTGTATTTCTACAGGAAACATCCTGTAGAACCTTCGGGGAAGCCAAAATCGATTTTGGAGGGGAATCCGAAGGTTGGAATCTATTTTTTAGGCCTGTAGCCACCCCTGTTTCCATCCCTCACCTTTCTCCATCATTTTTTCCACCTCATTGTGCTTCTTTTATGAAAACTGTGTTTTCCACAGGAAGTTCCTATAGAAATTACAGAAGGCTGGAAATGGATTTCAAAAAGGCAGTTTGGTGAACATGATAGCTTCCTAAAGGGTTCATAACTCCTCCTACAATCTTCAAACTCCTCCTCCATCATTTCCATGCCTACATCACAGCCCAAGCTCATTTTTTCTTACCATGCAAAAACTACAGAACGCTTGGAAGAAAAAATGCATAGAACAGAAATCTGTTTTTCCCCTCATGTGAAAACCATGCATCCATTTACAAAACAATTTTACGAGAAGTTGTATAGGGATGATGGCAACATGCCCGAGCAATTTCAGCCAATTCCGATGCACGGTTTCCAAGAAATCAACCTCCATCACCTTCAGCCATTTTTGCATTTTCTCCATATCCGTCCATCCGTTTGAAAAATTGTTTCATGGGGAGATGCATATACGTGATAGTAACCTACCCAAGCAGTTTCATCGAATTCTGATGCACGGTTCCGATAAATTGACCCCTGTAATCTTCAGCCATTTTCAGTTTTTCTCGATATCCATGCATCCATTGACCACAATTTTGCTATGGGAGGTGCATAACAATGGTAGAAGCATGTTTGGAAAGTTTCAAGTCAATCCAATCCATCGTTTGGGAGCAATGGAGAAAACAAGTTGTTGTCCTGTAAAAATTCAGCGTCAACAGCCTGAGGGGGCAAATTTGAAGGATGAAATTGGCTCCTGCAGCTTAGATCCAGCCAGAGGGTACCTGCACAAGAAAAATAGCCATGAATCAGCAACCAAGCCATCATGCAACCACAGAAACAAATGCATGCAGCAGAAGGAAAGGTCACAGCACCTCACAGCAACCACATTCGACTTCCAGGTACATGACTAAACTCGTTCCTCTGATTGCATGAATGTAATTTGAGAACTGCATGAACAATGAGATGGTTGTGATTAAAAAAATCGGTGGCCAGCTAACTGGCCACCCTCATCCAGTTCAAACAACGCTCGGTGGGTGAATACGACACGTGTGCTCAGCCATCTCAAGAGGAAATCTAGAAACAGGTAGTGGTGACCGTTTAAACTTCAATGTAATTGATGGAAGTGATTATAGGTAGAAAACATGAAGTTTCGGGACAACACTGCCATCTGCATGGGGCCAACGCACATTTTTCCACCTCATCCCCTCACCACGAATCACGCCACAATTAAAAAAATGCTCGGCTGAAACTCACACCACCTGCTGTTCATTTGCACTTGCAACGTCCTCAACTGAAGTATGCATCCTCCGCTTCCACAAAATGATTAACTAGTCGTCCTCCACCAGTTTTTCTACCTATCTTCGAGATTCTATTGCGTATTGGGCTCACTCAGAGGTGCAGTAGCATTCTACAGGAACCGGGGGGGGGTCTTGTACAGGAAGTACAGCACAACTTTCCGGACCAGGGAAGCCTGGACTTTTCCACGTCGAATTTGGAGTTCCGAGAGAGGTAGGCTCGAAAACACTCTTCCATGTGTGGTATGTTTCAAAAAGGTGGTGAAATTGAACTGTCTTGAATTGGAAAGTCCGAGAAAAGTCTGCCTATGAGTCGAAAATAGCAGTTTGCCTGTGTGTTGCACAGAATTTCTCAGTTGGTTCTGCATCAAAATTCTCCTCCACAGTTTCTGTTAAGAAAATTCCTCCTGTAGAAAAGATAAAGCACTGTGAGGGCTAACCTGTGTATGAAGAATTTGAATTTACATGGTTGTATGTATGCTGGGGATGAAAATTGAGCTCTATGCCCTGTCTGTGGAAACCTAATTCTTCCTTTTATACACGGACAGCCAAGTTTTGGGCAGCGAAAGCATTAGAACCAGCGAATTGGTGCAAATTAAAATATAAACACCCGAGAGATCCTTTCTTGAAGTTCAAAGGAGGAAACCATAAAACAACAGTCCCTCTCCGCTCAGAGCATAAAACAGAGCACTCTCACCATGCCATGGGGGGTTTATCAGGAAGGAACCCTTGGATTCCAGTAAATTGCGTGAACATCCCGAGGTGGTGAACCTCTTCACCCGTGCCAATTGGATGACCTTTTGTGACAAAATTCAAGGTCATGATAATGAGATAACGGAGGAATTCTTAATGTCCCTGCAGCCTAAATCAAAGACACAAGCCACAGTAAACTTCAGAGGGTTGACCCTAAATCTTACCCCTGAACTCATTAGTCGAGTTACTGGTCTGCCATTAGGGATACCCTGGAGCAAAGAGGAGAGGGCATTGGGCCAAAAAGCCAAGAAAGAATTCTTCCTACCCGAGGAACATTTTGTAGAAGACAAGAACAAGGTTCGGAGAACCAGCCTACCTCCTCTTTGGAGCGAAGTCAGTCTCCAAATCATGAAATACATTACCTATGAAGGGAGGTTCAGCATTGTCTACGACTATCATTTCAGGTTGCTAAGTGAACTAAGGCATGGACTGGATTTACCTCCAGAAAAGAAGTTAAGCATTCCCTATTTTCTTTTGCAGTCATTAAGTGAATGTGCCACAAAATTGAATGAAGGGACACCGGATTAGTTAGCCCATCATGGGTTCATAAAACTTTTGGTAGAATATGCCCTCCACACCTACGTTGTCCCCCTCTCTGGGGAGATTTTTTGAAACATGTCTCGAGATGATGATATTAGAATTCTGACCAAGGGGCTCACCTCATCCAGCAGTGAATAAGGGGAACACATTGAAGCAGGACAGAAAACCAGTGGTAAAGAAACACAAGACAGACCACCACAGAAAGAACAGAAAGGGAAACGAGGAAAAGGCCAAGTTGTTGAGCCTAAAACTGTGGGAGGAACAATGGCACAAACACCCAGGGAGAAACGATTGCAGAGTAGAGCAAAGAGGACTGAAAAGGTCCAAACAAAGGAGGGCACAACCAAGGCAACCACACAGAAATTAAAAGGAAAGACACATCCAGCCAAGCAAACCGAAACAGTTGAAACAGTTTCTACAGGAAGCATGAAAACAGTCAACATAGGACTTTCTACAGGAAGCATGGAAACAGAGCAACAAAAGGAGAAATCACCTGAGATTTTGGCCATGGAGGCAGCAGCCATGCTTGCCACCATTAGCACACCTCCAAGACCAAAAAGGAAGAGAAAGAGGCAAACTTCCATGTACTTTAAAGCGAGGAGGAGCACACAGATCAAAGTAGGCAGACCCTAGCCACAGTCAAAGGAGCAAATTGTCATTAAGGACACAACAGCTAAACAAAAGGAGGAGTCTCCTTCAAAGATATCCATCACCTATGAATGAGGAAGCCAAAAACCTTCACTTGGAGAGAGAGAATTCAGATGATGGACTCAAAGACAGCTCTATAGGAAGCTGAGACAGTTCTATAGGAAGCTGAGAATTCTCTACAGGAAACTCGGGCTAAGCTAAGAGAGACCAAGAAATTGGAGGAAAAGGCGGCCAAACAATCACAGGAAGAAGGAAAGACAAGGAAACATCTGATGAATAGCAAAGAGAGGACAAGCTGCCAACTGAGGTTGAGGCTTTAACAAAACTTCTACAGGAAAAGGAGCACAGGCAGTGGGAAGAAATAGAGAGAAAGGCATGGTTTCATGACCGAGAAGAGGACATCACTTCAGAAGCTTGGCATGATAGGGAGGCCACCAGGGCCATCAAAGATGAAGAGATAGATTAGTTGCTCAGAGGATGAGCAACACTTTTAGTAGGGGGGTGATGATGAGCCCCAAAAATGGATAATTATATGGGCTCATTCAGCCTCCTAATTCGACTTAATCCACCATTCTCATTAGTTTATTGCATGCTTCTTATTATATTTATGCTAATAGAGTGAATTGGGTTAGTCATTATGCCAGCAAGTCTAATGGGTGCTTTGTGCAGTTTTTTGGTCAATTTCGAGACAAAATCAAAGGTTTTAATGAGCACTTGGCAGCCAAATTCGTGGAAGAACAAGGGAGAGGATTTGTAGGAAGGTGTCCCCTTCATTTATGGGTCCTTACCTCAAATTCTCCACCATCAGCTCGAAGTTCAAGGGCCACCACATCAATTATCACAAGGGCAGCCGAGCAAGGGCTAGTAAAGTTGTTGTTAACTACAAGTTTTGGCGGCCGAGTTCCTGAAGTTTAGGAGGGCTGTTGGGGTCCTCAATTTGTATAAATAAGAGGGCTTAGGGCCTCATTTGGGTTGGCAGAAGTTAGCTAGTTGGTAGTTCGATTTTAGTCATTTTTTAGGCAATAGGTTAGCTCTGCATTTCAGCACATCTTCAAGCTTTTTCTTGTGGACAGTTTTTGATGTAACTATTATTTCTTGAGCAATAAAGATGAATCCAGCATTGCACCAGCTCTAATCTTTCTTAGGAGGCTGTAGCTCTTGGGGTTGGGCCCAACCCAAGTGCCCAGTACCTCCTTTGTTTACTTTTATGTGTTTTTGCTGCATTCTTAGAATAAAATCTGCTATTTAGATTTAAATCTTGTTTTGTTATTTAGGTTGCTTTTGATGATTAAAAAGGATTTTCATGTTTAGATTGATTTGATAGGTTAATAATAGAGAATATCTTCAGAAAAAGGCTATCAAGCACCTCTGATCTCACCTCTCCCTCAGTGGGACCATGAGCTGGGACCAAGGTGTCCTTGCTGCCACCAAAAACATTGTCTTTGCTTCATCATGCAATTATTAGTGTTAGATTCTCATTTGCAGAAGTTGATACCAGTTGTGGTTACATGCTCAGTTTCATGATTGCTTAGTTTGCATAGCTATTTCACATGATTTCGTTGCAAATAAACTGTTGTTCATTTTCTTTGCTGTTATTTAGGTCAGATTAGGTTAAAGTAGCTAGGTTCTTGATTTTCCAAGTCTTTGTTTGTTTAGTTTGAGAAATAATGTGCAGAGCACCTGTGAAACCTCCTCTCCTACCCTTACCCTATCCATGCAACCTGCTTCTTCCTCCAACTTAGATTCTTGCGTCTCATTTTCTATGTTTTCTCCCTTTGCCGTAATTTCTACATTCTTGTGCATCATTGCTCCCTCCATCCTTGAACCAAATCCAATCGTTCCTTAGCCTCATGCACCAGGTCCTAGACCCCTTAACATCCTTATCCAACCTCCATGTCCACTTTCCCACCATTTTTCCTCCATCAACCCTCCAAAATCCTCTTTTCGGAACATCTTGTAGAAAATTACAGAACATCCTGTAGAACCCCTGCAGACTTCCTGTAGAAGCTCACGAAAGCGGTTTCTTGATAGCCAAACTTTTTGAAACTCTGTAGAAGGGTGCTAGGGACCCCTTAGGCCCTCTTCTAACCTTCCCAACCTCCTGCAAGCATTTCCTTTCGCCAATCCACCTCTGCACAGTCAAAAATAATTAAAACTCATGCACAATAATTCTGCCAACTTACTCAAAAATACAAAAAGATGTTCCTTTTCAGATTTCACTTCAAAAGTAGCTTAGTCACATGCATTTTACCTTTCTAAGAGTCAATGGCATCCATTTCTACTGCTTTCATCGCTTTTCTTGCACCGATAGGGTTAGTCAGTAAAACTAGGGTTTGCATTTCCTTTCAGCTTTCCGCTTCTTTCTGCAAGTAGATTAGCCTCCTTTGACTTAGCTTTCATCCATCAGTTAAAAAGCTTCTTCTAAGAGCTCATAGAAGTTGGCTTAAGCTCATAGCGGACTTGTGCCAGCTGATCAAGTGACAGTCGCGGCAAGAGCTAGTACTTGTGCATACAACACCGTCGCTTCCAAGTTTGTTATGAACTACCGGGTTGATAAAATTAAAGAAGGGAGTTCCAGGAGTTGCAACATTATTGCTGCAATACTGGGGCCCACCAGTCACCCCACCTTTTGTTATAAATAGAAGCTCATAACTAATAGAACAAGATTTTTGGGGAGCGAAGCTTTTGGCTAGGCATTGCTTGAGAAGGCGTGGAGAGTATTGTGACAAGCCTTGGCTTCTCCACAATGTAGAGCGAGTACATCTCTTTGGAGAAGCAGGTGGTGTTGACTGTAATGTTCCACTATTGGGGCTAGTGGTTGTCATGGTGTATGTATGGATGCAACTTTCACTTAATAATATAACAGAGCCAACATGTTTTCATGCATATGTTGTTATTGTAGTTGGACTATTTTGGTTTCTTTAGCAATGCATGTTATTTAACTTATGCATTTGTGTATAAATCATTTTGTATGCAATTGTATGAATCTTGTTGCAGACGTGTTGTTGGTTTAACCCATCACTTTGGATTGTGGACTATTTTGCTTTCCAGCTTGTGATGTCATTCAGCATGTGTGTTCCTTTCAGGTTCCTTTCAATGAGACACTTCCTTTTCCTCTCCATGTTATAGAACCCCCATGCATCTCACTTGACTCACTGCAAGGTCACACACTTACTTCCGATAAATATATCACACTTACCTCTGCACGTTATCACAATCAAGGTATTTCTTTACTTCCCACTACTGGGACTCCTACTCCAAATGGCCTGAGGTCTATTTGGGACTTCTTACAGGGGAGATCCCCTAATATGTTGGCGGGTCCAGCACCATCAACATTTTTGGTGCTAGAAGGAGGGCTAGATGACAAGCTAAGTCCTCAAAGTCTGTTTTGAATCTCTGCACATTCTTCATGACTTACATTACAGTTAATCCTCTGACATGTCTGCCTCCTGGACGTGATTTTGAAGTGTCGAAGGATCCCTTTAATGTCTTTTCATGTTTCACATATGATGGTGAAGGTAGACCATCTTTTCTTAGTCACAGAGCTTCCTTCATGGTTTTTTGTGAAACGAATGAAGTCCTCGAGGATGACATTGCCTACTCGATGTTCACATCACGCTTAGAGGGAATGCACTATAATTGTGTGTCACATTGCCTGCAACCTCCATTCACTCTTATGATCAGATGATCGAAGAGTTGGCCTATGATTTCTATCATTATGATCGTAAAGCACTCAATAAAAAAAATTTGCAATTACAGAAAGCACCTGATGAATCCCTTTTGCAATTTTGGAATCGCTTTTGTAATCTCGCTTTTCAAATCCCAAAAGATGAAATTGATTGGAAATTTCTCAATGAAAGATTTTAGTATCTTCTTCACATATCTGAAAATCCTCATGTGTTAGAATCATTCAAACCCCTCCCAACATACCTCAGTGTTAGAGCTGCCAAACCCAAGACAGACAAGGTTGCTGTCACAAGTGACCCTCTATCTGCTTCTCATCAAACAACTCTAGCTCCATAGTGCGAGGTGGGAGAAGTTGTGAACACATCTGTTGAATTGTCACATCCTCCCACCCCACCTCCTCTGGATATCTGCGCAAATTTGGCTTGCAAGCGTGTTGTTGTCACTTGAACTTGTTCTCTCAACCTCCACCCTCTCATTATGTTGATCCTCTGGATTGTACTGTGTCGTGTTCTCCCATTTTGGACTCCACTTTCGTTCTTCACGAGGATCAAGTTATCGACAGAGTTGGTGTTGAGAAGCCAAACTCCGTTGTCATTTATGATAAGTATGTATGGGAATCTGAAGAAGAACCTGTGGTGAAGGATGAACCTCTGTCCACAACTCGTCTTCTCTATCCTGACATATTTTGTGATCTTTCCATTTCTAATTTGTCTTGTCAAAATTCATTCCTGGATGTTTCTATTTATGATCATCACAAAACACACAAGATGTCAATCTGTCATTTGATTATGGAGAGGACAAATCATTCCTTCTGAATCCACTCAATCTGTCATCTGTTATTTCTGAAAATTCAGAGGGTGCAAATTTTTGTTTCTCATCTACCCCTCTATATGATTCATCATATCATGAGGATGCCGATGTATATCTCAAATTTTATGATCGTGGCTATCATGATCTCTTCACTCCATTTGATCACGATGTTGATTCATTGGTTTTTGATCTTTCCAAGCCACCGATCTTTGATGATATACCTGCTGACGAAGTGGAAACCTCGCAAGATGTCGAGGCACTTCAGCCCGAGCTAATGGTTGTGTCAAGTTCTCACTGTCTTGAGGTCGGTTCCGATCTCGATCAGAAATCTGTTGAACCACATCAGGCTCCTCATCATTCTCTCGTGCACATTGAAAATAAATCTAATTTGCACATCTTATATCCTCCACCAGAATCACACAATCCTATCGCTCATGCATTCGAGGAGTCATACGTAGCAATTCATGTTGCGAAGAAAAAGTTTTCTTATTTCTGCATGTTTTCTCGTTTACAAAGATCAAAAGAGTGTGCACGTTCGTCATCTGCACATAGTGCGTTGTCACACCATGGTACGTCCGCAAAATGTTTGTATTGTGCTTTTACTTTTTTCTTTTCTGTGGATGCATTCAAACTTTGAGCATGTTAATTTTCATTGTTTTATATTTCTTGCATGTTAGTTTACTTGAATATCTTTCTTTTCAACCATGCCTTCACCAACATGGGCCAACCAATGCACCGGTGGCTGCATTGGAAATATCACTTCATGTGAGTAGGCCCATGCACTGTTTAGCTTAGGAGTAGGAGTAGTGTTTTCTTTTTTGTTCGCTTTTCTTTCTTGTTTTGCTTTGCTTGTTTGTTTTGTGTTCACTTTACTTATGTCCTTTGCTTGTTTGTTTGATTGTTATGCACCCGTAGGTTTAGTTTCACATGAAACCGTGTTTAGCTCTTGAGATAAGCAAGGTGAAGTAAAAGAGACTTGTACAACTATTAACATTTGGTTATTTGTATATTCCCTCTCTTTGTGAAGACCTTGCATTCTTTTAGTCAATGATACCCTGATGGAAAATATGTTATATTCAGAGTGAGTCTTAGTGAAAACATAATGCTTGCACTTTTAACTAGTACCACCTACTCTAATCAATTTTTCTATATTCAGTTAACCCTTTTCAACTCAATCAAGTAGAGTAGGGTGAGGGGCGAAACCTTAACAAGTATGTTAGAGGTATATATAGCATACTTCTCTGAAGGAGAAACCTCTTCTATTCTCAATAAGTTGGGATCCCTCTTCCGCCTCATGAAAATAAATAAGTGTTTATGCACAGTTCTCTAGAAAAAATGAAAAAAATGAAAATGAAAAAATAAACTAAAGATGAAAGAAGAGAAGGGCTTGCTATGTAGAAAGGTGAAGCAATCTACTCCATCGAGGTATTGTCCAAGCTCGCTAGCAGTGGAGCGATGCTTTTGTTCCTGAAGTGACTCTGTCAGGGTTCTGTCCAGGCCTACTGGTAGCGGAGCAACACCAGAGATGAAACTAAAAATATGATAGTCAACATTACTTGTGCATCGATATACCCCTCATCCCCAATTGAAACAACTCAGTTGACTTTCCTTGTTATATGTGTTGACCGATCAAGAGAATGGCAGGGACTACATATTTAACTCAAGCTAGTGAGAAAGTCATGACGATCAAAGAATCAAATAATACTTCCAGAGGAGTTAGACTCACTTCACATGAGACAAGGTCCATATAGAGAGTTGTAGTTCTACCAGTGTGTCGACAATGTTGTAATGGCTACAACCATCCTCCAAAAATTTTCCTTCGCATCGTTTTGGAGCCTCCCTCCTCAAATCTTAGCAGCTTGTCTTGCATTGCTCAGGTACTTGTGTTTTAATTTGAATTTATCTGTCACTTTACAACTTGTGTTTTCTTACTTACTTTGTTGTCTAACCACAAGATGACCCCTTGTGACTTGGTTGATCTGGTTCTTGCACTGGCTTGGAAAACTGGGCAGTCCTAGGGGGTAGCCAACCTTGCTCTCGGAAATTTCACAGAGAAACCCAGCAGTGAACCTTTCTCTCAATAATTACACAGACCAGCCCAACAATGAGCTTCGGCTCCATAATTGTGCAGACCCAGCTGGCAGTTTGTCTTCAACTGGGAAACTGTGCAGAGTAGTCCAGGCCAGCAAATGAGCCTTCAGCTCCAGAATTACATAGAGCTAGCTGACAAACTACCTTCATCTAGGACATTGCACATAGCCTGAGAGTCGTCCCAGAGCCACTTAGTCATAAATTGTGCAGAACCATACTATCCTCAGAAACTGTCAGTGCATGAACCAGAGAGTTGCTCAGTTCTCCCCAAAACTGTGCAATCTTTTCGGGTAGTGCATGGAAGTGTTCCCCAAAATAAGGAAGCTAAGAGGAAAAGCATCCCTGTGAAGTAGGGAATCTATTATCAGCTTCCTGAAGGTGACACATTTCCATATTTAGAAGTTTCTGCTAAGTGGTGTTGTTGTCCTTGATCTCAAGCATACGCGTCATGAACTCCATTTGCTCAAATATGTGTAATGGACGTCTCTAGAGCTCACTTATGCATTCAATTTTTGTCACTTTTGTTTGTTTATCTTGTGAGAGTGTTTTTTCACTCGTTATGTTGAATTCCCATTGGCATTTTAACTTGTTTTAGCTTGTATAAGTGTTGTTTCAAGTTATACATTGCCTTCCCCAAGCGTCACATGAGTTTTCTCGTTTTTACACCAATAGTCTTTGATGCAGTAACTCCCTTCGCACGCTTCGTGTTCGTTTGATCCATTGTTTCACTTGTTTTACATGCATACATCTATAGTCAGTCAGATATGCACTCATTCTTACATCATCCCTCATACTTGCCTATTTTCACACTCCCCATGGATAGATCTGGGCTCCCCCTGCCTAGGTCTCACATTTACTTGCAAACACTGCACAATATGGAAGCTCAAGACCTCTGCCTTGGCTTCTAGAATTACGCAGAGGTTGTCCTGGGCTGGCTCCAACTACGCAGTTCTAGGAGCCAGTCTCCCAACTTGATCACTGAAACTGCGCATTGCGCAGCTCCAATCAACAGGCTTCCAAACTGACTATCAAAACTATGGAGTGCGTAGTTCCCACAGTCAGTCAGTCACCCCTTTCTAGCCAAAATTGTGCATTTCCTCTCATCAAATGCCCTAGTTGTGGCTTGATCATGCTATAAAGTTAGATTTTTAAGAACTAATGTTTACTTTCCATGAGTGTTTATTCTGTCCCACAGGTACCACACTCATGAAGCACTTCTCTCCAGCAGTCATTGTACCATGGCACCAAATAAAGCTGCTTCAAGAGTGACCACTGAAAGCAGTACTAGGGAAGCAGTTGAGCAAGCTTCAATTTACTTGCCAATACATGCATATGCCAAACTGTTTGCAAAAAATGAGCCAACACTGACATGGCAGCAAAACTAGAAGCAGTGGCAGAAGGCAGAAAACTAGTACAGGATCAGGGAAGGAGGAAATCGCTAACATAACAGAGGGAGGACAAAGTTGCAAAGAGAAAGAACATTCAGTCTTCATGTAGGCTGCTTTGACACCAGAAGCAAAAGAAATCACGAGACACAGACAGTAGAGCAGAGGAAGAGGAAAGTGTAGAGCTTGTAGGTAGTAGAATTGGGATCATAACAAGTAGAATGAGAGTCGAAGGAAGAACAGGAATTGAGAAGAAGAAACAGGAAGAAGACAAGAGGAAAGGTGCAATGACAGAGCAACAATGCTAATATAGGATGATGAGTTGGAACAACCAATAGCTGAGGAAGAGAGTGGACAGATGAAGGTTCCCTCACCTAAGCTAAGCACAAGAACCAAGTTCGGTCAAAGGTCGATAGATACATGGAGTTGTTTATGTGCAAGGCCACCAGTGATGACTTGCAGCTGAGCACAGACAACATGAAAAAGTACATCGGTGGTCTAGCTACACTCATGACAATGTTGTGAATACTTAAAGATGAGACAGACACAGGTTCCAAGACCATATGCCTAGATGCCACGAAGGCATGAGTCTGCCTTCAACAAGACAACATCAAGCAGTTTGGGAACATCACAACACAATACCAAGCTTGGCATTAGTACATGACCAAGAAGCATCAAGTGGGTGTTTTCGAGTTGGTCTTTCCCCAAACCTCGAAGTCATAGTGTTTTGTCTTATTAGGTTGTCTCTAGCCTATTTTGTCTCACATGGGTACATGTGGAAATTGTATATTATTGTAAACATGTTGTAAGTGAAATTCCAAGTGTCACTAGTGGAATGTGAACAGTCACTATGTAATGTAATGAGTTTTGTAAAGAATTTGAAGATTCATGAGGGTAGACAAAGAGTCACAAAGGGGAATGTCAAGGGTCACCCCACCCTTTGTTATAAATAGAACCTCATAACTCATAGAACAAGATTTTTTGGGATCCAAGCTTTTAGCTAGGCATTGCTTAGAGAAGGCTTGAAGAGTATTATGACGAGCCTTGGCTTCTCCATAACGTAGAGCATCTCTTTGGAGGAGAAGTTGGTGTTAACTGTAATGTTCCACTATTTGGGCTAGTGGTTGTCATGGTGTATGTATGGATGGAACTTTCACTTAATAATATAACAGAGCCAACATGTTTTCATGCATATGTTGTTATTGTAGTTGGATTATTTTGGTTGCTTTAGCATTTGTGTATGAAATATTTTGTATGCAATTGTATGAATCTTGTTGCAGACGCGTTGTTGGTTTAACTCATCACTTTGGATTGTGGACTATTCCGCATTCCAACTTGTGATGTTATTCAGCTCGTGTGCTCCATTCAGGTTGCGTACTATTACAGGCTTCTAAGGGACACACTTCCTTTTCCCCTCTGCATGATAGAACCCCCATGCATCTCACTTGACTCACTACAAGGTCACACACTTGCTTTCGACAAATATATCACACTTACCTCTGCATGTTATCGCAGTCAAGGCATTACTTTACTACCCACTGTTGGGACTCCTACTCCAAACGGTCTGAAGTCTATATGGGACTTCTTACTGGGGAGATCCCTTGACATGTTGGTGGGTCCAGCATCGTCAACAAACCTGAAAATTTGGCAAAAATAATAAATTGTGCTACAATTAAGGAAGCTGAAAGAAATAATGGTGGGGGTCCAAGTGGAATATGCGGGTGGCGACCAATATCCACCTAGATAAAAAAGAGTAGGGTAACATGATGTAATACCAAGTCCAAAACTACCTCCCGCACCAATAAAACCTGCCATTCAGAGCCCCCCTTGTCTTCAAACCAATAATAAAATAGAAACCCACGTACATCAAACCACCCCGAAACAACAGATAATTGGATTAACATCAACTTCTATAATCTTTGCCCTGCTTGAATGTCAAATGACCATAAATTCCCAAAGTGAAAAACATAGGGCAGAGCCAACCCAATGAGTAGACTACCAGGGGGATAAATCCAAATAACTCTCAATAAGAGGAAGACCATTCCAAAAGAGGAAAATGACACCAATTTCACGAGAGTCCCAAAGACCTCAAGACTTAATAAACAACAATGCACCAAGATAAAATCATGAGGGTCACCAACATAGAACCAACACCAGACATAAAACAAAAAATACAATGCATCGAGTAGGGGAGAAGCTATTACCTAGAAAATGTTTCCCAAGAGTGCTAGGACCAATAGAAATCTTGACCTTTTAATTTGAGTGATGGTACCAACAACATCCACTAAGTAGTGTAGTTGACCTCCCAGTGTCCCGACACCCTGAGCTAATACTATTTCAAAATCAGGAACAACATTGTCACCCACACCCCCAATCAAACACCTTACTCTCATAGACACTAGAAGCAAAGGAAAAGGGAGGACTGCATGGGTCATTGTTGCTGCAACACCTTCGGAAAGCGACTCTACGCTAAAAAAAGTCAAGTCTCACTCCATTTATCCGACAATCTTTCCCTGATTCTAGACTTAATAATGCATCACAGAGGGAAATAAAATCCCATTGGTGGCGGCGATGTAACTCGAAGTAGACATAAAAACCAACCTTCATGTAATAAAACAAGTCAAGGGTCCTTTAGGGAATTCACCATTACACCCAAGGAATTAAGGTATCATACGCTTTCTGCATGGGTGGGGCTAGCCATGCCACCCCCTTCTAAATTGCAATGGGAGGCGGCGAGGTGGCGAGCACCCCTCCCAACTTATGTTGTTAGAGGTTCTTGCACCCTGATCAGGGAGGTTATATTTTCTTTTAATTAAAACTAAAATTAAAACTAATTCTTCAACGTTAATCATTATTATAAATATCTCTTCGTCAATTAGTCAAAGATGAAAAAATATTTCCATTCTCTACCTTAAAATTTTTTTAAATTATATCTCAATTTTATCAAATTTTAAGGTCAATAATTTTCGACCAATTCTTACAAAATATATAATATATATATA
Source organism: Pinus tabuliformis (assembly GCA_031772625.1). NCBI lineage: Eukaryota > Viridiplantae > Streptophyta > Pinopsida > Pinales > Pinaceae > Pinus > Pinus tabuliformis. Next base: position 365,987,523 of record CM062809.1, read on the forward strand.
TATATATATATATATATATATATATATATATATAAATAAATAAAACATCTGAATAAAATATTTAAAAAAACATTAATATTTATTTATTTAAAAATAATAATATTTATTTTTAATATTTATCAGTGTCACTTTGTAAAAAGATTTTAAATACAAACAAAATATCCAAATTAAAGAAAGAAAAAAAATCGCTATCATATCACATATAATAATTTCCAAAAAAATTATTTAAATATTACTAATAATATTATATTATATAAAAATAAATAAAAACAAATTCAAAAAAAATTATAAATACTAATTATAAAACAATAGACTTAATAATTTAATTTTTGATATATAGCTTAGTCACTTATATAAATTAAATATTTGATTACCATATGTTTAAAAAAATTATGTAGTGAGAATTTTAATCATGAAGATTTACTCTCATTTTATCATAAAAATTCTTAATTTATAAATAGGTTTTGTTACAATATCATGAACCATTGCCATGGTTTATCAATACCACATACCCAAAAACCATTACCTATTTTACAAGGCAATTGTTTACATGACATTTATTTTTAAATAATCAATTTAATTAAAAAGGAAAAAGGGCATAACTATTTGAAAATAAATCTCAGTGTTTGATTTGTAAATACTATTAAAAATATTCTTGTAGGTTAAATCCCTACCATTCACTTAATAATTATTGATAATTTAATAGTATTTTGGAATATTTGATGGAAGTTAAATCCTTACCATCCACCTTATAATTATTGATAATTAAATTAAAATTCTGAAAATTTCATTCCAAAACATAAATGCTTAAAAATTTTGGAAACTTTATTTCAAAATTAAAAAGCTCATCAACATAATTAATAATTTAGTATTTTATAATTATTAATAATTAAATTAAAATTCTAAAAATCATATTCCAAAATAAACATGTCTAAACTTTATTTTAAAATAAAATACCAATCAACCTAACTAACAATTTAGTATTTTATTTTTGGAAACTCTATTTTAAAATAAAAATACCAATCAACTTAACTAACAATTTAATATTTTATTTTATTTGATATATCACTAATCAATTTTATTTGATATATCACTAATTAATAATTTAATTTAGTATATTTGATTTAGTATGTAAGTAGTTTTAATTTGTTTTTTATTTATTTTTATTTTCCATATTTGGTATATGACTATTAATTAATATTTCCATATTTGGTATGTGAACATTAATCAATATTGTTAATATTGAGTATGAGAATAAGATGTGATATAAGTCATTATTTTTTTTTTTCAAAAAACCATAACTCCGATAGCACCATAGCATATAATATTATATGTTATAATGTTAGTGACATAACATATAGTGTTAATATTTGGTATGTGATGTAACATACAATGTTAATATTTGGTATGTGATGTAACACCACTCCCATAACACCATAACATACAGAGAGAGTATTTGGTATGTGATGTAACGTAATGTTAGTGTTTGGTATGTGATGTATGTGACTATTTTTTCCTTTTTCCCATAACACAATAGCATAATGTAGTATTTAGTATTTGGTATGTGACTATTAGTGTGATTATTTTTCCCCTTGATTTTTAATGTTGGTATGTGACTATTAGGATTAGTATTTGACTCTTAATATTGGTATGTGCCTATTAGTATATTAGTATTTGGTATTTGGTATGTGTATGTGATTATTAGGGTTAGTATGTGAATCTTTTAATGTTGGTATGTGATTATTAGGGTTGGTATTTGACTTTTAATATTGGTATGTGACTCTTATGGTATGTGTTAGTGTTGGTATGTGACTATTAGGGTTGGTATTGGACTCTTAATGTTCATATGTGATTATTAGTGTTGGTATGTGACTATTAGGGTTGGTATTTGACTCTTAATGTTGGTATATGATTATTAAGGTTGGTATTTGACTCTTAATGTTGGTATGTGACTTCTTAATATTAAGGTTGGTATTTGACTCTTAATGTTGGTATGTGACTTCTTAATATTGGTATGTGACTATTAGTGTTGGTAATAAAGTATGTGACTATTAGTGTTGGTATTTGGTATTGTTGGTATTTTGGTATGTGATTATTAATGTGGTATGTGCCTATTAGTATTGGTAATAAAGTATGTGACTATTAGTGTTGGTATTCGGTATTAGTGTTGGTATTTTGGTATGTGACTATTAGTGTTGGTATTTGGTATTAGTATTTGGTATTAGTGTTGGTACTTGACTATTTTTAGTGTTGGTATTTAGTGTTGGTATTTGGTATGAGTATTTGGTTGATATTTGACTATTTTTAGTATGTGACTATTAGTGTTGGTATTCGGTATTAGTGTTGGTATTTTGGTATGTGACTATTAGTGTTGGTATTTGATATTAGTATTTGGTACTTGATAGTGTTGGTATTTGGTATTAGTATTTGGTTGATATTTGACTATTTTTCCTATTTTATAATAGGATAACACATAAGATAGCATAAGTGTTAGTTGGTATTTGGTATTAGTGTATAGGATAACACATAAGATAGCATAAGTGTTAGTTGGTATTTGGTATTAGTGTTAGTTGGTATTTGGTATTAGTATTTGGTATTTGACTATTTTTCCTATTTTATAATAGGATAGGATAAGTGTTAGTTGATATGTGACTATTTTTCAATGATTTAGTATGTGGCTATTTTTAGTACAAATGTATGTGACTATTTTTAGTACAAATGTATAGCATGAAACCAATGTTTTCACGTACCCAATAGCATAGTATGTCATTGAGATCTCATGAAACCAATGTTTTCACGTACCCAATAGCATAGTATGTCATTGAGATCTCATTGTAACTCATGAGTTTCAATGTTTTCTGGAGAGCTTTGTCATTGAGATCTCATTGTAACTCATGATTTCGTAGGGGCCAACAATGTGAACACACCATCATTCTACATATTGTTTAACACACCATCATTCTACATATTGTTTAACGAGTTACATTGTGAACAAACCATCCATTGAGGATTGAGGGACCTCTTGTTGTTAGGAAGAAAAACCATATTACCAGTTTTGGAACTGTACAGGATAGGAAGAAAAATAGTGTTGCCAGTTTGGAATTCAGGAAGAGGAGTCTAATAACATTAGGAAACAATCTCTAATCGTTTCCAGATTCATACTATTATTACTCTGAATGCAGAAGATGACATTATCTCCCTTGAAGTACAAGAATTGTGTCCAAGAAATTAACATTACTCTGAATGCAGAAGATGACATTATCTCCCTTGAAGTACAAGAATTATGTCCAAGAAATTAACATTACTCTGAATGCAGAAGATGACATTATCTCCCTCGAAGTACAAGAATTACGTCCAAGAAATTAACAGCAAGCCTACAACATACAACTTACAAAACCCTTACAAAACCCACTAGTTACAGTGACTACCATTATGGTCGTTCGCAAGACCAGAGACAACTTATCTTCCCTCAAAGGGAAATTGAAATTAATGTGAGAACAAAACCTATAAATCAATCATATAAATCTCTGAATGATAACAAATAGAACCACTACCTGAAAAAAATCCCAATCCATAAGAATCAAAGCACCCTAATCCATAAGAATCAAAGCACCCTATAATGGCAGCCAATTTTTCTTTACATTTACCAAATGATCATCTAAGGTGGTATTAACTGTATCTCTTTCTTGTTATGGCAGGTCAAAGCTAGTTGCAGTACCATCATTCAGAGGGGGGAGATCAAGGGCAGGCCAAGCCACATCACCATTAAAAAGCTGAGAAGAATCATCCTCATCTATGAAATTCAAACTTGAGATTTGATCATTGATAACACCGCTAGTACTTTGAATGCTGCTTATGTTCTCCAATTCCAGGCCTTCCAAGAAATTGACCCCCTGGTAATCCATGGAGAGCAATTCAACCAGAGGTTCATGGGTACTGCTACTCACATTGATCAATGGGGGGATATCTTCAACCTTAACTTCATCTGCAACTGACAGTGACACTTCTTTGTCCTTGGCATCTGGTATAGTATTAACATACCCATCAGATTGAATATTGTTATTGCGTGCAGATTGAGTCTGGAATCCTGTGGGTTTTTTGATTGAATCAGGGAGATTGAGATTGGCATCAGAGCCATAGAGAGCCCGGGCAGCATCATCATAGGCAAGGGCAGCTTCTTGGGCAGTGTCAAAGGTCCCAAGCCAGAGGCGAGCTCCTCTATTGGGTTCTCGGATTTCTGATACCCATTTGCCCCATGTCCTCTGCCTCACTCCCCTGTAATTGCAGAGTGCATTTTCAGGGCCCCCTTTCCCTTTCATGCACCCTTTCTTGGAGCCTCTGGTTTTCCTGATCTGCTTGACAGGTGCACCAATTCCATTAATAGCCATAATATCACGATCCGAGTTTGTATCAATCTGCCAACATACAGAAGAATATATAGATATATATGAGATATAATCTCCAATGACTCCAAGAATTATGAAGTATTCCTGGGTGGCTTCAGATATCATATGCAGAACACACGCACTCAAACTCGAATTCTGCATGGCTCCATTGAACATCCCCACGCGTCCCCCTCACACCTCATTTTTCCCGATTTTGTCTCAGAAAATGCCACAAAGCTCGTCGAGGTTCTTGCGATTTGGATTTGGTCCTCCCTTGTGAACTACTTGTGGCATTTGCACCATGTTCATCCATTCCCGCCACCGCTGTTAACAACGTGTGACCATTCCTAGGCCCAGCGTTGGTGTCGAGGGTCAACGTGCCCGCCACCGCTGTTAACAACGTGTGACCATTACTAGTCTTCACGTTGGTGTCGAGGGTTGATTGGATTTCGTGGCTTCTCCTAAATTTGATGCACCACCTTCTTCCAATTGCATCTTGCCTCGTTGTTTCTGCTTAGCCACTGGGCACCCAATTCCTGCGTGTTTGTTTTCAGCTCTCTATTATTGGAATCATTTCATTCCTTCGGTGGATAATTTTAGGTATGTCTGTTGGAAGACACCCGTAACGGTCAATACAAATGGTTGAATTTTTTTGGTTACATGACCACTCGGTGAGATTCTAGGCAGGTCTGTTGGAGACACTTATAAGTGAGAAATACAAATGATAATACTCAAATGTAACCAAAGGAGACTAATTAGTTAAACTGTGAGAGGTAGAAGTACGAAAAAATGTAGCGAAAACTTGATAACCAATACAACCATTGATTATAAAAAATCACATAATAGGTGGTGGCTAAAGGTAACTAAATCCAAATATATTAAGTAGAGCTAACTCACAAACTTCCAATTAGAGTCGATAAGCATCTATCTTTCGAACCAATCTAACTTGGTTAAAAGTTATCGACAAGTAGCACTAATAAGGATAGGTTACCACTATATAGATAAAATTTCTATGACAAGTGTACATTAAGCATCTATCTTTCGAACCAATCTAACTTGGTTAAAAGTTATCGACAAGTAGCACTAATAAGGATAGGTTACCACTATATAGATAAAAATTCCATGACAAGTGTACATTACAAGGATAGGTGTCATAGACCTATGAGTCAAGGATAGGTGTCATAGACCCATGAGTCTTGTTGAGAATTTTTCATTTTTGGCCCTAGTCATGTAGTAATAGTTTTTGAGATTTGACCAACTTGCACATATAATAGCCAAATTATGTTTCTTCATTTAGGGTCTTTTCTCATTGCTACACAATTTGTTAGACTCACAATTAAGATTTGTAATCAAAGTTTTCTAATATGTATGTACACATTTAATTGTGACTTTAAAGCATTCAAGGAAATTTTAAGGATGAAAATTTGTTTTAAAGTTTAGAAACTTAGGCGAATCTTACTAGTCCCCAAATTGCAAATTCTAAAATATTTGTTGATATTTTTGTAAAAACATGCAAATCTCTAATCATTTTATATATAGTCTTTATACAATTTTGGAGGTAAAAGAATTTTATACTATAAAATTTGGGTGAATCATTTAAAAAAAATGGAAATTGACAAATTTTTTTTTTGGAATAACCATGGAAAATTAGCCCACTTGCGAATATTAGTCCCTAAAATTTTCCATTTTAAGCATCCCATCAATACTGTAACACCTAGTCCATATTCAATAATGCTTAGCCATCCAGAACAATGCAAAGAATAGTAACATTGAATAAGCACATAGACCACAGTGCTAAAATATGGACGTCGTGTAAGGTGGATGTCTTAACTTATTATTACGAACTAACTACAATTTGTTTTATAGTTGTACAAATAACCCAAAGCACAACTTCCCATTGCCACAATAACCTAACCCCTCAAGCATTTATAGGTTCACCTCATACAACTCCCTTTCCTAGAGGTAGTTTCAAATTCCTTAGACACTTGTTAAGGATTTTAACTCCCCCATGCAAACTTTGTAAGATTAAGCAATCATCGATGTTATTCACTACACCAAAATTAAGGTTTAGCACTCAAATCTCCTTGTTCACTAATGTTGAATAAATGAATCATTGCGTGAGTTCCTTTCCACATGTTTTCATCCTCTTTATATGGGTGGGAGTGGTAGGTGTCAATAATTTCCCTCTTCTGAAGTTCCTTTCACCATGCCTCATACCCAAATGGACTCAAATGTGTGATACACTCTACTCCATCTACTAAGTCTTGGAATGCTCAACCCCTTTGTTGTGAACCATGTGCCTTAGAAATGATAAGAAGCCAATATCTATAGTCCACTTCGAGGGGAAATCTCCTTTTACAATGAATACAATGTATAAGACAAGATTGGATGATCTTAAGACTAGGTTTCTTTAGTATATTTAGAGGATTCAAAGGGTACAACTATTATAAAGCGGTACAATGAAAGGTTATAACAAGCATTACAATATAACAATCAAAATGGAATAACTCAATATCTAGGGCTTTTAGGATTAATATGGGGCTCATATAGGGCTTAACATGTCCCTCCCTTTCTAACAAGGGCAATCCTCAACATTTGAATATCTGCGGTTGTTTCTACATGAACAACTCATCATCCCATGTCAACTTAAACATGTTGATTTTTGTAGCTCGGGAGGTACTCCAAGCCTTAAGGATCGAGGGTTTGGAGGAAGGAGCCCCACAAGTGGCCTTGTGGGCTTGAAACCCAAGCCTTGGGTTTTTCACCCATCAATGTTTGGGCCAAAACTGTGACTAGATTTCGACATGTGATGGAAGAGGATGGTAGTACTCGTCTAGGTGAATCTGACGCATTGAAAATCATCCAATTCCTAGTTTTTGTTGTTGAGTTATGAATTTTTGAAGATATGCGTGGGTGAAGATGTTGGCTTGTTCAAGTCGGCCTAATGTTATTAGGTTTTTTGACAAGTTGGAAACCCTTTTAGGGTTGTTTACTGGAGCCCCATGGGATCCTATAAAAGAAGGCCCAGTGTGAGGCTATTTGACACATCCAAGGTGCAATACAAAGGCAACAAAAAAAGAGAAGGATGGATTGTTTTGAAGTGTGAGTCAACCAGCAGTAAGTCTGCATTGCATGAGGCTAATTATGGGATATTTTGGAGGACGGTTTGGATGTTTTAACGTGTGGTTTTCCCATGGTAAACATACCACATCCCTAGGATACTTATGTGGAGAGGCCACAAGCCTATTTGTGACCGAGACACAGGGCCGAAAGGAAATTTTGTGGGAGAGAAGAATCCATAGGCCTTGGATCCTCACACAGGTGGCATCGCGGGCCTATAAAGGGTTTATTAGTGCCCAGAACAAAAACAAAGGAGGAGAGGAGCCTTCCAAGGGAAGACCGCAACTAGAAAATGCACTGTGAGGTGGAAGAGAGGGGATGACGTGGAGCTATTTCCAACCCTAACTAGATCACAGAGTTGATATCAGGGAAGAACCAAATCATAGTTATGTTTTTCCTAGTGTTGGGTCAAGCATTTACCAGATTGGATGGTATATCTTAGTAGCCTGTAGTAGCCAAACAAGGAGGGGCACACTTGGTGTTTAGATGCCCTAACCAGTGGCAGTTTTTACAGTGATTGTTCGTTGATGTATTGGACACTTGTAGGAGTCTTTTGGTAGCCAAGAGAATGGGTTTCCTAGATGGTTGGATGCCCTAGCTAGGAGAAAATGCTACAACAATATTGGTCACTCGTGGACTATTGGAGGGTAGCGTGAGAGTGGACCAAGAGTGGACATGGATTGGGCATTTATAGTCTGCTAGAGGACAGCATGATAGTGCCTAAGTTGGAGCCCGGTGTGCACCATCTTCATGGAAATAGGTGGTTTCTAGAGTGAAAGTTGTTGAGCTGATGGGTCTGATCAACTAGGATCAGATTGAGAAACCCTAGACTTGTGTGTGGAGAAGGACTTCTACAATAGATGATGGGCAGTCCTCCTAGCCCGTGTTCACTGTGGGAGATGGACATCTTGCAATGATAGGTGGAAGCCCTTCGTGTCCTATGTTGGTTTTCATTAGAGCAGCGCAGGAAGACCATAGTGGGTTGAAGTCCCTGAGTAGTTGAGGAGCAACAGTGTGTAGATTGTGAGTTGTTCACAAACGAAGTTGTGAACAACTCAACAGGAGTCTCGATGTGTTGTACCCTTGATGGACTAAGGCACAACTAGTGAGCATATTGATAACCAAGGTTCAGTGGCCAAATGGACTTGGAGCATTGATAGAGGCAGAAGCTACAGATCGGGAGCCAAAGGACTGAGAAGGTACAACATACGACCGAGAGGAGATGAGAGAGCGCGCTAGATCAACCATATGGTCATTGTATCTTGTATGGGTAGATTGGTTTTCGATGGAATGACACCAAGCCCCAGTTTTGTATCGTGTACTAGTGGATGTATGAGGACCATTACCCCTAGTACGGAAGCCCTAGACTATTTTATTATATGTTGATTAATATAACAAAGTTGGGTTGAAATTTGTAAAAAGTTGTCTATATTTTGTGTATGTGTGGTTTATTGTTGTTTACATTCCATTGTGCAAAGTAGTATCATTGTGATTCTTGGTTTGGTAGCGTCAGAGATTTAATATTCTATCCCATACACCAAGGTCATGGAAAAACAACACTCCACTAGTAGGTTCCTCCATTTGATGAGGTACTTAGCAATTACTCATTTTTCTCAGATGTTTAATCCTTATTTCTAGGATTGTTTCTAGTTTTAGTATTATTATTCCTTCTTCATTAATCTTTGGTAAAATAGTTTTTATTGGGGTCTTCTAATCAATTACCTACTTTAAGAAAGAAATATGGAATACTACATGTAGATGTAAATATGGAGGAAACTCCAATTTGTAAGCCATAATTGTAATTATTTGCAAAACCTTAAAAGGGCCACAATACCTTGGTGCTAATTTATTGTTCTTCATTTCATGCTTGAGGGACAATTGTTTATATGGTTCTAGTCTCACAAATAACCAATCCCCCACTTCAAATTCCCACTCACTGTGATGTTGATATGCTTGTCATTTCATCCTATTTTGTGTTATATTGTCCTTCAATAGTAAAAACTCTTGTTGGTTCCCTATGTGTTACTCCACTGCTTGAGCCTTTATAGTCCCTTTCATGGGTAATGTGATGGATGAAGGATTATATCCATAAATTTCTATAAATGGAGACATTTTTTATGAAGTATGGAAGGATTTGTTGTACCACCATTCTACTAAGGGAAACCACTTGACCCATTGTGTTTATTTATCAAATGAAAAGCAATGCAGATATCCTTCTAAACATTTATTCACAGACTCACTTTTCTCACAAAATTGAGGATGGTAAGATGAGTCATGAGCTAATTGAGTACCCAAAAAAGAAAATGATTCAATCCAAAAATTTCCACTAAAAATTGGACCTCTATTTCTTACAATAATCTTTGGTATTCCATGTAGCTTTTGGATTGTTTACATGAATGCATTTGCCACTCTACATGCTTTAAAAGGATGAGAAAGAGATCAAAATGGGAATACATTTTCTCTATCACTACCATAATGAAATTATTCCCTTCATATTTGGGTAAACGTGTAATAAAATCCATTAAAACATCTTCCCAATGCTAGCTTAGTATGGCTAATGGTTGTAGGAAGCCTAGGGTCTTGATTGTCTACACCTTATCTTGTTGGCATACCACACATTCAGCCACAAAATTTTGTACATCTACTTTAAAACCTTTCCAAAAAAAATTATTGATGCTATGGTATGTTTTCAAGAATATTGAGTGTCCTTCTATAGGAGAAGTGTGTAATTCCAAAAGAAACTTGTATTTGAGTTGAGAATTCTTACATAAGTATAAGTGATCTTGATACCACAACAAATAATTCTTCCACATTATTTTTTATACTGCATCAGAGTCCTCTTGCACTTGTTTAATGATCTTTCATACCTTCTCATATTGATTCCATTCTATCATTTCTTCTTCCACCCAGTTAGATTGTGGAATGGAAATAGAGCATAGTAAACCATTTGTGTCTTCCTCTTTCCTTGAGAGTGCATCTGCCACAATATTTTGTTTTCCCATTTTGTAGATAATTTCACAGTCATAACCCAACATATTTGTAACCTATTTTTATTTCTCTTTTGAAAATGTTCATTGTTCCAAGAAGTCTTCAAACTATCATGATCTATTTTTACTTTGAATTGTATTCCTATTAGGTATGGACGCCATTTCTTAACTACATGTAGTTTGACCAACACTTATTTTCATAGATGGGTCTAAGTAAGTTATTTCCTTTAATTTCACCACTTTGCAAGGAAACAAGCCTTCCTCCTTGCATAAAAATTGCACTAGTGATGTATCTTGAGGCATCATATTCCACATGGTTTTTGTGAGGTTAGATGTCGCCAAGATGGGAGTTGTATACATAGCCTCTTTATGTTTTTCAAAATCTTTGGTTGCTTCTTTACTCCAATAAAATGCTTCCATCGTCAATAATTTTGTTATAGGTGTTGCAATTTGACCATAGTTGTTGACAATATTGCAATAATATCCTTTCAATTGTAAGATTCCTCTAAGTTTCTTCAAGGTCTTGGGGATTTGCCATTTCCTCATAGCTTCAATTTTGTTAGGATCCACTTTGACACCTTCATGAGATCGAAAAAATTCCATTTCTTGAACCCCAAAGGCACACTTGGAAGGCTTTGCATATAGTTGTAGTTCTTGTAATAGTGTTATGACCCTATCAACATGTTATACATTCTCTTCACAAGATTTATTGTATATTAATATGTCATCAAAAAATACTAATGCTAATTTTCTAGGGAAGGGTTTGAAAATAGAATTCATCAAGATTTGAAATGTTGAAGGTGCATTAGTAACAAATAGCATGAAAATTTTTCATAATGAACTTTATGTGTTATAAAGCCTATTTTGGGAATGTCTTCTTGCCTCAATGTAGATCCAACTTAGTAAGTAAAGTTTCTCCATGCAATTCATCTAATAAGTCATCATTTTCAAGTATTGTTAACTTATGTTTCAATTTCATTTTGTTGAGATGTCTATGATATGTGTTTGGTCAATTTAGAGTGTCTTAAATTGCTATATTAATTGTCAATCTGGGAGTCGTAAACTGCTGAAGTGAGGCACACTATATATGCAAGATAACCGATTTCTTACTTTTTGTCATTTTTTATTTTTAGTTTGTTTTTGGGTTTATCTTCGTTGATTCCCTAATGTAAGATTGCAATCCTAAAAGACAAGTATGGATATAAGTGTTCAAGGCAATAGTGTCCTTTAAAATGATTTCCAAACTTCAAAATTTTCAAAAAGGTTTTAAAACATGCAATGAAAATTAATTCCTAAAAGAGAATGAAAATGTGCCACTATTCTAATTAAATAAATAGTGAGCTATTAACCATGAAACCTAGTATCCTTACTGCTGTCTAAATATGAAAAAAAAACTGAACTCAAAGAAATCCGAAAATTGCAAGCAAAGTAAAGCTAAGATCAAATTACATCAACTCATATTCTGACCCCTCACCATTCGTCTCGCTATGGCTTTCGAAGGTAATCATAAACAACTTGAGAAATCTGATATCTAATTTGTAGAAAATAAAACTAATATTAAACTACACACTCATACTTCAATCCCTCACCATTCGTCTCGCTCTGGCTTTCGGAGGTAACTGAAAATGACATCAGCAATTCAATAACTAACTTGTAGAAAAAAATAAACTAATATCAAACTACACATTCATGCTTCAATTCCTCACCATTAGTCTCACTATGGCTTTCGGAGGTAACTGAAAATGAGCAAAACTGAAATAAATAAAACAGTGCTGGAACTAAGAACTAAAGAAAAATAAATCAGCAGAAGGACAAGAATAATTCCATGTCATCAGTCATTATAAAACTATGTGCAAATGCCCGGGCTGCCTACTGTAACCTGAAATAAAGACACTGATCAGTTAACAGCATTATAAAGTATACAAACTATGGACAGAAGTAAAACGTGAGTACCATAAGCAATGCAATATGTACACGTGAATGATTTATGGCATAAGGAACATAAAGAAATAAAGCATGAAACTATACAGTGATAAACAAAACCTCGGTGTGTATAGGGGCCCTCTGCACTGTTAGAAATTATATATTATGGAGCAATGGAACACATAAAATATTGCAGAAATATAAACACAGAAAACGCATAAAACAAGAGAGACATAGATATACGTGGTTCACCCAGTTTGGGCTACGTCCACCCCGAACAGCCAGTCCTTCCTTTCTATTATCCAGCAAAATGAAGAGACACAACCTATAGCAGATCCGCTGTAATATCCTCTGTTTTCTCTCACGGTCTCACCTCTTTATTTCTCGCTCACAAAATACACATCTATCACACAGCCTTAAATACAATACCCTCATACAAAGAGAGGGGTTGCCTTCTAGGGCAAAAACCCTAAACTAAACATAAGTTCTACTGTCAGATCATCCACCTAATGAACCGCCCAGATTGACTAGAAATTACTATACTTTTACAAGGCAATTTTACAGCTGTTTTTTAGCTTCGGGGGCGCTGCCCCCAAAACCCCCCACCAGGGGGGGCTCCCAAAGGTCGCAGTCGCCCCCCCTGGACCCCCCCTGCAGTGAATATTTTACAGGCAGCATTGCCGCCCCCATTTCGAACCGGGGTCCAATGTGGCGATACCTTTGAATATAGAAGATAATCAGGCTCCACACCCAACAATCTCCCACTTGGAGACTGATTGTAGCAACTCCACCACTGCTCCATTTGCTGGACAATGACTCCTCTTGGACCTGGTTGTTTCTCATCTTCATCGTCATCCTTGAAGACCAATTGAAGCTAAGCATATTCTCAGTTTCTCCCTGGTTACAATTTTTGTTAGCATATCTGCAGGATTCTGGCTAGTGTGTATCTTTTCCAGCTTCAACTCTCCATCTTCCAACACTGATTGTATGAAATGGTACTTGAGCTGTAAGTGTTTGGTCCTGGAATGAAATGCTGAGTTCTTTGCAAGATGAATGGCACTTTGGCTATCACTGTATAACGTGCCCATATCATGCTCCTTACCCAATTCGCCCATAAACCTTTGTAACCAAATCATTTCTTTACTAGCCTCTGTAGCAGCAACATACTCTGCTTCTGTTGTTGAAAGTGCAACAACACTTTGGATTTTTGAAACCCAACTGACAGCTGTTCCTCCAACAGTAAATACATATCCTGTAGTGCTCCTCCTGTTATCTCTATCACCTGCCATATCTGCATCAGCATATCCTTGTAGGGAGATGTTTGAACCACCAAAGCATAATGCTTGATTTGTGGTACCTTTCAAATATATGAGAATCCATTTCACTGCCATCCAATGTTCCTTTCCTGGATTGTTCATGTACCTACTTACAACTCCTACTGCATGTGCAATATCAGGCCTTGTGCAGACCATTGCATACATTAAGCTTCCAACTACTGATGCATATGGAACTTTAGACATATAATCCATGTCTTCTTGGGTCTTTGGGCACATTTCCTTTGTAAGTTTGAAATGGCTAGCAAAAGGTGTACTAACTGGTTTTGCATTGTGCATGTTAAATCTTTTCAACACCTTTTGTATGTACTCATTCTGAAACAATGTTAATTTACGATTTTTCTTGTCTCTAGTTATTCTCATACCAAGGATTTGTTTTGCAGCTCCCAAATCCTTCATTGCAAATGAATTTGCCAATTTTCTTTTGAGCACATTTATTTCCTGCATATTAGATCCTGCAACAAGCATGTCATCTACATACAATAACAATATAATATAGCTGCCATCATTTTGCTTTTTCAAATAAACACAATGATCAGAGTGACATCTAGTATAACCTTGTTCAGACATAAACTTGTCAAATTTTAGATACCATTGCCTTGGAGCCTGTTTTAAGCCATACAAGCTCTTCTTCAACCTGCACACTAGTTTCTCCTTCCCTTTCACCTCATATCCTTGTGGCTGCTACATATATATCTCTTCCTCCAAATCCCCATGGAGAAAGGTTGTCTTTACATCTAACTGCTCAAGATGTAAATCTTCAGCTGCTACAAGACTTAAAATAGTTCTGATTGAAGTCATTTTAACAACAGGTGAAAATATTTCATCAAAATCAATACCTTTCTTCTTTGCAAACCCCTTCACCACAAGTCTAGCTTTATACCTCTATTTTCCTCCATCTTCTTCCTTCATCCTGTAAACCCATTTATTCTTCAATGTAGTCCTACAGGCAACCTGACTAAATCCCAAGTCTGGTTATGCATTAAGGAGTCCATCTCTTCTTCCATGGCTACCTCCCACTTCTTCCTGCTTTCAACCTGCATTGCTTCTTCATAACATTCGGGTTCACCGGAATTAGTGAACAATAAATGATATAATGAAGGAGAGTATCGTTTAAGGGGTCTACTTATCCTGGTAGATCTTCTAACACCACTTTCAGGTGTTTGGGGTGCCTGTTGTTGCTGTGGTGGTTGCTGTTATTGTGGTTGTTGATTATTATTATTTTCAGGCACCTTTACTTTTTCAGTGATTTCATCAAGAACTGCGTATTCCTTGTTTTCCTTTTCATGTTTCTTTTCCTACAACTGATTCTTATACAAGACCTTTTCATTGAATATTACATCTCATCTCCTAATGATTTTGTGATTTTCGTAATCATATAAGCGATAACCAAAATCATTAACACCATATCCAATAAAGGTACATTTCTTTGACTTTGCCTCAAGCTTTGTTCTATTTTCTTTATCAATATGGACAAAGGGCTCACAACCAAAAGGCTTTAAAATAGAGTAGTTTACCTTTTTACCTGTCCATGCTTCCTCTGGAACACCACCATCCAAGGAACTTGAAGGCCCTCTGTTTATTAGATAAACAACAGTATCTACAGCATCTGCCCAAAACTGTAAAGGCAATCCTGCGTGCAATCTCATGCACCTTGCACGCTCCATGATTGTTCTGTTCATCCTTTCTGACACACCATTTTCTTGTGGTGTTCTTGGAACTGTCTTCTCTCTGCGAATTCCATGCTCTGAATAGTACCTATCAAACTCTTTGCTGCAATATTCACCTCCATTGTCTGATCTAAGACACTTCAATTTCTTTCCTGTCTCAATCTCAACCAAAGCTTTCCATTTCTTGAAAGTATCAAATACATCAGATTCATTCTTAATACAATAAATCCAAGTTTTTCTAGTTGCATCATTAATAAAAGTAACATAATAACGAGAGCCACCGAGAGATGATACCTGAGCAGGTCCCCATACATCTGTATGCACAAGCTCTAATTTTTCATTCTTCTTTTCTTTCCTAACTCTGAGAAATTTGACTCTCTTCTGTTTTCCATAAATGCAATTCTCACAGAAGTCCAAATCAACATTCTTCAAACCCGGCAACAAATTCCTTGAGTGAAGAATCTTCATCCCCTTTTCACTCATGTGTCCGAGCCTATGATGCCATAATGCTGCATCTGCTCCTTTGGAAGTTAAAGCATTAACAGAGTTAGAAATACCATTGCATAAATACAATGTACCAACCTTTTCGCCTTTAGCTATTACCAGGGCTCCTTTGGTGACCTTCCAAGCTTTATCTGTGAAAGTTGTCACACAACCTTCACCGCCTAACTGCCCTGTTGAAATCAGATTTTTCTTTAGATCTGGAACATGCCTTATCTCCTTTAATATCCATTGGTTTCCATTCTGCTGTTTTACAAGAACCTTACCCATTCCAACGATTTTACAGGGTTTATCATCACCCAGACGAACTTTTCCAAAATCTCCTTGCACATAGTCATGAATGTATTTCTTATCAAGTGTGGCATGGAATGAAGCCCCTGAATCTACCACCCAGGCATCAGTAATATTTTCGAAATAAAGAATCAAAGCATCTTGTAACACCTCACTTGTCACATTTGTTTCATGATTGTTTTCTTGTTGTGCATCTCTTTCTTTTCCCTTATGAGATCTACAGTCTTTCTTTAGGTGTCCTTTCTTTCCACATTTCCAGCACACTATCCCCGATCTAAACTTGGATCTGCCTTTCCTTGATTTACTGCGATATCCTGAGCTCTTTCCTCTTTCCATTTTTCTTCCTCTAGACTCTGCACTCAAAGCATTTCCTGATGTCTCACCGGATCTTTTCCGTCACATTTCCTCGCTAAGGATAGCACTGACAACATCATCAAACTTTAAAGTACTAGATACAGAAATGGAGTTACTAATGGCCATTACCAAACCATTCCAACTTTCTGGTAATGAGCACAAGAATAACAGAGCTCTAACTTCATCATAAAAGTTTACCCCTACAGAACTTAACTGACTTGTAACTGTATTAAAATCATTTAAATGGTCTGCAACAGATCCACCTTCTGACATCTTCATATTAAATAACCGTTTCATAAGAAATACCTTGTTTGAGGCCGAGGGTTTTTCATATAGTTTCGACAACGCCTGAATCAAACCCTCTATTGTGGTTTCCTTCGAAATGTTGAAGGCGACTGACGCAGCAAGGCACAACCATATTGTTCCAAGTGCCTTTCTATCGAGAAGGTTCCATTCTTCGTCTGTCATACCCGTCGGCATCTTTGATTTTCTGCCCAATGGTAGGTATAGATCTTTCTGATACAGATAATCT
This sequence comes from Pinus tabuliformis, assembly GCA_031772625.1. NCBI lineage: Eukaryota > Viridiplantae > Streptophyta > Pinopsida > Pinales > Pinaceae > Pinus > Pinus tabuliformis. The sequence continues at coordinate 366,004,620 of CM062809.1, forward strand.
TCCATCTGCATCTTCCACAGCGAGAAGTGTTGGCCATTAAATTTCTCGACCCTAAAGTTACCATCTTCCGCCATTGCTCCCACTTGAACCAGGAACCCTTCTTTCCTACAAGTTTATCAACCAAATAGACCTTCGGCTCCGATACCAGTTGTTAGAAATTATATATTATGGAGCAATGGAACACATAAAATATTGCAGAAATATAAACACAGAAAACGCATAAAACAAGAGAGACACAGATATACGTGGTTCACCCAGTTTGGGCTACGTCCACCCCGAACAGCCAGACCTTCCTTTCTATTATCCAGCAAAATGAAGAGACACAACCTACAGCAGATCCGCTGTAATATCCTCTGTTTTCTCTCACAGTCTCACCTCTCTATTTCCCGCTCACAGAATACACATCTATCACACAACCTCAAATACAATACCCTCATACAAAGAGAGGGGTTGCCTTCTAGGGCAAAAAACCCTAAACTAAACATCAGTGATCAACCACAAATTGAGCTTATAAACAGAGTCTTCTCATGTATTAAAATGCAGTCATAACACAGAAATAAAGTTACGGCACAGTGGGCTCGTTAACAGTCAAAATTACATTACAAAAGCTAGCTACTATGCGTATGAGAACGCTTTATTTATAACAGAGGATGACATAACTACTTTCCTAAAATTTGCGCTGATAAAAGACACGTGAACAACCACGTCCAGGAATCTAGCATTATGGCAGCCGTGAAGATTAAATCTATGGAGGGTGGCTGTTGGATTCGGTTCATGGAGCAATCCACAGGTGTTGATATGTCCCCAGAAGTCTAGGAACAGCCACGCACGTCTTCACGTGGTGAAAAACAGAGTTCTATCACCGTAGGACTCTTAGGTTCACCACCGCTTGAATACCTTTGACCACGACCTTCTTTGGTGAATTCGACTGAGCCAATAGGACTCAATCCATGTCCACGTGATTTGCAACTTGCTCATTCTGCAGCTGAATGAGAAAAAATCTAATTCAAACAGCAGACAAAAAACATAGTTAGGAAACCACTTTATATGCTCTTTTTAAACTAATATGCAATGATTTGACAGTTTAGGAGGTCCAGGTAAATGGAAAAAGGCTAGAAAGGTGTATAGGGAAGATGCAAGTTTGGGGCTCAACATACCCCCACTGTGAAGGTGTTGCATGTCCTCATGCAACCAAAATTTTGATCATCCTCCCTTTATTCCATGTGCTTTGAAGCTTCTGCCAATACATCCAGTCCTCTTCTCCTCTTCCTTGGTACTACTACCATCCCGGGCTTCCTCATCAAACATCTGAATTTGAGACTGATCAATTCTCTACTCAACTTCCTGCACTTTTTCTTTAATTTCCTGTTCTTTTTATGCCACAGTCCCAGATGTAACATAGTGTTGTCATGAATGATCTTGTCCAATCTGCTTTGCTCCTTTAATGCTTCATTTTCTTGTTTAATGTGTCTATTTAATACCTACAATTTAAACACTTCTTGTTTCAATGATTGGACTTGTGCTTCTTGTGCTGTGTGAGGTAGAGTGGATGATGTGCTCAGACCTACAGCTGTCTTCTCTAAGGATTCTAGATAATCATACACCTCTTGCTGATTTGGGTCTATTTTGGGTGTTTTCCTTGGGCTAACCCCAAAGTCCTGTTGAGGAGGACTGATTTCTAACTCTGGCCGAGAAGGACTCATGTCAACATCTGGAGGACTGGTTTCAATATTTGGCTGAAGATGAGGTGGGCTACGGCCAGCTGGAGGTTTCTCCGGTGTTTCCCCACCCAAGTCAATAAAGTGGGGTCCTTTTATTTGTGCTTTCCTCCACTTTCCTCTAAGCCTGTTGCTTCTTCTTAAAGGCTGTGGACTAGTACTCTCTTCTTCCATACTTTGTTTTCCTTTTTCTTTCTTCTTGGCTGTAGCCGCTTGTTTTCGAAGATGCACTAGTCTCTCAGACAATACTTGATGGTCTTCTTCTAAAGAAGGTTCTGGTGATTGGTAGACATCCTATATGTTTCTTTTCCCTTTCAATTTTCTCTGTTTTCTATCCTTGGTTCTTTCCTCTCTCGCTCTGTTTGATCAATATCTTTGGTTTTACTAATAGGAGGGTCTTGAATTATTGCACTTTTCTCCTTTCTCCTACTCATTATTGGTGTATTGCTTTCAGGTGCCTCGGATGGCTCTTGAAAGTAGTTTCTCATCAAAAATTGTTCCCAGGTATCCCTATTTTTCTTCAATTGGTCTTCAATTAGAATTCTCACAAGCCCATGATGATACAAATGAGGTTCTATGTCTTCTATGTTCTTTTGGACTGTTGTGCACATCTTTTTCAAGCTCAGCAATAAAAAGTAGGGCAGATTGAGGGTTTGGTTCTCTAAAAAGTTCATCAATAACCGAGTATGATACATGTACATTGCCCCAAAACGGCCTTCACAAGTAATGAACTTTTGAATGATTAACAGTAAGCTGGCCCACTCCTCTTTTAAAGCATGAACATGAATTCCTCTTGTGAATACAGTTACGTCCATACCTGGGTTACGTAGCATGACTCTCCAAGCCTGCTCGTCCAAGCTCTTGTTCTTGAACCAACATTCACCTTCCTGGGGCAGGTCTGTAGCAGCTACTATGGATGCCTCAGTGATTGTAAGCTTAAGGTCCCCAATTTCCACCACTTGGTCGTTAAAAGACCTTGCAAAAGCTTTTGTAATCTCCTTATTGTGGCCCCTAAATTTTTGAATGAAAGGTAGCCATTATTCCTTCTTCAGTAAGTCTTTCACTTGAGGGTATCCTTCTAAAAACTTGGGCCCTTCCGGTTTTGCCCTCAATAACCAACCCATACTTTCTTCTGTTTGAAATTTGTCTGTGTGTGGGGGGTTTAGCAGAGGTAAGATGGCTAGGTTACGGGGTTTATAGAGAGGAAAACAGTGGCTGAAAATGGAAACTGGAAAACAGGTAGCGGGAGTGTTCAGGGACTGTAAGTGGAAAACAGAGGACAAGTAGCCGAGGTGAGTTCACGAAATGGAGTGAAGACGTATGTGAACGAGGTGGTAATGTAGTCATGGCTTCAATAAAATGGCAGGGGAGTGAAGTGAACCCGGCAGAATTTTTAAACTAAACGGTTGCGGAGGAGATGTTAACACGTTTATGAAATGGCTGCGGAAATTATGCAGTGGAGAGGAGCCGTAATTAAATCGGTCACGTCCCATGATTACAAGTGGAATGTGAAAGTGCAATCAAATACGAGTTAAACCCGAGAATTAATCATGAGACCATTTGGAGAATAAATGCATGGTTTGTGGAGGAATGTCGTGGAATGGTTATGGAGCTATCATGGCAATCATTGCATATAGTGGAGCTTATGGTTCAATAACTATGCAAAATTGTGCTTTTGATTGCTATTTGAAAGAAATTTTTACTCATACCTTGGAATCTTTGCCATTTGTTGTCCATCAACCGCTCCTTATTGATGCTTTTAGATGCTCCATGTCTTCATAATATGTCCTCGGTCATACCTGCATTTGCTTTCATGATTATTGAACTAACATCTTGACTTTCAATTTGAAAAACAGAGTGGTGGCTGCGGAAACTGCTTCTGGCTGCGGAAACTGATTCCAGCTGTGGAAACTGACACAGCAACCACTTGACTGAATAAAGATGGATAGATGATAACTAACTAAATGAAAAATGGTCATGAAAAAAAAATTATTATGAAATGAAATGAAATGGATGAAATGGAGTAGGATGAAATGGAGTGGAGTGGAATGAAAATGGAGTGAAATGAAAATGAAGTGAAATGAAAATGGAAAATATTTTTATTTTTATTTTGGAAAATATAAGGTGTCAGGTGTTCCTGATTTTCACTCTATATTTTCTGTATAAGACTGCTAATCAGTGATTAGTTTTCAGGTTTATACAATTTATTTTTTTTTGAACAGAAAGGAACAAAGGCTAGGCTGGTAGAGAAGAAGGATTCTTCTTCACCAGCCTTATTGCAGAATTCTCCTAAAACATTTTGACAAATTCCTCTTTTGAGAGTGGCTTATGATAGATCTTTAATCTATGGCCATTCACAATAAGAGGATTTTGAAATTCATCAATGGTCTTGATTCTTACCGCTCCATTGCTAAAGACTTTTTCAATCTCATATGGCCCGAGCCAATGAGTCTGAAATTTACCTTTGAAGTCTTTAAACTTGGAATCAAATAGTAATGCCCAATCTCCCTCTTGAAACTTTTTCTCTTTGATATATTTGTCATGCCACTTAGCTCTTTGATACTGAACTAGATCAGTTTTTAGGATTGCTTCTTGTCTGATCTCATCCAGATCATTCAACTGCTCCATTCTGTGCTTTTGGGCTTCTGATAGATCCATCCCCAACTGAAGTGCCATCTTGAAAGTTTTGACTTGAAACTCAATGGGGAGCAGGACTTCTTTCCCATAAACAAGTTCATAGGGAGAATGTCCTGTTGTATTCCTCCATGTAGTTCTGTAGGCCCATAAGGCTTCAAGAAGCCTTTCTGCCCAATCTCTTCTGTGTAGATGAACAGTTTTGGTGATGATGCCTTCAATAACTTTTTTTGTAGACTCCACTTGGCCATTTGCTTGCGGATGGTAAGGAGTAGATTTTCTGTGCTTGATTTTGTATTCTTCCATCAGCTTTTCCACCATGTTGGATGTAAATTGACTTCCCTGATCTGTCACAATTTCTCTTGGAACACCAAAGCGAGTAAAAATATCCTCATAAAGAAAACTAACAACTGAATTTTCAATAGCAGAAAGTAATGCTTTGGCTTCTACCCATTTAGTGACATAATCAGTACCTACCAATATATACCACTTTTGTTTAGATGGTGGATTAATAGGTCCAATGAAATATAAAGCCCATTTTTCAAAGGGTTCGATGAGTACTTGTGGTTGTAATGGAATTTCATTTGAAAGAGTCGATTTCCCTACTCTTTGGTAGATGTCACATCTTTTGACATATTCTTTTGTATCTTTGAAGAGGGAAGGCCAACGATATCCTAAAGAAAGGATTTTATAGGCCGTCCTTTTGTCAGCAAAGTGTCCGCCGCATGGTTCATCATGGCATGCCTTGAGGATGTCAGGCATTTCATCTTCCCTAACACATCTTCTGATCATATAATCTGACCCTGTTTTAAACAATTCGTTAGAAATCCATGAATATTTTGAACTCTCCTGAATAATCTTTCTTCTTTCATTAGGAAATAAATGTGGAGGTAGTTTCCTTGTAACCAAATAGTTAGAAATATCTGCATACCAAGGGGTCTTAGTAGTTACTGCAAATAAATATTCATCTGGAAACTTATTCTCTACAAGAGAATCTTCTTTAGTATTTTGGATGCTAGACAAGAAATCAGCTACTGTATTTTGTTTCCCTGGTCTATCCAACACAGTGATATTGAATTCTTGTAAAAGTAAGAGCCATCTTGTAACTCTGCCATTAGTAACAGGTCTGTTCATTAGATATCTAATCGCAGAATGACCAGTATGGACAAAAGTTTCATAGCATGTTATATAATGTCTAAACTTATTGATTGCATGAACAACAACTAAGAATTGTTTTTCAGTCACAGTGTAGTTCAACTCAGTGGGAGTCAAATTTTTACTGGTATAGTAAATGGCATAAGGAACTAAATCGTTTTGACCCAACACAGCTCCTAGAGCTGTATTTGAAGCATCTGTAGAAATATGGAAAGGAAGTTTCCAATTTGGCCCTCTCAAGATGGGTGCTTCAGATATTCTTGTTTTCAAAGTTTCAAATGTTGATTGACAATCAGGATCCCATTTGAAGTCACAGTCTTTTGTAAGAAATTTGAAGAGTGGAGATGCTATTTTGGTGAAGTTCTCTTTAAATCTTCTATAGTACCCAGTAAATCCCAGAAAACTTCTAACATCTTTTTGACAATTTGGAATAGGCAACTTGGAGATGACTTCAACTTTTGATCTATCAACTTTAATCCCATCCCCTGAAATGTGATGTCCCAAAACAATAACTTCAGTAAATATCATAAATCATTTTTCATGACTCAATGAAAGGTTTGTTTCTTTACATCTTATAAGGACTTTTTCCAAATTCTCTAATGCCTCTTCAAATTAATTACCATAAACTGTAAAATCATCCATATAAACCTCTACACAATCATGGATTAGATCAGAAAAGATTCCTAGTACTGCTCTTTGGAATGTTGTGGGTGCATTACATAATCCAAAAGGAAGCACTCGGTAAGAAAAAGTTCCCCATGGACAGGTGAATGTGGTCTTATCTTGATCTTCAGGTGCTACCTGAATTTGATTATAGCCACTAAAACCATCCAAAAATGAAAAGTACTTTTTGCCTACTAGTGTATCTAATACCTGATCGATAAAGGGAAAAGGAAAGTGATCCTTCAAAGTTGCTTTGTTCAATTCCCTGTAATCAATGCATACTCTCCATTTACCATTCTTTTTAGGTGCTATAACCAAAGGAGAAACCCATCAGCTATCTGAAATTGGATAAATGAAGTTTACATTGAGTAGTTTTTGGAGCTCCTCTTTCACTATCTCCCTAAGGTTTGGATTCATCCTTCTCTGAGGTTGTCTGATTGGTCTACTGTTTTCCTCAATGTAGATGTGATGAATGCAAGTCTTAGGGTCAATACCTTTCATATCAGTATACTCCCATGCAAATGCAATAGAATGTTTTTGCAAGATTTTGGTTAGCTCTCCCTATTGTGATTTTTCCAAGTTTTTGTTGATATTCAATGTTTTACCTGGAAAAATCTCAATGGCGGAACTACCAAACTCTTTCATAGAGTAAAGAGACATTTGTCTAGATGATAGTTACTCAATGTCAGAATCTAACTGAAATTGTGTGTGGTCATACTCTGAAGATGTTTCAAAATTTTCTAATGTGTTCAGAATTTGACTATCTTCACTGATTTCAGAAATGGTAAAGACAAGTTGTATAGTGTCCTCATCATCGACCCATTCATTATCTCCTACTTCTATAATTGCTTTTGTTGGAGGATACAAATTAAATTTCTTTGTCGAACTACCATCAGAAATGTACATATCCCCAGATCTACAACTAATGAAAGCATCAGTTGTGGCTAGCCAAGGTCTTCCTAAGATGAGTGGATGCCCTCCTAGATTACTCTTGGGAGTCAAAATCATGAAATCTACTAGATATTCCCAAGAATCTAAGGAGACTGAAATGTCTTCTAATAAACCATATGGTTTGATAATTGATCGATCTGCAAGTTGCATTAGAGTAGGTGTAAAAAGAAGATTAGGAAGTTTTAGTTGTTCCATAGTCTGTCTACTCATAATGTTGATAGCAGCCCCTAAGTCAATCGAAGTATTTGGAATTTCTACCCCATTAATATGTGTTTTGACAATTGGACTACCGGGATCTACATACTTCTGCATGGTAATTTTTCCCATCATGATATCTGCAATTTTTCCTACCAGGTGGATTCTTCTTGTATCTCTTGGTTTCCTTCCTGGTCTTTTGAGACTCAACTCCTTTATTGTTTTTGCTATAATAGGAATCTCTCTAATGGCTTGTAGCAAGGGAATCTTGATACAGACATTCTTTAATTCATCTAGGAAATCATAATCAGGCAACAAGATTTGTTTTTCCACTCCTTTGTCAATTTGTAATCTTTCAGGAAAAGGAGGTGTGGATGATGATGTAGGTTGCTCAACTATAGGAGTTGTGGGGGTTGACTCCTTTTCTTTTTCTTTTTGAGTGTTTGGGTTTTGAAGAGATGCTTCAAAACCTTTATTGGCTTCAAGAGAATCTTCCTCAGAAATACTTTTCTTTTGAGCATCTATAGAAGGATTTTCTAAAACTCTACCAGATCTGAGTTGTACATCATTGAGAGGAACAATCATATAGGTAGGAAATTGTTGTCCTTCTACCATGTAAGCATTTTGAGGATTTTTGTTATTGGGATTTGGCAATGGTTGGGACGATAGTTGATTTGTCTTCTGTTGGAATGGAAGCAAGAGTTGAGAATTTGGATTTTGTTGAGAAGGTTGTTGTTGTTGTTGTGGAAATGGCAATGAAAGTTGTGGATTTTGATTTGGAAGTTGTGGAGCTTGTTGATTTTGAAAAGATGGAGGATATTGATAAAATTGAGCAAATATCCCATAAGGATTTTGCATACCTTGTACCCATGATTGAAATGGATTTTGAGGTTGGGACCAAGGTTGTTGCCAAGGATTCCAATTTGGTGGGGGTTGAAAGTTCATGGGGTTGTTAAACCCTTGATTTTGTTGCCCCTGCCAAGGTCTCCTTGAAACAAAGCAGAGAGACTCAATTGAATTTGGATCTTCTTGAATGACAGCTTTGAGCCCAGGAATTGAAGGACAATCCTTGGTCTCATGGTTTTCTGAACAAATCAAACATGTTTCTACAACTTTTGCATCCAAAGGGCATTCCCTTAGAGCATGTTTCTTCCTACATTTTGGACAAAAGATGGCCAAAGCCTCAGCTTTTGCTTTCTGCTTGTTTTGTATTTTAAGGATGTCTAGTTGTTCACTAAGGCTCCCTAAAATATCAGTTTTGAACTCATCAAGCATGTTGCCAATCTCAACCCTACTTACTGATCCAGTTGCAGATTTGTTTGCTCTAATGAGAGAAGGATCTCTAGGCCCTTTTCCGGTTTTAGATTTTCCCTTTGAGAGATGGACACATAGTTCTACTATATCATGAAGTGGAAGTTGAGAAATATCTCCCTTTCCCATCATGTTTAAAATATCTATCCATTCATCTCTAATGGCTTTTAATAGAAGGGATTTCAAGGTCTCCTCATCTAAGTTACTCATTTTTTCGCTTTTCAGGTTGTATTGAAATCTTTCAAGTAAATCCTCCAAGTTTTCATCTTCTTTTTGCACCATTTTGAATACCTCATCCTTATTATTGGTGGGAATTCAATAGTCTAGGTATCTGTCCAAAAAATTTTGTTTCATATCATTCCAAGTCCTAATAGATTTAGTGACTAATCCCATGAACCATTTCAGAGCAGCTCCCTTCAATGTTGAAGGAAACAATTTGAGTTTTTGAGAGTCTTCCATATAATCATAAGTTCGGCACACGACTTCAAACTCAAATAGAAATGTTTCAGGATCCTCACTTCGCAACCCATAAAAGTTTAGGAGGACAGATGGTGACATGTTTTTCATTGTTGTACGAGATTCCTCATCAACTATAGGAAATCCAAATGATTTATCTCCATCCCTATTTCCCCCATTGTTGCCTCTACCTCCTCCATTGTTTCCTCCTCCTCTACCTCTACCTCTACCTCCTCCTCCAAATCCGTTGACTACTTCCTCTATCATGATAGTTTCCTCAGAGATTTTAGAGTCCTCTGGTTCTTCTACTAATGGCGAACGAGGAGGAATTTCTCCCTCTTCTTCTTCAGGTGATTCTACTTCCTTGATTACAATTTGTTCTCCTGTAGAAGTAAAGAAAGGGTCTTTTCCTAATTCAGATTCAGTGGATAGTGTGGGAGAGTCTCCTAATTCAGCTGCTGCCCCTTGAATTCCAGGAATCCTAAGGCTAGGAGTGTGAGTTGGAGATGATGGAGGTGTATCTTGTCTATGCCTTGAAGTAGATGGAGTTGTAAAAATTGAACTCTTGGCCCTAGCTATAAACCTTCCCCTAGAATCTCTTGCTCTATGCATGTCATTTTTATTTTTCTTCAAGTCGGGCTAATAATTCTCTTTCTGATCTTCCAGATCACTCTAGGTGCAAGAAGAGAGCATACTCAAGAAATTATTAAACCAATAACTCTCTTTTTTGATCCTCCAGATCACACTAGGTGCAAGAGGAGAGCATACTTTGAGAAGTTATCAATTTTTACCTTCCTTGAAATTTTCCTGTTTTTTTTTAAGAAATTGGCTACCTAGTTTCATTTCCCCGACAACGACGCCAATATGTTTGGTCAATTTAGAGTGTCCTAAATTGCTATATTAATTGTCAATCCGGGAGTCGTAAACTGCTGAAGTGAGGCACACTATATATGCAAGATAACCGATTTCTTACTTTTTGTCGTTTTTGACTTTTAGTTTGTTTTTGGGTTTATCTTCATTGATTCCCTAATGTAAGATGGAAATCCTAAAAGACAAGTATGGATATAAGTGTTCAAGGCAATAGTGTCCTTTAAAATGATTTCCAAACTTCAAAATTTTCAAAAAGGTTTTAAAACATGCAATGAAAATTAATTCCTAAAAGAGAATGAAAATGTGCCAATATTCTAATTAAATAAACAGTGAGCTATTGACCATGAAACCCAGTATCCTTGCTGCTGTCTAAATATGAAAAAAACTGAACTCAAAGAAATCCGAAAATTGCAAGCAAAGTAAAGTTAAGATCAAATTACATCAACTCATATTCTGACCCCTCACCATTCGTCTTGCTCTGGCTTTCAGAGGTAATCATAAACAACTTGAGCAATCTGATATCTAATTTGCAGAAAATAAAACTAATATTAAACTACACACTTATACTTCAATCCCTCACCATTCGTTTCGCTCTGGCTTTCGGAGGTAACTGAAAATGACATGAGCAATTCAATAACTAACTTGCAAAAAAAATAAACTAATATCAAACTACACATTCATGCTTCAATCCCTCACCATTAGTCTCGCTATGGCTTTAGGAGGTAACTGAAAATGACATGAGTAATTTAATATCTATCTTGCAAAAAAGTAAATGAGCAAAACTAAAATAAATAAAAGAGTGCTGGAACTAAGAACTAAAGAAAAATAAATCAGCAGAAGGACAAGAATAATTCCATGTCATTAGTCATTATAAAACTATGTGCAAATGCTCGGGTTGCCTACTGTAACCTGAAATAAAGACACTGATCAGTTAACAACATTATAAAGTATACAAACTATGGACAGAAGTAAAACGTGAATACCATAAGCAATGCAATATGTACACGTGAATGATTTATGGCATAAGGAACGTAAAGAAATAAAGCATGAAACTATACAGTGATAAACAAAACCTCGGTGTGTACAGGGGCCCTCTGCACAACCTCGGGCAGTCAGCAATCAACCACGAATTGAGCTTATAAACAGAGTCTTCTCATGTATTAAAATGCAGTCATAACACAGAAATAAAGTTACGGCACAGTGGGCTCGTTAACAGTCAAAATTACATTACAAAAGCTAGCTACTATGTGTATGAGAACGCTTTATTTATAACAGAGGATGACATAACTACTTTCCTAAAATCTGCGCTGATAAAAGACACGTGAACAACCACGTCCAGGAATCTAGCATTATGGCAGCCGTGAAGATTAAATCTATGGAGGGTGGCTGTTGGATTCGGTTCATGGAGCAATCCACAGGTGTTTATATGTCCCCAGAAGTCTAGGAACAGCCATGCACATCTTCACGTGGTGAAAAATAGAGTTTTATCACCGTAGGACTCTTAGGTTGACCACCGCTTGACTACCTTTGACCACGGCCTTCTTTGGTGAATTCGACTGAGCCAATAGGACTCGGTCCATGTCCACGTCATTTGCAACTTTCCCATGTGGCCGGATTTGCTTGAAGACACCTGTAACATAGACTTTAACAAAAAGGCCGCAGAAAGTTGAACTGGCTACGGAAAGTGAGAAGATTCCGCAGCTGAATGAGCAAAAATCTAATTCAAACAGCAGACACAAAACATAGTTAGGAAACCACTTTATATGCTCTTTTTAAACTAATATGCAATGATTTGACAGTTTAGGAGGTCTAGGTAAATGGAAAAAGGCTAGAAAGGTGCATAGGGAAGATGCATGTTTGGGGCTCAACAATATGGACACATACACCATGAACCATTCTTTTTTATATCCATCATTACAAGTGAAAAAAAATGTCTCCATCTTCTAACATTCCTTGAACCATATGCTCAATCTCACTCTTTTGTGCACATGGATACCTGTAAGGCATAATTCTAGGTGATACACTTGCAAGTTGAAAATCAATAGCATGGTCATGATCTCGAGTAGGTGGAAGACCCTTAGGAATCTGTCCAAATACCTTGGAATGGTTGTTGACAACTTTTTAGAGATCCATTGGAGCAGAGGATCTATGTGTTTGAATAGTACTAATGAACACAAATGTGAAATTAAACCATAGTGTCCCTTTTTTAGAAATTTTTTCATGCTACTATACCTTATCACTTTGGAGGTTATCATTTAGATACCTCTAAGATTAATTTCCTTTCCATCTAAGGAAAATATCATAAAATATCTTGAAATTAAGGGCCATTGTTCCCAATGATTATAACCATTGGACCCCTAATTCAACATCAATACTACCCATTTGAATTGCAATCATGGGACTATCCAATAAATACTCCCCAATATTCAACTTAATATTATGGAACTTCCCTAAACAATTTATGGTACTTCCATCTACATTCATTACTTGGAATTATGGTGTTGGATATGAAATTTGGTTAAAATGTTTTTCCAATTTGTAATTGATGAAGTTATGGGTGTTAGTTGAATTAGTCAACACTATTATATTTTTCATTTTGATATATCCTTTAATATTGAGGGTTTGTGGACTATCAATGTTGGAAAATAGATGACAAGATAATGATAGAGTAGTCTCTTCTAGCTCTAGATCTTGTGAGAGTTCTGATTCTTGATCTTCTTCAATTTCACAAGCTATGTAGAATAATTTATTTTCACCACATTTATGCCCTTTATTGTACTTGTTATCATATTTGAAACATAGTCCATTTTCTCTTAGTTAATCTATTTGTTGAGGTGTCAACCTTGTTGTCTTAGGATATGGAGCATGATGTTATCTATAGTTATTAGTGACCAGTTTTCTAGTATCCATATTTTTAATTTCAACTTCCCTTGCTCAACTTACAACACTCTCCAGAGATTTAGTTTCAAGGAGATGCACCTCATGTTGGGTGATTTCCTTTAAATTTCCCACAAAGAGGTATAACAAATTATCCTCTAAAATGTTTTTTACCCTGAGACTCAACTATTGGAATTGTTGGATATGCCTATAATTGGACATTTTTTCTATAAATTTACTAATTTAATAAAAAATGTATTGCTCTTAATATCTCCATAATGTGTTATCAATTCCTTTGCAAAAATAGACCAAGATATAATAGCATTATTTTTCCTTCACAAAGCCATTGATACCATACAGTAGATCTTTTTCTAAATATGTGGATGTTATATTTACCTTTTGTAAGGTTGCCACTTGGTGTATATCAAAGTATTGCTCCATCTGGAATATCTATGTTATAGGATCATTACCATCAACTTCCTCATATCGATCTTTGGAATGTAGTAGTTCCTTGGTGTTGACTTGAAGCCCTCATGATGTGGATCTTGGATTTTAAAGTCATGATTATGGTTCTCTGAATCCATATTTATTCCCTCCAATTTCGATAATATATTCCCCATATATGATAATTAAGTTCTATAAAAAAAAAATCTCCTTATTTTCATGATTTCCTTAGGTCTCTGTAGCAACTTTTGGAACCCTCTTTGAGAGAATATTTTCCATGGACATTACAGATTTTCTATCTCTTCCTTGGATTTTTGTATTCATTTTTGTTATAAATGTGTTGTCATTAATGGCAATGGTGATGAGGATGAAGGCAAAAGCTAATACGATTGCAAGAAGAATGAAGATCAGCTCAAGGTATGTAAAAGACAAAGATGGAGAAGGTGCAATGAATTTAAAGCCCTTTTTAGCTCAGAAGATCACTTCAAGAGAAATTGGAACCCACTCAGATGGATAGAGTTCTAAAAGAGATTTCCAGTGGTATATAAAAGCTTAAAAATTCCCTCCTAGATCATAAGTTATTTCCAGTCAAAGTTTAAGTACCCCGAACGTCAAATTGCATAGCTAATTTGTTGGGGTGCCATTTAGAGCAAGATAAGTTTGGTAGTTTGGCCAAATGTAGCAGAGATGTCAGTGGAGTGGCTAAGTGAAGGTCTAATTAAATGTGGCTAGACAACGGAGTGGTAGGATGAGTTTCTATCAGTCGATGGAGGTCCCACTATACATCTCATCTCGACGACAGTTCCCCGGATGGTTTCAAAGTTGCACAAAGGGAATAGTCAGGATGAAGTAAGCATAGGCGAAGGTGGATATTTGACACAATGGCAAAAAAATCATTTGATTGACAATTTTCTACAACAAGTTCTCCTTGGAGCCATATTACCCCGGGAGGCCTTTCCTGGAAGTGTTAAGGCACGTGCATAAGGATTAAGTCGAGTTGACTAGGCATTAGGCGTAAGTGGAAGTTTTCAAAGACAAATCACCCTAGCAAGTCATTGATTAGTTCACAGTGTGATGGTGGTTCCCACCAAGACACCTCAACCTAGTCCCTACAACCTCATAAGGTTGCAAGAAAGTGCAAAAGAGGAAGCTTCGATCTAGTTCAGCTCCAAGACAGGTGAACATACATGGCTGAGTACATGACCAATAGTTATAAAGACATAGGGTAGACCCACTTGATATGTCACCCCAGAGGTGCCCCCAGAAGGAAATAGAAGGGCGTAAGGGAGGAAGCTCCAGGCTGACTAGGCATCGGGACACGAAGGCATTGCAAAGGCAGTTATAGCTCATCCCAGTAGTATTTTAATTGAAAAATATGCATGGCTTACGACCCCACAATACATGTCATCCTAGAGAGAATATTGAGGGAAAAAATATATCACCAAAACTGGGTTATGTGTAGATATGTGACTGAGGGCGCAGATATTTGGCAGCATTTGTTAAACACTCAAGACTATATTGCAATGGGCCCGCAGAATAATATTTGGCAGCATTTGGTCAAGCGTTTTGGGCCTATAGTTGAAGGCTTATGTGTGAACAAGTAAGTAGCTTAGTATTTTATTAAAAGGCATTGGGCCTATGTTAAGGTGCTTAGGGCTATGTTTGAAGGCCTAAAACATGAACGGGTTAACAACATAAGATTGGCATCGAAATTTGGTGTTTGTGCCGAATAAAGCACAACGCTAAAGTTTAATATAAAGGCATGAACGAGTTAGCAGCTCCAATGGTGGAAGTGGAAATATTTGGAAGTTATGTGGAAATTTGGCTAATCTTGGCAATGTGCCAAATTTAGAAAGTCCTAGCTAAATCCTGTAAAAATTCCAGAATAGCAAAGTTGAGCAGTTAAGCTCAGATTTTCTTGCAGAAACGGGTAAGGAGAACTAGAAGACTTGGAGAGAAAGTTCAGAAGACATATTTGAAATAGGATAAAAGAAAAAATAAATAATCATGCAAGCATAAAAGTGAAAGAAAACTAAATAGCAAAGAACCAAAAATATCAGTCCAAAATCTATATAAGCACAATTGAATTTGTAAAGATTGTAATAATGAATGGATGACTGTGTGAGTTGGATTGATGTTGTTGGTGTGATCGGTGATTTGGTCAATGAATGAAATATTGTTGAAGGTGTTTGTATGGTGGTTTTGGAGAGAGATTGAGGAGTCAAATTTATTTGTTTATGTATGGAAGTGGCCTTCATGATTTGAGTATGAAAATTGTATGGAATATGAATTATTGAGGTCATGAAAGTAGAAGCTTGAAAATCAAGGGTTGTATCTCCTTCCAGTAGTTGTTGATAAATATTTAGGGGTTGAAGCTCCTTTCATTAGCTAATAAACTTAGGGGTTGTATCTCTTTTCATTTGTAGCTAATAAATTAGGGAGTAGTTGCTTCCTTCTAGTTGTAGCCAGAGAACTTTGTAACAACATGTAGTAGCTTGCCTTATGAAGAGATTTAAGAAAAGTTTTAAAAAATCTATGTGTGATATCTTGTGTTCCTTATGTTGACTATTAGCATGCTCATTTGAATTAATTTTTGAAGTATTAAATTGGTGTCCAAATATATTGTGAAATTAAAAGAACGTTGTAAAATGCCTCCAATATTGATTCACCCTGCCCTTTCATTATTGACCTGGTTTCTAACAATCTATATCAAATAAAACCAGGTTACTTTAGAACAGTTTAACAGTTTCCAGGGAAAACCAAGAAGGAGGATTCACCAACAGGGCACCTGTGTTCAATGGAACAAACTATGTGTTTTGGAAAGTAAGGATGAAGACCTATATTCAATCACTTGGCGCTGATGTATGGGATGCAGTAGAAGAATAATATCAAAAGCCTCCAACAGTGATTACTAAAAATCAAAAGATGGAGTTCACATGCAATGTTAAAGATATTAACTCTATGCTTCCAAGCCTAACTGAATCAGAACTAGTCAAGGTTATGGATTGCTCAATAGCAAAATCTATTTGACACAAAATGAGTAGTTTCTATGAAGGTGACAAGAAGTTAAAGCAAGCTCAACTTCTAGGTTTTACAATGAAATTTGAGCATCTAAGGATGAATGATGATGAAGATATTGCAAATTACTTCTTAATAGTTGATGAGGTTGTGAACATTATAAGAGGCCTTGTTGAGAAATTAGAAGAGCATGTAATAGTTCAAACGATATTGAGATCTCTTCTTGAGAGATATAATCCAAAGGTTTCCGCCATTGAGAATATTACCAATCTAAAATCTCTCACTTTGGATCAGATACCTAGCACTCTCACTAATTATGAGATGAGAATTTCCAATGGCAATCCTATAGAAAAGGAGTCAACCTTCAAAGCAACTAAGGATCCCAAGGAAGAGCATGATCATTCATGTTGTGAATCAGATTAAGAAGAAGCCAATTTTGTGAGGAAGCTCAAGAGAGTCTTGGGAAATGTTGGCAGGAAAAATTCCCTAAGGAAAGGGTTAAAAACCTCAATAGAGCATGACAACATAATAATAAAAAAGCACTCAGAAAAGCATTCCAAACATATGAACTACCAAAAATGGATTTGGAAACATACCCGAAGGTCCTACAATTGAATATGCTCCCATAGGGGCCGAACCCTCTACTTCCTCCAAGATTTGTAGACCTATAAATCAATCACATAAGCATATACGTAATAGATAATTCAATTTTAATACATAGTAATATGTTAGATCATCATATATAAACATATAAACCATCATCCATAATATGAAAACATATATCAGGAACAAGACATGAGCTTCTTTATTGATTAACAACAGTAAGTACAGGAAAGATAAAACCTAATCCAGGCCAAAGGCACCGAAGAAGCCTTCCTCCAGATCCATCCAGCCCAAGCCACAAAGACAACCTCTCTAATAGGTGCAATTAAATGATAGATAAGGATGCTAAGAATCTATACAAAGTAAACCAGAGTTTCCTAGAGACTGGGAGTGCAAGAGGCACAAGAAAATCAGACTTTATCAGGGAGAAATCGAGTATAATGTTGATATCTTTCTTCTTATATGTATTAAGCCTGCCAAAGGGGTGTATATATACCACCTCAAATTGGTTATTTCAATTAGGCCACGGACTCCTGTAGGTGGGCTCTTGGTAAAACCTGTAAACCCTTCCTGGAAAATATCATTTTGTTTTATTTTTTCATATTTTAAAAGGTGTACAAGGGTATAATGTCATGGTATTGCGTATGTATGTGATTTAGTATGGGCAGAGTCACATATGGAATTTGAGATATTTTTTTTTAATATATAGTCAAGTCTGCATAGAGAAATTAACTGCCTAGGGCCATAAAAGAGCATCAGGTCTATAGGAGTGATGAATGATTCTATAACAGATTTCCCTTAATATATGACTTTTGGCTGAAATATATTAAGTATAGAGAGAGGAGTCATCTGAAAACCCGGGAGGAGATCACTAGATTCCATCCCATTGAATACCTGTGGAAGGAGTCAGAAAGAAAACTCATGTCTAAGGCAGGCATACCCATGCTCAGAAGTAGTAAAGTGTGTCTGCTGGTCAAGTATAAAGAAGATCGAGAATGTATACATAAGTGTATAGTGGATCATCATATCATAGTCATGAATGAACACAACAGAGTTATGTCTCAATATCACATATAAAAGAATATATAATCAATGATGCTAGAATACTGATCAATGGTGTTGCATAATTGATCCTCATAAAAGGACCAAGTCATATAGGTGGAATAGAGGTACTGAATAAACTCGGGTGCCAACATATAAGATGTTGTTTTGAAATATTGCAACTTATAAAGCTGATAGGTGCCACTGGCAGAATATGGAAGGAGTTGTCAAGTGAACCAATATGCTGACACAAACCAAGGTCTTCACTGACTGCAAATGGTACATTTCTACACTATGAGAATAAATGAGTTGGAGTCGACCATGTGAGAAACCGTTTCATTACCAGTCATTGATTTATACCATTAACAAATGTGAGACAACTCACTAATAATGATAATGAGTGTCAAGGAACCCCATTACAATCTAATAAGTGTGAATAATGTGTTGAAGTCGAACAATTGAAAGAATCTATCAATCACGAGACATTGATGTATTATCATTGTCGATAGAGAAGGAGTCTTCCACTGATAACTACAAACCCTAAGGTACCGAAAAAGAACTCTAGACATTGTTGCAAGAGAAATGAGTTCGATTCAAGGGGAAAAGATCCACTAGAAGGAAGGCATTAAGGCATCCTACATCAACCAGTGCGATTTAACCCGCAAGCCAATTATTTGGAAGAACTTGGATGAAGGGAGATGAAGTAACCATTTTGAAGAACATTTCTGATGTCACAATATGTCGCTAGCACATGACATAAATCCTCTGAACCAACCAATAATTAAATTTGACACAGAGGCAAGGAATCCATCAATAGGGTCAAATGGAAACCAAGGTACTACACGAGTCCCAGTGTGTGATAACGTAAGCTAACGTCAAACAAAAGGGAAACCACTCAGTGAGAGACCCATAATGTTGATCGATGTTGAGTACAAGGTCACCTACCAATGATGTAAATAGGTCCAGGGTGCAACTCGAGGTTTACTCTCAGAGCAATTTGTCAAAGTCAATAAGAGCATACCCACCAGTAAGAAGTCAATGGGGACCTTCTTAACCAGCACGAGTAAAGGACCATGTCGCTGATATGATGCTAAGAAGAACTTGATAGACAAGGTATGGCTGGCAGAAATCAATCAAGAGACATCACAGAATGGGCGAAAATAGGTTTACCTCCCTTGAACAAAAGCATGACTTTATGTGACTTTATGGCAACATAAACTAACTTTGTATAATTTGGCAATGCAAGAGGCATTAACAAACTCTCCATATGCTTAGAAGAGATAACCAACCGGTGGAGGACTGTATCAAGAACAAGGTTATGGCTTCCCTATATTCAAACTAATTCGCATCCCGACAGAGGAAAGACTCATTTTAATTTATTTGTTCAAGGGTGACACGACTAACTCTTATTGCAATCAAATGAAGAATAAATTGTCTCATTACCACTCTTTTTCTGGAATATTTTTTTTGTCTTTTCACATTTAAAGCCTGAAAAGGAATAAAATAATGCCTATAGTACAGTGGAGAAAAAAAGTGTCAAGGGAAAGTTCACTCGTTCCTCAGACTACAACATTCCTATGCTCAATGCAACATGGTCAATGTTGGTAATTGACACTCACAGGATGTTCCCTCCATGGAAAATGGTTTCAAGTCGCAAAGGCTAATGAATGCATGATTTGAACTTGTAGAAAATTCATGGTCAAAATTGGATTATACACAAGTCCAAATGAAGTTGTCTTAAGGCCAAAAGAGAGGACAAGTGGTCAATATGAAATGCAATAGTACAACTCAACACATGGGAGCCTCTAGGGTATAAAGCTAGAATAATAGTAAATAAGAAGAAGAATTAGGCTTCAACACAAATTCATGGCGAGACTAAAGAGGACTCCCAAGCCTAAGAACAAAAATTAATCATGGGTTCCTTGTGACAACAAGGTACTATATAGGGCACCCATGATAAGGTAGGCTCCTACCACACAAGTTATGACTTCTAAGTAGAGAGAAGGTTCCATGTCACGTCTTAGTGGGGAAAAATCTAAGGTCAAAATGGAAAAGGAAACTAATAATGCACAATGCAAGTGGAGAACCTAACCCATATTCCCGTTCCGAGAACCAATACCTGTCATAGTGGATTAACCATGAAAATACCCAAAGGAGAATTCTTAAAAGTTATTTAGACATAATTATGAACATTGGGCAAGAATTTAATACACCCCATATATAAACTTCAGATAAAATTTTGCGTTATAGAATACAAAACTTGAAAATGCATACCTTATATATAAAATATGGTACAGGGAACCACACATCCTTGTAGCTTATGTATAATAGTTCTTTAGGATAATCCCCTTGCAGGACTCAAGCCAAGGACTCCTTTGGTAGCTAAAACTCATAGCTTCAAACAACTCCTCCTACAAAGGCAACTCAACATCCAAGAAATGATGAGAAGTATAAGAATCAAAAGAGGGAAGTAAGGGGTCCCATGTCCCCATAGGAGCAATCACTCGATCAACTTTTATGACCAAGTTGCGAGAAGGAAAATAATAATACAAAGGATCCTTCTCAGAAGAAATTAAGCATTTAGGATATAATGCCACATAGTTCACACATGGCAGGGAAGAGTCTACCTGAACACTTGGAACATACCAACTATTCTGAGCCAAGTTCAAATTAGGATGGTGATTATCAGATGCAAGTTTATCAATAATGAAAATACTTCCGTTATGAGGAAAATACATCACTCGAAAGAGTGAAGACACCACAACATTCATATCATAGACATAATCATGCCCAAGTAGCATATTAAAGTCTAAATGGTGATTAACCACCACCATATTGATTAAGACAATCTTCCCACCTAAAGTAATAGGCCATTGAGGAAGAACACCCATAGATTCATTAGGTCTTCTATCATAGGCTAACAACTGACTATCAATTGCCAACAACTTTGGAGAACCCAAAGCTTTCCAAGCCGAGGAGGATATAATACTTGCAGAGGATCCTTCATCCACCATACATCGATAGACATTTTTTGAATTAACTCTAACCCTTATTTGGAAAGGTGCAACAGAAGGAATACGACCCTCAGCAAGATTTTCTCAATCAAAGGAAACACTCCTAGAACTTTGAGGGGTTATTCTCGCAGTGACCGGCATGCCCCCTAGACTAGAAGACTTTGAACTAGAAATCAAGAATACTTTTTTGTTATGCACTTCACCCCCGCAAACTAGGAGTGGGATTGGACAAAGATTGCACTAGCTCAGCCACTTCATTAACCAATGGCTAAGTAGATTTTTTAGGAACCATAACATATTCAAGCGTAGAAGAACCTTTAGACTCGGACCATAACATTTGTACCATTGAAAGACCAGGGCACAGATTAATAAGATGATCTCCCTTACATATCTTACAAGGGAACTTAGGTTTAAATTTTC
Source organism: Pinus tabuliformis (assembly GCA_031772625.1). Classification (NCBI taxonomy): domain Eukaryota; kingdom Viridiplantae; phylum Streptophyta; class Pinopsida; order Pinales; family Pinaceae; genus Pinus; species Pinus tabuliformis. Next base: position 366,025,990 of record CM062809.1, read on the forward strand.
TATGCCTAGTTTTCTAATCAACCTTAATGCCCCCAACATTACTAGTAGTGGCTGGTAGAGGGGTCTCCAACATGACTTGCAAAGGTTGGTGAATCTTTCCCAATAGAGATAGGACTTGTGCCCTCAGCCTAAATCAGAGAAGCAGGGGAGTCATCACCAATATGATTCATAGAGGTAGGTGACCCATTGCTAGTATGACTTGCAGTGAATATACTTATGCCCCCGGCACAACCTGTAGCGGCTGAAGTCTCATCTCCAACATGACTAGAAGAAGTTGGTGATGATTCATGGAGAGAACTCTTATTCTTCTTATTCCTCCTCTCTCTTATTTTTAGATTTATTACTACAAGATGGAGGATAAAGAGGGAGCCTAGATTTCTTGGGCAAAGAAGATGGAAAATTAACACCCATTTGATGTTATTGAAATAAAGCATTCATCTAAGAAGCTTCAAGAACATTCAGAATATTACGAGTGGACCACATCCAAACTAGTAGCCCAACATTCAATCCAAGAATATTCAAAGTGGCCATCAAGGGGGTACCAAAATTTCCAAATAAAGGAAAATCACAAGGATCCCCTTTTGGAGGGGTCCCTTGGTTTGCATCCACAGGAACATTGGCCATACCCAGCTTATACATATATCCTTCCCTTATGAGATGGATCAAATGAATTTTCAAGCAAGAGAGATGCACAATAAAACCTCTGCCCTTAAGGAGGAAACTCCACAATTTCAAGAGAAAGATCAAAAGCCTTTCAATACCAATGGAGTGGTTGGTGAGTCACTCAGAATAAAAAAGGACAAGAAAAAATCCATTTAAATCCAACTAAATACAAAGAGAAAAGATCTATCCACTATAAATTCCTACATATACAACCAAGCAAAAAACTTCCAAGTATTTTTGCTATTAGTGATTAGGATTAGACACAAAATACAATAAAGTGAAGATAATGACCTCCCGAAGCTAGTTTTGGATCATGAGGGCCCAAGCCTACCATCGAAGGTATTAGAAGCAGGTATGCTCACCTCCATACAATAGTCTTTATCAGTACAAGTACCCAAGATTCACAAGGGCACCCTCCAGAATTACTATGAAAGTGATGCAATGTCTGCCTCAGGTACCATCGGAATTCCCCCCCGCAGTCACCTATGTAGTCCCTAGGAAAGGCGATGAAGGTCACCATGTCATTATCAGAAGTCCGGCGGAACAGTTGTGGGTGCATGATCCAACAAGTAGGAGAGGGGGTATCTCTCTTTCCTTATATTCACACATCCTTGTGCTTGACTCATGTGTTAGAGGAGATCTCCTGAACAACTTAATGACACTAGATTTCCACCCATCAATAAACTTCTATACTTTCATTTTAAGTGGACCTAGAGAGTTTACTCTTCACACACATATTCCAAGGCCCTAAATTCCCTAGACTAGTTGATGTTCCTATGAAAAAAATAGAAAAGTCTAGTTCATTTTAATTTTAAGCACTCATTTTAGTTGGTTGTTATTTAAGACAAGGGAAGTAGAAGTGCAACTGATGATGTTTTGATGCAAAAGAAATCAATAGAAAACCTAGGCTACATGAGAATGCAACACTTATTTTTCTTCAATGAAAGATATTTCTACAAGAGTTCTATGAGAAGCCTACAAAAGCAAAAACTCTTTTTCTTTTTCTTTTAAGCACTCACACATTCAAAACCTATCAAAAAAGACTAAATGATGTCTAAAATGCATCTACCCTAATGCACACTAGAATGTAAATGCAAGATTCAAGAAAAATCTCAAAGATGAGAAAATGTGATCACAAAGATAAGGGTAATTTTAACAAACAAGGAGAAACAAATTCCAAAAGAGAAAGCGCTCCCTAAAACAAAAATACTCTTAACTTTTCAAAAATGATTTCACATATTTTACAAAAACACAAAAGACTTTAAAGCCAAAACAAAACAAAATAAACACAAAGAAAATGTTTTTATTTTTCTTTTCAAATATTTAAAGAACAAAAAAGTTCAGAAAGGGAAAACAAGCAACAATTTCAAGACCAAAAACATGAAAAAGACTCAAATCCCCCTAGTCATCAATGACCACAGAGACAAAAGACTTGATCCGTTCAAATGATTTGGCCAGAAAGATGCAAAAGACTCTGAAAATTAGAAAGATTCCAAAGGATTGAAATCTCTCATTCATCCAAGAATCACAAGCCCTTTTCGAAAACAAGGAAGAGAAAGAAAAAAGAAGCCAACTTTTAGGTTACAAGAGAAGCAAATCAAATATTGAGTTATCAATGAGCAACAAGACCTATTCCAGAAGCACAGAACAACCAAACACTTCACCAAGAAGATCTGGAACTCAACTTTAAACACAAAAAGATTCAAATACTACAAACCCTAGGTTGACATAATAATTTCTCAAGCAAGACGAAAGACACCAACAAAATCAAACATCAAGGTGATTCCAAGCCTTATAGGCATCAATAAATCATAAAGGAACTTGGTCAAGACCTTAGAAAAAGCCAGAAATGAAAAAAAAAAAAAAACCCAGATCTATACCTGATTATTTAAATACAGTACCTCATATATACGTGATTGTATCCAAAGAAACATGTGTATACGCAAGTTTATTTGGAAATAACAATGTATATATGCTTCTATTTATAAGAAAAAACGCGTATAAATGGAAAAATAAGGGAAAAAATAAAAAGAAATCTCAAACCTAGAAGATCAGGTTGACTGAAAAAATTACTTTAGACTCAAGAAGTCTGGAAAAAACAAAGAAACACCAAACTGAACCCAGATCAAAGAAAACAACCCTTCTAGGAAATACTTGATAGTATTCCCTGGCGGAGTCACCAATTATGTTGGCGGGAAAAGTTCCCTAAGGCAATGGTTGAAAACCTCAATAGAGAAGGATAAGGTAGTTAACAAAAAGGACTCAGAAAATCATGCCAAAAATATGAACTACCAAACATGGATTTGGAAACAAACCTGAAAGTCCTACGTTTGAAGATGTTCCCATAGGGTCCAAACCCTCTTCTTCCTCCAAGAAGTGCAAACATGGAAATAAATCACAGAAGCATATACATAATAGATAATTCAATGTGCATACGTAGTAATATGTTATATCATCATATATAAACATATAAAAGATAATTCATAAGATGATATTATATATCAGTAACAAGACATGAGCTTCTTTATTGATTAACAACAATAAGTATAGGAAAGATATAACCTGTTCCATATCAAAGGCACTGGCAAAACCTTCATCCGGATCTTTCCAGCCCGAGCCACGAAGAGAACCTCTCTAATAGGTGCAAGTAAATGCTATATAATGATGTTAAGCATCTATGCAAAGGAAACTAGGGTTTCTTAGAGACTGGGAGTGCAAGAGACATGGGGAAAAAGACTTGATATGGGATAAATCGAGTACAATGTTGATATCATTCTTCTTGTATGTATTAAGCCTACCCAAGAGGTGTATATATACCATCTCAAATTGTTTATTTCAGTTAATCCACGAGATCCTGTAGGTGGGCTCTCGGCAAAACCCGTAAACCCTGCCCAAAAAATAGTGTTTTGTTTTATTTTTTCATATTTTAAAAGGTGTACGTGGGTACAATGTTGTGGTACCACGTATGTACACGATTTAGAATGGGCAGAGTCACAGAAGCATATACATAATAGATAATTCAATGTGCATACGTAGTAATATGTTAGATCATCATATATAAACATATAAAAGATAATTCATAAGATGACATTATATATCAGTAACAAGACATGAGCTTCTTTATTGATTAACAATAGTAAGTATAGGAAAGATACAACCTGTTCCATATCAAAGGCACTAACAAAACCTTCATCTGGATCTTTCCAGCCCAAGACATGAAGAGAACTTCTCTAATAGGTGCAAGTAAATGCTACATAATGATGTTAAGCATCTATGCAAAGGAAACTAGGGTTTCTTAGAGACTGGGAGTGCAAGAGACATGGGGAAAAAGACTTGATATGGGATAAATCGAGTACAATGTTGATATCCTTCTTCTTGTATGTATTAAGCCTACCCAAGAGGTGTATATATACCATCTCAAATTGGTTATTTCACTTAATCCACGAGATCCTGTAGGTGAGCTCTCGGCAAAACTCGTAAACCCTGCCCAAAAAATAGTGTTTTGTTTTATTTTTTCATATTTTAAAAGGTGTACGTGGGTACAATGTTATGGTACCATGTATGTACACGATTTAGAATGGGCAGAGTCACGTATGAAATTTTAGATATATATTTTTTAATATAAAGTCAAGTCTACATAGGGAAAGGGACTTCCCAGGAACAAAAAACAGCATCAGCTCTCTAGGAGTGTTGAATGATGATATAACAGGTCCCCCCTAATATATGAGGGTAGAAGGGGAACATGATGGAAGTAGAGAGAAAGGATTCATCCAAAAACCCAGGAGGAGAACACCGAATTTCATCCCATCGAATACCTATGGAAGGAGTTAGAAAGAAAACTCATGTCTAAGGCGGGCATACCCATGCTCAGAAGTAGTAAAGCATGTTCACTGGCCAAGTATAAAGTGGATCCAGAATGTATACATAAGTGTATAGTGGATCATCAAATCATAGTCGTGAAAGAACACAATGGAGCTATGTCTCAATATCACATAAAATAATATCTGATCAATGATGCTAGAAGATTGCCTTATCTATGATGTTTCATAATTGATTCTTATAAAAGTACCATGTCATATAGGTGGAATAGTGGTACTTCATAAGATCAAGTTCCAACATATAAGATGTTGTTGTGAAAGACTGCAATATATAAAGTTGAGAGGTGTCACTGGATGAAAACTGAAGGAATTGTCAAGTGAACCAAGATGTTGACACAACCTGAGGTCTTCACCAACCGTAGATGGTACATTTCTACACTATGGGAATAAATGAGTTGAAGTCGACCATGTGAGAAATCGTTTGATTACTGTTCATTGATATATACCATTAAAAAATGTGAGACAACTCAACAATAAAGATAATGAGTGTCAAGGTACCCCGGTACAATCCAACAAGTGTGAATAAATGTGTTGAAGTTGAACACTTGAAAGAATCTATCAATCAAGAGCCATTTATGTATTCTCAGTGTCGATAGCGAAGGAGTCTTCCACTGATGACTTCAAACCCTAATGTACTAAAAAAATTAACTCTAAACGTTGTTCCGAGAACAATGAGATGGATTTGATTGGAAAATATTCATTGGAAGGAAAGCATTAAGGCATCCCACATCAACCAGTGCGAGTGTAACCCGTGGGCTAATAATTTGGAAGAACTTTGATGAAGAGAGATGAAGTAACTGTTCTGAAGTACATTTCTAGCGTACATAATATGTGGCTAGTGCACATAGAAATCCTTTGAACTAACCAATAATGAAAGTTGACACAGAGGTGAGGAATCCACCAATAGGGTCAAATGGAAACCAATGTATTGCACGAATCCCATTGTGTGATAATGTAAGCTAACGTTGAACATAAGGGAAACCACTCAGTCGAAGACCAATAATGTTGATAGATGTTGAGCACAAGGTCACCTATAAATGATGTAAATAGGCCAAGGTGTAACTTTATGTATACACTCAAAGTAATTTGTCGGAGTCGATAAGAGCATACAAGTAAGAAGTCAATGGGGACCTTCTTAACCAGAACAAGTAAAGGATCATGTCACTGATGTGATTCTAAGAATAACTTAACATATTGGGTATGGCTGAGAGAAATGAGTCAAGGGACATTGCAGAATGGCCGACAACAGTTTTACTTCCCTTAAACAAAAGCACGACTTGATGTGACTTTATGGTAGCATAAAATAACTTTGTATAAGTTTGCAATGCAGGAGGCATTATAAAACTCTCCATATGACTGGAAGAGATAACAAAATGATGGAGGACTAACTAAAGAACAAGGTTATGCCTTCCCTAAACTCAAACTAAGTCCCATCTCGATGGAAGAAAAACTCATTTTAAGTGATTTTTTCAAGGGCAACACGATTGACTATTGTTTCCATCAAATGATGCCGAAATTGTCCCGTTTCCACTCTTTTTTTGGAATATTAATTTTTTTTGTCTTTTTAATATTTAAACCATAAAAAATAATAAAATAATTCCTATGGTACAATGGAGAGAATGAGCATCAAGGGAAATTGCACTCATTCCTGGGACTGGAACATTCTTATGCTCAATGCAAGGTGGCGAATGTTGGTAATTGACACTCAGGGGATGTTCTCTTCATGGAAAATGGTGTCAAGTCGCAAAGGCTAATGAATGCATGGTTTGAATTTGCAAAAAATTCATGGTCAAAAGTGGCTTATACATGAATCTGTTGGAAATAATACTGAGAGGGGGGGTGAATCAGTATTATTAAGCCAAATATTTCCTTTTTAAATTCCAGAAGATATACACTACTTCAGTTAATAAAAAACCGCGTATATACGCAACTATAGATAAAGAAACCCGCGTATATCAAACATACTTATAATTTGAACTATCTTTCAGATGTCAGTTATTAATCTGTGATTCAGATGCACATAAACAGTATCAGAAACAGTGAAACAGAGCAGAAGACAGTCACACACAAGAACACAAGATATAAGGAGGAAACCCAATGTGGGTGAAAACCCCCTGCTGCAATTCATCTCTATCTTCTTTTTAATTAGAAACTTCTCTTACAATGTCTTGTACTGGAGCAGACTTTACCAGTACGCAGGCTACAACCTGTAGAGAGCTATAGCTCTCTCTCGTTTTCCAGCTTTCCAGAAAGGGAGCTCCAACCCCCTTAGTTCTTGTACTAGCTTGAGATACTAGTACGCAGGCTCCTACCTGCAGAAGGCTGCAACCTTCTCTTTGCTTTCAGGGACCTCGTTTCATTAATTTTCAGACTGGATCCACAAGTAACATCAATCAAACATCAAGAATTTCTGCATAACCCAAACTCCTTTTCACCAATCAAAAGCTGAAACAAATAAGCACTTCTCTGACCACTGAACCCAGAACACAGTAACTGTAATCAAACACCAATTCTGAACCCAGAGCACTGCAGCAATAAAACAGAAGCAGCTAGAACATAAGTCAAGATATATACGCTACTTCACTGTTCATCAACCTGTGAGTATACGCTTCTGTATCACAACCAACCTGCGTATACGCGTCTTTCATTCACAGAAAACGCGTGTATACGCACTTTTAATTCACTGAACCTGCGTACAGATCTATAAAGGACAATTTATTCTTTAAAGCATTCAGACACTAGTTAGCCCAGATTTATAGATCAAGAGTGCGCCATATATAATAGATCAAAATCACACAGAGATACCAATGATCAAGCCTTGAGATTTAGATCCATCAATAGTCCTTATCCTTCTTGCGCTTAGGTTCCTCTTTTCAGATCTAGATCTGCACCATAACCTGATCACCCCTATTCCAGATCTAGCACAATATCAGATATTCAATAAATCATATGATGCCTTGCCACATGATCTCCTTCCTCTTTTATAGTTATAGGCCTTGCACAATACCACGGGCCAAAACCATAATAAACAATACCAAGGGCCCAAAACCTGGGGTCAACACTTCTGACGAGATACAATGGTCCACAACCATGGGTTCAAATTCCAAGGACTAACAACCACGGACCAAAAGTAAGTTTCCCACCATGTACGCGCTTTTATGTGCATAAAAGTGCGTGTATACGCATACGCGACTTCGGAACGTATAACCCGCGTGTATACGCGTCTTCTGCAAGGTGTACCTGCGTATACAATATTTCCTTCATTCTGAGCACCTGAACTGATATCTGTCACCAAAGAGAGTTGCCATCAAGGACAACACCTGTGCCATAGTGCCACACCTGTTCCAAAATGCCAACAATATCCCCCTTTGGACTTGATGGCAACCCCAAGATCCTCAAAGTCATTCTCCCCCTTTGTCATCAAGGGAAAAGGGCTGTGCTCCCCCTGAGTACATGCTGAAATCTCTGCTCTGTTGTGCTGAACATGCTCCCCCTGACTGTAGGCAAGATCTGCAAAAAGATGTTCTTCAAGAAGAACCATGACTTATACATCATAAAAGACCTTCCTACTGAAAGACTCAATACATACAACCATCACCCAATCAAGTGGGGATCATCCACCCAACCAAGTGGGGATACATTAGAAATTTACATATGACAACCTATCACATCAATCATCCCAGGCATAGTGGGGAAACTAAAATAGGCCGTTACATGACCTTGATAAGAAAAAGATATACATGACATAGAGATGAAATATCAGGACTATGCAAATCACCAATAACAATTATCAGCAGCGCTGACAATCACGGTAGATATCAACAATCATGTTCTCCTTCTGATCTCCTTTCTGCAGCTGATCCACCTGAACCAAAACAGCTTGAGTACTAGAACCAAGAACTTCTAAGGTAATGCCAACAATGCATTATTAGGAGATTAACTGCTCCCCCTGAACCTATGCCTGATGGTATCTGACAGACTCATCTCAGACTCTCTCCAAACAGAGTCTGCCCTTGCTGATTTTCTTCAGAACTCCATATACGCGACTGCACTTGCATAAATCAGCGTATGTACGCGGATACCCCTCATCCAACCCGCGTACACCAACTTTTCTTTGGAACAGACAAGCTTCAACAGCAGGATGAAGCATCAACGACTCCCAGCTTCTGTCTGAGATATTCAAACATTTCCCTAGGCAGTGGTTTGGTGAGAATATCAGCAATTTGTTCCTTAGAAGGAACATACTCCAATTTGACTTTTTGTTCCAACACTTGTTCACGGAGAAAGTGATACTTGATCGGTATGTGCTTGGTCTTTGAATGCATGACTGGGTTCTTTGAAATGCTTATTGAACTCGTATTATCACATAAGATAGAAACAGGTGGAGTACAAGTGATTTGAAAATCCTGCAAGGTTTGCATCATCCAAAGGAGTTGTGTGCAACAAGATGCAGCAGCCACATATTCCGCTTCAGCTGTAGATAAAGCAATCGAACTCTGTTTCTTGCTGAACCAAGATACTAGTCTGGAACCCATAAAGAATGCACCGCCACTTGTGCTCTTCCTATCATCCACGCTTCCAGCCCAATCTGCATCTGTGTAAGCATGAAGTGTGAAATCTGTATCTCTAGGATACCATAAGCCATAGTTTTGAGTTCCTTGTAGGTACTTGAAGATTCTCTTTACTTCCTGAAGATGAGTTTCTTTTGGATTTTCCTGAAACCTTCCAACTTTTCCCACTGCATGCATAATATCTGGTCGGGTACCTGTCAAATAAAGCAAACTCCCAATCATGGATCTATAGGTTGGTTGATGCATTGTTGCTGATTCATCATTTGCACTAAGGCTGCATCCTGTAACCATGGGGGTACATACTGGTTTCGAATCTTCCATGCCATACTTCTTCAAGATCTGCTTGAGGTACTTGGTTTGAGACAAGAAAATACCGCCTTCATTTTGTTGGATTTGCAATCCAAGAAAATATGTCAATTCTCCAAGTAATGACATTTCGAATTCTTTCTGCATCACCAAGGCAAAGCTTTGACTCATAGCTTCTTCATTGCTTCCAAAGATAATATCATCTACATACACAACAAGTATTAGCAATTTGTTATTTTCAATTTTTATATAGAGATTGCTATCTGCTGATCCTTTTGAAAAACCTTGTTGATGAAGGTATTTGTCCAACCGATAGTACCAAGCCCTTGGAGCTTGTTTAAGCCCATAGAGAGCCTTTTTAAGTCTGCATACAAGATTTGGATCATTTCCAAGGATAAATCCATCTGGTTGCTCAATGTACACTTCTTCTTCTAAGTCTCCATTCAAAAAGGCTGATTTCACGTCCATTTGAAATACTTTGAAGTTTTGAAAGCTAGAGAGGGCAAGGAACATTCTGATGGCCTCAAGTCTAGCTACGGGAGCAAAAGTTTCTTCAAAGTCTATTCCTTCTTGTTGAGCATACCCTTTGCAAACAAGCCTGGCCTTGTTTCTAATAACTTCCCCATTTTCATTCAACTTGTTCTTGAAGATCCATTTTGTTCCTATGACATTCTTATCTTTTGGTCTAGGGACCAACTCCCAAGTGTTGTTCTTTTCGATCTGCTCGAGTTCTTCATCCATTGCCTTAACCCAACACTCATCTTTGCATGCTTCTTTTACATTTTTCGGCTCAGTGGAAGAGAGCAATGCCAAATAGCTTGAAGCTTCTGCTATTGTTCTTCTTGTTTGTATACCTTCCTCTTTCTGCCCCAAAATTTGAGATTCTGGATGATTCTTTTGAACATATCTGGATGGAGTCTTCTCTTCTATCCTTATCTGTTCCTCTGGTGCCTCTTGGGGTTCTTCTTCATCATCTGCCTGATTTGGAGAGTAGTCTTCATCCTCATCGATATTTTCATGATTTACTTGCCTGGGGATGTATCCTTTTTCATCAACCACTACATCAATACTGTCAACAATTCTTCCAATTCTTTTATTGTAACACTTATATGCTTTGCTGAAAGGAGAATAAATAAGAAGAATGCCTTCATCTGCTCTAGGTTCAAGTTTGCCAAGCTGCTCATCAGTATTCTTAATATAGCATCTGCTCCCAAAAATTTTGAAATGCTTTACCGAAGGAGTCTCACCATACCATAGCTCATGAGGAGTTTGAGTGCTGTTCACTCGGACATTTGTTTTGTTAAGAATAACAACCGTAGCATATGCAGCTTCACCCCAGAAAGTTGCAGGAGTTCCAGACTCATCAAGCATAGCACGAGCCATTTGTTGGACTGTTCTATTCATTCTTTCCACCACTCCATTTTGCTGAGGAGTCCTAGCTGTAGAGAATTCCCTTCTTATTCCATGTTCTTCACATAAATCGAAAAATTCATTTGAGGTAAACTCCCCACCTCTGTCGGACCTGAGGCACTTAATTTTGTAACCTGATTCATTTTCAACCAAGGCTTTGAAGGATTTGAATTTTTCGAATGCTTTGTCTTTGTGCTTCATAAGTCCTAACCAAACAAACCTGGAGAAAGCGTCAATGAATAATATCAAGTATTCTTCTCCTCGAGGTGTCCTTTTCCTAAATGGACCACATACATCTGTATGGACTAGCTCAAGAGGCATGCTAGCTGATCCTTCCTTCTCTGGGAAGTTAGTTCTGGTTTTCTTTCCAAACTGACATGATTTGCATATGGTGTTTTCTGGAATTTTGATATCTGGAAGACCATGAACTGCCTGATATTTGCATGCTTTCCTTATTTGTGAAAAGCTTAGATGCCCCAACCTCCGGTGCCATAACCAGTGTTCATCATCCTTGCTCAAATAGCATTGTTGTTGTCCTTCTTCAAATATGTATAGATTATTTGGAGTTCTTCTACCTTTTATTACTATTTCACCTGTATTAAGATCACGAACACGACATCCATTTGATCTAAATATTACCTCGGTTCCTTGATCACACATCTGGCTGACACTCAGAAGATTGTGCTTCAATCCATCAACATACAAAACATTTCCAGCTTTGACCTTTTCCTTTAACTGAGCAGTGCCTTTTCCTTTTATAGCTGCAGGAGTATCATTTCCAAAAGAAACTTTCTTTCCCTTTCCTAAAGAAGAATATGATTCAAGTTTTTCTTTATCACTTGTCATATGCTTAGAACATCCACTGTCGATGTACCATAGATTTTCCTGTCCCTCTGCATAAAATGCTATCCCACATCTTTCTGTTTGTGGTTCCTTTATTCTCCATGTTCTGGTGCTTGAGGCTTGTTCCTTTGTCTGCTGAAACCTGCTCCTGCATTTAGAATCTTCATGACCAAAGTTATTGCAAATAGAACATTCAACTTCATTTTCAAGAGCCGAAAAGTTGTTATAGGTCCTTTTTGTAATCCCCGTCATACTTCTTTGTTTTTGAGCTTCTCTAGTCATGATTGTTTTATATGCAACACATTGAGCTGCTTTGTGACCAAATTTATGGCAAGAGAAACATTGTCCATTGAAGAAACTTCTGTGATTATCAAATCTACTGGCCAAATGATTGTAATTTCTATTGTCATCCATTCTTGAAGCAAATTGAGAAGATTTAACCTGTGGCTGGTTGTAGCTTTTGTTCCTTAAGACGGATTGCCCCTGGTTTACCTGATAGTCCTTGTTTGTTCTTGATATAATTCGTCCCTGCTTTACCTGGTGATCTCCATTGTGCTTTTGCTCATTCCTTCTTGCTTTATCAAGATAATTCTTTGAGGTGGATGCTTGAGGTGTTTCTCCATTATACCCCAGACCTGTCTTGTTTAGTGGAGAACGTTGTATATTGATGATCTCATCCAAAGTTTCAGATCCTTTGACAAACTTAAGATTAGTAGCCTTTGTTTTCTCAATTTCTTTTCTAAGGCCAACAACTTCACATTCTAACTTTTCAAGAAATTTTTCCTTTTCATCAATTTGAAATTGCAGAGTATCAATGATCACATTCTTTTCTTCTATACATGTCTTGAGTCTAGAGATCTCTTCATAAAAGCTATCCACATCTATAGCATCCATGTAATCATCATCTTCAAATGCCATTAAAAGTTTATAGTCATTACCTCGTTCATCTTCATCACTATTTGATAGACCATCACTGTCTTCATGAGTGTAGTAGCTTTTCTTATTTTGTTTCTTGTTCCATCTAGCAGGTTCCTTTCCTTTGTCAATCTTATCCTTATGAGGACATTTTGCAGCATAATGACCTACTCTTCCACAAGCAAAACATTTAAAAGGTAACTTACCTCTGAACCTTCCAGTACCCTGTTGAAGATTTCTGACAAAATTTGATTCTTCTTCTTCTTCTGGCACGTGACTTGCTTCATAGTAGTCTCCTTTGCCTGAAGCCTTGAAAGCAGCTTCTCTCCTGTCTGATGGACCTCCTTTTCTCATTTCATAAGCAGTTAGAATTTCATGTAGCTGAGACATAGTAAGAGTTCGTAGATTTTCCTTTTCTTCTATTGCAGACACTTTAGATTCAAACTTGGGGGACAATGATCTTAGAAATTTTTCAACCACAATAGCCTCTTTTATTTCTTCACCCAAGTTTTTCATGTAATTAACAATCTCGTCTACCCGAAGGAAATAGTTAGCCACACTTTCATCATTATACATTCTGAGATTCTCATATTGAATCCTAAGGGTTTGAAGTTTAGCACGCTTTACCTGTTCATCTCCTTCGTAGCTCAAGACAATCTTGTCCCATATTTATTTTGCGGATTTATATTGCATAACCTTCACGAATTCTGTTTGAGATAAGCATCCCAGTAGAGTATTGACTGCTTTAGCATTTGTTTCATATTTCTTCTTCTCGGCCGGATCTGTAGGAGTAGCTGAATGAAAAGTGTAGCCTGTATCTATGATATCCCAAACTTCTGTACCAAGAGATTGAAGATAGGCAGTAACTCTTACCTTCCAATAATTGAAGTTTGTCCCATCAAAAATTGGTGGCCTGATTGATGCTTCCCTCTCGTAGTTGCTCATGATGAATGATCTTCCTTCAAGCGATCAAGTTGTTTCAGAAGGATCGGCTCTGATACCAATTTTTGGAAATAATACTGAGAGGGGGGGTGAATCAGTATTATTAAGCCAAATATTTCCTTTTTAAATTCCAGAAGATATACGCTACTTCAGTTAATAAAAAACCGCGTATATACGCAACTATAGATAAAGAAACCCGTGTATATCAAACAGACTTATAATTTGAACTATCTTTCAGATGTTAGTTATTAATCTGTGATTCAGATGCACATAAACAGTATCAGAAACAGTGAAACAGAGCAGAAGACAGTCACACACAAGAACACAAGATATAAGGAGGAAACCCAATGTGGGTGAAAACCCCTGCTGCAATTCGTCTCTATCTTCTTTTTAATTAGAAACTTCTCTTACAATGTCTTGTATTGGAGCAGACTTTACCAGTACGCAGGCTGTAACCTGCAGAGAGCTATAGCTCTCTCCTGTTTTCCAGCTTTCCAGGAAGGGAGCTCCAACCCCCTTAGTTCTTGTACTAGCTTGAGATACTAGTACGCAGGCTCCTACCTGCAGAAGGCTGCAGCCTTCTCTTTGCTTTCAGGGACCTCGTTTCATTAATTTTTAGACTGGATCCACAAGTAACATCAATCGAACATCAAGAATTTATGCATAACCCAAACTCCTTTTCACCAATCAAAATCTGAAACAAATAAGCACTTCTCTGACCACTGAACCCAGAACACAGTAACTGTAATCAAACACCAATTCTGAACCCAGAGCACTGCAGCAATAAAACAGAAGCAGCTAGAACATAAGTCAAGATATATACGCTACTTCACTGTTCATCAACCTGCAAGTATACGCTTCTGTATCACAACCAACCTGCGTATACGCGTCTTTCATTCATAGAAAACTCTTGTATACGCACTTTTAATTCACTGAACCTGCGTACAGATCTATAAAGGACAATTTATTCTTTAAAGCATTCAGACACTAGTTAGCCCAGATTTATAGATCAAGAGTGCGCCATATATAATAGATCAAAATCACACAGAGATACCAATGATCAAGCCTTGAGATTTAGATCCATCAATAGTCCTTATCCTTCTTGCGCTTAGGTTCCTCCTTTTCAGATCTAGATCTGCACCATAACCTGATCACCCCTATTCCAGATCTAGCACAATATCAGATATTCAATAAATCAGATGATGCCTTGCCACATGATCTCCTTCCTCTTTTATAGTTATAGGCCTTGCACAATACCACGGGCCAAAACCATAATAAACAATACCAAGGGCCCAAAACCTGGGGTCAACACTTCTGATGAGATACAATGGTCCACAACCATGGGTTCAAATTCCAAGGACTAACAACCACGGACCAAAAGTAAGTTTCCCACCATGTACGCGCTTTTATGTGCATAAAAGTGCGTGTATATGCATACGCGACTTCGGAACGTATAACCCATGTGTATACGCGTCTTCTGCAAGGTGTACCTGCGTATACAAGATTTCCTTCATTCTGAGCACCTGAACTGAGATCTGTCACCAAAGAGAGTTGCCATCAAGGACAACACCTGTGCCATAGCGCCACACCTGTGCCAAAATGCCAACAGAATCCAAATGAAGTCGTATTAAGGCCAAAAGAGGATGAAAGTGATCAATATGCAATGAAATAGTACAACTCAACACATGGGATCCTCTAGGGTATAAAGCCAGAATAATAGTGAAGAAGAAGAAGAATGAGGCTTCCATGCAAATTCATGGCGAGACTAAAGAGGACTCCTGAACCTAACAACAAAAGTTCAACATGAGTTCCAAGTGACAACAGGGTACTATCTAGGGCGCCCATGATAAGGTTGGCTCCTACCACACAAGTTATGACACTTCTAAGCAGCAAGGGTGTTATGTGTCACATCCTGGTGGGGTCGATCCTAAGGTCAAAATGGAAAAGGAAACTGATAATGCACAATGCAGGTGGAAACCTAAACTATATGAAAGTTTCAAGAATAAATACCTGTCAGAGCAGATCAACCATGAAAATACCGAAAGGAGAAGTTTTCAAAGTTTTGTAGACACGATTAGGAACATTGGGCAAGTAGTTAATACATCCCATATATAAACTTCAGATAAAATCTTGTTTTATAGAATATAAAACTTGAAAATGTGTACCTTATATAAACAATATGGTACAGGGAACCACGTAGCCTTGTGCCTTACGTATAATAGTTCTTCAAGAGAAGCCCCTTGCGGGACTCTTGCAAAGGAATTTGTTGGTATTTCAAACTCATGGCTTCAAAAATCCCCTCCTATGAAGGAAACTCAACATACAAGAAATAATGACAACTAGAAGGATAAAAAGAGGGAAGTAAGGGTTCTCGTTCCACCATAGGAGCACTCACTTGATCATCTGCTATGACCAAGTCCCGAGAAGGAAAATAATAATTCAAAGGATCCTTCTCAAAAGTGCCCATGATAAGGTAGGCTCCTATTGCACAAGTTATGAAACTTATAAACAGGGAGAAGGTTTCATGTCACATCCTGATGGGGATCCTAAGGTCAAAATGGAAAAGGAAACTGATAATGCACAATGCAGGTGGAGAACCTAAACTATATGTCAGTTTTAAGAATAAACACTTGTCAAAGCAGATCAACCATGAAAATACCCAAAGGAGAAATCTTCAAAGTTCTATAGACATAATTAGGAACACTGGGAAAGAAGTTAATACATCCCATATATAAACTTGAGATAAAATCTTCTGTTATAGAATACAAAACTTGGAAATGCATACCATATATATATAATATGGTACAAGGAACCACGCATCCATGTAGCTTACATATAATAGTTCTTCAGGACAAGCCCCTTGTGGGACTCTGGCCAAGGACTTCGTTGGTAGGTAAACTCATGGCTTCAAAAATCTCCTCCTTCGAAGGAAACTCAATATACAAGAAATCATGAGAACTAGAAGGATCAAAAGAGGGAAGTAAGGGTTCTCATGCCCCCATAGGCGCAATCACTCGATCAACTGTTACGACCATGTCCTGAGAAGGAAAATAATAATTCAAAGGATCCTTCTCAGAAGCAGTTGAGCATTGAAAAATATAATTCCACTTGAACACTTAGAACACACCAAGGGGTATTTTGAACTAAGTTCAAATTATTATGGTAATTATCAAATGCAAGCTAATAAATAGTGGAAATAATTTTGTTATGAGAAAAATACATCGATCAAAAGAGTGAAGACACCACAACATTCATAGCATAGACATAGTCACTCCCAAGTTGCATATCAAAGTCTAAAGGGCAATCAACCTACACCATATCGATTGAGACAATCTTCCCACCTAAAGTAATAGGAAATTGAGGAGGAATAGCCATAGATTCATAGGACTTCTATCATAGGCTAACAACTGACTATCTGATGCCAACAACTTTGGAGAACCCAAATCCTTCCAAGACAATGAGGATATAATACTTGCATAGGATCCTTCATCCACTATACATCGATATATATTTGTGTAATTAACTCTAACCCTTATTTGGAAAGGTGTAGCAAAAGGAAGACGAGGCTCAACAAGATTATCCCAATCAAAGGAAACACTCCTAGAACTTGGAGGGGATACACTCGAAGAGACCGATATGCCCCCTAGACCAAAAGACTCTGAACTAGAAATCAAGAAGACTTTGTTTTTAGGCACTTCACCCCGCAAAGAGGAGTGGGATGGGCCAAAGATTGCACTGGCTATACCACTTCATGGACCAATGGATACATAGATTGTTGAGAAACCATAACATATTTAGGCATAGAAGAACCTTCAGACTTAGACCATAACTTGTTGTACCATTGAAATACCAAGATACAAATGAGTAAGATGGTCTCCCTTACATATCTTACAAGGGAACTTAGGTTTAAATATTCTACACCTAGGTTTCTAATCAACCTTAATGCCCCCAACATGACTAGCAATGGATGGTGAAGGGTCTCCAACATGACTTGTAGAGATTAGTCTCTTTCCCAAGAGAGATAGGACTTGTGCCCCTAGCCTGACTCACATAAGTAGGTGAGTCATCAACAATATCAATCATAGAGGTAGCTAACCCATTGCTCTAATGACTCATGACTAGCAACCTTACGGCTTACTCTTATTCTACAAGAAGCCTAAAAAATACACCAACAACATCAGAAATCAGGGTGATTACAGGCCTTATAAGCATCAATAAATGATAAAGGAACTTGGTCAAGACCTCAGAAAAAGCCAGAAATGAAAAAAAAAAAAAACAAATCTATACACGACTATTTAAATATTGTACCGCGTATATACGCAATTGTATCCAAAGAAACATGTGTATATGCAGGTTTATTTGGAAAGAACTGTGTATATACACTTCTATTTATAAGAAAAAATGAGTATAAATGGGAAAATAAGGAAAAAATAAAAAGAAAGCTCAGACCTAGAAGATCAAGTTGATTGACCAAATTACTTTAGACTCAAGAAGTCTGGAAAAAGCCAAGAAACAACAAATTGAATGCAGATCAAAGCAAACAACCCTTCTAGGAAATAATTGATGGTATTCCCTGGCAGAGTCGCCAATTCTGCTGGCGAGAAAAGTTCCCTAAGGAAATGGTTGAAAACCTCAACATAGCAACATAAGATAATCAACAAAAATCACTCAGAAAAGCATTCCAAACATATGAACTACCAAAAATGGATTTGGAAACATACCTGGAGGTCCTACATTTGAAGATGTTGTCGTAGGGTCCAAGCCCTTTTCTCCTCCAAGATGTGCAGACATGAAAATAAATCACGGAAGCATATACATAATAGATAATTCAATGTGCATACATAGTAATATGTTAGATCATCATATATAAACATATAAACCATCATTCATAAGATGAAAATATATATTAGGAACAAGACATGAGCTTCTTTATTGATTAACAACAATAAGTATAGGAAAGATACAACCTGATCCAGACCAAAGGCACTGAAAAAACCTTCCTCCAGATTCATCCAACCTGAGCCACAAATACAACATCTCTAATAGGTGAAATTAGATGCAATATAATGATGTTGAGAATCTATGCAAAGGAAATTAGGGTTTCCTAGAGACTTGGAGTGCAGGAGGCAAGAGAAAAGTAGACTTGATATGGGATAACTCAAGTATAATGTTGATATCCTTCTTCTTGTATGTATTGGACCTACCCAAGAGGTGTATATATACCACCTCAATTTGGTTATTTCAAATAGGCCATGGGATCCTGTGGGTGGGCTCTCAGTAAAACCCGTAAACCCTGCCCAAAAAAGAGCATTTTTTTATTTTTCATATGTTAAAAGATGTACATGGGTAAAATTTTATGGTACCATGTATGTACGTGATTTAGTATGGGAAGAGTCACGTAGGAAATTTTAGATACATTTTTTTAATATAAATTCAATTTTGCATAGGGAAAGGGACTTCACAAGGCCATAAAACAACACCATGTCTATAGGAGTGTTGAATGATGCTATAACATATCCCCCTGATACATGACGTTAGAAGGGGAACATGATGGGTGAAATATATTAAGTTGAGGGAGACAAGTCATCTGAAAACCTGGGAGGGGATCACCAAATTTCATGCCATCGAATACCTATGGAAGGAGTCAGAAAGAAAACTGATGTCTGAGGCGGGCATACCCATGCTCAAAAGTAGTAAAGCATGTTCTCTAGTCAAGTATAAAGCAGATCCAGAATGTATACATAAGTGCATAGTGGATCATTATATCATAGCCACAAAAGAGCACAATGGAGCTATGTCCCAGTATAACATATAAAAGAATATCTTATCAATGATGCTAGAAGATTTTCTTATCTATGATGTTGCATAACTGATTCTTATAAAAGTACCATGTCATATAGGTGGAATAGTGGTACTTCATAAACTCAGGTTCCAACATATAAGATTTTGTTGTGAATATTGCAACATATAAAGTTGAGAAGTGTCAATGGATGAAAACAGAAGGATTTTTCAAGTGAACCAAGATGCTGACACAATCTGAGGTATTCACAAACCGTAGATGGTACATTTCTACACTATGGGAATAAATGAGTTGAAGTCGACCATGTGAGAAATCATTTTATTACCATTCATTGATGTATATTGTTAACAAACGTGAGACAACTCACCAATAATGATAACGACTATCAAGGTACCCTGGTTCAATCTAAAAAGTGTGAATAAATTTGTTTAAGTTGAACACTTCAAAGAACCTATCAATCAAGATACATTGATGCATTCTCAATTTCGATAGTGAAGGAGTCTTCCACTGATGGCTTCAAACCCTAAGGTACTAAAAAAAAAATCTAGACCTTGTTCCAAGAGCAATGAGATGGGGTCGATGGGAAAAGATCTGTTGGAAGGAAAGCATTAAGGCATCCCACATCAACTAGCACGAGTGTATCCCGTGGGCCAAAAATTTGGAAGAACCTGGATGAAGAGAGATGAAGTAATCATTCCGAAGTACATTTCTGGCATACACATTATGTGGCTAGCGCACGACAGAAATCCTCTAAACCAACCAATAATGAAAGTTGACACAGAGATCGGGAATCCACCAATAGGGTCAAATGGAAACCAATGTAATTCACAAATCCCAATGTGAGATAATATAGGCTGACATCGAACATAAGGGAAACCACTTAGTCAAAGACCAATAATGTTGATCGATGTTGATCACAAGGTCACCTATCAATGATGTAAATAGGTTCAGGGTGCAACTCTAGGCCTACTCTTAGAGAAATTTGTCGAAGTCGATAAGAGCAGACAAGTAAGAAGTCAATGGGGGCCTTCTTAACCAACATGAGTAAAGGACCATGTCACTGATGTGATGCTGAGAAGAAATTGACAGACTGGATATGGCTAACAGAAATGAGTCAAGAGACACCGTAGAATGGCTGACAATAGGTTTACTTCCGTTAAACAAAATCACGACTTGATGTGACTTTATGGTAGCATAAAATAATTTTGTATAATTTTGCAGTGCAGGAGGCATTAACAAACTCTCCATATGATTGGAAGAGGTAACCAACCAATGGAGGACTAACTAAAGAACAATGTTATGGCTTCCCTAAATGGAAACTAAGTCCCATCTTGATGGAGGAAAGACTCATTTTAATTGATTTTTTCAAAGGAAACACGATTGACTATTGTTGCCATCAAATGATGCAGAAATTGTCTTGATCCTGCTCTTTTTTTGGAATATTTATTTTTTGTCTTTTTCATATTTAAACTGTAAAAATTAATAAAAGAATTCCTATGGTATAGTGGAGAGAACGAGCGTCAAGGGAAATTGCACTAGTTCTTGGGACTCGAACATTCCTATGCTCAATGCAAGGTGGCGATGTTGGTAATTGACACAGGGGATGTTCTCTCCATGGAAAATGGTGTCAAGTCACAAAGGCTAATGAATGCATGGTTTGAACTTGCAAAAAGTTCATGGTCAAAAGTGGCTTATACATGAGTCCAAATAAAGTCAGATTAAGGCCAAAAGAGGGTGAAATTGGTCAATATGCAATGAAATAGTACAACTCAACACATGGGTTCCTATAGGGTATAAAGCCAGAATAATAGCGAAGAAGAAGAAGAATGAGGCTTCAATGAAAAGTATTGGCAGGACTAAAGAGGACTCCCGAGCCTAAGAAAAAAACTTTAGCATGGGTTCCAAGTGACAACACGGTACTATCTAGGGCATCCATGATAAGGTAGGTTCCTACCACACAAATTATGACACTTCTAAGCAGCGAGAAGGTTCTATGTCACATCATGGTGGGGTCTATACTAAGGTCAAAATGGAAAAGGAAACTGATAATGCACTATGCAGGTGGAGAACCTAAACTATATGCAAGTTTCTAGAAAAAATACTTGTCATAGCGGATCAACCATGAAAATGCCCAAAGGATAAGTCTTCAAAGTTTTGTAGACACAATTAGTAACACTAGGCAAGAAGTTAATACATCCCATATATAAATTCAGATAAAATCTTGTGTTATAGAATACAAAACTTGAAAATGTGTACCTTATATAAACAATATGGTACGAGGAACCACACAGACTTTTGGCTTACGTATAATAGTTCTTCAGGACAAGCCCCTTGAGGGACTCTGGTAAAGGACTCCATTGGTAGCTAAAACTCATGGCTTCAAAAAGCTCCTCCTGCGAAGGGAACTCAACGTACAAGAAATCATGAGAACTAGAAGGATCAAAACAGGGAAGTAAGGGTTCTCATGCCCTCTTAGAAGCAATCACTTGATCAACTGCTATGACCAAGTCCCAAGAAGGAAAATAATAATTCAAAGGATCCTTCTCAGAAGCGCCCATGATAAGGTTTTGTGTCACATCCTAGTGGGGTCGATCCTAAGGTCAAAATGGAAAAGAAAACTGATAATGAACAATGTGGGTGGAGAATCTAAACTATATGCTAGTTTGGAGAATAAATACTTGTTAGAGTGGATAAACCATGAAAATACCCAAAGGAGAAGTCTTCAAAGTTTTTTAGACACAATTAGGAACATTGGGCAATAATTTAATACATCCCATATATAAATTTCAGATAAAATTTTGTGTTATAGAATACAAAACTTCGAAATGTGCACCTTATATATACAATATGGTACAGCGAACCACACAACCTTGCGGCTTACTCTTATTCTACGAGAAGCCTAAAAAAGAAAAATACTCTTTTTCTCCTTCTTTTAACCACTTACGCATTCAAAACCTATAAAAAAAGACTAAATTGTGTCTAAAATGCATCTACCCTAATGAAAACTAGAATGGAAATGCAAGATTCAAGAAAAAGCTCAAAGATGAGAAAATGTGATAACAAAGACAAGGGTCAATTTTAACAAACAAGAAGAAACAAATTCCAAAAGAAAAAGTGATCCTTAAAACAAAAATACTCTTAACTTTTCAAACAAGATTTCATACATTTTCCAAAAACTAAAAAAACTATAAAGCCAAAACAAAAGAAAAGAAACAAAAAGCAAATGTTTTTATTTTTCTTTTCAAAAATTTAAAGAACCAAAAACATGAAAAAGATTCAAATCCCCCTCGTCACCAACGACCACAAAGATAAAATACTTGAGCAAGATAAGAGACTTAATTAGTTCAAATGATTTGGCCAGAAAGATGCAAAAGACTTTGAAAATCAGAAAAAATCCAGAGGACTGAAATCTCGCATTCATCCAAGAATCACAATCCCTTTTCAGAAACAGGGAAAATAAAGAAAAAAGAATCCAAATTTTACATTACAAGAGAAGCAAATCAAATACTGAGTTATTAATGAGCAACAAGACCTATTCCAGAAGCACAGAACAACCAAACACGTCACCAAGAAGATCTAGAACTCAAATTTAAACACAAAAAGATTCAAAGGCTACAAACCCTAGGTTGACATAATAATTTCTCAAGCAAGATGAAAGACACCAACAACATCAAACATCAAGGTGATTTCGGGCCTTATAAGCATCAATAAATCATAAAGGTACTTAGTTAAGACCTCAGAGAAAGCTAGAAATGAAAAAAATATTTTTTTAGATCTGTACATTACTATTTAAATACAATACTGCGTGTATACGAGTTAGTATCCGAAGAAACAAGTGTATATGCAGGCTTCTTTGGAAATAAATGTATATATACACTTATGTTTATAAGAAAAAACGTGTAAAAACTGGAAAACTAAGGAAAAAAATCCCATACCTAGAAGATTAGGCTGACTGACCAAATTACTTCAGACTCAAGAAGCCTAGAAAAAACCAAGAAACAAAAAGTTGAACCCAGATAAAAAAAAACAACCCTTCTAGGTAATACTTCATGGTATTCCCTAGTGGAACCTCCAATTCTGTTGCCGGGAAATGTTCCCTAAGGCAAGGGTTGAAAACCTCAACAGAGCAAGATTAGATAATCAACAAAAATCACTGAGACAAGCATGCCAAACATATGAACTACCAAACATGGATTTGGAAGCATACCTGGAGGTCCTATGTTTGAAGATGTTCCAGTATGAATTTGGTTCGTAGATATTGGTTTGTACATGTTTGAATTATAGGGTCTGAAGCTTGCACGTGTGGATCAGGGTTTTGGTTTGCAGCCACAGGATTGACACAAGAATTTTTCAAATGCAGTCACGCTCATACAAGCCTATAATTGCAACCAGAACTCTTTACACTTGTTCCATGTAGCCAAGACTTAAGGTTTCTGGTGACAGTTGACTGTAGATCTAAACGTTTGACCGCAGATCTAAACAGTTGACCACAGATCTTACTTTGTTGCTTGGAAGATCAGGTTGGAAATCATAGCTATTGACAATGATGTTTGGGATTACATACAAGTAAAAGTACCTTAGCCTCTAGAGAATTCTTCTGTTGCTACCAAGAACAAGTACAAGAAAGGTGAATTAAAAGAAAAATAAAATTATAGCCTATGGTTTACAAGAACATTTACTTGCATGTGTTGGAAATTTGAAAAAGTCTAAGGATATGTATGATAAGCTAGTTGGTACGTATGAAGTCAACAATTTGAATGAAAGCATCTCCTTGAAATATGAACATAAATATATGAATATGAATAAAGGAGAGTTTGTGCAATCCTTCATTATGAGGATATATTGTCTTCAAGATCAATTGCAGAGAGTTGGGGAAACCATACCTGACAGGGAGTTGGTGGTGGTAACCCTTAGAGGTCTCCCTCCTATTTGGGAAACCTTCATTACCACTATAAGAAATAACAATGTTTTCCCATCATTTGATGAGCTCATTGGAAAACTCACTCAAGAAGAATCAAGGATGATCTCAAGAGGTAGGATACAAAAGCACGAAGAAGGAGAGCCTACTACTTTTGTCACTCATAACAAGAAAAAGAAAGGAAAAGGAGGTTCATTACGTTCTAGGAAGCCTCCTACTCAAAATTATAATAGAAGTAATGGAAGAGATAGGGAATCGTCACACATTGAATGCTACAATTTTCATGAGAAAGGTCACTATCCTCGAGAATTCCCTAAGAAGAACAATGCTCCATGATACAACACTAAAAGAAACAATAGTAGGTTTAATAATAGAAGAAGAATATATGCTCGAAGAAATTATCATAATGGAAGAGATAAAATAATAAGAGATGCTTCGAGTGATCATGAAGAATACCATGGTCCTCAAAACAAATCAAGAAATACCAGGTATGAATGTAATGTTGCTAATCAATCTGAATATATCCTTATTTCTTCACTTTCTAGTTCCTATCCCCCGGATACATGGGATAGTTGGTTGGTTAATAGTGGAGCCTCTCATCATTTCTCTGGGTATAAGGAGATTCTCTCTAATTTGGTAGAGAGGGAGTCAAATTTGGAAATTATTCTGGGAGACAACTCTACTCATCTTGTTAAAGGATTTGGTTCTATTAAATTTCATTTGGACTCTAGGGAATTTTTTTTCTTCTTTATGTGATGTATGTGTCAGGATTGAAGAAAAAATTGGTATCTATATCTAATTTGGAGGAAAAAGGATGAGGGTTTCCTTCATCAAGTAAAAGTACTTACTTGGCCAATGGGATCCCCTATGAGAGATTCTTTCACATTCATATTTATATTCAAAGGACTTTATTGAGTCACTGGAAGACCCCTTCTAACATTGGTCCATAATCCTAATCACCAAAGCAAGTCCGAGCACCATAGAGTGGATCATATCCATTATTAATCTCTTCCAACATTAAAGGAGTTGGTCTCTGGGATCCCTCATGTTCAAGCTCATCGTGATGGAGTATGTCCAGGATGTGTCAGTGGGAAGAAGACAAGGGGGGGGATTCCCCTCTAGCAAGAATAAGACATATTACATCCCCCAACTCATTTATTTTGACATATGTGATCTGATGCTCGTACATTCACTTGGTCACCATATCTATTACATAACCTTCATCGATGACTTCTCAAGGAATAATTGGATATATTAATTAAAGAAAAAGGATGAGGCCTTAGATTTTTTCAAAGAATTGAAGGCTTTGGTTGAAAATCAAACAGGGAATAAAATTAAGATCCTCAGGTCTAACAATGGCGGAGAGTACATTTCAAATGAATTCATAGATTTTTGCAATAAGGACGGCATCAAGAAAGAGACAATTGTGCCCTGTAATCCCAAACAAAATAGAGTGGTTGAAAGAAAGAACAGTTTTTTTGTAGAAGTTTCTTGAGCCATGCTTCATGATCAAAAGTTATCAAAGTTCCTTTAGGGAGAAGAAACAAACACAGTGGTATATGTTCAAAACAGGGTACCTCATCAAGCATTGGACAAAAAAACTCCTGAAGAATTATTTACAGGTGTCGAGCCTGACATTGGTCATCTACATATATTTGGTTTCCTCGTATATTTCCATGTGCTGAAAGGTAAAAGAAATAATTTGGAAGCCATTGGTAGAAAAGGTACGTTTGTTGGATATTGTGAAGATTCCAAATCATTTAGAATATATATTCCTAGTCAAAGTAAGGTTGAAAGTAGCAGGGATGTAACATTCGATGAAGATGTTGCCCTTGGGAAAGCAAGGGACCTTCCTCTACCCCCTCCTCTGAAGGAAAGTGATGGTATGGATATTCTAGAAGGTCCTTCCATGCCTAAATATGAGAAAGACATTGATGATGATCCCATGGATCCCTTGTATACTCCTCCATATGATCCCCCTACTAGGAAGAGGCCACTTTGGCTTTGTGACACATTACAAGATGCAGAGAGGCTCATCCCCCCCAGAAGGAATTTTCGAGAAATTAAGAATCCATGCAAGTACCGAGGATGTCATGTAGCTATGAGCAATATGATTGAAGCTAAGTGTCTCGACTTTGAAGAAGTCGTGAAAGAACAATTTTGAAATGATGTTATGGCCAAAGAGTATGAATCAATCATGAAGAATGATGTATGGGATGTTGTAAAGAGACCAAAGGGAAAATCTACCGTGACCTCAAAATGTTTATTCAAGATCAAACATGGAGTCGATGGAAGTATTGAGAAATATAAGGCAAGTTTCGTGGCAAGAGGATTCTCCTAGAAAGAGGGAGAAGATAATGCTAATATATTTTCTCCTATGGCTTGTTGTGGCAACCAACAACCCCCCTCCTTATTTAGTATTAGCAATAACACTATGTAAGTGGGGACCCTTAGTCAAAAAATTTTAAAAAATCAATTAGCGCTTACATGTCACTACTTAAAAAATATCGCATCGCGCCAAGAACGATAGGGCATTTTCTTATGAGTCAAAATGATAAAATGCGAGATTTCGACGCGAATTCCATCGCATCGCATGCATTAATAAACACTCACGTTAGAAAACCTTAAAATCACCGATATGCGATATCGCATATCGCATGTCACAAAATCGCATAAAATGCATATAACAATTAAACGATTAAGCGATCTACGATCTTGCGATATTGCAATCTGCGATCTTTGTGATATTGCGATCTGCGATCTTTGCAATAGTGTGATCAAGCAACCTTGCGATATAACAGCACGATGAAATTGCGGTAATGTGATACAGCGATACTGTGATGCAGATCGCAGAAACATTCCATCGCAGATTTTCCTGGCTCAATATTCAAGAAAAAGTTTTTCCATAAACCAAGAACTGGATGCGCGCCTTAATGATAATTAATGAATTACATGCCAGTTGTTAATAAAGTATGGTTTTGTGTTTTTCGAAGAGCCAGTTCACGTCAGATGGCATGTTTTTGCATATCCGTGGCATTTAAATCTTTCTCGTCATTATTTGTTATCATTACTCTCTCCTCACTTGTGAACTACAGGAACGAAGAACAAAAGTTACACAAAGCAATGTGCAGGAAGCTATGGGGAAAAAGGGGAAGGCTTCAATGTTCAAAGACAAAGAAAAGGCGCCCTCATAAACAGATACTGCATGCAACAAAGCCGCAGATTCATAAAATACTGCTGAGCCATCCATTACAGATCTTTCATATACAGCCATGGTTAAATGGATACTGAGCGATGCTGATATCAACAGACAGTTTAATGCTCAGGGTCAAGAGCTCACGAGGTCATTATTTTTACAAATTTTGAAGCTTTATACCCGATAAAGAGGAAGAGGGGCAAAAGGCAAAAAACGCATCAAAGAAGCCCGGATCAAAGAATGGAGGCAGTTTCCGGTGCGCAATTAGTGCCTAGCGCAAATCGCGCATCGCTGAGAAAATTGCTCGAGAAGGAAAGCCTCTAACTGCTCAGTCTTAATTCCTGCACCCTTGAGTCAAATACCGGCCCATCCTGAGAAATGGCTGCCTAAGTTTAATCCCGAGGCAGGCATGCTAGCAGAAGAGCATATAAACAACTTTCTGCTATCCATTAATCTCAATGGGGTTACTAATGAAGATGTTGTTGTTCGACTCTTTCCTTATATTCTACAAGGAACAGCCGGATCATGGTATTTCTCATTACCCTCTGGATCTATCACTAGTTGGGACATCTTGCAAGAGCAATTCCTGACCAAGTTTAGTGATGAGAGGTCTATGGCAACGCTAATCAACGACCTATCCAACCTTAGGGTTGAATCTAGAGAGCCTATCAAAGATTTCAATTTACGTTTCAATAAAATCCTAAACAAAATTCCTACTGCTTCCCAGCCCAGCGAAGAAGTACGAAGTGAATGGTATATCACTGCTCTACCATCAAACATAGCAATCTTCATGGACAGGGCTAATAAAACAACCTTAGCCAAAAACATGAAAGAAGCAATAGCAGTAGAGAAATGTATAATAGCCCTGGAAAAGAAATCCGCGATAGAGGAACGGAAATCTAAGAAAGTCACCTTCAAGGAAGACTCCAAGAAGAAATAAACAAAAGATACATTTGATTTGGAAGGATTACAGTCTTAATGCCTGCACCCTTGAATCAAATACCAGCCCATCCTGAGAAATGGCTGCCTAAGTTTAATCACGAGGCAGGTATGCTAGCAGAAGAGCATATAAACAACTTTCTGCTATCCATTAATCTCAATGGGGTTACTAATGAAGATGTTGTTGTTCGACTCTTTCCTTATATTCTGCAAGGAACAGCCGAATCATGGTATTTCTCATTACCCTTCGGATCTATCACTAGTTGGGACATCTTCCAAGAGCAATTCCTGACCAAGTTTAGTGATGATAGGTCTACGGAAAGGCTAATCAACGACCTATCCAACCTTAGGGCCAAATCTAGAGAGCATATCAAAGATTTCAATTTACATTTCAATAAAATCCTAAACAAAATTCCTACTGCTTCCTAGCCCAGCGAAGAAGTACGAAGTGAATGGTATATCACTGCTCTACCATCAAACATAGCAATCTTCATGGACGGGGCTAATAAAACAACCTTAGCCGAAAACATGAAAGAAGCAATAGCAGTAGAGAAACGTATAATAACCCTGGAAAAGAAATCCGCAATAGAGGAACAGAAATCCAAGAAAGTCACCTTCAAGGAAGACTCCAAGAAGAAACAAACAAAAGATCCATTCGATTTGGAAGGATTGCAGAAAGTTCTAAAGACCATGTCTAATGAAATGGTCGACATCAAAAAGCAAGTAGCAGAAACTTCTTCAAAAAAGCCCTACAGAGCTTTTAAAAGAGGCCCTTCAACGGATTCAAAGCCACCCAATGCTATTTCAAATGCTGAATCCGAAGAAGAGGAAGAGGAAATTGCCACTGAAGGGAAAACTGATGAAGAAGAAGTTGTAGAATTACAAGGAATGTGGGATTTCATCCTCCCACAAGAAGAAGATCAAGAAGTATTCCCAGTTAGCACACGAAGTAAAAATCAGCTTGATCCTCCCCAAACTATCCCTAAGCCAAAGAGTGCAAGCTCTGCAATAAAGGATAAATTCGCAACAAAGAAAACGACATCTAAAGCAACTCAAACCAGCCCAGTCCAAACAGATGCATTAACTCCATCTAAAACACTGATCGTGTCGGATGAAATGGAGTACAATATTATAGAAGATATGAAAAATACTAGGGCCAACATCACTCTTTACGAACTGAGCAAGTTAAAGCATCAACAGAAGATAATGATGAAAGAATTACATGTTGTGCAAGTTGCACCTTTGCCTGCCGCTGTACTTTCTCAAGCTTCTCATAACATGGGAAGACCTCCAACTAATGTGATCAATAATATTGATCCAAATGAAATCGCTCTAATTGGAGGAAGATCGAGATCTCATACTCCCCCGTTTCTCCTTACTTATGAAATTTTCAATAAAAATGTGCACAATTGCTTGGTAGATTCTGGTGCTTCATCGAATATTTTACCAAAGTCCATATGTGCCAAGTTAAACGTTCAACCACAGAAATCCACTATGCGCGTAGTTCAGCTAGATCGATCTCAAGTCGAAGTGATTGGCAAACTAAATCAAGTAACCATAAGGCTGTCATCCAACCCGAAGGTATGTCAAGTTATTGACATTTTAGTTGCTGATATCCCAGAATTTTATGGCTTAATTCTTAGCAAGGATTGGTCAGAAAAACTTCATGGATACTTCGCAACTGACTGGTCGCACATGTGGCTGCCCTACAATGGTAAACCAAATCAAATAAAAGTTGAATGAGAACTACATCAGAAATACATAGTAACGGAGCTAGAGGGGGAAAATGAACCAGTAGCATATAACAGTAGCATTATTGGCAATTACTTGGTAGATTCTTTCCTCGGCAATTTCAATGCTCATACGTCACCCTATTTAGAACACTCTGTTTTGTCCCAAGTCAAAAAAATTTCTCAAACTGATAGTTCAAAATGTATCAATTTTTTAGATAGTCCTGTAAATAATTCTTTGTTTTGGAAATTTTTTTTGATGGTTCTAAATCTAACGAAGGAGCAGGAGCAGGATGCATTCTAATTAGTCCAGAAGGAGATAAAATCATGCTAACATGTAGACACGAATTTGATTGCACCAACAACATAGCAGAATATGAGGCTTTGGTCCAAGGGTTGTACAAAGAAATCGGGTTAGACGTCAAGTACCTTCAAGTTTTCGGAGACTCTGAGATTGTGGTCAGACAGGTACGTAATACTATACATTGCTTATCAAGTCATTTAAAACATTATCAATCCTTAGTTCAAGATCTGACTGAGCATTTTATAGCATTTAATATCTCTTCAATTCCCAGACTCCAAAATGCAAGTGCAGACCTTTTGGCTAGCGTAGCTTCTAAGCTTATTCCTTCATAATGTTTTAGTCCAGATAGATTCTCAATAGAATTAATCTTTAGACCATCTATTCCTAATAACATCACAAATTGGAGAGTATTCAATGACGATCCTGATATTGTAAATTTCCTCACATCTGAAGGATCCTACTCCAATCAAATAATTGACGAAGACCAACATGATCGACAATTGCAACAAGATAGCACTAACAATGATATACCTAAGTTGGTATTCAAGTTAGAAGACTTGTATGATTTGAAGGATCGGTTTAAAAGGTCTACCAATTCAAAACTCCAAAGTTCAACCTTGAACTACGAATTAGTAAACCCAGGAACCGATGCTAAACCACAAAACATTAATCTAGGTCTCGGCCTATCCCCTAAAGAAAAATTAGCGTATATTCGTCTTTTGAGACAATATAAAAATGTTTTTGCCTGGAATTATGATGAACTCAAAACATATGACACTTCCATCATCCAACATACTATTCCCATGATCGATAATGAAAAACCTACCCAAAAAAAGCTGAGAAATATCCATCCCAATTTAGAAAATCAGATAAAAACTGAGCTCAATAAGTTATTGAAAGCCAGAATAATCTTTCCCGTCAGACATTCTAAATGGGTCTCCAATTTGGTGCCTGTTAGAAAGAAAAATGGAGATATTAGGATTTGCATTGACTTTCGGAACCTTAGCAAGGCCTGTCAAAAAGATAATTTTCCTTTACCACCTATGGAACAGATATTGCAGGCAGTGGCAGGCTCAGAATTAATGTCTTTCTTGGATGGATTTTTAGGATACAATCAAGTGTTGGTTCCTGATGATCAATTGAAAACCACATTCAGAACTAAATGGGGCACATACACATATCGAAAGATGCCATTTGGTTTGATTAATGCTGGTGCTACATTTTAGAGAGCCATGGACATCGCATTCAAAGGTTTAGTCAATAAATCTGTAGTAATTTATTTGGATGATATAACAGTGTATTCCAAGAAATGAAGCGACCATCTTAGAGATTTAAAACGAATCTTCCAACGTTGTTTAAGGTATGGAATTTCAGTTAACCCGAAGAAATCTTTCTTCGCATTAAGTGAAGGGAAACTTCTAGGATTCATAATGTCAAAATCCGGTATTCACATCAATTCCGACAGAATCAAAGAGATTTCTGAAATATCCTTACCTCACAACAAAAAAGCCATGCAAACTTTCTTTGGTCAGATCAACTTTGTAAAGATATTCGTTCCCAATTTTTCACGAATCGTGTCTCCTTTGCAAGCCATGATTAAAAAGCACTCAAATTTTAAATGGGGCCAAGATGAACACGAAGCATTCAACCTGATCAAACAAGCTATTATTAATGCTCCATCTTTAGCCACTCCGAATTTTTCAGAGTCTTTTATTTTATATACATTTGCCTCAGATAGGTCATATGATGCGATACTCACTCAAGCAAATCACGAAAAAGCGGAAGCCCCAATTGCATTTTTCAGTTCAAATTTACAGGGCGCTGAATTAAATTATTCAGACGTGGAGAAACAGGCTTATGCTGTTTTCAAAGCGGTCAAATACTTCAGACCTTTCTTACTCAAAACCCATACTAAAATTATAGTACCGTTTCCAGCGGTAAGGAATCTTCTAGTACAGAAGGATGTGGATGAAAAAAGGGCCAATTGGGTTACTGCCTTACAGGAATATGTCATTGAGATTAAACCAGCAAACATTGTAAGAGGCCAAGGCTTTTGCAAAATGCTGGCTGGAGCGTCGCAAATTTCTGAAATTCCATCTGCAGAGGTACAAATGTGCGAGGTAAGCCTAAACGATGCAAAGTCATTATACGCTGATATCATTTATTATCTTAAGAATGGGTATGCTCCTTCACACATCGATCATACTAAGAAAATAGCTCTAAGGTTGAAAGCCAAACAATATCAGCTCATAAATGATATTCTTTTTAGAATAAATTATGATTCTGTTCTTCTTAGGTGTCTTGAGAAATCTGAAGCTGAAAAAGTTTTGCAGGAACTCCACGATGGGCCAGCAGGCGGACACTATGCTGGAAATGCTACTGCACATAAAATCTTGCGCGCAGGGTATTACTGGCCCACGTTATTTAAAGACTCGCACAGTTATGTAAGGAAATGTCAAGTCTACCAAAATACTGCTGGAAGACAAAAGAAGCCATCCTTGCCACTACAGCTGGTTAACATTGAGCAACCTTTCAGTCAGTGGGGATTGGACATAATAGGTGAGATCATTCCTCACTCTTCTAAGCAGCATAGATATATCCTTACAGCTACAAATTATTTTACTAAGTGGGTAGAAGCAGTTCCACTCAAGACGGATAATGCTGAAAATATCATTGAGTTCATAGATCAATTTATAATCACCAGGTTTGGATTGCCTTTCGCTTTAATGTTTGATAATGCATCGTACTTTTCTGGAAATGCAATGACTGAATTTGCACTTAAAAGAGGATTCAAACTTAAATATTCGGCCAATTATTACCCACAAGGCAATGGGTAGCTGAGTCCACAAATAAAAACCTAATCAGGATTATCAAAAGAACAGTTGACCAAAATCATAAAAATTGGCATAAGGCTTTGATATATGCTTTATGGGCAGACCGAATAACGCAAAAAGCTTCTATCTGCACTTCTCCCTTTAATTTAGTTTATGGGAAAGAAGTGGTTCTTCCGACTCATTTGGAAATTCCATCTTTGTCTCTAGTTCAATACATTGATGAAGTACCCACTTCCTCCTTACAGCTAAGACAAATGGAAATAATAAAATTAGAAGAACAACGAGAACAGGGTAAGAAAACGCATGCTCATCATCAAGCACTAGTAAAATCCTCTTTTGATTCAAACATAATGACCAGAAAAGATTTTCAGATGGGAGACTTAGTTTTAAAATGGGACAAGGCTCATGAAGAGAAAGGAAAACATACAAAATTTCAAAGAATGTGGCTTGGTCCTTTTCAAATTGCAGAAGTCATAGGTCCATCAACGTTTGTGTTACAGGATTTAGCAGGTAAGAGAGACTCTTTGCCTGTTAACGGACAAATTCTCAAGAAATATTTTCCATAGAATATTATTCTTCTATTTTTGTAGAGTAGTTGTTTTTCTTTTCATAATAAAACCAGTTGTGAGTGGTTAAATTAGGCATTTATGCACAAGATACCAATTCTCTTTCAGATTTTGATTTTTCGCTTGTATAAATAGCAAATATTTTGGAAAATTGATCTTTATTATTGATAGATACAGTTAAAGACTCTAGCCTAGATATGATACTAGTTTCAACTCCATAAAGCTTGATGAAAACAACCTTTAGTCAAGAAATTGTTTTATCTCAGTACAATGAAAGGTATCAATAACAAAATAAAGATTCTCTGTAGAACAGATGTTTCCAAAAAACTCTACTATTGTTGTCCAGAGTTATCTTAAGGAAACAATGACTTCCTCCCTACTAAGGAGATCACAACTTTCAGAGGAATAGTCCAAGAATACACTTCATCTTGAAAAATAAGAGGTCTCATCACGAGCCGGCTTATCATAATCACAGATATTATAACTTGCTGACTTTGCCAAATACTGTACACCACAACAGGGCAATGACTCAAGATTGTTGCAATCAAAAGACAAGGGGTCTCATCACGAGCCAGCTTGTTCAGCAAAGTTATAAATCAAGTGAATGACTGTGTCATAAATTTGCTACCAAACCAAGACATTGTTCTTTAAGAGTAAAAAGAAAATCAAAGCAATAAGTGTGGATGTGAATTCTTCTTTGAGAGTTGTAGGTTGCTTTAAGTAGGATACAGGATCATTACTGGGTAACAGGAAACCCTGTCGAGGCTATAAACGCCTGCTGGCAGCAGAGGCTCTACCTACAACAAATGAGCATATTTAAAACTGGTTTACAGAGAAGACTTTGTTTTACCTTTACAAGACCAAGTAATGACTGATGTAAATACAAGGGCTAGCTTGAGGAAGCAAATAATCAAAATTGAAAATAGTTGAAACAAAATGTCATTGACAGGTTAGAGCATAATGTACTTTATCTTTCCATAATAAAGTTTAACTTTCTGAAAAATTTTCTGTTTTGGAAGTTTAGAAAATTCAATATAAAAACAGAGATAACTTGTTCTTCCAAGTGAATCG
The DNA here is from genome assembly GCA_031772625.1 of Pinus tabuliformis. NCBI lineage: Eukaryota > Viridiplantae > Streptophyta > Pinopsida > Pinales > Pinaceae > Pinus > Pinus tabuliformis. Next base: position 366,060,876 of record CM062809.1, read on the forward strand.
CTAATTGTTGTGGCCACCAACAACCCCCCTCCTTATTTAGTATTAGCAATAACACTATGTAAGTGGGGATCCTTAGTCAAAAAAATAAAAAAAAAATCAATTAGCGCTTACATGTCACTCCTTAAAAAATATCGCATCGCGCCAAGAACGATAGGGCATTTTCTTATGAGTCAAAATGATAAAATGCGAGATTGCAATGCAAATTCCATCGCATCGCATGAATTAATAAACACTCACGTTAGAAAACCTTAAAATCACCGATATGCGATATCGCATATTGCATGTCGAAAAATCGCATAAAATGCATATAACAATTAAACAATTAAGCAATCTACGATCTTGCGATATTGTGATCTGCGATCTTTGCGATATTGCAATCTGCGATCTTTGTGATAGTGCGATCAAGCAACCTTGCGATAGAACAGCACAATGAAATTGCGGTAATGCGATATAGCGAAATGCGATACTGCGATGCAGATCACAGAAACATTCCATCGTAGATTTTCCTGGCTCAATATTCAAGAAAAAAAATTTCCATAAACCAAGAACTGGATGCGCGCCTTAATGATAATTAATGAATTATGTTAGCGCTTGAAATTTCACCTAGGCTGAGATAGACAAATCTCAAGGTTACATCAAACCATTACACCTCGTAGCTAGCCCTACGAGGAAGGAGAAGGCTCTCTCCGGTCAGACTCAAGGTATTTTCTCAATGGGGTGAGCTGACCAATTAGGATCAAAGATATTAGGCTAGTAAACTGATAAGGAGGGTTGATTTAAAGTTTTTTGGGGTTTTTGGTGGCAATTGGAGGGAGTGCAATTCAGGGTGTGGGGATTGAGCTCAGTTTTTGCAGGTGGGTCTTTGGGGCAAGGTAGGAGTTTGTGCTGATGCCTTTAGCTGAGATGGATGATCAAGGAAGAAAGAGAGGGAGCTAAAGAGGGCAAACAATGACTTTGAATCCTCTTTAGACAGTGGAAAACATAAATATTAAACAAAATTGAAAGCTGAGCATGGCATGCATGAATTCAAACTTTATCACTTCTTTTGTTTAATTAGCAACAATAGAATAAGAGATGGAACACATAAACACACTTACAATGACAAGTAGGAAACACACCATCAACACAATAATCCACAAGAATCCACAATGATGTCTGCGAAACCCTGGCCTTCCTTTTCCTCAAATTGCAGAGATACAAGTAAAATATACAATAGAGCTTCTCCCTCAAGAGTCCAACCATCAAAATGAGGATGAGAAGGCATCATATAGCTGATCTAACTCCTTTCCCCACCTCTAGGGGTCAAGCTCAGCTTCCTAGGAGCAGTTTGAACTAATTCTAAACTAAGAACTAGATAATAGGCAGTCAAAACAACTTGCCTCTAAAACTTAGGAAACTAATCCATGCATTAAATTTTCACTATTTACATCAAAGAAAGTTCTAGAAGTGTCAAAGGAGAGTAAATGCATCCATGTGCCATGAAAATTACACCAAAGTTTCTTATTTACATGCCCAAAAGTCATCCAAGAGTAAAAACAGTGTTTTGCTGGCCGAAATGGTCAAATCTGGCAAATTTCCCTGAGTGGTCGCGCCCCTGATCCTGAGTGGTCGCGCCCCTTTGCAGCTCTGGTTGAAGGCCTTCCCGGTGTCCAAATCAGGTGCAAGATAGCTCGTTGGAAAGGTCTAGGAGTCTAATTTCCAACCCAAGTATAATTTCTGAATTTGGAGTTGATTTGACCCCTAAAAAATCATTTATCCCAAGGCAGCTTTCTGCAACTCAAAAAAGGGGCAGAAAGTCAAAATTTGCATGTATTTTGAGCTTTTGGAGGCCCAAATCTCCATAAAATTTGAAACCCATCCATATCCAAGTGTATTTTGTCATGAAAATCCAAATATGTAGAGTTTTCCTCAATCTGAGCTGTCCCCATGAGTGGTCGCGCGGGGGGTGAGACCACTCAAATGACCAAAACCTGTAAAATGCCAAAAAATGCCTCAAAATCCTCAAAATTTCTTGTGTTTGCTGCTGGGAGGATACTAATGAGTATCATGGTGAGTGAGTGATGCCTCAGCCAACATACGGAGTGGGTTGGCCTTTTTCTTCCTCGAAAGAGCCTCGTTCAACCGCCGTTGAAGGATCTTCATCCTTGCTTGGCAAACATGCATTCTTGCCCAATAATGATCCTTCATGTGTCTGAGCAACCTTTTGTCTCGGTTGGCTTTCTCCAAATGCTGCTGCAAGTGTACATTTGAACTGATGAGCCTTGATTCCCGGTCCCTAGGCCACAAGTCACCCGGCCTCCTACGGTTCAAGTCTTGGTTGCTACGAATTCTCCATAGTTCATCCAACTCTTTTTCCTCTTCTAGTTGCTTGTTGCGCTGCTCCAAGTAATTTATTGTCCACTTGGCCATATCAAGCTTCTCCTGCAACAAGCGGTTTTCTGCCTCTCTCTGTCAGATGATCTCGTGCAAATCTGGTGTAGGGGAGCGAGCATCAAGATCAATGATGTCAACCGGCATGTCAATGGCTCTCTCCTCCTCTGTCACGGGCTGTTTGCCCTCTCGTACCGCTGATGAAGAATGCGAGGCCCCTTCCACCTGATGTGGAGATAACACTCGCTGACCTATAGCTGATGATGATGGCGAGACCCCTTCCACCTGCTGTGGAGAAAGTACTCGCCGAGCTGCTGCAAACAAGGCCCTCGGGCCTTTCTGATAAGTGAGGCGAGGTGAGGAAGCCATGTGTCTCGGAACAGTGATCTCAGGCTGATGTGAAGGACCTCCCTCCTCAAAAATGACCTCTGGCTGTGGCTCGGGCTGTGGCTCTGGCTGTGGCTCTGTGAAGAAATCCCGAGAAATGAAGTCTGCCCATGCAATGCCCTGCTGAGTCAACTGATGGGAAACAATAAGCTGGATAAGACCGTAATGGCACAAACTCCGATACTGCTGAGCTGGAGACCGCCTCTGGAACACTGACACCATCCTCTGAATATCATGGAAAAAGAAAACCGGGATGTTCATCATCCTCACCCGGGTGAAGTGCATCAGCAAGCGAATGTGATAAGAGAAGACCCGAGAAAATCTCCCCTCGCATGTGAAGTAGTGCATGATAAGCCGCATAATAGAAGCATACTCCGCCCGGAGGAACCTGAAAGGAAAGATCCCCGACAAATGACTCATGAATGCTGGCCTGACATATGGCTCGAAATATACATAGTCCAGCATCTTGCGCTTTGGCCACACCTCACCCACATTGGGTATCCCGGTAGCCTCTGAAATCATCTCAGGAGAGAACACAAAATTCACGCCTGCAAGAGTGACCTGCCCGTCATGAAGGTGCAAAACAAATAATCGGGCCAACTCCCTGTGGTGCTGAATCTGGGCCAGCCTCTCACAAAACTCAAGACATGACATGTACCGGAGAAAAGTCACTGCCAAAGGGCAAGCCTGTAACTCTGCTAGAGAAGTGGGCTCTTCTCTCTTATGATGACCACCTTTGCCACCCTTCCGAGGCCTCTGTACCTCAGACTCCGAAGAAGAAGACCGGTCATCACCTTGCTCATTAGTTTCAGTGGTTGACATGATGTTATTGAGCAAGGTGGAGAAAAAGAACACAATTGATTGCTGCCCTGCCTGCAAAATGCTGAGAAGTATGCTGTTTTCAAGGGGAAAAAATCATGAAGGAAATGTTAGGGGGGGGACTTTTAATAAGGAAAGGGAAATATATAAAAAACAGGGAATTTAAAGGACTGATTCACAAAATATCAAACATGTTCCTCATCTCTTATCATTTGGAAATCATTTGCAAATAAATACTTTATTAGGGAAAATATGTGTAATGATCACCAAGGGAAAGGACAATATATTTTTTTTTAACATGGGGTATAGGACAGCATGATCATAGGGGTATGGGGTAGCATCAATCATTAGCATCAACAGGCTGCTCCTTTAATTTGTCTTTGACTGTACTTTATAAGCATACTCTGTTTTTTCAAGTTTATGTGCTTTTGATGCTAAGGGGAAACAAAGCATTAGTTTGCATTTGTCATGAGGGAAAAAGGGGCTTTAGTTACATGTTGACAAAAGGGAAGAGGGATTTCAATTGCACTGGGATTTTTAGGGAAGGAATAGAGCAATTGAACTGGGATTTTAATGAAGGGAAAAGTAGGGAAAACAGAGTTTAAAACTGGGGAGATGCAACAATTGTTCCTGCGCAAACCCTATCACAACAAACTGTCCATTTTGAGCATCATGTACAGCTGTATATTGTTGATTTTGGCATGAATGTTTACACAGCATCCTTGCCTCTGATTTTTACACAACAATATGTCTTTTTGCTCTTGTAGTGGCTAGGCTATGGCATGGTAATACTTGACTCTGTTTTTGTGGTGAACATGCACATGCATTTGCCATATATATATACTCTTTTCTTTTTCATAACATTTCTTTTTATCTTTGCTGTGTTTTTATATATCTTTTGTTTTATTAATTGTTGTGTGACAATGCTTTAGGGTTTGAGTAGGGTATATAGGCATTAGGGTTTTGAGAAGGATAGATAGGCATTAGGGTTTTGAGGAGGGGTTAGGGTTTTAGGAACTTTGGGATGGGATTTTTAGTATAGTTTGCAAATGAGATAAAAGAGAGAGACACACTGACATTTGTGAACCAAAATGGGAAACCAAGGAGGGAAAAAGGAATTATAAACCTTGAAAAACAAACATAACCCTAGCATAATGCCTACAACACAAACAATCATTCCTATCCTTTATCCATGCATTTTTTCTGTGATAACATACATATCAAGCCCATGAATTCATATCTCTAGCTTTCAAATGTATAAAGAGACCCTACCTCGACCGATTGAGTGAATGAGAGAGAGTTTGGGTCGATTTTGGAGGTTCCTGGGCAAATCGGCCTGAGTGGTCGCGCCCCCGTGTTGAGTGGTCGCGCCCCTGCTGAGTGGTCGCGCCCTTGTAAATTTACACAGCAAAAATTGCGCTGAGTGGTCACGCCCCACCCAAGTGGTCGCGCACCCTGCCTGAGTGGTCGCGCACCAGGCAAATACCCAATTTTGCTGCAAATCGCCTTCTTCGACCTCTCAAGTGTGTTTGCTTGCTCTCAAATGCATAATGAGTCTCCTTAGAGGGAAATTTGGCCTTTATATGCCCAAATTTGAAAAAATTAACTTACCAAACCAACTTTGTAATGTTTTTGCTTTGGCATTCATTTTAACATTGTTTTTGAGTTCATTTTGTCCTGATTTTGGCCTTTTGAATGTTTTAACTCCGTTCTTTTTGCAGGTTAGCCATCTGAGGGATGCTAGTGAGGAGACCAGGGTTATTGCCGGCATTTTGGAGAATTTTGAAAATTTTCTTTATTTTTGCAAATTTCACATGACCTTGGGTTTAAAAACAGAGTTTTTAAAACCAAGGTATAAATGATCTGTAGCTGATGAGAAATATCAATGGAACATATGTACATACCTCCTTCTGGCTTGCTGGGCACTCATGGACCTTTGACTCATGATCTTGCAGTGATTTTTGACTTAAAACCCTAGACCTAAGACTTGGGATCTCAAGACCAAAATAAACAAGTATAACACAAGCTCATTAAATGACATGACCTGCTCCAGCAAAACCAAGAAGGGAACAAAAGACCAGCTCCTCCATCAGTGTTATGGCATGCCTAATGGGATGCAAGACTGACACTGATGAGACACCTACTTATGCAAAATGCAAAGAGCTTTTGATCACCGATGGAGGGCTCAAGACCGACACTAACATTGGCTCCGATTGGGGATGGTAGCTCCTTGGAGGTGCCAAGAACCTTAGACCTCTGGGAGAGCAGACCAGTGCTTTATTTATTGGGCAATGGAGTCAACTTGTAAACCTATGACCAACCATGGAAATGACTTTATTTGATTTGGACTAAACTGAAAATGTGAAAGGACTAAGACACACACACTGACCTACTTTTGCAGAAAATAAACAATCTGAAAACTTCACACCAACTAATCACCATCCTTAGAATTATAGCCTTCACCGCGGACCCCAAACTAAGAATGAGAGATCAGTTCACACTTGCTGTAATGAAAGGAAAACGGTAATTACAATGAAGATGATTAGAGCAGCATTTGCTCAAGCATGATATCTCTTAAGAAGTCGGCCATTCACCGACCCACCGGGACAGTCATCGCCATTCATCTCCTTGAGAAGGAAAGCATTTGGACAACAGTATGCAGCAATCTTATAAGGACCTTTCCACAAATTATCAAATTTACCGTGCCTACCTTTCTCCTCATTTCGGGCATCCCATCTCAAGACAATATCTTCCAGCTGAAAGTTATCCGACTTTGCTTTCTTGTCATAAATTTTCTTGATGCGCTCTTGTAACTTCAAAGCATTTTGGAGCACTTCTTCCCTTGTCTGCTGTAAGTGAACCATTTGATTGATGCGCCTTTGCATTGGATCCGGATCTTCACCTGCCTCTTGAAGCAATCTTGCAACCGGTACACTAAGTGATGTTGGAAAAACTGCATCAGTGCCATAAACTATTTCAAATGGCGACATGCCAATTGACTTCTTTTGACTTACCCGATCAGCCCATAATGCATTCACCAATTTCTTGTGCCAATTTTTCTTGTTAATTTCCAGCATTTTCTTGATGATGTTCACTAGTGATTTATTCGATGATTCGGCCAGCCCATTGCCTTGCGGATGATAAGCGGTCGAGTGCCCCAAGCTGATGTTATACTTATAGAAAAAATCAACCATCTTATTGGACTTAAAGGCTGCTGCATTATCTGTGATTATTTTGAATGGACAGCCGAAACGTGACAAGATATTATTTTCAAGAAAAGAGATGATTACCGAATCTGTGGCCTGCCGAGTGGGAATTGCCTCTATCCACTTTGTGAAGTAATCGGTAGCGGTTAAGATCCAACGGTGCTGCCCGGATGATGCTGGGTAGATTTCGCCAATAAAGTCTAAGCCCCACTGCTGAAATGGCGCACTAATCTCCACCGGTTTGAGAGGCAATGGCTGCAACTTTTGCTTTCCTTGAAATATTTGGCATTCATGACAGCTCTTCACCGCTTTGTACACATCAGAAAATAGGGAAGGCCAATAAAAACCAGCTCGCAAGATCTTGTTGGCCGTTGTCTTCCAAAACAAATGACCTCCACAATCACCTTTATGGAAGTCTTCCACTGTTGCCTTCGCTTCCTCTTCAACCAAACAATTCAGCAAGATGCCACCGGGATCTTTCCAATAAAGTGCAGATTTCATAATACAAAACTTAGCAGCCTTTAGCTTTAATGTTCTTGCTTTGTTTCTTGACATTCCAGGAGGTGCGGATACATTTTGCAGCACATAAACTATATCAGCATACCAAGGAGAAGTAATAAAAATATCCGATACCTGAACCGCTGGATTTTCTTCATCACCATCGGATAAGGCAGCAATCAAGTTGATGTCAAGGGCATGGAGGTTTGTTTCAGCCATCAATTTAGCGAGACCTTGTCCTTTAATCAGCTTGGTGGGCTTGATTTCAACATCATATTCTAAAAGAGCAGCAATCCACTTACCCCTCCTACCTTCCGGCTCCGTTTGTACCAAGACATCTTTTACGACTGCACTAGGAACATATGCCAATACATGAGAGTTGAGTATGTATACCCGGAAATCTTTCAAAGCTTTAATCAGTGCCAACGCTTGTTTCTCAATGATGTTATAATTTAGCGCCCCATCTCTTATGATTCGGCTGAAAAATGCAATTGGCCTCTCAACTCCTTCTCTCTTTTGCATTAATACGGCTGCCAATGTATGCTCAGAAGCAAAAGAAAACAAAATGAAATCCTGAGTATAATCGGGGCTGATCAAGGTTGGGGCTGAAGATAAGATTACCTTGATTAAATTGAAAGATTTGACCGCCTCCTCGGTCCATTTGATCTCCCTGTCCTTCCGAAGCATATTGGTTATCTCTCTAAGGTGCTCTGCAAGGTTAGGAATGAAGCGGCGCAGAAAATTTAATTTGCCATTAAAAGATTGTATTTCCTTCTTGTTCCGGGGCTGCTCTAGCTGCTGAATTGCTTCCACCCGTGCAGGATCAATTCGAATACCATCTTTGGAAATGATATGTCCCAGCAACTTGCCTTCACTCATGGCAAAAAGACTCTTTTTTGGATTTAAAGAAATGCCATATTTTCTGCATTTTTGGAAAACTTTCGTCAAATGAAATAAATGCTCTTCATCTGATTTGGAAAATACGGTTAAGTCATCAAGATAAACAACTAAGAATATATCCTTTTCATTGGCAAAGGCCATATCCATAGCTCGCTGAAATGTGGCACCCGCGTTCTTCAACCCAAATGGCATTTTGGCATAGTGAAATGTTCCCCAAGGCGTAGTGAAGGCTGTCTTATCACGGTCATCTTCATGCACTAAAATCTGATTGTAGCTGGAGTATCCATCTAGCAATGACATCCTTGAGGCACCCACTACCCGCTGCAATATGTGGTCCATTTTGGGCAGCGGATAGTTGTCCTTGAGAGATACTTTGTTCAAATTTCTGAAGTCTATGCACAAGCGTATTTCACCGGTCTTCTTTCTCACAGGCACTAGATTAGAGATCCAATCAGAAAAGCGAATAGGAACTATAATTCCGGACTTGTAGAGCCTATTGACTTCTTTCTCAATCGAAGGCAACAACTTGGGATTGATCCTCCGCAACTTTTGTCGAAAAGGCCTTTGATTTGGCTTTATGGGAATAGTATGTTGAATAATGCTTGTATCATAGGTCTTTAAATCTGAATAATCCCAAGCAAACACATCAGAAAATGATGACAATAATCTAATGTATTGATTCTTTACCTTGAGCGGCAATGCCTTTGATAATTTCACCATCTTTGGATTCTCGGCTGTTCCAAGATTCACATCTTCCACACCTTCTTCTGTTGGCATCAAAGTTGGCTTGCGGGCCACATCATCTTGATCAAAAAGTTCCTCTAAAGGAATTAACCCTTTAGGAATATAATTGTCTTTCAGCTGCAAAACATCCATTTGATTCACTCCTTCAGGCTCCATATCTATTGAGATTTCTTCGAATTTACCTTCTCCATGCAAGAAGTCTTTGATTTCTTCGTCATCCTGGAAAACTTGCCAACACCTTTGATTATCCGGGATTGTAGGGCGATGCTTCACATAGATTTCGAACTTGTTGCTTGAATTCATTGGTATTTTCAAATTACTTGCTGCCTTGGCCAATGCATCCGCAACACCATTTTGAATCCGGGGCACACATGTCAAAGTATGTTCAGAAAATCTTTTCAGGATATCTAAAACAGCATTTCTATAAGCTCTCATACGTGGGTGTTTGGCCTGAAATTCACCTTTGAATTGTTTGATAACTAATTCGGAGTCGCCATATACTGCTATTTTCTTTGCCTTTAACTTCATAAGGATTTTCAAACCAGCAATAAGAGCTTCATATTCTGCCTCATTATTCGAGCAATCAAATGCTAATTTATAAGAACATACTCGTACCTTGCTTGGAACTCGATCTTGGGCTGAGAATGGACTTCGAATCCACACACCAATACCAGCACCATCGCTGCCCACTGCACCATCAAAATCCATAGTCCAAAGACCCTCTTCATCATCTTCTAGGTGCTGAAAATCTGATGTTGTTGCAGTCATGATTTGCTGCCCATTTGTTTCAGCGATTGACCTTATGACAGCAGTCCTTTCTTCACTTTCCGTTCTCAATACTTCTCTGAAATTTTCTGCAATGCCTGGGATATCTTCTACCTGAACTAGCTGACTATCTATATCATTTAAATTTTCCGCAAACAAAATAAAAGATTCTAAATATGTTTTTACATAATTTACAGGATGATTTACTGGCTTTTCCTTGCTAGTAATCATATACTTCATCTTTTGCTCTCGATACACTTTCCTCATTTGTCCAAACACCGGAATAGTAGCATATGAAAAATCCAGCTGAAGAGTACCTTTGAGCTTGGATCCCCATGACCTTGAAAGCAGCATGCCAAATCGTGGAGGAATATCCGCCACTACCACATCCATCAATAGATTCTTTGCGGGAATTTGATCCAGACTAACAACCAAATCTTTAATTAAACCGATGCATCTAACCCGGCTGGAATCAAATGAATATAGATCATGGTACTTTCTAGTAATATCAAGCCCCAACTTCTCCATAATTGCCTTGGGCATTAAATTGTGTGACGCTCCCGAATCGAACATAGCATTATGAAGCACATAATCATGAATTCTCAAGCTGAAATAGAATGGAGGAACCTCACTCTCGGGGGACTCACCATTTAGAGCTGGCCCAAAGATCAATTCCGGCTGGTCATCCTCTACGTTCACCGCATCTAACATTGGGTCAATGTTGAACACTTTAGAAATCTGTGCACGATATGTACTGTTCTTCATGACTTCTGTCAATGGAATGGTCAATTTCAATTTTGCAACTTCATTCTCAATGCTGAATGCTTGACTCTTTTCACCTTCCTTTGCCGGATTGTCTCGTTTTTCTGCTCTATCTTTGGGTACATTTGATGGCTGATCCATCATGTTTGCTGGAACTGTTTGAGTTGATGAAGGATCTATGACTTCTTTACCTTTTCTCTGTGGAACAGCAGCACCATTTTTTGCCAAGTTTTCTGCCTTCTTTTGAATCGGATGTATGGGAATTGTCCGGTTTCTCAATTGTCTTTGCTGTCCTTGCTGAGCTGATAAAGCGTGTAAGTAACCTCTTTGATACTCTTCCGACTCAACTTGAAGTACAACATCATTAGATAGAATGTAATGCTCATCTTGAGGTGTATAAGCATTACTTACCAGCTCTTCTTCTTCCGTGATGTATGTGGGCAGATCATCGGGAGTGAAAAAGTGATTTTCTTCACCCACACCTTCACCTTCATCTTCTGATTCTTGAGTGACATAATTTTGCTGAAATGGAGGTTGGATTGGCTGCTGCACGGCCGCTTCTTGTGCTCGTGTTTCCCGCTGCTTGATTCTATATTGGGGTTGCTGTTGTTGACCTCTGAAATTTGGGTTTCGAACTTGAGGTTCCGGTTTGCCAAGACTAAGATTTTGGAGTGCCTTTTTCACCTCCTCAACTGTACGAAGAACCTGAGAAGTGGATGCTGCCTCTTCTTTGATTGTGACCTTCTTCTCCGCTTTCATTCTTGCCCTTTTGTCATTCAAATTAGCCTCCACACTGACTGCAATTTTCTGCATTTCCTCCAAGGTAGGAGGATCTCGGTCCCGCAGTGAGTAGGCCATCTCCGGATCGAAACCATCCGGGAACTTAAGCAATGCGGACTTTCTTGATGGTTTCAAATCATCGGGTATAGCGTTATACATTGAATTAAATCTGATGATATAATCTTGAACCGACTCACCCGGATTTCGCTTGAGGTTGTTGTACTCGGCATTGATTTGCAGCGGGTCTTTCCTTATTTCCCATCGGTCCAAGAATTGATTCTCGAGCGCTTCTAAAGTGGTGACGCTGTTAGCTGCTAACCCTCTGAACCATTTTCTTACTTCTCCGGCAAATGTCTGCACGAACAACCGCATGGTAACATCTTCTTCATCTAACTCATATAGATCAAAGAAAGTGGACATTTTATCGATATGTTGTTGTGTTGTAATACTTTGTGGAGTGCCATCGAACATGGGAATTTTACTTTGGTAATCAGCAGGCATATCATGAAGATTAGTAGGCAATACAAGTGGGGCAAACCGGGCTGCCATTTTTCTTGGTAATGTAGGTCTTGGAGTAGCAGGCGGGGTAGGTGTGGCAGTATGAGGAGTAAGAGGAGGAGAAGTAGTGTGTGAAACCGAAGGCGAGACAACTGTAGATGGGGGATGAGTAACTATGGGAGTGATGGCAATATAAGGGGGATTTGACTGTTCATGCGCCGTGATAGAGGATCCAATATGACCAGAGATATTTTCAAGGAAATCTGCAAGAGTTGTAGCTTGTACACGTGTCTGGAGATTCCTCAAAATGAAATTTTCAACTAATTTATTATGCCTCTCAAATTCAATAGCAGCTGCAAAATCAGGATTAGGAACTAGAGTAGCAAGTGCACTTTCAGATTTAGCTTTAAACAACGACAACTCAAAACTTTCATCGAAATCAAGATCTTCAAGATATTCAAAAATAGCTGGGCATGAATTAGATCTAACAATTGGTCTTGGATCAGTAGCCAGCTTGTTTTCGCGAATGGACTAGGCAAGGAAAAACCGCTCAGCCGTATAGAAACTCTTAGCCCATCATCCGAAGCTTAGAGTCCATAATGATACTGGGATAAAGATGTCACTGAAGTGAGGGTTTCAGAAGCTCACGGAGATTGACTGAAGCAGCGTTTATCTACTAACGCTGATGTAAAACAAGAGCGTTTTCGAAGGCTCCTGGCGTAACTTCAGGCTCCGTCTAAGACTTGCGAAACACACACATCAACACACAAACAAGTATGTTCTCCCCAGTATGGTCGCCACTATGTTAGCGCTTGAAATTTCACCTAGGCTGAGATAGACAAATCTCAAGGCTACATCAAACCATTACACCTCGTAGCTAGCCCTACGAGGAAGGAGAAGGCTCTCTCCGGTCAGACTCAAGGTATTTTCTCAATGGGGTGAGCTGACCAATTAGGATCAAAGATATTAGGCTAGTAAACTGATAAGGAGGGTTGATTTAAAATTTTTTGGGGTTTTTGGTGGCAATTGGAGGGAGTGCAATTCAGGGTGTGGGGATTGAGCTCAGTTTTTGCAGGTGGGTCTTTGGGGCAAGGTAGGAGTTTGTGCTGATGCCTTTAGCTGAGATGGATGATCAAGGAAGAAAGAGAGGGAGCTAAAGAGGGCAAACAATGACTTTGAATCCTCTTTAGACAGTGGAAAACATAAATATTAAACAAAATTGAAAGCTGAGCATGGCATGCATGAATTCAAACTTTATCACTTCTTTTGTTTAATTAGCAGCAATAGAATAAGAGATGGAACACATAAACACACTTACAATGAAAATTAGGAAACACACCATCAACACAATAATCCACAAGAATCCACAATGATGTCTGCAAAACCCTGGCCTTCCTTTTCCTCAAATTGCAGAGATACAAGTAAAATATACAATAGAGCTTCTCCCTCAAGAGTCCAACCATCAAAATGAGGATGAGAAGGCATCATATAGCTGATCTAACTCCTTTCCCCACCTCTAGGGGTCGAGCTCAGCTTCATAGGAGCAGTTTGAACTAATTCTAAACTAAGAACTAGATAATAGGCAGTCAAAACAACTTGCCTCTAAAACTTAGGAAACTAATCCATGCATTAAATTTTCACTATTTACATCAAAGAAAGTTCTAGAAGTGTCAAAGGAGAGTAAATGCATCCATGTGCCATGAAAATTACACCAAAGTTTCTTATTTACATGCCCAAAAGTCATCCAAGAGTAAAAACAGTGTTTTGCTGGCCGAAATGGTCAAATCTGGCAAATTTCCCTGAGTGGTCGCGCCCCTGATCCTGAGTGGTCGCGCCCCTTTGCAGCTCTGGTTGAAGGCCTTCCCGGTGTCCAAATCAGGTGCAAGATAGCTCGTTGGAAAGGTCTAGGAGTCTAATTTCCAACCCAAGTGGAATTTCTGAATTTGGAGTTGATTTGACCCCTCAAAAATCATTTCTCCCAAGGCAGCTTTCTGCAACTCAAAAAAGGGGCAGAAAGTCAAAATTTGCATGTATTTTGAGCTTTTGGAGGCCCAAATCTCCATAAAATTTGAAACCCATCCATATCCAAGTGTATTTTGTCATGAAAAATCCAAATATGTAGAGTTTTCCTCAATCTGAGCTGTCCCCATGAGTGGTCGCGCGGGGGGTGAGACCACTCAAATGACCAAAACCTGTAAAATGCCAAAAAATGCCAAAAATGCCTCAAAATCCTCAAAATTTCTTGTGTTTGCTGCTGGGAGGATACTAATGAGTATCATGGTGAGTGAGTGATGCCTCAACCAAGATACGGAGTGGGTTGGCCTTTTTCTTCCTCGAAAGAGCCTCGTTCAACCGCCGTTGAAGGATCTTCATCCTTGCTTTGCAAACATGCATTCTTGCCCAATAATGATCCTTCATGTGTCTGAGCAACCTTTTGTCTCGGTTGGCTTTCTCCAACAGCTGCTGCAAGTGTACATTTGAACTGATGAGCCTTGATTCCCGGTCCCTAGGCCACAAGTCACCCGGCCTCCTACGGTTCAAGTCTCGGTTGCTACGAATTCTCCATAGTTCATCCAACTCTTTTTCCTCTTCTAGTTGCTTGTTGCGCTGCTCCAAGTAATTTATTGTCCACTTGGCCATATCAAGCTTCTCCTGCAACAAGCGGTTTTCCGCCTCTCTCTGTCGGATGATCTCGTGCAAATCTGATGTAGGGGAGCGAGCATCAAGATCAATGATGTCAACCGGCATGTCAATGGCTCTCTCCTCCTCTGTCACGGGCTGTTTGCCCTCTCGTACCGCTGATGAAGAATGCGAGGCCCCTTCCACCTGATGTGGAGATAACACTCGCTGACCTGTAGCTGATGATGATGGTGAGACCCCTTCCACCTGCTGTGGAGAAAGTACTCGCCGAGCTGCTGCAAACAAGGCCCTCGGGCCTTTCTGATAAGTGAGGCGAGGTGAGGAAGCCATGTGTCTCGGAACAGTGATCTCAGGCTGATGTGAAGGACCTCCCTCCTCAAAAATGACCTCTGGCTGTGGCTCGGGCTGTGGCTCTGGCTGTGGCTCTGTGAAGAAATCCCGAGAAATGAAGTCTGCCCATGCAATGCCCTGCTGAGTCAACTGATGGGCAACAATAAGCTGGATAAGACCGTGATGGCACAAACTCCGATACTGCTGAGCTGGAGACCGCCTCTGGAACACTGACACCATCCTCTGAATATCATGGAAAAAGAAAACCGGGATGTTCATCATCCTCACCCGGGTGAAGTGCATCAGCAAGCGAATGTGATAAGAGAAGACCCGAGAAAATCTCCCCTCGCATGTGAAGTAGTGCATGATAAGCCGCATAATAGAAGCATACTCTGCCCGGAGGAACCTGAAAGGAAAGATCCCCGACAAATGACTCATGAATGCTGGCCTGACATATGGCTCGAAATATACATAGTCCAGCATCTTGCGCTTTGGCCACACCTCACCCACATTGGGTATCCCGGTAGCCTCTGAAATCATCTCAGGAGAGAACACAAAATTCACGCCTGCAAGAGTGACCTGCCCGTCATGAAGGTGCAAAACAAATAATCGGGCCAACTCCCTGTGGTACTGAATCTGGGCCAGCCTCTCACAAAACTCAAGACATGACATGTACCGGAAAAAAGTCACTGCCAAAGGGCAAGCCTGTAACTCTGCTAGAGAAGTGGGCTCTTCTCTCTTATGATGACCACCTTTGCCACCCTTCCGAGGCCTCTGTACCTCAGACTCCGAAGAAGAAGACCGGTCATCACCTTGCTCATTAGTTTCAGTGGTTGACATGATGTTATTGAGCAAGGTGGAGAAAAAGAACACAACTGATTGCTACCCTGCCTGCAAAATGCTGAGAAGTATGTTGTTTTCAAGGGGAAAAAATCATGAAGGAAATGTTAGGGGGGGGACTTTTAATAAGGAAAGGGAAATATATAAAAAACAGGGAATTTAAAGGACTGATTCACAAAATATCAAACATGTTCCTCATCTCTTAACATTTGGAAATCATTTGCAAATAAATACTTTATTAGGGAAAATATGTGTAATGATCACCAAGGGAAAGGACAATATATTTTTTTTTAACATGGGGTATAGGACAGCATGATCATAGGGGTATGGGGTAGCATCAATCATTAGCATCAACAGGCTGCTCCTTTAATTTGTCTTTGACTGTACTTTATAAGCATACTCTGTTTTTTCAAGTTTATGTGCTTTTGATGCTAAGGGGAAACAAAGCATTAGTTTGCATTTGTCATGAGGGAAAAAGGGGCTTTAGTTACATGTTGACAAAAGGGAAGAGGGATTTCAATTGCACTGGGATTTTTAGGGAAGGAATAGAGCAATTGAACTGGGATTTTAATGAAGGGAAAAGTAGGGAAAACAGAGTTTAAAACTGGGGAGATGCAACAATTGTTCCTGCGCAAACCCTATCACAGCAAACTGTCCATTTTGAGCATCATGTACAGCTGTATATTGTTGATTTTGGCATGAATGTTTACACAGCATCCTTGCCTCTGATTTTTACACAACAATATGTCTTTTTGCTCTTGTAGTGGCTAGGCTATGGCATGGTAATACTTGACTCTGTTTTTGTGGTGAACATGCACATGCATTTGCCATATATATATACTCTTTTCTTTTTCATAACATTTCTTTTTATCTTTGCTGTGTTTTTATATATCTTTTGTTTTATTAACTGCTGTGTGATAATGCTTTAGGGTTTGAGTAGGGTATATAGGCATTAGGGTTTTGAGAAGGATAGATAGGCATTAGGGTTTTGAGGAGGGGTTAGGGTTTTAGGAACTTTGGGATGGGATTTTTAGTATAGTTTGCAAATGAGATAAAAGAGAGAGACACACTGACATTTGTGAACCAAAATGGGAAACCAAGGAGGGAAAAAGGAATTATAAACCTTGAAAAACAAACATAACCCTAGCATAATGCCTACAACACAAACAATCATTCCTATCCTTTCTCCATGCATTTTTTCTGTGATAACATACATATCAAGCCCATGAATTCATATCTCTAGCTTTCAAATGTATAAAGAGACCCTACCTCGACCGATTGAGTGAATGAGAGAGAGTTTGGGTCGATTTTGGAGGTTCCTGGGCAAATCGGCCTGAGTGGTCGCGCCCCCGTGCTGAGTGGTCGCGCCCCTGCTGAGTGGTCGCGCCCTTGTAAATTTACACAGAAAAAATTGCGCTGAGTGGTCGCGCCCCACCCAAGTGGTCGCGCCTTTGTAAATTTACACAGCAAAAATTGCGCTGAGTGGTCGCGCACCCTGCCTGAGTGGTCGCGCACCAGGCAAATACCCAATTTTGCTGCAAATCGCCTTCTTCGACCTGTCAAGTGTGTTTGCTTGCTCTCAAATGCATAATGAGGCTCCTTAGAGGGAAATTTGGCCTTTATATGCCCAAATTTGAAAAAATTAACTTACCAAACCAACTTTGTAATGTTTTTGCTTTGGCATTCATTTTAACACTGTTTTTGAGTTCATTTTGTCCTGATTTTGGCCTTTTGAATGTTTTAACTCCGTTCTTTTTGTAGGTTAGCCATCTGAGGGATGCTAGTGAGGAGACCAGGGTTATTGCTGGCATTTTGGAGAATTTTGAAAATTTTCTTTATTTTTGCAAATTTCACATGACCTTGGGTTTAAAAACAGAGTTTTTAAAACCAAGGTATAAATGATCTGTAGCTGATGAGAAATATCAATGGAACATATGTACATACCTCCTTCTGGCTTGCTGGGCACTCATGGACCTTTGACTCATGATCTTGCAGTGATTTTTGACTTAAAACCCTAGACCTAAGACTTGGGATCTCAAGACCAAAATAAACAAGTATAACACAAGCTCATTAAATGACATGACCTGCTCCAGCAAAACCAAGAAGGGAACAAAAGACCAGCTCCTCCATCAGTGTTATGGCATGCCTAATGGGATGCAAGACTGACACTGATGAGACACCTACTTATGCAAAATGCAAAGAGCTTTTGATCACCGATGGAGGGCTCAAGACCGACACTAACAAATTACATGCCAGTTGTTAATAAAGTATGGTTTTGTGTTTTTCGAAGAGCCAGTTCACGTCAGATGGCATGTGTTTGCATATCCGTGGCATTTAAATCTTATTTATTATCATTACTCTCTCCTCTCTTGTGAACTGCAGGAAATGAAGAACAAAAGTTACACAAAGAAATGTGCAGGAAGCTATGGGGAAAAGGGGAAGGCTTCAATGTTCAAAGACAGAGAAAAGGTGCCATCATAAATAGATACCGCATGCAACAGAGCCGCAGATTGACAAAATGCTGGTGAGCCATCCATTACAAATCTTTCATATACAACCATGGTTAAATGGATACTGAGCAATGATGATATCAACAGACAGTTTAATGCTCAGGGTCAAGAGCTCACGAGGTCATTATTTTTACAAATTTTGAAGCTTTATACCCGATAAAGA
The DNA here is from genome assembly GCA_031772625.1 of Pinus tabuliformis. Taxonomy (NCBI): domain Eukaryota; kingdom Viridiplantae; phylum Streptophyta; class Pinopsida; order Pinales; family Pinaceae; genus Pinus; species Pinus tabuliformis. Next base: position 366,079,088 of record CM062809.1, read on the forward strand.
GGAGGAGGCGCAAAAGGTGAAAAACGCATCAAAGAAGCCTTGATCAAAGAACGGAGGCAGTTTCCAATGCGCTAATCGCGCATCGCTGAGAAAATTGCTCGAGAAGGAAAGCCTCTAACTGCTCAGTCACCTGTAAGCCCGAAAATTGCAAGAAAGCAATGGTAAAAAACAAACTGGAAACAGAAAGCTAAAGAAAAGGCAAAAGCAATCCAAAGGGTTAACCAAGTTGAACTGAGATTATTACTGGGCATACGTGGTAAAGCCACATAGTCAATGGATGACTCTCGAGTATATCATCAATTTTGCTGAGAAGATGGTGCCAGCTCTTGCCAATTCTGTTTGCTTAGCTCAACCAAAAACGGAAGACAGTTAGTCAACTCTACTCAGGCAAATACTGAATGCTTGCAACGTTAAGGAGAAAATGCAGAAATAGTTAGATATTAGATTTAATTTTTAGAAATAGTTTTGTTTTATTTTTTCTTAGAAAAAGGGCGGTCATTTAAACCGTATCCTGAATCTTTGTAATTAAGTTATTTAGTTAGTAGTATTTAAACCTTTCTCATGCATTTAGAGAAGGGTCCAGAAATTTTTCAAAAACTTGTCCTCAGAACATGCACTCTTTCACCCTCAGAGGAGGTTTTGGTGAATGAATGGAACAAGGTTTGTTGATGTTTGCATTTGATATCTGCTACTGATGTTGCACTTCTGTACTCTTAGTGGTTGTTAGAGCAAAGAGAGATAAATCATGTCGCTTGAAGCTCATGAGTAGGACTAGTCATAAATGGTACTTTTATCTCTTGACCATTTCTGCTTATGTGTTAAAATGATATACAGTTTTTAGTTGTTTATGTATTATTGCATGAATGCCTGAGTTATCATTTGGCACTTTTGTACGGTGATAGCTATTTATTTATGCTTAATGTATGAATAGCTCATTATGCGATATGTTTTTCACAACTGTTTCGTCTAACTTTTTATGCAAAGTGGTTCATCCTTATTGATTTCTTTTCTCATAATAGTTGAATGATCTTTATTATCAATTGTTATTTGAAATCTTTTTAGATCGCATAATAGAAGAATTACATCCTGGGTTAGTATAGACTTAGATGTTGTTGCTTATTAGATTACAATAGCATAGCACTAGATTAAAGTTAGAATTAGAATATCTCAATTAGGAACTGTTAGATCAGGAACATCAAAATCTACACACACACACTCATAGATTGGGAAACTGGTCCCATATCCCCAGTTGGACCCACTATACCAAACAGATAAGGAGCTGCCAACCAAGGTCCGGACCGGGCAGGTATCCCCCTTGTTGTAGACCCGATTTTCGGGGCTTCAACATGGCCTGATACACCACCATTCATTTGATAGTTTCTCTTACCGCAAGCCAAGGATGGACCCTTCATCAAATGGATGTGAAGACAACATTCCTCCACGACATGTTACAAGAAGAAGTTTATGTTGAGAATCCACAGGGATTTGAAGTAGAGGACTGACAGACACATGTTTGTAGGTTGAATAAGGCATTGTATGGCTTGAAGCAAGCCCCCAGAGCATGGTATGCCTACATAGATAGCTACCTGATGAAACTTGGATTCACAAGAAACAGTATTGATCCTAACCTCTACTTCAAGGTGGTCCAAGTTATGTCATTGATTTTAGTTTTATATGTTGACGATCTATTTTTGACAAGTAGAGAGACCCTGATGATAGAGTGTAAGAGAGAGATAGCCTCTGAATTCGGGATGAAGCACCTTGGATTCGTGCACTACTTCCTAGGACTTGAGGTGTGGCAAAGGCCCGGTGAGATTTTCCTTTCTTAAGGAAAATATGTCGTGAATTTGTTGGAGAGATTTGGAATGATATAATGTAAGTCCCTGCCCACACCAATGGAAATGAATTTCAAGAAGCTATGTGGAGAAATTGCAGGACCCGATTTGGAAAATCCATACGAGTATAGATAGTTGATTGGTGCTCTAATGTTCTTAGTGAACAGTCCTCCAAACATATACGATACTGTAAACACGATGAGTCAATTCATGACTGAGCCTCTCCACACACATTAGGTTGTTTTCAAACACATTTTGATATATTTGCATGGTACGATCACCCTTGGATTGAGATATTCTACTGGAGATTTTTTACTACATGGATATACCAATGTTGACTAGGTTGGAAATCTTGGTTGCATGAAGAGCATTTTTGGATGTTATTTTATCCTTGGATCTTCCATGATATCTTGGATGAGTAGGAAACAAAATTTTGTAGCTTTTAGTACCGCCAAGGTAGCGTATATTTCCGCTAGCATGGATAGATGCGAAGCATTTTAGTTGAGGAATCTCTTTGGAGAGTTGTTTGAGCAGGTTATGGACACTACAGTGATATATTGTGACAAAAAAAGTGGGATCTGGTTGGAAGAGAATCTCATATTTCATGACAATTACAAGCACATAGAGATTAGATATCATTACATTTGAGACATGGTACAGATAGGATCCATTAGACTCCATCGCATATCGACAGATGAGAAGATTGCATATATTCTCACCAAGGCTTTGTCGAAAGTGAAGTTCTTGGTATTTAGAGAGCAGCTTGGACTGAGAGATGTGACCCATTTGAATGAGGGGCTTCGCTAATCAAGAACACTGAGCATATCTCTTCCCCCCTTGGTTGAGCTGCCAAGGAGGGAATGGAGAGTTAAGGGCTCCTGGGGTTGAGGGATTTCTAGACAATAAGGTATCTACCCTATTTTCCACCCATAGGGTGTGTGTGATCCATGTTTATTTTGACAAGATGGGTATCTCTCCATATCCTTTTCTATGCAGAGTATACCCCAATTAGCATCATACCCACAACTTGGTCTTGCTGGGATTGTCCCTCCTTGTTTGTCCAACGAGTTGAGGAGGCTTGGGCGTGTGTGATATGCACCTTTGGTATGTCGGGTATCTCACCCAAGCTTGGATTATGATGCAAGTATTCTACCACATGAATATTGAGGGTCATTACTGGGAAGATCATAAGGAAACAGGATGGATTTTATCCTTACCTCTTATATAGCAAGTGGTATCTCGCTCATTTATTACATAATGGGAGGGTTGTGATCCTTTCTTGGTAAGTTGTATCTCACCTCTTACTCGATGAGATAAGTTTGGTTGAGAGTGTCCCATACGACCTTCCCCACTGTCATAGATATGAACTGATAGTGTCCCATATGACATTCCTCATTGTCCTAAGAGGGTGGTAGTTGTAGCTCCTGATGATTCTTAGTCTTTAGATTCAAGAATGTTTCATTAGATAGAGTTGAGAAAATTTGGGACATGACTTGATGACAACATAATTGTGATGATTACATGATGCATTCGGAATTTATCCCTAGCTGAGAGGGAGCGTTAATTTGTAAGCTCAGTGAAAAATTCCAACCATTGGACTAGATTCCTCTTCCCGAGAGGACCAATTTTGACCTTAGAAGCACTTGATTTGGACAAGGGAAAGTGTATTTTTGAAGTGAAGCCCACAATGACACATTTGATTGGGTCGGCCCTAAAAGGACATTGGACACCCTTGAAAGCCTATAAATACAATTTAAGTGACCCTCATTTGGACATAATCATCAAGCATTTTCTTCTTCTCTCTACTTTGGTTCAGCTTGCAAAGGTTTGAATTTTTTTTGTGGATATCGGTTCATATAGGTACGAAATTGTAGGGTTCAAAGCTCGAACGTGTGGATTGAGGGTTTTGGTTTGTTGTCGCAAGGTTGACACAAGAATTGTTTGGTTTTAGTCACACTCATACAATCCTATATGTGTGGCCAAAATGCTTTAGCCTCACGCATGAACATTTTCTCAGTGTGGTCGATACTTAGGGTTTCTAGTGATAGTTGACCACATATCTGAATAGTTGACTATAGGATTGAATGTTACTCTGATCAATATTATTGTTGGGCTCATATCTTGGATATTGTTTGCTTGATTTTTTTGGATAGTTTTGGATCATTTTACTCTCTGTTGAACATTTTATGACAATCTAATAGAAGAATAATTTCAAAGGGCTTTCCCCCTTGTGGGGCTTTTCCTGGTCTTTGACCAAATCGATGTCTCTTGTTGACATGTTGATTTATCCTATTTCCATTGCATTTATTGTTCTATATTCAATTAATGTTGATGCTTGAAAATATTAATTATTATTTAAACATTTCTAATTTAAGAATTGAATTGGGCTAGAGTAATTGAACAACATACAACAGTGGTAAAATTAACAAGAGGGCATGACACAACCAAGGAGTGTAGCCCCATAACCATGTGGAATGATTCATCCGGCATGGTTGGATCAAGAAAACAAGGATGGACCAAGTGAATGTACACTAAGTGGACCAAGCGATAGTAGAAGGATCGAGCAAGCATGAACTAAACAGGTCAATCAAGGGTCAAAGGACCGAGTGGGTGTGATTCGAGCAAACCCAACCAATGTGGAGTAGAGAAAATAAGTTTGAAAGAACCGAAGGAAGGGCGAACTGATGGGATGAGTTGGGAGACATGAAGCCAACCTGAACCGAAGGTGAACATAACTATTCATTCTTAGATCCAAGCCAACCAAGAAGGAAGGGATGTGACTCCAACTGTGATGGGGTGGAGTCATATATATAAACAAATGTTGAGACGAGTGAAGAAACAAAAACTCCAACATCATAAGAGTTGTAAGACAAGTGAGAATAAGATGACGGAAGTCGCATAATGAGCAACCAAGTGAGCAAGACAAGGATGGGTCAAGGAGATAGAACATAAGGTGAAAGGCTTGGAAAATTCTATGCTAGGGCATACAAACTGAGTGCACTGACATAGAGAACGGAAGGGTGTCATGAGTAGGGTGAGGATGACCCGTCCGATAAATCAGACCTAGTGGTAGGTTTTTCTAGAAAAATAAGGCTATGTGGCTTGTTTTTTGTATTAAGCATCAAACCATTGTATTGAACTCTAATGTAAAGAAGATTTTCATTGATTAATAAAAGAAGGTTGGAGGGATAATCCATACAAATTGTGCATTTGTGATATTGTTAATGTGGTTTCCTTTACACGTTCTTCTCATGAATGAATGATAATTGAAGTAGTGTGACAATAATATTTACTTGAACTATATTGAAGTGTTATGATATTCCACTAAGTAAATGACAGTGTAGAGATTATATAAGTAAGCTTATTGTGATGCATATTCTAGGTGAAGTAACGTTGCACTACACTAGGCCATTGTGAAACATATCAGTGCTACACATTTGAGGGTCACAATGCACCCATCAAAATGCCTTGTAATCGTGTAGATCCCTTGGGGTCATGACATGTGCTATTAGAGTTGATACCCACACCTTATACAAGTGGAAGTTGAAGAAGCAATGGCAGTGTAGTTCTTCATGCATGGAGGTGGAATATCAGAGCTACCACAATAGAAGCACAACAGGAGGTCCATGCATGGATGTAACAAGTGTAAAGAAGGTTTCCATCTACCTCAAATAATATTTTTAAGCCAGTGGAATATTTTAGCACTAGTTTCCTTTCTGTCTTACAAGTTATTGAGAAAGGGGCTTTTTTAATCAATTGCTAGGTGGGAAAAGGGGTTTTTGGATAGTGGTTCTTGGTAAAAGTTACATTAGGGAAAATTTAAGTGAGCCTTAGTAAGGTCACATTTAAAGTCTAAAAGAAGTATGTCACAATGGTGAACACTAGGTCTAACCCGGTGGACTAAGATGAAGTGACACTATCAGATAGATTCCAGGATGTTGATGGAATCTTGCACTATATGGTAGACTCTATGGAAGGACATGGTAATGAGTTTGATGAGGTCTAAGGAGAGATCCAGAAGATTAAGGGAGCCACTGAGGTGTGTTCCTATTCTATTGATTATGTAGTGATCTAGACCTAGGATAACGAGGATTGGATGAAATACTTGGAGGAGAAAGTGAGGTCACTTGTGGCACTAACAAGAGACCAAGGTGACAATATAGAAACATTGAAGTATGCCATAGGGAAAATTTCAACCAATTCATCTATGAAGGTGAAGCTGAAAGAACCAGATATGTATGATGGGACTAAGATTTGTAAAGTACTTTGGATTTTTTCTTGGGATGTGGAGAGAATGTTGGAATAGAGGGAAAGTGTTCCAAAGAGATGGAGATCAATGCAAATGCTATGTATCTCATAGGCACAACAAAGCTTTGGTGGAGATACCTGAGTTGAAGATTTAGCAACCAGCCAAACCAAACCTAACCTACCTTAACCTACATTAAGGAATTCTCAAGCCTTATACTAGAAATCAAAGAGATGAACGATAAAGATAGAATGTATAAATTTATCAATCATCTCCAACCATGGTCAAAGAAGGAATTCATGAAGCAAGGTGTCAAAACTATTGCAAAATACATCACCGCAGTAGAAAATCCATTGGACTGCCAGATAGATGGAAAGGACATATTTTCGCTGCTACAAAACCCTCCAAAATTTCACTACATTCTAATTTTAGAGTCAACATTATGGTCGTAACAAGCATCGCCTTGGTCGTCAAGCATTGTTTTGTGTTGTTTTATATGTATTAAATTTTCTTGAGTGTTCTTAAGTGTCGTCACATTGATTAGAGAATCCTTGTATACATTTCATGGTCATAACACCTTTTTGTTGTAAAACGACACTTTTGGGTTGAAGTCACACCAGCTTCACCATTATACTTGGGGAATGTGCATAAAGCGGAATTTTCATGTATATTCAATATTGATCAAGCTTGTCTAAGTTATATTGATGAGTTAGTACATGTCGCACATGGTTTTATGTCTATAACTCATCTTTCTCACCCCTTAATCTATCATCCATACTTCGACAAATTTCGGTTGCAAAAAAATATCATTATGGCCAAAAGCGCATGAGCACACTCTGAAGCCTTGACGGGGGACCCTTCATTGTTCAAAAGTGTGCCCTATGCCCTCCTTGCGAGTTGGGCGCACTCCAAAAGAACGAAGCCCCTTCCCTATTCCAAATTTCTCCCTTAAAAAGTGAATAAGACTTCATTTATCACACTCTTCAACCCAAATAAGTGTGCCCTCCTTGAGCACACTGGCACATCCTGAAGACCCGAAGCTCAATCCTTCAACCTTCTCTAATGCACCATTCACCTTCCTGGACTGACTTGAGTGCATTATCGCACCTTGAAGGCATGAAGCCTCAACCTTAAACCTTCAAGAGTGTGACATGTGCCCTTCTTGAGACCTCTTAGGTGCATGATCACACCCCGAAGGTGCGAAGCCTCGGTCTTCAACCTTTGAGAGTATGCCATGCGCCCTCCCTCTCTCCCTTGGGCGCATAGCGCACTTGCAAAGCCCGAATCTCTCCCCTTCATTCTTCGGACTTGTGGCATGCGCCTTGCCTTGATTACTTTCTTCCTTAGGACACATGAACGCATGTCAAAGCATCGAAGCTCCTCCTCCTCAATCCTTTAGCCTTCAGAGTGCACCCTTGCACCATGAAGCTCCTTCAACCATTTTAATCTCACCAAAAAGGAATAAACAAGAAAATTTGAATAAAACATGGTAGAGTAGGAGATTTTTAAAATGATATTTGATCATCATGAGTGATTGCAGAAATAGGTATTGTAGGGACCTCATGGAAAGCACACACAAGGAAGATCAGGCAAAGAGGATAAACAAAGGAAGCACGAAAGAACTAAGAACACACTCGAAATTTGATTCTCGAAGCACCCTAGAGACTCTGATATTGAAGACCCTTTGGAGAGTGGAAGTGCTATGATCAGAAGATGAAGAAAGAACAGACACATTGGCAGCCATGTCACAATTGAAGCAGATCCATGTCATCAGTCACTATCAGTCCCAGTGATCCAAGAAAGTGACATCTCTAGTTTCATCATGTGTTGCTGTGGAAGTCAAGATGTAATATTGTAATCATGGTAAAGGACAAATAAGTACAATTCCAAGAGTCATGTGTGAAATCAAGATTCATGGAAGTGCATAAGACATGTAACACAAAACTCATATGTAATTCCAAAATTCATTTGAAACTTCAAAGGTTGTAGAAGTCCAAAGATCAATAGAAGTTAGAAAGTCAAGAGTCATGAGGATATAAAAGGTCACTCCTCAAGTTATAAATAGATCCGCATTTCTCATGTAGAGGAATTTTAGACTTGGCTTCTCCCATAAGGCATAAGAGAGATAAGTTAGTACTTTTGGGGAGAAAGTAGTGGCTTTAACACTCCACTATTGGAGCAAGTGATGGTCATTGTATTTATGCATCTTGGGACTTTTAATTAATAATTGAAGCCTAATGGTCAACATGTTTTTCATATATGGATTATGAATATTTGTATGACTATTTTGTGAATGTTTATGATTCATGTTTTCTTTCACCAGTACTAAGGTAGTTGAACTATTTCAGTTATTTTAGTGCTTATTCTATTTAGAACGTGTTGTAATGGTTGTAACGATCATCGCGTATTTTTGGACTATTCTATGGGATATTAGACGAAACATTCATGTTTATGTGTGTATTTATTAGGGTGGTAATATTACCTCTCTCTTAGAGTCTCACTTGCTCACCCCTCTATAGTATAATAACCTTGATGCACCTTCAAATGAACATTCACTGGGAACACTTTCTTTCTTTTCAAAGGCACATATGTGATTCTCTCTCTTGTTGAAAGCTAAAGCCAAGGTAGATATTTAAGTAAATGGCAGTTGGGTCATATTCCTGATGGGGCTCCTATCCCAAATGGTGTGAGGTATAATTGGGACCGCATATCAGGGAGACCCCCTTGAATGTTGGTGTAACAACCTTGGTGAAAATTCCATGTAATAAAAGTAAATAAAGGCAAAATAATAACCATGGATGATGGGATACTTATTCCAATTTGAATGTTGGGCAGAATCCTAGTGATGGGGATCACCTGTAATTGTTTATGGCTAAGGAAATTGGCAAGGGAAATGGATAAGGCTTTGGAAAGGAAAAATGGCATATTTGGCACATTTAGTTATGAAAATAATGGAAATTAGGAGAAAAGGGAGGTGAAAGGTCACAGGTTCACGTGAGGAGGAAAATGAAGGAAAATAATGGAAAATGAAGAAAATAGAGGCCTCATTCATAAAAAGGCTTATGATGATTAGTTAGTAACCTTATTTCAATTCAGTTTTAGAGCTCTCTCATTATTCTCTATCTCTCTCATACTCTTGGATACTTAGATTTTTCTTGGAGAACTCTTGGAGGGTGTAGCATACTTGGAATTTTGGAGCAAGAAGGAAAAAGAAGAGCAGGAAAGCACAAGAGGGCATCAATATCAATAGCTACGTCAGATTTTCTTGCAGGTACCAATTTGCATGTATGTTTCCTTCACTAGTTTTGGCATGCATGGCATATGCATGTGGATTTTTGGTTGTGATTTGTCATTGCAGGGAGGATGGTCAGGATTGATAGTGGATTTCCTAGCCTTGTCATTTCCTTGATAGCCATGGTGATTGTGGGTTTACTTTCATTGTTTCTTTTTGGTTGGCTCTAATGTTTCCTTAGCTTGGGTTGAGATATTAGTTCTGGAAGCCCTGGTTTGACAAACACTCTGGAAGCCCTGTAACAGCTTGGGCTTAGTTACTAGTCCTGGAAGCCTTGGTTGGACAAACGATCCGGAAGCCCTTTATGGCTTGAGTTACTAGTCCTGGAAGCCCTGGTTGGACAAACACTTTGGAATCCCTGTATAATATGTGGGTTGAGTTACTAGTCCTGGAAGCTTTGGTTGGACAAACGCTTTGGAAGCCCTAGAAGGCGTGGATGGAGACCAATCTGATGATGGTTTTGTGATGCCCGACTATGAGGTGGAATCATTTTTTGATGGGTTGAGGTGGATGGCCTATGTAAGCCCTGGATGAGTTTTGATTGATGTTTTCTATGAGGTCCCACATTCATGCTTGGAATATGGCATGGGGGTGAATGGCTGAAGAGAGATTTGGCTCAGCCATTCTACAGTCGGGTGGAACGTGGAAGTCCCATCTCAGGTTTAGATTTTTCATCATTAATGAAAGGTTATTTCTCCTTGTATTTTTATGCATTTTGATGGATTGTATATGGTCTATATGGTTGTACTTTCATGAGTGTTTGTGTCCCTATTATGATGGTTATGTATGTGTTTTATTACAGCATCCATGTATGGCTTCCCTCATATTTTTACCTATAATTGAATGATCAATGTGTCTATCACCTAATGGATGGAATGGAAGTTGATGTGTGACGCATTAATGGTTCTTAGCGATTCTCAGCTAAGTATGAGACCCCTACACTTGGAATTGTTAATTACACCTGTAGCTTACACATTTACAATATGTTTGACAAAATTCCTATCATGGCTAGTAGGGGTCCAGTCAAGTTCTTGCACAAGTATTTTCTTTATTACTGTCATTTCCATGTTATTTTACTGATATGAAGAGATGGTTCAATTATGGGCAGTGACCTAAGCTCTAGGCCTGAAAAAATGGCTCAAATCCCAGAGTCGTTGCCATAGCACTGACAATTTTGGTCTCTGATCGCTAGCAGGCAAGCCTATGAGAGAGACTTTGGTTTTCTAGTCGCACTCATGCCTATATGATGGGAACGAATGTGCCTTAAATTTTACAAAGTCTCAATGGGACCTCAAGGCAATTTTTCTAAAGTATTGGATTGGTTCTTGGGGGTCATGTAGTTGATGATTAATGTATGTATGGTGTGTCTCTGTCAGTTCCACTTCCTTAACGTGACGTAGGAGGTAGAATCACATCATAGTGGCCTCTCGTCGGATGTTTAGCCAAGCTGGTCGGTTGCTTGGGTAGATGTGGGACGGGGGTGTTACAGTTGGCAGGTCCAGCATTGTCAACATATCTGGTGCTAAAAGGAGGGCAGCCAAATTTTTTTTGTTGATAACTCCACCCACCCACATCATACTTCCTCTGGACAAGGCAGTAACATTCCTAACACTTCTCTGACTCATATTTCCGAAGCAAACGATTCTTCTCAGCCTAACCTTGAACAAATTTGTGAATTTTCCTATGAGCACATCCAGGAAAATTGGCCTATAACCCTTCCCTTTGTGAAGGCTATTCGATTAATTCCTAGAGCACACAATCTACCTTATTTTCCAAATAAGAAATAAAAAACTCCTAACGGGATAGTGATTTCTACAGTGGAAGATTTGGTTTTCGCCACCCTTGAAGAGTTGGCAAAATCTACAAACAACACAGAAAAACTAGAGAAGCCTTCATGTTTCAACGGGGGTGACAGAGACAACGTTGTTCTCTCATACGATAATTTCCACTGTTAGGCGGTCACAAAGAAGATTCCTCAAATTTTGAAGAAGAGGAGAAGTACATAGACGAAGACATGGCAGACCAAGGTTTGGATTGGATGACTCAAAGCCCACTTTCCCTTCCGGGTATTTCACATAAGATGCCAAGACAACATGAAAATTTGTTAATGAAATATGACCCTGATAAGGTGATCAAAGTGGAAGACCATTTGGACAACTTCTATCTACCACTGTAGACGCTCGAGGTACGTTATGATGATGTTGCGTGTAGATGCTTTCCTTGTACCTTAGATGGTAGAGTGGTTGCTTGGTATCATAGCCTTCTCGCAAATTCAATTCAATATTGGAGGCAGTTTAAAAATTTGTTCCTTGAAAAGTTCGTTGATGACAAAACCATAGCCATGTTATTATAGGAGTTAGGGAATCTAAAGATGGGGGAAAAATAAAATGTCAAGGATTTTAATTAGGAGTTCAATCGGGTATTGAACCAATTTCCTCCTGATACAACACCTCATGTGTCCATCATGATCAATTACTACACTTATGCCTTGTTAACAAGAATTTCACAATTTGTAAAGAACGCTGCAAAATAAACTTTGGCACAAAATTTGAAAGAAGCCATCACAGTTGAAAAGGACTGGCATGCGATTGGAATAATTGTCGGTGATGAATCATCCAAGGAATCTAAAGAGACAGGTAAAAGGTCTCAGGCCTCTTCAAGAAATACCAAAGATATAGAAGCTATTGGTCTTGAAAGCTTAACCAGGACAATCAAGACTCTAGCCAATGAGTTGTCAGAGTTAAAACAAAGGACAAGCGAGATCACTATGAGTAGCAAGACCCCAAAATTTAACTTCCTCAGAAGGACTAACAACAACAATAATAGCATTAATCATCCAGCTAAGTCTACAGAGAGCTCGAATGTCGTGTTGAATGTCAAAAGCATGGGCATTGAGTAATATTGTTATTTCCATCAAGATTATCACTTGGAAAAGACATGCCCATAGTGGAATCAAAACATGAACACTCTAACTACGCACAAAATTGACTCGGTACTTTTAGATGTGCAGACTGAGAAAATGGAAGAAAAGGAAGAATTTGTTGTGGATGAAGAAATTGCAGGTGTTGGAAATGCAGTAAACACTTCAAGTTGTGTGTTTAATGTTGAACAGAAAAATGTTGAAGAACCACCACTGAATGACGCCCCAGCTCGGAAGTAAAATAGTTGATATAAGTTAAGGATTCAAGAGCCTATTCCTGAACAAGAGTTGACAAGACAATGAAGGAACATCTTTTAAAGAAAATCACACCACCCGTCAGCCAAGCTCCTAAGTTTGGAGATGTTTCCCCACCAAAGAACACTTCCATCAGAAAAAGAAAGACTACCACTCTAGAAGTATCATACAAAAACACTCCTACAAACAATGTGGCAATGCCTTCTACACTAGATTATAACATCGTGGAAGCTATGAAGAAAACTCACACAAATATTTCCATTTTTGAGCTTACAAGGATAGCAAGCCAGCGAGAATTGCTCGTCCAAGCACTTGCCTAGTCCTCATCAGGTGATAATGCTTCTTCTTCTCACAAGGTCTTTGGTAAGTATTTTGGTCCTCTAGAATCAGTGGTTAGAACTTTTACATTAAAATCTTATACTCTTTCCCCTCTGATTCTATTGACTTTTTAAATTTTCAATTCCAATGTTGACAATTGTTTAGTCGATTCTGGTGCATCTGTAAACGTAATTCCATTATCAGTTGCTAAGAAAATCAATGCCAAATGGGATAAGACCGATGCATGGATTATTCAGTTGGATGGGTCCCTTGTCTAAGCTATTGATGAACTTGAAATGTCCTTATTCTCTTATCATCCGATCACCAAGTCCACCATTGTATAAACATAGTAATTGTACACATCTCGAAAGCCTACAATGTATTTCTAAGTAGAGATTGGTCAAGAAAATTACAGGGGTATTTTGCTACTGATTGGTCGCATTTATGGCTTCCGTATAAGGTAAATAATAACCAAATCCAGGTGGAATCAGAAATCTTAGATGAAGCACATTGTTACAGCTTTTGAAGGGAAAAATGAGCATGTTTCTTTCCCAGACCTAATTTTTGGCAATTTTTTTTTAGAAACTGACCTTGGGTGCTACCTTCCACAACCATCACCTATTCTACTAGATAAGTAGTCGGAACTCCTTCCTTCTATAGCTAGCGCAAATGAATTATGTAATATATATGTACATAGTAATAGTACTTCTATTAGTAGGAATAATAATACAGGAAACAACTTAGTAGCTTGTACTTTTTAGACTCTTTATTTTGAAGGTTCTAAAATGTAGGACAGTTTCGGAGCAAGTTGTTTCCTTACAGACCCGCATAACAAGAAACATATACTCTCCTTCCATCTGGAGTTTGACTGCACTAATAATACTGCGGAAAATGAAGCACTTGTACTTCGATTGAAGAAATCCATAGACCTTAAGGTAGAGCTCCTAAAGGTAATTGGTGACTCAAAGGTAGTCACTCGTTAGCTACAAGATAATATACATTACGTTTCACCTCATCTTAAGAACTACCAGTAAGGGGTATGGCATTTGATAAACCATTTTAAAGCTTTCAATATTTTTTATGTTCCAAGAGTTAGAAATGTACTAGCAGATGTATTAGCAAATGTTGCTGCAAGGATGTCACCATTGAAAAATGGTTTTCTATTGAATTTTTATATAAACCATCTATACCTGACAATGTTAGTAATTTATGTGTTTTCAATGAAAACCAATAGATACTACACTTTATGGTGAATACTGACATATTCAATGATGTCGACATAGAGGAGGATGAGCACAAGCATGCTCTACAAGAAACATCCCAATCATTGAAAGGAAACATTGTGTCAAAAGGCATGGTATCCCTGGAGAAATTATATGACTTGCAAAACCGATTCATAGGACCGACTAACACAAAGACTCAAAGTTTGAAGCTCACATCTAAACAAGTCAACCCCGCAGCATCTAAGGTATGTGAACCTTGGTCCCTATTATTCCCCGCAGGAACAAAAAGCGTTTATTCTCCTATTCAAGTAGTATCATGATGTGTTCGCATGGACATATGATGATTTAAATATTTATGATACCTGTATCATCTAGCATGTGATTCCTATAAAAGAAGGGGTGAAATCATTCCAAAAAAAAATACAGAAAGTTCATCCAACATTGGAACCCCTCATTCAGAAGGAATTGAGAAAGTTGTTAGATGCTCAAATCATCTTCAAATTTAGACATTCTACGTGGGGTCCAACTTGGTCCCAGTAATAAATAATTCTAGTGAAATATGCCTATGTGTTGATTTCTAAAATCTTAATCGGGCTTTTGATAAAGACAACTATATAGTTCCATCCATGGATCAGATACTTCAGATAATATTTGGGTCTGAAATGTTTTCACTACTAGATGGATTCTTAGGATATAACCAAGTGCTAGTAGCGGAACCAAACAGGTTGAAGACTACATTCCAGACTAAATGGAGAATGTTCACTTTTAATAGAATTCCATTTGGACTAATTTGTAGGTTTTAACCATGTACAAAAATTTTCTTCAAACAAATTCTTAAAATAGAAAAATATACAATGGCAAGAACATAAAACAAATATACATAGATATTTTCCCCTAGATCCGAAAACTGGGACTACCAGATTGATTTTTTCATTATTTTCCTTTCAATGTTATAATACATGTCAAAGCATTCATAAACCCCAATCCATAACCCTGGATTATAACATAACCATATTTCCCTTGGTCGGATCTACAAAATACCACGAGTAGAAAATGATCATGTCCAAAACCATGTGAAAAACCCATGCAAAAAACCATTGGTAGGTCAGCCCACCATCTTTGAGTCTGCCCCCCATCCTTGGGTCCGCCCAACTCTTATTGGGTCTGCATAAAAAAAAATCTCAGGGTGTTGCCCCGGACCCCATGCAACTAGTCATGGAAATAATATAACACACACCCAACATAATTAATGTCAGCACAAATTTTCAAAGAGCGATGGGCATCGCCTTTCGTGGCCTTATAGGTAAAATTGTTTTGTGTATTTATATTATGTTACTATGTTTTCGAAGAAAAGGTCTAATCATAAACGTCATCTAAAGCAATTTTTTGAGCGGTGTTGTAAGTATGGGATTTCTCTTAATCCCAAGAAGAGTGTCTTTGGTGTGTCTGAAGGGATCCTACTAGGGCACATCATAGTGAAGAGTTGTATCAATATTGACCACAAAAGGTTCAAGGCTATCAGATAGATCCTGTTTTCAGTGAAAAATAAATCCATGCAGTCTTTCTTGGGAAAATTAAATTTCCTCATAAAATCCATCTCAGATTACGCTCAAATAGTCAAACCAATACAAATGGGACAAATGGTAGAAAGATGATTTTTCTTAGATCAATAGGCTATCGTCGATGCACCCACACTAGTTAGTCCAGAATATGGTAAGGATTTCTTTCTCTACATGTTTTCTTTGGATTTATCAATTGTATCTATTTTTACTCAAAAGGAAAATTAAGGGAACGAGCGGCCTATTTCTTTTATGAGCGCTAGTCTACAAGGCCTAGAATTAAATTACCGTTTCATTGACAAACTAGCATATATAGTATACAAGGTAGTGAAGTATTTTAGGCCCTATTTACTTAAAGCACATGCAGATGTATTTGTACCTCACCCACCAGTGAGAACCCTTCTCATACAACAAGAGTTGGGTGAGAAGAGGGCTAACTGAGTGACCGGTCTTCAAGAATATGATCTGGAATTCAAACTAGTTCATACTATTAAGGGTCATGGGTTATGTCGAATAGAAGTTGAAGCTAAGGATTCTCCCAAACAAGATCTTTTAGGATGGGAGCAGGAAATAGAAATGTACAATATTGATCATGTTCCCTAGTCCATGTCCACAACACCTTGGTACACAAATCTATGGAAATTTTTGGAGCATGGCACCTTCCCCTCTCAAGTATCAAACAAACAAAAAATGGAAATTAATTTAAAGGCTTTATCATATCAATTTCTCCATGGATTTATTTTTCAAAAGCACCACAATGCAGTTTTGTTGAGATGCCTTGAGCCCCAAGATACGCATAAGGTCCTTAAGGACTTACACGATGGACCAACAGGTGGCCACTATGCGAGCGGCACCACATCACACAAAGTTATGAGGGATGGTTATTATTGGTCCTCTATTTTCAAATATGCACATTCCTATGTCTGCAAGTGCCAAGCTTGTCAAAAGTGCGCTAGTCGTGAACAAACGTCAGTCGCCCCACTACTCCCAGTAGCAGTTGAAGAACCATTCCAAGAGTGGGGCCTGGATGTTATTGGAGAAATTTTCCCACATTCATCAAAGAAACACTGGTATATCCTCACAACTACAGATTATTTCACTCAGTGGTGAGAGGAAGTTCCTCTTAGAGAAGTGAATGACCAGGAAGTCATTCATTTTTTACAATAGAACATCATAACCAAGTTTGGCATTCCTACGTCACTTGTCTTTGATAATGCAACATACTTTTCATCGGTAAGACTTTATGAATTTGAATTAGAAAATGGTATTGTTTTAAAGCATGCATCTAAATACTATCCCCATGGGAATGGTCTGGTTGGATCAAAAAATAAAAATCTCATTTGCATAATTAAGAAGACTATTTTCTTTGAACATAAGAATTGGCATACTACTTTGACCAATGCTCTTTGGGTTGACCATGCAACCCCTAAGATTTCCCTGAAAACCTCATCATACTTTCTATTGTATGGTAAAGAAGTTATCTTGCCCTCGAACCTATATCTCCCAGCCTTGCAGCTCTCGCAAGAGTCACAAGGCAAACCTCGCCTACTAGTTCAGAGCATGATAGACACTTTACTCAAACTCGAGCAAGAGAAGCTCAAAGCCAAAGACTGTTTTTTGTGCATTAGATCTGTATAAAACATTAGTTCCACAAAAAATCCAAAAGGGAAAAGAGCTTTGACGTGGACGACCTAGTTCTGAAATGGGCTAAACCCCATGAAGACAAAGGTAAACACACTAAGTTTCATCCAATGTGGATTGGACCATTCATCATTGAAGAGAGGCTCAACCACAACACCTTTAAGCTGAAATAATTGGACGAGAGGATTGACCCCATCCCCATAAATAGTCGAGACCTTAAGCATTATTTTCTATGGCAACTACGAGTTTCACTTCTTGTATATATTGTTTTGTGTTTTATTTTTCTTTTTCCTGAGTCAATTGCGTGTTCGTTGTCCAATCATGTCTTGTTGCATCTCATTGTTGGTCACTATACATAAATAAGATATGTTTGTTAATTGCATGGCTCAAAGACTTTGTAGTGTGATCAAAGAGAAGTGTGATAACTACAATGCTTGGTTTTATGATTATTCTCCTACTTTGTTTGGGAAAGTTCCATAGGTTGAGGAAATTATAGATGGAAAATACGATTCGTCCAATAGGAGAACCTTGAGGGAACCTATTGGATTTGTGCTTATCCTAGCACCTAAACTGCTCAAATTGGCCTATGTCTACTTGTGTGTTAACACTTGTCCAATCTAGTAGAGAAGGGATAAGGGGAAACTCTAAAGTGAGAAAACCTAAATCAAAGGTATTAAAATACTTCTCTGAAGGGGAAACCTTATCTACTCCCAATAAGCTAGGATCCCTCTTCTGCTTGTTGAAAATAATAAGTTTTGATGCACATTCGTATTAACTAAATTAATAAAGGGTAAAATAATAGAAAGTCTTCTTGCCCAGTGAGGTGAAACAAGTGATTTCACCTAGGTACTATCCAGGCTTGCTAGTAGTTAAGAAACGCTTGCACTCCTAAAGTGACTATTTCAGGGTACTGTTGAGGCCTGCTGGCAATGGAGCAACACTAAAGATGAAACTCTATACTTTGAATATCCTAAACTCATCACACACATTACCCTTTCCTTAATTGAACCAATTGTGATATGGTGTATCTTTGTGTGAGTTCAACCAAGTAGAGAAAAGAGAGGATGTTATGTATGAAACCAGGTCGAAAAGGGGAACTTTGGGCAATAAATAATTCCTGAAGTTCTGAAACTTAACTGAAATATAATTCCTAAACATAGAAGTTGAAGTTCTTCCAATATGTCACCAAGTGTTGTCACTACTACAACACCCTCCAAATTTTCACTACATTCTAATGTTGGAGCCTTCCTTATGGTCATAACAAGTGTCGCCTCAGTCGTCAAGCGTCATTTTGTGTTGTTTCATATGTCTTAAATGTTATTTAGTGTTCTCAAGTGTCATCACATTGATTAGAGCATCATTGTATGCATTTCATGGTCATAACACCTTGTTGTTGTAAAACGACACGTTTGGGTCCTAGTCGCACACACTTCACCATTATACTTGGGGAATGTGAATAAAGTGGAATTTTGATGTATATTCATTGTTGATCAAGCTTGTCTAAGTTTTCTCAATGATTTAGTACATGTCGCACATGTTTTTATTTCTAGAACTCATCTTTCTCACCCTTTGATCTATCATCCAAACGTAGACAAATTTCAGTTGCAAAACGAGCCCCATTAATGCAAAGAGTGCATGAGCGCACTCTAAAGCCTTGATGGGGGACCCTTCGTTACTCATAATTACACCCTCAAAAAGTGACTAAGTCTGCCTTGAGTGCACTCATTTGACATAAATAAGTGTTCACTCATTGAGCACACTAGCGCATCTTTAAGACCCAAAGCTCACTCCTTCAGCCTTCCCTGATGTGTCATGAGCCCTCCTAAACTGATTTGAGCCTATTGTTGCACCCTGAAGGGATGAAGCCTCAACATTTAGCCTTCAAGAGTGCACACTGAGCCATTCTTGGGGCCTCTTAGGCGCATGAGCGCACCCTGAAGGAATGAATCCTTAGCCTTCAACCTTCAGGAGTGTGCCATGCACCCTCCCTCTCTCCCTTGGGTGCATATCATTATAAAGGACAAATAAGTAAAATTCCATCAGCCATGTGTGAACTCAAGAGTGATGCAAGTCCGAAAGACATGTAACACCAAAAGTTATATGTAATTCCAAAATTCACTTGGAACTTCAAAGGTTGTAGAAGTCCAAAGGTCACTAGAAGTTAGAAAGTCAAGAGTCATGAGGATATGAAAGGTCACTCCTCGAGTTATAAATAGATCCTTATTTCTCATGTAGAGGAATTTTAGCCTTGGCTTATTCCATAAGGCATGAGAGAGATAAGTTAGTAATTTTGGGGAGCAAGTAGTGGCTCCAACGCTCTAATATTGGAGCAAGTGACATTCATTTTATTCATGCATCTTGGGGCTTTTACTTAATAATTGAAGCCTAATCGACATAATTCTTTTCATACATGGATTAAAAATGTTTCTAATAATATTTTGTGAATGTTTTTTTTCTTTCACTGGTACTAAGGTAGTTTAACTATTTCGGTTATTTTAGTGCTTATTCTATTGAGAACGTGTTGTAATGGTTGCAATGGTTGTAACGATTGTCACATCTTTATGGACTATTCCACTTGATGCTAGGTGAAACATCCTTGTTTATGTGTTTCTATATTAGGGTGGTACTATTACCTCTCTCTTACAAGGTCACTTTCTCATCCCTTTGTAGTATAAGAAGCTTGATGCACCTGCAATTGAACGTTGACCAGGCACACTTGCTTTCTTTTTGAATGCACATATGTGATTCTCTCTCTTTCTGACATCTAAATATAAGGAATATCTTTAAGTATATGGAAGTTAGGTTGTATTCCGAACGGGCTTCCTATCCCAAACAGTGTGAGTTCTAATATGGACTGCATATCGAGGAGACCCCCTTGAACGTTGGTAGGTTCGGCACTGTCAACATGACAAAAAAGAAGTGTGGAGTGATAAGAGAAAGTAAAAGAAGGACTAGGAGAAGGGGAAGGATTCCAAAGAAGTCAAAATAATAGGAGCAGCCAAAGATAATATGCCTATATCATGTTGGATCTGTGGAGAATATAACTTAGCAACGAATTTCCCAATTAAGTAGAAGGTGATTATGTTAGAGTAGAAAGATGCAACAAAAGTTGGAATGATGTAGGTGGTGGGTACCTCACAAACTTAGAGAGGATACTTGGTTTAACAATGAAGATGGACACCATCTTCAAGGATGTGCAACTTTTGGAGCTACATGTGTAGGTATAAGCAGTAGTGAGGTAAATATTGTTCTCTCACAACACGTGGATATTATGCTCGTTCTAACATACAAGAGAGAGAAGTTGGAGAGGAGTTTAGGGGATATTATAATGACATTATCAAGTCAGAGGTGTGTTGATGCCTATAAAATCCTAGCACAAACATTGGGGATAACCACCCGGTCCGGACCTTAGTACACCTCCTTTTTCGTTTGGTGTGGTGCTTCCGACTAGATATTATGGGACCGGTTTCCCATATAATGAATGGTTTGATAGATGATTGTTTTATAATGTATAATAAGGATGATAAGTGATTTAACCTATAACTCAAAATTATACAAATATACTTATCTAACTCGGATAATGTATTAACAATGTGATTTCTAATTATTTCTAATAGACAAATAATCATATAGATGAATTACTAATCGATAGAAAGCTGCATTCATAGATAATGATTACTTTGATTAAGAAATTAAACAAAGTAATTATAAATAAAACATATTGCATTCATAACAATCTATATCGATGACATATATCTTTAAAGTATAACAATTATAAATCTTCAAAAATGACATGATAAAGAATTGTTTGAAGAGCATACATATATCAAAAATAGAAACTTTTAAAAGGAATGCTTCATCAAATAAGGAAACAAGACAAAAGAACAGTGATAGAAATACCACATGCACTTGAGTCTTTCCAATGTAAATAACACTCTGATTCCACTTTCTTATTTGAGAAAACTTCTAGGAGATACAAAAGTGCAGGTCTTGAAAAAGTTTCTTCACAAAAATGTAGAACCTTTATCCACTACTGATAAAATATATTTAGAAGCACAAAAGTGCAACTTCTCAAGTCAAATTTTATACAAATTGAGGACCCTTTCTTAAAAGATATGAAAGGGTTTAAATAATAAAAATAAAAACTAACTATCAATAAAAATCGCTTTGAGCTGTTAAAACTGCAAACATGAAAATCTGGGATTTGATTTATGAAAATAACAATGTGATAGCCTTTGAACTGATTCATTGTATCTACTCCTTCTCTTGCACTTGCAGCTGACAAATTGAGAGCATTTCATGAATTTCCAGAGGATGACTCAGCCTAGAATGTAGTTGACCGGTGTATGTGGCATCTGAGAGCTCGGGAACCATGCGATTGACAGCGTCGGCAAGGCATTTGGTGGCCATCTGTTGGCTGTGCGGCTTGACTAGGAAGAACCAAAATGCATCCCAAGTCAAGTTTTGTAATTTGTCGATTTGTTCTTCTCTGCTGGCCAGATCCTTTCTCCATTGATTTTCTAGCGCTTTTTCCTTCGGTAGCTTTCTTAGGGAGCAATAGGAGATCAAGTTAGCTCCACATAAGTTGTCATTTACGAACTCGATCACATTGTTCATTGTAGCCCTGGTTCTAGAAGTAGCTCTTTCGGACTTTATTAACTGTGATTTACACTCCGAAAACAAGACTTATTTGTGTGATTCTTGGATTTTTGGTAGATTAGTAACCATGCCTTCTTGTGTACTTTTCCAAGAGAGAAATATTGTGACCTTATCATCTGCGTTTTCAAATTCTAACCTGGTGTCAACTGCCTGTTCAATGAGTGATGCAGTGATGATGCACAAGGGGTCAACCAATGATATTTTATGGCAAAGGATATTCAGTTGCCAAGATAAGGCTTTAGTCACTTCCAGGGCTTCTTTCTTGAATTCATCAATGCTCAGATAACCTTTGAATTTCTCTACCTGTAATTGCAGCTGTGCAATTTGTTCTTCTTTGGCCTTCTTTTCCTGCTGAAGTGTCACTTGAAGCTTGTTGAGTTCTTGAGACAACTTTTGTTGTTTCTGGAGAGCCTGTTGATCAATCTTTTGTTTCTCCAGATTTAACTGTTCTTTTATTTTCTCATTCTGCTATTTTTGCTTCGCTAGTTATTGCTCAAGCTAACTGATCTTCTATTGTTCCACTGCCATTTGCTCTTCAAATTGGGTGATCCTTAGATCCTTTTCTTTGATTAGTTGGCTAACTTCGAAAGCCTTGTCCATTGTAGTGGCTGTATAGGCACCTACATATTGAGATAACTTAGTTAAATCCTCAGAAGGATTAACTTCTGAGTATTTCCATACCACATTCATCAGTTCATCTTGAGGAGTTGAGAATGGTCCCTTGTCAATTTTCCTCTTTTTCCTCTATCTTTTGACCATATCCCTATGATTTGGACTGTAAAATACATCCAGGGGTGGTATTTCCTCAACCCTCAATACAATCTCTTCGGAAGGATTCTCTGGAATTACTTCAATATCATGCTGAGTGTTAACTGTGTCGACTGCCCCTTCAATTGTAGTACTAGTAACAATAGGTTAGTATAGTGATGTTTTAAGAGTCATTCTGGTTCTTGATCTGATGATCCAATTGTTCCCATTCCTTTATTAAGTTGGCATCAATATGCACATTGGTATCTAGGAGCTCATCAGTCTTTTCGTTTGTGTGCTCCTATTCGAGAATCTTCTCAGTAGTGTGTTCTTCACTGTGGCCTTCTTGCTGCACCATAGGGGTAGTGTTCAATAAATCCAGAGGTATAGTTTGTAACCTCTGTGTCCTAAACTGCATAAACTCATCTATCTCCCCTACTCCCAATTTGATCCTTGATAGATGTTTTACATGTGAAAACGACTCAGCCGAAGCAAACAAGTCATCATAGTCATCTTGCTCATGTTCAAATTTGGCAAGTTTCACATGAGAGGTAAAGTTGTAAGCCACTTCATTTGGGTCATACTGTCTCTTAGGGATGACTGCTAACTTCAGAATTTTATCTTCTATGCTTCTTTCTCGGCATGTTTGAAATCATGCAGTGAGTAAGTACCACAATGGAGGGGAAATGTAGGCCACGTCTGTTTCTTGGATTCTTTGAGGTTCCTGGACATTCTTGTCTCCGTTACCTGGTGAGCTAGTTCTCTGGCCAATAGCTTATCAGGAATGTACAATGGGAGAACATGTGGATCTGTAGTGCTGCCAAAAACTCTGAAATAGGTGAACTTTTCTTCACCGAACCAACTGTCAATTGATGTTAGGTCAATGCTAGCCTCATCGGATAACAAAGGAGCAGGTTTGTTGAATATGGCCTGATGGACGGGTAAAACAAAACCATGTCAAATTATATATATATATTATATTTATAATGGGCCTTCCACAAATGCTTATGATAAATGTGAATAGGAGTTGGGTCTTGAGGAGTCCATTTCCAACCTAGAATGGGGAAGTCGGAAATGAAACAGATGGTATCCATAATGTAGGCGATCACACAGAATGGAGGTATTATCCTAGTAGTTACATACCTATTTCTTCTATAATCAAGGATTTGGTTAGCCATTTTATCTGATAAAATGGTTGCCCAATCCATGATAAAAGAGTTAATTGTTGCTTCCATTAAAGGCACCATTTCTATGGAGAATCTAGCTGAATCAGAGGCTCCAAAGAGTCTACATATCATAGCACCAGCATAGCAACAAGGAGATGCTAAAGAGTCCACGGAGTACATACCATAGGATTCATGCTTATGCTTGTTTGGGAAATGTCTCCATTGCTTGATAGAGTCTAACTCTACATCGTTCTCCTTGGCGAAAGCTTCTAAAAATGCCTTGTTGTAATGTTTATGGGGACCGGAAAATGATACATCTTCTGCCCTGAATGTCCCGAACATCCTTCCATCGGCTATAAAGAATGCTCTATCGGTTATGTTGATACTCTCTATTACCCATCTCACCAGGTCATTGTATGGCAACACTTTTGCACGGGGTGCTATTTTGTGGAGGAAGGAGCTGGCTAAATCCTTAAGAGTATTTTCTGATTTATCACTTGAATCAACCATTCCTATTTCTTCTTCAATTACGGTTGGATCCTCGGCTTCGAGTAGATTATATATGCCCTCCCATGAAGTCTTGCCAAGGCCTGAACATGTAGTATCAGCTATCAGTACCAACTTTGCTGGTTCATCTTTCGCTATGACGGGGACCTTTACTTTCCGAGATCTCTTAGACATTTTTGTTGGACTGATGATTTCAGATTCGCTCTGAAAAATGAAATAGAAGGACGTAACAGCAGAAAAACTTGTTAAAAGCTAATACACAGTGCACAAGACTAACAACAATTAATAGAAATAGATGTGCTACAGATCTATGATATATTAAGCCACCACGGATGAATCCTTGAAGGATTCAACCATAACTACTTTTTAATGATTTCCCCGTAACCTTCAACGTGAAACTTTAATGCTGTGATGGTATGTCGCATCGCAAATTAATTAATGGTCCTTTTTAGAATGGGTATCGTGACTTCCCGATCAGCGATTATTGATAATCACATATTGCAGATCGAGAGTCACAAGTGCCATGCTTAAATGGTTCCTCTACATGGTTGTGATTGTGATCAGTGGTGAGCTGGCATGAGGAGGCGACATGCTTTAAAATTGATAGATCGTTTAAATTTTCTTTATAATTGACTTATAACTTTAAAATGCACATGTTCACAATACTTCATATTTTACCTTTATCAAAAGTGCGATATACGATAATGAAATCGCATCGGAAGATTTCAAAGGAGCTTTTGGGATGCGTATTTTGATTTTAGAGATGCACGATTGTGATCGGCTTATTGAATGGGATGTTTTCCTTGGAACACTTGGGACATTTTCTTAACGATTAGCGATATGCGATTTCCGATAGAGTTATCGCATCGGTAAATCTCAATGGAACAATTTTAAGTCCACCATTGAGATAAAGGATGTACGCGATGTGACAATTCGCTTTTATAATTAATTCTTTTGATAAAGCTTTTTACGATAAGGTTTTATTATGACCCAAATCGGATCGAATTTCCTTAAAAGGACTTCCATTGGTTCAAAAGTTTTGCAAATTGCGATTGCGATTTTAATCTACCCTAAAAGCAAATTTTTATATGACTTATTATAAAAAATTATTTTCAAACGTTTTATTGATTTTATTTGTATTCTAAAGGGGACCCATTTCTTATTAAAGTTTTATATGAAAAAAATTGAAATGGGGAGGGTTTTTGTATAGCACAACAAGGTGTGAACATGGAAGTGTTCCTTAGTATGTTGAGGCCAAGGATAAGGTTGGTACATCAGCGTTGATCCTAGGAGGATTCCCATGATATTTATAGCTAGAGAAACTTGTTGAGGAGGAAGAGAGTAGGGTTGGGTGATATCCACCTTTGTTGACCTATGTGATGAGGAAGTATCAGCTGATGCTTCCAAGCATGTAGATGGGGGACACAGGTGGGGGTCACCATGACCACCACTCCTCTTCATCACATTCATCCATGAGTAGATGGCTTGTTGTTGCAGTTGGATGGTGAATCGATATCATGGGAGTGCCTAGGGTGGTACCTCTACAACAAGGATATTAATCAAATTAGATGATCTGAGGTCAAGGATATTGCATTATGAGGCATGAATTCTTATGGAGCTTTACGAATATCAAATTATCTGCCTAATTATCCAAGTCACATAAGAGGATCCAACACATGGCAATATGCAGAGGTGATTTCCAAAGATGCAGTCAAAGACAACATCCAGCGAAGTTATACATCATGATGTCCTTATCTAGTGGGATATGATCGTAGGATTGTAATTGGACTATTGTTAGGAAATAAATAATTTTGAGTGGGGGGGATTTTAGGATCCATGGATGTGTATGCCTTTAACAGAGGTGCATTCCATGGGCATCATCCTGATCACACCATTTGTGACATTCATATCGCAAATAATACGACGTTATGGAGGATTAAAAGCAGTGGGCCAAGGCTTACACAAAATCAAGGAGGTACAAAATAATAGAGAGGCATGGGGAAGATCGCGCTTAGCTGAGTGGTGAAATATTGAGACTTGGAGTTTCCATGTAAGTTGGAACAAGATAGCTTGGTAGCATGGGCACCACAAGGCCGTAGCAAAAGTGAACATCCCTGTAGAAAATCTGTGATAGGTTAACTCGATAATGCAATATAAATCAAAGCATAATATTATAACCTACTTCTACTATCAATTTGCGGAAGCTTAAAGATCGAGCTGAACAATATAACCAGAAGAAGAAGAATCAATGGCACAATACACATGAAAATACTTTGGGGAAAGCCTCAGATAAAAACCCCACACTATTGTATTATCATACATGGTGGAAATACATAGGAATTATACAAAGCCTTAGTTCTCACAGCTAGCCAGCTCTCAGTACAATCCTCACAGATGCTCACAGGAAATCTTGTCTTATCTCCAACCTTCTTCTCTACCCTCCAAGCTCTTATTTCCTTGTGATGTTCCTTGTGGATGATTAGCCGATTACCAAGTGGAAAAACAAGCCTTCAAAACTGCGCAATCCTCAAGGATGAACCCTTGACTGCATGTATGAGTTTTCCCCATTAGGAAACACATGAAACTAATAGTACACTATCCTTGAACATTAATCTTACTCGGGTCTTTCTCAGAATAGACATGCATGAGTTTCTAATGATGGAATCTTCAGTTAACTGGAGTAGCACTAGTTGAGTGCATTAATGCATCAACTGACTGTTAACTCACTATTAGTTCCTCAAACAGTTTGGAACTAATTTAATTGGACTTAACTCATTAAACTGAGTTAACTAATTACAACTCAAATATAACTCAATCTTATCTCCTTAATTTAAGGGATAACTCTTGCATGACTTCAGAAAGACTTCTAACTTGAATTTCTCCAACTAATTAATTTAAAATAAATTAATTAATTATTTCCAAGTAGCTGTTAAGACTAAATTCGATTCTAATTCACAATTTAATTCAAGGAAAAATTAAATTGGAATATTCTTGTTGCCATATTTCAACACTCCCTCTCAGCAAGAAATGGATTATCTGCCACCCCGATCCTGTCTCTATGGAACTTGAATTTACACTTTAACAATGCCTTTGTCAAAATGTCAGCATCTTGCTCCTTTGTCGAAATATACTGCAGTAACATGATCCTCCTCACTACACAGTCTCTGAGATGATGATATTGGATGTCGATGTGCTTGGACCTATCATGAAATATTGGATTCTCAGAGAGTTTGATACAACTCTAATTATCACAATAGATCACAGTTGGATCCATCCTCTGATCAAACAAACCAACTAGGATTTTGCGCATCCATATGGCCTCACATGCTACCTAACTTATAGCCATGTATTCTGCCTCTGTCGAGATGAGTACAACTGACCTCTATTTCCTGTTGTACCAAGAAACTACCGCTGACCCAAGGTTGAAAATCCCTCCTGATGTGCTCTTCTGATTTGATGGATTCCCTGCCCAATCTGCATCACTGAAGCCCTGTAGCTTCACTCTCTCTGCCCATCTCTACCATAATCCATAAGGAGATTGCCTCTGAGGTATCTCAATACATGAATTTTCACCTTCCAAAACATCTTGGTAGGCTAAACCATCGCTTGACTCAGTTGGTTCACCACATAGCACAAATTTGGTCATGTGTTCATTAAGTACATCAATGAGCCCACAAGTTGCCTGTACACAGTAGCCTCTACCATTTCTCTTGAAGTAGCAACCTCCTTCCTCCAGTTACCTGCTAGAGGAGTCTGCATGGGCTTGCACTTCCCCATGTGGAATCTCCTGAGTATCTTGTTGGCATACTTGCCCTGAGACACTAACAAATCCCCATCCTTCTGCCACACTTCCATGCCAAGGAAGTAATGCATGAGACCCATGTCTTTCATCTTGAGTTCTCTTGCAAGGTCCTCCTTGCAAGACATGATCAACTAATCATCACCAGTCAATATGAGATCATCAACATAAAGTATGATGATCAACAGTTTACCTTTCACCACGATGTGGTACATGTTCACATCCACTTCACTCTTTGTGAAGCCCAACCCGGTGAAGTAGTTGTCTATCCTGGTGTACCAGTCACGAGCTGCTTGCTTCAACCTGTACAATGCTCTCTTGAGTCGGCACACATGCGACTCACGATCGAAGGTCTCGAAACCTTTCGGATGCTCTATGTACACCTCTTCCTCAATCTGGCCATTGAGGAATGTAGTATTCACATCCATTTGATGGATCTTACAACCCATCTGTGTTGATAGTGCCAAATAGATCTAATAGATGAGTACCTTGTGATAGGAGAAAAAGTCTCATCATAGTCAATCCCCTTGACCTATGAAAAGCCACAGGCAAAAAATCTTGCCTTATGCTTCTCCACACTACCATCAACAACTTTCTTTACCTTTTAAAGCCAACGGGAACTCACAACTGACTTGTTCTCCAGTCTTGGAACCACGTGCCAAACACTGTTACAAACTATGGAGTCATACTCCTCCACCATAACATCAACCCAAATCGACTACTGCATTGTTTCCTCAAAGGAAGATGGTTCGGTCTCAACACATTCCCCAGCAAGGACCATGTATCAAGTGTACCTCTCAGGTTACCTCCTTTGTCTGCGCTGAGAAGATGGTGCTCCCACATTCTCTCTCTTATACTCCAACAATTTGTTAGCTTCTCTTGTGCGCTTCTGTCCATCTTTGTAAGACTCTGCTTGAGTGGATGTCTCCACTCCTGGAACCTCTACATGTGGCTGCTCTGCATCAGTCTGAGGCTCCTCCTCCTTAGGAACCAACAGTTCCTCCACAACCTGTAGTTAGAGCTCCCTCTCAAGGGAAACTCGCATGGCCTTCTGCTCATCAAACTTGAGATCTCTGCGAACTACTGTCCTCTAACTGGTAGGAAAGTACACCCGATAGTTTTCAGGTGTATCAGTGTACCCCACAAATATCCCCAACTCTATTGTCAGCTCAAGCTTCTTCTGTGCATCCTTTGTCACATGGAAATATAGGGATGAGCCAAAGATCCTGAAGTGACCCACATCTGGTCTCTTACTGGAGAAATCTTCCTCTGGTGTCTTCATCCCAAGTATGTGATGCAGGTTTCTATTCTGCAAATAGACCATTGTGTTGCATGCGTCAGCACACAAATGAAGTGGTAGGCCTTGGTCATGTAGCATTGTCCGTGCTGCCCCTACAATAGTTATGTTCTTCCTCTCAGCCACCCCATTCTGCTGTGGGTTATGAGGTTTCGTCAACTCTCATTTAATTCCTTCCACTGCACAGAAGTCCTTAAACTCTTTAGAGACATATTCTCCACCGTTTTCGCTTCTCAAGGCCTTGATCTTCTTCCCTGACTCTTTCTCGACCAAAGCTTTGAACTCACAAAACTTTGTGAAAGTTTGGTCCTTCTTCTGCATGAAATAAATCCAACATTTACGAGAATACTCATCAATGAAAATCACATAATACTTTTGCTTCACTATGGATGTTGTCGAGAATGGTCCACACAAATTAGTATGAACTCGCTCTAAGACAGCCTCTGCTCAACTGTCTCGATCATGAAAGGAAGACTTGGTGTACTTTCCCAAGGTACAACCTTTGCATGTGTCAAATTGTTCAAGTTTACCTTTGGCTAGTCCTATAGATATCTGTTGCATTATCTTCAAAGCCCCATGATTAAAATGGCCCAACCACCTGTGCCACAACTCGCCAATGTCTTGGCTTTTCACCAATTCTTCTTTCATACTCAATGTTGCATAATCATCTACCTCTAGTTTATAGAGATTCTTCACCCGAATGCCTATCCTCTTGGTCTAACCCGTGGCTATGTGTCTTAAGAATGCCTTTCCTTTACTGAAGACAACATCCTAGCCTTTTTCCTCCAACATCGCAACCGATACCAAGTTCTTCTTTAGTCCAGGCACATACATCACAACTGTTAAGGTGAGAGGAGCTCCATGCTCCCTCTAAAAAGCAATCGTGCCCACTCCTGAAACACTATACCTTCCGTCGGCACCCATCTCTATGCACATCTTGAGGTCTTTCTCCTCCAAGGCACTGAATAAATTTTGATCACCGGTCATGTGGAATGAGGCTCCACTGTCAAGATACCAAACACAACCCATCATCGATGATGCCATGCATGCGATGAGGGTAAATTCCATTTCAAACTGAGAGGCTAATGCCTCACCTTCTGATTCTTCCAATGATCCCTTCTTGGGCTTCTTCAATGGGAAATTAGTCGCATAATGTCCCATCTTGTGACAATTAAAGCATCTTACTTTACACATGTCACCCTTCTTCCCTCCATGAGAAGAACTCGATTTGAAATGGGAAGCCATCCCCTTCCCTTTCCTTGCCTTACTTGCTGAGGCTAGATTTTCTTCATCATCATTCTTGGATGAAGAACCATCTCGTGTGCTCCTCTTTATCTCCACCTGCATAAGATCCGACCACAGTCATTCCTAATCTGGCAGTTTCTCCCTTCCATTCACAGAGTCCTAGTAGCTACTCCAACTCTTTGGAAGGCCAACGAGAGCGAGGCTCACCATATCATCATCAGCAGTAGTTATTCCCACACTGCCAAGCTCATCTCTATAGGTGGTGAGCTTGTTCAAATATGTGGAAATAGTATCACCCTTCTCCATCTTGATTCTTCGAAGCTTATCCTTGAGCACCAATTTCCTCTGGTCTCTACTGTTCTGGTAGAGGTCCTTCAATGTCTTCCACATTGAAAATGGAGCTTCCCATGGAGACTCGAGACAATATGGTCTCGAACTCCCTAAAGGATGATCTACCTCGCCTTCGCTACACACTTCTTCCACTCAATCAACTCTTGTGCATTAGTTGAAGCTGGCTTTGGGATTTCTTGAGCAATGAATTCCTTCAAGCCATTGTCTTCTAATACAACCTCCATTCTATCTTTCCATGCTATGTAATTCGAGCTACCTTCCAAGGCATACTCTAGTCTCAAGCCATAGAACACCATTAGCCAACCTTGAAGTATGATATGAATTCGATTTGCACCTGCAACCCTGAACTTCAAACTTCGAATTCTCATCTCAGTATATTGTTCACAGCTCCGATACAATGTAGAAAATCTGTGATAGGTTAACTCGATAATGCAATATAAATCAAAGCAGAATATTATAACCTACTTCTACTATCAATTTGCAGAAGCTTAAAGATCGAGATGAACAATATAACCAGAAGAAGAAGAATCAATGGCACAATACACATGAAAATACTTTGGGGAAGCCTCAGATAAAAACCCCACACTATTGTATTATCATACATGGTGGAAATACATAGGCATTATATAAAGCCTTAGCTCTCACAACTAGCCAGCTCTCAATACAATCCTCACAGATGCTCACAGGAAATCTTGGCTTCTCTCCAGCCTTCCTCTCTACCCTCCAATCTCCTATTTCCTTGGGTTGTTCCTTGTGGATGATTAGCCTATTACCAAGTGGAAAAACAAGCCTTCAAAACTGTGCAATCATCAAAGATGAATCCTTGACCACATTCATGAGTTTTCTCCATGATAAAACACATGCAACTGATAGTACATTGTCCTTGAACATTAATCTCAACTGAGACTTTCTCAAAATAGACATGCATGAGTTTCTGATGAGGGAATCTTCAGTTAACTAGAGTAGCACTAGTTTAGTGCATTTATGCATCAACTGACTATTAACTCACTATTAGTTCCTCAAACAGTGTGGAACTAATTTAATTGGACTTAACTCAGTAAATTGAGTTAACTATTTACAACTCAAATATAACTCAATATTATTTCCTTAATTTAAGGGATAACTCTTGCATGACTTCAGAAATACTTCTAACTTGAATTTCTCCAACTAATTAATTTAAAATAAATTAATTAATTATTTCCAAGTAGCTGTTAAGACTAAATTCGATTTTAATTCACAATTTAATTCAAGGACAAATTAAATTGGAATATTCTTGTTGCCATATTTCAACAATCCCAACCTTCCCAAGTGAAGGAAGAACCAAGATGTTATGGATCACACATGAACTTGGTGTTATGGACACCACAAGGGTGGGGCATGACCAAGGAGTGTGCCCCATAACCATGTGGAATGAGTCGGCCCAAGGCATTGTTGGATCTGCAAAGGAGGATGGACTAAGCGAATGTACACTTACTGGGACTAAGTGATGGTAGGAGGACTTTCTAGGCATGAATCGAATGGGCAAAGAAAGGGTAAGAGGACTTGTTGGGGCCTTCGTTTAAATTTTGAAAAGGTTTTGACCAATTTTGGCTAAAAAAGGGACAAGAAGGAAACAAGTGGCAGCAACAGTTGGTTGGCAGAACAAGCAGTTGCACAAGAGTTGTGGCAAGGTGGCAACGAAAGGCAAAGGCAGCCGAGGGGGCAGGAAGGTGTAGAAGCGGCCAAGTGGAGGAACAGCCAGGCAATAATTGGCAATCCAGGTAACAGAGAAGGATATAAAAGGATAAGACCAGGAAAGAATTGGGGTTATATTTAGCGAGGTTAAGGAGAGGAGTAGCAGGGATGTGAGAGGAGGTGAAAGGATCCCCAGTTGCGGCAGACAGAGGGAAGGTTGCAAGAGCCTGGAAGACTTGGTCCTTGAAGCTGAGCTGAACCCGTGGAACTAAGCCGGGTATTTCATGTAGTTGTTTGAGGCGGAAGCCGAGTTATGTTGTAATGTTTGCTATTAAGATTAATATAAAGAATGACTAAGATCGGTTGTGACTTGTGATGTATCTGGGCTCTATGTACAATGAATCTTTTAATTTTTTAATGTCTTATCAATTGCATGTAATCGATAGTCCTTAGATTATCATGAGTATGATGTTATCTCTGTGTTATATGTAATGTGTCCATACATGTGATCGAATGAAACCCGGTTAATACTTTCTCGACTCCATGCTGAACCCTTCTCCCTTTTGGTCGCAGTGCACCTTGGGTGAGACTCCTTGCCCTTTGGGGTAAGGTGAAAATGTCAGCACTGTCCTAGACTATAGCGGACTATTGTTGGCCTCTTGTGCTCGAACCTAGGGTCTTCCCCCTGATGACTCTTTCGAGCCAACAAATGGTTCCGTTGTCGGGACCCGAAGGTACGAGAACTGGTTCAGACTATGGTGTCAAGGATATTTAAGAGAGAGATCAAGGATTGGTGGAATCATAAAGTAGATCAGTTTGTAGTGGAGAAGGCTACCCATAGAAGTCAACAAATTAGCAAGGTAAGCGAGGAAATTTTATATGCTGACGGCACTAATGATCAGTATGAAATTTTCTGGTGTAAGTTCCTAGAGGACCTATACAATTGGTTAAGAAGGCTGAAGGGACAGACTTAGCCAGGTGGATCGGCAATAGCTGGACTCCGTCAGATATCACCCTACTGCAACAGTTGGATAATGATCTGACTAGAAGGATACGGTGGAAGGATACGTAGTTGAGTTTTTCATGGAGAGTTATCAGTCTTTCTCAAACGCAGAAGCTGTGTTCAGCATGGGACTGAGAGTTGAGTTGATGAGGGAAGTACCAACGTGGATTAAGATGTTTATGGTGGAAGAAGGATTGTTTCCTTCACCCACCGCGGGGATGGCAGCATAAAACCTCAGCACCAGGGGAAGAACGTAGAGGGGGGAATGTTGTCGATTGAGGGATAGAGATGTTGTTGAAGGGATGGATGTCAAAGAACTGAAGAAAGCAAGAGATGTCAAGGTGAAAAGAAGGACACTTCTCGCGGATAATTGGTAGGTAAGAGTGATTTTGACTCTAGGGAAGAAAAGGATGGGGCCCCACCAAGTTGGAGCGGCGAAGGGAAAACCCTGAGTCGAAGACAAAGGAGAAGAAGGTGTTGGGCAAAGCAAGAGCGGTGAAGGAAGATGGAGGAGCTGGGGAAATGATTACAAACCTTCCTTGCAGGTTGCGGAAGATGGATTGCAAGTACATGTTGCGACAGGGGAATCGCAAGAGAAAAGGTCACATGGGCATGAAGAAGGAAGCAAAGAGGATATGGGCGACATGATGACGAGATTATTCAATGAAGAAGAAGCATCCACTAAGATTCAACAACAATACCCCCGAGACATAGGTAGTGTTTCCCCTGACCTTCCCCTGGTACTTTATCGCAATCCAGAGGAGTTTATTATTAGCTTAGCCAAGGCAGTGCAGGTATATAGTGCGCGGGAGAAATAATGAATCAAGTTCAACATCGGGAGCATCACAAGAACTAGTAGTATTAGTAATTTAGGATTACAGGGATCCTAGCAGCCGGGGAGCAAAGGTTTCATCCTGATAGCTCCTACCCAAATCAGTATGGCGGGATCTTTTACCAGATATCCTGAATTTGTGGGGAGAGGAAACGAGGATGTGGAGAAGCACTGGTATCTCTGCGACATTATTTAGATGGCCTGTCAGACTCCAGATAATGTCAAAGAAGTAGAATTCCAAACCACACTAAGGGAAAGGGCTTTGCGCTAGTTTATAAAGTGGGTGGAGCAGAATCAGAACCCCACAATAGATGATATTAAGAGATGCTTTGTGCAGAATTCAAGGTACCACAGACAGATCAGCAAGGGCTATTGGAACTGCAGGAAATTAAGAATAGGGAAGGGGGGACGGCTTGGGAGCTCATGCAAAGGTTTAACGATGCCATTTCCAAGTTGAGTTACACTCTGGACCCAAACCACCAGCGGGACTGGTTCATTAAGGCACTCTTGCCTTTGACTAGAATGCCACTAACACAACAAAAGATAGGAACCCTCCAGGATGCGTTGGAACTAGCATCACACATAGAATCTATCGCGGGATACCCACATGAATATAGCGAAGGGGCGAGCCTGCAAGATCCGTTGATTTTAGGCATACATAACTAGATC
Source organism: Pinus tabuliformis (assembly GCA_031772625.1). Taxonomy (NCBI): domain Eukaryota; kingdom Viridiplantae; phylum Streptophyta; class Pinopsida; order Pinales; family Pinaceae; genus Pinus; species Pinus tabuliformis. The sequence goes on from CM062809.1 coordinate 366,114,326, forward strand.
GCGACCTTGATAGAGAAACTGAAATATATTCAACCATTGCATCCAGCCAGACCCAATGTTTGGTGCACCCACTAAATGGTGGAGGGGCACGTTGTAATGGAATGCTCGAGTTTGTGAGGGATTAATCATCCAGGTGGGGTTGCAGGGTCATCAGGGGCCCCACCAACCGCAGGAGTTGCAGTGGTAGGAGAGCAAGGGACCTTCCCAAAGAGGAATAATCAAGACTTTTGTGAGATCTGTAGGGCATATGGACACCTGCCATGGATGTGCCCTATTTCACAAAAATACTCTAACGTCCCCAATAACAACTACTGTGAGTTTTGCGCATCAACGATGCATCACACCGATCAGTGTCGAGTGCTAGATGCTCTAGCAAAAAGGCTGGACAGATCCACGTTCAGAATTAATGAGTCAAACCGAGGAGGACGAGGAGGAAATGGGCGAGGAGGAAGAATGGGAGGAAGAGGGCCTATGAGGTGTTACAACTGCGACCAAGAAGGGCATGTTGCCAGAGAATGTCCGCTGCTGAGGAGACCATGGTGCTCACAATGCAGAATTAATACTTGTTAGCTCTGCTATGCAGCCCTGATTTTCTATTACCGGAAATAGATCTGGTCTATTTGGTTGTGTCCAAAAAGGGAGCTTACATTGGTCATTTTCCATTTTTCCTCACCCCTCTCACCTTTAATCTTTCTCGTTTCCTAAACAAACCTTCTAAAACCCGAAAAAATTCCCTTGGCCTTAGCCCCAAGCGCAAAACCCCAAAGCCCCCATAAAACCCTACCATATTCCTTTGCGCATTCGTAACTCGTCACGTCGCATCCTCACTGTTGATCACCCTCGTCGATCTAATGGCTCCCGTCGCATCTGATAAAGGCAACCCGCTCTACCACTCTCTACCATCAGATCAAATTCACCAAGATCTGACGGTCTTCGCATTCATCGCACCATCAACTTGATCGAGCGATAGCGCGCGATGAGAGCGGTTTTTCTCTCTCATCCACTGTTACATGTCGATCATTGAGTGGAATCGCTTGGCCCAGGCATTTACCACTTAGCGCCCGAAAGCGATGCGATGAAAACCGTTACCGCCCGACCAAACCGCCCTCGCCCGTTAAACGCCCGTGCAACTCCATCGCCCGATGACTGTCTGATCTGTCCGCTGAAGATCCAACAACCCTAGCACACCCCACTCCCACCTTGGCCGATAGCCTCGGCCGAGCCATCTCCGTCGTTCATTTCCCTGATCCGAAGGTCATCCTTCTCTCTCATCCCAACTGTCTGTGTACCCATGCATTCCACTTCCTATGATCATTCTGTTGCCCAAAGAAGGAGATGACCAACTCTACCAGTATCAGTTACAGTAATATCCCCAACAACCACATTAAACCAAAAACATGGCCAATGGGGAAAAGGACGCAACATGACTCTATAACTAAATTTATCAGTCATGGACTCCACTGGCACGAGCACTCCAACCTCCTAAAGGATAGCACAACACCTGAACAGATCAGATTCATCCACTAAAACAAGCCACCTCGTCCAGAGACTCCATCAGACGGTTAAATGCAGTTGGTGGTCAATTATGACTCCTTCATACCTAAACAGCCAACTTGTGCCATTGTAATGAAAACTTATAAATATCCAGAAGCAAGATGTAATCAAGGTTGGCATTTGATGTAAGGTTCAACTTCTGGAGACTGTAGACATTTTGTCACTTGCAGCATCTCATCTTCATTTTCAACAAATACAAGCTTCTTTTCTTGTTAACTTCTCACTGTCCCTTTTCCTCTTTTCTAAGCTTGTGCCTGATATGTTGTGTTCTTAATCTCTTGATAATTAGCACTAGATAACTATCATCTTATCTCTGTGTTAGAATCTTGAATGCATCACTGAATAGGTTGCTCGAGTTTCTTTCTATCTAATCCAAGAGAGTTGTCATCCTGTCTTCGCATTAATAGATTAGATTTGCAGGCTTTTGTACTAGTTGCAGCTACCCATCACATGGTCTTGTGTATCTTCTGGTGTGGTTAGTATTCTCCATATTCACTCAATATCTAAAATTGTGAGCATTGGTGGTCTAAAGCTTTGTAGTCTGAGGGTGTTCATGCATGTCTGGAGTGAAACAGAGTAGAATTGGTTATATGGCTTGAACTAAACCATCATTCCTTCCATTAAACCTTGCAACAATAGTTGAATTTATATGTTACCACGCATCTTCGAGCTACAACCTAGGAGAGTTTCTTGGAATCCTAACATAATTGGCGCCACTACCGGGGAGAGGAGAGTGAAGCTCAGCTTCCCTAGGAGAACGACACAGATCCAGCTTTGATGATAGACAAAGTCTGGACACATTTTGGTTGTAATCATCTATCTGGAAACTCTACTGGAGATAGAACCTCTTTGTGACTCCATGTCACAGATCTGGCTCAGTTTGTGAAGCATACTCAGAGAAATCCTCAAAAATCACCAGCTAACCCAGTGCCTAACCCGGAGAAGACTGTCAAGCAAAGAAAGATATCACAAAAGGGAGCATCAGGATCAGGTAAGCCTAAACAATCTTATGTATCTCTACAAGAAATGCTTGTAACTTAGCATGCACATGTCAAAAATATAGAGCCTAGCACTATAAGTGAAGAAATACTCTCAGAGATTCATAAAGCTCCTTGTTCAATAAGTTCCCCTTTGGATCTTAGTCCAAATCAAGCCTCCCTTCCAGTCCCTCATATTCCTTTAGCCCTGTTAGTCATTTCTCAACTCCCTACCTTTCAAACTGCTAGTACCCTTCCATCTACCCCAGTCATGGCTGGCCCACAAGCACCCACCAAAATGGAAATAATCATAGCTGCTAGGTACGGACCCCTGGTCCTGCCTATTCCTTTGAATTCCATGCCTACAGGAGAATACCAGAAATACATGCCTAAGTTCACTGGTACAGAGGGAGTAACAACTGAAGAACACCTTGAGTCTTTTTATAGTTATGCTGATAACCTAGATATCAGTGAAGATGATGTGTGGATGAGAGTATTTGTCCAAAGCCTTGATGGAGAGGCTAGAAAGTGGTTTAGAGAGCTGACTCCTAGGTCTATAGCAGACATTGAAGCATTAGATGATGTGTTTTTAAAGCATTGGGAAGATAAGAAAGACCTACTATACTACCATACTGAGTTTCACAACCTGAAAATGGAAAATGGGGAGTCATTGTCAGAATTTAATAAAAGATTCAATCATATGTATAGAAAAATACCAGCTGAAGTGAAGCCTACCCCCACCTATGCAAAACTCACCTATGCCAATGCCTTTAATTCCGATTTCTGCCTGCTATTACGAGAGAGAAGATGTGCTTCCCTAGCTGAAATGCAAGATGCAGCCTTGGAGGTTGAATCCAATACCATGGTTGCAGAGAAACTCAAAGGACATGCTGACAGAAGGAGGCAGAGAGGTGATTCTTCCTCTTCTTCTTCATCTTCAGAACCCAAAATAGACAAAATGACTAAAATGATAGAGTCATTGGCTACTGAAATATCCAAACTAAAGGTTGAGCAGAGTTCTGGGAAAGTAAGGCTTCCTATTACATTTTCTCCTAGAAATCCAAATCCATACAGAAGAGCAAATGAACAATTGCAGATCATTCAGAGGGGCAAAGAGGCCAGTGAAGAACAAAGGGTTAAGGCTCCTTTCCAGAATGTAGTCATGGAGGAGGAGTAGTTTGATGAAGAGGATGAGATTCACTATATGGAAGACAAGGGCAGTGCTGCCTTTTTTACATTAGCTGCCTACAAGGAGTCATTACTCAAGGACCAGACCAGTCAAGAGTGGGACAAAGAAGTTGTTCTATAGACTGAAGACCAGCAGAGATATAACCTGAGTTCAAGAACGAGTAAAATCAAAGAGAATCCACCCAAAGAGTTGTTGTCCCCACAAAGCAGCAAATCAGCAAGCAGAAATGACCTACAGCTGATCCCACCATCCTGAAAGCACCAGCTCAAGAGGTAAGAGGCCCTGACAAGTCCTCTTCCCCTTTCAGTTTTGAATCCAAAGTCCTGAAGTTAAAAATATCTGTGCTTCTGATAGAACTTGTAAAGAGTGAGGTCTTTAAGAAGCCCATCCTTGATGCCCTTGAGCTGAAGGCCACGCAAACATCCAATGACTATGTGAACTTACAATATGATAAAATTGCAGTTATGCTTAGCCCAATGACTGAACCTACTAATGAAAATTCCCCATCATTTTATGTCTCCTTGATCATTCATGACAAAATCCTCTACAACTGTCTGCTGGACACAGGTGCCAGCCATAATCTAATGCCCAAATTTGTCATGGAAGAGTTAAGCCTTGATATTACCAGACCTTATCATCACTTTTTCTCCTTTGATTCGAGGAAGGTGAAATGTCTAGGATTAATCAAAGACTTAGCCATCACCCTAACTCAGCTGCCCATGAAAATCATGATGATGGATATTATGGTAGCAGATGTTCCCCCTAAGTTTGGTATGCTACTTTCCAGAGGGTGGATTAAGAGGTTGGGTGGGACATTACAAAATGACTTGTCTTATGCCATCATCCTAGTTTTTGGAGGAGAAAGAAGAAGACTATACAAGGAAGCCCAGCTATCCTATATCATCAATGATGAGAAGAATCCCACTAATCATCCCAATTATGTTGTGGACACTGATTTTGGAGCGTGTATTCTCCAAATTGAAAAGTCCCATAGAGCCTCGGTGTATCTCAAGAAACTAGTATGCCAGGCCATGGAAGAGGAAGGGACACAGGCTTGGGATATGTACTTTGATGGAGCCTGTTCAAAGGAAACTGTAGGAGCAGGAGTGGTGCTGGTGTCTCCAAAATAAGAAATCATGCATATGTCTTTTAAGATGAATTTTCAGGTCACCAACAATATAGCAGAGTCTGCAGCTCTGATATTGGGCTTAAACGTTGCCAAAGATAGAGGAATCGGAGACATAAAGGTGTTTGGAGATGCTGATCTCATCATTCAACAAGTGAAAAAAACATTCCAAGCAAGGCACCCAAGGCTAAAAGCGAACAGAGATGAGGTATGGAGACTCAAAGAATCTTTTGATAGCTTTTGTATCTCATATATTCCTAGAATAAAAAAACAACTTGCTGACTCCCTTGTTGTGTCTGTTAACATTTTCATCCCTCCCATGCCCCCTAGATTGTTTTATCAATTCCAGGTAAAATATAGACCATCTTTGCCTGATAATGTCCGGCACTGAAAAGTCTTTGAAGATGATGATGAAGTAAATAGGTTTTTGCAAGTCATTGACAAATTCTCTGAAATGCAAATTGATCAAGAGAATGAAACCTTGGAGGAAACTCCCCAACCCCAACTAACGAATAGAATTGGCCAAGACAGCATTGTGTAGTTGCCTAGCAATCATATACCTAAAGGGCTAGTGCCTCTAGAGAAGTTGTTCGTTCATAATAACGTGCCTCATAAGATTGCCCAAAAAGAAAATTAGTCTGCAGTCCATAGGCATAACATAGCGAGTCCAAATCATCCAAAATATATAAATATGTCCACCCATTTGTCTGCTGCCCAAAGTTCCGAGTACTGCACCTTAATGAGTCAATTTGCTAATGTATTTGCCTGGGAATACAGTGACCTTAAAACTTATGACAAAAATATCATCCAGCATAAGATCCCATTGGAGAAAGACACCATTCCTTTCAAATAGAAGCTGAGACCCATAAATCCTTTGCTCCTCCCTCTGATTGAAAAAGAAATCAAGAAGTTGTTGGCTTCCAAAATCATAGTTCCCCGAAGATATTCGAAGTGGGTAGCCAATTTGGTAGTGGTGAGGAATAAAAGTGGAGAAATCAGGTTGTGTGTTGATTTCAGGAACCTGAACAAATGTTCCAAAAAGGAAAACTATCCCCTGCCAAAGATGGAACATTTGTTACAGAAGGTCTCAGGAGCCAAAGTTATGTCTTTCCTGGATGGATTTTCAGGGTATAACCAAGTTGTTGTACATCCAAATGACCAAGAAAATACTATTTTCATCACTCCATGGGGCACTTTTATGTATTCCAAGATGCCCTTTGAGCTGATGAATGCTGGGGAAACCTTTCTGAGAGCCATGGATATAGCGTTTGTAGGAGAGAAGGATAAGTTTGTCATTGTCTACCTGGATGATATAACAGTATACTCCAGCAGCCATCAAGATCATTTGCAACATTTGAAGAAAGTGTTTCTAACGTGTAGAAGGTTTGGGATATAAGTGAATCCTAAGAAGTCACAATTTTCTTTAGAAGAGGGCAAGCTTCTAAGTCACATTGTTTCTGCTACAGGTGTCAAGATTGACCTAGAGAGAGTGAAAGCAATACAGGCCTTGTCTGTTCCAAGATCAAAAAAGGACATCCAATTCTTTCTAGGCAAAATAAATTTTGTAAGGAGGTTTATTCCTAATTTTGTAGAATTCGTAAAACACATCACCTCTATGCTGAAAAAGGGATCAGAGATCAAATGGACTGATGCAGCAAGAAAATCTTTTGAAGCCATCAAAAAAGCTATTATGGAAGCTCCCACTTTAATCAGCCCAGACTATAGCAAGGAGTTCCATATCTTCTCCTTTGCTTCCAGTGACACCCTTACAGCAGTCTTATTGCAGAAAGATGATGAGGATTCTGAGCACCCTGTGGCATTTTCAGCAAAACCTTAAGGGATGCTGAACTAAGGCATGATATTATCGAAAAACAAGATTATGCTCTTATCAAATCTTTAAAAGCTTTCTGAATCTACATTCTGCACTCCAAGGTAATTGCATATGTGCCCTCTGCCTCAGTAAAGGATGTCCTAACGCAGCCGGATTTTGATGGAATAATGGCTAAATGGATTGCAAAGCTTATTGAATTCAACATAGAATTAAAGCCCACCAAACTTGTCAGGGGCCAGGGCCTTGCCAAGCTAATGGATGAAGAAAATTGCAAAATGCTTGACATAAACTGCAAGTGTACAAATTTAGAGGATTGACAGATAGAAGAAGCAGCACAAGGACATGACCCGTTGTTGGCTGAAAATCTAGCTTCGTGTGAATGGTATGATAAAATAGCTTACTTTCTGCTGAAACTAGAAGTTCCTCCAGACCTTAACTTGACCCAAGCTAGGACTATTAAGCTCAGAGTAGCCAAGTTCTGTATTCATGAAAACTTTATTGGAGGGATCCATCTGGAATCCTTTTAAGATGTCTAGACAAAGAACAATCTGTGGAGGTCATGCATCAGTTTCATTCCAACATCTATGGAGGACATCACTATTAGAAAACCACAGCCCACAAGATCCTCATAGCTGGGTACTATTGGCCCACTCTGTTTTCCAATGTCTTTTCATTTGTAAGATCCTGTGACAAATGCCAGAGGTTTGAAGGAAAACAGCAGTTGAAATCCTTACCCTTGAAGCTGATACATGCCAATGGCCCTTTCCAGCAGTGGGGTCTGGATTTCATAGGGAAGATTAATCCACATTCTAGTGGCTAGCATAGATGGATTTTAGTAGCTACTAATTATTTTACCAAATGGATTGAGGTTATCCCTACTAAGAAAGTTGATCACCATGTTTTCATGAAGTTCTTGACAAAAAACATTTTCACCAGGTTCGGTTGTCCACACAAATTGGTTGCAGACAATACAACAGCTTTCATGGCAAAAGATTTGGTGGACATGTGTGACTCAATGGACATTAAGCTAGTGCATTCCACCTCATATTACCCTCAAGGTAATGGTCTAGCAGAATCATCCAATAAGAGCCTAATAAGGATAATCAAAAAGTTGTTGGAAGACAACAAAAGGAACTAGGATGCCAAACTAAAGTTTGCATTGTGGGCTGACAGGGTGACTGATGAGCCCCAGAAATGGGTAATTATATGGGCTCATTTTGCCTATAATTTTCATTTAATCCGCCATTCTCCATATTTTTGTGCATGTTTTTGAATATATTTGTGTTAATTAAGTGAATGGGGATAGTCATGTTACCACAAAGTCTAATGAGTGTTTATTGCAGATTTTTGGACATTTTTGGACCAAGACCAGGCATTTATGAGCAGATTGGCAACCAAACTCGAAGAAAAAAGGCTGAGGACTTATATGAGAGGGGTATACTGCATTAAATTGCCCCTTCCTTGAGTTCTCCATCAACAGCTCGGAGTTCAACAACCCAGAAAAGATGATTTCAAGGGGTAGCCGAGTAGGTCTAGTAAAGTGGCTGTTATCTGCAGTTTTGGGCAGCTGAGTTCCTAAATTTTAGGAGGATTGTTGGGAGTCCTCACTTGTATAAATAAGAAGGCTTCAAGCCTTATTAGGTTAGCCATTTCATAGTCTATTTTCGCACTTTAGTGTAGCCTTGTGCTCAGCTCATTTTCGAGCTCTTTTTGCAGATAGTTTTGTGATGTAACTATTATTTTTTTTATCAATGAAGATGAATCCAGCTTTGAACCAGCACTGATCTTTCCTAAGGAGCTGTAGCTCTTGGGGTTAGGCCCAACCCAAGTGCCCAACACCTCCTTTCTGTATTTATATGTGTTTTCTTGCATTCATAAAATAATTTCTGTTATTTAGGTTAAATCTTGCATTGCTACTTAGGTTTGTTTTGATGATTAGAATAGTTGTTCTTGCTTCAGGTTGATTAGATAGTTTGATAACAGAAAAAGATCCACAAGAAGGCTACCAAACAGGCCTTGATCTCCTTTCTCCCTCCTTGGGACCATCAATTGAGACCAAGGCACTCTTTCTCCCACCAAAACATTGTTTTCGCTTTCCAATGCAATTATTAGTGTTAGATTTCGAGTTGGAGAAGTTGATATCAGTTGTGTTTACATACTTAGATATGTTCTTGTTCAGTTTCCATAGATTTCTTGCATAACTTCCTATCCATAAAGTTTTTTTCAGCACTTTTATGGTTCTTAAGTAAGAATTAGGTCAAAAATAGATAAAACTCTGTTTTCTAAGTTCTTGCTTGGGTCAGTTTTGAAAATAAGTGTGCAGCTCACCTGTAAGACACTCCAACTTATCATTCTTCCATCACACAACCTTCGCTAGTCCCTCTCTCAAGATTTCCTTCACTCATTCACCATACTTTCCCAAATTGCCCTAATTTCTACATTCTTGTGCAAAATTGCTTCCTTGACCTTTGAACAAATCCAACCATCTCCTTCACTCCTGATCTTCATTTACAAGGTCCTAGAACCCTTAACATCTCTATTTAGCCTTCATTTCCCTTTTCCCACCATTTTTCCACCTTCAAACCTCCAAAAACCACTTTCGACCTCTTCTTGTAGAACCTCCTGTAGAACTTCCTGTAGATCCCCTGCAGCCTCCTGTAGAAGTTCATGCAAGCGATTTTTCGAAGTCTGATCGTAGTGTAAAACTCCAAAAGGGTACTAGGGGCTCCTTAGGTCCTCTCCACACCTTTCCAGCCTCCTGCAAATGCCCACTCCATTTCCTTTCGCCACCAAACCTCTGCACAGTCACAAATAATTAAAACACAAGCATAATAATTCTGCATAAAATTGCTAAAAAGTACAAAAAGATTATTTTTTTCATATTTTCCTTCAGAAGTAGCTTGAACACATTCATTTTACCTTTTTAGTAGTCAATGGCATCCATTTCAGTAGTTTCCATCTCTTTTCTTGCAAAAGTAGGGTTAGTGGGTAAAACTAGGGTTTGCGTTTCCTTTCAGCTTTCATCTTCTTTCTGCAAGTAGACTAGCCTCTTTTGAGTTAGCTTCCTTCCATCACAGTTAACAGCTTCTTCTGAGAACTCATAGAAGTTGGCTTAAGCTCCTAGCGAACTTGTGCCAGCTGATCAAGTGACAGCCTGCAGTAAGAGCTAGTACTTGTGCATATAGCACCGTCGCTTCCAACTTTGTTATGAACTACCAGGTTGATAAAAGTAAAGTAGGGAGTCCCAATAGTTGCAACATCGTTGCTGCAATACTGGAACTCACCATCTTTTTGGCACCGTTGCCGGGGAAGTGTCAGAGTATTTTGTGATTACTGCTTTTCTTCTATTTTCTACTACAACCTTCTGCTAAGTAGTTTATTTCAGCAAGAGTAGAGTAGTTGTTTCATTTCAATTCCGCAATTTCATTTTAGCAAGCGTAGATTAGACATTTCCTGCTTTCATTTCAATTCCGCAATTTCATTTCAGCAAGTGTAGATTAGAAATTTCCTGCTTTCATTTCAATTCCGTAATTTCTTTTCAGCAAGCATAGATTAGCTATTTCTAGCTTTCATTTCAATTCTGCAATTTCATTTCAGCAAAATAGATTAGTCCCTTCCTGCTTTCATTTCAATTCGGCATTCTCATTTCAGCAAGATAGATTTTAGTTAGTTGCAGTTTGTTGTTCAATCTATTTCAGTTTTTGTAGGTACCAGCAGAAAAAAGAAACAAAAAATCACCCAAAAAAAGATATTTCCTTTCATGCCTCGTAGGAACAGAGACAATTCAGGAAAATTCCTACCCAACACCCCCACCACATCGCTAAGTCACCCTTCTATCTTCTTTGGTGGCAATGATCCAAAATAACCTATAGATGAACCTCCAGAGATATACGAAGATCCTATAGTAGAAGAAGAGCAAGAAACCATTCCTCTTGAGACCATGGCTGAAAACAGAGACGGTAGAGGAAACGGGGAGAGAATTGAAGGTGCCTTTCCCATCCGAGAGACCAATGGGGACACAAAGATGAAAAACATAAGTCACTCAGCCTTACTTCACTTCCATGGATTAACTACTGAAGACCCTAATACCTTCTTGTTTGAGTTTACAGTCCTTTATCGAACCTATGACTATGCAGAAGACGAGCAAAAGTTGAAACTCTTTCCCTCTACCCTCAAGGATGCAACACTACGCTGGTTCATGGGGTTACCTAGAAACAGTATTACAACTTGGGCTCAGATGCAACAAGCCTTTAACAACAAATTTCGGGACTACTATAGGTCAAAGGATACAAAGGAAGAAATCTTTCGAATGACCATGGAAAGTGATGAATCTTTAGAAGACTACTGTTGACACCTAATCCGAAACGGATGAGGTGAAGCCGGACAGTCATCTAGAAGATGAACTGATCCGTTTTTGTATATGTATAAATAATAATAGTTGAATGAATAATATCACTCAGTTGTTTTGCGCTCATTAATTTCTGAGCTAACCTGGCCTGACATGGTATCAGAGCCGAGGTCCCAGGTTCCAGAAATAACGTAACTCCTCTGCTGCCTCATGAAACCTCTGCTCCCTGGCGCACCAGCGCTGCATACGCTCTCTGCTCTTCTGACATCGCTGCATACGCCCTCCCTTTCGCTGCGTTGAGGTCCGTTGCTGTATGTGGAAGTCGTGGAAGAGAACAAAGGTCTCCGCCCGGTTACCAATACTATCAAGGAAACGGTAACGTTTTATTGTAAGAAGAACTGCGTTAATGTATTGACTGTATTGAAGCTGCGTTAATATATTAAGAGCTGGTTTAAACGTATTGAAGACTGCTTTGAGAAACTTTAATGGTTGAGTGCGTATATTGAAGACTGCTTTGAGATATTTTAATGGTTGAGTGCGTATATTGAAGACTGCTTTGAGATATTTTAATGGTTGAGTGCGTATATTGAAGACTGCTTTGAGATATTTTAATGGTTGAGTGCGTATATTGAAGACTGATACATGGTATCTGCTGTTGAAACGTTAATGGTATCGCTGCGTTTTTAATGCTGGCTGCTGCGTCCTTATTTTTAAATAACCAATGACCACTGCGTTAATAATGCCCTCCTCATGACTGCGTTTCTGGTGCGGTGAGCGTGGATCGAACACGCGAAGCTTTCTTAAACTCAAGCTGAGTCTTGTTATTACTGGCTTGACTGGCACCATGCTTGTTGATGCTGCTGCTGAAGCTTCCTACTACTGATGCGCTTGATGATTTGTTTTGAAGGTGTCCAAGGGAATGCCTTTTGATGGCAATGTGTTGTAAGACCGAAAACACATTTTATTGTGTAGATTAGCAAGCAAGATCATTACTTCTTCTAAGAGACTGAATGAACGTGTTCAAACATGTGCCTTGACTACATCTATTCCGGATTGTGTACCTGTAAATATGCAGTTTTGACTGATTTATATTGATAGACTGTGCATTTTAGGGTCTTGAATGAACATGTGATAGAAGTTTCTCAATAAATTCAGCAGTGATATATGTAAGCAGTCATATATAAGTGAGCGCCCTCATTTTTGTTAAACTGTGATATATATTGATATATGGAAAAGCAGTGAGCGCCCTCATTTTTGTTAAACAGTGATATATATTGATATATGGAAAAGCAGTGAGCGCCCTCATTTTTTAAACAGTGATATATGTGAGCAGTATTTGAGCGGTGAAAAGTGTATTGAGCCCCCTTGTTTTGTTGAACAATGATATGTGAGCAGTGATATATATATATATATATACTGTTGGAATGTTAGAAGAAAATAAAATTGCATAAGGCAATCATATAAGGATTTTTTTTTCTTTCTCTCAACAGAAGTGTTTTTGGCAGAGATATTTTTTTTTACAGAATGCATTCAATCATTTCTATGGGCGGAATAGTTCTCACTGGCAAGGAGAACTATTCTGAATGGTCCCGGATGGTAAAACACACCCTTATCTACAATGAGCTGTGGAAAGGTGTGTGTGTCGGAGAAGAAGAAAGAGACCCTGTGCAGCCCACATCAGACAAAGAACTCGCCATTTGGGAAAACAAGAACAGCAAAGCCTTTGCATTGATCGCAGCATCTGTCAATGAGGAAGTAAGTCGTCATATTTCCTGCTATTCCACTGCCTTTGAAGCTTTACAAAAGCTGAAAGAACTCTATGATACACATTCTGCACTTGAAGTTGTTCAGCTCATGATTAAACTCTTCACTCTTGAACTGAAAAATAATGATCCTCTTGCTCTTGCATCTGAAATAAAGTCTATAATGCATGATATAAAATCCACTAAGGTTGAGCTGGATATCTCTCTTATTGCCTTTCTCAAAGCACTCTATCCTACCTACTCCAATTATCTTGAGTCTTTACAAGCAAATGGAAACCTTAAAGATATAACCTTTGACTCTCTTGTGAAAAAGTTTGCTGAAAGAGAGAAAGCCTTTGGAAAGAAAACAGTCCCTGAATCTTCTGAAGAGACTGTTTGCCTTGCTCACAAAGAAAAGCATCCTGCTCAAGATTCTGCAAGAGGAAGAGGTGGACGAAGAGGAAGAGGTGGACGAAGAGGAAGAGGAAGATACTTCAGAGGCAGGGGGGGCAGACATTCTCAAGCAGAAAAGGCAGATCTGCATTGCATTCGCTGCAAACGAAATGGATCACATGATGCTTCTACATGCAAGCTACCATGGGACAAAGTTGAGCAGAGAAGAAATCAGCAGAAAGGTAAAACTGATGACTCAGACAAAGGTAAAGCACCTGAATCTGCACACTATATTGAGGCACAATGTAATATTGGAGTAAATGAAGATTTGTTTAATGCTTCACTTGCTTCTTTGAAAAATGACTGGTTGCTTGATTCAGGAGCAACCTGTCATATGACTCATAGGAGAGATTTCTTTGAAGATTTCACTAACAATGTTGATGGAGCAGTATACTTTGCAGATCAGTCAAAAATCAAGCCATCAGGGCTTGGCACAATCAGGCTTAAACTGCCTGGTCTTCCAGACTTTCTTCTGGATCATGTTCTATATCTCCCACAGCTAAAGAGAAACTTGCTGTCCCTGGTCCACATCCGCCAGCAAGGTCACTCCATTCACATGTTTGATGGCAAGCTTGAGGTAAGAAAGGCATCTGACCACTCACTTGTCATGAGGGGTATAGAAGAAGAAAGACTCCTTAAACTGCAAGGAACCTCTGCTCATGCACAGCATTTCTCATATATTTCTCATCATGAAGAAGGTGCACTTCCATCAAGTTTATTATGGCATGCTAGATTTGGACATTTAAACTATGATAGTCTCCGCTTGTTGAAGAAAAATGGTGTTGCTGGTTTGCCTACAATTCCTAGAAAACATAAACAATGTGATGCTTGCATTCTAGGAAAGCACAACAAACAGTCTTTTCATGATTCACATTCAAGAGCACATAGGAAGCTTGAACTTATTCATTCAGATTTATGTGGTCCAATGCCTGTTTCTTCTGCAAATGGAAATAAATATATCATGACATTTATTGATGATTACACCAGAATGTGTTGGGTTTACTTATTGAAGAACAAATCTGATGCTTTTCAAACATTCAAGAATTTTCATAAATGGATTGAAAATGATGCACAATCTCATATTGGGTCTATTCGCACTGATAATGGAAAAGAATATACATCAAATGAATTTGAACACTATCTTCGCCAACATGGGATTAAACATCAAACCACTGTGCCTTATAATCCTCAACAGAATGGTGTAGCTGAAAGAATGAACAGAACAATTTTGAATATGGTACGATCCATGCTTTTCTTCAAAAATGTAAAGACAATGTTTTGGGCTGATGTTGTTCTATGTGCTGCATATATAAAGAATAGATGTCCATCTAGTGCTATAAGAAACAAGACTCCTTATGAATTGTGGTATGGACATGTTCCTTCGGTAAAACATCTCAGGATATTTGGTTCCACCTGTTATGCTTTAATACCAAAGGTACATAGAAACAAACTTGGTGCTAGAAGTCGTAAGTGTATCTTCCTGGGGTATTCAAACACATCTAAAGCATACCGCCTTTATGATGAAGTAAATAAAAAGTTTGTTTTATCTAGAGATGTCATTTTTCTTGAATCATCCAAATCTGACAGTGTTGTTGAGCGGCAACTTGATCGCTTGGATAGATTCACAAAACCGAAATCATTTCAAGAGTTTGATAATCAGATTCCACATCTTGAAGGGGGGATTCCTATACTAGATCAACATGTGGAATCTTCTTCTGAAGAACAACCTCCCCTGCATGACACTCCAACAACGGATGATGCTTTAAGTGATGTAATTGATAGAATTGGGAGACTCAATCTTGATTCAGACCCAACTCAATCAACAGAACAGCCTGGACCATCTCAGAAAGGTCCCCCAAAGTGGCTGACAAAGACACTTGAAAGTGTTCATCCTGATGAAATTGGAAAAACAGGAACCCGAAATTCAAACCGACAAGATGGAGGTGATGTAGATAACTCTAATTCACCTGTTGATATGGATGTTACTTATGATTGTGAATTGAACTTGTCTAAATATTTTGAACCAACTTCCTTCAAAGAAGCTGCTTCTCATGATGAATGGAAAGAAGCGATGCAGAAGGAGTATGATGCCCTCTTAAAGAATGGCACTTGGAAGCTGGTTGATCCTCCATTTGGAACCAAACCAATTGGCTGCAAGTGGGTCTACAAGAACAAGTACAAAGCTGATGGCTCACTTGACAAGCACAAAGCTAGGCTTGTGGCAAAAGGTTTTGCACAGAAGGAAGGGGTCGATTATGAGGAAACTTTTGCTCCCACAGCAAAATGGGCCACCATCTAGACACTCTTTGCACTAGCTGCTCAGAACGGTTGGAAAGTCCATCAAATGGATGTAAAAACTGCATTCTTGAATGGAGATCTAAAAGAGAATGTTTTTATGTCCCAGCCTGAAGGATTTGCTGTGAAAGGACATGAACACAAAGTATGCAAACTTGTGAATTCCTTGTATGGCCCCAAACAAGCACCACGAGCCTGGTATGAAAAACTAACTGAGCATCTTCTGAAACTCAACTTCAAACATTTTGATCTTGATGATGCAACTTTATTTGTCAAGAAAGTTGGCAAAACAGTTGTATATCTTGTTGTATATGTAGATGATCTTTTAATGACAGGGAACAATGAAAGCTATATTGCATCCATAAAGAAAGAATTAGGAAAATTTTTTGAAATGACTGATTTGGGCTATGTTCATTACTATCTTGGCATTGAAGTAACCCAACATCCAAAGTCCATATTTCTTTCTCAAAAGAAATACATTGGAGATTTGTTATACAGATTTGGCATGACAGAGTGCAATCCCCTTTCTACTCCAATGGAACAAAACTTGAAGCTCACATCTACTGAAGGAAAAGAATTTGAGGATGCAACAAAGTATAGACAGCTTGTAGGAAGTCTCATCTACCTCACTACTACCAGACCAGACATTTCATTTGCTGTTGGAATCCTCTCCAGGTTTATGCAAAAGCCTTGTGAGGGACATTGGTCTGCTGCAAAAAGAGTTCTAAGGTACTTGAAGGGAACTCAAGACCTTGGAATCAAGTATACACAGGTGGACGACTTCAACTTGATTGGATACTCTGATTCAGACTTCGATGGAGACAAAGAAACTGGGGTATCTACTTCAGGATATGCTATGAGTCTTGGATCAGGAGCTGTCTCCTGGAGATCACGCAAACAATCAGTACCAGCAGATTCCACAACAGAAGCAGAATACGTGGCAGCAGCTGAAGCAACGAAAGAAATTGTGTGGCTCAGGAAAATTCTTGAAGATTTGCAAGTAAAACAAATACAATCTACTCCACTCATGATTGATAACACATCTGCAATAAAGTTGGCCAAGAATCCAAAGTTCCATGATCGTACTAAGCACATCAATACTAAATATCATCTGATCCGACATCATGTTGAGGCCAAAACAATCCATCTCCGTCATTGTTCCACAAACGAGCAAATTGTAGACATCTTCACCAAAGCGCTTGGAAGAGAAAAGCTTGAAAGATTCAGAACGATGCTTGGACTCACCAACATCCCTTCAGATTAAGGGGGGGAATGTTGACACCTAATCCGAAACGGATGAGGTGAAGCCGGACAGTCATCTAGAAGATGAACTGATCTGTTTTTGTATATGTATAAATAATAATAGTTGAATGAATAATATCACTCAGTTGTTTTGCGCTCATTAATTTCTGAGCTAACCTGGCCTGACAACTACGAAGAGAGGTTTCAACTCAGTTATAAAAGGGCCAGGTGCACACTTGACCCCAAATCTCTGAAGTTGGTTCTGCTCAGAGGAGTCCCTGAATACCTTCTAAATACCCTCCATTTGCTGGCTAGGGGAAACATCTACCAGCTATCTTATGATGACATAAAGACTGTGTTTAGAAACCATTCTAGGGCAGCCAGAAAAAGAAGTAGGGGAAGTCAACTTTTAGCCAGTACCCCCTTATCTAGTTCATTCCTTAAAAATGAATTTTCAAATCAGATGGAAGATTTCAAAAGCGAGATGAGACAGACCATTTCCATGCAAATGGATACCTTGTGAAGCCAAAAGAAGCAAGAGGAAGCCGAGAGGGATTTGGCCATCTTTTGTCTTAGGTGCACTAGAAAGCATCCTAGGAACGAATGTCCATCGCACTCCGTAGAAGTGTGTTTTGTCTGTGAAGAATACCATCCTACCAATCAGTGTTCTTCCTTGCTCAGATTTAAAGCTATGTACCAAGGGGCAGAAGGAGCCACTGAACCACCCTACTTCATGAACCAAAGGAGGCCACATGGACCTAGACCTTAGCAGCAGGGAATGCAAGGGACATCCCAGACTTATTACAACCCCAATCAATCCACTTCCATGCCTTCTTGGGGTCCCCCTGCTCATCCTTTCTAGTCCACACCCCTTCCTTGGTCATATCCATCTCAGTACTATACTCAACCAGCTGCTCATTCGTTTCATTCTTACACTCAGCCACAACCTCAGTGGAATGCACCTCATCAGGGGTGGAGGCCCCAATACAACTCTCCTCCCGCTCTTTTGCCTCCACCACCTGCTCAACCACAACCATTACCTCTGGCTCCTCCAAGACAACCCCAGATACCTGCTCAACCGAACCCGAACCCCAACAACAAATAGGCCCAACAGGTATATACTGGAGAAACAACATGCCCTACCTATGTTGTGGAGATTCAGGAGATCAACCTACGATCTAGGAAGGTCCTTGATGAGCCCCAAAAATGGGTAATTATATGTGCTCATTTAGCCTCATAATTCGAATTAATCCACCATTCTCATTAGTTTATTGCATATTTTTTATTATATTTATGCTAATACAGTGAATTGGGTTAGTCATTTTGCCAAAAAGCCTAATGTGTGCTTTATGTAGATTTTTGGTCAATTTTGAGAAAAAATCAAAGGTTTAATGAGCACTTGAAAGCCAAATTCGTGGAAGAACAAGGGATAGGATTTGTAGGAAGATGTCCCCTTCATTGATGAGCCCTTACCCTGAATTATCCACCAGCAGTTTGGAGTTCAAGGGCCACCACATCGATGATCACAAGGGCAGCTAAGCAGGGCTAGTAAAGTTGTTGTTAACTGCAAGTTTAGGCAGCCAAGTTCCTAAATTTTAGGAGGACTGTTGGGGTCCTCAATTTGTATAAATAAGAAGGCTTAGGGCCTTAGTTTAGTTAGTTAGATTTTAGTCAGTAGGTTAGTCATTTTGTTAGTCTATTTTCGCACTTTAGTGCAGCTCTGTATCAGCACATTTTCGAGTTTTTTTCTTGTAGACAGTTTTTGGGATGTAACTATTATTTTTTTATCAATAAAGATGAATCCAGCTTTGCACCAGCTCTGATATTTCTTAGGAGGCTGTAGCTCTTGGGGTTGGGCCCAACCCAAGTGCCAGTACCTCCTTTGTGTACTTTTATGTGTCTTTGCTACATTCATAGAATAATTTTTGTTATTTAGGTTAAAATCTTGCTTTGTTACTTAGGTTGTTTTTGAGGATTAAGATAGTTTTTCATGTTTCAGGTTGATTTAACAATTTGGTAACAAAAAAGATCTGCAAAAAGGCCATCACAGTCCTTGATCTCATATCTCCCTCCTTGGGACCATGAGCTGAGACCAAGGCATACTTGCTGCCACAAAAACACTGTTTTTTCCTTCCAATGCAATTGCTAGTGTTAGATTTTAAGTTGGAAAAGTTGATATCAGTTGTGTTTTCATGTTTAGATCTGTTCTTGCTTATTTTCCATAGCTCTCTTGCATGATTTCCTGTTTATACAGTGTTGTTCATCATATTTCTGGTTTTCAAGAGTAGATTAGGTCAACGTAGATAGATCTCTATTTTTTTTGTCTTTGTTTGGATCAGTTCTCGGAAAGTAATGTGCAGAACACCTATAATACATCCCTACCTATATTTCCTCCATCGTGCAACCTGTTCCAACCCCTCACTCAAGATTTCTTCCCTTCATTCACCACACTTTCCCAACTAACCCTAATTTCTATATTTTTGTGCAGCATTGCTTTCTACACCCTTGAACAAATCCAACCACCTTCATCACTCCTTAGCTTCATGTACCAGGTCCTAGACCCCTTCACATCCTCATCCATCCTCCATTTCCACTTTCCCACCGATTTTCCACCATCAACCCTCTAAAATCCTCTTTCGACTCTTCCTGTAGAACATCCTGTAGAACCCTTGCAGACTTCCTGTAGAAGTTCACGCAAGAAGTTTTTCGAGATCTGATCACTATGGAATTCTCTAGAAAGGTGTTAGGGACCCCTTAGGTCCTCTTCTCACCTTTCCAACCTCCTGCAAGTGCCCACTCCATTTCCTTTCACCAATAAACCTCTGCACAACCAAAAATAGTTAAAGCACATGCATAATAATTCTACAAAGTTACTCAAAAATACCAAAAGATGATTTTTCCATATTTTCCTTTAGAAGTAGCTTAGACACATGCATTTTACCTTTCCCTGAGCCAATGGCATCCATTTCAGCAGCTTTCATCTCTTTTCTTACACCAGTAGGGTTAGTCGGTACAACTAGGGTTTGCTAGTGTTTGCATTTCCTTTCAGCTTTCAGCTTCTTTCTACAAGTAAACTAGCCTCTCTTGAGTTAGATTTTGTCCATCACAGTTAAAAGATTCTTCTAAGAGTTCATGGAAGTTGGCTTAAGCTCCTAGCGAACTTGTGCCAGTTGATCAAGTGACAGCTTGCAGTAAGAGCTAGTACTTGTGCATATAGCACCGTCGCTTCCAAGTTTGTTACGAACTACTAGGTTGATAAAAGTAAATAAGGGAGTCCCAGGAGTTGCAGCATCATTGCTGCAATACTGGAGCTCACCATCTTTTTTGCACCGTTGCCGGGGAAGCGTCAAAGTATTTGTGATTGCTGCTTTTCTTCTATTCTCTATTGCAACCTTCTACTAAGTAGTTTATTTCAGCAAGAGTAGAGTAGTTGTTTCATTTCCATTCTGCAATTTTATTTCCGCAAAAATAGATTAGACATGTTATCACCCCAAGAAACTCACCTAGGTTGTATATCAATGATGCTCGGGAAGTTACATTACAAACTCAACAAAATGTTGGAAAAATAGGTGGATGAATGAAAGAAATGCTGCATATTCAAGCCAGATAACCACTTCTACTATGATTGACCCCAGACATGGGTGAACACCCCCATACTACAAGGCTTTTAACCACCAATTACTCACAGTTTTAGAGGCAATGTGATGATGGAGAAGACTGATCACACCAGCAGATGCAGAATACCTTGTGATGGCTAGCTGCAACCAGTTAAAAGGTCTGCAAATCTATTTTCTAATACACAGACAGGATGACAACTCTCTGGCATTAAAACAACAGAAACCTGCAAGCAAATTCAATGATACATGATAAATCCTGACACAAAGGTGGGATGGCACCCCCTCTAATGCTAAATATTAATATCACATGAAATAATGCAGAACAGGCACAACCTAGAACAAAGAAGAAGCAGTGGAGAGTGAGAAATCAACAGCAAAAGAAGCTTGTATTAGCTGGAAATGCAGACTAGAAGCTACAGGTTACAAAGTAGTTACAGTCTCCAGAAGTTGAAGCTTGCAATAGAATAACACTCATCAACCTGATTACATTGTTTTTCTAGATATATATAGAATTTGTTTACAAAATTACTCTGCTGAGCTATGCGTGGAGGTGTCTTAATTGACTACCAACCGCATTTACATTTAGATATGGGTCTCTGATACATTCTAACTGTTTTAATGGAAAAATTGCTCTTTCTCTACTCTGGTGTACTGCTGGAACAGGTGAAGTATTAACTGAATAAATTCCAATAAATGTTGTAGTGATTTATCTGCTCAAGGTGGTCCTTTTGTCCTTCGGAAGTACACTGTGTTGAATGTGGTAGCTGAGGGCTTGAATGCGCAGGTCACTGGATCGTTCTCTTCCTTCTTCGCGCACACAAAACAGGCTCAAAAACACTGCAAATGAATCAAAGATGGACGGGGAACCAAGGAAGAACACTGGCCGTTGGATAGTAGAATGAACGGCCTAGATCAGATGGCGGGCTGCAATGGAAGACACCAAGGCGCAGGGATCAATAGCAGTTGTCGGATGAAAGAACGGACGGTGGAGATCAGATCTAGGGGGACTATCGGGCGTAAACAAGAATCGGTGAACGATGGCCGTTGGATCACGGTGGGAACGATCCAACGGCTGATGGGAGGTGAAGATGAACACAAGTTAATAGCAGGGAGCCGAGTACGGTGGCAGAAAGTGGTTTCCTCGCACTGCTTTATGGCCAAGGGCGGTTTACGTATAGGCAAGTGTGATGGAATGAAAATGTGACACGTGTCTGATGGGACGACAGGGAAAGCGCTTTCCCCGCTGCCTAACGGACGAGCGGTTCTCGGGATGAAGGCTTGCGAACATCGTTGGATCATATGGGGAGTGCAATCGGACGGCGTGGAATTAACATGTGTTTTGGAGTGACGTGACAGGCACATGACAGGTAAGGGGCCCGCCAAGTTATGTTTTATTATATCCGCGGAGTTATGAAAACTATCGGACTTGAGTTTAGCTTTGCGCCTGGTGATCAACGAAACATAGGTTTAAACAGGATTTAAATGGGTTAACGGGGTTAAATAAATTTTAATCACAAAGAAGCCGAGAGCCCAAGTAAGGGTTTTAGGCAGGGTTTTGGGACAAAACAAGAATATGAGGGTTTAAACGGAAATAAGTGGAATTTATGGGAAAGGAGGAAACAGAGGAAAACAAGGTGGCGGGAGCTATAAGGAAATAAAACAAATGAAGGGGAGAAAGATTAAACGAACTGCTACTAGCCCCTCCTTGCAGAAAATACCACAGCCAAGCTATCCCTGGCCCTAAAAAATACTCAAACATGTAGCAGAGCTAACAAGACATTTCCTACTTTCATTTCATTTCAGCAAGCATAGATTAGATATTTCCTGTTTTCATAGATTAGCATTTCCCTTCCGCAATTTCAATTCCTGTAACTGTAGCTTAGCATTTCATTTTTGCAATTTCATTTCAGCAGCATAGATTAGTCATTTCCTGCTTTCATTTCAATTTTGCAATTCTCGTTCCAGCAAGGTTCATTCTAGTTAGTGGCAATTTGTTGTTCAATCAATTCAGTTTTGCAGGTACAAGTAGAGAAAAACACAAAAATCAACCAAAAAGATTTCCTTTCATGCCTCGTAGGAGTAGAGATAATTCAGAAAAATGTTTGCACAACACCCCCACTACTTCACACAACCAACCTTCTCTCTTCTTCAGTGGCTGCAATCAAGAAATACCCTTAGGTAGCAACTAGACATATTTGAAGAACCTATAGGGGAGAAGAAGAAGAAAACATTCCTCTGGAGCCAATGGCTAAAAACAGAAATGTTGGGAGCAGTACCTTTTCTTCCAACTCATCCATTGAGGGTGAAATTGGAGACATGTGGGAAGATTGCAAAAGCGAGGTGAGGCAAATGCTTGCCATGCATATCAAAAGATATCGAGAAGAAGAAAAGAGGTTTTTGGCCATCTTTTGTCCTAGGTGCACTAGAAAGCATCCTAGGAACGATTGTCCATTGCACTCTATAGAGGTGTGTTTTGTCTGTGAAAAAGACCATCCTATGAACCAGTGCCCTTCCTTGCTCGGAATTAAAGTTGCATATCAGAAGGCCAAAGGAGCCACTGAACCACTCTATTATATGAACCAAAGGAGGCCACATGGACCCATACCTTACCAGCAGGGAATGCAAGGGACATCCCAGACTTATTACAACCCCTATCAAGCCACTTCCATGCCTTCTTGGGGTCCCCCTGCTCATCCTTCCTGGTCCACACCCCCTCCTTAGTCGTATCCATCTCAATATCATGCTCAACCAGCTACTCATCCATTTCACCCCTATGCTCAGCCACAGCCTTAGTGGAATGCACCTCATCAGGGGTGGAGGCCCCAGTACAACTCTCCTCCCGCTCCTTTGCCTCCACTACCTGCTCAACCGCAACCATCACCTCCTACTCCACCAAGGTAGCCCCAAATGCCTGCTCAACCAAATCTAAACCCAAATAACGGGCTCAACAAGTATATAGTGGGAAACCACCTGCCCAACCACAATCCCATCCACATCCATCTTAAATATACACCCCCACTCAACTACCCGTACCACCATTTCCAAACCCACACATTGGAGTAGCTCAATCCAATTGCAAAGCTTAGGTACAACACTTCCAAACAACTCCTCTTGAGCTCAATGATATTCACCATAGCTCAGGAAGAGTATTGCAAAAAAGATATTATATTGAAAGCATTGAAAGACCACATCCAGCAAAAGAAGATTCAAAAGAGGAGATCAAAGGACTATGGGCTACACTTGATGAAGAGAAGACATCAAAATCAGAGATCAAGAGACCTCCCTCATGGTTACCATCAAATCCTCCATGTATTCAAGAGAAAAATCAGCAAAAAGAGGAAGATGAGAAGGTCATGGTAGAAGGTGACATGAAGAATGATACAGATCAGCAAAAGGACCAAGGACATCACAACTATATTGAGATATGGTTCCAGACAGTCACTAAGTTGCAGCAGTACTCTCTTCCTCAACTATGCTTGATCCCTTCAAAGTCAAATCATTTGGTCTCTGAAATCCAGATACCTGTCAAAGCACGCATTCCAAGCATCCACATCATTTTGTCTCTCATCTCGATGAGCACATGGCTCCATTGGAAGTATTCTTATACTTGAAAATGATTTTGTTTTTCAAGTAGGGTAGGGTAGGGTAGAAACAAAAACAAAAAACAAAAAACAAAACAAAAAAAAAAAGAGGAAAATAAAAATCTAAGGTGAAAACCTCCTCGGAGAGACCTCGGATTGGCTCATTGATTGAAAACCTCCATGAGGCAGTCAATGGGTTGGAAAGAAGAGAAAATAAAAAAGAAATAAGATCCCTGAGTGAAAACCTCCCTTGGAGGCGCCCAGAGCAGGTAATTAGGGTAAAAACCTCCTTGAGGCGCCCTAGTTGTTTTCAAAAAAAAAAAAAAAAAAAAAGAGAAAAAGAAAAAAGAAAAATGAATTTCCAATTGTATTGCAAGTCTGCAAGAGAACTTCAGGAAGCAGCAGCAGGTGCCAAAAAAGCTCTGAAACCAATAACAACACCTATCCTACCTTCCCTCACCCTTCTCCATCATTCTTGACATCCTTTCCACCTCACTGTGCTTCTTTTCTGAAAACTGTGTTTTCTACAGGAAGATCCTGTAGAAATTACAGAAAGCTAGAAATGGACTTCAAAATTAGTTTGAGGAACAAGAAAGCTTCATGAAGGGTTCATAAATCCTCCTACAGTCTTCAAACCCCTCTTCCATCATTTCCATGTCTACATCACACCCCAAGCTCATTTTTCTTACTGTCCAAAAAACTACAGAATGCTCTGATACAAAAATACATATAGCAGAAAATTTTTTTCCCTAACTTGGAAACCGTGCATCCATTTAAAAAGTTGTTACATGGGGAGTTGTATAGGGATGATGGCAACATGCCCAAGAAATTTCAGCCAATTCTAGTACACGATTTCCAAGAAATCAGCCTCCATCACCTTCAACCATTTTTGCATTTTCTCCATATCCATGCATCCATTTCAAAACCTGTTTCATGGAGAGATGCATATGGATGATAGTAACCTGCCCAAGCAATTTCAGCCAATTCCAATGCACGATTTCCGAGAAATTGACCTCTGTCACCTTTAGCTATTTTCAGTTTTTCTTGAAATTTGTGCATCCATTGACCACAATTTTGATATGGGGGTGCATAATGATGATAGAAACATGCTCAGAAAGTTTCAGGTCAATCTGGTCTATCGTTTAGGAGCTATGGACAAAACAAGTCGTTGTCCTGCAAAAATCCAACATCAGCAGCATGTGGGTGCAAATATGGATGTTGAAATAGACTCATACAGCTTAGATCCAGCCAGAAGATACCTGCACGAGAAAAATAGCCACGTATCAGCAACCAGACAAGCATGCATCCACAGAAACAAAGGCATGCAGTAAAAGGAAAGGCCATAGCACCTCACAGCAAACGCATTCGACTTCCAGGTAAGTGACTAAACTCGTTCCTCTGTTGCATGAATGTAATTTAAGAATTGCATGGACAATGAGATGGTTGTGATTAAACAAGATCAGTGGCCAGCCAACTGGCCACACTCGTCCAGTTCAGACAGTGCCTTGTCCAGTTCTACAGCACTCAGCCGGAAATCATACGGCACGTGTATAGTCAACTCACGGGAAATTTAAAAAACAGGTAGTGACAAATGTTTTGAACTCCAGCGCAACTGATGTCAAGTGATTAACAGGCAGAGAATATATAGTTCATAATAACACTGCAGTGGGGACCAACGATCTGCATGGGGCCAACATGCACTTGGTCAGCTCACCCTCCATCAATAGAAGTCTCCATAAACAGCCAATCGAAATCATCTTTGAAATACCCTCACCACCGTTGTTTCCATTTTATCATCGTCCCCGCAGTTGCAACAAGCTTTATACACCTCCATAGTAGCAAACCAGTTGTTCTCTGCCATTTTTCAAAACCCTCTTTCTTATCGGCATTCTACAGGAAGCTGTAACAATTCTACAGGAGCAGGAACAGTGTCTACAGGAAGGTTTCTACAGGAAAGGCAGAGAAGAGCTCTGCAGAAAGAAAACCCAGAATTTTCGTCGAATTTCAAGCTCAAAACAAGGTAGGCTCGGGAAAACTTCTCTGTGCATGATTTTTTTGAGTAAAATGGTGAATTGAACACGGCATTAGATTGAAAAATGAGAGTAAAAAGTATGCCTGTGCATTGAGAAAAAGCGGAAGTTTGTCTGCATGATTCACTGAGTTTACCCAGTTTTTTCTTCAGCATCCGAAATCTCCTCATCAGTTTTTTTAAAATATCTCCTGCAAGGAAGACATGCAGCAGTAGAGACCAACCTGTTTGTGTAAAAAAAAAACGAATTTACATATCTATCAATGTGCTGAGAAAAAAACCTGTGTCCTTATG
This sequence comes from Pinus tabuliformis, assembly GCA_031772625.1. Taxonomy (NCBI): domain Eukaryota; kingdom Viridiplantae; phylum Streptophyta; class Pinopsida; order Pinales; family Pinaceae; genus Pinus; species Pinus tabuliformis. Next base: position 366,140,604 of record CM062809.1, read on the forward strand.
CTCTGTTCTGTAAAAAAAAAAATTGTTCTTTCATAAACAGACAGACCAAATTCTGGGTGACAGCAGTTTTCAAATAGGGGAATTATTGCCATTTGATATTGTAAGGAGCACACGAGAAATTCATTCTTTGATGTAAGAAAAAAACAGAATTCGGCTATCCTCTGTCTCAGTGATTGGCTGTGTTTTTTTCCACCTGAGCATTTTCATTTCTGGTTAAAACCCACAATCAACACCATGCCAGGAGGATTCATGAAGAAAGAACCCTTAAACTCTAGCAAATTGTATGAGAACCCTGAGGTGGTGGACCTTTTCACCAGGGCAAATTGTATATCCTTCTTTGACAGAATCTAAGGTTATGATGAAGAGGTGACTGAATAGTTTTTGATGTCCCTGAGACCACATTCAAAGACACATGCCACAGTTAGTTTTAGGGGTTTGACCCTAGAACTTACCCCTGATTTCATCAGTAGAATTATCGGTTTACCATTGGGGCTCCCTTGGAGCAAAGAAGAGAAATCATTGGGACAAGTGGCTAAGAAAACATTTTTTCTGCCTGAGGAGCACCCTGTAGAAGACAAAATTGGAGTCAGAAGGACAAGCTTGCCTCCTCTCTAGAGTGAAGTCGGTTATCAAATCATGAAGTATATCACATGTGAAGGGAGGTTTAGCATCATTTATGGTTATCATTTTAGATTGCTACATGAATTGAGGGATGGGATGGACTTACCTCCAGCTAAGAAGCTGAACATCTCATATTTCCTCCTTTAGTCTTTGATTGAATGTGGTACAAAGCTAAATGCAGGGGTCCCAGATCAGTTAGCCCACCATGGACTCATCAAACTGTTGGTGGAAGATGCTTTACACACCTATATTGTCCCCATAGCTTGGGAAATCTTCAGGAATATGTTCAGGGATGATAAAATCAAAACTTTGGCTGAGAACATCAACCCACCCAGCAGTGATGAGGGGGAGAAAATTGAAGAAACTGAGAAGAGCATTGATGAGGGAACACAGGACATTCACGCAGAGGGTAAAACAGAGGAAGAACAGAAGGAAAAAGAGGAATTTGACAAGACTGTTGAACCTAAGACAACAAAGGAGAAAACAACAAAAACAAAGAAAGGGAAAAAGACAAATTTTGGGAAGAAAAAGGCCAAGAAGGCCCAAAAGAAGGTTGCCACGGCCAAGGCAGGTACCCAGCAAGAAAAAGAAAAGACACACCCTGAGATATCAGGGACACAAGAAGAAACAGGGGGCATAGAGATTTCTACAGGAAGTGAAGAAAAAAAACAGTAGGAAGAGAAATCCCCTGAAATGTTGGCAAGAGACGTAGCAGATGTACTTACTGCATTAAACACACCTACAAAACAAAGGGGAAAAAGAAAAAGGACCTCCATGTACTTTAAGGCCAGGAAAGCACAAGAATTCAAACAAGTAGAATAGGAGGAGCAGTGGACGGACATGGACAAGAAGGCAGAATTTTATGGCACACATGAGCAGACCACTTCAGAAGCTTGGGATGATAAGGAGGCCATCAAGGCCATCAAGGATGAGGAGATGGATTAGTTGCTCAAAGGATGAGCAACACCTTCAGTAGGGGGGTGATGATGAGCCCCAGAAATGGGTAATTATATGGGCTCATTTAGCCTCCTAATTTGACTTAATCCACCATTCTCATTAGTTTATTGCATGTTTTTTATTATATTTATGCTAATACAGTGAATTGGGTTAGTCATTATGCCAAAAAGTCTAATGTGTGCTTTATGCAGATTTTTGGTCAATTTTGAGATAAAATCAAAGGTTTAATGAGCACTTGGCAGCCAAATTTGTGGAAGAACAAGGGAGAGGATTTGTAGAAAGGTGTCCCCTTCATTTATGAGCCCTTACCTCGAATTCTCCACCAGCAGCTCAGAGTTCAAGGGCCACCACATCGATGATCACAAGGGCAGCCAAGCAGGGCTAGTAAAGTTGCTATTAACTACAAGTTTTGGCAGCCAAGTTCCTAAAGTTTAGGAGGACTGTTGGGGTCCTCAATTTGCATAAATAAGAAGGCTTAGGGCCTTAGTTTAGTTAGTTAGATTTTATTCAGTAGGTTAGTCATTTTGTTAGTCTATTTTCGCACTTTGGTGCAGCTTTGTATCAGCACATTTTCAAGTTTTTTTCTTGTAGACAGTTTTTGGGATGTAACTATTATTTTTTTATCAATAAAGATGAATCCAGCTTTGCACCAGCTCTAATATTTCTTAGGAGGTTGTAGCTCTTGGGGTTGGGCCCAACCCAAGTGCCAGTACCTCCTTTGTGTACTTTTATGTGTCTTTGCTGCATTCATAGAATAATTTTTGTTATTTAGGTTACAATCTTGCTTTGTTACTTAGGTTATTTTTGAGGATTAAGATAGTTTTTCATGCTTCAGGTTGATTTGACAGTTTGGTAACAGAAAATATCTACAAAACGGCCATCAAGCAGTCCTTTATCTCATCTCTCCCTCCTTGGGACCATGAGCTGAGACCAAGGCATACTTGCTGCCACAAAAACATTGTTTTTGCATTCTAATGCAATTGCTAGTGTTACATTTTAAGTTGGAAAAGTTGATATCAGTTGTGTTTTCATGTTTAGATATGTTCTTGCTTAGTTTCCATAGCTCTCTTGCATGATTTCCTGTTTATACACTGTTGTTCATCATATTTCTAGTTTTTAAGAGTAGATTAGGTCAATGTAGATAGATCTCTGTTTTTTTGTCTTTGTTTGGATCAGTTTTCGGAAAGTTACGTGCAGAAAACCTGTAATACATCCCTACCTATCCTTCCTCCATCATGCAACCTATTCCAACCCCTCACTCAATATTTCTTCCCTTCATTCGCCACACTTTCCCAACTAACCCTAATTTCTATATTTTTGTGCAACATTGCTTTCTACACCCTTGAACAAATCCAACCACCTTCATCACTCCTTAGCTTCATGTACCAGGTCCTAGACCCCTTCACATCCTCATCCATCCTCCATTTCCACTTTCCCTCCGTTTTTCCACCATCAACCCTCTAAAATCCACTTTCGTCTCTTCCTGTAGAACTTCCTGTAGAACATCCTGTAAAACCCCTGCAGACTTCCTGTAGAAGTTCACGCGAGCAGTTTTTCGAGATCTGATCGCTGTGGAATTCTCTAGAAGGGTGCTAGGGACCAATTAGGTCCTCTTCTAACCTTCCCAACCTCTTGCAAGCACCCACTCCATTTCCTTTCGCCAATAAACCTCTGCACAGTCAAAAATAGTTAAAGCACATGCATAATAATTCTACAAAGTTACTCAAAAATACAAAAAGATGATTTTTCCATATTTTCCTTTAGAAGTAGCTTAGACACATGCATTTTACCTTTCCCAAAGCCAATAGCATCCATTTTAGTAGCTTTCATCTCTTTTCTTGCACCAGTAGGGTTAGTCGGTAAAACTAGGGTTTGCTAGGGTTTGCATTTCCTTTCAGCTTTCAGCTTCTTTCTGCAAGTAGACTAGCCTCTCTTGAGTTAGCTTTCATCCATCATAGTTAAAAGCTTCTTCTAAGAGCTCATAGAAGTTGGCTTAAGCTCCTAGCAAACTTGTGCCAGCTGATCAAGTGACAGCCTGCAGTAAGAGCTAGTACTTGTGCATATAGCACCATCGCTTCCAAGTTTGTTACGAACTACCGGGTTAATAAAAGTAAAGAAGGAAGTCCCAAGAGTTGTAGCATCATTGCTGCAATACTGGAGCTCACCAGTCCTCCCAGATAGCCAACCACCTCCTAAGGAGGATGAGGAAGAGAAACAGGAAAGTGAACCAAAACCCATTCCACCCTTTCCTGAGAGACTAACTAGAACTACACAACCGACCCCAGAAGAAACTGAACTTCTGGGAGAACTAAAATAGTTATGTGTAAAAATACCACTTCTCCAGGCCATAAAATATGTACCAATCTACAAAAAGTTGATAAAAGAGAAGTGTTTCAGGCACCCAGGCAGACGAAAGATAGATGCCCCAACTATCAATGTCATAGGACAATTGTCTGACCTGATGTTGGGACAGGTAATCTATCCAAAATATCTGGACCCGGGGAGTCCTGTAGTCGATGTCCACATCAATGGCACCATAATCCCTCACACCTTGATTGATCTAGGGGTTGCCATTAACGTAATGACCAGGGACACTATGCTCAAACTCAACCTTCAAGGTTCCCTAAGAAAGACCTCAACAATAATGCAGTTGGCAGACCACTCCACTATGACTCCTGAGGGGATTGTGGAAGATTTCATGGTCTCTATTAACTCCTAGGAGTACCCCGTTGACTTCTTGGTTCTTTAGCCAAAGGCAAAGCTCACTGGGTATCCTTTCATCCTGGGAAGGCCTTGGTTAGCTACTACAAATGCTTACATCAATTGTCGAGCTGGGAGCATGAACATCAAGAATGGGCATATGTCCAAACAGCTAGTCCTATATCCTCCTGCCCAACCTCTGCTAGAACATGACTTACCTCTCTGGTTGGAGGAGGAAGATGAGGATGAAGTCTACTCTGCACCATTGTGCACAGTGGAAGCTACCAAGGGGGGTCCTCAAACTGAGGATGATCTTATTGAGAATTTGATTCAAAATCCACCCCCCAGTGTGTTTCCATTAGAAGAGTTGGTGGAAGAAACCCAAGCCAATGCTTTAGTTGATCTTTGTGTGGCTGATCCGACCTCTCTCCGAGTTAAGAATGTGGAATTTGGCCCAGAAAGAACCTTGAAGATCAACTCATCCCTATCCACCTCTCAGGAGAAAGAGTTGTGTAGCTTATTGAATGGCCATTTGGATGCTTTTGCTTGGAGCTATAAGGAGATGAAGGGAGTCCACCCTTCAGTGTGTACTCGTCACATTTACATTAAAGAGGATTGTAAACCAGTTAGGTAGCCTCAAAGGAGGATGAATCCAGCCCTTAAGGACATTGTCAAAGTAGAACTGCAAAAGTTGTTGGATGCAGGATTCATCTACCCCATCTCTGACAACGAATGGGTTTCTCCTTTGGTGCTGGTACCAAAGAAAAACGGGAAGTGGAGAATTTGTGTAGATTATCGAGAACTTAACAAATCCACCAAGAAGGACCATTTCCCTTTGCCTTTCATAGATCAAGTGTTAGATGGCTTGGCGGGGAAGAAGTTCTTTTCCTTCCTAGACGGGTTTAGCGGGTACAATCAGATCCAAAAAAGCCCAGAAGACCAAGATAAGACCACTTTCACTTGTCCATGGGGTACCTTTGCCTACCAGGTCCTTCCCTTTGAGTTATTCAATGCTCCAGCCACTTTCCAGAGAGCAGTACTAAGCATATTCGCTGAGCTGGTTCATGATTCAGTGGAAATCTATATGGATGACTTTACCCTTATGGTTCTAACTTCTAAGAATCTTTGACTAACCTGAGGAAATTTTTAGCCAAGTGTATTGAATGAACCTGTCCCTCAGTCCTGATAAATGTGAATTCCTAATGACTGAAGGGACCGTGCTAGGTCATACAATTTCTCAGCAAGGTTTACAGGTGGATCCCAACAAGATTGCTATCATCCAAAGGGTCCTGCCTCCTCAAAAGGTAAGAGAGGTTCGGAGTTTTCTAGGCTTAGCAGGGCATTATAGAAGATTCATTAAAGATTTTAGTAAGCTATCCTCTCCATTGTTTGGTCTTTTGGGAAAAGATGCTGAGTTCATATGGACTGACAACTTTCAAGAGGCTCTGGATGCTTTGAAAGTTAAGCTGATAACTGCCCCAATCTTGAGAGGTCTAAATTAGGCCCTACCTTTCCACATTCACACAAATGCATCGAACAAAGCTATAGGAGTAGCCTTAGGACAAGTTGAAGAGAAGCTACCATATGCCATATATTTCGTCAGTAAAAACCTGTCCAAGGCAGAATTAAACTACATTGTAACTGAAAAAGAGCTCCTGGTTGTAGTCCATTCCCTAAACAAGTTCAGACACTACATCACTGGCTATCAAACATTCATGCATATTGATCATGCTGCAATTAGGTATTTGATGAATAAACCTAATGTAAATGCTCATATCATTAGATGGTTACTTTTATTGCAGCAATTTGATTTGACCATTGTTGATAAGCCAGGTAAGGAAAATGTTGTTGCTGATTTTCTGTCTAGACTAGATCTGCCTGCAGGTGAAGAAGGAATGGTGGATGATAAAATGCCAGATGAACTCCTATTTTCTATTTCAGTACTCTCTACATGGTTTGGTGATATAGCAAATTATTTGGTTTCAGCATAGTTTCTGCCACACCTATCCTTAAAAGACAAGAGCAAGATTGTGAGGAAAAGTGACCCATTCACTTGGATTGGGAGCAATATTTTTAAACTTGGCCCAGATCAGATTTTGAGCCGATGTGTCAGGGAGGAGGAAGTTTTTCACATCCTCCTAACCTGTCATGATGGGCCCTGTGGGGGCCACTTTGCAGCAAAGAAAACTACCTTCAAAATTCTGCAAGCAGGGTACTATCGGCCCACTCTTCATCAAGATGTGAGGAGATACATCAGCCAGTGTGACCGATGTCAAAGGATGGGGAAACTTACTCCAAAGGATGAGATGCCCTTGCAGCCTCAAGTGACTTTCGAGCCATTTAAGAAGTGGGGAAAGGACTTTGTGGGTCCTATCAACCCTCCTTCAAAACAGAAGTCTTACATCATTGTGTGCATGGATTACCTAACAGAGTGGGTAGAAACAAAGGCAATCAAAGCAGCAACAGAAGAAAAAGTAGCTGAGTTTTTTAGGGAAAATATCTTCTACAAGTTTGGCTACCCAAGAGAATTAGTCACAGATCAGGGAAGTCAGTTTACCTCCAATCTGATTGAAGACCTACTCACACATCACAAGATTAAGCACAGAACTTCCACCCCTTATCATCCGCAAGCAAATGGATAGGTGGAAGTCACTAATAGAGCTTTGGAAGGGATTTTGACTAAGGCAATGAGTAGTAGCAGAAAAGATTGGGCAGATTGATTCGTTGAGGCCACCTGGGCCTATAACACTACTTGTAAAACCACCACAGGTTTCACATCCTATGAACTAGTCTATGGGAAGAAGGCTTTGTTGTCCATAGAATTTGAATATAACACATTGAGGATGACAGCTCAGCTGGACCTAGATCTCAACCATGCATAATAGGAAAGATTGCTTCAGTTCAATGGATTAGATGAACAGAGAATGCAGGCCCTCCTCCACTCAGAGGTAGTCCAACTTCAAAGAAAGATATGACATGAACAGCACCTCAAAGAGAAACAATTTCAGCCAGGAGATTGGGTGTTGTTGTATGATTCAATATACAAGGATTTCAAGGGCAAGCTGAGGACAAGATGGCTGGGACCATATACAGTAGAAACATGCAATGACAATGGTTCAGTCCTTATCTGGACCATTGATGAAGAAGCCATCCCCATGCTCATCAATGGGCATAGATTGAAGATCTATAGAAAGCCACTTTCCAAGCAGGAGTTCATTGAGACTCTGAGTAAATCAGTGTTGATATTGGAGCAGGTCCCTCTCTCCACTCCACCTACACCCTGAGAAAAACAAAAAACAAAAAATGGAATAAAAGATCCCTGGGTGAAAACCTCTTTGAGGCGCCCAGGGGAGGCAGTGGGGGTGAAAACCTCCTAGAAGTGCCCCAGCTGTCTCAAACTAAAATAAATAAATAAATAAAAGAGGAAAAAAGAAAAACCTAACTTCTTTTGAATAAATTGTAGGTCGCAGGAAGATCATTGCAGGTTGTAGGAGGGTCGCACAAAGAGGAAAAAAGACATGGTCAGGCTGCATGCACCCTTCACAGTCCATCCCCCCATCACCGTTATCCTTTCCCAAGTTTTGGTCTCATTTGCTCTGAAATTTCGCATCGTACAGGAAAATCTGTATATTCTACAAGAGGATCCTATAGAAATTACAGAAAGGCCAAAATCAATTTCAAAGGAGGACCCGAGGGTTGGAAATTTGTCTATGAGGCCTGTGAACCTCTCTGCCACCATCCATCTCCCTATTTCACCATTCAATCCCTGTACACCTACATTTCACTCATTTTTTTGTGTCCCTGCACAGCCACACACAGAAATTCTGTTTCCTTCATTCTGCAAATGAGAAAAAAGTGATGACAAATAAAAGCAGCAGCATTTTTACTCATTCCTACCTGATACCTTCTAGTTGTGATTTCTTTTCAGTCGAGAACTTCTTCAGCAGTTGTAGCCCTACTCAAATATTAGCTTGAATTTTAGAAGGAGAAGCAGCTACAGGAAATCCTACAAGATTCTTGTAGCAGCTAATCCCTTTGAAAAACATACTCCAAAGACAGGGTCAGCACAGTAGGACGTATGAAACATGCAAGGAGAAATGTTTGAACGTGATATCATTAGCAAAAGCCCGAGGTCGAGCATGCGGAGCGCAAGCAGCAACAGCAACGAAGAAATGGAGTGCCAAAGTCCGAAATATGCATAACACAGCAGCGACTGAACAGGTAAGTGCCTAAATCTATTCCTCGATTGCATGAATAATATTTCAAAACTACATGAACTGTGGGAATGCTCACGATTGAATGGAATCGGTGGCCAACTAACTGGCCACCCTCGTTTAGTTACACACCCTCGTAGAATTCAAATGAGCCCCGTCAAATTCAAACTGCTGATCAGATACGCAGCCAGCACATGTGGTATGTCAATTCGGAAAAAAAACATTCGGGATTGGTATTGGTGGCGGTGTATAATGGGAGTAAGGGAGGTGATGGTAGTCAGTCGGCATGCAGAACCATTATGACCGTGACATAGGACCAACGGTCCGGATGGGGATAACGTACCCATCCGGCCACCTCATCTCCTCACCACGGATTACGCCAACAGTTAAAAGACAGCGCGGTCGAAGCCTTCGCCACCCTTTGTTTCATTTTTCATTCATGACGTTCTCAACTGTAGTACTCACCTACCACTTCCAGAGCAGCCAACTAGTCATCCTCCTTCAGTTTTCTTCTAGTTTTTTAAAACCCTCCCGCCTATCAGGTTCTATAGGAGCATTGCTACATTCTACAGGCGCTGGAAGATTTCTACAGGAAAGGCAGAGGACAACTATGCAGAAGGAAAACCATGGATTTTCGTCAAAATTCGAGCTTGAAACAAGGTAGGCTCAGGAAATCTCTTTGCATATGACTTGTTTGAATAAGGTCGTGGATTAAAAACACAACATTGGATTGAAAAAAGAGAGTGAAGCTTAAAAGTCTACCTGCATATTTTCCCTGAGTTCTACACAGTTCTCTGTTTTCTTCTCTGCATTCGAAATCTATCTCCTTCTTTCTCAAATTGTACTGTAATGAAAACACATGCAACCGTAGAAACCAACCTGTGTGAAAAAAAAAAACAAAAACAAAAACCAAAAAAAAACTAATTGCATATCTGTCTACTCTCTAAAAAGAATCTATGTATTTATCCTCTATTCTGTCAAAAAAAAAAATCTTTTCAAAAGCAAAGAGTCAAATTTAGGATAAAAGCAGTTTAAAATAGGGGAAATATTGCAATTTGATGTTGTAAGGAGAAGCACACAGGAAATTCCTTATTTGGTTTCAGGAAAAGACAAAATTCAGCTATCCTCTGTTTCAGTTTTGCCTGCTTTCTCACCTGAGCATTTTTTTAAAAAAGAAGCACTCAACACCATGCCAGGAGGATTCATGAGAAAAGAACCTTTAAACTCTAGCAAATTGCATGAGCACCTTGAGGTGGTGGCCCTCTTCACCAGGGAAAACTGGATACCCTTCTTTGAAAGAATTCAGGGATATGATGAGGAGGTGACTGAAGAATTTTTGATGTCCCTAAGACCCCATTCAAAAACACATGCTACAGTTAGTTTTAGGGGTCTGACCCTAGAGCTTACACCTGATTTCATCAGTATAATCACAGGTCTTCCACTTGGGCTCCCTTGGAGAAAAGAGGAGAAATCTTTGGGATAAGTTGCTAAGAAGACATTTTTTCAGCCTAAGGAGCATCTTGTAGAGGATAAAAATGGAGTCAAAAGGACAAGCTTGCCTCCTCTATGGAGTGAAGTCAGTTACCAAATAATGAAGTATATCACATGTGAAGGGAGGTTCAGCATAATTTATGGTTATCACTTCAGGTTGTTGCATGAATAGAGATATGGGATGGACCTACCTCCAGCTAGAAAACTGAGTCTCCCATATTTCCTCCTCCAGTCTTTGATAGAATGTGGCACCAAGCTAAATGCAGGGGTCCCAGACTAGCTGGCCCACCATGGGCTCATCAAATTGTTGGTAGAAGATACCTTACACACATATACTATCCCCATAGCTTGGGAAATTTTTAGAAATATGTCCAGGGATGATGACATCAAAACTTTGATTGAGGACATTAGCCCATCCAGTAGTGATGAGGAGGAGCAAACCGAAGAACTTGAGAAGAACAATAATGAGGAAGCACAAGACATTCAAACAGAAGGAAAAACAGAGGAGAAACAGGAAGAAGAGGAGAAATTTGACAAAACTACTGCCGAGCCTAAGGCAGAAAAGGAGACAACCTCAAAAACAGAGAAGAGAAAAATGAAAAAGGTTGAGAAGAAAAAGGCCAAGAAATCCCAAAAGAAGATTGCTTCAAGCAAGGTAGGGACCCAGCAAGAAAAAGAGAAGACACCCCCAGAGATGGCAAAGACACAAGCAGAAACAATAGACATAGAAAATACTGCAGGAGATGAAGGAAAAGAATAGCAGAAAGAAACATCCCCTGAAACATTGGCAAGGGAAGTAGCAGTTGTGCTTGCTGCATTAAGCACACCAGCAAAGCAAAAAGGAAAAAGAAAAAGGAAAACCTCCATGTATTTTAAAGCCAGAAGAAGCACCAGGATTAAAGTAGGCAAACCCCAACCACCATCAAAGGAACCAATTGTCATTGAGGATACACCCACTGAAAAGAAGGTAGAATCTCCCTCCAAGATCTCTATCACCTATGAGAGAGGAAGTCCCAAAACCTCCACCTGGAAGGAAAGAATCAAGTTGATGGACTCAAAGGCAGTTCTACAGGAAGCTGAAACATCTCTACAGGAAACACTAGCCAAGCTAAAAGAAACTAAAAAATTGGAGGAGAAGGTAGCAGAACAGTCACAAGGGGAAGGCAAGGCCAAATAAATACCTAAACCAAGCCCTCAGCCTAATTCAGGCTCCTATTACAATCTGCTAGAGGGTGGGAAGATCATCCCACCGAAATTTGTTGTGCCTCTATTCTTTGAATTAGAAAAAGAAAGGGTCAGAACCCACACATGGATGCAAATCGCTAAATATAAAGGAGTTGAAGACATAGGGCACATGGAGGACAAGCTAAAGGAATTAAGAGGGGAGTTGGCCATGGTAAGGCACATAGAAAGCAGTAAAAGAGCCCAGCTACAGGAAGAAAATGAACTGCTAAAAAAGCAGTTACAGCAACAGGAAGTTCATAAGGGAGATAGGTTGTCCATCTTGGGAGGGCAGCAACAGCAAGAAGGTCCCCTAACAGACAATGAAGCAACAAAGAAACAGCAGCAAGAGGGAGAGCCACAAGTTGATGTTGAAATGCTAATGAAACTGCTGCAAGAAAAAGAGTCTCGGGCAGCAAATGAAGTGCAGATTTTAAAATAGCAGTTGCAGGAAAAAGAAGCCCAAATGGCCTGCATTGCCAGCTGGGTAATAGAAGCCTTACAATGTAGACAACTAGCTAGATCCTATGCATTGTATCTTAAAGACCAATGGGTTCAATTCCAAATTAAAACATTGGCCCAAAGGGGCACAATCCCATTCCAAAATTATAATCAGTTTATGCATTTGTGTGATAGTAGCTCAGTTGAAGATAAGGCCAAGCTAGCAGAATTCTATTTACACAACCTGGCACTTCCTAACATGAATCTATGGGATCCAAACGCTACATTAGGATACCTACAGCTCATGGCTATGGATTCTTGGTTGAGCCATTAGGAAAAGAGGGAAGTAGAAATTCAGAAGATTATGACCAGGGAGCTAAGTGAGCCCCTCATGATAAGGGTGGAACCAGAAGATCCCTCAACTCTCATACATGCCCACCAGCACCTTGCAGACAACCCTCAGATTGCACCTGACTATGTTGAAAGGTAAGCACAGGCTATTGCTCACTTTGAGGATATGGAGAGACTGTTTGGTGATAACTGTCTTCATGCTTGCACAAGAAGGTGGAATACATTGTCCCATAGCCTAAAGAGAAGGAAGTATCACTCCCCAACTAGAATGAGGGAAGCTATGAGGAGAGTACCCCTATACAAACAATTAATGCAAAACTTGAAAGCCAACTGGATTGGCCTTAAGTTCAATCGTCCACTACTGTTAGGACTGTTGGAAGGGGTTAAGGAAGAAAAGGAACAGAAACAATGGGAGGAAGTGGACAGAAAGGCAGGTTTTCATGACAGAGAAGAGGACATCACCTCAGAGGCCTGGGATGTCAGGGAGGCTGTTAAAGCTATCAAAGATGAAGAACTAGATTAGTTGCTCAGAGGATGGGCAACACATTCAGCAGGGGGTGATGATGATCCCCAAAAATGGGTAACTATATGGGCTCATTCTGCCTATTATGTTCATTTAATCCACCATTCTCCATAGTTTTGTGCATGTTTTTGAATATATTTGTGTTAATTGAGTGAATGGGGATAGTCACGTTACCACAAAGTCTAATGAGTGTTTATTGCAGAATTTTAGAAATTTTTGGACCAAGACCAGGCATTTATGAGCAGATTGGTAGCCAAAACCGAAGAAAGAAGGCTGAGGACTTATAGGAGGGGTGTCTCCTGCATTAAATGGCCCCTTCCTAGAGTTTTCCATCAACAGCTCGGAGTTCAACAACCCACAAAAGATGATTTCAAGGGGCAGCCGAGCAGGTCTAGTAAAGTGGCTATTATCTGCAGTTTTGGGCAGCCAAGTTCCTAAAGTTTAGGACTGTTGGGAGTCCTCACTTGTATAAATAAGAAGGCTTCAAGCCTTAGTAGGTTAGCGATTTGATAGTCTATTTTCGCACTTTAGTTTAGCCTTGTACTCAGCTCATTTTCGAGCTCTTTTTGCAGATAGTTTTGTGATGTAACTATTATTTTTTTTATCAATGAAGATGAATCCAGCTTTGAACCAGCACTGATATTTCCTAGGGGGTTGTATCTCTTAGGGTTGTGCCCAACCCAAGTGCCCAGCACCTCCTTTGTGTATTTATATGTGTTTTCTTGCATTCATAAAATAATTTATGTTATTTAGGTTAAATCTTGCTTTGCTACTTAGTTTGTTTTTGATGATTAGAATAGTTGTTCTTGTTTAAAGTTGATTAGATAGTTTGATAATAGAAAAATATCCAGAAAAAGGCTATCAAGCAAGCCTTGATCTCCTTTCTCCCTCCTTGGGACCATGAATTGAGACCAAGGCACTCTTGCTACCACCAAAACATTGTTTTTGCTTTCCAATGCAATTGCTAGTGTTAGATTTCGAGTTGGAGAAGTTGATATCAGTTGTGTTTACATGCTTAGATCTGTTCTTGTTTAGTTTCCATAGATTTCTTGCATAACTTCCTGTCCATAAAGTTTTTTTCAGCACTTTTCTAGTTTTTAGGTCAAAATTAGGTGAAAAATAGGTAAAACTTTGTTTTCTTAGTTCTTGCTTGGGTCAGTTTTGAAAAGAAGTGTGCAGCTCACCTATAAGACACTCCATCTTATCATTCTTCCATCACAGAACCTACTCCAGTCCCTCTCTCAATATTTTCTTCACTCATTCACCATACTTTCCCAAACTGCCCTAATTTCTACATTCTTGTGCAGAATTGCTTCCTTGACCTTTGAACAAATCCAACCATCTCCTTCACTCCTGATCTTCATTTACAAGGTCCTAGACCCCTTAATATATCTATTCAGCCTTCATTTCCCTTTTCCCACCATTTTTCCACCTTCAAACCTCCAAAAACCACTTTCTGCCTCTTTCTGTAGAACCTCCTGTAAAATTTCCTGTAGATCCCTTGCATCCTCCTGTAGAAGTTCATGCGAGCAATTTTTCGAAGCCTGATTGCAGTGGATATCTCCAGAAAGGTACTAGGGACTCCTTACCTCCTCTCCACACCTTCCCAACCTCCTGCAAATGCCCACTCCATTTCCTTTCGCCACCAACCTCTGCACAGACACAAATAGTTAAAACACAAGCATAATAATTCTGCATAAAATTGCTCAAAAGTACAAAAAGATGATTTTTTTCATATTTTCCTTCAGAATTATCTTGAACACATGCATTTTACCTTTTCAGTAGTCAATCGCATCCATTTCAATAGTTTCCATCTCTTTTCTTGCAAAAGTAGGGTTAGTGGGTAAAACTAGGGTTTGTGTTTCCTTTCAGCTTTCATATTCTTTCTGCAAGTAGACTAGCCTCTTTTGAGTTAGCTTCCTTCCATCACAGTTAACAGCTTCTTCTGAGAACTCATAGAAGTTGGCTTGAGCTCCTAGCGAACTTGTGCCAGCTGATCAAGTGACAGCCTGCACTAAGAGCTAATACTTGTGCATATAGCACCGTCGCTTCCAAGTTTGTTACGAACTACCAGGTTGATAAAAGTAAAGTAGGGAGTCCCAAGAGTTGCAGCATCATTGTTGCAATACTGGAGCTCACCAGTGACCACTAGTAAACCATAGGGAATTCTCCGTTCAAGCTGGTATATGGCACTAAGGCCGTATTCCCAATCCAGTTGACCCTCCCCGTGGCCAAGTTCTTGCAGGAAGAGCAGAATGAGGAAAATGACATGGCAAAGAGGATTAGTGACTTGGCTGAAGTACATCAAATCAGAGATCAATTGATCGAAAATTCTGTAGCACATCAAAAGAGAATCAAAGAAGCCTTTGACAGAAAGGCAAATATGGACAATTTTCCAATTGGAGACTTGGTTCTTAAATGGGATGCACTGAAGGAAAACAAAGGCAATCATGGGAAGTTTGATGCTCTGTGCACTGGACCTTTTTTCATTGCTCAGATCTAGGGGAACAACACTTTCATGCTGCAAAGTATGGAAGGAGAAACAGTTTTTGATGGCCCAGTCAATGGGCGATTTTTGAAAGTTTATGTTAATTAAGGCCTTTAGGCCTCAGCATTGTAAATATGTTCTTTTTACAAGTCTTAGTATGGGCTTAATTAGACTCCATGCCCAATGGAACACTAGGAAATATTGTTGATCTTGTTTTTGTATGAAAGGCAGTGATCTACGGTTCTTGAAACCTCATAGGGAGGCTTTCATCCCCAGAAGGATCCAGTGTTAGCTCTGCTATGCAGCGCTGATTTTCTAATGTTGGAAAGAGATCTGGTCTGTTTGGTTGTGTCCAAAAGGGAGCTTACATTGGTCACTTTCCCTTTTTCCTCACCCCTCTCACCTTTAATCTTTCTCATTTCCTAAACAAACCTTCTAAAACCCGACAAAATTCCCTTGGCCTCAGCCCCAAGCGCAAAACCCCAAAGCCCCCATAAAACCCTACCATATGTCTTCGCGCGTTCGTAACTCGTCATGCCACATCCCCGCCATTGATCACCCCTGCCGATCCAACGGCTCCTGTCGCACCCGATAAAGGCGACCCGCTCTACCACTCTCCACCGTCAGATCACCTCCACCAAGATCTGACGGTCTTCGCATTCATCGTACCATCAACTTGATCGAGTGATAACATGTCATGAGAGTGGTTTTTCTATCTCATCCACTGCTATGTGTCAATCATTGAGTGGAATCGCTCGGCCCCGGGAATTTACCACTTAGCGCCCGAAAGCGATGTGATGAAAACCGTTACCTCCTGACCAAACCACCCTCACCCGTTAAACGCCCGTGCAACTCAGTCGCCCGATCATTGTTCGATCTATCCACTGAAGATCCAACGGCCCTAACACACCCCCCTCCCACCTCGACCGATAGCCTCCGCTGAGCCATCTCCACTGTTCATTTCCCCGATCCGACGGTCATCCTTCTCTCTCATCCCAACTGTCCGTGTACCCATGCATTCCACTTCCTATGACCATTATGTTGCCTGAAGAAGGAGATGACTAGCTCTTCCAGTACCAGTTACAGTAATATCCCCAACAACCACATTAAACTGAAAGCATGGCCAAAGGGGAAAAGGACACAGCATGACTCTGTAACTAAATTTATAAGTCATGGACTCCACCAGTACGAGCACTCCAACTGCCTAAAGGATAGCACAGCACCTGAACATATCAGATTCATCCACTGAAACAAGCCACCTCGTCCAGAGACTCCATCAGACGGTTAAATGCAATTGGTGGTCAATTATGACTCCTCCATACCTAAATGGCCAAGCGCCATTGCAACGAAAACTTATCAATATCCAAAAGCAAGATGTAATCAAGGTTGGCATTTGATGTAAGGTTCAACTTCTGGAGACTTTAGAAATTTTGTCACTTGCAGCGTCTCATCTTCATTTTCAGCAAATACAAGCTTCTTTTGTTGTTAACTTCTCATTGTCCCTTTTCCTCTGTTCTAAGATTGTGCCTGATATGTTGTGTTCTTGATCTCTTGATATTTAGCACTAGATAACTATCATCTTATCTCTATGTTATAATCTCGAATGCATCACTTAATAGGTTGCTCAGGTTTCTTTCTATCTAATGCAAGAGAGTTGTCATCCTGTCTTCACATTAATAGATTAGATTTGCAGGTGTCAGTACTAGTTGCAGCCAACCATCACATGGTCTTGTGTGTCTATTGGTGTGGTTAGTATTCTCCATATTCACTCAATATCTAAAACTATGAGCATTGGTGGTCTAAAGCCTTGTAGTCTGGGGGTGTTCATGCATGTCTGGAGTGAAACAAAGTAGAAGTGGTTATCTGGCTTGAACCAAACCATCATTCCTTCCATTAAACCTTGCAACAATAGTTGAATTTATATGTTACCAGGCATCTTCGAGCTACAACCTAGGAGAGTTTCTTGGAATCCTAACAATACCCACGCAACGGAGGACTGTCCGGAACTCATTGCAAAGTGGGAAGAAAGGATCAGACAGAGAGGGGCCAACTTGGTGAATGTTGAAACATGGACCGATGATGGCCTCCCCACAACCAATATTAATATAGTCACCAAAGTAGGGAAGAAGATATGGGAGGACCACTACACAGAGGACCCCCCTTAATCCTTAAAGAAGCATCTCCACAGAAGGGGTATTAGCCTGAATGCCAAAAGCAGTAAAACCAGAAAGCGGCTAAACTATTCGAGGGGATGACCACGAAGAAAGACAATAAAAGACAGCGAGATCACATGCCTGATCACATCTAGCCAATTGGGGAATGGTTTAAACTGTTCTTGAAAATTGTTGAGGAAGAAGGCATGCTGAAGGAGTTGAGAAAAATTCTAAAGGTTGCGGTATCCATGGAAGAAGAGGAAGCAGAACAACCACGCGTAGGGTTACCAAAGAAGGTCTCCAGAAGAGTGAAACGAACCTAGAGAAGAAGCGGCAAGGAGTTCTTAATAAATGCACAAGTTGCAGGATTCCAGATAATGGACACCATGCTAGACTTAGGGTCAGTTGTAAACATCCTACCTAGGAAAACTTGGGAGGAAATGGGGAAGCCTCAACTAAAATACTCACCAATTCAACTATGAATGGAAAATCAGTACTGCATACTACCAATTGGGAGATTGGAGAATGTAGAGGTTGATGTGGCAGGGGTGAAGGCGCACACTAGATTTGAGGTGATTGACATCATGGGGGATAAGGACCCATACTTGGCACTCCTAGGGATTGATTAGGCATATGAGAACTATGTTGTTATAGACCTAAAGAAGGAACTGATGATTTTCGAAGCAGGAGGGCTAAGGGTGATCCAACCATTAGACCCCTACCAAGGACCTAGGTTTACAAAACCATCAGATGACAGGGATGAGCCAGGAGGGGACCAACTATACGCGTTGACAACAGGGAAGAGGGAGGATGACATCAACCCCATAGCCAGAGGATCAGTAAGTTGGCGAAGTATCCAAAGCTCGGAAATTTATTCAGAAGCTACATGGGATGCATGGCAACAGGCGGGATACGAACTGACCACTAGACGATGTCTGATGATAAGCTGAGTAAACCGGGGAGAAATGGAGATAGCTGACTATCTCAGGTATCATGGCCTGGAACCAGTGGACACCTTCTTAGACAAAGTAGACCGGGAAATGACAGAGGATCAAAGGATCTCAGTTCTAAGTATTGGCCTCATGGCAACTCCGACAAGATGGTGGAAAACACATCACAATAGACTAAGGGAATGGGTGAGCGTCAAACAAGCCATGAACGAAATATTTGGCCAGGATGAATATCAGCCACAGGATAAGGAGAGATACAGGGGGGATTCAAGTCCTGAGAAGCACATCAAGGATTGCATAATGAATTGGAAAAGCAAAGGAATGTCGAAGGATCGATGGGTACACGCATTTATACATACCCTCGGAACTGTTCCCCGAGCTTGGTATGTCCAAGAGGAGCTCCGTCAGCAGAAAACAGATTGGGATACCATAGAGATAAAAAAAATTTAGCAACTTCTCATCCAAAGGTGATGAGGCACAAATGACAGAGGCACTCCAAGAAATAAAAGGGGTTTTGTTCACACCAGAGTCATTGGTTGAGGGAGGGCCTGATGAAAATTTACTGCAGTATCTGTATGCAATAGAGTCGCCAAGATATGTAGCCTATGACAGGGTAGACGCGGGATTAGATGACGACGGATTGGAGGGACTGAGACACCTAACTTTTGGGGAAACAGAAGGGGAGAGGGACATTCGGGAGAGCCCCCTAACGGAAGGTGCCTACCTTCTACCGATGAAGCTAAGAAAGCAAAATTTTGGGTCAGAAGATAAGCCCAAGATAGCATCGGTGGGAGACTACTGGGATGAGAAAGCCACCAAAGAAATTTTCAACCTATTGCACGAATATCAGGACCTATTCCCAGCTTCAATGGCAAAACAGAAGGGAATAAAAGGAAACATTGGGGAAATGAAAACTGTTTTGAGACGAGATGCACGGCTGGTAAAACATAGGCTGTACAGATTGAACCCAAGGGTAAAAGAGAAAGTTAAGAAGGAAATTGACAAAATGTTAGAGGCAAAAACCATTTTCCGGTGGATGAAGCTGAATGGACAAGCTCGATAGTTATTCAGAACAAGAAGGATGCAACCGAAATCAGAGTATGTGTCGACTATAGAAGCCTAAACAACGCATGCGTGGATGACCCGTTTCCCATGCCCTTTAGTGATGAGGTCCTAGACAATGTTGCGGGGAATGAAGCATATTCGTTCACAGATGGGTTTTCAGGTTACCACCAAGTCAGAATAGTTGATGAAGATAAAAGGAAAAAAACATTTACTACAAAGTCAGGGTCATACGCATACAATGTGATGCTATTCAGACTAAAGAATGCACCAGTAGTCTTCTCAAGGATCGTCATAGCTGCATTCCGATATTATATTCATAAGTTTCTAGAATTTTACATGAATGACTAGACGGTATATAGTCTGTTGAAAAATCACACCATCCTATTAAGAATAATGTTCAAAAGGTGCAGACAGATTTATTTAAATCTCAAGAAATGTATCTTTGTAGTCCCCTTTGGAAATATACTAGGCCATATCATCTGCAAGGATGGAGTATGTGTAGACCCTACAAAGTTTGCGGCAATTATCCACATGGAACCACCGCGCAACGTAAAACAACTAAGAGAAACTCTGGGTCATACGGGGTACTACAAGTGATTCATCAGGAATTATGCATCCATCATAGCTCCAATGGAAAAATTACTAAATAAAATGGAAGAGTTCATTTGGATTGTGGATTGTCAGACAACCCAGAATAATTTAGAGGAAAGACTAGTAAGTGCCCCTATACTTGTGTATCCTGATTGGAACAAAATGTTCCATGTGCAAATCGATGGGTCAGGAATAGCGCTAGGAGCGATCTTAGCACAACTAGGGGAGAAAAATATGGACCATCCAGTGTACTATGCTAGCAGAAATCTGTCTACTGCGGAAAGAAACTATATAACAACCGAAAGAGAAGCCTTGGAAATGGTTTACTCTCTCCAAAATTTCAGGCACTATTTACTGGGTGCGCCATTCAAATTCTTTCCAGACCATTCTGCGCTCAAATATTTAGTAAAAAAACGAGTACTAGAAGGGAGAATATGCTGATGGTTGTTACTGTTCCAGGAATTTACGTTTGAGGTAGTGGTAAAGCCCGGCAGACTCAATGTGGGAACAGACCACCTATCGCGGCTAGAAACAGGGGAGAATGAAGGAGCGGTGGATGATCGATTACCTAATGTTGATTTATTCAGAATAGAGCCAATCCTAGACCACCTAGAACAAATCACCTCATTGTTAACAACCGGTCACTGCCTAGCAGGATACACAGCAGCACAGAGATGGCACTTAATAGTTAGGGCAGCAAATTACCAGCTGATCGCAAGACAGCTCTACAAGATGGGCTTAGATCAAATACTAAGGCACTATGTCCTTCAGCATAAAAGGAATGATGTCTTATGGGAGTGCCACGTAGGGGTTGCAGGAGGTCATGTAGGAGTGAAGGCCATCGTAAGAAAGATACTCCACGCAGGACTATGGTGGCCAACTATCCATAAGGATTCTAAAGAATTTTCCAAGACATGCGACGTCTATCAAAGGGTCGAGAAGCCTTCGCAACATGATGAGCTGCCTCTAAACCCGGTCCACACAGTGCAAATCTTTGATAAATGGGCGGTAGACTTCATTGGACCCATTTCTCCACTGGCGAGGCATTCACGAGCAAGGTACATCATAACAGAAACATAATACCTCACAAAGTGGGTAGAAGCGACACCCGTAAAGGCTTGCACAGCAGAAACAACAGCAAGGTTCATATTTGAGAACATCATTTCATGGTTTGGATGCCCAAGGAGTCTCACATGCGACCAGGGCACGCACTTCTTGAACGAGACCATTGAGTCTCTGCTGAAGACCTTCATGGTTCAACATAACAAGAGCAGCCCATACCACCCACAAGCCAATGGTGCAGTAGAAGCATTTAACAAGATACTAGAGAAAGGGTTCACGAAAGTTGTATCTTCCAATAGGGACGACTGGGATGAAAGAATACCCGCGACTCTATGGGTATATAGGATGACAATAAAAAGACTCCATAAGCAAAATCCATTTCAACTTGTATATGGAAGAGAAGCGGTGGTATCAGCAAAATTTATACTTTTGAATTAGTGATCGGAGAATCCACAGTTTGAACATCTTTATACCAACGTTTCAAATCCCAAGTGGGATCCATCATCAGGGTTGAATAATGATGATACAAGAAGAGCAAAAAGGGCAGAATAAATACTAAGGAGGAAGAAGCTTAAGGAAAAACACAGAGTCGGCTAGAAATATTAATTTATTTTATATAATTTTATTAGAATTTATAACTAATTAATATTTAAAATAAAATAATTATTATAAATAATTATTAATAATAATATTTTATTGTTATACATATTAATTATTATAAATAACTAATATTTATAATAAATTAATAATTATAAATAATTAATAATAATATTTTATTTTTAATCATATTAATTATTTTTATTTTTATTTTACTATACATAATTAAAATTTTTATTTATAATACATTAATATAATAATTAATATATTAATTAATAAAAATTGATATAATACTAATACAATAATGATCAATTATTATATAATAAATAATTAATTATAATTGTATACTAAATTATTAATTATTATAGTATATTAATAATTAAATATTATAATTAATTAATTAATATAATTATTATATAAAGAAAATTAATATATTCAGATCATATTAGAAATTATAAATGATTAGTATTTATAGTTGACTAATATAAAGGTTAACTAAATACTATGTTTAAATTATAATAACTAAATAATAACTATACTACCTAGCATGTTCATCTTAGAGGCAATGGGAATGACAGACAATAGTGCCTTACGAGATAGACTAAGCCATCTGATGGAACTTAATGAAACCCGATTTTTAGCAAATTTCATCAATCAGTGGAACAATGAAGGAAAAAATCTTGGCACGATAGGCATATCAAGAGGAAGTCATTTGAAGTCGAGGAACAAGTGCTCCTTTGTGATAGCAAGTTCCAGAAGTTCCTGGGGAAATTGCAGATGCACTGGTTGGGTCCGTTCATAGTAATAGAAATTAGAGATTCGGAAGCAGTAAGGCTCACGCAACTGGATGGAGTCTTACTGCATGGATGGGTGAATGGTGCACGCTTGAATCCCTTCTGCAACCCATTAAAAAATAAAAACGGCAGATATCAATAAGGTTGCCGCAAAGTCTTCGCATACCGCAACCCATTTGTGGTCGAGGGGGGGGGGAAGTAGCGTGAGTGGACACACATGTAGTCCCAGTCAGCAGAGTCAGTGGGGGAGTAGCGTCAGTGGGTATACATGTAATCCTAGTCAGTAGAGTAAGTGGCCACACACATAATCCTAATCAGCAGAATACACATACGCATGCACTTTTTCCAACATTTATGACCACACAGATACCCATCCTGTCCGTCGTACGAGTAGTCATTTCCTAATTAAGTAAATAAATAAGCAATTTTCAAAGTAGGAGCTGCAATATCTTTTCCCATTAAGCATAAAGTTAGTTAATAAATAAACCCATCATAGCAAAATAAATATGCCATGCAGCCCACTTTGTACTTTCCAATCCACGTCATGGTTTTCACCTCCAAGTCGGCCGGCGGCGGCAAGGTCTAGCTAAAACGCATGGGAAAATCGACGGAGTAATTAGTTATTAAGGCCTCATCAGTTAGGGAACGTCATGTCAGGGCCAGCTACTTAAGTCGCAGAAGAATGAAGGGAATTCCAGAATTCCAATTGCAGACAACAGAAGAGTTACAGGTTCGCTCTGAAGAACAGGTGCAGAGACAAAGAAGCAGGAAGCCTCCAATGCAGATAGTTTATCATAGGAGAAAGGAGATGGTGAAAGGACTCGTATCAGTTCCACAAGACACATTGGATGCACGAATTGAAACAGTCGATAATCTATATGGCAAGTATGACAAGGAAAATTTGATAGACAACGACTTCACAAACTGTTTCCAGTTCTCGGCCATGAAAAGAGAAGTTTACGCGGAGGATTTCCAGAAGGAGGATGGCACCAAGTCCTCCAGGGTCAGGGAAGAATTTAAGGGAATACAAAGATCGACAATACTCCATTTGAGGAGTCTACCTGTGTTCGACACTCAATTTTTTGCGATGCAGTGTACCAAGCTGTTAGTGAGCAGGATGCATGGAGGATCATTGTGGCTGGATAAGGAGAACTCCATCCATGTGGAAGATATCATTTGGCTCACAAGACTAGCCAAGGGTGGAAATTCAGTTAGCACCACGTTCCAGACAGGGGCTAAGCGAGGCAAGAAGCAGAGTGAAGACAACATTTATGCCAGATATGGAACCGAGCGGTGCGGGAGAGGAGCGAAGCTAGATAAGATTAACAAGGATGACATTAGATTTTCCTATTACCTAATTCCAGGTAAAACAATGCACCACTTCACAAGGAACGAACACACCTTGGACGCAATCTCAGTTGCGGAACACTGTTGCCGAGGGGAAGTGCTCAACTGGTCAACCATTGTTCTCAATGAGTTGTTTGAAGCATGTGAAGATGTGTACAAAAGGGGTGTTGGGTTCGTGTTTGGATATCTGTTGATGTCGTTGATGATGTGGAAATGGAGGCCACCGAAGGAGAGGGAAATGGCACCCATCCTCGAAGGCCAACCAATTGCACTCCAATATGATCCATGGAAGGCATCAGGAGACCCCAGCATGAAAGAGATCAACGAAATAGCCTTCAGAGACTGGTATGAGAAGATGTTGTCCACCATAAGGTCAACAGAGAGTATACCCAAGGCTTTGTTAGACAAATTCTCAAAAGAACTTTATTTTGGTGCCTCCCACGCGCATACGTACCTGAGACCAAGGTGTGTCCACCCTCAAACGTTTAAGATGAGACCGCTGAGGTTTGTCCTAACTAAGGAAGCACTACACAGAGAAGTGGGGTCATGGTCGGGAGTGGCCTATGAGTTAATAGAAGGCAAGGACAATTACCTCTTTGGAGCGCTGAATCCACAGGGGCAAGGGGAAGATGGGGCGGAGAGTAGCAGGAAGCAGCTAGCTGAGGAGGAAATCGATCTGATGGTGCTCCAGATGGAGGAAAGGATGTTCGAACTCCAACAGACAATTGTTAGCTTCGGGTCAGGTGAGAGCAACTACCCTACCCAATTTCAGGGCTCCACTATGTTTTCTCCTATCATAACAATGTCATTGGCCATGAATCTCCCAACAGGAGTAGCTCAAGCCCCCTCCCAGCCCTTGGTCCCCGAGCCAAAGAAAAAGTGAGTCACCCACACCCCAACTGTCAAAAAGCGAAAGTTATTCCACTAGCTCTGATCATAGACCTTACTGTGGAGGTCAAGCAATCAATCCCCGAAACCACCATAATTGAATAGATCCCCACCACCACCTCCACTGCATTACATTAGTTGCGGGAGTCATCCTTGCACACTGCCTTAACCTCCACAACCTTATCCAAGACCCTTCAACTTGGCCAGCGAAGGAAAAATGCAGAAGCAGAAGTTCAGTCAAGTAGACGAACAGAGGGCACCACTCCTACCACTAGGACACAACCAACGGAACTCACATCCCCGATGCTTGGGTTGGACCCACCAGAAGGGGGCAACTTAGATGCCAATCAGTAGGGGAAAGGGTTGAGCCGTACTTTCCACCTTTCCCTATAAGTCTCATAGTTCGCCCGATTCCCTGCATCATTCCACCCACTCCATAGTTCACCCCGCCATCATAGCAAGCCCATTCATCTGCCTCCCATTCTGAAAAATCCATCGCCAGTGGCCTGCCCCTACAACAGAAGTTCCTAGACCCTAGCACAATGCAGGCCAATACGCTCTAGCACTGTTCGTTGACGCAATTGTTTTCATTTATCCAGCAGGAAGCATAGAGGACTGAAAGGATACATGAGGATCTGGCCATGGAACATGAACAGCAAACAAAGTAGTTGCAGGTGGTGACAAAAGAGCATGATCACATGCGGCAAGAAAATGCTGGATTGTAGGCCCAAGTCGACCAAGTCACACAGCGGTTCAGATCACTATGGCCGACCATCATTGAGGTGGATACCGAAGCACCAGAAGACATGTCTACCTGCACGCTGGTCAACTGCTATGACCACATCCAGGCGGCATACTCACGGGGGCGCAACTAGCAATGTCAAGATGAAGAGGAAATTAGAGATGATGAGATCTGCACTACCGGATCCAATGGTAATTTGCGTGAGAACGGTCGAGGAAAAGGTAAAGGAACTAGAAGCAAAGAAGAAAGCCTTATCCGACGCCCTCGCTGATGGATATGCCCTGATGAACAAGGTCCATGAATGGTCTGGCAGTCTGGCACTGAATAACCACCTAGTTTACCCCCTCAGAGAGAAAATACAGACCCTGTTTGCCAGCACGAAAGACTGTACAGACCCCAACCAACTACAGCAGATCAACGATCAAATTGATACCCTTCACACTCAGGTTGATGGAATTAAGGAGGAGTTTGTGAGGACGAAAAAGATAATCAAGGATCTGTAGCCACCGGTTCGAATGCAGTTGTTACTTTTGAAGGAGGTGTGTGACTCCAGCGGACAGCAATCGAGCGACATGCAAAGCCAACAGCTAACTGAACTGACGTCACACTCGTCCAAAGTGTTTACTTAGGCCGTCGATGAAATTCTTGGATGGTGGGACACAACCATTCAAAATTACACAATGTTCAAGCAGCAAACCACAGCCTCTGTCCCGAAGTTGGAGCCTTCGTTTGGAATGGGGGAACCTCAAGGGCAAGAAGGCGCAACAGAAACAGATGCCACTCCACAAGCAATGATCGAAGTAGAAGAAGCACCCACACAACAAATAGCAAAACCAGCGCAGGTAATAGCACAGCCACCACCCGCAGGATCAGCAGGACCGATAGAGGTTGAAATGACTTGACTCGAGGACGAGTCAAGGAATTGTGGTCGGGGCCTATTGGGGCCTTCATTTAAATTTTGAAAAGGTTTTGACCAATTTTGGCTGACCAAGGGATGAGAAGGAAACGAGTGGCAGCAACGGTTGGTTGGCGGAACAAGAAGTTGCGCAAGAGTTACGGCAAGGTGGCAGCGGAAGGCAAAGGCAACCAAGGGGGAAAGAAGGTGCAGAAGCAACTGAGGGGAGGAAGAGCTAAGCAAGAATTGGCAATCCAGGTAACAAAGAAGGATATAAAAGGAGAAGACCAAGAAAGAAGTAGGGTTAAATTTAGCGAGGTTAAGGAGAGGATCAGCAGGGCTATGAGAGGAGGTGAAAGGATCCCCAGTTGCGGCAGACGAAGGGAAGGTTGCAGGAGCCTGGAAGACTTGGTCTTTGAAGCTGAGCTGAACTCGTGGAACTGAGTCGGGTATTTCATGTAGTTGTTTGCGGTGGAAGCCAAGTTATGTTGTAATGTTTGCTATTAAGATTGATATAAAGAATGACTAAGATCAGTTACGACTTGTGATGTATTTGGGCCCTATGTATGATGAATCTTTTAATTTTTGAATGTCTTATCAATTGCATGTAATCGGTAGTCCTTAGATTATGACAAGTATGTTGTTATCTCTGTGTTATATGTAATGTGTCCATACATGTGATCGAATGCAACCCGATTAATACTTTCTTGACTCCATGCTGAACCCTTCTCTCTTTTGGTCGCGGCGCACCTCAGGTGAGACTCCTTGCCCTTTGGGGTAAGGTGAAAATGTCGGCGTTTTCCTTGACTACAGTGGACTATTGTTGGCCTCTTGTGCCCGAACCCAAGATCTTCCCCCTAATGACTCTTTCGAGCTAACAGGACTAAGTGGGTGTGATCTGAGCGGACTCAAACAAGGTGGATGAGATCAAGCAGGTGCAAGAAAATAGAATGAAGGATGAACCAATGAGATGAGTTAGGCGACATGAAGTTGGCCTTAACCGAAGGTGGACATAATCGTTCGTTGGTAAAGCCAACCCAACCAAGAAGGAAGCATCATGGCTCCACTTATGATGGGGTGGAGTCATATATAAACAAACTTTGAGATAAGTGAACTAACAAGAACTCAAACATCACAAGATTCGTAAGACAAGTTAGAAGAAGATGAGGAAAGTTGAATGATGAGCAGTCAAGAAAGAAAGGCAATAATGGGTTGAGAAGATAGAACCAAGGGCACAGGGCTCAGGTAGGTATGTGCAAGGGAAAATGAACAGATCGAGTTGAGATAGAGAATGAAAGGGTGTCACAAGTAGGGTGAGGAAAACCCATCAGATCAGTTAGACCGAGTGGTAGGGTTTTCTGGAAAAGAAAGGTTGTGTGGCTTGTTTCTTGTATTAAGGGTCGAGCCATTGCCTCAAACTGTCATGTAAAGAAGATTTACATTGATTCATAAAAGAAGGTTGAAGGGCAAATAATACAAATTATGCATTTTCAATATTGTTAATGTTGTTTTCTTTGCATGCATTGGTCATGAATGAATAATAATATAAGTAGTGTCACAATAATATTTACTTACACTATATTGAATGGTTATTATATTCCGTTAAGTAACCGAGAATATAGAGATTATATACGCAATCTTATTGTGAGGCGTAGTCCGGGTGAAGTAGCATTGCAGTACACTAGGAAGTTGTGAAACACATTGGTGTCACACACTCAAGGGATCATGGTGTGCCCATCAATGTGCATTGTTACCGTGCAGAGCCCCTACGGTCGTGACACGTGTGTATTAGTCACCTAGAGACAAAAGCAATAATGTTGTATAGATATACAAAGACAATAGAGATTAGAAAAAGAAATTATTTTGCAAAAGGACTAGAGGCAAAAAAGAATCAACAAAAAATCTAGTAAGCAACACGATGTAGTACTTTAGAGTGAAAACCAAGGAAATTGTCTCACCTCCTTCAAAAAGAAAACTTGGGTAACCAAATTCCTCCAAAAATGGAAACATGTGATCCAAAATGGTTCATTATATATTTTCTTATGTTTTTTGAATCTTTATACAATGGAAAATCAAAACTATTTCCTAGCAAGGGTCATTTTGTAGTGGAGCTAAAATCAACTAACATGATCAAAACTAAAAAAGTTCCCTATTATGGGCTTGAACTACAACTTTTTATTGTTGAAGGGTCATAAAGATCTATCCAATGAGATAATAAAAAACAAATAAATAAATAAATATATATATATATATATATATAATAATTAATTAATTAAAAATTAAAAAATTAAAATTAAAAATTAAAAATTAAGAAAATAAAAAATAAAATATAAAAAATGTTAAAAGATTGGGTTCATGTGCGAAAGTTGAACCTCCAACAAATTTACTATTTCATTGACCACCATAGTATCAAATGGGTCTCATGTCAATGCCCATTCATTATAGACACATGGATCTAGTCGCTTGTGGAATTTCAAGAAAATTCTAAAGGGCCAAAAATCCTAACCCTAATCAAGAGTTGGAGAATGGACAAATACCAATCCTAATGATGATAAAGTGATGCTAAAACCTTGGCCACCAAGAGAGTAATGGGTTCCATTCCTAACGTAATAATTTTATCTTCCATCAATAAGTAGTAAGGAATGAAATGTCTAAGCAAACAAAAAAGGCAATGGAAACCCCATAATAGTTCATTTCAGGGCAATTTATTCCATAATCAGCAATTATCTTTTTTATATTTTTCTTTCTAATTGAATAAAATGAAAAAGGCACAATCATTATTTGTTCTTTGAGTTTTCTCTCACAAGTTTCTTTATGATAACTCTAGGTATTAATGATATGTTGTTTTCTTTTCTTTTTTGTAATATGGACTTATTTTCTTATATATTTTCCAAGAGGAAAGGTAATATGTGCTTATTTTCATACATATTTTAAATGAATAAAATAATATGTTTTTAATATTGCATCTTAATCATTGACAATCATCACTTGGTATAAATTTGCAATAGAATTATAAGATTCATAGTGGAAAACTGTTAGTTGAAGTCAAAAAAATTGACCATTGAAATATCCACCACAAATTAAAAATCAAAAAACATGCCCCCATATGTTCTTTTTAATCCCAACAATGTTTTAAATTTCTTGATGTATTCCAAAAAAATTTATGACTAAAAATCTTATTCACAATCCAGATACAATTCCAATGTTTGATCTAAAATTGTCAAAAACCTCCCAAGCCAAAGTGAGTTGATTCATTCTAAGATCATGAAGTTTTAAGAAACATGTTTCACTAACAAATGCCTATCAATCTCTACTTGAAGGAAGTATGTTTCACACTTTTAAGACTATCCACAACCAAAAATGTGTGTGTTTCTTGAGAGTGATGTGTTGCTTGAAATTTAGACTTGTAAGAAGAGATAATATACCACCTCAAAAAATTTCACTGACTCACAATTATCAAAATGCACTTTTACAAATTCAGTTGTCCCACTCCAATCATAGATATTTTTGAATGCAAAGAGCTCTTCTGCAATCCATATGATAACATTTTGGAGTGTACACATTTTTTCCAATCCATACAAAGATCTAACACATGAATTTAGAATAATCAATGTGTGTGTGTGTATATATATATATATATATATATATATATATATATATATATATATATATATATATATATATATATCAACTTTAAGTCTATCGTGCACTGAAAAGGATCAAATCCCTTAAGGTGCAAACCTTTTTTCAATTTTTCCAATCTAAAAAAAGTTTTCACCTCGAGACTCAATCTCTCTCTGCACATAATAGATCCAAAATATATATATATATATATATTCCATCCTAAGTTAGGAAGAAATCACACATCTTCCGTTTCACATAATAAATCCAAAGTTTATAATATACAGAATAATTATATTCCTCGTGTGGAATATATAGACTTGTATCTATGAAAAACATACTGCTCTTTGAATAATAAATATGACATTAAAATAGATTATATATTTAATACATGGATTGTTGCGCTCTCATTTTGCCATATTCTTCAATTCTTTATTTAACCTTTTTATCACTCATAACTTTATATCGCTAATCTTATTATACAATTTGGCCCCCTTGAACTCAAAACCGTTTGACATATGTTTTGAGGTAAAAGTTGTTTATATTCTTTAATTCTTAAGTCTCTAATGAATTCACTGATTTTACTATTGATGAATTGTTTAGCCTAGTTCCTATACCAACAATTTAGTTCATGTACCCAATCATGGTTAGCACATTTGTGCCCTTCTAGAAGAAATTTCGCTACATGGATTTTGAAGCCAAAGGCATTAAAATAATTGTATGTTACTCTGATCACACTCAGATTGCACATGTGAAGATCCAACAACAAAAAAACGTTATAGGTCAAAGTTTCCATACAATCAAATCAGACACAATTTCTAAGGCAATGAGGGTGAATCTTAAAATTATGGAACATGAGTTTTGTTCTCAGTACAAAAAATTAGTTTATTGTAAGGTCGTTTTCCAAAATACTAAACTGTTTGAAATATATTATTTGTCCTTTAATGCCAATCTATCCAAATTGCACAAATTCCCCCAGGTTTGTAAACAATGCCCAGATTTGAGGAAAATGTTAGATCAATGATTAGGAGGGTAAGGGGAAACGAATATCAACTACCTTGAATAATAGAAACTATTTGTTAAGATGTATTTGTATTTTTGGAAGCAAGAGATCCAATTTGTCTTGAATATTATCATTTTGTTATCTTGAATGTATCTCATAGTTAAGCAAATCTAAGATTAGGGGATTGGTTTTGATCCACTCGAATGCTATTTTTGTACAAATATTCAGACTTAGAACAAAGTTGGGAGTTGCTGATCATTCACTCTTGTAGTAGGCTTGGGATAAATATTTGATTAGAAGTTCATTGTGGTAGCAAGCTTGTGTGTTTCCCTCTTATCAACAAAGTTTGATCTTTAATTAATGAATGTTGCTTGATTCTTGAGTTTTGGTGTATCATCTCAACCTAATATGAAGCATTAGTTAGGTTGGGAAGGGCTTGGGCCCCTACATCCTAGGTAATGTTCTTCCTCTTTATTTTGTTAGATTAGTTTAAATTTAACGCTTTTACTTTGTCTTATGTCTTTAATGCTTTTATTATGTTTTATGTTTTCATGCCTTGCCTTCATTTTAACATCTGATTTTAGGAGACTAACCACCAGAACCAAAATATTTTGTTCTACAAATCCAACCTACTTTTGAATGCATGAAAAATGTTTTATAGAGTGAAAGATTTTGTTTCGGGGTTGTTCCAGGGGATTTAAGACAAGGACTAGCACATGGTCTTTAGCTTCAACATGTGTGTTTATCAGCATTCAATATTTCTTTGTGAGCATGTTATCTTCTTGTTAATTTCCAACAGTAGTTGTGGGCAGTAGATTAGGATAGACTAGGGCTTTGATCCCGCATATACTTTGCTTGCATCTCCAAGTATTAAGATCTTGATTCGATAATTAAATGTTGGAAACAAAAAAAATTGTGTCATTTTTTGGGAAGTGCTAAAAAGGATTGGAGCAATTTTTAGTTTGGTTATTTTCTTTTTTTCACCAACACCTGTGACATGGGGGAGGAGAAATGGTAAGACGCAAAGATGTCCTTGTTTTAGAATATTTGAAAAGGGTTCTAACCTGATGCGTCCACTTTGGTAGGAATTTCTCCAAAGCCTTCTCTTGTTGGTTTAGTGTATTTTTATGCAAGTGTGTCTTATTTTTAGTTTGATTCATGGAAAAGAAGAAGCTAACTTATGATGAATAGACAATTGATGACAGCAAGCCTTAGTAGCATAAGAGTGTCCAAGTACATGACAAATCTTGCATTCAATTTGTTTTCATTTAGCATGCTTCATTTATTTCTTTAGAAAGTTTTATTTCTATGTTATAAGAACCCCCTATTGCATATTAATCCATGTGCTAGATGGTGATCAACAACTAGCAAAAGGAACTCGGAATTGATCGAGTGTTCAAAGAATGATCCTCCAGGAAATATCACAAATTCTAACAACAGTTGGGAAATTTTCTATATCTCAGGAAGAGAAAACCTTGTAAGCAATCATGCTTGCACTCCAAGAAGTGATAGAAGTGGAAAAGATCCATGAGCCACCTCTACAATAATATTAAGAAATCTTTTTTGATCATCCTTGTCAATCTATTGAGGGGGGGGGAAATGGATCGAATTCAATAGAGAGTAGCCATTAGAACCTAAGATCAAGGAGTTCTTTACATGCCTATCATCATATCCATCATGCACCGAAGAGATCAACCATTCGACAAAAAAGTATATGCATGGCATGGTAAAAGAGGACATACATAGTGGACCATATAAGCAAGAGAGCCAAGAACACTATGATTATATTGAATGTTGTTTCCAGAAAACCATTAGCCGAAGGCACCACTCTTTTATTCAACAACTCTTCTCATCCTATCAGTCGAAGCAGATGGTCTCTCTTGATCTGGTATACATCAAAGTATACCTCTTAGATCCAAGCATGATCACATTTGTTATCTTGTTACACACATGGCTTCACTAGAAGTACTCCTACATTTGTTATATTAAACATTGCTGCAAGGTAGAACGTATCAGTGACAAGAATCCCCAATAGTGAAGAAAATTATGCTTTGGATTGACATCAAGAGATGACCAGGTGTAGTTGGATATCCAAATAGGGATAAATAATCAATTCTCAGTGGAATCAAACCCAGAAGAATGAATTTCAAGCAAAATCCACTTGAAAAAAAAAAAAAACCTAGAACAAAGCCCAAATGAGGATCATAAATTTTGAAGTAGGAACCGAGTGGAAACAAGCAATTCTAAGACCTAGGTAAGGATGTATAATATGAATGAGGATAAACAATTTTGTAGAACACCCAAATGAATAAGCGAGTATTTTTTATGCTTGTATTCACATCTTTCAACATCCTACCCCTGTTGGGTTCTGTTATATTCTTTCCACAACTACCCCACGTGTGGGGGGGTCACAGGAGGGGCGACTACCCCCCTTGTCGGGGGTTATGCAGGGGTAGTGCCCCGGGAAAAAAAATTTAGACCCCATATTAGGTGGGCGGATCTACCTATGGTTTTGTGCATGGATTTCGCACATGGTTTTAGGCATGATGGTTTTCTATCCATGGTATTTCGTAGATCCAGTCAAGGGAACTACGGCTATGTTCTAATCTAGGGTTAATGGATTGGGGTTTGTGGATGCTTCGGCATGTATATATGTATTGTAACATTGAAAGGAACATAATGAAAAATCAATCTACTAGTCCTAGTTTTGGGATCTAGGGGAAAATATCTGTGTATATATGTTTTATGTTTTATTCTCTCACCATTATTTATTTTTTGTTATTTAGAATTCGTATGCAAGTAATTTATGTATTGGGTTAAAACCTACATTTGGTATCATAGTTGTTTTGGCTTCAAGCGGATGCCTTTGCTGCTAAGGGGTTTTTCTCAAACTTGTGGTAGACCCTGTTCAATGGGAGATCTGCAAAATCGATTCCTGTGGAGAAAGAAGATGGCGAGCAGTGGAAAGATAGAGATCAATAAATTTAATGGTCAGAGTTTTGAGTTGTGGAAACTCAAGATGGAGGATTTGTTGGTGGATAAAGATCAGTGGATCGTGGTAGATTCGGGTACTAAACCAACGACAATGTCAGCTGAAGGCTGGGCGAAGTTGGATCGGAAGGCAAAGAGCACAATACGATTATGTGTATCAGATTCAGTGTTGTTGAATGTATCAGGGGAAGCTTTGATGAAGGCTTTGTGGGACAAGTTAAGGACTTTGTACCAATCTAAGTCTCTAGTGAATAAATTGTTCCTACGGAAAAAGCTGTATAACCTACGGATGAAAGATGGAGACTTGGTGACAGATCATATGAACACATTTAATATTGTGGTAAGCCAGTTATTATCTGTTGATAATTTCAGATGAAGATAAGTGCATCAATTTGTTGTGTTCTCTACCAGATTCGTGGGATAGTCTGGTTGTTGAAATAGGTAGCAATGCAACTTCCTTGTAGTTTGATGAAATATTCTCATCCTTGTTGTCAGAGGAGATGAGACAGAAAAATATGGAGGGTCAGAATGGTGATGCCTTTTCTATACGAGGACGGTCCCAGAACCAAAACAAAAATAATTCCTCAAGTGGGAGATCTAAATCTAGAGGTAGATCCAAATCTCTAGGAAAACTTGTAAAGGTGTGACGGAAATGCGGAAAGGAAGGACACTTCAAAAGGGACTATAAATCTAAAGCTCCTAAGAAAGGAAAGGGATCTGATGATGATCCTTCTGCGGAGATGAAAACCACCTCAGATGAAGGTTGGGATGTGTCCTTGGCTTCTTCTTCAATTACACATGTAGATCATGAGGCATGGTTGATTGACTCATGTGCATCCTTTCACTTCACTCCCCATAAAGAGTGGTTCTACGAGTATGAGAAATATGATGGTGGTGATGTCTTCTTAGGGAATGACAGGAAGGATAGAATCATTGGTCGCAGAAAATTCAAGTTGAAGTTGCAAGGTAGAAGGATTAGAACACTTCCGGGTGTTCTGCATATTCCTGCATTGGCCAAAAATCTGATTTCTGTAAGCAAGCTTAATGATGTAGGTGTAAAAACAGTGTCCTAGAAAAATACCTACAAGATGGTTCGGGGAGCACTGGTATTGATGCGGGGAGTTCATATTGGAAATCTGTACAAACTACAAGGTAGCATTGTTGTTAATGGGTGCAACAATTTTGTGGTTCCTGAAAGTGGAGCAGAAAATCTAGTGGTATCTGGAGAAAAGACCAAGTTATGGCATCAAAGGCTTGGACATATTGGAGAGAAGGGCCTTCGAATACTTCATGGTAATGGTATGGTAGAAGGTATGTCTAATTTCTCTATGGATTTTTATTTCTGTGAAAATTGTGTATATGGGAAGAAAAATCGGGTAAGTTTCTCCTCTGGTGGTAAGAGGGTGAAACAGATACTAGAGCTTGTGCAGAGTGATGTGTTTGGACCTGTGTTGGTTCCATCACTGGAAATTTTGTGTACTATGTATCATTTATAGATGACTTCTCAAGGAATACATGGATATATTTCCTCAGGAAGAAATCTAAAGTTTTTGATAGGTTTAAAGAATTTAAGGCTTTGGTGGAAAACCAGATAGAGAAGAAGATAAAGGTGTTGAGAACAGATAACGGTGGAGAGTTTTGCAAGAAGGAATTTGAAGAGTTATGTAAGAAGTGTGGTATAGAATGGAAGAAGACTACTCCATACACACCTGAGAAAAATGGATTTGAAGAAAGGATGAACAAGACGTTGATGGAAAGGGAAAGAAGCATGCTCAGTGGTGTTGAGTTAGGACAGGAATTCTAGGCAGAGGCAGTGGAGTCTGCATGTTACATGGTCAACAGATCACCTTCATCAGCGTTGGAAGATAAGACTCCATAAGAGGTTTGGACTAGTAAGAAACCTTCTCTTTCACATCTGAGGGTATTTGGATGTGATGCATATGTACATGTTCCAAAGGAGAAAAGAAAAAAGTTGGATAGTAAATCTGAAAAGTGCATCTTTATTGGGTATAAGGATGGTTTAAAAGGTTATAATCTTTGGAACTTGGAAACAAGGAAGGTTGTGTACAATCGAGATGTGGTGTTTAGAGAGGTGAAAGATGTTATTAAAAATGAATTCTTACCAAAGGAACCTGAGAAGATAGAGTTTGAGATAAAGGAGGAAGAATCAAACTCTATAGCAGAAGAGGAATCAGAAGATGAAGAGCCACAAACTACGGCTGTGAGAAGATCAGTTCGAGAAAGAAGGCAGCTAGAAAGGTGTAGTCCATCTTCTTTCTATTCAAATTTTTATTTATCTATTACTAATGATGATCCCAGAGTTGTGAGGGAAGCAATAGATTCAGAGGATGGAAAACTCTGGAAAGAGGCCATGGTTGATGAAATGGCATCTTTGCACAAAAATGAGGCTTGGGATCTCGTGGAGTTGTCGGCTGGACGGAAACCCATTGGCAGCAAATGGGTGTTTAAGAAGAAGATCAATGCAGAAGGAAAGGTTGAGAAATACAAAGCTCGGTTGGTAGAAAATGGTTGTTCCTAGGTGTCAGGAATTGATTTTGGTGATATTTTTTCTCATGTTGCCAAGGTAGCTTCTATTAGATTACTTTTATCTGTTGTTGTTGCTTTTGATTTTGAGGTAGAGCAGATGGATGTGAAGAGAGAATTTCTTCACAGGGATCTGGAAGAAGAGATATACATGAAGAAACCTGAAGGCTTTGCAGTGAAGGGTAAGAAAGAACTGTTATGCAAGTTAAAAAAGTCTTTGTATGGGTTAAATCAGTCACCAAGGATGTGGTATCAAAAATTTGATACATTTATACGGGGACTTGGCTTCACCAGAAGAAAAGCAGATCACTGTGTGTATTTTAAATTAATTGGTGATCATGTTATTTATCTAGTCTTGTATGTGGATGATATGTTGCTGGTTGGAAATGACAAAGAAATTATCTAGGATTTGAAGACCCAATTGTCCTCCAAATTCGACATGAAATATCTTAGTGTTGAAAACTATATTTTGGGCATGGAAATTAAATGAGATCAGGCAAAGAAGAAGCTCTGGTTAAACCAAAGAAGTATGTCGAGACAATAGTGCAGAGGTTTAATATGCAGGATAGCAAACCGGTGAAGGTTCATATTCCTGTAGGTGTAAAGTTATCTGTTGAACAGTGTCCCAAGACACAAGAAGAGGAAGAGGACATGTCCCGTGTTCCATATGCAAGTGCATTCAGTACCCTGATGTATGCAATGGTATGTACTAGACTAGACATTGCAGATGCAGTGGGAGTATTGAGTAGGTTTATGTCAAAACCATGGAAGGATCATTGGACAACAGTGAAGCGAGTTTTCAGGGATCTGTGTGGCACTAGTGATTATGGTTTGTGCTACCAAGGAAGACCAGGATTAGACAGAGTTTTGGACATCCATGGCTTTTTTTATGCATACTAGGCTAGAGATCTAGATCAAAGAATATCTACAAGTGGGTATGTGTTTAACCTATTCGGAGGTGTAGTCAGTTGGATGAGTAAGAGACAGTATGTAGTGGCACTTTCAACTACAGAGGAAAAATACATGGCATCCACTCATGCAAGCAAGGAAGCAGTTTGGTTGCATAGATTGTGTTCAAGTGTGGAGTTAGTACAGCGGGCTATAAGGATAGACTGTGACAGCCAAAGTGCAATTTTATTGGCAAAGAACCATGCTTATCATTCAAAGACAAAGCACATGGATGTTCAGTATCACTTTGTGAGGGATATGGTTGACGACAAAAAGGTGTGTGCTGGTAAAGGTGGACACTTTAAAGAATATTGCAGATGCATTGAAAAAGGCTGTGAGCATTGAGAAGTTCTATTGGTGTAGAGAAACAATGGGCTTTACAGGTGGTGGATCAATGACTAAGCTCTGTTGTGGCCCCCTGTGGAAAGAAAACAACAAGTGGGAGAATGTTGGGTTGTGTTATATTCTTTCCACAACTACCCCACACACTGGGGGGTCATGGGGGGGAAGTTGCCCCCCCTTGTCAGGGGGTATGCAAGGGGGCGGTAGCCCCCCTGCACGGGGTTCGGGGCAGTGCCCCAGGAAAAAAAAATGGACCCTATATTAGGTGGGTAGACCTAGCTATGGTTTTGTGCATGGATTTCGCACATGGTTTTGGGCATGATGGTTTTCTGTCCATGGTATTTTGTAAATCTGGTCAAGGGAACTACGGTTATGTTCTAATCCAAGGTAAATGGATTGGGGTTTATGGATGCTTCGACATGTATATATATGTATTGTAACATTGAAAGGAACATAATGAAAAATCAATCTTGTAGTCCTGGTTTTGGGATCTAGGGGAAAATATCGTGTACATATGTTTTATGTTTTATGATCTTTCCATTATTTATTTCCTATTTTTTAGAATCCATATGTAGGTAATTTATGTACGGGGTTAAAACCTACATCCCCACACATTTTACAGAAGTGAAATCCAACCAGTAGAAGACAAGAATCAAGTTGTTGAGTTGAGGTGTCTATTGCTCATGCTATGGTCATATGATGGATATGAAATGTTATAGCATTGATAAATGAAATTAGATGGGGGAAATAACAAGCATATGACAAGTTGCAAATATATTTCCTTCATTCCTAATAAACCAAAAGAATTAAATTATTTTTACCTCAAGATTGTTTAATTGCTGACACTTACTGAGATGATTGTTGAATATGAGCTTGTTGAGGACCAAATCCAAATTTTACAAAGGCAGAAATCTTCAAGACCAATGTTGTGATTGAAGAGAGTTGAGGTTGATGCAATGAATGTTGATGTTGATGAAAATTTGATGTTGTTGTCCTGAACTAAAGTGA
Source organism: Pinus tabuliformis (assembly GCA_031772625.1). Classification (NCBI taxonomy): domain Eukaryota; kingdom Viridiplantae; phylum Streptophyta; class Pinopsida; order Pinales; family Pinaceae; genus Pinus; species Pinus tabuliformis. The sequence goes on from CM062809.1 coordinate 366,179,152, forward strand.
TTGAAACTTGTACTTGTATACATGCTTGAAAACTCTAGAAATGTTGAAACTAAAGGACTATAAGCTAATGTTGGAGATTGGATCACCCATTTTTTTGTTTCCATGCTGCTGCAATTGATGTTAGAATCATGAACCATAAATCCGTATCTAGCACAATTATGTCTATGTGAATAAATTTCGTTGAATTTAAACATATCAAGAAATCGCTTAATTATCGATCATTGATGGATGTTCTTAACCAGTGTGAGACAACTCACCATTGATGTCAATGAGTGTCAAGGTGCAAGAGTGCATTATGATATGTACAAATGGTTGTGCTGAAGTCGAGTCACATGCAGGATTTGGCAATCAATAGACATTGAGGTATTTCCTTGTCAATGAGGAAGTTTGCCGTTGATGTATGCAAAATCCAAGGCATTCAAAAAGATCTATGATCTTGGTCCTAGATAAGGTGTTGAAGTCAATGGGACAAGATTTGTTGGAAGGTGGGCCTTAAGGAATCCCACATCAGCCAACTCGAGCATAGAGCCGAGAAGATTTTAAAGATTCATTGGAACCAACAAAAACCTGCAGAACTTATTGTGAATCTTGCCCACTAGGGGACATGTTTTGCAAGAAAGATCCATGTCTAGTTGCACAAATCACTTGGTTTTCACAACTATACTTATTTTTATCTTTACTATTTTATTCATTTATTCATCATACTACCCTATCCTACTTTGAAAATGGATATTCTCCTTCAAGTGTAGGAGTACTTCTAGTGAAGCCATATGTGTAACAAGATAAGAAATGTGCTTATGCTTGGATCTAAGAGGTAGACTTTGATGTATACCAGATCATGAGAGACCAACTTCTTTGACTGATATGATGATAAGAGTTGTTGAACAAAGAGTGGTGCCTTGGCCTAATGGATTTTTGGAAACAAAATTCAATATAATCATAGTGTTCTTGGCTCTCTTTCTTATCTGGTCCAACATAGATCCATATTAAATACAGATCTAACATAATGTCGATTCATAAACAAAATTGCATGTGAAGAAATTGGATCCCTCTTGGCTAATGTTAGATCTGTATTTAATATGGATCTACTTCATACTTGGTTGTATAATGAGCCTTAAGGAATCCCACATCAACCAACTCAAGCATAAAGCCAAGAAGACTTTAAAGATTCATTGAAACCAACAAAAACCTGCAGAACTTATTGTGAATCTTTCCCACTAGGGAACATGGTTTTCAAGCAAGATCCACGTCTAAGTGCACCAATTGCTTGGTTTTCACAACTATACTTATTTTTATCTTTACTATTTTATTCATTTATTCATCATACTACCCTATCCTACTTTGAAAACGGATATTCTCCTTCAAGTGTAGGAGTACTTCTAGTGAATTCATGTGTGTAACAAGATAACAAATGTGTTCATGCTTGGATCTAAGAGGTAGACTTTGATGTATACTAGCCTAGATCCATCTTAACTCCGGATCTATCAAATGCCAAGAGGGATCAAAACTCTTGAGGTGCAAACTTGAGGAAAGATTTGCACCTCGAGAGATTTTATCCCTCTCGGCGCTTGATAGATCCGGAGTTAAGATGGATTTAGGTTGGTTTCAATTGTATGCGGCCAAGGAAAATATATTGAAGATATGATTAATTTTATCAATAATTTGTAAATACATCTAATATTAATATAATCATTTTAAATATGCTAAATATGTTTGAGATTATTTTAATTTTAAATTTGCTTAGTTACCTTAGTTTGTTGAGATGATAAATATTGTTAATAACTTTAATGATGAAAAATGATGAAATAAAAGTTTGAATGCAAAGTGACAATGTAATAGTGTTGAATGATAAAAAAATGTGAATAATAAGAATGTAGTCAATTACAAATAGTCTTTATTGTGATCAATATCAAACTATTTTCTTCTGCTATTTTTATTTTCACCCTTATTAGTTTTGTCATCTTTTCATATCGATTATATGAAAAGGACAGTTGAAATCGTAAACTATTTAAATCTTTAGCTCGAGTTGTTGTAATAAACATCATACCTTGTCTCTCTTGCTCTCCAATGTTAATAAGTTGAATTACTATAACACAAAAATCAATGTACATTGCCAATATTTTTTGTGCTTACACTGAAATCAATGCATATTGTTAATCCAATCACTTTAAAATTAATGTACCATCATACATCCAATTACATCAAATCAAAAATCAACATCTACACTGAAATCAATGTATTTAATGCAAGTAAGCAAATAAGATTAGAAAACAACTTCTACATTGAAATCAATGCATTTAATGAAAACAATCAGATAAGATTAGAAATCAACATTTACACTCAAATCAATCAATCTAGTGCAAGCAATCAAATAGGATTAGAAACCAACATCTACACCAAAATCAATGGATTTAGTGCAAGCAATCAAATAGGATAAGAAATCACCATCTACACTGGAATCAATGCATTTATTGAAAGCAATCAAATAGGGTTACAAATCATTTACATTGAAATCAATGCATCTAGTGCAAGCAATCAAATATAATTAGAAATCAACATCTACATTGAAATCAATGCATCTAGTGCAAGAAATCAAATAGGATTAGAAATCACTATCTACACTAAAATCTTTGTATTTAGTGCAAGCAATCAAATAGGATTAGAAATCATCTACGTTGAAATCAATGCATCTAGTGCAAGCAATCAAATATCATTAGAAATCAACACCTACACTAAAATCAATGCATCTAGTGCAAGCAATCAAATAGGATTAAAAATCTCCATCTACACTGAAATCAATGCAACATCTAGTGCAAGAAATCGTCTTCCCTCTCTCCCCCCTACATCTATATTTATATCTCCCTCCATCTTCCTTTCTCTCTCTATCTCACCCCCCAAAACACACACACTCTCTCACTCCATATTTATCAACCTCTCTGTCCCTCCCTCTCTCCATCTCTCTCTTCTTCCCTCTCTTCACCTTCCATCAATATCTTTATCTCCCTTTGTCTCTCTATATCACCCCCAAAACATACACTCTCTTTCTCCAATCCATCTATTTATCCGTCCCTCCTCCTCTCCCTCTCTTCCCCTTCTCTCCCTCTCCCCCGCTTCTCTCGCTTTCGTCATGTTGCCCTCTCTCCCTCTCTCTCCATCTTCCTTATCACTCCCTCTCCCTCTCCACCTTTCTTTCTCTATGTATTTCTTCTTAATTCCCTCTCTCCCCCTTCCAATTTCATCTCTCTTTCCCTCCCTCTCTCCACTCTTTCACATCCCCTCTCTTCCTTCCTCTCTCTCCCTTTCTCTCCCACCTCTCTCTCTCTCTATTTACCCTCCAACTCTGTTACTATATCCCTCCCTCTCTCCTTCTCTCTCCTTTTCTCCCCCCTTCTCTCCATCTCTCGTTCTTTGTCTTTTTATCTCACCCCCAAACATACACACTCTTTCTCCATCTCTCGTTCTTTGTCTCTTTATCTCACCCCCAAACATACACACTCTCTCTCCATCTCTCCCTTGTCACTCCCTCTCTCTCTCTCCACTTCTCACTCTCTATGTATTTCTTCTTCCCTCCCTCTCCCCCCCCTCCAACTCCATCTCTCTATCCCTCCCTCTTTGCTCCTCTCTCGCTCCCTCTCTCCTCCTCTCTCTCATCCTTCTTCTCTCTCCCTTTCTCTCCTACCTCTCTCTCTCTCTTTTCCCTCCAATCCTCTCTCTTCCCCCATCTCTCCTCCTCTCTCTCAAGTACTCTCTCTCATCATTCCTCTCTCTCCCTTTGTCTCCTACCTCCCTCTCTCTTCCCCCATCACTCTCTCTCTCTCTCTCTCTCTTTTCCATCGAATGTTCTCTCTTCCCCCATCATTCTCTCTCTCTCTCTCACTCTCTCTCTCCAACTATGTTACTTTATCCCTCCCTCTCTCCTTCTCTCCCCCTTCTCTCCTTCTCTCCTTTGTCTCTCTATCTCACCCCTAAACATACACACTCTCTCTCCATCACTCCCTTATCACTGGACCCTCTCTCTGTCCACTTCTTGCTCTCTATGTCTTTATTCTTCCCTCCCTCTCTCCCCCTGCAACTCCATCTCTCTATCCCTCCCTCTCTCCTCCTCTCTCTCGTCCTTCCTCTCTCTCCTACCTCTCTCTCTCTTGCCCCATCTCTCTCTATCTCTGTCCATCCACCAATCCTCTCATTATCTACCTCTCTCCTTCTCTCTCTCCCCTCTCCATCTTTGTGTCTCCATCTCCCTCTCTTACCCTTCTTTACCTCTCTCACTCCTCTCCTTCTCTCTTGATTCCTCTTCTCCCCTCTCCTTTATTTTATCTCCATCTCTCCCTTGTGACTCCCCCTATCCCTCCACCTCTATCACTCTATGTCTTTGTTCTTCCCTCCCATTTATGTTTAGAGTTAATATATATCATGATATATATATATATATAATTTAATGTTGCATCAATCTAAAGTTATTAAATTTAATAATATTAATATATTAATATGAATACTAGATTTTAATAATAATATTATTAATCTTTTAATATTAATATTAGGTTTAATAATAAAAAAAATTGCATGGTATCAATAAAAATTTGGCCCATAGGCTTCACCTAAATAAAACCTCTTTTTTGAGTGTTCATAAATATAAAGTGGATTATGGAGTAAATATAAAAAGAGGTTTATTTATATTTTCTTTTATTCACCATGGTATTTGGCTCATAGGCTTGGTATATAATTAGATGTTGATTTCTAATCCATTTGATATATTTTTATTTATTTACCATACATCCAATTTATTTATATTTTTATCTATTTACCATATCTCTTTTTTTAGTGTCTGTAAACCTCTTTATATTTTTAAATTTATATTGTGTTTATACATAGTAATAATTAGATTAATTTTTAAATAGGGCCTACATTAGATTTCAAAATGTTAAATGTTAAACATTACATGTTAAATGTTTACATGTTTACATTTTAGTAAATGAGATATTAAAAGATTTTGGAGCAAGATTTTAGATTTTGTGTTGAATTAACATTTTCCCTTTGATTTAAAAAATGACATTGACTTAGTAATGAGTAAAATGTTAAACTTTTACTTAATTTGGAATTTTAACGTGGTAAAAAAATTTGTTAAAGGTAAATTTATGATCCATTCAAATTCAAGTATATGATAAATGAACTATTAAAAACATGAAATAATTTACTATCTATTCAAATTTGTAGCTATATTTTAATAATTAATCTTAGTCCATTAATAGGATTAAAAAATTATACATAATTTAAGATTGATCAACATTAGTTAAAATTATTTTTATTATTTTTTAGGACATGAAATACTTACACATCAAGGTCATACTGCGTTGTAGAATGTGTCTCTCGAGGCAACCAGATCATGAGAGACCCACTGCTTCCATTGATATGATGAGAAGAGTTTTGAATAAAAGAGTTGTGCCTTGGCCTAATGGTTATTTATTTTATTTTTATGAGCAAAATTTCAACTTTGATGACCGTTACACATCATACTGCGCCATAAAATGAACTTCTCAGCCTCAGCGAATAATCCTTGGATCACAGGACTATGTAGACAGGACTAGTCACCAACCCCTTACCCTCATATGGGAGATAGGGAACTACCTGGTGGAAAGCACTGCAGTCTGATACATGGGTACAATTTAAGGACTACGCAGACAGGACTAGTCACCAACCCCTTACCCTCATATGGCCGAGATAGGGAACTACCTGGTGGAAAGCACTGCAGTAGTCACCAACCCCTTACCCTCATATGGCCGAGATAGGGAACTACCTGGTGGAAAGCACTGCAGTCTGATACATGGGTACAATTTAACAGATGTTATAATAACTGGTAATAATGGAACAATTGATGATCAATGAGTTGTTTGGTGGAATTGGTTCCGTAACCATAAACTAGATTACACCCGTTCGCATCTCGTGGAGCTTGTGGACTAGATATTATTATTGCAAATTTGACTTCCTTGAACTTGCTTCATAAAATAAGATTGATAGCATTGATCTGCTTCCATAGCATTGATCCAGATTCGAGCTGTTATGTGTGCATCGAGGACTGTTATATTAGCTTTGGTGATGGTGAAATTTCTATCAAAAGTGGTTGGCATGAATGTGGTATTACTTACGGGAACCCTAGCTCCAGTACTATTATCCGTCATGTGGTTGGACAAGCACACACAAGTTATGGTCTCGCTTTGGATAGTGAAATGTCTGGGGGTATCAAAGGTATCCATGCTCTCCAGATTTTCAACTCAACGAGAGGTCTAAGAATAAAAATAGCCTCAGGCACGACTAAATATCCAATGTTTCGGTGAAATATGTGGAGGGTCAGTGGATAGGAGGTGCACAGAGAGTTGATGTGGTGGAGATCTCAGAACTTCAACAGCAAATTATCTGTTACAGACTCCATTCATTATTATTCTCTTTCCTTTATTCAAATTCCAGTTGAATATTATTATGGTTAGTTGTTGTGCGTGTGATTCTTTATTGAAAATATTCATTTAATGTGTTGAACCCAGTCTTGTGCTTTTAACCTTTGATAAACTGCAATATGGTATCATTCAACGGCGAGAGCAGGTCATTTTGGGTTGTAAATCGCAGATATTGGTTCATAGGAAGATCATTAGACTCTTGAGATTTGTTGGATCATTGGCTAATTGATCAAACGGACAGAAAGGGTTTGAGCTATTGATTTCCTATAGAAGGGACTTGAACTGTGATTTAGAATTTAGACTTCTTCGAACTGTGATTTTACCTTGGGCTACAATTTGAATATGTTAAATATTTCAAACAGCGATTACAATAGAGATTTGAATTCCCATGCTCTCCATCAGAGATTTCGATGCTTGAACCTGCAAGTAGTTTTGCCATCAGGGTTGAAGACTTTGTTGAATCTTGTGATTTGTATTGAGTTTCCTCCTTAACAGAAGTCGTGTTTAGATCGAGATTATGTTCATGGAAATCTTGTCTTCTCGAATATCAAATCTCTAGAATGCTCACTCCTTGTTGTCCATGGATGAACTAGGAAAGAGTATCAAAGAGCCAAACCAATTATTATTGACCTAGGTTGGTACCATTTAAGAAAGTCCGATATATTTTGGGTCACTCGGCATCAAACTGTTTCAACTGCATTCAAATTATATGTAGGTTCAGCATGGGTAGTTTAACTTGTACATTTTTGGAATTCTATATATGGGATTGGGACGATCTTCCATGAACAGTTTTAATGTGCTTTCTGCATTCCTTCTTGTAGCATGGGACTCGGCAGATTCTGGATATGTCAGGAGCGTTGTTAGTGGTAGCCCTACTGAATATGTTGCAATATTATTTCTTCTGAAAACATCTTTGAAGAATTTGGGTCTGAAAGCCTTCTCAGACTAGAAAGATCAAAGTGAAGCATAGATTTAATGAGAAACAGTGTAAGGCGCAATTTGAACATTTTGGTCAATATTGTAGTACTTTTGTTGAAGTTTTGAGGCGGATCGCTTTTGTACGAAGACATGCAAATACTTTGGTGTGGGGAAATGGGCTCGCATTTTGCCATATTTTTCAATGCTTTATTTAACCTTTTTACCACTCATAATTTACATTCATAGTTCTATATTTCCCATTTTATTACACATTTTGGCCCCTTTGAACCCAAAACTTTTTGACACACATTTTTGGTAAAAGTTTCATTAAGTCTCTAATGAATTAATTGACATAATTTACATTCATAGTTTTATATTTCCCATTTTATTACACATTTTGGCCCCTTTGAACCCAAAACTTTTTGACACACATTTTTGGTAAAAGTTTTATTAAGTTTCTAATGAATTAATTGATTTTATTAATAATGAATGGTTTAGTCTAATTTATATACCAATCGTTTAATTTGGCCATATAATTTTGAAGTTTGAAGTATTAAAATAATTGTATATTATTCAAATCAGCATAACATACCATTGTAATATCACTCCGCAAAGCGGCTTTTATAAGCTCCCCTACGCCCGAACCCATTGAGATCCCACCTGTTCCTCTTTCGTCGTCTATGGACAAAGGTGACTTTGTCGTAGGATCCCATCCTATTCAGATTCAGTCCCGGTCTCCATCTCCGGTCTCTCCATTTGCAGATAATCCGAAAGGAAAAGGCCTCGCGCCTTCGCCTACCCCGCCCAACTCTCCTGTACAATCGGTCGTCAACAAGTCTGACAGTGATCTCGACCTTTTTCTCCTCAGGAATCCCTCGGTCCTTGAACCCCTCACTATTCACAAACCTGCTTCCCCTCCCCTGCCATCCATAAGCCCTGATTCTGCAAGGAATATCACGGTACGGAAAAAACAGAGGGGTGGCAGCAGGCATTTTCGGGGTAGGTCGATTGCCTCTGATTATGGTATTACAAACCTGTCGCTAGTAGAGGTCCCAATTTTGGAATCTTCTGGAACACAGTCCCTTAGAGCATGGGAGACTGGACAGCCGTCCACATGACCTTTTTAATATCCATGAATATAAGGGGCCTGGGCGCTGCCCCCAAATTTCTGGCGCTCAAGAATATCTTTCTCTCGGCTCTTCCTAAAATTATTTTCATACAGGAAACAATGCATTCAAGCTCAGTTACTTTGGCTTTTTTCAGGAAGATGTTTCCGGCCTGGCATATGGTTGCCACGGAAGCTACTGGACAATCAGGTGGATTGGTTGTGCTGTGGGACCCCACATGGATTAATGCGAGAGCATTCAAATGTTGCGCAGGCATCCTTATTTCTGCTTATACCAGGGGACAATCTCTCTCCATCAATATGTTAAACATTTATGCTCCATGCAGGGATCGGCTTTCGTTTTGGGAAAAGTTAATTGACTCTGAACTATTGGATATGGAATCCTTAATGATCGCTGGGGATCTCAATGTCACTTTAGAATCTGATGAAGTTTGGGGGACGGGCAGGAAGAATGATCCCCTGGGAGAACGACTAAGACAGGAATTTTTAAGCAGGGATTTGGTCGATATACGGCCGAGGAAAAGGATGCCTACATGGGACAACAAAAGGTCTGGTGCTGCCTATATTGCGAAGAGGTTGGATCGTTTCATTGTAAAGACAGGGATCATTGATGCATGGGGGATGCCGATATCTTTCACAGGTTCTGATTTCACATCGGATCACAGGCCCATCTATTTGGCTTGGAAAGAACTGGATCATCGGCTGGGTTACTCTTTTAAGTTCAATAGAGTTCATCTCGAAGATCAAGATTTCATCGAGGTCATTCGCAAAAAATGGAAGGAGATAAAGGAATCTGAAATGGCTCTTTTTTCCACTTTCAGAGAGAAGATTCAGTGTCTCAAGGTGATAACAAAGGACTGGCAAATTCGAAAGAAACAAAAAAACAAACAGGCGTTTGCGGATATACAAAGAAAGTTATGCTCCCTTTTAAACTCCACAAGCGTTGATTGTATGTCTTTTGAAAAAAGGAACAAAATCAGAGAATTGGAGAAAGCCAAACAAGCGATATTGCAAGAGGAGGAAGCCACATGGAGGCTCAAAAGTAGAGCGCTTTGGCTCAGAGAGGGTGATCGAAATACAAAATATTTTCATAAATTTGCCAATGCCAGACGCAGTATAAATTCCATATGGCACATCCAGGATGGAAATGGTGGCATATTATCATCTCAGCAAGACATCTCTGTTGAAGCGACAATCTTCTTCCAGAGACAATATAGCCGTCAACAGAGTAACATATCAGACATTTTATGGGCTGTGGACCTCATGCCTGAAATGTTCAATGATCAGGCTAATGATAATTTTTTCTGCCCCATAAAGGAGGAAGAGCTTCAATCGGCAATCAAAGCATTTAAAAAGGACAAAAGTCCTGGGCCCGATGGCTTGACAATTGAGTTCTTCTCATTCTTTTATGACATCTTCAAAGATGACTTGTTAAGGATGGTGGAGGCTTCACGGTTATCTGGAAATATAAACAACGCCATTACTTCTACATTTATAGCTCTTATTCCAAAAAAAGATCGATCTGAAACGTTCCATGACTTCAGACCGATTGCCTTATGCAACATCCTCTTCAAAATCATCTCAAAGATCATTGCAGAAAGGATGAAGGCTGTGTTAAATTCATTCATCTCAAATCAGCAACATGCCTTTCTCAAAGACAGAAATATCCTGGACGCGGTGGCTATGACTCAGGAATGTCTTTTCTCTATTATTTCAAAAAACATTGATGCTGCTATTTTGAAGATTGATTTGGCTAAAGCTTATGATTGTGTCGACTGGGGTTTTCTTAGAATCCTGCTGGCAAAAATTGGTCTCAGAACACAATGTATCAACTGGATAATGGCATGTGTTGAAAATGTCAAATATGTTGTCATAATCAATGGCATTCCAACATCCTTTTTCAAAGCTGAAAGAGGCCTCCGGCAAGGTTGCCCATTATCTCCATTATTATTTATTCTCGTGATGGACACTCTTAGCAATCAGATCAAAAAAGCGGTGTCGGATCAAAGATGCAGGCCTGTAAAAATCTGTAAAGACATCTCCTTATCTCATAACTTATTCGTTGATGATGTTCTTATCTTTTCCATGCTATGTAGAAGGTCCTGGAGATGCTTACATGATACTCTTCTTAAATTCCAATCGGCATCGGGTCTGGTGATAAACAAGGTAAAGTCTATGTTGTATCATAATGAATCGGATATGGATACTGTATTATGGATCTCCGAGTTATTTGGTATATCACAGTCCACTATCAGGAGTGGATTCAAATACCTTGGTTACACATTGAAAGCCAATGGATATGGGAAACGAGACTGGAGCTGGCTTACTGATAGATTTTTCAAAAAAATCTCTGGTTGGGAATCGAGATTTTTATCTCTGGCTGGAAGATTCATTTTGGTTCAGGCTGTGTTATCACAATTATCGGTATATTGGGCTCACTTGTTTCATCTTCCAGTGTCAATCATTAAAAAATTGTGTTCTTTAGCAGGTAATTTCTTGTGGGGAGGAATATCTCATTAGTCCAAGATTCATTTGGTTAGAATGGACTCCATATCCAAGCCGAAGGAAACTAGTGGTTGGGGCCTCATTAATATGAGAATTTTCGGGAAGGCTTTACTTTGCAAATCTCTCTTCAGGGGCATCTTCGGTTCCGGTCCATGGAGCAAGATTATCCAAAACAGATACCTAAAAGGGCGCAGTTTGGTGTATTGGTATCGTAGATCCTCTATTGGTATTAAATTAGACTCTGCTATTTGGAACAGCTACAGGAAAATACTGCCCTTCTTTCTTGAGAATCTTCGATGGAGAATATTTTCGGGTTCCAATATTTATATTGGTATCGACCCAATTGTGAATGGCTTGGAATTGATGATACCAAGATGCCTGATAACCTTCCTCCAATCAAAGGGCATATTCACGTGGGACAGGCTAATAAAATCATGGACATCCTCATCCCCTGTATGGATGGACGAAGAGGACTTATCGCTGCCCCCTCACATGAGACCATTATGGGCTTCGGTGATCCTGAACTTATCAAGCAAAGGCTTTCAGCGCTCAGGTAATAAAGATAAATTGGTATGGACTATAAAGAACTCAACTCAGCCGATTCGGGTCAAAGACATTTACAATGCAATGATTGATGGTCCCACTGTTGGCTCTGTTCCATTGTTTCCTCTATCACTATGGAAAGTGACATGCCCGCTCAAAATGATTCTATTTTCCTGGCTGGTCTTCTCCAACAGAAATCTCTCTTGGGAGGTTCTTCAAAAGAGGGGCTGGAATGGTCCGAGCCGTTGTTCCATGTGCCACTCAGATCACGAGACAAATGCTCACATGTTCTTTCAATGCACCAACTCTCTACAAATCTGGTATGAATTGTCTTTATCTTTTTGTTTCCCTTACCGAGTTTTTGCTTATGTACAGGAGGGCTACAGGTGGTGGAGTGAGCAAAGTATTCCTCTGCGCTCCTTGTTTGTAACGGTTGTCTGGCTACTATGGAAATGGAGGAATGATTGTATTTTTCAAGATCACAGAGCCCCTCTTGCATCCATACTGATGCGAATTACTGAATGTTCAATCACTCCTGTCTCGTAGGGATTTCTTCCTACAGGTTTTGATGATGACATTTTTGATTTCATTCTCTTTTTACAGTCATGGCTTTCGTTGGGCTGTTTTGCATATGAACATTTTGTCGTTCCTGCCTCCTTCATAAGGATTATATGTCATATTATCTGTTTCAGCCAGTTTGAGATGCATCATCCATTGTCTACATTTCTCTCTTTCTTATTTCTTTTCAGGAACGCTGAGGCTCATCCAGGCATAAATATCTGACTATGTATATGTGTTTCATTATATTCTCTTAATATAATCTATCTGGTTTTTTCTCTCTGAAAAAAATACATAACATACTATACCCATTGTAATATCACTCCATCATACAACATAACATACCATTGCAATATCACTCATACAACATATCATTGACATATTTTAGATACAAAATATTGTTTACTTTCAATTATTTTATATACAGTTGATATTAAATTATTCTACTTATTTTATATAAAAAACTGATATTAAATCATTTTACTCAAAGTTAACATTAAAACATCCTTTTTTATATTAAATATTAAAATATTAAATACTTAAAATATTATATATATATATATATATATATATATATATATAATTTAAATATTTAAATTTAAATAAATATTTTAATATATTTCAAAAAAAAATTCAAAACTGGGAAAAAAATTAAAATATTTAAATTAAAAAAAAAATATTAAAATATTTAATATATTTCAAAAACATGTTTCAAAACTTAAAAAACACCACTCCGACCCAGTATTTCAAGAAAACATCTTTTTTATATTAAATATTAAAATATTAAATACTAAAACATAATTTTTTATATTAAATACTTTAAAATAATTATATATAGTTAAAATATTTAAATTTAAATAAATATTAAAATCTTTTAATATATTTCAAAAAAATTTCAAAACTTTAAAAAAAACTCTGACCCGGTATTTCAATATCTAAATTGTTATCTAAAGTATTAAAATATGTATTAAAATATTTTAATATATCTCAGAAAAAAACCTTTCAAAACTTATAAAAAGAACTCTGACCCAGTATTTCAATATCTAAATTGTTATCTAATTATTATAGAGAAATCTAAATCGTTATCCAAGTATAATAATAAGTAAATTTATATATATTAAAAAATGAAAATAAAGAAAGAACCTAACTCATTCTCGTGTCCTTTATGTCCATCATCACTAATGATAAATATTCTAAAATTAAATAATATCTAGGATGATAAATGATAAAGTATTCAAATATAATATTGAAAAGTAAAGTTACATACAATATGCCATCATATTTTTGTATACGCATAAAAATATTATAGATTTGTCTGGTTTTTAGTGTAATTGTTTCTTAGTGTAATAATTGAAAATGTTATTTTCTTAACTGTTTTTAAATTTCACAAAAAAATTGGCTTAAAATTTCAAAAAAAAAAATTTGACTTATCAAAACTTAAAAAGTACACTCCCTAGAATTGGTAGAATCCCTAGAGCGGTACACTCCCTAGAATTGGTAGAATCCCTAGAATTCGAAATTCTAACATTTTGTTAAGTCATAACTTCCTCATATCTATGACTTACAATATATTGGAGTATAAATATATTAGATATACTCTTAGGGCTAAGAGTATATTATAAATATATTAGATATACTTTTATTTTGTTAAGTCATAAATTCCTCATATCTATGACTTACAATATATTGGAGTATAAATATATTAGATATACTCTTAAGTATATTATAAATATATTAGATATACTCTTAAGACTAAGAATATATTAGATATATTAAGTTATAAATTCTTACTTACAACATATTAGATATACTCCTAGTACTATAGTAACAACTCTTAAATCATACCCAAATTATTCCAATTATCGGATTTTGACGGACCAAAAAAAAAAAAAACCACCAAAAAAATTTCAAAAAAATCTCTGTAAAGAGAATTCTAAAGAGAATTCCAAAAGAGAATTCCAAAATGAAATGCTGGCACCTGAAGTTACCCAAGTTACCCACCTAAATCACGCAGCAAATCACGGAGCATGGCAAGGAGTTGGAAGAGGGATGTAAACAATATCAATCCGACCTTTTTCAATGATTAGCTAAATATCTGGCCTTTTTAAGCGGAGGATATAGAAAAGATTGTAAACAATATCAAATCTGGCCTTTTCGGAGGATTGCTAAATATCCAGCCTTTTTAAGCGCATTCATCCAAAGAATCTATTTTAGAAAAAGTGACCAAAATAGGAATGTAGGTCAGTCGAAGAAAATACTACACAGAAAATATTCAGACTGGCTATGATTGAGGGCACGCACTGGAAAATGATATATTTGAAGAACAAACGGCATACAAAGTAAACATCAAAATATCAGGGGCCAATACCCATAACTATACAACAAACCAGAGCCTATGCATTAACCTTATTTGCCGAGAAAGGGACACAGAATGTTCCATATATTTTAATTCCCATAACTATACAACAAACCAGAGCCTATGCATTAACCTTATTTGCCGAGAAAGGGACACGGAATGTTCTATCTATTTTAATTTCTGCAGTCAAAAATTTCTAACCTGAGCTCTATTGCCAAATAGAGCTCATAATCACCCGTGACCCTACCGCTTACGTAAAGAAAATGTAGCCGTAGTCAACTTCATTTATCCAACGACAGTTTGTTGTGAAGAATTAGGAACACTGATGCTAACAAAACTTCAGGCAAGCCATTGTTGTCAATACCAGAATATTTTGCTCAGGCTACAGTGAAACACAGCATTCTACCATGTCACATACGAAACATCACCCCTGAAAAAATTAGTTATCTTACACTTCATCAGAACAAAATAGAATATCATTGTTGTCAATACCAGAATATTTTGCTCAGGCTACAGAGAAACACAGCATTCTACCATGCCACATACGAAACATCACCCCTGAAAAAATTAGTTATCTTACACTTCATCAGAACAAAATAGAATATCACATTCTGTAACAGTAGTCAGACAAGGTTAACATTTCTTTTCTTCTACTTGGTCTGCAATCTCTAAATGTTTAAAGTAACATTTAATTGGCAGCTGCAACCTTTTACTCAGATATCAGTATTATGCAAAGTGAAGGAATGCAACAAAGAACACCTTTGCACCTTCATCTTGCACACACCCCTCGTAGACTGCATTTTAATATAACAGCAACAGATCATCTCAACTTTGGCACTGCAATGAGGGATTGATAAAAAGACAAAAATAATCGTTTTAAAGAACACATCTCTAACATTACTTTCTGAGATTTGACCTTCTTTCCAAGCACATTGGCTTCGGGCCATTAAATCAAAATAGATAATACTGTTAGATTGAAGGCAATTTTTACAAGTTACAACATCTTGCTCCATCCAATAATTAGTTGATGCAGTATGAAGATAATGGATACAGCCAAAATTAGCCCCTGCAATGTTTGTCCAAGTATAGACTAGAGACAGGAAGAGTCCCTCAATTTTATAACATTTCAAGAATGCAGTCAAAACTGACACCTGAAACTCTGAGATTCTTTTACCATTCTACTACCAAATCCCTTGGTTCAAACTTCATATGCCTAAGATGCCCACGTACCATTAAATTTTGCCGTCTTGTCAACTTTTCTTGACAACCAATCGCTTGCATCTTTCTAAAACAACCCATCAAGTAGGGTATATATCCCCACGGTTCTTTACCAGCTATCCTCGAGGGTTATATCTATATATATATATATATAACAGATAAAAGACCAGATATTTATGGGTTCAAAATGTCAAGTTCTTAAAAAATAAGAAAATGGAAAAAATGAGTAGTCTCTAAATCTTTGGATATGTTAAGCTACCATTTGCTGATCCAAATGCATCTGCTGCTCAGCCCAAGCACCCAGCACTGCATTATTCATGTTTTCTGTCTGTCTGTTTCTTAAGGCTTCTAGAGCGAAACCTACAGTGCATCCCTCCACAGAATCAACTGGATTTTCTTTCACCGTGGTTTGAACCCAAGACAAATCTGGCTCATTTGAGGTTCGGAAGCCAAATGAAGCTGATTTCCTAAATTTATTGAGTTCTCCCTTTTGAACCCCCCAGTTTGCTTTACCCGTAGGAGAACCCCAATCTGCCAAAGATGGTAAAGATGCATGAGCGCCTAAATCACGGGAACTATAGCTCCGGAGATCCCTCTGTGCAAATGAAGCAGATCTTGATTTCATAGCAGCCATCAAAGCTGGTGATAAAACAGACCCATTAGAAGTCTGTCGCTCCAAATCCAAACCAAGAGATGGCAGACGGTGTGATGGCTGAACTGGAGAGTGCAAATGGCTGTTTCCTTGACCACCTATTGCACCTTGCTGCATTTGATGTATCTGAGAAATCTGATTACTAATTGGTGTTTGCACCTGAGGCTGAACTTGAGCTGCCTTGTGTGACTGAATTTGAGAACTTATCTGAGAAAACACGGAAGGTTCAAGGCATGGTCCCCTAGGAGACATCTCAGAAGCAAATAGATCCTCAAGATTAACTGGAGCAATACTACTGCCATGACTCTTGTATTTTCCAGACCTCAACAAGGTGTTTCCAGATCCTGAAAGAGAAGCAAAATCATTTATAAGTTGCCCTTCACAATCCGAATCTAAGGTCAATTCCTCAAGAGGTACATCTCTGGCATTAAGTGATGCTCGGAGGCGACTAGCTTGAAGACCAACTTGAAGACTGCCACCGGGAAGATGCAATGTTGGTACACTAGGTTGTGGCCAGGTTCCACCAAATGATGAATGAGTTAATGAGTTTGCTGATGATGAAGAGGGAGACATTGGGGGGGTGGATAAGCCCCCCTGAGGAGGATTTGAAGGCGAAAGAGAAGACATCACGAAAACAGGAGACGGTGAGCCTAGTGTAAGGGGGCTCATGGTTGAATTCATATCCAATGAAGACGAAGCTCGGGGTGACGGAACAGCTGATCCAGTAAATCCAGACAAAGGACGCAACTCCTCAGGTTTGTGTGCAAAAAAAACACACCCTTCTTGTACAATTTGTTTCATCTTTGCATAACCGAGTTCGATATTGAGCAGGGTGCAACCAACACTCAAAAACACCATGTGCAAACTCACACAGATCACCACGTCTACAAGTCCCTTTCCTGAACTCTGGACAAGGAACAGAAGTATAGTGATACTTTCGAGGATCTCGTCTTCTGGCATTTTCTCCAGGGTGCACAAATGGGCACTCAGTCCAATCATGAGAATAAGCTCTAGAACAAGGTCTCACTTTGAAAGAATACATTCGAAACTCATCAGTGCTATACACGCCATTCTTTATGTCTGGAAGAGAAGGATCCACAGGATACTCTCTCTTTTCAATACCATCAGCACAATTCCTTGATGCCTCGGAAATCTTCGCACATGACATCAACACTTTTGGACTTTGTGGTTCAAAAGATGACGAGAGATGTGGCAACGAACCCAGACTATTGGACCCTCGTCCAGACAAATCAGTATTGCCATACTCTGAAACTCTACTAAGAACCTTTGTCCAAGCCCCTGCCCTGCTATGATATTCTGCTTTTAGCATATTGTTCAATATGACCTTCGCATTAAAGAGCTTCGGGGAAACCACAATCACATCTACAGGCCTCCTTCCATGAGCATCCAAACAATTAACATCTGCGTCTGACTGAAGCAATAACCTCACGGCTTCAACGGCAAAACTAGACCCTCCTGCAGCAGCACAATGTAGAGCAGTGCTCCTGTCGGACCCACATTTTAAATTAACATCTATTCCACAAGTCGCATAAGCAGATAATATATAAGACAATACATCCATGCTACCAAAAAGGGCAGCAATCATCAGAGGAGTCCTCTGCTCCAAACCCATCTGTTTGGAACCATTTTGACGCCCATACCAAAAACTAATCTCATCAATCGCTGAGCCATCTTCCTCAACAGCTTGCTTAAATCCAATCAGGTCATTATTTGCAGCTAGTTCAAGGAGAATCGAGAAACATTTTTGAGTTTCCTTCATTTTGCTCAGTTGTTTCTCAGCAAGTACAACTTTTCCATTATCTTCATTGTTCTCGCTGACTTTTGAATGCTCTGGTGCTCCACACATGCTTTCTTTAAATTGATATATTAAGAAATACAGTCCCAAGACCTACATAAAGCACAAAATGTTGTCAGGATGCCAATTTTAAGATTTCACAATTATGTTTTCAAAGTAATCTTATACTAGAGTCTAGACAATAGTATAACAGATTCACAGAACTGAATGTGAGAATTAATAAAACATAACCTAGCTATGGGGAGGGAGTTCATTGACTGGAATGCTAGATAACATAACCGAGGAATTCTGTGTTGATCCAGCTACAGAGGGTGGGGTCCCCAGCCAGTTATACATGAAGTTTACTTGACCTAACCAGTTGTATGAATCCACCTTAAGGAAATTGATAATAAAATTTTCAGACCATAAACCAATCCATTCACTTGCATATTGCACTTTTGACTTAAAATAGCCAACCCATTGAGCCCACACTGGAACTCTCGGTTTGAGAAATCAGCCCCCAAAGGGGGGAAAGTGCATTAAACCAAGATACTTTAACATTTGAAGTCAATATATCCAGCATTAGAAACATCAATCGAAAAGAAAAAAAAAAAGAAAAAAAACTCAACCGTCAGAAGTGCCTAATATTCGTTCACAGTAATCACAAGAGGGTTTAGATTCACGAAACCATCAAAAAGATTTAAAATTCCTTGACTGGGAAAGAGTGGCAATCTCATACCAAATAATCAAAGCTTAACAGAAATCCAGGCAATCTATTTTCCAGGCATTCTATTAACAAATTCAATTAAACTTTAATAGCTCACAAGCGTAAACATTAAACTGCATTCCATGCTACATTACCCGTACAACTTATATTTATAGTTTCCAGTCACTGGACCTACCCTCTTCAATTCTACGCAAAAGACTAAAAAGTTTTAACTGGACATAGAAAGGCCATCAAGATCACCTGCCTCACTTTTATGATCCCGAGCAGCATCCAATGCATGCAGGGAGAAAAGCAACAGAGAGTGCAAGCAACAGTCAGACCTCATGGCTACATAACTGCAACTACGCTCTAGCCTATAGAAAAAACATTTTCTTAATAATATTCATGACGACGATCAATCATCAAACCTACCTAACCTTAATACTAATCATTAAATCACTAGGACTTAGGATAATGGTGAAACATATACATATAAGGCTCAAGCAAAACGAAGAACAGAAAATACTTGACCGTGAAAGGCTACATAACTGCAACTAAACTGTTTCGTGTAGAAAATTGTATCATCACCATCCCCCTACCTAACCTTAATACTATTGTGACCGAGGCCAACAACAAAACATACACCAGATAATCAAAGAACAAAAATTACTTAACGGGGTGCAGGAAAAGAATGCAGAAGCAATAATTAACAAAGTAAAGAACTAATGTTAAAAGAACGAGAAATGAGCATCATTTTACAACTAACCTCGCTTAGTATTTAATTTAAAACCATTTTGGCTTGTATAATATGATGGAAATGCCAAAAATGATCCGAGCAAGGCTGGACGAATAGTAATTGACAATGGGAGGAGAGGACCAATTCAAACCTATGATTTTGATATTGGTCAGGGAACCAATATCAACTGTGAGATTATAGATTTGGATCAACACCATACTTTACCAGGTAAAAACTTGAAAAATACCTTAACTTGTAAATTTGGAGTTAAACGAATCTGACATACGCTTTCAGAAATGGTGCAGCAACCAATAACAAATCTGAACTTAAAAAGACTTGGCTCAGGGCCTCGCTTTAGGAAAAAGCCTGAAAATATGTAAACTTCTTATTTTGGAATATTTTCATTTCAACAATAGATTTAATCACCAAAAGCGCAGGGGTGCAAGTGTCAACATCTGTTCAAAGAAATCAAGTAAATCATTATGAAAAGGAGAATGAGCAGGTTGGTAGACACGAGGGCTAATGAACCCTGGGTATGATAACACAGGGATAAACCTAATGGCCTTTAAAGACTAGACCAAAGATTCAGATCGAGCTACTGGCAGGAGTGCAGAATAGTAATGATGAATCGTGGCATT
Source organism: Pinus tabuliformis (assembly GCA_031772625.1). NCBI lineage: Eukaryota > Viridiplantae > Streptophyta > Pinopsida > Pinales > Pinaceae > Pinus > Pinus tabuliformis. The sequence goes on from CM062809.1 coordinate 366,199,352, forward strand.
TCCGAAAATAAGGATATTCAAAATATCAACGATGAAAAGGTCACTTTGTTGTGTTATAATGACCTCTAAAGATTAGACGAGATCCAGACTGAGCTTCTGAGAGTGTAGAATAGTAATAATGAATTGTTGCATTTTTGGAAGTAAGAGATAATCACAATATCATTGAGGATCACATCAACTTTTTGCATTATAATGACGTAAGGATCATACCTGCACCAAAAAAAAACCAGTAACTTTGCACAAGAATCAAAGAGCATAGGAACATCTACCCCACTTATATCACAAATCATGAAAATCCAGTTCATTGTAGCCTTGTAGGGGTATACCTACCATAAATTACCAGTTTCGCAAAATGAAACCCAAATAACAGAAAACATATTGGTTGAAAGTTGAAACTGAAATTTTATTTAATAGTGTCTTAAAAAACTCTGTTTCAAAGTTCAAAGTTCAGACTACCAACTTTTACAAACTTGTACTCCCTAAGGAAAGCTTGAGAGGAAAAATGAACATCCAAATTTCAGACAGCATGACATGTGATTATAGATATCAAGTTTAAATATAAAAGCAACAGGAATTCATATTCTCATCAACATAAGATACTAACAGACCAAATCCAAAACAGTAAATAAAGTACCAAATCCATTTAGTGTGGCAATTGCTCTTAATATAGCCAAGTGTTGAAACAGACCTTAAAACAAATTCATAAATTCTCGAAAACAAACTGTTTACCCAGAGTAGTGCTTCTTCATTATCATCGGGCTTAAATGCAACTAAGATACCCATTAAAATGAATCAGTCAATCTGTTGGTGAAACGAAAATAAAATACTAATAAGTTGCATGGAAGGAAGCACAAATGGGTGCTCCTGTTCAGTTATGAGATGCAAAACTTGAGCCCTGTGTACAGTCAGGTAAATCCCATGGGGATCGAGGTATGGGGATTTACCAGACGAATAAGCAAGGGTGCTGTGCTATTCATTCTTCAACCAACTTGAGACATTAAATTGGAAGAACTTTCCCATGGTCGCGGTTGGGAACCCCCTGGCTCATGCTACCAAATTTTACAAATTCATCCAGAATTTAATTACAAGCCTGTCAAACATGGACTCAGGAATGACTCAATACGACTGTCACCAGGGAGCAACTCGGGTATAAATCAGAATAAATCAAATTAACCTAGAGTAAGTCAGAATAACTCGGTATCAGGCATGGCAGCCATCCCGTACCTAGTTGCAAACTTGGCAAACTCAAAACTCGGTAATGACTTATAAGACAGCCACTAGGAGTGACTTGAAAAACTCTGCAATTAAGAAAGAATAGCTCACCAATAACTGAGAAAATAACTTGAATAACTTGGCTTGATTCAGCAAAAGACTCATAATAACTCGACACCACAGTTGGGCAATCTCGTCAAATTTGGTGGGTCAGCTGAATAGGCACCAAACTCAGCTGGCCAGCCAACTTCAGAAACTCACAAGTCAATCAGGCCAACCTAGAGGGTATAATAACATTGACATTGTTATTGCTAGACTGTTCTTCTCATAGTTATTGGTATGAATTCAATATGCTCTAACTGCCAAAACATTCACAACCTCTAACTCACAAAACAAAAACAAAAAACAACCTCTAACTCACAAAACAAAAACAAAAAACTATACTAAAACGTGACCACGCCAATCAGCCGTAACGAAATAATATTGTACAGCCAGTTGTCGTTGAACCACCAAAATTCACAGAATCCAACACAAAAATACAAAAATAGCCAACAGGGTATTGGTCCACTATCCTGTGAATCCATCTTGCTTTGCCTGCCAACTTCTGACTTAAAAAAACAAAATCTGAAACGTAACCACCCATTAGTAGTACTCCAAACAAAAACTTTTACCATATAACCACTTGGCGTTAAACCACCAAATTTCACAAACAACAACACAAAAATTAGCGAACAGGGCATGGGTCCACTATCGCTGTGAATTCATCCTCTTTTGCCAGCCAAACCTTAGAAGACGAACTCAAAAAGAACAAAAGCTAAAACGTGAACACCCAAATCAGTAGTTCTGTACATACAATTTCGTTATATGGCAAACTGTCGTTAAACCACCAGACTAAACAAACGCCAACATAAATTTACAAAAATTAGCCAAACGTTATAAATTTACATAAATTGGTACACTATCATGCGTTGCCTGCCAAACATTATCCGCCTCTAACTCAAAACAGAACAAAAACTAAAATACGCCCACCTCCATCAGTGGTAGCGTAATAACATTTTCACTATCTAGTAAGTTGTCGTTAAACCACCAAATTTCAGAAACACCAACAGAAAGGTACAAAAATTAGCCAACGGGGCAGTGGATCACTATCGCTCTAAATCGATTCTGCTTTTCCTGCCAAACAATTACAACCCAGTAGTACTGTAATAACATTTTTAATATAAAGTCAATTGTCGTTGAACCACCGAATTTCACAATCACAAACACTAACAGCCCAGTACTACTGCAATAACATTTTCATTATATCGCCTATTGTCGTTAAAACACCAAATTTCACAAACACGAACACAAAAGTAACAGGGCATTGGTTCACTCTTAAGCTGAGCGAGTGTTAGGCCATCCACCAGGGCTCCATTCTTGCTGTCGTTTGACCAGGGTTCCATTCTTGCTGTTGTTTGCCCAACTTGTATGGCAGAAGCAGACATCCATACATGTAGGGCTTGACTTCTCATCAGGGTATACATAAATGCAAACACATGGGATTTTACTGTTCACTTTGTTAAGGAGAAAGTGATTTGGACGGTACCACAGGACATAAAAAATCACAGCCAGATGAACAACAATGATCAAAAACCAAAAGCAAACAGTACAAACCTCCCAAAGTTGTGAAAAAATGAATATCTAATAAATCTAAAGTTACACGTTATACATCTTATCCCGGAGAATCACAGCCTCAAATCAAATTCATGGGTTAAAAATGTGTCCGAGGGTTGCTGCCGGGCTCAATTCTATTATAATAGATGCCCGTCGGAGTTTCCACTGATGCCAAAGAAAGCAAAAGATAAATATAAACATTAAAAATTCAAAAAAATTGACATAAATAACGCATATTTATTCTGTTTAATTACAGTGAAAACGTACGACCGAAAACATAAAACGCACACAGCGCAACACAGTCATTTCAAATAGCAGCCAGGCAAAACCCAACACTGCCGAATTTTACACAGAAAAACCCTGACCATACTGAAAATATATATATATATCTATATATATATATATATATATATATATAACTAAATTTGACTTTAATGAACACAGGAACCTGCCAGTATTACCGGAACCCAGAAAGCTCAACTGAAACTTTCAAATTTCATCTGGAAACAAATACAGAGAGGCAAAATGCATGAAACCCTCAAATCCCAGAACCCATAAACCGAAGGCGCGTCATAAATTGAAACGAACTTTTACTAATCCCGAAAACTGAACCCATTTTGTTGCACTGAAATCAATAATCCGACATTCCCAAGGCATGATTAGAAAGTAAAGCAATTGAAAAGAGCCAGTGTAGAGTGCTAGTGAGTGCTCACCGGATGCAGAGATGAATCGTACGCTACTGCTGGCCTCTCCTCGTGAAACCGCCCAGTAAGAAGAGAAGTAGGATCGCAGCTTTTGTAGATCAAGAAAGGGAAAGAACCAAGAAGAAGCTGTCTGGCTGCCTCTCTGTCTGGCAATGAAGCGAGGAAAGAATGACGAATGTGCAGGGAAGTAAACGCGTAGCCCACGCGGTCAACAAAATCAAATATAAAAATCTTGAATATACCACCACACCCACCCTAGGTTTAGTAGCTTAACCCTGACGGTATTGAAGGTCCAGCATTGCAATGTCGGCCCTCACAAATCAATAGGAATTCACTTGAAATTCAAAAGCCAGTATTACGGCATGCCGAAACCCTCGCCGGCGACGGGAAAACGCCGCGTCGTGGAGCCCACAGTGCGTCAAATGAAGCGAGATGCGGAGACATAGCCGTCCCGTCTCTCGGATCAGCGGCGCCGACCTGAGCCCGGTGGTGGACCGCGCGCCCGCCCGCCTTTGGCTGCCGGGTTTTGGAAAGTGAGGGCTGCGGAATCTGGTGACTAGTCAAACCGAGTTAAATTAAATAGGGAAGGCTGACGCGGATTGAAAGGTATTGTTTGGTCAAATATGATGATGATGATAAGAATATCGCCTTTGGCTTTTTGATAAGGTTTATCAACACTTTCAATTATTTGCCCATGTGGGTCTCCTCGTGAACACAAACGTCGCACGTAGCAAACCAAGCAGTAGTTTGATATGGGGTACTAAGATGGTTATGTACTCAGTGAGTGAGTTGTTTCAATTCGGAATTTGAAAGTAGAAATAGATTTAGCACTTTCAAAAATTGTTAGACGTAGCAAATTAATATGGTTTTGAAAGTAGAAATAGATTCAACATCCTAGAAAATTAATAGAGTTTAAGCTTCTATGATCCATATCAAGTTAAGAAAGATTCTTCGGCGAAAATCTCATGGAATATCATTTGTCGACGCGTTTCGAACCAACTAGTGTGGTTCATCGTCAGGACAAGTTGAAGCAACAGATCCAGCCTAGCATGATAAATAGTTTGAGCAGAGACTCCATGCTAGGCTGGATCTGTTGCTTCAACTTGTCCTGACGATGAACCACACTAGTTGGTTCGAAACGCGTCGACAAATGATATTCCATGTGATTTTCGCCGAAGAATCTTTCTTAATCCTAGAAAATTTTTAGACGTAGCAAACCAAGGAGTTTGATATGGATACTTAGATTGTTATGTTTTCGGTTAGTTGTTCCAATTCACATTTTTGCATAAAAATAGATTCAGCACCCTCAAAAATCCCTAGAGCACTTAAAATTCTATAGTTTGATAGTTGTAATTTGGATTTCCAAAAATTTCAATAGGATTTTTCCAAAAACGTGTCTGAAAAATCTATATTTTCAAAGCAAAATTGTTGCCTAGTAAGACTACTCTGTCACATTTATATGGGCGTTGCCTAATGAGGAATTGCTATTTAAACTTACTCTCATTTATATGTATTTTCATAATTTTATGAAAAAGTGAATGATTAAGTTGTTTTAAAATTGGTTAAAAGTTCAAGGATTGAGTTTCATGGATAAGAATTGAGGTTTCACTGGAATCAGAGGTTGTTTATTTTGCAATATCTTGATTTAGAAGTGTTCCAATCTGGATTATGAAGGTAGAAATAGATTCAATGCCTTCAAAAACCCCTTAGAGCATCTAAAATTCTACAGTTTAACAGTGGTAACCGGATTTCCAAAAATTTCAATCAGATTTTTCAATAACTTGTCAGAAAAATATATACTTTCAAGGTGAAATTGTCGCCTATTTAGACTTACTCTCATTTATATGTATTTTTATAATTTTAAGAAAAACTGAATTATTAATTTGTTTTAAAATTGCTTAAAGTTCAAGGATTGAGTTTCATGGATAAGAATTGAGGTTTCACTGAAATCAAAGGTTGTTTATTTTGCAATATCTTGAAGGTAGAAATAGATTCAATGCCCTCAAAAACCCCTTAGGGCACCTAAAATTCTATAGTTTGACAATTGTAACCTGGATTTCCAAAAATTTCAATCAAAGTTTTCAAAAATTTGTTAGAAAATATATATTTTCGGGGTGAAATTTCCGCCTATTTAGACTTACTCCCATTTATATGTATTTTGATAATTTTAAGAAAAATTGAATTATTAATTTGTTTTAAAATTGGTTAAAAGTTTAAGGATTGAGTTCCATGGATAAGAATTGAGGTTTCACTGAAATCAGAGGTTGTTTATTTTGCAATATCTAGATTTTGAAGATATAAATAGATTCAGCAACCTCAAAAACCCCAGGGCACCTAAAATTTTATAGTTTGACAGTTGTAACCTGGATTTTCAAAAAATTCAATCGAAGTTTTCAAAAACTTGTCAGGAAAAAAAATAAATCTATATTTTCAGGGCAAAATTGTCACCTATTTAGACTTACTCTCATGTATATTTATTTTGATAATTTTATGAAAAAGTGAATGATTAAGTTGTTTTAAAATTGATTAAAAGTTCAAGGATTGAGGTTCATGGATAAGGAGACCTCAATTTTTCAACATAACTCCAACAAAAATTAGAGACAAAAATGTTGGGAAAAGCAAGGTACGGTACTCAAATTGTTTTGTTTTCAGTGAGTCATGTTTTTTCCGAAAAGAGTCGCATTTATATGTGTTTTGATATTTTTATGAAAAATGGTGATTTAAGTTGTTTTAAAATTGGTTAAAATTTCAAGAATTGAGTTTCATGGACAAAAATGGGCAAATTTTTGACATAATTCCAATTGAATTTAAAGGAAAAATTCTTAGAAAAAGCAAAGTACTTTCAATGCCATGAATCCCACAATCACACACAATTGCATTGGTTCACTATTTCAATTGACTTTGTTATTTAGTAGTGTTGCAAAATAAAAGTAAATGCTTGATATATTTGCAATGTGATACTCGTTGACCTATTTTGCAAATTAAAAGCAAATATTTGGTGCATAGTTTTATTGCATTGTGGTACCTAGTTATAGAAAGGTTTGTCATGCATTAATTAGTTAAAAGTTCAAGGATTGAGTTTCATAGATAAAGAGAGCCCAAATTTCCGACATAATTCCAACTAAAATTAGAGACAAATTTGTTAGGAAAAGCAAGGTACAATACTCATATTGTTATGTTTCAATGAGTCTTGTTTTCTAGGCAAGAGTCACATTTATATGTATTTTGATATTTTTATGAAAATTTGATGATTTAAGTTGTTTTAAAGTTGGTTAAAATTTCAAAGATTGAATTTCATGGACAAAGAGAGCTCAAATTTTTGACATAATTCCAAACTCAATTTAGAGACAAATTGTTGGGAAAATCAAGGTAATTTTAGCGCTGTGTATCCCACACTCACACATAATGGCATTTGGTTCACTATTCCAGTGGATTTTGTTATTTGGTTTTTGTCTCTTAGTGCGCGCATTGCAAATTAGTAAATACTTCATAGATTGTTTTATTGCAATGAATACTTGTTGACTTATGTTATAAATTAAAAGCAAATATTTGGTACATAGTTTTATTGCAGTGTGGTACCTGGTTATAGAATGGTTTGGCATGCATTGTTACTTAAAGGTAAGTGATGTCATATAAGATTTTGGTTCACTAATTTAGTAAGATTTGATATGTGGTTTTAGTCTCCTAACTTGCACTATAAGTTAAAAAATATATATTTAGTACATAGTTTTGTTATATTATGGTACTTGTTATAGGGCAGCTTATCATGAACTATAAATTAAAGGTAAGTGATGTCATATAAGAATAAGTTGTCTAATTTGATATTTATTAACCTATTGCATTAATATAATGGTCATGTGTTTTGTAATTTACATCCATTTTCAATCTCTAAATATAGTCATGATTGATAATACATGGTTTTCAAGATACAAAATGTATGATTGATGAGAATATTTTATAATAACAACACGTTATAATAATAAAATCAATAAATGAAAAATGATGTTATTCACCATTAATTCAAAATTTTAATTGCTTAATTTTAAATTAACAAATAAGATATGATATTTTTCAACAACCTAAAAAACATGTTAGAGATCTAAAAACACATATTTGAGATCCTCTTAAAATATCTACAAACACGAAAAAAAAATCCCCAAAATAAAATTAAAAAACACTCAATTCATCTACCCTATAAATTTCTCAAAATATAAAAAATGTCATTACAATTTAATTTCAATATGCTTTTCAAATTACTAAATCATCCCAACACAATCACTCTTTTGATTCTCCATATTCCCCTTTTCATTGACAATGCTTTTTCTATAATGTTATTAATACTCATATGGTCCCAGTGACCATTATAACTTTAAGTAATTTTTGGGTTGCAATTCGCAGTATAGTGGGCCATTCCATTATGAAGGTTAGAGAATAAATTTATATATTTTCAATTTAATAGTTGTTGGCTATCCATGTCCTTGACTAAAAGGATTGTAAATATTTATTATTTTTTTAAGTTTTATGTATTAAAAAGTAAAGATTTTTTAAGAGTTATTTCATACTAAAAGTCATTTGTAAAGTGGACTAAAAGATATATTAAAAAACTATTATATTTATATTATTTACAATGAAAATATACATAAAAGGATTATATAACAAGACTTTGTAAAGTATGTTCAAAAAATGAGATTGACATTTTAAAACAACAAAGCACTCTATCAAAAAAGATTTAGGTAATCTACAACAAATTATATTTACACAAAAACCCTTAACAATAAACAAAATTTTAAAATACATATAATATTGGATGATACTAAATTGATTGTAGGCTTCTTTGAAATGCATGAAGTTTTTGAACCATATTGTTTATTTGTTTTGTCCTCCCTATCATTTATTGACATGATAAACAACCTAGTCATTGAGTGGGTTGTGGAGTTGATTCTAACCAAGCCAATATTTGTTTTTCTAAGAGATCCACATTCAACATGCAATTCCTTGATTTAATGCTTCTGATGGTGAAGGGTTTCCATAAAAAAATTGTGACCTCAATGTCCCTATAAGTTTCCTTGAATCACATTTTGTCTCAGAATGGTGTTATTTAGGTTTTGTCACCAATAATGTAGGCATCATGCCTTCTTAAAATTCTTTAAATTTCAAAGGTCTCATACAAAGAGCATCATCCATTATGCCCATGTTCCATCATGGGCTCCCAACTCAACCCCAAAATTAGCCATATTTTGCTACTAGCAACATAAAATTCAAAATCTTTGAAAGTACTATCCTGCATTCGAACAAGGTCATAACAAAGTGCGAAAAACTTGCCTTTAGCTAAGGATGGTTCCATTAATACTAAGTCGAAAGAAAAACAACCGCACAGAGAATTGCATGAACTAGAGGGCACAAAAGTTAAAGAAGCCACAAATGTTATTTACCACTGAATTCAATATTCAATAGCTTAACTATAAATTAATAATATGTGACCTTTTTCAACAACCTACAATATATATCACATATCCCCCCTAAATATCTAAAAAAAAATCCACAAAGTTGAGTTAAAAATCACTCAACTAATCTACCCTTTAATGGCATTCATTGTGAATTGAGATTAGATTTCTTGAAGAATAAGTTTCTTGAGATATAGAGGATGTCCTTACATTTTGATCTCAATATGGTTTTGAAATCGCTAAATCATCACCAACATAACCATTACTTTGATTTTATATTTTTGTTTTCATTAACAATATTATTTTTATAATGTTCTTAGTTAATTCCTTTATTTTAATTTTCACATGGTTCTTAGTTATTTTAATGTTCACATAGTTCTCAGTTATCATTATGACCATCATTGGTTTTTGTGTTGAGATTGTGATTAAGGTGAGTTAGTATATTATCAATGTCATCGAATAACTCCATATATTTTCAATATTATCACTGTTTGAAATCCTTGTATTTGATTAAAAAGATTGCCAATAATTGTAACATTTTGTAATTTATGTGTATCAAAATTATATAGCCTTCTTACTCATTCCATATTAAAACTATTTATAAAATTGAACCCCTTCTTTTCTTTTTTAAAACGAAAAAAATATTATATTTGTATTAGAAAATTGTTGTGATTAGTGTCAGGATGGTTGGAGAAGGAAGGAGTATGGAGGCCACATAAAACATTAGGATATGGTTCATCTGCAATTTTTTGCCATGTGTCGTCGTTGGGCATGAACTTAAGGCATAATGTGAAGGTGCAAAATAGAATGGAGATGAAGAGCTCAATAATCTCCATAGCGATGGATGATGGATGTTTATGGTTTTGTTTGTTAATGAATGGTCTTTCCCCCATGATAGATAGTCTATGGCTTTTGAGGGTGAGTGATGGCACAGTCCTATGAAATCTACTCATGACTGGGCTCTTCGCACAACTAACGACAAGGTACATAGATTGAACATGGGTCTCATAATTTGTATTATTGTCAACTGTCAGGCAAGTTTGTGGTGGTTACAATGGGTAAGCCCAACAAGGTTGAGGTCTTAAGACCCTTTTCTTTCAACTCGCCGCTCATATGTTTACACAAGCCTGATGGAATTGTGGTCTACAAAGAGTTGTCACCTATGCATAGAAGTAACACGTTTACACAAGGAAATTCCCCTCGATTTCATATTTTTGAGCTGAAAAAGGATTAGAAGAGTCGAATCAGGGAAGCTATCAAATCTTCATTAAAAATATAAATGGGATGTCCTCCTTATTATGGATCGAGAATTCAGACTCGATAAAAAAACTTAAAGCACTGCATTGAAATCGAGATGGGAATCGCTGCATATACTCAGTGCTTGCCTTTTGATGGGGAGACGCTTCAATATTTCTCCCAAATGAAAAACTACTACATCTCAAGGAACTCTGCCATAATCTTGAACTTGAGGCTATGAGGAAGAGCTCTAGGACCCAAAAACTCTAGGGTATTTGCCTCCTACAAGGATGCAGCACAAGGAACGACTTCTAATCCAATAGATTGACATCAATACCTCTTAATGCCCTACATTGTAGAACAAATGAAACAGATGCCTACCATGGAGGTTAATCTTCAAGAGGTAAACTACATTTTTTTTGCTCTCCAATCCAAAGTTGTATTTTGTCGTTTCAATGGTTTATGGCCTAAATATGATGCTTTAAATAAATGGGTTTTCTCATCCTGGACCCCCAATTATGATATATATTTATGTTCCAAAGGTTTTTCTATTGTCTTATTTGAAACTCGGGAAGACCTGGAGAAGGTCACGAGTTATAAAGTTAAAAGTTAAATGATGTCACAACTTACAAAGTTACTGAATTCCTTATATGGACTGTAATCATTCCTGTTTGAAAAAAAATGGTCAAAAGTTCAAGGATTGAGATTCATAGATAAAGAAAACTCAAATTTCAAACATAATTCCAACTGAAATTAGAGACAAAATGGTTGGGAAAAGCAAGGTACGAGACTCATATTGTTATGTTTTCAATGACTCTTGTTTTTTAGGCAAGAGCCACATTTATATGTATTTGGATATTTTATGAAAATTGATGATTTAAGTTGTTTTAAAATTGGTTAAAACTTGAAGGATTGAGTTTCATGGACAAAGAGAGTTCAAATTTTCGACATAATTCCAACTAAATTTAGAGACAAATTGTTGGGAAAAGCAAGGTACCAATGTTGTGCATCCCACACTCACTCACAATGGCATTTGGTTCAATATTCCAGTTGAATTTGTTATTTGGTTTTGGTCTCTCACTGTGTGCATTGCAAATTAAACGTAAATACTTGATCCATAGTTTTATTGCAATGTGATACTTGTTGAACTATGTTACAAATTAAAAGCAAATATTTGGTACATAGTTTTATTGCATTGTGGTGCCTAGTTATAGAATAGTTTGGCATGCATTGTTACTTAAAGATAAGTGATGTCATATAAGATTTTGGTTCACTATTTTGGTAAGGGTTGTTATGTGGTTTTAGTTTCCTAACGTGAACTACAAGTTAAAAGCAAATATTTAGTACATAGCTTTGTTGTATTATGGTACTTCTTATAGGATAGTTTATCATGAACTATAAATTAAAGGTAAGTGATGTCATATAAGAATTAGTTGTCTGATTTGATGTTTATTGAACTATTTCATTAATATAATGGTCATGTGTCTTGTAATCTATATCCATTTTCAATCACTTTAAATACGACCATGATTGACAATACATAATTCTCAAGATACAAAATGTATGAATAATGATAATATTTTACAATAACAAAATATTATAAATAATAACATTAATGAATAGAAGATTATGTTATCCACCATTAATTTAAAGATTTAATAATGTAATTTTAAATTAACAAACAAGACATGATTTTTTTAACAACCTATAAAACATATTGGAGATTCTCAACCACGAAAAGAAATTCACTGAGTGAAGTTAAGAAGCACTCAATTCATCTACCTTTAATGGCATTCATGGTAGAATGAAGATCTTAGATAACAAATGTCTCAAAATATAGGAAATGTCATTACGCAATCACTCTTTTGATTCTCCAAATTCCCATTTTCATTGACAATAATTTTTTTATAACGTTATTGATGCCCATATGGTCTCAGTTACCATTATAACTTTAAGTAATTTTTGGGTTGTAATTGGAATTATAGTGGAACTTTCCACCATGAATATTATAGAATAAATTTATATATTTTCAATGTTATAGTTGTTGGTCATCCATGTACTCGATTAAAAAGATGGTAAATATTCGTTACTCTTGGTAAGTTTTACGCATTAAAAAGTAAGGAGTTTTTTCAGGGTTATTTCATACTAAAAGTCATTTGTAAAATGGATTGCTTTTATTTTATTTTTTAATTATATATATATATATATATATATATATATAATAAATTTTTTAATTATATATATATATATATATATCTATTTATATATATATCTATTTATATATTTAGAACGAAAATATATGTAAAAGGATTATCTCATCAGACTTTGTAAAGTATGTCCAAAGAATGAGATTGGCCTTTTAAGACAACAAAGCACTTCTTCAAAAAGGATTTATGTAATCTAAAACAATACATATTTACACAAAAACTCTTAACAATGAATAAATTTTAAAATATATATAATATTGGATGATACTAAATTTATTGTAGGCTTCTTTCTATTGCACTTCATTTGTCATGAAGTTTTTCAATCACATTCAATATTTCCACATTGTCTTACTATTGTTGATTTGTTTTGTCCTCCTTATCCTTTGTTGACATAATAGACAACCTAGTCATTGAGTGGGTGGAGTTTATTTTAACCAAGCCAACATTTGTTTTTCTAAGAGATGCACATTCAACGTGCAATTCCTTGATTCAATGCTTCTAATGGTGAAGGGTTTCCATAAAAAGGGTGACCTCAATATCCCTATAAGCTTGGATCACATTTTGTCCGAGAATGGTGCTATTGAGGTTTTGTTACCAATAATGTAGGTGTAACACCCTCCTCCCACATCTACCCAAGTAATCTACCAACCAGGATAAACATGTGACAAAGAGTTACTATGATATGATTCAACTCCATATGTACCAGTTAAGGAAGTGGAACTAACAGAACATAGACAACCTGACCTTCTACACCTGCAATAGAACCCCCAGGAGCCATTCATCCCATCTAGGTGACTAGCCCCTGAGACAAACTGGCATTTTGTTGCATTAAACCCTTAGTTGCTCCCTTGACATGGGCATGCATGCGATTGGGACCCTCCAGTCGCTCCCACAGTGAGGCATGTGTGCGAATGGGGACTTTTCTAGGTAGTTTTGTGCCAACAACTTCTTTGCCACTTTTTCAAAGCCAAGAATTAGGCCACTGCCCATAACTCCATGAAACTTCCAGAAATGAAAAATAACATTGAAACAATGATACAAATGCAAATACTTGAACAAGGACTTGATTGGATCCCTACTAGCCATGACAGGCATTTTGTCAAATATGTCACAAATATGCATTCTACAAGTTTAAACAACAAGTTTGAGCGTAAGGGTGTCATACCTATCTGAGAATCACTAAGAAGCATTGGTGCCTCATCACAATAACTGCATTACCATCTATTAAGTCATATATTCATTGTACATTCGGTGATTAACCAAATATGATGAGAGCCATAGATTTCTTGGAGAACAAGTTTCTTGAGATATAAAGGATGTCCTTACATTTTGATCTCAATATGGTTTTGAAATCACTAAATCGTCATCAAGATAACCGCTACTTTGATTTTTATATTTTTTGTTTTCATTAACAATATTGTTTTTATAATGTTCTTAGTTAATTCCTTTATATTAATTTTCATATGATTCTTAGTTATTTTAATGTTCACATAGTTCTCAATTATCATTATGACCATCATTGGATTTTGTTTTGCGATTATGATTAAGGTGAGTTAGTCCATTATCAATGTCATCGAATAACTCCATATATTTTCAATATTATAATTGTTTGCAATCCTTGTATTTGATTAAAAATATTGCCAATAATTGTAACCTTTTGTAATTTATGTGTATCAAAATTATATAGCCTTCTTGCCCATTCCATATTAAAATTATTTATTAAAATGAACTCCTTATTTTCTTTTTTTTTAAATGGAAAAAGTTATATTTGTATTAGAAATTTGTTGTAATTAGTGTCGGGACAGTTGAAGAAGGAAGGAGTATGGAGGTTGCACAAAACATTAGGATTTGGTTCATTTGCAATTTTCCGCCATGCGTCACCGCTGGGCATGAGCTCAAGGCATACTATGAAGGCGCAAAACAAAATGGAGATGAAGAGCTCAATAATCTCCATAGAGATGGATGGTGGATGTTTATGGTTTTGTTTGTTGAGGAATGGTCACTCCCCCATGATAGATAGCCTATGGCTTTTGAGGGTGAGAAATGTCATAGTCCTATGAAATCTACTCATGATTGGGCTCTTCATGCAACTAATGGCAAGGTACACAGATTGAACATGGGTCTCATAGATTGTATTACTGACAACAATCAGGCAAGTTTGGGGTGGTTACAATGAGCAAGCCCAACAAGGTTGAGGTCTGAAAACCCTTTTCTTTCAACTCCCTACTCATACGTTTACAAAAGCCTAATGGAATTATGGTCTGCAAAGAGTTGTCGCATGTGCACAGAAGTAACACATATTTTTATTTTTTTAACAAGATCGGATAGTGGATATATTACCAAAAGTTGGGGTGGAGCAAGCTCCTATTACATTCAACTATAGGATAGATAGAAACTAAGCATTGAGAATGTGTTGGGAACGCAATCCCTTCTCCTGTGCTCGTATTCAAAAATTCATAGATTTTTGTAGCTATTCTAGAGTACTGCCTAACATATTGAATTACTAGTAAAGCAAATTTACATAACATTGATTCTCTTGTAATTTTTCATGGTTTGTAGACTGACTACTCCTGAGAGGGTTGTTTCTTCTTGTCATAGTGAACAGAGTTCTCGCCTTCTTGGCTCATGGTGGTGGTTTTGAAGTATGCCACTGCCTCCTCTAAATGCTTGCATTTATTTTTAAGAGCCATGATTTCTTCTTTCTGAATTTCCATGTTCCTCTTCTGATAGCTATACTCCATTCTCATTTCGAACATGATATCTTTCAGCGATTCTTGGAGTCTACTAATCATAAATTTATTCGCTTTGCATGCTGGACATGCATCATTCCTTGTTGCGTTTTCTATGGGGTTGAATTCCATTTGATTTTTTTTCCTTCTTTTTCGTTTTGAGCTGCTTGTTTTTCCTTATGTTGTTGTGATTCCTGTACCTTGTGTTGCCTGATGTGGTCCTTCTTCTACTGTTACTAGCTGCCTTCTAATCTTTCGCAGTGAAAGTCTTTGCTGCTTGCTGGAGAGAATGTAACTTGGCGATCCTAGGGAGATGGATAATAGATAGGGAGGGTTGAAACTAAGTGAGTGAGAGTAAACAGAGGGCGCAGGTACTTTCTAGTGGAGGAGAGAGCGAGATGAGAGGGATTGAGAAGACCGTAATTTGGCATTACTGGCATGGAACTGGCTGTGAACGTATTTGGAGTGAGGACGTTATGGAAGACAGGTGAGTGAGATTGGAGTAAGAGTGCTGGGCTTTTTTGATGATAGATGATACCGGAGCGCAATAGAGGAGTCGAGAGGGAGCTCAGTGTGGGTGAAAACGCATGAAGCAGAGCAGAGGTAGTATGGGGCAGATGAAGCATGCAAGTGTGTCTAGGATTGGAGCTGCGAGAGATAATGCATTTCCAGATGTGGTTAAAAAGGCTAAGAGTTATCCAGTACTTGTCCCTGATGAGATAGATTGCTGCAAATTTCATGTGTGCTTGATCATGATCGTCCTTGCTGCTAGAACACTTGATGTTTTTTTATTTCCCTTTATTTTTCCTCTGGAGTCTCGTGACCATCTGATTGTTTTTGCAGTGATATTTTTTTGTTGAAATCTTGTTGTCTTTTTTTTTAAGATTCATGTTTCTTAACCTATGGATGGACTTATGGAACATAGGTATAATATATCTCTTTGTTTTCTCGGGTGCTCCCTTCAGCTCTTTTAACTACTTGGTTAGCATAATGATCTGCCTGTTGATTGTGAGTTCTCAGTATATGTCTTAAAATCACATCTCCTGAGCCTTCTAAATTCTTCCTGATCCTCCTGTATACTATGTTAATGAATTCATTGCTGGGATTTTTGTCTCGAGCCATTGCCTCTATTATTATGGTTGAGTCTCCTATTATAATGGGTTCTTGTATCAATCTTTTTTTGATTAGTATTGTTCCCATTAGCAAACTATAAGCTTCAGCCTTATTGTTTGAAACTTCTCCATGTCCCCATTCATAAGTAACAATTTATTTCCCATTCGGATCAAAGATGATTCCTCCTGCCCATGCTTTCCCGGGATTATGTTTTGAAGCCCCATCAAAGTAAAAACAATGTCTTTTTTTATTTTTTTTTCCATGTTGTGAATTCTTCTCCACTCGGTCTAATTTTCCAGCTGTATGTTGGAGGTTTTTTCTTTTGTCCTATTTGACCGTTGTTATTTATTATGGATTTGTTGAGTCAATCTTTCTCTTCTTGTTGAAGAATGTTGTAGTATGTTGTTGTTGTTCCTTTAACATTTAGGATTTTAGAAGTTAAACCCCATGTTTTTGAGAGAATTTTCCCTATTCTTGGGGTCTGGATTTTGAAAATGCTTTTGTTTCTCGTCAACCAAATTTGCCAACATAGAACTGCTGGGATGCATTTCCAGATCCTCTGTATTGTCACTTTCTTCTTTGTTGTATATGGGTAGGCCTTCTCACTGACTTGGAGAAATTCCGGCAAAGGCTTTCCAAAATTTAGATTGATTTCAAGAGGACTTGTGAGCTGTTGCCAACACTCTTTGGCTAAGATGCAATCCCAGAATAAATGTTGTATAGTTTCTTCTGCCTGCATGCACATTAGACATCTAGAAGGACCTTGGAAGCCTTTTCTTTTAAGTTTTCACTAGTTAAGATCTTTCCTTTTAAGAGTGTCCAAGTGAAGATTTTGATCTTAGGCAGATTTTCAGATTTCCAAACTATCTTCTAGAGATCCCAATCTTGTTGGTTTGGTTGATCTTGTAAAATTTTGTATCCAGTCTCGACTTTGTATCTTCCTCCACTTGGGTCCCAAAGGAAGTCATATTCTTCATCATAGCTTATGGGTGTTTCCCCTTTAAGAAGCTGCCTTAGTTTGACCCATTTCACTTTCATATTTGCAGGGATTGTTAAGTTTTTCCATTCTTGCCAATCTCTCTAATT
Organism: Pinus tabuliformis; assembly: GCA_031772625.1. Lineage (NCBI taxonomy): Eukaryota > Viridiplantae > Streptophyta > Pinopsida > Pinales > Pinaceae > Pinus > Pinus tabuliformis. The sequence continues at coordinate 366,216,736 of CM062809.1, forward strand.
CCAAAGAGATATTGAGTGTAGAGTATTAAGGTCTTTTCCTCTCATCCATTTTTGAATGCCCTCAAGTTCTGAGTGAGTTTTTAAAGGTTCTTCCCCCATAATCCTATCATCCCAAATAGAAATTATTTTTCCGTTGCCTGGGATTTTAGAAATATGGTTGCTCATTAGATGGACTATCTTTTTAACGAGCTTCCAGACTTGAGTACACTGTCTTGATGGGATATTTCCATTCAGCAAACTTCTCCTAGAGTTGTCCATGTATTTTGAGGCGAGAGTTTTTTCCACTAGCTCTCTTTTCCTGTGATCAATCTCCATATTATTTTCATTCCTAGGGCAGCTTTCATGAGACTAGGTAGCCGTATTGATAAGCCTACTTGTTCATATGGTAGTACTACTTGTTCCCACCTAACCAAACTAAATTTTTGTTTTCTTGCTTCCCTCCGTGCCATAGAAAGCCTCTTAGAATTAACTCCATTTGTTTGTGAGCACTTGCTGGAGCCAAGATTATTTCATATTGGTAGATTGGGAGTGTTGTCAGAAGTGTTTTTATTAATATCACCCTCCCTGCCATATTTAGCCACATCATCCCCCAGCTCTGGATTTTGTTTTTCATTTTTTCAATCTGTTTGGTCCATAGTTCTGCCTTCATGTTTTCTTTGGAGATAGGTAGTCCTAGATAAAAGAAATGAGTCCATTTTTCCTGTATGGGGATGTCTAGGATTTGTGAAATACTTTGCATGGTTCTGGGAGAAGTGTTCTAGCCATATATTCTGCATTTTGTGTTGTTTAAGAGCCCATCTGAAGCCTATAGGAAATCATCCAATATTCTTTTGAATCTTCTTTTAATTATTGTAGAGGCCCCTACCAATAGTAGTGTGTCATTCGCAAACAAGGAATGGTTTATCCTCTTGCTATTTGAAGCCCAGTAATATTTCTTTCTTTTCTTTGTTTTTCCAATGTTTTGCTTAGAGTTTCTGCCATTATAATATATAGGAAGGGGGAGAGTGGACGTCCTTGTCTGAGGCCTCTTGTGCTTTGAAAAAAATCACTAGGCCTTCCATTTATGAGAGGTGCAATCCATGGAGTTGTGATGCAAGCTTGAATGACCTCTATTATTTCTTTAGAGAATCCAAGTTTTTTAGCATTACCACTAGATAAGGGAGGCTGACCCTGTCGAATGCGTTTGCCATATCCAGTTTGATAATGATTCCTTTTTCTTTTCTTTGAATGTTGGAGTGTATGACTTCCTGTACAATAGTTACATTATCTATGATTTTCCTGTTGGGCACAAAACCTCCTTGGTTTTCATATATTATTATCGGAAGAGCTCCTTTGATTCTATTTGCAATTATTTTGGTGATGATCTTGTAGGAGGAATTGCAAAGGGAAATGGGATGAAATCTATTGAAAGTGGAGGGGTTGGATTCTTTTGGGACTAATGCAAGATAGGAAGATCTTGTGTTGCTTCCATTTTCTATTTTTTTTAAACGTTTTTCACCATTCTTAAAAAATCCTTTCTTATTGTATTCCAATGAAGTCTGTAGAAAGCTATAGTAAAACCATCTGGCCCTGGGGCTTTATCTGGATGTAGGCTCCATATGGTCGCCACTACCTCTTCTTCCGTTATCTCTTTGCATATTTATGAGTTTTGCTCTTTTTTTATTTAATTTTTCTGTATGCTGAAGGAAGCTTTCATACTCAACTACCTCTTCACTAGCTAAAAGTAAATTTTTAAAATGCTTATGGGCTGCTTTTTTTAGATCCTCTGCACCTTTGACCTCTTGTCCATCAACTTGAATTTTTTCTATCTGATTTCTTGCTCTTCTTATTTTAATGGTATTGTGAAAGAAGGTTGTATTTTTATCCCCTACATTGAGCCAAAGGCTTCTGGATTTCAGTCTGGCCTCTTCTTCCTCTTTCTTGTTTTCCCTATATATTTCCCAAAAAATCTCCTTCTCTCTTAAATAATCCCGCTTGTCTTCCTCTTTATTTTCTTTTTCAGTTTTTATGTTGTCCATTTTATTTTGCAGCTCTGTTTTCCTTTCTTTTTTTATTTCATTTGCTCTTGCCCATTCCTCAAGCTTGGCCCTTAAAGTTTTAAATTTTGTTTCCCAAATATATTGGGGTGATCTTGAGATTCTTGGTGCCCATGCTTCCTTGATTAGCTTTCTGAATTCAGCATTGTTGTCCCATATTGGGTTGTATCTAAATGGAAGGGGTCCTTGGTTTTCCAATTTTCCCATTATTATTGCCACCGGCTTATGATCGGATGTCGTGGTGTGAAGGATTTTTTATTTAATTGTGTTGTAAACTACTGCTATGTTTTCTTGAATCATAATTCTATCCAGCCTTTCTTTTATATTAATTTTTCCCACTCTTTTGTTGCTCCAGGTATATTTTCCATTGTTTGGGGGAATATCTATTAATTTGTATTGCTCCATTATTGCTTCCAAAGCATCCCTGGATGGATCTGTATGATATGTCCCTCCAAACTTCTCTTCTATACTTCTCACCAAATTTAAATCCCCTCCAAGGATTATTTTCCCAGTTTGTATTTCATTTAGTGCTTCTTTTATCGTGTTCCAGCATTGCTCTTTTTCCTTGTAATGGTTGGGAGCGTATATATTTATGAAATTGTACTTCTCTTTTGTGCTTGTTTGCTTTAGATATGTTTGTATCTAGTGTTGATCCTTCTTTTGTTGTATCATTTCCCAATGTCCTTTTTTCCATATTGTGTAGATTCTGCCTTAAGCTCTTATAGCCTATATTGCTTCCCCTTCATAATTTTTTTTTTTTTTATTATCTTTTCAGTTTCTTGGCTATTTGTTTTGGTCTCCTGAATCATAAGAATGTCTGGATTTTCTTTTGCCAGAATGTCCCTTGTGGCATTTTCTTTAAATGATGATCCCAATCCTCGATAATTCCAGGAGACCACTATCATTATTTAATTGTTGGATGGTGCAAGGGACCTTTCCCTCTCTATTAGCTTTTGTCATTGTTTCCTGGGCTTCTTCCCAAAAAAGAGTCCATTGGTTGTTGCGTACCTAGTGTCATTTCCTTTATTGCAACTTCATCCCTCAGCTCTTTGTTTGAATTCCTTCCTACTTTTTCTTTTTCTTCAGTAGTTTGAAGAGTTTCCTTTGAATGATTTCTTGTTATAATTTTTTCAACTGAAGGAGGAGGATGAGATTGGATGTTTGAGAGCGGAGGGGATGTTGGGGGGTTGAGAGTATGGGGAGGGGATCTAGGGGATGAAGGGCTTGTGGGGTCCAATGGCCCAAAAGGATTTAGGCTAATGAGAGAAGTGGTGTTGTCTGCTTTTGGAGATGGAGGGAGGGGGTCAGAGGAGGCAAGGGGTTGCGATGAAGAGTGAGGGGGTTGTTTATTGGATGTCTTCTTCCATTTAGCCTTCTCACATTTGCTTTCTGAGTTTTCTGCATTTTCATTTTTTTTTGTACATATATTAGCAAAATGACCGTATTCGTGACATACCTTGCATTTAAAATGGACTTTATCATAATCCAGCTGTTGAATGTGCATCCATTGATCCACTTTGATTTTGATCGCCTCCGGAAGTCCTTTCCCTAGATCCACTTCTACGCAGATTTTGGCACATGCATGCATATTTTCCTTTGGTTTGCACCTATCTATGTATTTCCCCACTGCACTTTTGATAGCTTTAACTGAATCATCTCCCTAGCAATGAAGAGGAAGGTGCGGCAACCTGACCCAGACTGGGACAGCGCTGGGCACATCCATTTCTGGATCAAAATCTGGTGTCCATCTGTTCAGATACAGTCTTCTTGTATCCATGAAGTATGGACCATTCCTAAATATCAGATCACGATCCTCCTTGGTTTCGAAGTGGAAGGTGTAATATCCTCTTCCACTGAACCTCATTGATATTTTCCCATTTATCGATCGAGTCTAGTTCCTTTCTACCCATTTATGGACTGTCTTTGGTGAGGGCCATGACCCAGTAAACTGCCCAACTAATCCACGCTCGGCTAGGGATAAAGCTGCTCTACGAGGGCGAGCAGGGGGGGGGGAGATTTCAGGGATGTCTTATAATCTTTTAACAAACTTGGTTATTGACAGTCAATTTTTTGCCAGACCCATTGCAGAGATGAGGGAGGCAAATGCTTTCGCAGTTTCTTTAGTTTCCTATTGGCGATCTGGGAGGGGATCTCCATCCTCTGGAGGATCCATTGGTCCAAGGCCTCAGCAGCAGGACGTCGTTGAGGAGCAGCTGCGTATTGTGTTCTTATGGCTAGGGCTGTGCAGTTTAGCGCTCAGCAGTGACAGTGATGTGAGAAATGACTTCCTGTATGCACAGAAGTAACACGTTTACACAAGGAAATTCCCCTCAATTTCATGGTCTTGATCTGGACAAAAGATTAGAAGAGTCGAACCAAGGAAGCTATCAGATCTTCACTAAAAATATAAACGGGATGTCCTCCCTATTATATATCGAGAATTCAGACTCGATAGAAAACCTGAAGCAATGCATTAAAATTAGAATGGGCATCCCTACATAAACTCAATGCTTGCCTTTTGATGGGGAGATGCTTCAAGATTCTTCCCAAATGAAAGACTACCACATCTCAAGGAACCCTAACATAATCTTGAACTTGAGGCTATGAGGAAGAGCTTTGGGACCCACAAACTCTAGGGGATCTACCTCCTACAAGGATGCAGCACAAGTAACGACTTCTAATCCAACAAATCGACATCAATACGTCCCAGTTTCCTACATTATAGAACAAATGAAATAGATGCATACCATGGAGGTTAATCTTCCAGAGGTAAAATACATTTTTTCTTTCTTCAATCCAAAGTTGCAATTTGTCATTCCAATGGTTTATGGCCTAAATATGATGCTTTAAATCAATGGGTTTTTTCATCTTGGGCCCCCAACTGTGATATATATTTATTCTCCAAAGGTTTTTCTATTGTCTAATTTGAAACTCAGGAAGACCTGGAGAAGGTCACAAGTTACAAAGTTATTGATTTCCTTAAATGGAATGTAATCATTCATGTTTGAAAAAAAATGGTCAAAAGTTCAATGATTGAGTTTCATAGATAAAGAAAGCTCAAATTTCCTACATAATTCCAGCTGAAATTAGAGACAAAATTATTGGGAAAAGCAAGGTATGAGACTCATACTGTTATGTTTTAAATGAGTCTTGTTTTTAGGCAAGAGTCACATTTATACGTATTTTGATATTTTTATGAAAATCTTATGATTTAAGTTTTTTTTTTTTTGAAAGATTGAGTTTCATGGACAAAGAGAGCTCAAATTTTTGACATAATTCCAACTAAATTTAGAGACAAATTGTTGGGAAAAGCAAGGTACTTTAACCAATGTGCATCCCACACTCACTCACAATGGCATTTGGTTCACTATTCCAATTGACTTTGTTATTTGGTTTTGGCCTCTTAGTGTGTGCGTTACAAATTAAAAGTAAATATTTGATACATAGTTTTATTGCAATGTGATACTTGTTGAGCTATGTTACAAATTAAAAGCAAATATTTGGTACATAGTTTTATTGCATTGTGGTGCCTAGTTATAGAATGGTTTGGCATGCATTGTTACTTAAAGATAAGTAATGTCATATAAGATTTTGGTTCACTATTTTGGTAAGGGTTGTTATGTGGTTTTAGTTGGAAACAATGTTAATACTGAGAGGGGGGTGAATCAATATTAAGGCTAATTTTCAATTCTTTATGCCAATTTACTTTTCTTATTCAAACTTGGAAACCATCCATATAATCAACAACAACATATAATATGGCAGCAATATGAAATCAACATACAAGCACACACCATGAGCATCATACACATGAGACACAAGGTTTTATGTGGAAACCCTTTCGGGAAAAAACCACCAAAGCTTGTTGTTGTTATTGATGTAAAATATGAGCACCTACTCTATTACATCAATATGTTTTGTGAGCTACCACTCATAGGAAGCACCAACTCCCTTTGATTGTTCGCTAGCACCTACTAGCAGGAAGCACCAACTCCCTTTGATTGTTTGCTAGCACCTACTAGCAGGAAGCACCAACTCCCTCTTTCTGTAGCCATTTGTCCATCTTACTAGAAGCATCATGTGAAGCACCAACTTCACGGATTTGTTGCAAGCACCAACTTGCCGCTCCTTGGATTTATGCAAGCACCAACTTGTAGGAGGCGCCAACCCCCAAGCCTTCTCAGGCACCCACTAGAGATGGAAGCACCAACTTCCTGTGTGCAATCTCCAATCCACACTCAGCAAGGAACTCAATGTTCTTTGTAATTAGCAGCCACTCTGCTTGATATCATCTCTATTCCATTCACAGTCCTACTCACTCTGCTCACTCTATGACAACCCACTGATATGCTCAACATCAATCACTCATCACAACCCACGCAAAAAATATGTTCCTTCTATTCATAGGCACTCTCAACCTCTCACTCAACACAGGCTCACTCAATCTTCTTCAGTTGTTGAGGCACCTTTGGCCTTTCTCACACAACAACACTCTATCTCAGGGTCTCATTCCTCTGCTTAGGCACTCTCAACCTTTCACAGCAGAAAAGGCTCACTTCACCTGATGCTCAACAACGCACTCACTGCACATAGCTCTCAACAGCTCTCTCTCTCTCTCTCTACTATGTTGCATTCACCCACTTCTCTCAACTGGGCTCCTCTGTTTTGTTCCTCTACAGCTCACTGGTCGATGCTACCACTCCTGTCTTGAATCCGCACTAATCGAGTGTACTTTGACATGGCTCTTCCATCATACTGTTTTTTCTGACTTGGTCTCTGCCACTTCATTAAACATGAGAATGGGCACCTGATTGTTTCTCCATACTGAGAATTAATTTTCAGTCCACCTGCACACTTCAACTAAGAATTGTCCTCTCTATGAACAAATCTCCTATCACTGAGGCTCTCCATGATTATTCATGGCTTCACACAGCTTAACTATACTTCGGCATGGCTTCTTAGATATTTATTTAATTCACTGAGGCATGATTCAGAGCACAGAGATGGCTTGTCTCACCTCAAGGCAGACCCAACACTATTTTCTGCAAAATCATGGTTCTTGTTGCCTTGACCCAATGATATTTGATAGTCGTTATTACTCTTGAGACCAACTCCTTTGTGCAATCATGGTCCTTGTTATCGACTCGTCCATCTGTCATAGACCTTTGTACTGTTATATTGGAGCCACAACATATCGTACCTCATACAAGAGGAACGTTATGATATCACCCAGTTTTGATACCCTTAGCCCCTTGGCACTTAGCTCCCTAAACATTTTTTTTCTCATAATACTATGTTTGTGATCGTCATCTTAGAATACCATTGTAGCGTTAAAATTGGAGCCCCTATGTATTGTAACTTTTTCAAAGTCCCAATTGGCATTTAGCTCCTTCTACTTAGCCCTCATCGCTTTTCACATCATAGGACCATTACCTCTAACCGCCAATGTAGAACATAGGTACCAAGCCTTCAGACTCCCTGTCAGGAGTCTATCTCCTTGTGTTATAGCTGTCACCCTTGGTTCCTTTGAGCTTCCACTACCAAGCACCAACACATACATTAGATCTCCCTAGGCATTGCAACTTTTTCAAATATACATTTACATAGAAGTTATGATATCTCCATCCTCCGATATACTCCATATCACTTAGGTGTTAGCACTGCTCTACGCCCTTGGTTCTTTGTGTCTCCACACAACCGTGTGCTAGTTAATATCAAAGTCCCCTTTATCGTAACATTTTCGAATTCCATTTGCACAGGAGCTATGAGGTCCTCAACCTCCAATATACTAACCTTCGATATGCTGATCTCGAGATCACGTCATGCTATCGTCACGTATCCATGTGGTGCCTTTTGAGTGGCGACACGTGTCACTCTGAGTTTCCCCATTGGACCACCGAAAGTGCCAAAATAGACTACCATATGTCCACCTTACTACCACTTCATGTTGATGTCAGTTTCCACTGTAGCTTCTCACAGCGAATCACATGTTGCCATGTGTCCTGCTAGAGGAGAGAGAAGGGATCACGTTAAGCCTTGGTTTTACAATAAAAATATTTATTAACCCTGTTACACATCCCTCAATGCTTTTAACAATATTGATAACTCCATATATAGTAACTTCTCAAACTTCAAATGTTAAGAATTTCTGAGGTTTCGATGGCTTCAACCTTTCGATATTTTGATATCCACCTGCTCTGACCTCTGATGACCTCCAGGTTTCGATATCCCTATATGATATGACCTCTGAGGTTTTGACATTTTTCAACCTCTGATAGCCTGCTTTGAACTCCAATGTTTTGATGGCCTCCATCTTCTAATATATCATATGCTCTGACCTCCGATATATCGGTCTGCTTGGGACTTCAAGACCCTGACTTTGATAGACCATAACTTTTGATCCAAGAGGCCATTTTTAGACTTCCACATGCCATTGGAAAGCTCTTTCAGAGAAATTTACAATGGAGATGGTCCGATGTAGGCTTTGAGTTCATATGTTGCCTATGTTAGTGTCGGTATCTTCATCCCTCCATCAGTGATCAAATTCTCTTGTTGCATTGCATGTTAGGTGTCTCATTCGATCAGCTGTATTCCATTAGGGTCATGGATCATCTGATGGTAGTGGTATATTATACATTTTCCCTCATGTCTTTTACCTGCTGGCCCATTTTCATACATTTGGACCATTTACAGTCAATTTTTGTCTTTAAATTTACAAAAGTCATTATTAGGGTTTTAGGTCTCGTTAGGTCTAGGGTTTCGTCAATAAGGTCTTCAAAATGCTCAATAACAATCAGCAAGTGCATGAGGAGGTCAAATAAAGTTTCAGCAACAATAATTTCCATAAGCACATGCTCAGTGATTGATTTTTCCTCAAAACCCTGTTTTGAGGAAAAACAAAATTTTTTATTTTTTCATGTACAATTTGATGTAATTTCATTTGTCCCATATGTAATAACTTCAGAGGCAGCCCTGATCACCTTGCCAAGCCTTTGCAACTTCATCGCCTGCAAAGAAAAACAAAAATTCAAAGCATTTAGTCCATCAAAGGCAAAAATAAAGCAAACTGCCCAAAAACAGAGTTTTAAAGCAAGTTAAAAGCAAACATTAGAAAAGTGGGTTTTTGTAAATGAAAAATTAAAGCTATATGTATATAAACTATTTTCTTGTTTAAAAAGCTCATTTGTATCCTCAAGACAAAGAGAGCAAGTGTATTGGTCATCCAAGAGCCCATGAGTGAGTTTTGGGCCAAAGAACAAGAGAAAATCAGGGCGCGGCGCACTGGATCGTGGGCGCGGCGCATTGGGCAGCGCTCTATAGTGCAAAATTGTAACAGGCGCGGTGCACTCAGAAGGCACGACGCACCTGTGAGGTGGCGCGACGCACAGGGGTCAAGGCCCAAAATCACTCCCAATCTCTTCCAAATTCACAAATTTTCCAAATCCTCTCTTGTTCAAGTAAGTCAACATCCCTCCATGACCAATGAATGAATTTCTCTTGGTGTTTATGGTGATTTAATGGTGAAAAATTAAAACCCTACCTCCTTACATTTTTTGTCAAATAAAATTGCATAGGGTTTATGAATTGGATTTCTTACTGTTAATTCCACTCCTAGCCATCTCCCACTCCCTCACTCCTTTATTCCCTCAATCATTTTTTCCCTCTCTTTGCATTCTCATCTACCCACTCCCTCAACCCCATATCCCTAAAACCCTAATCCCATTATCCCAAAACCCTAATTACTATTCCAAAACTCTAAAAATTATCCCCTAAACCCTTCTATTCCTCAAAAACCTATCAGCAACATTTCAAAATCTCTCATACACACTCCCTCCACAGTCCCTCACACATTCATATCCTTGGCAGCAAAAAACCTAAAGACACCATAAAATCTCTTCATACTCATCTAAGAAAACTCAAACATTGGCAAACATGGAGTCAGAATCTTCCTATGACAGAGATGAGGAGACAGTCAGTGATTCTTCCAAAGAAATGCATGCACCAAGAAGGCCTCACAAGGGTGGAAAACATAACAGGGAGGAGCCTACTTCACTTGCCGAGTTGTTGGCCTATCCTCTTGCTGTCACATGCTTTCAACACCAATCTTGCTATTAGTTCTGTGAGATGGTGGAGAGAGTCAAGTATCACCTTGAGTTGGCCATATTGTTTGTGCTCCATCTTCATAATGGCCAAGTCACTTTGGCAGGTGTGACATTCACCTTGACACCTGAGACTATTGCTCAAGCAACCGACATTCCAAATGTAGGTGAGCAATGGTATAAGAGGCAGCTAATAGACAGAGATTATTATGAGCCTTACATCAAGGCTATATTTCAGAGACATATCAGCAGAGTTTTTCCTTTCAAGTATCTTCAGGACACATATGCTCCCTTGATGAAACTCATAATTAGATATTTCAGCTGTAAGGGTAGATTTTCTCGTCTATATGCCTATCATATCATATTTTTGATGCACTTTACTAGGGTTAGGATGATGAACCTCCCTTATTTCATTTTCCGGAACATTGAGAAGATGACCACCCTAGTACAAAAGAAGCCTCTTCAACATCAGTATAACAACATATATCATCTTGCACTAATCAAAATTGTGGTCTTGCATCAGCTTGGTTTCCTGAACATCTCATGGAGGATTTCATTGCACATGAGGTCTTTACAGGTCCTCAAATACCCCCAGCAGTTTTTTATGAGGCAGGAGAGCCTTCACATCAGCAGGAGATTCATGAAACACAAACCACTAGTGTGTCAGTGTTAATCACATATCAAAAGGGCACTAGAAGGTTGTTTGCAGCAGCAAAACGAGTACTATCTCCACCCGAGGTGGAAGGGGTCTCATTTCCTCCATCAACAGAGCAGGTATAGGACAAGCTTAAGCAACCCTTGCATGATGAGGGACCTTCAAGAGGTCATGAGACAGATTTCATCCTCATTCAGGATGAGGACACCAATTTGGGCTCACAAAGCTCAAAGCTTAAAGAGATCATTCAGGAGCAGCAAGATGACATTCAAAATTTGTCTCTCAACCTGGATAGAGCCAAATGGATCATTAAATATTTGGAGCAGAGGAATAAACAACTAGAAGGTTAGAAAACTATCATGGAGCTCCAAAACATAAGGGCAAACCGACAAGCTGCCAAGAGGAGGAAAATCAAATTGACCACACTTGAGCAAGAAATTCAAGCTGATCGTGAATCTTGGCTTGAGAGGACAAACATGCACCTAGAGAGGATGCTAGAGAAGGCCAACAATGAGAAAAACATGTTGAGGAACATGGCATACCACTACTTGGCAAGAAACATGGTGTGCAAAACAAGAATCAGGAATTTGAAGGCCAAATTGAAGAAAGCCATGAGGAAGAGAAAAGAGACAAATAGACTCTAGATCTTGGCTGAGGCTTCCTTAGCCCAACACAGCACCTAATGAGGAACACTCAACCCAAATTTCAAGAAATTTGGGAAATTTTTTGCAATTTTGAAATTTTTGGGCTAAAAAACAGGTTTTTCTGCCCAATGCGCCGCGCCACCGGCGCTACGCATTCACTTGGCTAGGAATTTTGCAAAATGGCTTGCATTTTTGGATTTTTCATGGAAAAATATGAATGCCCTCACTTGGCCAAGAAATTTTGACAGGTTTTGAGCTTCCAAAAAGGTCAAAAACACCTCAAAAATGACCTTTCTGCCCCTTTTTGGACACATAGGAAACAATGTTGGGATAACTCAATTTTGGATAGGCAAATGGAGGCCAAATTCAGAAATTCTACTTGTTATGGAAAGTAGACAGGTAGACCTTTCCAATAAGCCAACTTGGAGAAAATTTGGTGCAGGGGAAGGTCTCTAAAATATACTGCAAAAAGGCGCTACGCATTGGGAAATCAGCACAGCACATTGGAGGAAATTTGCTCATTTTGGCCAAAAAACTCTGTTTTTCACCTAGTTTCTTCACAGCTTGACTTTTTTCTTTTTAAAAGTCAAAATCATGATGTAATTTAATGTGACTTGATGGATTTTGACGTAATTATGCTAAATTTTCACTCATAGAGGTAGATTCATCATGAAAAAGTAGTTTGCAACTGAATGAATAAGTTTGCTAGGTTTTAGAGGCATGTTGTTCCACTGCCTACTTTTTAGTTCTTAGTTTAGATCTTGTTGAAACAGCTCCTAAACTCATGAGCTTGACCCTTATAGCCTAGCATGATTTGTTTGATGCCTATATCTAGTAGTTTTTCAGTCATTGAGAAAGGTTGGACTCTTGTGAATGCTTTGAGCATTGTTGTACACTCTTTTCAGCAGTTTGGCTAAGGAATTGACCAGGGTTTGCAGCACTTTATGGGATTCTTGTGGCATCTTGATTTGATATTGTGCTTTCTTCTGTAATTGTAAGTTTTACATGTGATTTATGTATGCCATCATCTCTCTTTTCTCATCTCAACTAAATCAAACAAGGATAAAGGTAGAATTCATTGGAATTGTGGTGCTCTACCTAGGGTTTTGTTTAGTTATTTATGTTTTCAGTTGTTTGAAGAGGATCCCTGAGACTTTCATGCCATCTCCAACTCCTCACCAGTCTAAAAGCTCTCCATCTCACTCAATTTGAAGTGCTAAACCATTTGCCTACCTCGCCCCATAGAGATATCTGCAAAACTGTGTCCATTCCCCGCACCCAAATCTGACTTTCACAATTGAGCCAGCAAACCCATCTTAAATTCAATCAAACACCTATGTACACATACCTAGCCTAAAATCAGTCATTACATCAGTCATATGAAGCTTCATTGGCCATATTTTCTGAGATTGACAAGGAGAGAGCCCTCTCCCAACCTGGTAGGGCTAGCTACCAGGTTAAGCATGGTTTGATGTTACCCTAGATCCTGCCTTCCTCAACCTGAGGTAGATTTAGGCCCTAACAGCCTATAAAATAATTGCAAACTATCTACCACTCTTTGCTCCTTGACACTTCTTCTTGTACTTGGAATCCCGAACTCTCGACCACCATAGTCATAATTTTATGGCTTCTCCAGTAAGCCCACCACTATGATGATTCTCTATAGAGCATTGTAGAAACCATGGGATTCCTCCTGGACTCCCAGTCACCTATTCATCATTTTATGGTTTTTCCAATAAGCCTGCTACTGTGATAATTCTCTACTAGGGCCCTGCAGTTATCATAGGATTGCACATGAGCCTAGACTACCAATCACCATAGTCATCATTTTATGGCTCTTTAATAAGCCTGCTGCTATGATGAGTCGGAACCATGAGACTCCCTCTGAGCTCGACACATCAAGCATATCATTGCTAGCCCAATTACCATCATAGATAGGCTAGGGAACATCACTGCTAACATCTATTGCGACAAGCATCCATGCTAGTCTGGTTGACATCAATGCCAATAGTTAGACAATGCCAACTTCCCAACACATCTCCCAGCATGAGGTGTTTACATCAATTCCAACACACTTGCAAATATCTTCACTAGGCCTCTAGCCATCTAGATAATGCCAATTGTCCAACAATCTCCCCCTTTGGCATTGATGACAACATCTCAACCTCATCTTCACTTTGATGGGCACTCCACACACTGCTTCCAAATATCTCTTAGCATGAGCCACCAATGACCTTCTCTATTTTGCACATGCCATCACAACTTCTCCACAAATTATCTCCCCCTTTGACATCAATGGCAAGGGGCTACAAGCTGTATTTTTCTCCCTATGCAATCACTTTCTTTGAAGACCAAGGTCTATTTGTTGATATGTGCATTCTTCTTTGTATACATCTCTTCAAGGAGTGTCACTATTGTTTCTCCATAAAATAGTCATACGTGATATGCTTCCCATGAACATATACTGCCTCTTCTTTGTGCTTCCAGTCTTGGACACCTTATGGTTGCTGGCTGAATACTCCTCATACCAATGCATCTTTTGTATCAGTTAAAAAGAAAACTGATACCAATTAAATTTCTCATGATATTGTTGTTGCTGCAAATACCAATCAATGATGATGCATTTCGACTTTCTCTTCTTCATTTTTGTTGCTTCATCTTCTATACTCACTTCTCCTAAGCATCTTTACATTCAACATTGCTCCCCTTGAGATCAAGCCTCAAAAGATGGACCATTGCTTAAACAATATCAATTGTACCAAACAAACATACAAATGGAACAATGTATGAGGAAAACTCTAATACTTCCTCTCATAAATAAATGTCCATTTGCACACAAGTTTACTCCAAATGAGCCCAAACTATCAAATCCTATAGAGATACCAATTGAAAGACTAAAGGACATTGAAATCTTACACCAATTGTGTTTCATAAACACAAGATTGCTAGGCATAATCAAACTCACAACTTAAATGAAATGAGGATATTTCACCCAAGCTGCAAACCTTTCATTTGGTCAACAATATTCCTTTTTTAGGTTAACAATTGTTGCCTTCTACTGCTTATCAAATCAACTCCTCCTGAGCTAATGCTCTCAATCTCCTGCAACTTCTTTCTTTCCTCTGTGTGGGGACTGATCCTGTGGACCTCACTTAATTGTGAGTTTCCTTTCATTCCACACTTCCGCTGCAACCCATCTTCTTCTTCCCACAACATAAGATATTGTTTTGTACTCTTCATGTTGGTTGCACTCCTCCTTTTCAATGTTGATACATTCAAAATAGACCATTTTATTCTTGTAATCAACAAGAAGGCACAACCATACCTTCATCAATTAGATGCACCTTTTATGTTCGTTTTTTTAGCTTCTTGCATCTAACTTATTCGATCTCCCTTGAGGCCATTCTCTTCCTTCACTGAAGAGAAACAAAACATCTACTCCCCCTGAGCACATCATCCTTCTTCTTCTTCTAGACCTTCAATGGCCGAGTCCTGACCGAAGCATTACTCTCGATCTTCTTATTTGCCCATGTTTGGGCTTTCTCTCCACTGCAAATGGATAGAGGAACCTTCTCTTTCAACTCCTCTTTCTTCACCCAAATTCTTTTGCTACTTTTATGCCTTACTGAGGGGTCTGCTACAAGAGTAGGAGGATCGTTCTGCTAATTTCTTCCTCCTCTTTTCAACTTGCTCTTTTGACACAAATAATTAAAGGCAAACCTACATTTCTCAATTCCATTGTTTCTTCTTCTCTTCAAATCCTAAGCTGCTACATTTGTGTGCATATGTTGAGAAGCATGCTTTTTCTTTCCATATCTACAACATGTTGTCACATGCCCAAAGTTGTCACAATTGTAACATTATATCTGGCTTAAGAATGAGGCAGAGTAGTTACTCTTCTTGACAACATTCTTGTCAAAACTCCTATCATGTCCAACATGCCTTCTCCTGACTTATTTATGCATTCTTGGGTTGCTGCTACCCAACACATTTTGTTTTCTTTCATGCCATCTACATTCTATGGCTTTATGTCCAAATTTATTGCAATAAAAGAAGTACCCTTAAAAAGGACTCTGATGATAGAGGTGAGCCTTTTCTTTGAAGACTCTTTCCTTGAGGAGGAAGAGAACTCTGCTGGTTCTTCATGTGCCTTCCATGACATCTTTCATTGTTGCCTTGCACTCTTTCTTGCAGCTGCCTAGCTCTCTTCTGCTGCACTGCTTGTTGTCGCTTCTTATATTTCTGTTGCTACCTTCCTTGTTGTTGCTACTGTCTGACAACCTTTTTTCCTTTGTTGTTGTTGGAACCTTGAACTCCCTTTACATGGGAAGTTGATCCTTCAACATTTTCCTTATTGGAGCTAGGTTTTCTTTGAAACCAAAACCAACCTTGATGAGCGTGGATCTTTGCTTAACAAACATCTCATCCAAGTCTTTTGTTCTCCCCTCAAGCTTCTGGTATTGATACAACTTTTTATTTGACTTTTCTAAGCCATGTCTCAATGAGACTACTTCATTTTGTAGTCTCTCATAGTAAGCTTCCTTCTCACTCAGCTGATTGGTTAACTTCCCATTTAGTCTGCTAGCCTCTTCTTGTTGAGCATTTAGATCAACTAATGTTTTTCTCAACCTTTCATTCTCAAGCTCATAAATTTTCAATTGCTCCTCTTGCTTGAGATTTTCCTTTGATAGGTCCTTGATCTCCTTTAGAGCAGAAATCAACTTCTTTCTAAGAAAGATCCTTAGATATAGATCCCTTTCTTCACTATCAGAGGTTCTAGCTGAGTCACCACAGACATCTAGAATCATCTTTGTGTCCATGGAATCTTCCACAGGTCTAGGGGTTATCCCTTCTTCATCACTACCTGGGGTATTCTCATTTTCTCCTATGGATGAGCACAACGAGAATCTCTCTTCTTCCTCTGAGGATCCCTCATTTTCTATTGCTACTAAAGTGGGTCTATCTTCATTACAACTACTAGATGCATAACTATCTCTATATTTAAGTGATTCACATGAACATATAGATAATGAATGACCTATCTCTTTGCATGTATCACACAACAATAGCTTACCTTCTGAGCATCATGATCTCCCTTCTGAGATTTCTTCATCATCATCATGAGTGCAATCAAAAATAAATTTTTCATGTTCTGATTCATTTCTAGAGCAACAGGGCTCCTCAGTGTCTTCTTGAGCCACATGGCTCCTCGGTCTCTTCTTGAGCCACATGGATATCTTCTCCAGACAGACATTGCAGTATGTCCATCGTTTCCCTTGTTGTCTCACAATTTCTTATTTTACCAGCATCTAACTTAGACAACACTTTCGTGATGACCCCTTTGGCTTTCTCATTCTGCTCACTCTTTTCTCCATTCAATATAGAACGTCATACATCAACATCTAAGTCCATTAAATATGCTTCCATTACGATTTTCCAGAATACATATTGTCATCCATTTAAGAATGGAATTCCTTTAGATGTAATACAAGATTGATTAGTCATTGTTTCCCTTTGATCTACCTTCTAGCGGTTAAGCTATTCCTGAAGGAACCTGGCTCTAATATAATTGTTGGAAACAATGTTACTGAGAGGGGGCTGAATCAGAATTAAGACTAATTTTCAATTCATTATGCCAATTTACTTTTCTTATTCAAACTTGGCAACCATCCATATAATCAACAACAACATATAATATGGCAGCTTTATGAAATCAACATACAAGTACACACCATGAGCATTATACACATGAGACACAAGGTTTTAGGTGGAAACCCTTTTGGAAAAAAACCACCAAATCTTGTTGTTGTTATTGATGTAAAATATGAGCACCTACTCTATTGCAAAAATCTGTTTTGTGAGCCACCACTCACAGTAAGCATCGACTCCATTTGATTGTTTGTTAGCACCTTCTAGCAGGAAGCACCAACTCCCTCTTTTTGTAGCCACCTGTCCATCTTACCAGAAGTACCATGTGAATCACTAACATCATGGATTTTTTGCAAGCACCTACTTGTAGCTCCTTGGATTTATGCAAGCACCAACTTGTAGGAGGCACCAACCCCCAAGCCTTCTCAATCACCCACTAGAGATGAAAGCACCAACTTCCTGTGTACAGACTCCAACCCACACTCAGAAAGGAACTCAATGTTCTCTATAATTGACAGCTACTCTATCTGATATCATCTATGTTCCCTTCACAATCCTGCTCACTCTACAACAGCCCACTGATCTTCTCAACAACAATCACTCATCACAACCCACGCAACACTTTGTTCCTTCTATTCATAGGCACTCTTGACCTCTCACTTAGCACAAACTCACTCATCCTTCTTCATCTGCTCAGGCACCTTTAGCCTTTCTCACACAATAACACTCTCTGTTGGGGTCTCATTCCTATGCTTAGGCACTCTCAACCTTTCACAATAGAACATGCTCACTTCGCCTCATGCACTCACTGCACAATGCTCTCAACAACTCTCTCTCTACTATGTTGCATTCACCCACTTTTCTCATTTGGACTCCTGTGTTTTGTTCCTCTGCTGCTCACTGGTCAATGTTGCCACTCCTGTCTTGAATCCACCCTACCTGAGTGTAATTCGGCATGGATATTCCATTCGACTATTGCATCTGACTTGGTCTCTGCCACTACATGAATGGGCACCTGACTATTTATCCATACTAAGAATTAATTCTCAGTCCACCTGCACACTTAAACTTTGCACTGTCCTCTCTGTGAACAAATCTCCTATCGTTGGGGCTCTCCATGCTTATTCATGGTTTCACACAACTTGACTGTACTTTAGCATGGCTTCTCATATCTTTATTTAATTCACTGAGGCATGCATCAAAGCACGTAGATGGCTTGTCTCACCTTAAGGGAGACCCAACACTCTTTTCTGCAAAATATTGGTCCTTGTTGCCTTAACCCAGTGATATTGATAGTCGTTATTACTCATGAGACCAACTCATCTGTGAAATTGTGGTACTTTCTGCAGAATCATCCATCTTCCATACACCTTTGTACTGTTATATCAGAGCCACAACATATCGTAACGCATACACGAGGAACATTATGATATCACTTAGTTCTGATGCCCTTAGCCCCTTGGCACTTAGCTCCCTGAACGTTGTCTTTCTCATAAGACCACGTCTGTGACCGTAGGCAACATACCATTGTAGCATTACATTAGATCCCCTTTGTATCATAACTTTTGCAAAGTACCGACTTCCTTTTAGCTCCTTCTACTTAGCCCTCATCACTTTTCACATCATAGGACTATTGCTTATGACCACTAGTATAACACATAGGTGTCAAGTCTTCATACTCCTGCTGGGAGTCTATCTCCCTGTGCTATAGTTCTCGCCCTTAGTTCTTTTGAGATTCCACTACCAAGTGCCAAAAAATATGTCGGAGCTCCCTAGGCATCGTAACATTTTCAAATATGCATTTACATAGGAGTTACCAGATCTCCATCCTTCGATATACTCCATAACACTTGGGTGTTAGCACCGCTCTACACCTTTGGTTATTTGGGTCTCCACATGACCGTGTGCTAGTTAATATCAGAGCCCCCTTTATCGTAAATTTTTTGAATGCCATTTCCATAGGAGTTATGAGGTCCTAAACCTCCGATATATTGACTTATGATATGTTGACCTCTGAGATGACATCATGCTCTTGTCACTTCTCCACGTGGTGCCTTCCGAGTGGTGACTTGTGTCACTCTAAGTTGCACCATTGGGCCACCGAAAGTGCCAAAATGGGCTTCCATGTGACCACCTTACTGCCACATCATGCTAACGTCAGTTTCCACTGCAACTTCTCAGAGCCAATCACATGTTTCCATGTTTCCTGCTAGAGGAGAGAGAAGGGATCCTGTCAAGCCTTGGTTTTACAACGAAAATATTTGTTATCCCTACTATGCATGCCTCGGTGCTTTTAAAAATATCAGCAGCTCCATGTATTGTAACTTCTCAAACTTCAAATGCTAAGAATTTTGAGGTTCTGATGGCTTCAAACTTTCGATATTCTGATATCCACCTGCTTCGACCTCCGATGTTTTGATGACCTCCAGGTTTTGATATCCCAAAATGCTCTGACCTCCGAGGTTTCGATATTTTCCGACCTCCGAAATAGCTTGATCTGATATTTGATGTTCTAATGGTCTCCAGCTTCTGATATCTAAATATGCTTTGACCTCTGATATATTGGCCCGCTTGGGACTTCAAGACCTTGACTTCGGCGAACCATAAAAGTTTTGATCAAGGAGGCCATTTTCAAACTTCCACACACCATTGAAAAGCTCTTTCAGACCAGTTTCCAATGGAGAGGGTCTAATGTAGGATTTCAGCCCATATGATACCTATAAAATGGATGCAACCACTCTTTGCTCCTTGACACTTCTTCTTGTGCCTGGAATCCTGAACTCTCAACCACCATAGTCATAATTTTATGGCTTCTCCAATAAGTCTTCTACTATGATGATTCTCTATAGAGCACTGCAACAACCATGGGATTCCTCTTAGACTCCCAATCACCATAGCCATAATTTTATGGCTTTTCCAATAAGCCTGCTACTATGATGATTCTCTACCAGAAGCCTGCAACTACCATATGATTCCACCTAAGCCTGGACTACCTATCACCATAATCATAATTTTACGGCTCTTCAATAAGCCTGCTCTTATGATGATTCTCTATAGGAAATTGTAGGAACCATGAGACTCCCCCTGAGCTCGACACATCAAGCATATCAATGCTAGCCCAGTTACCATCATAGCTAGGCTAGGGAACATCACTGCCAAAATCTACTTCGACAAGCATCCATGCTAGTCTGGTTGACATCAATGCCAACACACTTGCAGATATATTCACTAGGCCTCTAGCCATCCATACAATGCCAACTATCCAACAATAGTTTTAGTCTCCTAACGTGCACTACAGCTTAAAAGTAAATATTCAGTACATAGATTTGTTGTATTATCGGTACTTCTTATATGATAGTTTATCATTAACTATAAATTAAAGGTAAGTGATTTCATATAAGAATTAGTTGTCCGATTTGATGTTTATTGACCTATTGAATTAATATAATGGTCATGTGTCTTGCAATCTACATCCACTTTCAATCACTCCGTCCCTTTAGGGGGCTCGACTGATAAGGAGAGGAGAGGATGTGGAGCACGCTCGACCATAAGCCCCCCACCCAATAAGTAAACCCAAGAGGGAGAGGAGAGGGATTCGATCCAGCCGCAGGTTCCCCTACGGCTACCTTGTTACGACTTCACCCCAGTCGAAGACCCTCGTTGCAAGATCACTGAAGGAAAGGTTGGGCATAAATCTGGAGAGTTTGCCTCTGCACGGAAACGAAAACCTCCGAGAACCTATATCGGGCCGGGGAGAAAGGGGAAAAGGTAAAATACGGCACGAAAAGTCAATCCGATTTCAGTCAGACTGAATCTGAATCGTAGTTCAGATCCAAGTCGGTTTAGTGAGGGCGACCGCGAAAGTCACCGAGTGAATTGCCCTTTCGTATGGATAGATAGGGGGACGTTGCAGATGCGGCAGGACGGACACGACTTATTCGCCCGCCAGAAGACCCGATGGAAGCACTTACCTGAGCTCTAAGGGATGACTCATATTTCTTCCCCTCAAAGAGCTAGATAAGGTTATCCCTTCCTTATCTAGCTCAGGTAAGGTCCTGGTAAACCCTCTCCTCTCCTCTCCCTTATGGTCGAGCACCTAAAGGTCCTTATCAGTCGAGCCCCCTAAATATGGCCATGATCGATAATACATAGTTCTTAGGATACAAGATGTATGATTGATGATAATATTTTACAATAACAACACATTATAAATAATAACATCAATGGATGGAAGATTATGTTATTCAACATTAATTCAAAGATTTAATAACTTAATTTTAAATTAATAAACAAGATATGATTTTTTTCAACAACCAATAAAACATGTTGGAGATACTCCTAAAATATCTACAACCACAAAAAAATCCAATTAAAATTAAGAAGCACTCAATTCATCTACCTTTAATAGCACTGATTGTAGATTGAAGACAAATTCTCTTAGATAACAAGTTTCTCAAAATACAAGAAATGTCATTACATTTCAATTTCAAAATGCTTTTGAAATTACTAGATCATTACCAACATAATCACTCTTTTGATTCTCCATATTCCTATTTTCATGGACAATACTTTTTCTATAATGTTATTAATGCTCATATGGTCTCAATTACCATTGTAATTTTAAGTAATTTTTGGGTTGTAATTGACATTATAGTTGAACATTCCATTATGAATATTATAATAAATTTATATATTTTCAATTTTATAATGGTTGGTGATACATGTAATTGACTAAAAGGATTGTAAATATTCGTTAATTTTTTTTAAAGTTGTATCCATTAAAAAGTAAGGATTTTCTTCATTGTTATTTCATACCAAAAGTCATTGGTAAAGTGGAATGCTGTAAGAAAATATATATTTGTATTAAAAAATTATTATAGTCATATTCTTTAGAATGAAAATACATATAAAATGATTATCTAACAAGACTCTGTAAAGTATATCAAAAAATGAAATTAACATTTTAAAACAACAAAACACTTCTTAAAAAGGAGTTATGTAATCTAAAACAATACATATTTGTACAAAAACTCTTAAAAATGATTTTTTTAAAATATCTATATAATGTTGGATGAAAATAAATTGATTGTAGGCTTCTTTCTCTTGCATTTCATTTGTCATGAAGTTTTTGAACCACATTCAATATTTCCACATTGTCTTACTACTGTTGATTTGTTTTGTCCTCTTTATCCTTTGTTGACATAATAGACAACCTATTCATTGAGTGGGTGGTGGAGTTGATTTTAACCAAGCCAACATTTGTTTTTCTAAGAGATGCACATTCAATGTGCAATTCCTTGATTCAATGCTTCTGATGGTGAAGGGTTTCTATAAAAAATGTGGCCTCAATATCCCTATAAGATTGGATCACATTTTGTTCGAGAATGGTGCTATTGAGGTTTCGTTACCAATAATGTAGGCATCACGCCTTCTTAAAATTTTCTAGATTTCAAAGGTTTTCATATAGAGGGCATCATCCATCATGCCTATATTCCATCATGGGATCCCAACATATCCCCAAAATTAACCATATTTTACCACTAGCAGCATGAAATTCAAAATCTCTTAAATCATTATCCTACATTCCAACAAGGCCATAAAAAAGGGTGAACAACTTGCCTTTAGCTAAGGATGGTGCCACTATTGTTGAGTTGAAAGGAAAAACAACCCCACAAGTAATTACATGAACTAGGGGGCAAAATGTTAGGTCCCTATAGTACTAGTGATTCCCCCATTAATATTGTTGTTGTATCCCTTATTGTTATTGTTGTGCCCTTATTGTCCCCATATTGTTATTATTGTGCCCCATAGAATCCCATTATTGTTTTTTTTGTGCCTTTATATTATTAAAATTAGGTTGACTTTGGTTATATTGTGACCCCTTATACTCCTATATATAGAAATGACCATGTGCTAGTTAATATCATAGCCCCCTTTATCGTAAATTTTTTGAATGCCATTTCCATAGGAGTTACGAGGTCCTAAACCTTCGATATATTGACCTATGATATGTTGACCTCTGAGATGACATCATTCTCTCGTCACTTCTCCATGTGGCGCCTTCCAAGTGGTGACTTGTGTCACTCTGAGTTGCACCATTGGGCCATCGAAAGTGCCAAAATGGGCTTCCATGTGACCACCTTATTGCCACATCATGCTAACGTCAGTTTCCACTGCAACTTCTCAGAGCCAATCACATGTTTCCATGTTTCCTACTAGAGGAGAGAGAAGGGATCCTGTCAAGCCTTGGTTTTACAATGAAAATCTTTGTTAACACTACTATGCATGCCTCGGTGCTTTTAAAAATATCAGCAGCTCCATATATCGTAACTTCTAAAACTTCAAATGCTAAGAAGTTCTGAGGTTCTGATGGCTCCAAACTTTTGATATTCCGATATCCACCTGCTTCGACCTCCGATGTTTTGATGACCTCCAGGTTTTGATATCCCAAAATGCTTTGACCTCTGAGGTTTTGATATTTTTTGACCTCCGATATAGCCTGATCTGATCTTCAATGTTCCGATGGTCTCCAACTTCTGATATCTAAATATGCTTTGACCTCTGATATATCGGCCCGCTTGGGACTTCAAGACCCTGACTTCGGCAAACCATAAAAGTTTTGATCGAGGAGGCCATTTTCAGACTTCCGCACATCGTTGAAAAGCTCTTTCAGACCAGTTTCCAATGGAGAGGGTCTAATGTAGGATTTTAGCCCATATAATATCTATAAAATGGATGCAACCACTCTTTGCTCCTTGACACTTCTTCTTGTGCCTGGAATCCTGAACTCTCAACCACCATAGTCATAATTTTATGGCTTCTCCAGTAAGTCTTCTACTATGATGATTCTCTATAGAGCACTGCAACAACCATGGGATTCCTCTTAGACTCCCAATCACCATAGTCATAATTTTATGGCTTTTCCAATAAGCCTGCTACTATGATGATTCTCTACTAGAAGCCTGCAACTACCATATGATTCCACCTGAGCCTGGACCACCTATCACCATAATCATAATTTTATGGCTCTTCATTAAGCCTGCTCTTATGATGATTCTCTACAGGGAATTGTAGGAACCATGAGACTCCCCCTGAGCTCGACATGTCAAGCATATCAATGCTATCCGAGTTACCATCATAGCTAGGCTAGGGAACATCACTGCCAAAATCTACTCCGACAAGCATCCATGCTAGTCTGGTTGACATCCATGCCAACACACTTGCAGATATATTCACTAGGCCTCTAGCCATCTAAACAATGCCAACTGTCCAACAATAGTTTTAGTCTCCTAACGTGCACTACAACTTAAAAGTAAATATTCAGTACATAGATTTGTTGTATTATCGGTACTTCTTATATGATAGTTTATCATTAACTATAAACTAAAGGTAAGTGATTTCATATAAGAATTAGTTGTCCGATTTGATGTTTATTGACTTATTGAATTAATATAATGGTCATGTGTCTTGCAATCTACATCCACTTTCAATCACTCTAAATATGGCCATGATCGATAATACATAGTTCTCAGGGTACAAAATGTATGATTGATGATAATATTTTACAATAACAACACATTATAAATAATAACATCAATGAATGGAAGATTATGTTATTCAACATTAATTCAAAAATTTAATAGCTTAATTTTGAATTAACAAACAAGATAAGATTTTTTTCAACAACCAATAAAACAGATTGGAGATACTCCTAAAATATCTACAACCACAAAAAAATACAAAAAATAAAATTAAAAAGCACTCAATTCATCTACCCTTTAATGGCACTCATTATAGATGGAAGACAACTTCTCTTAGATAATAAGTTTCTCAAAATACAAGAAATGTCATTACATTTTAATTTCAAAATGCTTTGAAATTACTAGATCATTACCAACATAATCACTCTTTTGATTCTCCATATTCCTATTTTCATAGACAATACTTTTTCTATAATGTTATTAATGCTCATATGGTCTCAATTACCATTGTAACTTTAAGTAATTTTTGGGTTGTAATTGTTATTATAGTTGAACATTCCATTATAGATATTATAATAAATTTATATATTTTCAATTTTATAATTGTTGGTGATCCATGTACTTGACTAAAAGGATTGTAAATATTCGTTAATTTTTTTAAAGTTGTATGCATTAAAAAGTAAGGATTTTCTTCATTGTTATTTCATACCAAAAGTCATTTGTAAAGTGGAATGGTTTTATTTTATTTTTTAGGTAAGAAAAGATATATCTGTATTAAAAAATTATATAGTCATATTATTTAGAATGAAAATACATATAACATGATTATCTAACAGGCTTTGTAAAGTATATCCAAAAAATGAAATTAACATTTTAAAACAACACAACACTTCTTCAAAAAGGAGTTATGTAATCTAAAACAATACATATTTGCACAAAAGCTCTTAATAATGATTTTTTTAAAATATATATATAATGTTGGATGAAAATAAATTGATTGTAGGCTTCTTTTTTGTTGCATTTCATTTGTCATGAAGTTTTTGAACCACATTCAATATTTCCACATTGTCTTACTATTGTTGACTTGTTTTGTCCTCTTTATCCTTTGTTGACATAATAGACAACCTATTCATTGAGTGGGTGGTGGAGTTGACTTTAACCAAGCCAAAATTTGTTTTTCTAAGAGATGCACATTCAATGTGCAATTCCTTGATTCAATGCTTCTGATGGTGAAGGGCTTCTATAAAAAATGTGACCTCAATATCCCTATAAGATTGGATCACATTTTGTCCGAGAATGGTGCTATTGAGGTTTCATTACCAATAATGTAGGCATCACGCCTTCTTAAAATTTTCTAGATTTCAAAGGTTTTCATATAGAGGGCATCATCCATCATGCCCATATTCCATCATGGGATCCCAACATATCCCCAAAATTAACCATATTTTACCGCTAGCAGCATGAAATTCAAAATCTCTTAAATCATTATCCTACATTCCAACAAGGCCATAAAAAAGGGCGAACAACTTGCCTTTAGCTAAGGATGGTGCCATTATTGTTGAGTTGAAAGGAAAAACAACCCCACAAGTAATTACATGAACTAGGGGGCAAAATGTTAGGTCCCTATAATACTAGTGATTCCCCCATTAATATTGTTGTTGTATCCCTTATTATTATTGTTGTGCCCCTATTGTCCCCATATTGTTATTATTGTGCCCCATAGAATCCCATTATTGTTTTTTTTGTGCCTTTATATTATTAAAGTTAGGTCGGCTTTGGTTATATTGTGACCCCTTATACTCCTATATATAGAAATGACCGTGTGCTAGTTAATATCAGAGCCCCCTTTATCGTAAATTTTTTGAATGCAATTTCCATAGGAGTTATGAGGTCCTAAACCTCCGATATATTGACCTATGATATGTTGACCTCTAAGATGACATCATGCTCTCGTCACTTCTCCACGTGGCACCTTCCGAGTGGTGACTTGTGTCACCCTGAGTTGCACCATTGGGCGACCGAAAGTGCCAAAATGGGCTTCCATGTGACCACCTTACTGCCACATCATGCTAACATCAGTTTCCATTGCAACTTCTTAGAGCCAATCACATGTTTCCATGTTTCCAGCTAGAGGAGAGAGAAGGGATCCTGTTAAGCCTTGGTTTTACAATGAAAATCTTTGTTAACCCTACTATGCATGCCTCGGTGCTTTTAAAAATATCAGCAACTCCATATATCGTAACTTCTCAAACTTCAAATGTTAAGAAATTTCGAGATTCTGATGGCTTCAAACTTTCGATATTCCGATATCCACCTGCTCTGACCTCCGATGTTTTGATGACCTCTAGGTTTTTATATCCCAAAATGCTTTGACCTCCGAGGTTTCGATATTTTCCGACCTCCGATATTGCCTGATCTAATCTTCAATGTTCCGATGGTCTCCAACTTCTGATATCTAAATATGCTTTGACCTCTGATATATCGGCCCGCTTGGGACTTCAAGACCCTGACTTCGGCGAACCATAAAAGTTTTGATCGAGGAGGCCATTTTCAGACTTCTGCACACTATTGAAAAGCTCTTTCAGACCAGTTTCCAATGGAGAGGGTCTAATGTAGGATTTCAGCCCATATGATACCTACAAAATGGATGCAACCACTCTTTGCTCCTTGACACTTCTTCTTGTGCCTGGAATCCTGAACTCTAAACCACCATAGTCATAATTTTATGGCTTCTCCAGTAAGTCTTCTACTATGGTGATTCTCTATAGAGCACTGCAACGACCATGGGATTCCTCTTAGACTCCCAATCACCATAGTCATAATTTTATGTCTTTTCCAATAAGCCTGCTACTTGATGATTCTCTACCAGAAGCCTGCAACTACCATATGATTCCACCTGAGCTTGGAGTACCTATCACCATAATCATAATTTTATGGCTCTTCAATAAGCCTGCTCTTATGATGATTCTCTACATGGAATTGTAGGAACCATGAGACTCCCCCTGAGGTCGACACATCAAGCATATCCATGCTAGCCTAGTTACCATCATAGCTAGGCTAGGGAACATCACTGCCAAAATCTACTCCGATAAGCATCCATGCTAGTCTGGTTGACATCAATGCCAACACACTTGCAGATATATTCACTAGGCCTCTAGCCATCTAGACAATGCCAACTATCCAACAATAGTTTTAGTCTCCTAACGTGCACTACAACTTAAAAGTAAATATTCAGTACATAGATTTGTTGTATTATCGGTACTTCTTATATGATAGTTTATCATTAACTATAAATTAAAGGTAAGTGATTTCATATAAGAATTAGTTGTCCGATTTGCTGTTTATTGACCTATTAAATTAATATAATGGTCATGTGTCTTGCAATCTACATCCACTTTCAATCACTCTAAATATGGCCATGATCAATAATACATAGTTCTCAGGATACAAGATGTATGATTGATGATAATATTTTACAATAACAACACATTATAAATAATAACATCAATGAATGAAAGATTATGTTATTCAACATTAATTCAAATATTTAATAGGTTAATTTTAAATTAACAAACAAAATATGATTTTTTTCAACAACCAATAAAACATGTTGGAGATACTCCTAAAATATCTACAACCACAAAAAAAAATCCAAGAAGCACTCAATTCATCTACCCTTTAATGTCACTCATTATAGATTGAAGACAAATTCTCTTAGATAACAAGTTTCTCAAAATACAAGAAATGTCATTACATTTTAATTTCAAAATGTTTTTGAAATTACTAGATCATTACCAATATAATCACTCTTTTGATTCTCCATATTCCTATTTTCATAGACAATACTTTTTCTATAATGTTATTAATGCTCATATGGTCTCAATTACTATTGTAACTTTAAGTAATTTTTGGGTTGTAATTGAGATTATAGTTGAACATTCCATTATGAATATTATAATAAATTTATATATTTTTAATTTTATAGTTGTTGGTGATCCATGTACTTGACTAAAAGGATTGTAAATATTCGTTAATTTTTTTTAAGTTGTCTGCATTAAAAAGTAAGGATTTTCTTCATTCGTATTTCATACCAAAAGTCATTTGTAAAGTGGAATGCTTTTATTTTATTTTTTGGTAAGAAAAGATATATTTGTATTAAAAAATTATTATAGTCATATTATTTAGAATGAAAATACATATAAAATATATTTAAAAAATAAATTAACATTTTAAAACAATAAAGCACTTCTTTAAAAAGGAGTTATGTAATCTAAAACAATATATATTTGCACAAAAACTCTTAATATATGTATATATATATATAATGTTGGATGAAAATAAATTGATTGTAGGCTTCTTTCTCTTGCATTTCATTTGTCATGAAGTTTTTGAACCACATTCAATATTTCCACATTGTCTTACTATTGTTGATTTGTTTTGTCCTCTTTGTCCTTTGTTGACATAATAGACAACCTATTCATTGAGTGGGTGGTGGAGTTGATTTTAACCAAGGCAACATTGGTTTTTCTAAGAGATGCACATTCAATGTGCAATTCCTTGATTCAATGCTTCTGATGGTAAAGGGTTTCTAAAAAACATGTGACCTCAATATCCCTATAAGATTGGATCACATTTTGTCCGAAAATGTTGCTATTGAGGTTTCGTTATCAATAATGTAGGCATCACGCCTTCTTAAAATTTTCTAGATTTCAAAGGTTTTCATATAGAGGGCATCATCCATCATGCCCATATTCCATCATGGGATCCCAACATATCCCCAAAATTAACCATATTTTACCACTAGCAGCATGAAATTCAAAATCTCTTAAATAATTATCCTACATTCCGACAAGGCCATAAAAAGGGCGAACAACTTGCCTTTAGCTGAGGATGGTGCCACTATTGTTGAGTTGAAAGGAAAAACAACCCCACAAGTAATTACATGAACTAGGGGGCACAATGTTAGGTCCCTATAATACTAGTGATTCCCCCATTAATATTGTTGTTGTATCCCTTATTATTATTGTTGTGCCCCTATTGTCCCCATATTGTTATTATTGTGCCCCATAGAATCCCATTATTGTTTTTTTTGTGCCTTTATATTATTAAAGTTAGGTCGGCTTTGGTTATATTGTGACCCATTATATTCCTATATATAGAAATGAGGTTTTGTCATTTGAATCATCTAAGAATTGTTCATTTGTGTAATGTAAAGGAGGTTGCCCCCTTGAAGAGGCTTATTTCTAAGGTGTTGATCTATATTTTCTATCTTTTTGTGAGTTCGTTTCATAACAATTGGTATTAGAGCTTTGGATTCTAGGGTTTTGTTGCCCCAAACAGGTCATTGTGGAATTTTCACTATAACTTTTTCGCTACAAAGTTTCAGAAGCTAAAAAAAAACCATTTGAGATGGAATCAGTCTAAACCTCGGCCCCAAATTTCAGATCTTGTCTCACTATATTTTTGGAGATATAATATGAGTAAGTTAGGGTTTTTGCAGACCCCTAAATTACATTCCAAATAGGTGACCTTGGGAAAATCATCATAACTTTCTCTCTGAGCATCAGATTGAATTTTTCGTAAGAAGTTATAGAGAGAGGACGGACTGTAGTTTTCTGGATATCATTTTTAGAACCTAAGGTTGAAACAGTGACCCGTGGCACGTCGTACAAATTCGCTCTACTGAACTAGTCTATACTCAGGTCAGTGTGGGAGATTTGGCATAACTCTTCATTGGAGAATCCAATCTTAATAAAACTTGCGGGGTTAGAAAGATTACTCAAAGGGTTACTAGGAAGAAAATTCAGACCTTGGAGATCCAAAATTAGAAAGATACATCAGATTCAATATCGAGCTTCTACAAAATGAAAGAAAGGTGTGTAGTGTTTTTAAATTTTTTGCATAAGCTTGGTTTGAAAAATTAGTTTGAAGGAATTCAAAGGGCATAGTGAAGCATTATTATTAGTAATTGATGTCCTGAAGAAAGAAAATGGAAACACCTAGTAAGAAACCTAAAAGCTCTAACATGACTCATGAAGAAGAGGAAGAAATGCAACATGATATATCAAAATTACGAGACCAAGTGCAACAAATTTCACCTGCACAAAAAGTAATAGAAGCTAAGATGGATGGTTTAAAGAAAGATGTAGAAGCTAAGATGGATGGTTTAAAGAAAGGCGTAGAAGCTAAGATGAATGACATGGAAGCTAAGATGGATGGCGCGGAAGCTAAGATGGATGATTTAAAGAAAGGCATGGAAGATTTGAAGACAAATTTGACAAAGTTTCTACAAGAAATGCTTACTAATGACGAAAGGGTAGTAAGGGAAACTCATGATGAGAACAAAATAAATGTTAATCATGATTTCATATACTCTAACATTGGATCAAAGAACCACCATGTTCCAAAGATTGATATGAGGAAGTTTGATGGCAAGGATCCTGGAACATGGATACTACAGATGGAGCAATTTTCGATCTCCATAATGTGCAAAACACACAAAAGGTATGCATTGCAACTTTATATTTGGAACCAAATCAATTTGTATGGTATCGATGGCTTTGCTTTAGTAAACAAATTGTCACTTGGGCTATTTTTATAGATGAAATGATAGATATTATGAGGATACAAAAAGCAACACTTTTTTTAGCCAATTGATAAATCTCGAACAAAAGGTCCCAATGATGGAGCACATTGAGGACTTCCAAAAATTTAATATAAGGGTAAAAGATATTCTAGAGGAGCATAGGATTGATGTGTTCATAGGGACTTTAAAAGATAACATCCAACATGAGGTTCACCTTTGGGAACCAGATTCATTGGAGAAGGCATTCAGGTTGGCAAGAAAAATGGAAAGAAAAATTATGGCAAAAAGGAAGCCTACCACTCACAATCATAAAGATGGAAGTGTTGTTGTCCTTAACCATCCACAACCAACAAGGTTGACACCACAACAATTGGAAGAAAAAAGAACAGAAGGGCTTTGTTACAGTTGTGATAGCAAATACACCAAAGGTCATAAGTGTGCCGAGAAGAAATTATTTTACATAGATTGTGAAGAGGATGAAGAAAAGGAACAAGAAACGTCAAAAGAAGAGGATATACACCAAGAACAAACCCTAGAAAAAGAAGAAATGAATCTGACCATATCTTGTAATGCATTGGCTAGAATTACCACTCCTCAAACTATCAAGATAGAAGGGCATATCAAGAAGAAAAAGGTAATAGTGTTGATTGATTTAGGAAGTAACCATAATTTTATTCATTGTAAGACAACTAAGGAATTGAATTGCTCCCTATATCCAACACCAGAGTGTCAAGTGATGGTTGCAAGTGGAGGAACCATAAATTGCTCAGGAAAGTGCCATAATGTCAAGCTATCCATGGGAGAATATGTATTGAATAGCCCAATTCTTTCCATTCCAATGGGTGGTGTTGATGTTGTACTAGGAGTCCAATGGCTACAATCCTTGGGTACAATAGCTTTTAATTTTCAAGAACTTTTCATGAAATTCCCTTCAAAAGGAAAGGAAGTTGAATTAAGGGGTATCACAGGGAAATTGGGAAAGATAATCAGCTCTAATGGAATGACAAAGCTTTTAAAGAAAGAACAACGAGGAATAATTGCACAATTATGTTCACTAGAGGTTCCGACATCGAAATCGTCCATTTCTCTAGATCTCCAAAAAGTCTTGGACAATCATTCCAAGTTACATGAGACTCCCAAAGGCCTCCCACCTATCTGTGATCATGATCATGCTATTAATTTGATTCCAGGAAGTGTTCCTCCAAACATCAGGCCCTACAGATATCCCTATGTCTAAAAGAGTGAAATTGAACGTATGGTTGCAGAAATGCTAGAGGCTGGTATAATTCAACCTAGTCAAAGTTCTTTCTCTGCTCCTGTAGTATTGGTTCACAAGAGGATGGATCATGGCACATGTGTCGAGATTATAGGGAGCTCAACAAGCTCACAATTAAAGATAAATTTCCCATTCCTGTCATTGATGAATTATTGGATGAATTGCATGGATCAATTTACTTGACCAAGTTGGATCTTCGTTTAGGATATTATCAAATCAGAATGAAGACTGAAGACATTCCAAAAACAACATTTAGAACTCATGAGGGTCATTATGAATTTTTGGTCTTGCATTTTGGCCTTACTAATGCACCTTCTAGATTTCAAGGTTTGATGAATTCCATTTTCAAACCCTTCCTTAGAAAATTTGTGTTAGTTTTTTTTGATGATACACTAATCTACAACAAGTCTTGGAAGGATCATGTCCAACATGTTGACATGGTGCTCAAACTATTGGAGGAGAAACAATTATATGCAAAAATCTCCAAATGTTTCTTTGGAGTACAAGAGGTGGAATATATGGGTCATATTGTATCTCATGAAGGTGTTAAGGTAGACCCTAGAAAAATTAAAACCATTAAGGAATGGAAAATCCTCACATCCATAAAGCATCTACGAGGATTTCTCGGGTTGACAGGGTATTATCGCAAGTTTGTTAAGAATTATGGGAGAATAGAAGCACCTCTAACAACATTATTGAAGAAAGATGCATTTTCATGGACTTTAGAAGCAACGAAGGCCTTTGAACATCTTAAAGAGGCAATGTGCCAAGAACCAGTCTTAGTTACACTGGACTTCACAAAAACCTTTATTGTGGAATGTGATGCCTCAGAAAATGGAATTGGTGTTGTTTTAATGCAAGAAGAAAGACCCATTGCTTTCAAAAGTCGTCCAATCAAAGGAAGGTATTTACACAAAGCTATTTATGAGAAGGAATGTTGGCAATACTACATGCACTTAATAAATGGTGACCCTACCTAATGGAAAGTCACTTCAAGGTAAAAACAGATCATGATAGTCTTAAATACTTTTTAGAACAAAGATTATCTTCAGAAGAGTAGCAAAAATGGGTCACAAGGATGTTGGGTTATGACTTTGAAATAATCTACAAAAAAGGGAAGCAAAATGTTTTGCAGATGCACTCTCAAGAAAGGATGAGGATGTGGAAGCATTTCTTTGTGCCATTTCTATTATCCAACCAGATTGGATAAACGAAGCAAGGGATGAATGGAAGAATGATGAGGAAGTGTGAGCACTCATTAAAAATATACAACAAGATCCTAGTCATCTGATACATTTCGCTGGAAAAATGATTCATTATGGTACAAGGATCGGTTATATCTCTATAAGAATTCCCAACTCAAACAAAAGATTCTTATGGAATTGCACACCTCTCCCTTAGGAGGGCTTTCAAGTTTTCTAAAAACCTACCACAAGGTTAAGAAGGACTTTTTTTGGGATGGCCTTAAATCGGATATTCAAAAGTTTGTGGTGGAATGTTTGGTTTTCCAACAAAATAAAGTTGAAACAATTAAGACCCTAGGACTATTACAACCTTTATCCATTCCAAGCCAACGTTGGAAGGAGGTTTCAATGTATTTTATCATAGGTTTACCCAAGTCCGAAGGAAAGAGTGTTATCATGGTGGTAGTTGACAAACTTACCAAGTATGCACACTTTTGTGCATTATCTCATCCATTTAAAGCGAGTACAGTTTCTACTGCATTTATGGAAACAATTCAAAAGCTACATGGAAACCCAAAGATTATTGTAAGCGACAAAGATCCCATTTTCACTAGAAATTTTTGGACATAATTATTTTCTTGTCTTGGTACTCAGTTATCTCATAGCTCATCTTATCATCCTCAATTTGATGGGAAAACTGAGATAGTAAACAAATGTTTGGAAGGATATCTTCATTGCTTTGTATTTGATGAACATGCACAATGGGTCAAATGGTTGCCTTTCGCTAAATGGTGGTATAACACTTCCTTCCATACTACAACAAAAATGAGCCCATTTATGGCACTTTATGGCTATCATCCACCATCCATCACATCATATTTAAGAGAAAATTCTAAGGTTCAAGCAATGGAACATCACATCGAGCATCAGCAACAAGTTCTCTAACTCTTAAAGGATAACCTCACGTTGGCGCAAAATAGGAAACAACATGCATATCAACATCGCAACAAAAGAAGTTTTGATGTAGGTGATTGGGTATTCTTACGACTACAACCATATAAACAAACATCCCTCAAGCAAGCTAAGAAGAATAATAAATTATCATCAAAGTATTATGGTCCATACAAGGTGTTGCAAAATATACGTACTATGGCATACAAATTGGAGCTTCTTGCAGCTTCCCAAGTGCACCCAGTTTTCCATGTTTCATGCTTAAAGAAGGTTATAGGTGACAAGCTTCCAGTTCAAACAATATTGCCAAAACTTGAGGAGGAAGGAAAAATCATATTAGAACCTGAAGCAGTCAAAGAAACAAGAACTCGACAGCTACGGAATTGATCAATTTCAGAGTATCTCATCAAGTGGAAGAAGTTACCCGTTGAAGATTCCACATGGGAGGATGAGCATTTTATACAGAAGAATCTAGAACTACTCAAGCGTTGAGGACAACACTTTTTTGAAGGAGAGGGGCATGTTAGGTCCCTATAATACTAGTGATTCCCCCATTAATATTGTCGTTGTATCCCTTATTGTTATTGTTGTGCCCCTATTGTCCCCATATTGTTATTATTGTGCCCCACATAATCCCACTATTGTTATTTTTGTGCCTTTATATTATTATTATTAGGTCGGCTTTGGTTATATTGTGACCCCTTAGACTCCTATATATGGAAAGGAGGTTTTGTCATTTGAATCATCTAAGAATTGTTCATTTTTTTAATGTAAAGGAGGTTGCCCCCTCGAAGAGGCTTATTTCTAAGGCGTTGATCTATCTTTTCTATCTTTTTGTGAGTTGGTTTCATAACACATAAAAGCTAAAGAAGTCGTGAATGTTATTTACCATTGATTCCAAGATTCAATAGCTTAACTATAAATTAATAAGACGTGGCCTTTCTCAATAACCTACAAGCTATATCATAGAT
The DNA here is from genome assembly GCA_031772625.1 of Pinus tabuliformis. NCBI lineage: Eukaryota > Viridiplantae > Streptophyta > Pinopsida > Pinales > Pinaceae > Pinus > Pinus tabuliformis. The sequence continues at coordinate 366,252,268 of CM062809.1, forward strand.
CCCCCTTTAATATCTACAAAAAAACCACAAAGTTGGCTTAAAAATCACTCAACTAATATACCCTTTAATGGAATTCATTGTGAATCGAGATTAGATTTCTTAGAGAACAAGTTTCTTGTGAAATGGAAGATATCCTTACATTTTGATCTCAATATGGTTTTGAAATCACTAAATCATCACAAACATAACCATTACTTTGATTTTCTATATTTATGTTTTTGTCAACAATATTCCCTTTATAATGTTCTTAGTTAATTCCTTTATTTTAATTTTCATATGGTTCTTAGTATTTTTAATGTTCACATAATTCTTAGTTATCATTATGACCATTATTGGTTTTTGTATTGTTGAAGGTGATTAAGGTGAGTTAGCCCATTATCAATGTCATCGAATAACTCATATATTTTCAATATTTTTTTTTTGCAATCCCTATATATGATTAAAAAGATTGCCAATAATTGTAGCCAACAATTGTAACCTTTTGTAATTTATGTGTATCAAAATTATATAGCCTTCTTGCTCATTCCATATTAAAAATTATTTATAAAATTAACCACTTCTTCTTCTTCTTTAATAGGAAAATATTATATTTGTATTAGAAAAAGTGTTGTAGTTAGTGTTGGGGTGGTTAGAGAAGGAAGGAGTATGGATGTTGCACGAAACATTAGGATTTCGTTCATCTACAATTTTTTGCTATGTATCACCATTGGGCATGATCTTGAGGCATAATGTGAAGGCACGAAATGGAATGGAGATGAAGAGCTCGATAATATCCACAAAAATGGATGATGGATGTTTATGGTTTTGTTTGTTGAGGAATGGTATTTCCCCTGTGGCAGATAGTTTTTGGCTTTTGAGGGCGAGTGATGGCACATTCCTATGAAATCTACTTACGACTAGGCTCTTCACATGACTAATGATAAGGTACACAGATTGAACATGGGTCACATAGATTGTATTATCAATAATGGTTGGGCAAGTTTGGGGTGGTTACATTAGGCAAGCCCAACAGGGTTAAGGTACGAAAACCCTTTTCTTGCAAAACTTGACTCATATGTTTGCATGGGCCTAATGCAATTATGGTCCATGGTGAAGTTGTCTCCTATGCATAGAAGTAACACGTTTACACAACTAAATAGCCCTCGATTTCACAATCCTGAGCCATAAAAAAGATTAGAAGTGTCGAACCAAGGAAGCTATCAGATATTCATTAAAAATATAAATGGGATGTCCTCCATATTCTTGACCAGGGATTCATACTCAATGGAAAACCTAAAGTAGTGTATCAAAATTAGGATGGGAAACCCTACATATACTCAGTGCCTACCTTTTGAAGGGAAGATGCTTCAAGACTCTTCCGAAGTGAAAGACTACCACATCTCAAGGAACTCTACCATAATATTGAACCCGAGGATGTGAGGAGGAGCTCCAGGAAACATAAAATTTAGGGGATGCAATGAAAGGAATGGCTCCTAATCCAACAGATCAACCTCAATACATCCCAGGGCCCGACATTGCATAACAAATGAAACAAATGCTTGCCATGGAGATTAATATTCCATAGGTAAACTACCTTTTTTCTGCTCTCCAATCCAATGTTATGATTTGTCGTTTCAATGGTTTTTGACCTAAATATGATGCTTTACATCAATGGGTTTTTCCATCTTGGACCCTCAAATTTGATATCTATTTATGCTCCAAAGGTTTTTTTATTGTAAAATTTGAAGCTCAAGAAGACCCGGAGAAGGTACTAAATGATGGAACCTAGTTTTGGGGAAGAGTTTGGCATCACCCCTTGGTATGGGTGAGGCTACCAAACCTCCCCCTCCCTTTTTTGGCACCACAAGGTTTTAGAGGAGATTGGAAACACCTTGGGAAAATTTAAAAAGATGTACTTCAAAAGAACATAGAAAGGTTTATTTAACTTTGCCAAAATTTGTGTAGAAATAGACCTTAGTAAAGGTCAACCTGATCACATTCAGCTGAAGCAAAAAAATGTTTAATGGACCTAATACTAAATTATAATAACATGGAATTTAGATGAAGAATATGTTATCAAACAAGACACTCTCATAACACATATTCATAGGCAAAAATATTACAAAAAATCAAAAGGGGCAGGCCCATAAATCAAAAGGATGGCAACCCTTTGATCCTTACCTCTGAGAAGAGGGAGAAGAACAAATGATGGATAACCATCCAACCAAGTAGAAGAGGAAGCAAAGGTCCATAATGAAATCGTTTCCCAAATGCTGGATGACATTGAATCACATGAGATCTCGACATCTGAATAACATGTAAACAAGGCACATACAAAAAATGGGATGGGGGGCCAAAGAGAGGACATGCTTCTAAGAGCTCAGACTTAGAAAAATAATTACCATCGAATACAACTGGATGCAAGCTGGAAATGGTTCTAGTTATTTCGACCCCATGGGATGGCAGAAAGTGTAGAAAAAGAAAGGGAGGAAAAAAGTTAAGTGATTATTATGACACTTAACTTTTAATTTTCATATGTAATATTTTTCCATTTTTTCTCTTTAGCTCATAAGCCAAGAGGCTTATCTTATGGAATGCTTTCAGCATATGCCTAATGTAATTATGTTCCTTGTTTCAGTATAAATAAAATTACATGTTTTCCCCTTTGGAAAAAAGATTGTTGTTGTTAGTTCAATATGAAAATATATCTAAAGGAATGATTTAGTAAGACTTTCTAAAGTATGTCCAAAGTTTGAGATTGACATAGGCTAAGACAATAAAGGAATCCTTTAAAAATGATTTTTATAGTCTATTTCAAGTGCACATTCACACAAAAACTCCTAACAATAAATAAAAATTAAAATACAAAACACATTACTAGATTAGACCAATATATTGTAGGCTTCTTCTTCTTGTGCTTCACTTGTCATGGAGTTATAATCTGCATTCAACATTTCCACATCTTGTCATTGTTCTTGAATTGTTTTCTCCTCCTTATCCTTTGTTGACCCAATAGATAGCCTAGCCATTGAGTGGGTTGTGGAATTGATTCTAACCAAGCCAACAATCATTTGTCAGAGAGATACATGTTCAATGTGTAATTTCTCAATTTATTACTTTTAGTGGTGAAGGGTTTCCATGAGAATGTGACTTTAGTATCCCTATTAGCCTCATAAGGTTAGAGTTTGTTTAAGGATGACATTATTGAGGGTTTTTATGAGCAATGTAGGCCTCATTCCTTCCTAGAATACTTTAAATTTCAAAGATCTTGTACAAAGAGCATCATCTAGTATGTCCATGCTCCATCATGGGCTTCCAACATAACCTCAAGTTAGCCATATTTCACAACTAGTAACACACAAATCATAATTTCTAAAATCACTATTCAACTTTTTAACAAGGTGAATAACATAGGGATAACAACTTACCTTTAGCAGAGGATAGTGCCACCAATGTTGAGTTGAAATGAAAGCAAATCTACAAACTTAATTACATAGACTAGGGGGGCGTGAATTTCATAGAAACCATGACCATTCTAGGACACTTTAAGAGCCATGTAAGCCATTAAAGCCACAAGTGCTGATTAGATGGTTCCACTAGTTTTAAGTTTAAATACAAGTAACCTCGCTGAATTGGATTAAACAAACTAAGGGGTATATAAGTCATAGAATCCATGGCCACAATGAGAGCCACAAAATTCATCATCACAATGAGAGCCACAAAATTCATCATCATAATAAGAATCATAGAAGTCACCAAAGCCACTTAATATTATAGTTCCAAGCCAAACATAAGCACATCGCTAACCTAGGGTTGATTCAATTCCACTAATTCCACTTAAACCAAGGACAAAATTATGAAGAGCCAACTAGACCCCCAACTCAAGATCTCAATAAGACAATTTAGAAGGGTGAATAACCATGTTAAGCTCCAATTCAAATTGAAATGCAGTAGAATCAAAATACATAAGCAATAATTCCTCAGGTTATAGGGCCATTATTCCACCTACAATAAAAATCACGAGCCAAGGTGGTTGAATAGATTACACCCACATTGAAGTCTACACAATCGATGCATCTCAATCATTGGATTTGATATAAGACCACCTCAACTGAAATTATGTGTCAAGTGCTTGAAATTTCAAGGTTCATCATAAACCTTAATGAAATCAAATTAGTGGATAGGGAAATATACCCACTCATTTTTTGGTTGAAGATTGCCACAATCCTGTTGAGTTATTTTAGATTGTTAGCTTGGTGGTCGAGCACCCTAAGAACACGATATGCCTTAACAATCTAAAACATGGTGACTTATCTTTTGATTTGGGAGATTCGTTCATTAGTGTGCCATTGCTTGGATGGAAGACTTTGAGTGTAAGTTATATGATTAATGTTGAATCCCTGGTGACAATTGACAATTAGATCCTTGCTTTGCTTATCATCAATAATCCTCAATCCTTGGTATAATGCAAGAGATTTTTGTAGTTTTATTTATGCACCATTCAAAGGTAGTTTCATTATTTCCTTGAAGATTAAGAATGATCCCCACACTTGCCACCTATAGGATGAACTACTTCTTAACTTTGAAAAAATAAGACCAATTTCATATTTTTTTGAAGAAACAATTATGATTTTATATTAATACCAATTGTCTTGTTTCAACGCCAAAACCTTTATATATTCAATAAGTGATTCATCTACAATGTTCAAAAACAACCAAAAAAAGGTTTTCTTTCCTCCCAGTTTGGCTATCTAATACTCTATTAATATGACAGAGCCTATATATTCACCAAAATACTCCTAATATGGCTACACACTTGCAACACATAACTTAACAAACAAAAAATTTAACTAGCCTGCCCCGTAACACCAAAATCATAACTAGATTATTATTGATTGTTTGTCATCTACCTTAATTTTATTGGAGTAGTGACTAGGTCTTCCTCTGCCACCTCAACAACATTTTGATGCACCTCTCCCTCTGCGACTAGAGACACCATAGAATTCACTCCCTCGTTGATCGCCAATCTAATTCCAACTACACCAATCCTTGACGAAGCTTCTAAATTAGCCAAGGATTGGTGTGCAACCTTTCTATATTGGTCTGTAGAAGACCAATTTTTGAGTCTAGAGAACTAATTGAGCCTGCACACCAAAGGTTCCCATTGTTTCCTGCTTAGTAAGCAAAGTTAGAATATATTTTGTAGACGCCTTGAGATAGTCCAAATGGTTTGTAATGTCATCCTTCTCAGAGCCACAAGATTTTTACATGATGAATTCAGTCCCACAATACACCCTTCCTAAATGCAATTTATGAAATCCTACGAAGACTAGTGATGAAACGACGCCAGATGGGTTCTCCTTATTGCCTAAATCAACTGCCTCCATTTCATTAGTGTGCTCTACAGATTCTATGAAAATAACTACTCTACATAGTCAAAGGACTAAACATTCAAATGCTTCATTTATTACTCTGCAAATTCCATCCATCTCTAGAACCGATATGTACCTAAGGCATGCTTGAATCTCCTCAAACTCCATATTAACTAACCTTTGCATCTTATCATATTTACTAGAGGATTGGGCATCAATACATTTGTCCCTTCTAATGCATGCCTGCACATGGGAAACCTGAGTGGGCACCATGATTCAAATCCCGACAAAGAGAGAATGAACATATGGGAACATAATATGGAGAATGAGGCTAGCAGAGCTCCAACTTTTCATCAACCAATTAATGGCCCTTATATCACTATTTAAAAATAACCAATTTTTTTCCTCTAATGGATTCAATGTCTTTTCATGGAAAAGGATTGTATGTGCCATTTGATTTGTCTAGGACCAATATCCCTTGATCAAGAGAGGCTCCCTTGTTTGCCAGCACATCCGAACTAGAGTTAAGATGACACTTAACATGGAAGAACTCAACCTTCTTGAATTTTGACAATTGAAGACTTATTCTCTACAAGATTGAGGAATGAACCTGCTTTTTACTCTCTTGAATTTTTCTTACCTAATGAATGACAATCATAGAGTCTCGATATACCACCATTTGTTGAATTCTCCTTGAAATATCCAAATCTATCTCTTACCACAAGGCTAAGAATTCAACTTGATTGTTGGTCGCTTTTCCCGATCCCCATGCATATTGTATCTATGTTTTTAATTGAGACCCAAAATGACCCCTCTTGCCCCTACCTCTCGTATAAGGCCAATTTAATATTACTATTCACGTTTGACTAATTCCACTAAACGAAATTTGAGAAAAGATACTTTAAACAATGAAAATAAAAATTTGAATTTAACTAGCCCCTCGAGGAAACTCAATTGGTGTTCATCATGATATAGAGTGTTATGTATTATGAGATTCAAGGTTCAAATCCTGCTAATTAACTAATGTCTGCGAAAAAAGAATACATAATCACATAGAAATATAGTGTTAACAATCAAAATTAACCCTATAACAAGTTAGTGAACCATACCAATGATATGGAATAAAGTGAATTCATAACAAAAAGACAAAAATGACATAAAGTGAATTCATAACAAAAAGACAAAAATGACATGATGTAAAGTGAGATGTATAGTATTAATTATACTAATAATTCAAATTTAAAATTTAAATTATAAATTAGGTTTATTATAATAAGTTTATATCGTTTTTTTTTTCAATCTTATTATATTATTTAATTTTATCATTAAAATAAAAGATATTAAAAAAATAAAATAAATTTAAAATAAATATTTAAATTTTTCTTAAATTAAAAAGTTCCCCTTATTAAAAAAAAATATCATAGGAGGTCCTATAAGAAGTTAGTCAATCATGTAATGATGTAGAGTAAAGTGAGTTCATAATAAAACTAACATAACAAGTTAGTCGGGAAAGTGAGTTCATAATAGGAGTTCAAGCATGCTTTAAATTGTAAATTTGTTTTTAAGTTTTGGTGTATGAAATAGTTTATATCATATTTTCTTCAATCTCATCATCTTTTTTAACTTTTTCCTTAATTTTATGGGTGAAATGTAGGTTTCAATTTAATGTTATTTTAATCTTTGTTTTTTTTTGACATATTCATTTTATTTATCTATAATAATTATTATTATAATTTAGAGAAGTAAATATGAAAAATAATATTTCATCCTTGACAAATAATGGAAGGATAGTATGCATGACAACTAAGAGTGCGTTTTTTTGTAATTTAGTAGTGATATATATTTTTTGGTATTATCTTAATATATACATTTTATCTAAGATGTCTTTTTGTTCTAGGGAACTTATTTATCATCATAAGGCATATGCAATTTGGAACAAAGACTAAAGATCTTAGATTAGAAATCATTCTTAGAAGATTTAGAAATTTTAATCGAAAAAATGAATTTTGAGATTGAATGGTTCCACATGTGATGGCATAATAACAAGCTGACTAACTCCCAAGCCAATTTGGATACCCAGTTAGGAAAAACAAGATTGCTTTTAATTAGTAAGCAACTTCTCAACTAGCCAATTCTGTAATTATGAAGGACGCAATCCTTTTGTATATAATAAATCTATGTATGAATGGGTATTTTGGATGGTCTTGAAATTGTAAATCATGAATAGCAAGTCATAACAACTCCTTGACACTACAAGGATTATTTACTTATGTAACTCATTTATGTGTTGCCATAATCTTTTATATAAATAAAATTCACATACACACATATTAAATTTATTATTGTTTCAAATTATTATTATTTTAATAAAATTTATATAAAAATAATTTAACATATTTTAAATATTAAATATAAATATTTTTTCTCTTAAAATTCAAAAATAAATATATAATAATATAAATCTCTTCAAATAAATTTTACCTCGATGGGGATGATAATGATTGAGTCAAACTACAGTAGCGCCGATCTTCAAGTCATTAAAGAGCTCACACGAGGAGGTACTCCAGCGAAGATGCCATCGGGGATTAATGTTCAGGCATGTTAAGGAACAAGGTGGTGGAGCACATGGCTTGGTAGTAAATTTCTACACACACTCCTTGCCTCAAGCTGTTAGTCGATCTAGCGCATTTACTTTGTGCAATCAAATATGAAGATGATCATTCATTGCGACAAGATTCCAGTAGATTTGGTATTCCATAAGGAAACACCACTATGAAAGATAGTCTAGTCACAATCGAGTTAAAGGACCAAGCCCTCCTGGCCTGGTCCTTAGTCATTAAGGACTATGCTCGCCTCCTTTGGTTAGCTTCCTCTTGCTCAACTTATCAATCGGCCTCAACACAAGGAAACATGTTAAAATGACTATTTTCTTTGCACTTTCAATTGAACAATGCTCAAGTTAATTGTTCAAGTTCTATTTGGTCTCTCCTTTCTATAAATCTTTGGTTATCTTTGGCACTTTGAGGACTTTTGGTTGGTGGCCTAGATTTGGTCCTTTTAGTTGGTGTTTCTCTTTAAGTTTATTATTTCCTTTTATGTAGATCTCCTTGATCTCTTCTCGCTCTCTAGCGCAGGCATCCATTCTCCTTGCCTTTGGCTTCTCTCCCAGTTAGTGGTTTTGTAACATCCCTTGTTCTAACCTTGCTCTTTCTGATAATAATTGTGACTGTAATACCAACATGGGGATACAATGGTTGGTTGAACATATGATTAAACTTATTCTAATTATTAATTAAAATTAATTAAATCTACTAAAGGTTGGACAATATTATAGATCCTTGGTCAGAGGGAAGCTTGCTTGTTTCGAAAAACTATGACCCATGCCTAGCCAAGTTAAAAGTCAAAGTTGGTTGCAACTAGGTCATTGTTTGATAGGTTTAATGTGATGTGATTGGAGCTATTGTAGCTAGATTAATGATTCATTTATCTGATCCAGACTTATGAGGGAATGCAACAAAATACATATATACACATAAACACAGAGATGCAATATAAATAAAACTTCATTTCATTAATATCAAAGAATTGAAATATGCTTACATACAGAAATGGAAATAAACTAGCTCAGGTGATTGTAGCTTATCTTTGAGAAGAGATGTGGCAACTACATGCCACTGAACTCTGTTACAATGAGGCTCAAGGGCCTTTTTATTATTTAACAACAAGGGAAAACCTTAAACAAATAAACCCTAACCCCGGGAGATGGAATGCCAAGAGTTTGTGGGCCCCGTTGGGGTTAGTTGGGAAACCAACTTCTCGAGGTTGTAACTTGGTCATATTATTTCTGTTTGGCGTGTACGATACCTCGTTGGAAATATCACTCCAAGTACTATCGGATTTGTAGGCAGTGGCCTATTGTGTACCTAAAAAAATGTCATTTAGGGGGTCAAAATTTCTTTTGAAGTTCAAGACCCAAAAAATTGCAAAAAATAGTCAATGCTGCTATAAACAAGGAAATTGATGAAACTGATTGGGGGTTTAGGTGGAACAGGCGAGTGACCACCAATATCCACTTGGACCAGTCCTCCCTCCTTAAGAATCAATGGTCCCCATTGCATGCAGAGCTTCCATGAGGTGAGGAATTTTTTGTTTAACCTGGTCCCTCGTGAACCACTTGTCTTGGTGAAGGAGTTAGACCGCTTTGACAACTCAATATAGTTGGATCCTTTGTTGGAAAGTGTTCTTGATATATGTTTCCATGATCTAATTAGTTATGGCATGTTCCATGCAGTCTGTGTTTAACTTCGTTGGTGTGAGTTGTTCTACAATGTTGGATGTGTCCAACAATGGTGGAAAGTATGGACAAAGGCAATCCACATTGAATAGTGTGTGCAAGCCAAGGAACGATGGAATAGTGAGCTCGAAGGCATTGTCCCCTACAACCTTGGTGATGCCGTATGACCCATATCGGAGCAGGAAAAGCTTGTGGTGGGGCCCAATGAGGTGTTCTATCTACAGATGTAGCCAAACTTTGTCACCCACCTAGAACTTGTGTGGAACCTGGTGTTGATTATGTCGTTGCTTGTACTTAGCATTGGATATATCCAATATGTCATGGACCTATTGGAGGATGTGCTGAATGTGCTCAATGAAGTTGTTAGCCCTATCAACTTCAGACTAGACATGAGCCGAATCTGGCTGAGTAGCTGCAAATGGTATGGCCACATCAATGGGACATAGTGGCTGGAATCCCAATCCCACTTGAAAGGGGCTGTGGCCAATTGAGTTATGGAGAACTCTATTTTATCTGTGTTGGAAATAAGGGAGGATTTCATCCCATGTGTGTGGATGCTTCGAGTTGTACATGCACAAAATGTGTATGATCATCCTGTTGACGACCTCTGTTTGGCCATCAGTTTGGGGGTGGAAATTCGTGGACTTAGTGAGCTTGGTATATCCAACATCAACCAGAGACTTGACAAAAATGCACTTAGGAACCTACTGTCCTGATATGAGATAATGGATTGTGGGATCCCAAAGTGTACCCACACTCATTCAAAGAAGAGCTTATCGGTGGATTCTGTTGTGATACTCTTCTTGCCGGCTGCCAAAATGGCCATCTTAGAGAATCTGTCGATGACCACAAAAACATAGTCATTGCCATGCGTAGTAGAAGGAAGGACCGACATGCAATCCATGGAGATGGATTCCCAAAGTCAATTAGGAGTAGGCAGGGGAGTATATAGGCCTTGCTTCTTGATGTTTAGTTTGGTAATGGCATAGGCAGTGCAGGATTTGATGTACTTCCCAACATCATGTCGTAGTTTCGACCACTAAAAATATTTCTACAACACTTCCACTATTTTCTCTACCTCGAAATGTCCAGTGACCCGACTGTAGTGTGCCTCCCAAATCATCGTGGCACACTCGCTTGAAGGAACACAAAGGTTTCCTAGGTGGCACAAGAGTGTATCTTGGAGGTTAAAATTTGGAACTTGCTTGCCTTCTAGGAGAATCTGGTATGTGTTGTCGAATTTTGATCACTCTTGTAAAGATGCGGCAACCCTGTAGTCTCATGCCCACAAGAGTCGAACGCAGTGGTTAGTGCCATGATCGACAGTTGGCTGAGGCAGTATACAACATTGTTGGTGTTTCTCTTCTTGTATTTAATGTTCAAATGGAACTGTTACAGATATTTCTAATGGTGATCATTCTGCAAATTCCCCTTTGTCTGTATGAATTGCAGGGGTAGGTGGTCTGTGTGGATGACCGTTTCCTTCTTGATAATGTAATGTTTCCATTGTCAACATGCCTACACAATGTAATACATCTCTTTTTCATAGGTGGGACACTTTCAGACTGTGTCTAAAAGTGTCTCACTGTGATATGCTAATGGATGCCCTTGTTGAGTAAGAACTACACCAATATCATAGTCAGAGACATATGTCTCGATCTCAAATGGTTACTGCAGGTCTTATAATGTGAGCATTGGTGCAAAGCAGAGGCAATGCTTAAAATTGGAAAGCTCCTTCTGTTTGAATTTAGACCAAAAGATCTTTGCTTTCGCTCCTCCCTTGGTGACTTGTCTCAAAGGCCAAGTGATATGAGAGAACCCCAACACGAACCTAGGGTAGAAGTTGGAAAGACTCAAAAAGCTACGGAGCTTTGTTAGAGAGGTTGGGGTTGGCCAATCCTGAATGACTTGTATCTTGGCTGGATCTATATGCACACCCCGCTTATCAATGATATACCCCATATATTGAACTTGGGTCATACCAAAAGTGAATTTCTCCAAATTGGCACACAGTTTGTGTCGAAGGGTTTAGAGGACTTGTCGAATATGGTGGAGGTGTGTTGTGAAGGCAATCCCTTATGTGAACGGAAGCATCTCTTTAGTCCTATAAAAGGATCTAGCACCAAACTAGACAAACACGTGCAGACTTTCCTAGTTCATGTTGGAAAATACAAAGTAAGACGGATGACCTACCTCACTTTGATGCTAAGCGCTCGTTGATGTCTTCCTCAATCTTCTTGCTTCCAAGTTAAATCCTATTTACACAATTTTGGATGAGTACTTGCAAGGAAGATCAAACAAAAGAGATAAGAGCATACATAACATAATTCATTCTAACATAAATTATATGACAGATCAAGGAATATCATACTAAATGAATAATGATTTATACACTTATGGAAAGTAAACACTTGATGTATTTATTAATAAAATATGAGGGAAGTATACAACCATATGAGCCTTGATATTGGAAGCCTCCTTTATGGTGGATTTCTAAGTCCAAGCCAAGACCGTCAAGCACTCCTCCTCCTTAGTAAGATGGGCAACATTTGGGCATAGTTTCAGCATAGGAATGCAACCAAGCAATGACCAACCAGTTGGGGATAGAAGGGATTTCATTTATAGGAAATGAGAGGGAGTTAGGGATCCACAAAAGGGGGAAGAATGTCCACATCTTAAGGGGAATATCCCTAAAGGTAGGATCAAGGACTTAAAATGGGAGAACTCGACCATATCCTTATTCAACAATATCCAACTCGTCATTCTCAAGGCTTCTAGTAAGAGAAGCTTCTCCTCCACTTTAGGAAAAACTGGTAGAAGAGGTTCAGTGTGGGTTTTCCTATCAAAATTCACGTGGGTAGCGCTAGGTCAGTATGCTGCAACAAGCCATCATCATGGGCTAGGAATGGCGCAAAAAGCGGTGATCCTGAAAACTAGGTTTTTAACTTCTTTAGAACTCTCTCAGGGTAACTTTTCTTCTCTTCTTCAGGGATGCTTTTGTATGTGTTTCATGGTGAATACTCTGAAAATTTTCATCATTTTGATGCTTTAGGATATGGGATAGGAAGTGTGACAAAATACTGTGTAAAAGATGCCCCCTAAAGCATGAAGGTAGAACATGGAGTGATGGGTGAAATGTTTTACAAGTCAAGGCAAGGACCTGAAAAACACCTTCAGGAGACTTGAAAATAAAGCATGAAACAAAATATTTGACATATATGATGTAAATATGCCTAATAATACATCTCTGAATAAGCATCTAACAATACATGAATCCACGACATGGGCACAACCATCCGAATAGAAGGGATCATGTGTATGGATCCACGACATGGACACAACCATTCGAATAGAAGGGATCATATTTATGGACCCATGACATGGACGCAACCATCTATATAGAAGGAATCATGTGTACAATAATGAATAGCTAATAACTCCACATAACCTAGATTTATCAGACGAAACCCATGGTCTTCATCTCTGTCTCGATCCAACCAAAGTATGAATCCTACCATTTGAATAGATGTGTCGGAGTCGAACATGATAGAAAACCACTTGATTATTGGTCAATGATGTGAACCATTAACAGGCATGAGAGAAACCACCAATAATGACAATGGCTCTCAAGGTACAACAACACAATCCACAAGTGTGAATAAGGAAGTTGAAGTTGAACACCCACATAATCATTTGATCGAAGGCCAATGATGTGAACCTTTCGTTGAATGCGAAGAAATTTCCATAGATGTGTCGGAGTCGAACATGATAGAAACCCACCTGATTACCGGTCAATGATGTGAACCATTAACAGGCACGAGAGAAACCACCAATACTAACAATGGCTGTCAAGGTACAACAACACAATCCACAAGTGTGAATAAGGAAGTTGAAGTCGAACACCCACAGAATCATCCGATCGAAGGCCAATGATGTGAACCTATTGTCGAATGTGAAGAACTTGCCATTGAGGCATGCAAGCTCCAAGGTACTAAAAGGGAGTTTCTATATCATCTTCCTGGATAATGAGCTGAAGTCGACAGGAAGTGATCCATTGAAGGAGGGCCATAATGTTTCCCACATCATCGACATGAAACAAAATATGGAATAGAGTAGGTAAGAGTGATTCGGGATTGTTGCAGAAATGTCAGATAATGTATAAGTGGTAAATATGCAGATGGAACTTCTCTTGAACATATCGCCGACCCGACTCCGGAGTTTGGCAACATTTGACTCAATCATAGGATCAGAGGTCATGATGAAAACATGATATAATCATATGAAAGCAAATGGATTTCCAAAACCGAGGAAGGCAAGTGAGGATGCGAGGATAACCCAAACCCGACACGAGCGACAAATAAGTGTCATGTTTAAGAGCAACATGTTGCCTTTACACAAAATATAAGACGTTTCACTTCCATTTTTCACCACTATTTCTAGCGAGTATCTCATTATATTTTATCACAAGCTTGAAGAGGATAACATATGCTTGCCATATAAGCTCATCCTTCGGATGAATCCATCCTAGTAAGTTTAATGAGCCCTAGGAAGGAGTAACCCGGTCTTGTCATGGTGACAAGTCCTGCGTCGTTTAAGTTTTATGAGTTAGATGGAGGGGTAACTTGACATCTTTTTCATGTTTATAGAGTTTGAAAAAGAGGGAAAAAGGAAAATCCATAGGTCCCTTTTCATAAATAGTCCCTTGAATCCGAAAAAGGTAGAAAACAATATTCAAGAGACCCTCTTAGCTACATGTGACCAAGGTATTCCTTTTTCATACAATAGTCTATCTTAATCTGGAAAAGGATTAAACTTATACTGAATGTCATTTCATTTATTTTAACGAGTTTGAAACGATAAGTACTCGACAATCTTTTCATATTTCGAGAGTTAGAAAAGAGCTAAAAGATGATTCTAGGCGGTTCCTTTTTCGTTTATTTTTGACGATTCCAAAAAGGTGATAAAATGAAACTTGTTAGTCTAGTCAAAATTAATCACTATCACCATTTATCCATGACTTTTCATTGCACAAGTGGACACACATTACCCTTTTTTGAGAAAAATACTAAAATGTAAGCAAAAATGTGCCCTAAACGGTAAAAGTATTTCAAAAAACTTATAAAAACTCAAAAAGTAAAAACACATTTACCATTTGACATTTGGTAATTTGGAGAGCACTTTTTACCCCAATTTTCCCTGATCTTCAGGCGAGGAGTGTGACCAATCCAGGACACCGTTTGACGATATGTTTGTTGCATGTAAGAGATCTATCCTTCCTCCACATTTTCATTGTGTTTTTAAGTGTTTTCATCCATAGAGTAGATGGTAAGGAGGGTTGGCAAAAAATTTATGTTGAAGGCGATTAGCGCAGGTTTTACCCATTGGACCTGCCCTGCTCACTCTGAGGTCAACTGTGCCATCGCACTGGAAGAGCGGAAAAATTGGGAAACAGTCGCGCTGGAGCAGAGACATGAAATTTTTTAAAAATCCTCCATTGTTAATGGTTGTTTGTCAAATTTTCTTCCATAGAAGCTAATAAATTCTTTGTTTATGGATGTTCCACAGGTTATTCACTGAAAAATGGTGATTGAATGGAAGGAAAGAGGGCATGAAGCAGAAGATCATCAGGAAACCCAAGATCCAAATTGCATAAGGGCTCTTTGGGATTGTGGACTACTCAAATTCTTCTGTATCCCTGGGATTAGAACCCAGATTGAATTACTGTAGCATTTAGTTGGATGGTGGGATGTAGACCGCCAACTATTTATTATAGGAGACCAAGAACTCGAGATAGATATTGTAGACATATATTTCATTATAGGTTTTTCCAGAAGGGGACAACAAATTCAATTGTTTGGTTCTCATACTGGGGGAGAGAGTACATATATGCTGATAGCGAGACATTTCCCAGGCTCTCGAAAAACAAAGAGTGGGAAAATAGACATAAAAACTATCACAAATCTCCTACTGAGAAAAATTCTTCATACCATGGCTCGAATAACTGGAGCTCAGGCTCTACATGAAGCGACTAAATCTCACTTCTAGTATGCCATAGACTGTCTTAGTCCCATAATTTTTAACTGGTGCGAAGGGTTGTTGATCAACATGAAAGACCAACTCATGAAATGCAAGACAGGGAAATTGAAACAATTCAGCTATGGATCTATCTTGGTGACGTTCTTCCTAGAATGTGTACCATTATTTAGGTATCAGTGGATAGAGGTGGAGGCTCCAGGGCCCAGGGATCCACGACTGCTGAGGTGGGGTGAGTTGATGCCTCACCATGAAGGTGGTCAGTAAATGTCTTTTCCCCCAACATTCTTTGGATGGCTGCAACAAAAAATTATCTTGGTAGATGATTGGGCTTATACCAACACAAGCTTCTGGGGAGATCCCAACCTCCCACTTCCACCTCGCACACAGTGAACTGATGCAGGTTAAAAACTATTTTTTAGGTTTTTTCAAGTTTTTCGATGTTTTTGTTTTATGTGCATTGAGATTTGAGACTTATGACTTTTGCAGATGTTGGACCAGAGAGACCTCCATGGGTTTCTTCGATAGCTAGGAGGGTGGATCGACAGATCGAGGATGCACCCTATGAGGAGGGAGTTGATCTGATAGTAGAGGTGGAACGCAACCTGGAAGCCTTGACAAGAGGCATTCTAGAGTATGTGTCTATTGATGAGGTGCCACTGCGGTATCAGAGATATACCGTAGGAGTGTCAACCAGACTGCGTCGGTTGTTGAACTGAGTTATTAGAGCTATTTCATGCTACCATGAGCACCATGTTGGTGGATAGTCGTATCTCTAGTTTTCATTTTCTGCACTTATGTAGGCTCGAGAAGCCATGTGTCTCAGAACATAGATTTTGATATTTTGATGTAACAGACATTTTGAAAAATCTCTCTCTCTCTCTCTCTCTCTCTCTCTCTCTCTCTATATATATATATATATATATACATGTTTTAGTTGTTTTAGAGACGAACACGTAAGTACATCGTTAAAATATTAGGGTTTCTCACGGAAAAATGCTCTTTTAATTGTAATACAATGAGTTGTGATTAAATTTTAACAACTAACACCCTAATACCAAGAGAAATAGCTTCCAATAATAGTTCGACAACTGCACTATATTCGAAAATATTGTTAGTTGTACAACCCAGGCATATGCCTTGTAAACTCACCAACTCACCATTGGGAGCATAGAGTGCCCACGCAGTGGAAGAGATATTTTGTGTACTACGGCAAGCACCATCAATGAAAACGATATGAGGAAGAAGGTTCGTCGACATCTGCAAACCAAGTGGAACACGTGGTAAGCGTGGAAAACATGTTTACAAGAATGCAAACATTCACACAAAAGACAACAAACTAATGTACAAGGTATCTATGCAAAATCTAGGCATAATATTTCTTGAGGTAGAGCCCATTGCGGGGCTCAGACAACTAATTTCCATCATTGTCAACTAACTCATATGCACCCTTTTGTAATACATGTTTAACGATATAGGGTCCATGCCACATAGGTTTGAATTTCCCAGCTCCTAATTTGTCATTAGCTTCATCATATAACAAGACTAAGTCACCTTCTGCATATGCACAAGGGGTCATAGTTTTGTCATACTGAATTTTAACTCGTTTTTTTTGAGACTCAGTTACTAATGTGGCAATTCGACGAGTCTCGTCAAGATGTTCTAAATAAAGTAACCGTTCTTCCTCTGGTGAAGTACTAGGAAGTAATTTGACAACTAGTTTTAAAGATGGGATTTCACATTCGATAGGTAGGGTGGCTTCCAAACCATAAACCAATTGAAAAGGTGTGAATATGGTTGTTGTTTTGGCAACAGTTTGATATGCCCATAATGTCGAAAAAAGCATGTGGTGCCAGTTCTTTTTATGCATCCCAATGGTTCGTTGAAGCATTGTGACTAAAACTTTGTTAAAAGCTTCAACTTGGCCATTAGCCTATGGGTAGTAAGGAGTTAAGCTATTGTGATGTAAGCCCAACTGAGCAATGAGTTTTGTCATCATGTGATTTCAGAAATGGAGCCATGGTCAGTGACTATGGATTACGGTACACCGAACTGAACTATCGCATGGTCGAATAAAAACAAAGCCGCAGTTTCACTGTCAGGTTGTAAGTAGGCATCGCCTCGGCCCATTTTGTAAAATAATCAACAACAATGATGATGTATCCATGCCCCTCAATCGATTGAGGGTTACAATTCATAAAATCAATGCCCCATTTGGAAAATGGGCCAACGGTGATAACTGGGTGTAAAGGAGAAGTTGGGGATCATTGTTTCTAGTTGTAAATCTAGAAAGCATGACATTTTTGGACTGCAAGAATGCAATATTTGAAAATAGAGGGCCAAAAATAACCGGCATGAAGGATCTTTTGAGCGGTATCATATATTGACATATGATTGCCACAAGCTCTAGAGTGGCAGTCATTCAAATCTTTCTCAGCTTCCTCATGCGTCAGACACCGTCAAAGGACTGAATCTACGCCAAGTCAGTATAAGGTATCCCTAATAATGTGATAGGGTTGGGACTCATACCAGATTCGGTGCTGCTCAGAGCGAGATAACTCTAATCAAAAGGTCTAAGTTTGGAGATATATGATGATATCTCCATACCACGGATCGTGGGTGCTAATAAGGAAGAGAGATTCGTTAGGAATCAACTCATCAGATTCAACAATCGTGTTTGCAGAGGGAAGGTCACAAATTAATTCAACAAAAACAAGTGATTTATTTGGCTTAGCTTTAGTAAACTTTAAGTCAAACTCCTACAGGATGACAATCCATTTGGATTAGTTTCTCCCAAGCAACTGACGAGACAAAATATAGGTCATGGGGTTGCAATTGGATATCACTACAGTTTTGTGTAAGAGAATATAGTGATGAAAACGTTGGACAACATGAACTGCTGCCAATGCCAACTTTTCTACATAAGCATATCGAGTCTCAGCATCAAAAAGGTTACAACTCAAGTAGTATATAACATGCTCATTTCCATCATCATCATCTTGAACCAACACCATACCAATGGTATTGTCAACGACGACTGAGTACAAGAGATAATCATGATGGTAATTCAGAGGATGTAACAAAGGTGCACTAATGAGTACGACCTTTAAAGCATCAAACGAATTCTGAGAAATGTCATCCCAAATGTATGGGACTCCTTTCTTCAGAAGGCGAGTAAAACCCTTGGCAAGCTCAACATAATTTGGGATGAAACGATGAAGAATTTTTCCTTTCCTTGCAAACTCTGGAGTTGATGTAAGGAAGATGGAGGTGGAAAAATTGAGAATGGACTCCACCTTGAGAGGATCAATGCAGATGGATTTTTTGGAGACTAAGAAGCCTAAGAGATGACTAGATTCAACGCAAAAGACACACTTATGTGGATTCAATCGAATATTGTAGTGTCGACAGTGAAGAAAAATCGCCTGAAGGTGAGAAGGATGGTCTTGACATTTAAGCGAATGCGCAGGTAAATCATCGAGATATGACTGAACAATATTTTAATATCATGGAAAGCATAAGACATGGCCCGTTGGAAGGTTTCACCAACGTTTTTCTGGCCAAAAGGAAGCTTTTTGTAGGTGAAAGTCCCCCAAGGACAGATAAAGGCAGTCTTGTGTTGATCAGAAGGAAGGATATTAATCTGATTATATCTAGAGAATCCATCCATGAAGGAGAAAATTTCATTCCTGGCATATTCATTGATAAAATGGTTGATAAAGGGAGCAGGGTAACTATCCTTAGGACAAGCTCGATTGATATTTCGATAGTCAACGCGGACTTGTATGGTTCCCTGTTTCTTATTTACCAGAATGATGTTGGAAACCCAATCTGTTAGTGGGATAGGATAAATAAATTTGACTTGTAGAAGTTTTTCAACTTCATCCTTAATGGAAGCTGCCTTCCTTGGGTTCACCAGACGAAGATGTTGTCACATAGGATTTGCGTCCAGATAGGTGGGAATCTCATGTACCACAATACTGGGATCGATGCCAGGCATCTGTTCATAAGAATAGGTGAAGACATCACAAAATTCCTTGAACATGCCTTTGTAGTTCGTGATCTCATTAGGAGAACAAGAAGCCCCTATGTGAATGTTTTCGACAATCCTAGGTTTAACCGAGATGTCGATGGGCATGGTTGCCGAAATGTTCCTTAAATTGCCTTAAGACAACA
The DNA here is from genome assembly GCA_031772625.1 of Pinus tabuliformis. NCBI lineage: Eukaryota > Viridiplantae > Streptophyta > Pinopsida > Pinales > Pinaceae > Pinus > Pinus tabuliformis. The sequence continues at coordinate 366,272,122 of CM062809.1, forward strand.
CTTTGTGAACCAAGATAGGTGTTTGAAATAGAGTAGTCATTTCAGGAGAAAGTAAAGTACCTAGACAAGTAGGAATTGATATGGGGCTAGGAGAAAAGAGGAATGATGATGAATATAATTCCAAGGGGTTTCTTCAAGAGACATGGCTTCAACAATACTTTGGTTAGTAAGGAATGTGTCATTCAAAGGATCTTCGCAATCAAAAGAACCAAGCCAAGGAGTTTGTAGATACTAGTATAGGGAAAATCTCAATCAATCATGAGTCGTAGATGCAGTCACAGAAGCCAACAAGATAGTTTGATAAGCTTGCTGAACTAGGCTAAGCGGCATGGAATCACCAAAACTATCGATCTGGTCAGGACTATGAATGATCCATGGGTCATAATTAGACGAGATCATGTTAATTGAGGCAACATTGGAGGGAGGAGGAAGGGAAAAATTTCCCATTAAGGCAGGGTCCTTGAAAAGGCCCGCTCCAACACTTTTGTAAGGAATATTGGTTTTCCCAACATAAGGCACATTACCGGTTGAAGAATCAGAGGAAAAGAAATCCAATTGATCAACAGTGACAATTTTCCCTTGGTGGGGAAAACAAAGTACACAGAAAAGAGATGACACCACACAAAACATTGCATGAGTCCAACTTCGACCAAATAAAAGTTTGTAATTGAGATTGGTGTCAACAACCTCAAATTTTAAATTGGCCGTCTTTCCCTCCAACTGAATGGGTAAGGAGTTGAGAATACCATATGGGTGAAAACCTCGACCATCGAAAGCTTCTAAAGTGTTCAGAGATTGGTTGAGAGGAGGGGAATCAATGGCTTTCCAACATGATATGGACATGATGCATGTGGAGGCTCCTTCATCAACAATAGTCTGGTGGATAGTCTTTCCCATAACAACAACTTGAATGAGAAAAGCAAGTTGAGGTGGTAGGCGAGGTACATGGTTTTCGAGATCAAAAGTAATCAAACTGGAATTCGTGGGATCAATTCCTCCAATAGAGGATATCAAAGCCTTCCGATGTGATGGACACGTCTAAAGGACTTCCAAATCCAACATCGCTGAGGGTGCTTGAGCCAAGTATTCTATAATGTTGTAGTGTTGGGAAGCTTGCGCATTTGGATTATAGGATGATTTCCAAAGAACAACTTTGGGGGTGGTCGGATTATAGAATCAATGCTAGGTTTCTTGATATGGAGAGGACCGGAATTGGGTGGAGTGGAGGAAAAGGGTACATCATTAGTATCTTTCTCCACCACAAGTTTCTAAGGAGGTGGATAATATTTTGATCTCGTGTCTACGAAAATATCTTATGAGTCGGTCATAAATACTTGAGAACTTCCAAAGATTTGGGCATTGGGTTGGTCTACCAATTGCGTCTTCTGAGACGGGAAAGATTCCTTCAAAACAACTGGTTTTCCCATAGTGCCTTTCATAATATGACTTACTTCGGCATGATGGGGGTAATCCTTAGTGTAATGATCTTCATCATAAATAAGGTAAGGATAGTTAGGCTTTCATTTGGGTGTGTCGTCAACTGATGATTTTTGGGAATCCTGTTTAGGGGTATCTTGTTTAGTTTTTCCTTTACCCTTCTTCTTGCATTTTAAGGATTTATCTACTGTGGTAGACTGGACAACATTTACCTTTGAGGCTTTACCAAGATTCTTAGGATTATCAACAATATTAGGAGTTGCAGAAGCCAACGTAGATTGAGGTATTTAAGAGGTAGCCGGAGTACTACTAGATCGCTGAGCCACAGATCCAATGATTCCATTGATAGGTGGTGAATTTGTGGTTTTAGAATGGGCGAGGCTAGTCAAAGGTCATTGGGCACCAGGTAAGAGTTCATATAATGTGCCAGATTGTGAATAAACCAAATCCAAATACTGGGAATGGGTGACAGCTTGTTCCTTAGTCACACAACCACCCATGGCCATGTGTTTATTAATAGGAAGGATGAATGATTTAGTGAACCATTCAGTCAAAAGTTTATTCAAGATATCAAATTTGATGAGACAACTCCTATGCCTCCATTCATGGAAATTTTCAGAGATATGCGTAGAAGTCATTTGTTTCAAAGACATTAGGAGGTGGGTTCTAATCTCATACCAAACAAGAAATTGAAAGTGGGTGAGGAAAGCCAAGGCTAGAGTATTGAAGTCTTGAAAATAACCACGAGGGAGATCAATGTACCATTTGGTGGAAGTGCCCGTTAGAGTGCACTGGAAAAGATGTAATCAGATAGGATTAGCGACCCAAGAGTTAGAGGAAAACCATAGGTGGTAAGTCATTACGTTTTCTTGGGGGTATTCTCTAGATTTGCCTTCGAATTTGGGGAAATTACTAGGAATTTTGGTTGGTATTGGAGGCCAATACGGTGAGTGAAGTATTGGGTCATTCATAAGCCTTGGCACATCTGACAATTCCAACATTGCCAAAAATGGAAGTTGTGGGTTGTATGGATTATAGGGTCTCTTGTATGTGCCTAACTAAGTATTCCAACCTTGCTGAGTTTGGGCCTACCCCCATTGTGGTGGAGTTTTTCCATAAGGCGGTTGACCATATGGAGGTTGACCATATGGAGGATGACCATAAGGAGGATGACCATAAAGAGGTTGACTATACTCAGTATGGTGACCATATTGGATGTATGGAGAAGCAAATTGGCCATAATATTGTTGGTAAGTTCCTTGTTGCATCTGCTGCGACTATGGAAACAATTTTTGGTAAGATCCCTGTTGGGATTGGTAAGGAATCTATTGTTGCAGCTGTGAGTAAGGTCCTTGCTAGGGTTGAATAGGAATTTGTTTCCATGGTTGTTGATAAGGTCCTTGTTGGGATTAGTAAGAAACCTACGGTTGTGGTTGCAGGTAAGACACATGCGGATGTGGCTGCGGGTAGGACACCTGTGGTTGTGGCTGCGAGTAGGAAACTTGCGGTTGTGGCTACAGGTAGGGACCCTGTTGCAGTTTAATAGGAATTTGTGGCCACAGAGGAGGATTACCAATCCCATAAGCATATGGCATTTGAGGACCATACTGCATTTGAGGACCTACCTACTGATACAGAGTTGGGAGCTATTGAGAGCCTATAGGAGTATAAGGCTGCTAATAGGAATATTGAGTCAAAGGGATTTGATGATCTTGGAAAGGGGTCCCTATAACGTTTCTTGATACAGATGGAAATGATGTTCAAACTGGTTTAGAAACATCGCCAATGGGTTGACTTTCCCCTGGAGGGGGTGTATAGCTTCCACTAGAAGCAGGAGGTGTTATCACTCGAAAATTTCTTCTAAGTCGTTCAGAAAAAGAAATGATAGAGGTAACCACAAACCAACTTTGGAGATCAAGATCTAGCCTTACTAATCTCAGAGAGGGCTCTTTTTTATTTATTTAACTTTGTTTAGTTATTTGATTTTAGGCTAGTTATGATTGTACTTGGGCTTTTGATTTGAAATTGGGTGGTGGGATCACTTACTTAGATGAACATAGTTTTTCTTTTACCATTGGGCTATGGGGTCAAATTCCAGACAAACAAGACTGGATCAAGTTCTAAAAAGAGTGTCTACAGGGCAAGATAGAGGAGTTACTACAGATCTCAAAGGCTTGATGGTGGAGTGGTTTCCAATTGGATCCAGGGAGCAATTAAGGGTTCCTTAGGCCGGATTATGAAGAGAAATGAAAGAGGTCAATCGAGATGGGAGAGAAATTAAGGGTTCTCAAATCCAGATATCAGAGGAAAACATATAAATGATTAACTGTGCAAAACAGAGTGTACTTAAACAAATCCTGATTTAAATTTCTAGTTAATTCATTCAAATTTAGATAACATTTAAGTTTATGAAACACATAAGATGTAGGTTTTAACCCCGTACAGAAATTACCTACATACAAATTCTAAAAAACACAGAAAATAAACAATGCGAGAGCATAACACATAAAACATATATACACAGAGATTTTCCCTTGGATCCCAAAACTGGGACTACCAGCTTGATTTTTCATTATGTTCCTTTCAATGTTACAATACATATTTATACATGCCAAAGATCCAATACCATGGACCAAAAACCATAGGTAGGTTCGCCCAACCTAATATAGGGTCCAAATTTTTTTTACCCAGGGCACTGCCCTGGACCCCGTAGAGGGGGGCTACCTGCCCCCCTCAAACCCCCCGGACAGAGGGGTTGCCTCCCCCCCTGTGACCCCCCTGCTGCGTAATCGGCGCAACGAAGGGGGGCCTCTGCCCCCCCTCTAACCCCCGGTTCACTACGTAGGTTAGTCGTGGAAAGAATATAACACAAACCAACATAAGAAAGTAACAAAATTAGATAAAGAAGATACTTCACTGCAATAGCTCATCTCATGAATCCTGTAATGCAATCTTTTTATTACTTGCTCTAGTTTGTTGACTTGAAAATTGGTACAATAACCCTTAGGTATAAGATCAAAATAACTCTACAAATGTATAATAATCCACCGACAATACTTTGATTTATGAAGTATTTATACAAAAATATTATACAAAATATCCCAAACTATCTTGGGAACTAATCTAGGAGAAAGAAATATCTTCATGCAAGAAGATAATGACAACTATTGAGCTTCTGCTTGTTGTCCCTGTTATTTAGGTTCCAATGGCTTTGATCTTTTGATATTTTGCACTTTAATCTACTTTGTTGCTGGGTCTTTGCACTGGATGTTGTATTTACTTTGATCTTTCATCTGATACACTTTGACCTTGCTGACCTGTCAATATCCTTTTATTGTGCTTTTTTACTTTTACTGTACATTTTATATTTTTACTGTGTATTTCTACAATAAATCATTTAGTTTCTCCCATGTCTCAACATCTGGTAATTGGATATTGAGCATTTTTCTGTATATTTCATCTGCCTCTGTATACTTGGCAAAATTTGGCTTATTAACAAAAAGGTGTTTTACCTCATGTTGGAGGTAAAACAAATTTTCAAAAGTTTGATACAATACTTTTCCGGTTGGTATGCCCTTCATGGATGAAGTGTTCACCTGATCTTTGGCCACTTCCCTGATCTTTTTATTGTAATCCTCTTGTGTCATTAGCTTATCATTTATAACTAAGGGATTTGGTAAGCCCTTTTGCCTCAAAACTTCGAATTTAACCATGAATCTGTCAATTTCCAGTTGCATGGTTTGGCACTTATCCTCCAAGTTCAACATCAAATTCCTCTTGGTGAGGACTCTTTAACTTCCAAAATTGTACCTATTCTGTCAGGTATCTCCAATTCTTGTAGCTCATACTTGTTCTTGGAGTTGAGGAAGTGAATGATCCTTGCAGCTTCCTCTGGCATGTCTCCAAGTTCTTCTTTAACCCTCTGAATGGCTTCTGTAGCCTGCTTTATCAAATCAATTTGTTCAAAAATAACATGGATGAATGGCCAAATATCATTGACAGAGTCAATGATATTGGCCCACCGTTGCTCCTTAGCCTGACCTAGAGGTTCATTTAGTGTTAGTTCCTTCTCCAGGCTTTTGATTCTTTGGGTCATTCTTGTAGACTTCTACTGTTCTTCCTTGTGCATGATTTGGGCAAGTTTGTAATCTTTCTCCAGGCTGGCCACTTTCTCCTTAATCCTGTTCATCTCAGTGGTTTGAATGGACATTTCTTCCATTGCCTTAACCAGCCTGTTTGCTTCATCACCTGTCGAGCCTGTTGTTGTTGATCTTGTTGCTGATGTAGTTGGTGTAGATGCCGATAGTGTTGTGGCCATTGGAGCTGTGGGGGCCAATGATGCTGCCAAAGTAGAAGGTACAACAATGGTAATTGTTGGGATGACAGTTGCAGGAGCATCATCAAGACTAGCTTGTTTGAGCTGAATCAAGCTATCCAATTCTTTTTCCATCTCCTTTAACTGATCATTCAACTGCAGCACTAGGTCCATCATCTCTTCATGATTGGTTTGACTCTCCAGGACCTCCTTTGTCTGTGGGTGTTGTAAATGAGGCAACTTAAGCTATTTCTTGAGGGTTGCTATGTCCTCATTCTTCTTTTTTATCAACATTTCAGCAGCCTTTATGTCACTTGGATCATGGCCGAGTTCAATGACCAAGTCCTCCAATGACTTTATCCTGTTATCTTTGGCCTGTGAGGAGGCCTTCTCCAATTTGTATTGGGTTGTCACATTATCTAATGAATCCTGCAGCTTGTGGGCAGCCATGGCCTTTCCTGTAAGCGTGGAGTAAATCATTTCTCCAACCTATTTATGGAACTCTATTTGGTTAATGTGATGAACATCCTTGGCCATCACCTTAAAATTAGTCTTGTTATAATCAACCGAGCTCTTTGGTTGCTGCACAGTGGGCTGCAAAAATGACACTTGCATTTTTCCTGGTTTGATGTCAAAGGTTGACATCAATATGCTCTGGTTGGGTGGTGTATGTTTGAAGTATTGGGCATATGTCTCTGCCTTCAACTTCTCATTCCTCATCTTTATTTCTTTGAACCTATCTTTGATATCCTTTTCCTTGTCAACTAGCCTAAAAAAGGAAGAAACCTCAACACTTTGTTGTCTTTCAATCAATTGAGTGTTGGAGGTTGATGGCTGCTGTGTTTCACCTGATGCAGTTGTGCCTTTGCTCCTCTGCCCCATTGTTTCAGTGTCAGTTATTTCCACTGATTCAATGTCCTCCTCTTGTTCAGACACAGGATTCAACTTGGGCCTTTTCCTTAGCTCAAACAACTCATCTGTAGTCTCCATGGCAGAGCTGGATGCCTCTTCCCTGTTCCTCTTTGGATTCTTCTCCTCATTGGCTGGGGTCTGAAGGATAGGAGGAATGTTCATTGGCTCCCCTAGTTCTGGGACCTACAGGAAAGAGTTCTGGTCAAATTGTTTTTCAAGATCAATCAATGTGTTTTCAACATCCACAACTGTGTTGTCCATATCAATCAATGTATTTTCCAACCAATTAGATTGGTTGGAAAACTGTTCAATGTCAGGTCTTGGGTGGTGGATGTAAGGTCCCAATTTCACCCTGAGTCTTAGCTTGTTTATGACTCCATGAGGGTCATACTGCCACATGAAGCTGTTGCTGAACTTCATCTGTTGTAGTATCTTATCAACCTCTGGTCCAGCCTCTCTATTATTACAAATGAATGGGCCCAATTGGTTTTTTTTTAATCTTAAACTGGGTCTTCTTCCTAATAGATAGGAAGTAGACCTCATAAGAGTTGATGATTTGCCTAAAATAATCAAGTGCAAATATCCTCACAGGGAGGTATTTGGGAAACTTGTAAGGGGATAATTAGTAGTCATAAACCTTGATTTCAGTGTGGTTTTGGTACAGGTACCAGTCTCCCACCTTGCTTTTCTTAGCCAACTGTAGCACCCTCTTGATTTCTTGGCTAATTTTAGGTTGAGTGTCACTAGTCAGCATGTTCATGACTGGGTAGATGAATGAATCTATGAAGTCTTTGTATGTAAATGCTATGGAGAATTTCTAGATCAAGGGCATCCAAAGGACAACCGATCTCTCTTTTCCCTTGGTATCCAACTTCTGGATGCTTACAGGGAACTTATCTGCTTAGTAATATAAAAACATGTGAAACAACACTGAAAAGTACTTGAAAACTCTTTCAGTGGGCAGTCTTGTGAATTGTTCATGCATTCTGTCTGCAATGAACTGAGCATAATTGTACATGATAACAAGAGGCTTGCTTGGACTAAAAATGGACATGAAGGCTAGGATGACCTCATCCACATGCTCATCTGAAGTGTATCCCAGGATGCATGAGAGCATGGTGATTATGTGTCTACCAGTCTCTGAGAAAATGGTGGCAGCATAGGGTGGAGTATCTGTAGGGGTATGGCAGTCTTCAATGATGAAAGTCTGGAAGATTTGCCTTATCTTAACCAGGTCCAATGTGACATATAAGTCCAACAAGTCTCCAATGGATAGAGGGGTCTGATTAGGACTAGGCTGGATTTGTAGCATTTGTTTGATGGACTTTGGTGTAATGGTAAATAACAACTACTGGTTTGGGGAAACAATAGCCCTTTGGCTAGGGATATAACAGGCATGACAAAAATGTACTATATCAGGGAATCAATGGACTTCTGGGAATAGGTATTTGGGTAAATTGGATTCCCAAAGGTGGATGTCATCTGCATGGTTTAGAAATCTATCCTTACTCCAACAGTGGAGCTTCAGGAGGTTGGCTGGAGTAGCAATGTCTTTTATTTGGAAATCCCTGTCTGCTAGTGCCAAATGGTCTATGTCCAGGTGAGGGGTTGACATAGGTCTCACGTCCAGAGAGGTCTGAGCAACCATTTTTTAGGGGGAAAGGTGTGAATCAGGCTTATATAGGTTGTAGAAGTGAAACTTTGAAAACTCTGGTGGAGTAAAAGGGTAATTTGCAGTTTGCAAAATAGGGGTTTGGGTATTCGGGTGGAAATACTCTCAAATTTAGGGAAAATTAATTAAATTCAATTAATTAATGTTTGAATTGACTGTACGTTTTCAAATTTGAGAGGGTCATTCTGGTTTGTTCTCAAAATACCTGGAAATTGGTGGTTCAGGTTGCAAACTGGTTTCAAAGGTGACTGTAGAGGGTACGATTGCTTTAGCTATGCACTGGATGGCTGAATTGGGCGTCTAGAGCATGTTCGGAAGGTAATCGACGGTCAAATTTGGTTGCAGAGGCTCAGGGTGGCGTAGGAAGGCTTAGGCAGCTTTCACAGTGCAAATGAGCGAAAAGAGTCGAAATGGGCTTCTTCGGCCTTTTAACCGACAACGGTTAGAATTTGGCGCGGAATTCATAATGAATAGTGGATGGTTTAGCTTTTGGCGGGGAGGTGGTTTCAGGGGCCATCACACCGCTTTTGGCAGTCGGGCGGTATTTCCCTGAGAGCACGTGATTTTGCCTGGAGCTGCCACGTAGCCGAAAAGGGCCTGAGCAAAATCGTGAATCTCGTGTGCTCTCGGGCTGGTAAAGATCGGAAAGGGAATCAATGCGATATGGATGTGCACCATCAGATCTGGAGGTGAAAGATATAACGGCTGTCGCGTGGTAAAACTGCATGGAGGGAATAGGGGTGGAGATTTGCGGGGGCCGGGTGATTAATTACAATTAATTTGTAATTATTTAATAAATAAAGTCGAGATTAAAATACAATGAGCAGGATAAATAAAGTGGGACTAGGGTTGAATGTGGCAGGGTTTTCTTAACCGCACCAAGGGTGGTGGTTTAAAAGTTTTTTTTTTGGAAAAATGCGATTTGGGGGAATTAATTAAATAATGCGGAGGGGAATAAAAATTAGGATAAATGGTTTTTATGGGTTTTTAGGGAAATTAATGAAGGGGAATGTGATTTTTTCATTGGGAGTGGGTTTCGCACTAGGGAAAAGGGGTTCAGGGTAGGGGGATGACCTTTGGAGGGTAATTTGCTAGGGGAAATGTGTGAAACCAAGGGGTAAGGGTAAAAATGAACGGAAAATGGTATATTCATAAGAAATGATGGGATAATGGGGAAATTAGTAAGTATGTAGTGGGGGATGAAATGAAATGAGGGGAAGTTAATTAAATTAGCTTGTGAACATCTTTTCACTTTCATAACTGCTTCTGCACACTGAAACATAAGATTAAGCATGATAAATGTGCTTATGCTTTAACAACCTTGTACTTCTGCAACCTTTTCTCTACCTATCCTTTACTTACCCTAACATTTTTTCTTCACTTTATTGGGTGCATTTAAGCTAGCATACCCTTTCTTTCCTTTTTCTTTTGACAAGTAAACTATCTAATTCTAACCTTATAACTTCCAATGGCTCAGATTATGCCGTTGAGCACATTTTATTTTTCTACCTAACTACTGATCTGCCAAGATTAAACAGTCTGGCTAGATCTTTATTCTCTATCTATAAACATGAAATTTAAAGCATGAATTATTCAAGATTAAGCTATTTGACTATCATGGGCTATGGCATTTATGACAAGCTGCACACAACCATTATTTTGCACAGTAAAGTAAAAGTAGTGGCACTTAAATTTGCACACTTTCATGATCTATTTTTATTTTGGGTTCATATTTTTTCACTTTTCTTATTCTTTTTGTCCTTTAATATTTCTTTTAGGACATACCCTCTTTACATTTTTTAATTTTTTAATATGGAAAACGTTTTGCAAAAAGCAAAAGTATGTACAATATTACAAGACTAACCATAGCCAATTCAAAATTATGTATCCTATTATTATAGGACTCTAACAGGAGGCACATAGGGCAGAATATATTACCCCCTGGACATTGGAAGAAATGAATTTGTATGATTTCCACTCACATTAGGAATCACAGTTACTGTGGCTACAATAGGAGGAGTAGAAAGATTAGGAGGAACATGTGTTTCACTTATTGACATTGTAGGTTAGGTAGGGGTCTGGGCAATTACCGACATGTTTGGGATAAACAAGTTGGTAGTAGGTGTGACACCAGAGGACCAAATGGGATTATGAAACAATGAAGTGGCACCAAAATTATCTAAAAAAGAATTTCCAAGAGAGTTATAACCTGACGAAACCAAGGGAATACTATAAGGAGGAGGTGTACTTGGCCCTCTCGTCATGTAGGGAGGGGAAACATAAGGAAAGCCTTCAGGAGGAAGAAGTGACAAAGGATCAATCTCTATACTGGGAATGTGAGTTCCAGAAGTTTCCATTGGAATACCTTGGGGTGTTGACCCTACATGTGGGTTATCACCTTCTATTGCCATGATTGGAAACAATTCTTAGTTGGAACCCGAGTCATTTTGGGAGAAGGACTCAGAGGTACGTTGGGAGTATCAAATGGACTATATGGATGTGGAGGCAATAAATACACAAGAGAGTCCGATTCAAAGAGTGGATTAGGAGGAAAAGAAAGAAATCTGAAATAGGTTGAGGACTATCCGAAGAAGAGTCGTGGGATGAGCCTACCGACTCTGGAGGTGGTCAAGAAGCAAGGGATTGGATGATTAGGACAAGACCAAGTTCAACTCCTTGCTTTTCAATGGATTCAGGCTCAATGTTATTGGAACTTACAACTCTAGGTGAATCGAGTGCATTAGTATTTCCATAGATATTCGGGGTCTCGTTTGGAACTCTTGGTGGTTCTGCCATGATGTCTTTCCAAAAAATAAATCAGAAATGTGTGTTGGTGAATGCTTTGGGCTTAAATCCAATTTTATCAATTAACCATTAATTTTTAGGACAAAAGGAGGTTTTCATTTCATGGGTAATTAGTGATTTCGTGGTTGATTAATTTTATTATCAAAAAAGAAATAAATCAAAAAGGGGTAAAACTAGGCATGAGGGTTTACCAAGCAACCATGAACTGCAATATACACCTTGGCAGAACCAAGGACTTAACGTATGATAGCCAATCTCCTTGAATGTTGTGTTCGGTGTATCATGGTATACAAGGCGACAAACTCGGTTACCTGGGGTTGGATAACAACTTATAGGGGGCTCCCAAAATATATGCTATGATACGTGGGAGTTCAGTTTGTAGTAGTGATGTCTAGTGTAACTATTCGATGAGAGCGTTCCCATATACTTGCCATGTGTGGAGCGCCTCTGATATATCCGAAAGTACTGGAGAACGATCCTATACACTTCCGTATGCGGAACAAGATTTCACCCTCGGGATACAACATTGACAAACAACGACAACTCCTACATTTAATGATGCTGGAACACGTCTCTAGCCTAGACCTCTAAATGTTTTTCGTTAATGACAAATGCTCCTTAGGTTAATTGAGGTAAATTTTAACTTGATATTCAATTAAGTTTCAGTTTTAAGTCTCAAATATCGATGTCACCTGAACACCTATGATGCAAATAGCATGAAAAAATATATCTTTTCGATTCAATGAAAGCTATCTAACATAGGGAAGAGGTTCACACACTGATGCAACAATCAAGTATGCAACAAACAAATTTTCCTAACTAGAGCTTTCACCTTCACTATTTCAATGAACCCAACCAAAGTAAAATGAGATTCAATTCATTAACATGCAACTATATGAATTGTTCACTTTTTTTTAATGCACTCACCAATAGTAAAATGGAATTCGATTCAAATGCACCTACATGAATTTTTTCACTTTCTTTTTCAATGATAATGCACTCCTTTCAGCTTTCAGAATCAAGCAATGTGATCTATGCTCAATTATAAACCAAAAATGACTTTTCAATGCAAATTAACCTAATGCAATTCGAAAAGTAAATTTTGAAGTAAAAGCTAAAACAAATGCAAATGTTGTTTCTTTATGATTTCCAAAAGAAGAAACAATGCTTAATCAACAGCAAAATCAATATCCCAATGGCACAAACAAGCAGCAAGCAATAAATCCAATTGACCTAAAACCCTAAGGACTCAATCAAACTTCACTTCCACTACTCCAAAGCAACAAGATGGATTTTTCAAATCAACAAGAAAATCAGTCACAATCAGTCAAAATACTAACAAATCCAAAGCATACAGAACAAGAGGATACCTCATAGGTCAAGACACACTAGACCCTATTGACAAAAACCCTAAAATTCCTCAGGTTTCATGGATCAACGCGACTGAGACAGTCAAAACCATGCTGATAGGGTTTTTAGCCCTACTATTATTGAAAAAAATGCACTGGCAGTGCAACTGTTCCAGGATAAACTGCGTTGGATGAGAAAAACTTAGAAAACTAAAAAGAATTTCAAAAATAAGTCCAGACTTAGCACTCTAAAGGACTGATTACTCAAGATCTATACCTATACAAAATCTAAATGACTGGTGACTAAACGGTTGGCCAAATTGATCAAATAGACCAAACACAAAAGGGAGGTTGAAGGGACTATAGGTTCCCCAGTGGAGTCACCATTTTGTTGTGAAGATAATCACTTTTGTGAACAAAAGTGATATCTCTAGTCCTATAAGAGGATCTAGCAACAAACTAGACAAACACGTGCAAACATTCCTAGTTCATGTTGGAAAATAAAAAGTAACACAAATGACCTACCTCACTCTAATGCTAAGCACTCTTTGATGTCATCCTCGATCTTCTTACTTCCAAGTTCAATCCTCTTTACATTGTTGTGGATGAGTACCTACAAGGAAGATCAAATAAAAGAGACAAGATCATACATAACATAATTGATTCTAACATAAACTATATGATAGATCAAGGAATATCAACTAAATGAATAATTATTTATACACTTATGGAAAGTAAACACCTGATGTATTTATTAATAGAAAATGAGGGAAGAATACAACCATATGAGCCTTGATGTTGGAAGCCTCCTTTATGGTGGATTTCCAAGTCCAAGCCAAGACCTTCAAGCACTCCTTCTCCTTAGTAAGATGGGCAACATTTAGGCATAGTTTCAACATAGGAATGCAACCAAGCAATGACCAACCAGTTGGGGATAGAAGGGATTTCATTTATAGGAAAGGAGAGGGAGTTAGGGATCCACAAAAGGGGGAAGAAGGTCCACATCTTAAGGGGAAGATCCCTAAAGGTAGGATCAAGGACTCAAAATGGGAGAACTCGACCATATCCTTATTCAACAATATCTAACTTGTCGTTCTCGAGGCTTCTAGTAAGAGAAGCTTCTCCTCCACTTTAGGAAAAACTGTCAGAAGAGGTTCAACATGGGTTTTCCTATCAAAATTAATGCTGGTAGCGCTAGGTCGGTATGCTGCAACAAGCCATTAGCAAGGGCCAACAGTTGTGCAAAATGTGTTGATACTAAAAACTATGTTTTTAGGCAAACTTCTTTAGAACTCTCTCATGGCAAATTTTCTTCTCTTCTATAGGGATGCTTCTGTATGTGTTTCATGGTGAATACACTAACAACTTTTTTCATTTTGACACTTCAAGATATGGGACAGGAAGTGTGAACAAATACTGTGTAACTAGTTGCTCTTCCCAACTCTAGCTGAAGATCAGAATGTCATCTAAATACACCACCATGAATGAGTTGTTGAAGGGTCACAAGATGTTATCCATCAACCTCATGAAGGTTGTGGGGGAATTTGTGAACCCAAGAGGCATGAACAACCATTCTAAAATTCCCTCCTTGGATTTGAAGGCAGTCTTCCATACATCAAAGGGTTCGATCGGTACCTGGTGATAACTAGACTTCAAGTAAATTTTAATGAAATGTTTGGCCCCCTTGAGCTGGTCCAGAAGGTCATCAATCCATGGGATTGGATACCTATTCCGGACAATGATCTTGTTTAGCACCCAATGGTCAATACAAAGTCTCCAGGTCCCATCCTTCTTCTGTACCAATATGACCAGCCTCCCACAGGATGATGAACTTGGCCTGATGTTCCCTTTTTGCAATAACTCCTAAATCTACCTCTTTATTTCGTCACTCTCCATAACAAAGCGTCGACAGATCAGTAAATTGGGTAGTGACGCGCTTGAGGTCAAATTGATGGAGTGCTTGACCTGACAGTGTAGAGGTACTCTTGTGGGTGAGGTGAAGATGTACCTGTACTCCTCCATAACCTTGTCCATATGTGGTTTCCATGTGGAGGATTCTTGTCTGGAGGCCATGACCATAATTTTCTTCTTTCCCTCAGGGTGAATTATAAGGAAAACAAATTTCTTGTTCTGGGAAATGATCTTACTGCATTGCTTTGTAGTGATCAAAGAAATGGCGGTAGGTGGTGCTACCTCTGGTATCCTATACAACCTATTGCCCAAAGTAATAATAATAGTGTGAGGCTTAGATTCATACACAACATGTCGCTCCACAAGTATGGTTGGCCTAATAATACATCACAAACTTCAAGAAGAGAAACATCACACAATACCTCTTATGTGAAGGGCTTGATGCTATAGGGAAGGCGAAACTGTTAGATGACACGGAGATCTCACCCTTGGTGAATCCACTCGATGGTGTATGGTTGAGAGTGTGGTGTGGTTGGTAGGCCCAACCGCTTCACAACCTGTATTGAAATGAGGTTCTTTTTTCTCTTGCTCTCAATAATGAACTATTTCAGAGAACCCTTCATCCACATCTGTGATTGGAAGAGTCACTCCTCCTCATCTGGATCTTCAGGCTCATCCTTCTGGATATTGGTGGTGGAAATGGTAGCACTACACTTTGCATCGATAATATGCTTCCCTTTGTCATTCCCCTTGTCAGTTTCTGACTCAGAGTCGGGACATGCATATGATTCAGAAGCCTTCAGCTCAGCCACCAGTGATTGCTTGCCTCGACACTCACTTGTGTTGTGAGTGGGGCTCTTATGGAACTCACACCATTTCCTTGTGTCATTATTTTTCTTCGTGGTGTTGTTCTTTGCTCTGCGGTTTAGGGGCACCTTTCCCTTGCTTCATATTCGCATATCCAAAGTCTCATTTCTTTTGCTTAAATTTCTTCTTGATCTTGATAGGCGCCTCCAAGCAAGGAGATGTCCAGGAACTCCATCTCATCTTGGATGTACTTGTCTAGACAACTATGGTACTTGAGTACCAAATGCCACTCAAAATCCTTGACACCCAACTTTGTGCGAAGGGTATGGAAAAAATTTGTGAACTTCAGCACATCTTGGTCCCTCCCTGCTGCAGCATGGTCCACTTTATGTATTTATCTTCATAGCTCCCGACAGGGTAATATTGTTCCTTGATGGCATCTCAAAAATAATTATAAGTGGGTATGACTAAAATAGTGAGGATTCCCTCTCGTCATTTTGTTCATAGTAGGTTTCCCACCAATCCTTGACATGTGGGGTGGCTTTGAGGAGTGAAAAATTAATCTTTTCTCGATTGGAAAAGTCATGAACTGAAAAATATCCTTTCAACATATTTAACCATCTATCTATGATGCCTACATCTACCTGGCCTTCAAATATGGGAATTTCAAAGTAAATTTGTACCTTAAAAGGAGTGGCACCTCCAGAGTGGCTGCTAGATTAAGATGTGTTGCCTATGGGTAGTTGTCGAATGATCTGGGAAAGTTATCCATCATCGCATTCCTTTGTCACTCAAGGGCTTCCTTGAGCAATCTTTTGAAAGGATTTCCTTCCCCCTTTTCTTTCTTTTCTTCCACAATGGGAGGTTGTCAGGGCTTGCGAGGTTGGTCTTGCAAAGGTTTAATCAGTGCGAGCACTAACTCCTTATACCCTGACCTCGTTGGGGACATACAAAGAAAAATAGAGAAAGAGCAGACTGCTCTGATACCACTTATCCAAAATTATGTGGGAACACAAAAAAATACATATATACACATAAACATGAAGATGTAGCAGAAATAAAACTTCATTTCATTAATATCAAAGAACTGAAATATGCTTACATACAGAAATGGAAATAAACTAGCTCGGGCGATGGTAGCTTATCTTTGAGAAGATATGTGGCGGCTACATGCCTCTGAACTATGTTACAATAAGGCTTAAGGGCCTTTTTATTATTGAACAACAAGGTAAAACCATAAACAACCAAAACCCTAACCCCAGAAGATGGAAAACCAAGAGTTTGTGGGCCCCGTTGGGGTTAGTTGGGCAACTAACTTCCCAGGGTCGTAATTTGGTCATATTATCTTTGTTTGATGCGTATGATACCTCATTAGAAAGATCTCTCCGAGTACTACATGATTTACCACAACTATTGACTTGTTGTAAACCTAAAAAAAGCTCCATTTATGGGGTCAAAACTACTCCGGAAGTTCAGGACCCGAAAAAAATTCTAAAAATAATAAACACTGTTATAAACAAGGAAACTGATGAAACTGACTGGAGGTTTAGGTGGAATAGGAAGGTGGCCACCAATATCCACCTGGATCATTATCTGCCTTAAAAAGTCTTAAAATATTTTTTCTCTAAATGCTTGTTCCCTCTTGACTAAATATTGGAGTTTGTCTTATGTTTCTATATCTAAAGTCTAATCCTTTAGTTATGAGTTAGTCGCAAGATCAGAAGGGTTGATGACTTATATTGAAATTGCGTGTATATATCTTCAGTCGTGCACTTAAATTAGGAATTAAGCCTTGTAAAACACTAATTTTCAGATATTGAAATTAAATTCCCATTGAGACTTCTCCTTTCACCAATAGGCATCAAACAACTGGGCTGACTCCAATCCAACGACCGATATTCATTCAGGTTACAATGTGCATGGAGGTTAATGCCCTATTTTTGACCCGAAATAATTGCACAATCATCAAGCTTCAAATACGATGGTTGAGATTAATTCAGGTGTGAAAATTTGCGGACGTTAGCATCCCTTCTTCCAGTCAAATCCATCCGATGATGGACAATACAACAGATCAATGGCTGACATTCACTTCAAGCCGCAATCAACATGAGATTTAACTGTAACTCCTCCGCCCGATACTCTGTATAATTCATATCGGTTTAGGCATATGATTACATTAAAACATTAATCCCAATGCAATAAATAACCAATTAATAATGGGGGTGGCGTACTCGCTCGTAAATACATTGCATGTGTGGTTTAATTAGGATATTAAAAATCGAGAATCCCTCTGTTTTCATTGTTTTTCCTCAATTAAACTTTGGTTTTTCTTAGTCTCCAAACATTTGAATCTCATGTTGCAAAGTTCCAACAACATTGGGAACCTGGTAAGTACTCACGACCTAGCTCTTGTATGCCAGCATCATTACTATTCATCCCTTTCAACTATTAGGAAACAATGACCTAGAATTATAAAAACGACACCCTTCTTGATCCCTTGGCTCATGTTTGAGATAGCCAAATTCTCAATACTGACATTTATACACTTAGGAAGGCTTGAAGTATTGGTGTTAGCCATTCTACAGATGAATGTCTAGTAAATACTAGGCTCTTGCAGGAAATATTACATGTTGTGCATTTCAACCTTGATTTGATTTTGTTATCGGTCAATAATTTGAACCATGATACAAAAAGCATCTTATGTCCCACTAATAACTAAGTTTTCCTTGAAGTCTCTCAAGAATCCCTAACCAAAATGTTAAATTTACACACTTCTAGCAAGGCCTTCTATGATAAAGAGTTGATCGAGTTGTTTCTTATATGGCTCGATGAAGAGAAATTGAAGTTTTTATAGGGATTACTTAAGAACCCCAATGATGTCTCCCAGGTTACCTTTCCGATCTCGAACATTTCTCTTAAACCCTTGTATTGGACGTCAGCCTCCCTCATAGCAGTTATTAAAGGGTATTTTGATGATTCTAAGGTCGATGAACCCATGCTTGTATTTATGAGAGAATTACTGAAAGAGTCTAATGAAATCACAATAAATTTATGAGGTTACTTGGCCACTAATGTCTATGTGGATTTAACCATAGCACAAAGCTATCAAATTTTCAGATATTGTACATATTTGGTGCATTTAGTTTTGTTCAATTATCTCGAATACTTCATTACCACCAAACTAATAGAGACTAACAAGGATGAGAGAGGGAAAAAGAGGGAGATAGACTATTGGTCACTATTATTGTATCTAAGAAGGGTCCATGGGAGCTATCGGTTTTCCTTTTACTTACAGGTCAAAATGTGGCAGAAGGCTCCTAATAAGATTTTAGAAGAAGACAAAAGAATTTTATACCTTACAAAAGGATAGTATTAGACAATGGTTTATTTTCCTTAATTATTTAGTCATTCGAGCTTACAACTTTGAAGGAGAACCATATTGTTTGCCTAAATTTATTCTCCCTCATTTGTTTTCCTTATAACTTGATATACAATTGTGTCTAGATGAATTTCATTTTACCTCAAAAAATAAGAAAGCAATGATTGTGACACCTTACAATGTATGTCAATTACTTATAAAAAACAAATATGCTCTATAAATAATTGAAAATGAATTATTGTCCCTAGGTCTCGTTAAAGATATATGTTGGCACTTTGACCCTTTACAAAATTGATCAAATGCAAGGAAATTAGTTGGTCTACCAGAATATCCTCATGAACTGAAGTCTGAACTTGAAAATATAGCTAACATTGGTTGGTCTCCTCAGAATGATATGGTTTCTCTAAAATGCAACTAACTGTAGAAATTTTGAATAATTTAACACATATTCAACAGAGATTATCCTGATAATGTACTATTGCGGAATACATACACAATACATAAGCTCCTCTACGTTGATAATCAATATAGCAGCATCAATAACAATAAAACATCAAGAGCATTCACACATTAACACAATATGTAACTCGGGGAAAGCATCTCGCTAAAAACCCCAACTATCTGTATATTAATGATTGAGTCATGTAACATTACACAGCATAATACTTCTCACAAGTATCTCCACCTTTGTTACACACAATACAGCTCAGATCTGA
Source organism: Pinus tabuliformis (assembly GCA_031772625.1). Taxonomy (NCBI): domain Eukaryota; kingdom Viridiplantae; phylum Streptophyta; class Pinopsida; order Pinales; family Pinaceae; genus Pinus; species Pinus tabuliformis. The sequence goes on from CM062809.1 coordinate 366,291,425, forward strand.
TCTCCAAATCTCTTCCACTGCTTGCCTGCCTCCACTGCTCAATACCTGCTCGAGAACTGATGAGAATGGCTCACCAAACTCGTTTTTCACCTGCAAAATAGTCACTCACTCTTTGTTGGACGTGAGCACAAGCTATAATGTGGGAAAATACATGAGCAAACTCATTGGCATACTCAATCCCTTGATTGTGCAAGATCTGGTGCACAACTATAGTCACAACTGATAGCAATCTGATTCTCTACCACCTCTCCCTGTTGAACTGAACATGCACTGACATGCAACTGAGTTAAATGATGTATTCATTAGTTGTATTATGAGTTAATAACTTGTGAATTAATTAATAACTAATTCACCCAACTCATCTCTAGTCTATTTTCCAGTTAGACTAAATACAACCAGTTTAACAAAGCTAAACTGAACACAACTCCATCAACTCCACAATCAACTCCACCAAACTCAACTGATTGAGTTCTAACTGAAGTCATGCATGCAACAACTCAACTGACTCATAAGAAAGCGTATTTCCTTCTGACAGCTGCATGTGCCACCTCTGTAGCTCAAACTGAAGTGCTCCAAGAGAATAAGATTAAGTTTATAGTCCAAATATTATTGTGAGATAATAATATTTGACTTTTCTATTTTTGACAGCCAGTCTAAAAATAGACTTTGATCACTCACACTTTCATCAAAAATAGAAGTCCATCTATTTTTTCCCAACTTGATCAATCATCCATAAACAGCAACCTGCAATCCATAGACATGATCCATATGTCTAAAAATAGACATAGTCTAAAAATAGACTTGCGCCAAAAATAGCCTGCGGGCCCACTTAGTGAAGTCGACTCTTTTCACTAAGCTCCATCATCTTGTTGCAATCTCAACACTCCCTCTCGACAAGATATGGATTATCATCAACCCCTATCCTGCCTCGGTGGTACTCGAATTTGCTCCTGGTGAGAGCCTTCGTCAGAATATCAGCATCCTGATCCTCCGTTGGAATGTACGAAAGTAACATGATCCTCCGCTGCACACAATCTCTGATATGATGGTACCTGATGTCAAAATGTTTAGATCTATCATGAAATACAGGATTAGCCGAGATTTTAATGCAACTCTGGTTATCACAGTAAATCACAGTAGGATCCAAATGAGAACCGAACAAACCAACTAGGATCTTCCTCATCCATATAGCCTCGCATGCAGCCAAACTTGCTGCCATATACTCGGCCTCCGCTGAACTGAGTGCCACGGATCTCTGTTTCCTGCTGTACCAAGAAACTGCTGTCGATCCAATACTGAAGACCCCTCCTGATGTGCTCTTTCTGTCTGTTGGGCTCCCTGCCCAATCTGCATCCGTGAAGCCACATAGCTTCACCTCATCCCTCCTGTCTGTACCACAAACCATATCCCGATGTGCCTCTCAAGTAGCGCAATACATGCTTACCCGCCTTCCAGAAGAGCTTGGTAGGCTTAACCATAGCTTGTGAAAGTTGGTTAACTGCATAGCATATATCAGGTCGTGTATTGACCAAATACATCAGCGACCCCACCAACTATCGATAAACAGTGGCATCCAGTTCTTCTCCCGAAGTGGCATCCTCCTTCCTCCAACCTCCAGGAAGAGGAGTATCAACAGGCTTGCAGCCATGCATGTTGAACTTCTCCAGTATCTCCCGAGCATACTTTCCCTGAGAAAAAAACAGTCCACCACTGCGCTGCCATATTTCCAATCCCAGGAAATAGTGAAGGAGGCCCAAATCCTTCATCTCAAACTCTGTAGCAAGATCCTTCTTGCATGACAGTATCAACAGCTCATCACCCGTTAGAATCAAATCATCAACATACAGTACAATGATAAGCAACTTACCCTCCACCACAATCTGGTATAGGTTCGGATCCGCCTCGCTCTTGGAGAATCCAAGTCCTGTGAAATAGCTGTCTATCCGTGTGTACCAAGCACGTGGTGCTTGCTTCAACCCATACAGCGCTCTCTTGAGCCTGCACACATGCGACTCGCTGCTGAAGACTTCAAAGCCTTCGGGTTGCTCAATGTACACCTCCTCCTCAATGACTCCGTTGAGGAACGCAGTCTTCACATCCATTTGATGAATGTGCCATCCCATCTGCACTGAGAGAGCAAGAATCGTCCGTATGGAAGAATACCTTGCGACAGGTGCAAAGGTCTCCTCATAATCGATCCCCTCAATCTGTGAAAAGCCTCGGGCAACAAATCTTGCCTTGTACTTCTCCACACTCCCGTCAGCTGCCTGCTTAACTTTGTAGATCCATCTCGAACCCACCACTGATTTCCCTTCCGGTCTAGGAACAATCTCCCATGCACTGTTTCTGATAATAGAATCATACTCTTCCACCATGGCGTCTACCCATGCGGGATCCTCCATAGCTTCCTCGAAAGAGGATGGCTCAGTCACAACACACTTGCTCATAAGAGCCATGTATCCAGTGTACTGATCAGGTGACTGTCTCTGCCTGCGTTGGGCTATAGGTGGTCCTACAACTTTCTCTGCATCTTGAGCCAGTCGCTCAGCTTCTGTCAAGCGCTTTCGCCCTCTGATGGTTGGCACTGCATGAGTGGTCTCTTCCACTCCATGAACCTCGTCCTGTGGCTGATCCACGTCCTGAAGCTCATCCTTAGGAACTAATAGCTCCTCATCTGCATGCAAGTGTAGCTCCCTCTCAAGCGAACACTTCATGGCTTTCTCCTCCTGAAATTTTATATCCCGTCGCACAACAGTTTTACCACTGTTTGGCAAATACACACGATAGTTGTGGGGCGTATCAGTGTACCCCACAAATATCCCAACCTCTGTGGTCGGCTCCAACTTCTTCCTAGCATCCTTCGTCACATGCATGTAAACGTTAGCACCAAAAATCCTCAAATGAGAAAGATCAGGCTTCTTACCAGAATAAGTCTCCTCAGGTGTACTCATGCCAAGTATCCTATGAGGACAACGGTTCTGCACATAAACCACTGTATTGCATGCTTTCGCCCACAAGTGAAGGGTCAGGCCCTGATCATGCAACATTGCCCATGCAGCACCCACAATCGTTCTGTTCTTCCGCTCAGCTACCCCGTTCTGCTGTGGGTTATGGGGAGCTATGAGCTCTCTACGAATCCCTTCTGTCTTGCAGAAATCCTTGAACTTGTCCGAGATGTATTCACCACCATTATTGCTCCTAAGAGCCTTCACCTTCTTCCCCGACTCCTTCTCGACCAGTGCTTTGAATTCACAGAACTTTGAATATGTCTTGCTCTTCTTCTGCATGAAGAAGATCCAGCACTTACGAGAGAAATCATCAACAAAAATCACATAATACCTGTGTTTTTCTGTCGAAGCAACTGAGAAAGGTCCACACACGTCTGTCTGAATTCTCTCAAGGATCGTCGTGGCGCGACTATCCTTCTCGTGAAAGGTGGATTTCACAAACTTCCCCAAAGTACACCCCTTACACTGATCTAACTGTGCAAGTGTGCCTTTAGGAAGCCCTGTAGTGATCTGCTGTAGTATCTTCAAGGCTCCATGGTGAAGGTGACCCAATCTCCTGTGCCACAACTCGCCATCATCCCGGCTCACCAATCCTTCTGCCTTGCCTGTCATTGCTGCGCATCCATCTACATGCAACTGATAAAGGTTCCTCACTCGAACCCCTATCTTCCGGGTCTCACCAGTTGTCTTGCTGCGCAGGAAGGCCTTTCCCTCGCTGAAAACAACATCATACCTCTTGTCTTCTAACATCGCCACTGAGATGAGATTCTTCTTCAATCCTGGAACATGCATGACTTCCTTCAATACAAAGGGTTTACCAGACTCCCTCTCAAAGGAAATGGTACCGATACAGGTCGCACTGTATCTACCATCATCGCCCATCTCGATATGCACTCCAAGATCTTTGTCCTCCAAATCAGAGAACAAATCTCTATCTCCCGTCATGTGAAAAGACGCACCACTGTCCAAGAACCACACTGATCCCATCACACTTGAAACCAAGCATGCGATCAATGAAAAATCAAGCTCAAACTGAGAAGCTAAGGCCTCTCCCCCTGCAGATCCAACAGCTTTCTTGTTCTTCTTCTTCTGCGGACAATTTGTGGCATAGTGTCCGTGCTGGTGACAGTGAAAACACTTCACCTTGGACATATCCTGCTTCTTTCCTTTCGCACCAGACTGAGAAGCTTTCTTGCTCTTCCCTTTCTTTGCTTTGGCAGCCAAAGCACAATTCTCTTCATCAACTCCCTTTGACGAAGATCCGTCCCTGGTACTTCGCCTGATCTCCTACTGCACAAGATCTGACCATTGTCTTTCCCATCCTGGCAACTTCTCCCGACCATTGACAGAGTCCTGATAGGAATGCCAACTCTTTGGAAGACCAAGGAGAGCCAAGCACACCAAGTCCTCATCATCGACAGTAACCCCCACACTTCCCAGCTCATCTCGACACTGAGTGAACTTCGTGAGATACTTGGGAATACTGTCACCCTTCTCGCATTTGATGTTTTTGAGTTTATCTTTGAGCACTAGCTTCCTCTGATCGCTCTTGCTTTGGAATAATTCTGTTAATTATTTCCACATCAAATATGGAGTAGCCTTTCCATGGAGGCTGGACACAATGTGATCCTTCACGCCCTCCAACAGAATCCTTCGACATTTTGCGGTCTTCTTTTGCCAAACTTCCGCCTCAGCAGCATCAGTAGGCTTTGGGATATCCGTATCTATGAACTCCTTCAGCCCGTTATCATCCAATACTGCCTCCATCCTGTCCTTCCATGCAATATAGTTTAAGCTGCTCTCAAGAGCATACTCCAATCGCAATCCGTTGAAAGACATTGCTGCGTTGTCACTAAGAAAACACTGCTGCAAATTCGAATTCCACCAGCAACCAACTCAATTGCTTCCGATCTAGAATTCGTGAGAACAAAATATTTCTCGTACAGAGATTGACTGTATGGGCTTTTACCGGATATTTCACCTTCCAAAAGAAGGATGAATCCAGAGGCTACCTGGCCCGATTACAGACTCTGCCTGAAGAAATAGAATGTAAACACTTCCTGAATAGTAGATCTGATGATCAACAGCTCCGATACCATGTAGAAATTTTGAATAATTTAACACATATTCAACAGAGATTATCCTGATCATGTACTATTGCGGAATACATACACAATACATAAGCTCCTCTACGTTGATCATCAATATAACAGCATCAATAACAATAAAACATCAAGAGCATTCACACATTAACACAGTATGTAACCCGGGGAAAGCATCTCGCTAAAAACCCCAACTATCTGTATATTAATGATTGAGTCATGTAACATTACACAGCATAATACTTCTCACAAGTATCTCCACCTCTATTACACACAATACAACTCAGATCTGATCTCCAAATCTCTTCCACTGCTTGCCTGCCTCCACTGCTCAATACCTGCTCGAGAACTGATGAGAATGGCTCACCAAACTTGTTTTTCACCTGCAAAATAGTCACTCACTCTTTGTTGGACGTGAGCACAAGCTATAATGTGGGCAAATACATGAGCAAACTCATTGGCATACTCAATCCCTTGATTGTGCAAGATCTGGTGCACAACTATAGTCACAACTGATAGCAATCTGATTCTCTACCACCTGTCCCTGTTGAACTGAACATGCACTGACATGCAACTGAGTTAACTGATGTATTCATTAGTTGTATTATGAGTTAATAACTTGTGAATTAATTAATAACTAATTCACCCAACTCATCTCTAGACTATTTGCCAGTTAGACTAAATACAACCAGTTTAACAAAGCTAAACTGAACACAACTCCATCAACTCCACAATCAACTCCACCAAACTCAACTGATTGAGTTCTAACTGAAGTCATGCATGCAAAAACTCAACTGACTCATAAGAAAAGCGTATTTCCTTCTGACAGCTGCATGTGCCACCTCTGTAGCTCAAACTGAAGTGCTCCAAGAGAATAAGATTAAGTTTATAGTCCAAATATTATTGTGAGATAATAATATTTGACTTTTCTATTTTTGACAGCCAGTCTAAAAATAGACTTTGATCACTCACACTTTCATCAAAAATAGAAGTCCATCTATTTTTTCCCAACTTGATCAATCATCCATAAACAACAACCTGCAATCCATAGACATGATCCATATGTCTAAAAATAGACATAGTCTAAAAATAGACTTGCGCCAAAAATAGCCTGCGGGCCCACTTAGTGAAGGCGACTCTTTTCACTAAGCTCCATCATCTTGTTGCAATCTCAACACTAACTAAAGTGGCTATGGATAAGCCAAATTTTGTCAAAAAGTGCATTACTAGAAAAGTTGCACTATTAACTATTCATGAAGAGGGGCAGACAGTTGAGGTAGAAACATGTACCATGAATGTTCAACTGCAAAGTAATCCTCTAAAGAGGAAGACAAGTTTAATCAATTTTTATGGATTACAGGTGTCAAAGAAAATAGTAAAATATGTTACTGGTGATGATAAAGAGGCGATTATGTTTCATAAAACTAATGACAATATATTAAAGAAATTGAAAGATAATTTGGATTAGGTGAAATCGAATGATTAAGGGAAACATGTTGTATTAATTGGAAATAGCTCCATTACTAAGAAGCTTATAAAGGACGGAAACAAAGAACTAATGCTAGTCCTTGGAGAAATTGCAACCAAAAATGACATAATAATGAAAGAAATAACTTCAAACTTGGGACCAAGGTTCTTGTCCAAAAGTGATTTGGATAACAATATGTTTAATTTAATTGTTCTGTGACTAGGAATAAATACAATTGTACAATTTCTTGGTTCTAGAGTCGCTTCTATCAACATCAATTTGGTAAAAAATCAACGATATTGATATATTTTATTGGCATAGGAAAATGAGAAAAGTAGTAGCTAAAAGATTGTTGGACACTACAACTAGAAATGACAAATCTCAAACAATTATTGTTAAATTGTAGGGACAACTTAAATATGCCACTATTGTGGTTACAAACAGATTCAACCAAATAAAAGAGCTTGAAGACAGGATAATTAAATAGTTAGGTATGCAAAAGGACAGTTCAGTAACCAAGAAAATCTTGGAAGATAAAGATAAAGAAGTCAAGAATTTAAAGTTGAGCCAAAAGAACCCAAATTACAATGTAAATAAGTTGGTTGAAGCTTTCCAGCGAAATGGGAGAAAGATAAACATTTACAAGAAATGAAGAAGGAATTGAAATTGCAAGAGGATCAATGTAAGGGATTAAAGGACCATATTGATAAATTAGTCAAGGAAGCAGAGGAGAAAGAAAAGGGATACCTATAGGAGATGGAAAAATATAAAAATACTCTTGATGAAGATTTGAAGGCAGATTCTTCTGGAAAGGTAGATCTTGATAAATTGAAGTTATTTGAAGCCAAGGTGGATGAGCTAGAAATGGAATTAACTGGAAAAAAACTAGAGAAAGAAACGTTAGAAAAAGGTTGGAAAAAATAGATTCAACAGAAGGATGAGATCATTGAAGTTATGAGAACCATTGCAGTGGACAAGGAGAAGGAAATTCAATCCTCACAAAAAATGTTTATCAGAAGTTGTATTCAAGGAAGAGACCCTGAATGAGGTAAAGGACTGAGTTTGGGTCATGATTGATGAAAACATTTCTCGGTTAATGCCATATGTAAATATTTTAGGTGATTGTGAAAAAACAATAATCCTAAATCTGAACATTGATATTAACAAGATGACCCCTGCAGTTGATGAAAGGCTGAAGGAAGTATATGTGACCATGGATATTTTTAAATATTTAACTAATCCAGAGTTGCAAGCTCTCGATTTTCCTAATAGAGATGAGTGCATTGTGGCCCTTATGTCAGTGAAGGAAGCTAAGAAGTGCATTTAGGAGACAAATGATCAAATTTCAAAGACTCTAGAAATTATTGATAAATTTAAAGCATAATGGAATTACATATAGAGATTTGGTATTCCATCACTCTTGACCAACACAAGTTGGGTCATCTTGGAACATGATTTAAAAGAAAAAATGGAAAAAGTAAAATGAAGCTTCAAAGTTTTTCCATATAACGAAGAAGGGGCCATCACGAGTCAATAAATAGTTGAATTTTTCTTCAAAGGATTCAGTGTTTTGGTGCTCCTAGACAAAATGAAACGACAATTACCAACTACCAAGTATCAGATCCAATTTGAACTTTATATTGTTGCAACAAAGCTTAAAAATGTGTTGTGGATATAAAATCTGGACTGGGAGAAATATATGAGGTTTAAGAAGGGATGTGAACGACTGCATCAGCTTGCTTCAACTCTATAGACCATTACTCTGATTTTACCACTATAATCCACTGTTGAAAATGTCAAAGAATTAGACACCAAAGCACTGTTTGTTTTTCATAACCCAAGGAGAAAGAACATGGTAATCCCAGAGATTCCCGTACCTATTATTATTATTATTAAAGCAACAAAAGCTGCTAAAAATCCTGCCATGTGTAGGAATGTTTCTCGGAGTTAAACTTTAATTTTTTTATTTTTATTTTTATTTTATTTTATTTTAATTTACTTGTTTTAACTTATCAATTATAAAGACAACTCCCATGATAATTATTTAAATTTTATAGGGGATCGACTTATTATTAAAATGGTCTGAATGTACTCACTACACAGACTAATTTTGATGTTATTATGATCTTATTCATGTGATTCTGAATAGAATGTCTCTACAATGTTCTTTTATTTTCTTTATGTGATTATATGTTGGTTTCCGCTTTGTTTATATGATTGACCTGATCGTGTAAACACCATATATTACTTCGTTATTTTCTCTTAGATATCAATATTATCATAAGTAAATGCAATTGGATATTTTCATGACTTGTTATCATGGAATTTTGAATGCTTCACATTGTTATTCTATTTTAACAATTTATGCAAAGTATATCTTAGACTAGTGTGTAGATCATTTTTTGTTATGTTAGTTTTGACTGATATACTTACATCCTAATAACTGCTATAGGTAATATTTGACTCGATCGATATTGCATTATTGTAGTTCATAAGAGGTTTACTTGTCTGTTGATATTCATATTATCAACAAGTAATTATACTCTCACCGCTTGTTTGTATGGTTAAGTGCGTGAAGGTGACGATACTTGATATTGTGATCTTCATACTTTCTAGGATTATAAATTATCAATAAATAATATTAGTAAACTTAATTTTTATTTCTTATATTTTCTTATTTAGAATAAATTTGTTGCATTCTTTCTTAGTTTTGTGAGATGTTATTTTCTTATCGCATGATTAAGGTTTTAATTAGTTCATGATTATGTGTAATGCGCTAGATTCTTCCACTTGTAAGCCTCACTATTCTACACCTCTTCTTACAATATCTATAATCTGGTCGTACACATTTGATTATTAGAATATATTCACAAATTTGACATAAGGAATACCCCCCAAGGCAAGGGAGACTATCCCTTCTAGCCTAAAGCAAGGGGATTCAAATCCTCATTGAATGTCTGTTTAAATTTTTCTTTGTTTCCAGAACAATTTAGGAATTAACATTCTTTTGGCGTCATTGTTGGGGAACAAAATTTGTGTATGTGTGTGTGCTCATGACTATTGGTAACCCCATACAACCTCATCTTCTTTTTGGATTAGCTGATCAACACAATATTCTAAATGGATTATATGATTTGACTTTGTAGGTTTTCTGTACCCCCGAAAAGATTCAAAGGAATTAAGAAGTTATGGATCAGGAACATGAGAAAATGCAACCAAACCCAAACATTCCTGAATGACAAGAGAGATTGAGACGGTGAAATTCTTCAGAAACATAAGACACGAAATATGCACATTTGCAACAATCTCAATTGCTCAAAATGTGTATGCCTCTTTTAATGATTATGTTGTTTTTGTTATATTAGAAAACTCTTCTTTTTGGCGACTCCAAAAACTTGGATCCTTCTAAATGCATTACTCGATCACAATATGATCTATCTCCCTTACATCTTGAGGATCTAGAGGCTCTACTAGCTACAAAAAACTAGAGAAGGAGAATTGAAGCATTAAGACAGACTCTTAGTGATTCTTTTTTCAATCAACCCTAGTTCAACTCACAACATCCAACCATTGATGCCTCCTATAGGGTTGACAACTATCATCCGTTCTGCAGGAACTCAGGCCAATTCCCCATCCACCTCAACAAGTGTTAGTTCCTCATCCTCCCCCAAACATGAATGCTTGGGTTAATGTTCACTATTGTACCATTAAATTGGTTACCCCATTACATGATATGCATGAAATATTTGATAAAAAATTACTTATATTTAATAATCAAGGGGAATGCACCTTTGAGGAATATATAGTCAAATTCCACAATTATTGTGAACACCTTGGAGCTGAATATGATGACATATGTATGAGTATTTTTATGCAAAGTCTAGAAGGAAACACTCATTAATTGTTCCGAAATTTTCCTCAAAATTCCATTAATACCATGGAAATATTAGTTTAATTGTTTCTCAAACAATTTGGTGTCAAGAAGAGTAACCAATTATGGTTAACTGAGTTTAGTTCCTTAAAGCTTAAACCCGAAAAGTCAGTAACTGACTTTAATAAAATATTTAACAAATGTTATAATCAACTAACTAATGATATAAGACCTTCACACACTACTGCTCTATTAGCATATTCAACAACCCTTGACTATGATCTCTCATTAATGTTGAGAAAGAGAGAGAGATCCTACTACATTATCAAATTCCCAGAATAAATCCTATGCATGCGAAGGTAATTTAATAACCACTAGAAAGTGTGGGGCTAAAGAGATCAAAACTGAGGGGAATAAGAAAGTCATTGATTCTACTCTTGAAGCTTTCAGCACCAAAGATTCTCAAGAGCAGAAGATTGATGAGATGACATTCAATGTCTTGAAGTAAGCAATAGGGAACCAGTCCCCATGCCTCAAAATCAACCTCCCCCTAGGAATTTTCCACATAATAATAATAATCCACCAAATACAAACCCAAATACCCCATTTAGAAATCAACGACCTTATAGTAGGTCCTTTAATCCTCAGATTTTGCAGAGAGGGAAACAGGAAGAACCTCCTATTCAACCTCCCTTATGAAATAACACAAATTTGTGAAAACATGTCTAGTCAACTCATGAATCTCAAGGAGGAGGAGTGCCTTGAGATCAATTGTTTTGATCAATACCATGACCAATGTTACTTGATGTATGATCAAGAACCCATCCATCATATCGAACGAGGGTTTTGGGCTCTGCAACTTGAAAATTTTGCTAGGTATCTAGAAACCTAGATGAAGCGTAAGTATGGCTTGTTACCTAGACTCGTAAATAAAGGAAAGGAATCCTCGAACTAAAATGAGGGAATGAATAAACAATCTACTCCAAGGGATAAGATCAAATATAATAGATAAAAACTTTAACGTCCCGAGCGAGAAGAAAATATACCCCCAAAACCACAAAGTTTTAGTTTGCATAATGAATTGACCAAAGTGAAAATTAATGTACCATTGAACAAAATTTTGAAAATAGCAACATATAAACATGAGGTTAATAAATTTATTCGAACCACTATAGATAAATAAGAGGAAGCATTGGAAACCGATGTTATCAACATACAATAAAATTTTCCTAAGATTACTATCAGTCCCCATGTTGAAAAGGAAGATAGCTTAGTGCCTCCATTCTATATTAGCTTGAAGATCCATGAGTTCACCCCGCATAATTGTATGCTATATTTTTGGGTGTCACATAACCATATGCCTAAATAAATTATGGATGCTTTGGGTTTATATATCACTTGAGAATATAAAGATTTATACTCTTTCGATTCTCATTGAGTAAAATGCCTCGATATGATCAAAGACCTAGTAGTTGTCTTAAATGATAGTAAAGGGTGTAGTGATGGACATATTAGTGGTAGACATTCCATCCAACTACGATATGATCTTATATCGATCTTAGGGAGTCAAGCTAGGAGTTTCTCTCCAACTTGACTTATCCTACACAACTATACCTGTTTTTGGGGTTGATTCCAGACGATTATATCGAGAGTCATGAATGGCCTACATTGTGAGTTATGAGAATAGTCTAAATAACTTTCCTATTTATGCCTTTAATGAAAATTTAGGTACTTTTGTATTAACCATAAAATATCAAGAAAGATACTTTGTAAATAAAAGGGAAAACAAAAATAAATTATACAAAATGTAAATGTAGTATGGAAAATCTTTTTGTATGGCACTTCTTCTTGAAATTGATTTGGCATAGGAGTGGTTTTCATCTCCCCTAACAAGAAGAACATTACCTTCCATTTTAAATTAAACTTTGATACCACTAACAATGTGGTTGAGTACGAAGCCCTGGTTTTAGGGTTCGAAGTTGCCCATAAATTAAATATTCAAAACCTTTCAATTTTTGGGGGCTCTGAGCTTGTAATTAAACAAGTTACCAATAAGTGTTAGAGGAAGCATCTACGACTCAGAGCTTACCGAATCCAGGTTTAGGATCTGATGGAGGACTTCTTCTCAACCATGAATTTTACCATTGTGTCTAGAGAGAAAAATCAATTAGTCGATGCACTAGCTACCACGATTTTGATGTTTGATCAAACTAAATTGAAGTATGAGATTGAAATCTTGTATTGTCCTTCCATCCCTGACAATGCGAAACATTAGCAGGTCTTTGAAGATGACCATGAGATTAAAAAATTCATTGAAATGATGGGGGAGTTCTCTGAATTGTGTATAGATGATGATGAGGAAAACCTAGAAGATCACGAACTTTCGAAGTTTAAGGAAAGAACTGGAAAGCAAAACATAGTTCAACTAAAACAAAATTACATTCCACAAGGATTGATTCCCATTGAAAATATTTTCTATCAGAAAAATGCAACAACCTCTCCTATGCTAAAGCCTATAAACTTGGAGGTTGAACAAGTTGACGTAGGTATTCAAGGGAATCCTAAGCTTATTAATTTATCTAAATTACTTCCTAAACAAATTAAGAATATATATATATATATATATATATATATATATATATATATATATATATATCTTTTCAAAAAAACATATACGTGTTTTCCTATAGCTACAAAGATTTGAAAACCTATGATAGGAAAATAATAGAACATAAGATACCTTTAAAGGAAGGGTTAAACCCTTCAGGAAGAAGCTCAGATAGGTAAATCCTCTACTGTTGCATTATATAGAAAGATAAGTCAAAATACTACTTGATGCTAAAATAATAGTCCCATTGAGGTACTCTAAATAGGTAGCAAACCTAGTACTAGTTAGAAAGAAGAATAACGAGATTAGGCTCTGTGTTGATATCCAAAAATTAAATATGGCCTCTCTAAAAGATAATTATCCTCTACCAAACTTGGACCACATTTGTCAAAGGGTAGTAGGGTCTCATAATATTTCCATAAAAAATGACTTCTCCAATTATAATAAGAGTGTTGTCCATAAAAACGATAGGTATAAGACAACCTTCACCCCTCCATGGAGAACCTTCGTGTATGAGAAGATGCCTTTCAACTTAATGAATGTTAGAGCCACCTTTGAGAGGGCCATGGACATCACTTCTTTTGAGGAGAAGGATTGATTCATCGTGATATATCTGGATTATATGACTACCTTTTCACGTTCTGATGCCCGACACTTAGAACACCTTGAAGTGGTATTCCAAAAATGTCATAAGTTTGGCTTGTCATTAAACCCCTGTAAGTTGTTTTTTGCAATGACAAAGGGTAAATTACTTGGCCATATCATCTCTCGATATGGGGCTTGTATCAATCCTGAAGGGTTCAGGCGATTGAAAATATACCCCTCCCTTGGACTAAAAAGGAGATCCAATCCCTCCTCGGAAGGATAATTTTTTTACACTGTTTTATCCCCAACTTTGTTGAAATTCTCAAAGAAATAGTGGATATGTTAAAGATAGGGAAGGAAATCAAGTGGAACAACAATGCTAGACATTCTTTAAATTTGATTAAGTAAGCCTTCATGGAATCCCCCATCCTCATGAGTCCTGATTACAAGAAGGAATTTATTATTTTTCCCCTCGCTTTGGAATACACTATAACTGTCATTTTGTTACAGAAAAATGAACAGAGTTTCGAACAAACAATAGCCTTTTTTAATAAAGCGCTTTAAGAAGCTAAAATTAAATACAACATAATTGAGAAATAGGCTTATGTCCTGGTTAAAGTGATAAAGGCTTTTCAAGATTATATCCTACAATCAAAATCTATAATTTACCTACCGAACCCCGCTCTGAAGGACATATTAATTCGACATGACATTGAATGGTGAAGAGGTAGGTGGATAACAAAGATTCATGTATGATATAGAATTTAAACCTATCAAAATTGTTAAGGGACAAGGTATAACAAAAATGCTAACCGAAACAAATTTTAAGGCACTTGGTATTAACCAATTAACTCACTTGAGCATCACTACTTAGGTTGAGGGTACGAAGTAAGATAAATATCCAGGGTTGTTATTACCGCAGTCCTGTTGAAATACGTAACTAGGTTCAGTCTTCATAATGACTTATGTAATCATGATTTTATTAGTTGTAAAGAGAAAATAAGTTTATTATTGTTGTTATTCTTGAGACATGGGTTTCATGCTCAAGTAAATTTGTTTTACAGGTCAAGCTCCCATTGAGAGATTTTAGGGCTTATCATTGAGTCTACAAGTCAAGAGAGTCATTTTCATGTATTAAAGACCCTTCTTGGGCATGTTAAATATTGTAAATAAAATTATTTGAGTCAAATTTAGAGTCAAAAGACCCTCCAAGGCCTTGTCTATGTGCTTCAATTAAATCGGCCTCCAAAAGAAGCAAGTCGGCCTATCAAGAAGACATGTCAGCCTAGGAATGATATCAAGTCTTCCTACTGGCATGGCTGAGAAGCCTATATATAGGAGGACTCAACCTTATTCAAGAGGATATCAACCAAGCATACAAGTCAGGGAAATAAGTGTGAATAAGGAAGAAATGAAGCCTCTTGGGAAACGATTAAAAGGAAGGAAAAAATCAAAGTCTTTAAGGATAGTTTTTGGGCCATTCACCTCACACGTGTGACTACAACTAGGGTTTCTTTAATAAGGTATTTCAAACATTGAAATAAGTCAAGATATAGCCTAAGAAATGATCATTCTGCTAGCCGAATTCACAAGGAGAAGAGTCCAGTACAAACGAAGGAGAGAAACCACTTAATTTTTCCTTCATTATATGACACGTGTGGCCTAGGGTTTTTGAAGAAAGATTGAAGAAGTTGTAGGCACACCGAAGTTGCAGAAAGAGAGGTTGAAGTTACATTCAAGGTGTTGCATGACCAAAATTGAAGACAAAAAAGAATTAGCTAATTCGACTTGGAAAAAAAGGCAAGGTTGACTTGGTTTTTGAGGAGTATTGGTCAAGGGTCTAGGTCTTGGAATTTGTCAATTGAACATTGTATAAGAAGAAAAAATCTTGTGGGTTTTCCTCTCGGAGTGGAGAGGTTTTGGCCCTGGCTAATCTCCTATATTTTGTGTCCTTTGTATTATTGTTCTTTATGTTTTGGTAGTTGTTTGATGAACATAACACAATAATAATCAAGTTGAAGAATAATCTAATAATTAAAAATACATCATAGATAGTTATCAAGAAAATATAAATCATCTATCTAGTTTCTCCTAGATTTCTCAACATGGTATCAGAGCTAAGGCAACAAGTCAAGGAAGGGCGGCTCAGAAAGGACACTCAAGGGTCGAAGCACTAGAAGATCATCAAGAGCTAAGGTAGAAATATAAGGAAAGGAAGCTTGAAGAGAGGCATTAAAGGAGTATCAAGAAAAGTCAAGGCATCAAAGAGAACATTGAATCTTCAAGGATACTTAAGGGTTGAGTTCAAGAAGAAATCTTGATAAAATTTTGGGCACAAAATTTTCAAAGGTATGATCTTAATATGGCAAAGAAGTTACAATGAACTACATCTCTCTCTCAAGGCATTAAAAAGGAACCAAACTCATTCCAAATTCAAGCGAAGTTTTGGCTACAATATCAACCCTTCACCAAGTAAGTAGACCTACAAACTATGTGCATAATAGAGTGATTTCTTAAGGATACTATATCACTGTTTCAAGAGGTGGAAGGCCTAATTCAAATATTCAAAAACAATATGAGCCCTCTGGAAAACATCTGAGCCTTGAAAGAGAGGATTGTTTAGATTTCCTCAAAAGGAAAATCCTATTGTAGCAACTTTAGAGTATTTATGGGCATCCTCAAAATCAAACTCGTCAAAAAGGCCAATTAATGAAGGCAGTCAAGATATTTATTAAAAAATTATTAAAAATGCCATGAAAACCCATAATATTGTTTCTTCTTATAGAATGTTCAATTGATGAATTCCAAGGCCTAGACCCTTCACCAATACTTCTCCAAGACCAAGTCAAGGTTGCCTTTTTTTCCAAGTCAGATTAGCTACTTCTTTTTTGTCTTCAATTTCGGCCCTGCAACACCTTGACTGCGACTTGAACCTTTGTTTCTGTAACTTTGGCCTACCTGCAACTTCTTCAAACTTGCTTCAAAAACCCTAGGCCACAAGTGTGAGATGATGGAGGAAAAATTAAGTGGTTTCTATCCTTCGCTTGTCCTGGAGTCTTCTCCTTGTAAAATCAACTAGCAGAATGATCCTTTCATAGGCTATATCTCAACTTATTTCAATGTCTACAATACCTTACTGCAGGAACCCTAGTTGCAGTCACACGTGTGAGGTGAATGGCCCAAAAACTATGCTTAAAGACTTCAATTTTCTCCTTCCTTTTAATCATTTCTCAAGAGGCTTCCTTCCTTCCTTATTCACACTTATTTCCCTAACTTGTATGCTTGGTTGATATCCTCTTGAATGAGGCTGAGTCCTCCTATATATAGGCTCCTTAGCCATACTAGTAGGCTGACTTGATATCATTCCTAGGCCGACATGTCTTCTTGATATGTGTTGTCTTGAGACATGGGTTTAATGCTGAATGATGTTTATTTTATAGGTAAAGCTCCCATTGAGAGTTTCTAGGGTTTGTCATTGAGTCTACAAGTCAAGAGGGTCATTGTCATGTATGAAAGACCCTTATTGGGAATGTTACATATTGTAAAGAAAATTCTTTCAGTTAAAGTTAGAGCCAAAAGACCCTCCAAGACCTTGTCTATGTGCTTCAATTAAATCAACAAGAAGTAATTCAACCTATCAAGAAGACATGTCAGCCTAGGAATGATATCAAGTTGGCCTAGTAGTATGGGTGAGGAGCCTATATATAGGAGGACTCAACCTCATTCAAGAGAATATCAAATAAGCATACAAGTCAAGAAAAGCAATGCAAATAAGGAAGAAAGGAAGCCTCTTGAGCAATGAGTAAAAGGAAGGAAAAAATTGAAGTATTTAAACATAGTTTTTGGGCCATTCACCTCACACGTGTGACTGCAACTAGGGTTTCTGCTGTAAGGTATTGTAGACATTGAAAGAAGCTAAGATATAGCCTAAGAAAGGATCATTCTGCTAGCCAAATTCACAAGGAGAAGATTCCAAGACAAGAGAAGGAGAGAAACCACTTATTTTTTCCTTCATTGTCTCACACGTGTTTCCTAGGTTTTCTGAAGCAAGATTGAAAAAGTTGCAGGCGGGCTGAAATTTCTCAAAGAGAGGTCAAAGTTGTGGTCAAGGTGTTGTAGGGTGAAAATTGAAGACAAGAAAGAAGTAGCTAATTTGAATTGGATAAAAGAGGAAAGGTTGAATTGGTCTTGGAGGAGTCTTGGTCAAGGGTCTAGGTCTTGGAATTCATCAATTGAATATTCAATAAGAGGAAGAATTCTTGTGGGTTTTCCTCTCAGAGTGGAGAGGTTTTTGCCCTAGATGATCGCCTATATCTTGTTTCCTTTATCTTATTGTTCTTTATGGTTTGGTAGCTATTTAATGAATGGAACACAATAATAATCAAGTTGAAGAATAATCTAATAAGTAAAACGACATCACAAACAATTATCAAGAAAAGAGAAATCATTTATCTAGTTGCCCCTAGATTTCTCAACAAGTCCAACACCTTTCCAATCAACAAAATGTTTTGATCATTTGAATGGTATTGGAATATTATATCCTACCTTTAAATCTTGTAGTGCCTCACTCATATGAGCAAATCTAAAAAATGTTCTTTAAAATTGAAAGTTGTAAAATATTGTATATTGAATAATAAACTATATTGGAAGGACCCGATAGATGTCTTGTTAAATTATGTTCTACCCGACGAAGTTGAGTACCTTATCTATCGACATGATAGTAGTATGTGCGACGACCATCATGTTTGGAAGGAAACCACAAACAAAATTATGAGGAGTGGCCTTTACTTGCCTGCGCTTTTCTCTGATGTAAGTAAGAAGGTTAAATCCTAAAATAAATGTCAAATCTTTGCAGGCAAGCAAAAATTGGCATCTTTACCTCTTAAACCAATCCAATCTTAGGCTCCCTTTCAATAGTGGGGGCTAGGTTTTATTGGTAAAATTCACCCACAGTCAAGTGGTCAGCACCACTGGATTCTAACAGCTACTAACTACTTTACTAAATTGGTTGAAGCTATTCCCTTAGGAAAATCAATGATAAGGTTGTTATGATTTCTTTAGAAGAAAACATTCTTTCTTGCTTCGGGTGCCCTAGGAAAATTATAGTTGATAACGCCAAGCCATTTTGTTTCACAACATTTGAGATTTTTTTGATAATTATAATAACTTGGGACATTCTATAGCTTATTATATGAAGGGGAATGGACTAGTTGAATCCAAAAATAAGAATATCTTAAAACTTCTCAAGCAAACTTTATATTTGAAAAAGTGTATTTGACATGTCACTCTCAAATATGTCGTATGAGAAAATCGAATTAGTACGAAAAGGTCAATAGCTACATCTCCTTTCCAGTTGGTAAATGGAATTGATGTCATCATCTCGTTGCATCTAGGCGCTAAGATTATGAAATTATTACAAGAAATAAATGAAGAATCGAATGACATGCAACGAAGAATAAATCAGATAATCCACATCGAGCAAGAAAGAGAACAATTATTTGAAAAGATCACTAAACATCAAGAAAAGGTTAAAAAAATATTCAATTAGAGAGCCAAAGAACATACCTTTCTTCCCAAAGAATGGATATTAAAATGGGACAAATGAAATGAAGATCTCGGGAAACATGGAAAGTTTGACAATCTTTGGTTAAGAACTTTCATAGTTGAAAAAATTAAAGGAGAGAATTCTTTTTCCACTTAGAAATTTTTAAGGTGAATTGATTAACCCACCTATAAATGACCAATTTCTTAAACATTATTTAACCTACTGAGTTCCTTAAAAAAAAGGGTCACAGGGGGGGTGGGGGGGATAAATACAAATAAAATGTAAAATATAAAATGAAATCTCTTTTATTCCTAAGTATCATGATCAATAAACTGAATTTAAATTATACCATTACATTATCAATCATCTATAGTAAGATATTTTATAAATGCACTAAGTCTATGTAAAAAATGACATTAGTTTCTCATATCTTTAACTAGAAATATAAAGGACAACTATCTGAATTTTACCTCGCGTGAGACCTTTCATTGCCACCTACACTATTCTAGATACAAGAGCCTATGTTTTCTTAGGTGGGATATGCTAATATCTCCACCAGGGCTTTAGATGCTCACTAACAGGAGAGCAAGGTTAATGGTATTGGACCAAGTGCAGTGGATAATGCTCCCACTCCTTTACATTGAGGTAACTTCCAATGGGGTATGCTAATATCTCCGTCGAGGCTAGATGCTCGCTTGCAGTGGAACAAGGTCGGTGGTATTGAACCAAGTCTAGTGGGTAATCCTCCCATCATGTTCTAAAATTTCATATATATCAGCATAAATACATACGCATATTTGCCAAAAGTAAATAAAGGAAGTCCTCTGACGTAAAGAGAAAATGAGAAATCAAAAAATTCTATGTCTTAAGGTAACATATGATTTTGTTGGGGCTATGGTTGTTTGTTAGAAGTGGAGCAACTTCCGTCATGAAAAATCTTGTAGAAGGTACTATAATTGGGTTTGAAAACTCTTAAAGGCACAATTGCAAATGAATACCAATTATCTCTTTAAAGAAGTTTAAAGGCATACATTATTTTAAATTGTGCTATTATTATACATATCTAACCTTAAATTGACATGCACTTATCTATTATAGCTCATCTGAATGCATGAACGATGAAATACATCATTATTGGCCAAATATCTCACATCTTCGTATACATTAAGCAAGAAACATTCTTTAATTTAAAATTGAATTAACTAACATTTTCAAAAAACATGTATGAAGCACTTACATGCATGTTATATATATATATGGATGGAGACAAATGTTCTTACATGTGTTCTTACCATTCCATTACGAATTGGTATCCATAGATGGAGACAAATGTTGAATTAATATTAATGATTCATTTATATATGCCTTAAGAATTCTTAAAAAATAAAATTTCTTAATACTTGTTCCTTATTTACTAAATATCAGAGTTTGGATAATGTTTTATATGTCTAAAGTCTAATCCTTTAGTTATGAATTACTCATAGGATTAAATGGGTTGATAACTTATATTAAGATTGTGTGTATAGATCTTCCGTCATGCACTTAACCCAAGAATTAAGCCTTGTAAAATACCGATTTTCAGATATTGAAATAAAATCCCCATTGACACTTCTCCTTCCGCCTGAAGCCATCCAAACGACTGGACCAAATCCAATCCAACGACCGAGATTCATTTGGGTCGCAATGTGAAAAAATGTTAATGCCCTTATTTCGACCTAAAACAATCACATGGTCATTAGACTTCATATCCAATGACCAAGATTATTTTGGGTGTGAAAATGAGTGAACGTTAGCGTCCCTTCTTCCACTCGAAACCATTTGATGATCGAAATACAAAATATCAATGGTTGATGTTCACTTCGAGCCAAAATCAATATGCGATTTAATAGTTACTCCTGTGCTCGGTACTCCATATGATTCACATCGATTTAGGTAAACTACTGCATTAAAACATTAGGTCCATTGCATTAAAAAACGAGTTAATAATGGGGGGTGGCGTACTTTCTTGTAAATTCATTACATCTGTTGTTTAAGTAGGAGCTTAAAAATAAATAATCCCTTAGTTTTAATTGTTTTTACTTTATTAAACTCTCCTTCTACTTAGTCTCTATACATTTTAACCTCAAATTATAGATTTTAACCAATGTTGGGAACCTAGTAAGTACCCGCGTTGACCTAGCTACTGTATGTCGGTATTGCTACTATTCCTGCGTTTTAGCTATTAGGAAAAAATTACCTAAAATTTTGCAGACGATGCACTTCTTGATCTCTTGGATGATGTTTGAGATACCCAAGTGTTTTGGAGAATTTAGCATCTACGGATAAATGCTAATTCACTAGAAAAGTAGCTGTGCCTAGAACAACAACTTAAAGTGTTTTAGACTTTCCCTATAAGCAATAGATAAGAAGAGAGGGTAGAAGGCCTACTTGTAGTTACGCTTTCCTCTCGTCTCCCTTGTATCTATTCTGTCACTCCTTCCCGTACTTAATCCGCTTGAAAAGTACCCTGTCAACACAACAGAAGACGAAAACTGATCAAAGCATACGATCCATTAATATAAATGAAAGGAATTAGAAGCAATTCATAAATATAAGCATTATGAAAGAACACATCATATGGAAAAAGGTTCAAACACTTTATTAGATAGAAGAAGGAATTAAAACCATCAGTGTCTGATTGAAAGTCATTACTCCAGCTTGGATCCCATCCACATCACATCAAAAGCAAGACAAGCTTGTGGCATCACATCATTTGCTCCAAAGTCAAGTCTCATAGCAACATTATCTCCTTACAATTCAACATAATCCAGCCCCTGATCACTTAGATGAGTGGTCAATTTATAGGAAGATGAAGGAGGTTTTGTCATTAATGGTGACATTGAATGGCCTTCCATACTTAGAATTAGTTCCATGGAGGAAGGGATGAGAGGATAGGATGATCCTTAACTCATTCCTCATCCATTTTCGAGTTCATAAGAGTTGATAAGACAGGGAAACTTCTAGATGAATCCAAAAGATAAGAATATTCCCCAAACCCTATGTGAATTTCACTCATTCTCGCCCAGCGCAGGTGAAAGGAAGCCTAAGTGCTCTGCAGAGCACCTTGGTAGTGGACTTAACTGCTCTGTAGCACACCTTCATAAGGGCTTACCTGTGCTAGTCCCTTTAGAGGCAATTTCTGGATGTCTTCAGGTCATGAAACTATCTGGGAAGGAGGCATTCAAAGGGTTGACTTGTTTAGGGCATGAAACAACTGAATTTAGGGTTTGATGAGCCCTAGAACACTGATATGAATGTTGGGATTTGATGTGCCCAAATGGATCTGTAACAGTTGCCCCCTAAAGCATGAAGTTGGAAAAATTCCACTGTCGAATGAAATGCTTTATGATGTGATGAGGAGGTATCGAAGTAGAAGGGGACCTGCATCAATTACAATACATATATCATGATATTTGATTTTACATGAATCACTGAGGGAAGGCATACCCATGCTCAGCTTATAAACTTTCATTACATGTACATAAACAGTCGTCTACAGATATAGACCCTGGTCGGAATGACTATCAATGTATAGCCATTGTACATATGATTTAGTACTCCTGATATCGCAGCCCGAATGGATGAAACTAGATCTGGGGTCTTCAATCTCATTCAACTATTCACTCTAGTACATGTCTAACCATGTGAAATGTGATCTGAAGTCGAACATGGGAAGACACCATCTGATTACTAGCCAATGATGTAAGTTGTTAACATATGCGAGAGAAATCACCGATAATGATAATGATCCTCAAGGTACTGTAGTACATTCTGCATGGTGTGAATGGATGATTTGATGTCGAACACCATACAAAGTATATTGGTCGAAGGCCATTGATGTATGCCTATCGCCAAAAGCAAGAAACTTGCCATTGATGCATGCAAGCTTCAAGGTACCGGATGGGTGTTTCTAAGTCAACTTCTTGGATAATGAGTTGATGTCGACAAGAAGCGACTCGTCGCAGGAGGGCCTTGATGTATCCCACATCAACGACATGAAACGAGTGTAGTGATTTTAGAGATGGAATTTGATTGACGACACAAGGTTCAGGAATGGCGGTCATGAAAATGAAGGTTTATGGTATTGCAAAAGATGGATTTTGACTGGATGACTTCTCTTGAACATGTCAGCGACACTAAAGTGAATTGGTAGCATTGACCCAAAACAAAGTGATGGATGGTATGATAGACCAATGGTGTGATAACCATCAAGCTAATAACCCAACCTAGATAGTCACAGTGATGGAGTGAAAGTGTCATGTTCAAGAGCGACTTGCTACCATAAAGTGGTTTTCCCCTTTTTCCATTTTCCCCAGTCATTGCTGACCAGTACCTCTTTATTTTTAT
This sequence comes from Pinus tabuliformis, assembly GCA_031772625.1. Lineage (NCBI taxonomy): Eukaryota > Viridiplantae > Streptophyta > Pinopsida > Pinales > Pinaceae > Pinus > Pinus tabuliformis. The sequence goes on from CM062809.1 coordinate 366,314,998, forward strand.
CAAGCTTGAGGAGGATAACATATGCTTGTTGTATAATTTCACCCTTCGGGCGAATCCATCGCTATTTGATGTTTTAACGAGTCTAGCAAAGGTGAAACTCGGTCTTGTCTAGATGGACAAGTTTGTCGCTATTTGATGTTTTTAATGAGTTTAACGACAAAGATAACTCAATCATTTTCATGTTTAGAGAGTTTGAAAAGGTACAAAAAGAAAACTCCACAAGTTTTTTTCGTAAATTAATCTCTCAAGTCTGAAAAAGCGTAAAATAATACAAGAGAGATATCGTTTCCAATCTATTAACGAGCTGGAAAGGACAAGCGCTCGACAATATTTTCATGTTTAGAGAGTCTGAAAAGAGCTTAAAGAGGACTCCAAGGGGGTTCCTTTTTCATTTTTAACAAAGCTCGAAAAAGAGATAAAAGTGTGCTTTGTGGTCAAAAGTACAACTTATAATCGAGCACGTTGAATTCTGCAAATCAGTTGTAAACCTACTCAAAACATCACCAAATGGATTAAAAATATTTGTTTCAAAGGAAAAAATAGGAAAATACTAATGTCTAGTTGATTAATTAACATGAAATAAACATAAAATAAGTTTTTACCATATCATTTTTACCATTTAGAACTTACCATTCAGTTTTGTGCTCCGAGCTCAGTTTTTACCTCAAACTTCACCAGCTGATTGCGAAAGATTCTGTGGACCATTTCTCAAGCTGTCTAGACCAGGTAGGGATGAAACCTCTGTACTTTCTTTTCAGTTCATTCTTTTGTCATTTCATGCAAGTTTCAGGGTTTTTTGGAGCCCCTGGGGTCTCATTTTTTTGCCCTGGGATCAGCGTAGGCTTTCACATCAAAAAACTGTGCTGAAGAGCACCCAGATAGAAGGCTAGATGCTCTGAAATGCACTATCTCTGTGTCTAGGCTGCGATGAGCGCATTTCCAAAGTTTGTTTTAGTTGTTTGCTACAAAATTTTCCCTGTTTTTTCGCATGAAAAGGATCCTAATTTAGCTTATGATCTTGTTTCAGGCTTTCATCGGATCATAATTTCATTTACATGGCGAAAAAGAGAGCATGAAGAACAAGACATGGTTGCCCTAAATAACCCAGGCACAGTTGAGGCCCTCAGGAATTGTGGACTCAAATACTTTAAGTTGTTCGGAATGAGGCAACAAATAGAATTATTGTAGTTCCCTGTTTGTGCATGGGATCCAATAGATCAAACATTTCACATTAGGGACAAGATGGTCCCTATTACTATTGAGGATATTTACTTTCTTACTGGACTGTCGAGGTGAGGTGCCCCCATCTCACTTTTTGGATTTGCCAGTGGAGGTGAATCAGAGAGAGATTACATTAGACAGTTTTGTCAGCCAGGTACATAGCCTAGCAGGGATGGGAAAATAAACCTCCAAGATGTAAGTGATTTGCATTTAAGAACGATCCTCTTTATGATCGAAAAATTGGCTGGTAGTATGACACTACATCTGGCGAACAAATCTTATATGCAGTATGCACTGGAGTGTCTAGAGCCAAAAGTTTTCAACTGGTGCGAGGTTGTACTTTCACTGCTAAAAGAACAACTGACTAAGGTAAAAAGCAGTAAGATGAATAATTTTTGCTATGGTTCGATCTTGATTGCTTTTTCCTTAGAGAAAATCCCATTGATGCAACCACAGCATGTATCACTAGGTGTGGCTGGTCCTAGAGATCCACGTATGCAAAGGTGGGTTGAATTGATGGCTCGACATGCTGGTCAGTCAACAATAATTTTCTCCCCTACATTTTTCAGCTGGCTTGAGCGACAACATGTCGTTATCGAGAAGCATCCATACTCAGGGATGGATTATCATGGAGATCCAAATTTGATTCTACCAGTTGGAGCACAATGGGGTGCTATGGGTAAGTTGTTTGACGAAAGTGTTTTTGATTTTTCAAGTTTCTACATGTTTTTTGTGTTTTCTAATGTTTCCAAGGCTAAACTAAAATTACTCTTATACATACAGATGTGGATACTGTTCGACTTGTGGTACGCCAACAGGTTGCAGGTGGGCCAGCACAGAGAAACATTGGGAGAGAAGTTCTCCAGGACTTGGATTTGGCCAAGACCTTAGCAGAGTTGCAGGATCACAGAGAGGGATTAACCTTTGGTATTCCAGATATCCGGATCGAGGAGTTACCTATGAGGCTGCAGTGCCACACTATTGGTGTTCCTAACCATTGGGCTAGGCTTTTGCGCATGGTAGCACAAGCTGTGACTTGTTACCATAAGCACCACTAGATCTGCTTAGTATATTTTGTATGCATTTTTGAGTTTTTGGGTCAGATGACCAAATGTGTCTTGGGCACAAATTTTGTAGAAACTTTTAAAACACCTATCTATTTTACTTTCAGAGTTTTTTATGGTTATATACAATCCTATTCAACTGATGATGTCAATTGAAAATATTACTTTTACATATGTCGCAAATGTCTATTTAACACATAATTCGCTAGAGAATCATTTAATGTGTTAATATTTCTGGAAATATGTTGATATTGAATGTTTTCAAACCGTATTTCCAAAATACAAACTCTAAGGAACATACAAAAAATTGTTGGATTTCAGACAGTATAAATGTTTGTTAGTTGTAGTACAACAAGTTGCGGGTCCAGCCTAACAATGATTCGGCGAATGCTAAGTGAAATGGCATCAAATAGTAGTTCAATTGATGCGCTATACTCAGCGATATTGTTTTTCGATCGGCCGATACAAATCCCTTGAAAACTCACTAACTCGCCGCTTGGAGCGAAAATGGCCCATGCTGTAGAAGACAAATTCTACGTACTATGACTAGCACCATCGATGTAACCAACAAAAGGTTTCGAAGACTACGAAATCTGCAACAAATGCAAAGTGGATTACTAACCAGATAAAAATTTCTAAAAGACACGCACACACATGCAATGAAAGCATATATACAGTGAGTTTTACTACACTTAGTCAAGCATAGTAACGTCTGAGGTACAACCCATTTTGGGGCCGCGACAATGGAATCCCATCATAATATACTAACTTGTAGGCTCCTTTCACTAGAACGTGCTTGAAAACATAAGGACCCATCCAAATTGGTTCAAATTTCCCTGCTCCAAGTTTATCAGCTTCATGATCATAAAGCAAGACCAAGTCTCCTTCTGAGAAGATACAAGGCTTGACATTCCTACCATATTGCACCTTAATACATTTCTTATGTGCTTCGTTAGCCAATGCGGGATTGCGACGGGTTTCATCCAGATGGATTAATTCCAAGAAACGTGCTTCTTCTTTAGAAGTGTCGGGTAATAGGTCGATCGCGAGTTTGAGCGATGAAATTTCACATTGTATCAGTAAGATTGCTTCCAAACCATACACCAACTGAAAGGGTGTAAATCCAGTTGCATTTCTCACTAAGGTTCGATATGCCCACAAGGAAGAGTACAGGATTAAGTGCCAGTTTCTTTTATGAACCCCTATCATTTTTTGCAACATCCGCTTCAGGACCTTGTTGATGGCCTCAACTTGTCCATTCTCTTGCGAGTAATATGGGGTAGAACTATCATGTGACAGTCCTAACTTAGCAATTTACTCAACTATCATGTGATTGTGAAAATGTGATCCATGATCTGTAACTATGGCTTGTGGTACACCAAACCGAGCAACCACATGGTTAAAAAAGAAAAGAGCAGTCGTTTTGCCACTGTTGTTCAATGTTGGCATCACCTCGGCCCATTTGGTAAAATAGTCAACGGTGACTATAATATACCCATGCCCCCCGGCTGAGGTGGGGTTACATGTCATAAAGTGAATGCCCCATCTGGAAAATGGGCCAACAACAATGACTGGATGCAATGGTGCAGGTCGTAATCTAGTTGTTTGGTCATATATTTGGCATGCATGACAACTTCTGACAACAATAATACAATCTTTAAATATAGTTGGCCAAAAGTAACCAACACGAAGAATCCTTTGTGTGGTTGCATATCCAGATAAGTGTCCACCATAGGCACCTGAATGGAAATCATTCAATGCTTTCTCGGCCTCCTCATGTGTGAGGAACCTCCGTAAAACCGTATCGATACCACGACGGTAAAGTGTGTCGCCAATGATCAAATAATCTTTGGCTTGGTAACAAATACGTCATTGTTGCGAGCGAGAGGTATCTTGCCGGAAAGTTTGGGTCTGGAGATAAATCAATATATCTCCATACCAGGCGTTAGATGATGAAATTAGAAACAAATATTCATCCAAAATTGATGGTTCAGATGTTGAATCGATGGAGGTTGAGGGAAGATCACATAGTAACTTAGCGAAAACTAGAGATTTCTTTGACTTAGATTTGATGAATTCTAAATCAAACTCCTGTAAAATAACTATCCATTTTGAATATTCGCCCCCCAGCAATTGACGTGACATAATGTATGTCATAGGGTTGTAATCTGAAATAATAGGTATTTTCTGTAACAAGATATAATGGCGAAATATTTGAACATCTTGGACAGCTGCCAAAGCTATTTTTTCGACATAAGAGTACTTACTTTTTGTATCATTGAGATTACGACTCAAGTAATAAATAGGATGTTCAATCTCATTTTCTTCCTGGACTAAAACCATGCCAATGGTTGTATCTATAGTGGCGAGATACAGGTAATAGTCATTTTTATAATTTGGAGAATACATTAATGAAGCTCTAATCAGGGTATCTTTAAGAGCGTCAAAGGAAGCTTGCACAACCTGATCCCAATGAAAGGGTATCTCCTTTTTCAAAAGACTTGTAAAACCTGTAGCCATTTCAACATAATTAGGAATGAACCTCCTTAGAAAGTTGGCTCTCCCTTGGAGTCTCTATAACTATAAAAGATTTGAAGGTGGAGGCAAATCCATAATTGCCTGAACCTTTAATGGATCCAGTCGAATCCCCTCTCGAGACACTACAAATCCAAGTAAGCAACCAGAACCAACACAAAACAAACATTTGTGTGGATTGAGTCGAATCTTGTAGTGTCGGAACCGTAAAATATTGCTCTCAAATGCTGCGGGTTGTTGTGGGGAAAAATGCCTATGCAGGACGATCCTATCCACCTAAGGTGTGACAGTGCCTTAGCAACAAACGAGTACAGCTATACTGGTTTCTTCCTTTATGAAATGTGAAAGAAGAGAGACCAATAGACTTACCGGTGTCTTCCGTTTGTCCCTCGATCCGGTCTCTCTTCTCTTTGGGTGTTCACAGCTACTTGCGACAAGAGAACAACTACTTGCGACAAGAGAAGAACACTACACAAAGACAGATATTCACATTCATAACTAGTTTAGGATTAGAAATAAACCAAATACACTAATACATTCATACATCAAAATACATCAGCATATAGGAGAAACCAAGATAGCTTTATTGATGAATAACAAGGTTCAGGAAGAGATACAACCCAGAGGGCTCCAATCTAGCATCTCCTTCCCAGCAAATGGAATTCCTCTCTTTTCCCCCTTCAAAGCATTAAGCACCCAATGATTCCAGTCTCAAACCACCAGCAATTCTTTGCAATAACAAAATTCCAGCCTCTAGATCTCATGGAGGAGAGATCCATATATAGATGTTTGGAGAGAGGATAAGTCAGCTTGAGATCTGACTAGTGTCCTCTCCCTCTGTCAGTTCTTGAGTCCACTTGGAGGTCCTTGCTTCCACTTGGAGATTTGGAACCTCTTACTCATCACTAGTTGAATTCCCTGAGGCAAGTGTCATTTTGGAAGCTTCCTGGGTTTTGACACCTTGAGAAATGAGCCTGCCACTTGTCCATTCTCGTTCAGCGCAGGTAGCCAGTGTTCCAGTTGACATTCAACGCAGGTAGCCAGTGTTGGCTTTGACATTCAGCGCAAACAGCTAGTGTAGCCACTGAAATGATCTTGATTTGACTTGTTTTGAGCAGTTTTTGGTGGAGAACTTCTGTGAATTGCTGTGGTTTGTTAGCCTTGTTCCTCTAGGGGTAGGAACAACATGTTTAGGGACTTTGGATCCCTTAAATTATGGACATTTCATGCTCAATGCTGTAAGGCACAAAAATGTCTATAACAGTTGCCCCCTAAAGTATGAGGCTGTTTATCGGGCGAAATGCTTTATCAGGGGAATCCGAAGTTCATCCAATGCTGGGAGGAGACCTGTAATACAATACAATACAATACATTATTTTTCATACTGCTTTCATGATCTAGCTGAGGCGGGCATTCCCATGCTCAGCTTTATAAATTCATTTTTTTGTACATAGAACAGACAATCGTCTGATGGTAGACTGATAATTTTGATGAAATTATCATCGTTTGAGTAGGATGATTATCTGCTGCAATGATGTACATGTCAATGTCTTTATCTTTCCTGAATATATATCGCAGCCCGGATGGATGAAACTAGATCTGGGGTCTTCAAACTCATTCGATCTTCACTCTAAGTACAAGTCGATCCATATGATAATTGTTCTGAAGTCGAACATGGAAAGACATCGCTTGATTACCGGTCAATGATGTAAACCGTTAACAAGCGCGAGAGGAATCACCGATAATGATAATGACCCTCAAGGTACTGCAGTACAATTCACGTGGTGTGAATAAAGGACTTGGCGTCGAACACCACGCAAAATCTTTCGGTCGAAGGTCATTGATGTATACCTATCGTCGGAAGTGAGAAACTTGCCATTGTGGTATGCAAGCTTCAAAGTACTGAAGGGGTTGTTCCTAGATCAACTTCTTGGATAATGAGCTGATATCGACAAGAAGCGATCCGTCAAAGGAGGGCCTTAATGAATCCCACATCAGTGACACGGAACGGAGCTAATGATTTTAATGGAGGTGAAAACGATTTGTGACATATGATTCAGGGTGGCAGTCATGAAAGGATGAAGGATAATGTATGGCAGTGGATGGGACACGGTTGACTTTTCTGAACGACTTCTCTTGAACATATGGCGACACTGATGCGATGGATTGGTAGCATTACCCCAAATATGGATGGTATGGCGAGACCATGGATGTGACCGGTGAATGAAACAACCCAACCCGAATGTGGTATGGGGGAAAAGTGTCATGTTCAAGAGCGACTTGCTACCATCAAAGTTTTCTTTAGTTTCTCCCAATTTTTCCCCAGTCATTGCTGACCAGTACCTCTTTATTTTTGTCAAGCTTGAGGAGGATAACATATGCTTGTTCTATAACCTACCCTTCGGGCAAGCCCATCGCTATGTTTTAACGAGCCTAGCGATAGTGAAACTCGTTCTCGTCTAAAGACAAGTTTGTCGCTATTTAATGATTTTAACGAGTCTAACGACAAGGATAACTCGGTCCTTTTCATTTTTAGAGAGTCTGAAAAGATACATAAAGTCAACTCCAAAATTCCTTTTTCGTCATCTAATCCCTTAAGTCCGAAAAAGTATAAAACAATACAGAAGGGATGAGTTTTCGATAGTTTTAACGAGCCGAATAAAACAAGCGCTCGATCTTTTTGTGCAATAATCCCTCAGGTCCAAAAAGATTAAAATCTAGAGGAGGGATAGCTCTTCCGGTCGCTTTAACGAGTTGGGAGGCCAAAACTCGACAATCTTTTCATATTTTACGAGTCAGATGAAAAGAGCTTAAAGAAGACTCGTCTTTTGAGGAACAAGTGATAAACAAGGTTAGCAGCTGATTCTAGGTACAGGTTGGAATTTTCCAATCACGGCAGTGTCACAAGCATGGCTAGGTGAAATCACTCTTCGCAGCTGTTCCTCAAAATGGGTAAACAATCATATGGAGGTGAACGATCGGCCAAATGAAAAGTGGAGGTGACGGTGCAAACACGACCAAGGCTTTAATGGCTGATGATATAACATTCACAGTGGTTATTTACCGGGATAGTTCATTTTTTAACGAGCTTAAACACGGGTGGAAACATTTGCTCGGTCTTATGTTTATTTTTTAACGAGCATGAACTATGCGCTAAAACTGCTCGGATCTTGCGTTTATTTTTTAACGAGCATGAACTTTGTGCTAAAACTGCTCGAAATTATATGGTCAAATTTTTGGTTTTTACCATCACTAGCTTTGCCCTTTTCAAAGATAGTACTGTTTCCTCAATTGCTGCATCAAACTAGTTAGAAATGAATAACATTTGCTTGAAAATGAGATTATAACCCTAATATTTCGCTTTGAACTACGTAAAAGCCATAAAAAGGTGTTTTTACCTCTCATTTTACCATTTCATTTGAACTTGGTTTGTTGGAGCTTTGGAGGTGCCTATTCCCCCTTGATTTTCACCAGCTGATTCCGAGAGATTCTGCGGACGATTTTCGGCGCCGTCTGGACCAGGTAGGAGCTAAACTCTAGCTCTTTCTTTTCATGGTTTCCTTTTTCCATTCTGTGCCTGTTTTCCTGTTCCCATGAGCCCCTGGGGTTTTGCTAGGGCGCTCTGCCATCAGCGCAGGTAGTCCATTCGAAACCTGCGTTGAATGTCAAGCTGCATGAAGGCAGTTTGACCTTCAACGCAGGTAGGACACTAGCCAGTTGCGTTGATCACAGAAAAACAGTTCTATTGCACAGTTTTTGATGAAATTTTGCCAGTTTCTCATCAAATCCAGTATCTTACTCTTTCTCTTGTTTGTTTTGCAGGGACTTTTGAGCAAAATGACCCTCACATGGCGAGAATGAGAACATGAAGAAGAGGACATGATTGCCCTCCATGACCCTGTCACGGTCAACGCGCTGCGGAACTGTGGCCTGCTGAAGTTCTTCCGTATCTCTAGTATGAGAGCACAGATATCTTTACTGCAGTATATGCTTGATGCTTGGGATCCTATTAACCAAGTATTTCAGATCAGGAGCAAATCCATCCCTTTGACCGTGGTAGACATTTACTTCTTGACTGGTTTGTCGAGGTTGGGTGACCCCATTTCTTTGTCAGGTTCGGCCCGGGGGAATGACTCCGTGAGAGATTATGTCCGCCAGTATTGCAGGGAGGGATCCCAGCCGAGTAGAGACGGCAAGGTTGTTATCCGTGAGATTACCGACAGGTCTCTCAGGTCCATTCTGTATACTATTGGTAGGATGGCCGGTAGCGCATCTCTACATGTTGCCAACAGATCTTATGTGCAGCACGCCCTAGAGTGTCTCCAACCGAAAGTATTCAACTGGTGTGATGCAGTACTTCTTCAGATGAAAAGTCAGTTGAACAAGGTAAAGGACGGGAAGCTGAAGAACTTTGGATTTGGTTCTATTCTGACTGCCTTTGCCTTGGAGAAAATACCACTGATGCAGCCTCAGTATATCACACTCGACTTGCCTTCTCCTACCGAGCCACGCATGCAGAGATGGGTTGATCACATGTCTAGGCATGCTGGTCAATCTCAGATTTCTTTCATTGATACCTTCTTCAGGTGGTTTGAGCGTCAGGAGATGGTCTATTTCGAGTATCCATATGTTGGTATGGATTTCCGAGGTGATCCGGACTTGGTACTGCCGGATGGCGAACAGTGGGGCGCTATTGGTAAAATCTTCGACCATATTACTGTTCACTGTTCTTATTTATAATGTCCTTGTGCTTTATTCTGTCAAGACTTTAATCAAACTCATGTGTGCATGCAGATGTTGGTCCTGTTCGTCCAGCAGTTCGCCCGAGAGCGCTAGTTGCTGCCCCAGCAGGGGAGACTGCTGGGAGAGTTATTCTCCGCGACCTTGATGTGGCTGAGATCCTTACAGCTGTGTAGGAGCAGGTTGAGAGCCTTACTCTCGGCATTCCCGATGTGAGGATTGATGAGTTACCTTTACAGTTGCAGCGGCATACTACTGGCGTGCCTAGACGATGGACTCGTCTCTTGCGCATGATTGCACAGGCCGTGACGTGCTATCATGAGCATCACTAGGCTAGGGTGCCCCCTAGCATTTTTGAGTTTTTGGGTCATATGACCAATTTTGTCTTGGTTACAGAACATTATGTATGAACGATAAACAGCTTATATATATACATTTTGATTTTCGGGGTTTATTTTGGTTGAGTTATATGATCCATATGTACAACATTGATGATGTGTCTCTTTTTATAAATGTCGCAAATGTCTATCTAACACATAGTTTGCTAATGAGTCGGTTAATGTGTTTAAGTTTATGGAAATATGCTGGTATTGAATTAAATCAAACTGTCTTTCCAGAATCTTAACTCTTAGAAACATGCGGTAAATAGCTGGATTGCGAACGGAATATATACCATTGAGTTGTAGTATTACGAGTTGTGAGTCTAGCCTGACAATTAGTCGGCGTATACCATGGGTGATGGCATCAGAGAGTAGTTCTATCAACGCGCTATACTTAGCGATGTTATTCGTTGATTGCCCAATACATACACCTCTGAAACTTACTAACTCGCCGCTTGGATCAAAAATGGCCCAGGCTGCGGAGGATAGGTTCCGCGAACTACGACTCGCTCCGTCGGCATATCCAACACATGTCTCCAGAAGGTTTGACATCTGCAATAAATGTAAAAAGGTGGATTACTCGACCAAAACAAACACTTTAGCGAAAACAAAATACAACAAAAGCATACAGGTTACTATTTAAGCATAGTAACGCTTGAGGTACAACCCATTACGGGGTTGCACCAGTGGAATTCCGTCATAATCCATTAACTCATAGGCTCCTTTTGCTAACACTCGTTTAACAATATAGGGGCCCATCCATAAAGAATTGAATTTACCTGCTCCCAATTTATCGGATTCTTGGTCATAAAGCAGGACCAAGTCACCTTCTGAGAAGACACGTGGTTTGACATTTTTGTCGAACTGCGCCTTGACTCGTTTCTTATGGGCTTCGTTAGCCAAAGTGGCATCACGACGGGTTTCATCCAATTGGATTAATTCCAAGAAACGAGCCTCTTCTTCCGAAGTTCCGGGGAGGAGATCAATTGCGAGTTTAAGAGACGAAATTTCACACTGGATTGGCAAGACTGCTTCCAGGCCATACACCAGTTGGAAAGGTGTGAACCCGATCACATTCCTTACCGATGTTCGGTAAGCCCACAAGGCTGAGTACAGGATTAGGTGCCACCTTCTTTTGTGAACCCCGATCGTCCTTTGCAACATACGCTTCAGGACCTTGTTGATTGCTTCAACTTGTCCGTTGGCTTGCGGATAATACGGGGTAGAGCTGTCGTGAGATAGCCCTAGCTTGGCAGCTAATTCAACCATCATGTGATTGCGAAAATTCAACCCATGATCTGTAACTATGGCCTGTGGTACGCCGAACCTGGCAACTACATGATTGAAAAAGAAAAGGGCAGCTGTTTCACTAGTGTTATCTAATGTAGGCATCGCCTCGGCCCATTTGGTAAAATAGTCAACGACGACTATAATATACCCATGCCCCCCGGTCGAGGTGGGGTTACATTGCATGAAATCGATGCCCCATTTGGCGAAAGGCCCAACAGCAACTATTGGCTGTAAAGGTGCGAGTGGTCTTTTGGTTTTGCTATCGAAAATTTGACAAGCATGGCAACTTCTGACTGCGGTTATGCAATCTTTGAACATGGTTGGCCAGAAGTATCCTGCTCGTAAGATTTTCTGTGCTGTAGCATATCCAGATTGATGCCCCCCACACGCGCCTGAATGACATTCATTCAGGGCTTTTTCGGCCTCTTCATGGGTTAGGCACCTCCTCAGAACTGTATCGATACCACGACGGTAAAGCGTATCACCGACGATCATGTAGTCTTTTGCTTGGTATCGTATACGTTTCTGTTCTGAGTGAGAGGTGTCAGGCCTGAACTTTTGGGTTTGGAGATAAATTATTATATCTCCATACCACTCATTGCTTGCAGATATCAGAAACAAACTTTCGTCCACGATTGACTCTTCTGATGTTTCATCGTTGGACGACGATGGGAGATCGCACAATAATTCTGCGAAAACTAAAGCTTTCTTTGATTTGGATTTTACAAATTCCAGATCAAACTCTTGAAGGATCGCTATCCATTTTGAATACTTGCCCCCCAACAACTGTCGCGACAATATATAAGTCATGGGGTTGCAATCTGATAGAATGGTAGTTTTCCGAAAGAGGACATAATGTCGAAATCTTTGTATCGCTTGAACAGCAGCGAGTGCTAGCTTTTCAACATAAGAATATTTTCTTTCTGTATCATTCAAGTTTTTACTTAAATAATATATAGGATGTTCAATTCCATCGACTTCTTGAACTAAAACCATCGCAATGGTCGTATCTGCTGCAGCCAGATACAGGTTAAAATCTCTTTGATAGTCCGGGGCATACATTAATGATGCTTTTACTAGAGAATCTTTCAGAGCATCAAAGGAAGCTTGCGCCACCTGGTCCCAGACGAAAGGTACATCCTTTTTCAAAAGACGAGTATAACCTTTAGCAAGTTCTGCGTAATTTGGAATGAACCTCCTCAGAAAGTTTGCTTTCCATTGGAGTTTCTGAATCTGAAGCAAATTTGAAGGTGGAGGCAAATTGATGATTGCCTGAACCTTACAAGGGTCGAGACGAATTCCATCCTTAGAGACTACAAAGCCAAGTAGACGACCAGAACCGACGCAAAATACACATTTGTGCGGATTGAGTCTTATCTTGTAGTGTCGGCAACGTAGAAATATCGCTCTTAAATGCTGCGGATGATCAGTCCGCTTTCGCGAATGAGCCGGAAGGTTGTCGAGATATGGTTGAACGATGTTCTTGATGTCATGGAAGGCATAATTCATTGCCCTCTGAAACGTCGCCCCTGCGTTCTTTAAACCAAAGGGTAATTTTCGATAAGCGAATGTGCCCCACGGACAGATGAATGCAGTCTTTGACTGGTCCTGTGGGCGGATATTTATTTGATTATACCCGGAAAATCCATCCATAAATGAAAAGATTTCACATTCGGCGCATTCATCAATTATCTGGTCGATGAAGGGTGTAGGGTAGTTGTCCTTCGGACAAGCTTGGTTTACATCCCTATAATCGACACACACTCTAATTGTCCCTTGTTTCTTCATAACAGGGACAATATTCGATACCCAATCGGTTAGAGGAACCGGGTAGATGAAACCAGCATGGAGGAGCTTTTCAACTTCTTCTTTAATGGCAGCGGCTTTCTTGGGGTGCACCTGCCGAAGCCGTTGTCTTACTGGTTTGACATCAGGATACATCTTAATTTCATGTTCAACGATACTCGAGTCAATGCCTGGAATTTCATCATATGACCAAGCAAAGACATCTCTGAACTCACGAAAAAGAGCGTTATATATTTCCAGTTCTGAAGGGGAACAACCTTTGCCGACATAAATATTCTCTACAACATTTGTCTTAGTCGAGATATTTATGGCTATAGTCTCTTCAATATTGGATAAGTTTTGCTCGGAATCCACCGTATTTACAGTATTTGATAGGAATTCAAAAACTGAAGGGTGATAGAGGTCATGTTGAGTATCTTCTTCATACTCCGGAAGAAGGGAACGATGGTGGCAATCATTTAATGGTGCCCCCTCAATCAACATAGATTGTAGAATTCCTTCATCAGTCCCATGTACTTTCGACCAAGGATCTAATGGGGTACCATATTCTCTAGACCTATCTACCCAAACGCTTGACGAGCGTTGATTTGGGTTCGCCTCCCATGCCCGAAACATTGATTGCTACAATATTTCTATAGGGCTTGGAGGCAAAACCATTGCATGATCCATGTCGATATCGTCTTCTGAGATCTTCGTGGAAGATATCATGTTGTAGGCTCTTACCAATGCTACTTCCCCTATATAGAATGGAGGTGGAAGTGCAAAAGTTCCCATTAATGTGGGGTCTTTCAGTAGGCCTACTCCGATGTCTTGAAGCGAATGGTTGCTTCCATGGATCATGGGAATGCTTCCTGTAACTTGTGAACCATTAGGGAGGAAGTCTTGTTGGTCGACGATCGTAATCCCTCCTTCAAACGGGAATGCGATCTTCCTAAAATAAGTCGACACAACAGCCGCCATGGCATATATCCACGGTCTTCCTAGTAGGATGTTGTAGTCAAGATTCCCATCGATGACTTCAACATCTATTTCTACTGTTTTTCCTCCTAGTTCAACTTTCAAGTTATTAAGGATACCACACGGGGTATAGGTCCTTCCGTCGAATGCTTTCAATGTTGTCGAAGATCGCGACAAGGTCGGAGACCCTAAAGTTTTCCAGCAACTCATCGACATAATACATGTAGATGCCCCCTCATCAATAATTGTTTGGTGAACAGTTTTGTTGAGGGCTTTCACTTGAATAAGGAAAGCTAGTTGAGCTGGTAACTGAGGATCATACCCTTTGTGATCAAAGGATACAAGATTGGAATCCTTAGGATCGACCCAACCAATAGCCGATAACAAAGCCTGCCTTTGGGATGGGCAATTTTGTAGTACTTCAAGAGTCGACATAGCGGATGGCGATTGGGCCAAATCTTCCACTATGTTATAATGCTGCGCCGCTCTGGCGCGAGGATTAAATGTCGACTTGTGTACTACTCCCTTTGGCGGTTTTATTGTTAATTCAGGAATGATGGGCGGTACAACTTCTGATGAAGTTGTTGTCGAACTACTTGGTTGATCTTTACCTTTGTCGTTCGACAGCTGCGGATTCCCGTAATCTTTGTTCCTTGTCGAAATCAAAGCATCATTCTGCTATTTTGAGACCGACAACATGAGCACTTGCGACGGGGAAGCATTTCCACTATCAACCAGATTTTGACCTGGATTGGGAAATGGATCAGTTAATACAACTGAGGTTTGCGAACTTTTGAAGAACCTTCTAAGCTCAGCTTTGTATGGACAATCGGCTGTCCAATGATCCTCATCACATATCATGCATGGACTTTTTGGTTTCCCTTTCCTAGGAGGGTTTGGAGAAGTTTTTCCAGGGGATGACTCACCCTGTTTCTTCTTTTTCCCTTTGTTTTGTTTCTTCTTTCTTCTTGGTTGATTGGTTTCTTTGCCTTTATCTGCTGATACGACATTTACTTCCGAAGCAAGAATTTCTTATTTTGCATTTTGATCTGAATTCTTACGGGCTTTCTTAGACGAAGCCTTTGTCGATTTCGTGTTTGCCGTGCCAATCACACCATCGCCGGCGTGAGAGTCACTATTTGATTTAGGAGGAGGAGGAATTGAGAATTCCGGTCTAGGGGCGTCAGGTATTTTGTCGTAGAGCGTGCCAAACTGAGTGTAGACTAAGTCTAGATATTGTGCACGAGCAATAACTTGCTCCTCCGTTACGACTCCCCCCTTGGCCACATCTTCTGTTATGGCAGGAAGTAACGACTTAATAAGCCATTCAGCTAACAGCTGATTGGGAACGTATGTTTTCACCATCCTACGACGACGACGCCACTCATGTATATGATCGGATATATGAGTGGCAGTTGTCTGCTTGAAGTTGGTTAATATTTCCGTTCCCATTTCATACCTTATCGGTAATTGAAAGTGGGTTAAGAAAGTCGTGGCTAGGGAGCTGAAATTGTCAAACGAGGCTCTAGGTAATTCAATATACCATTTTGCCGATGGACCCGTCAACGTCCTCTGGAAAAGGCGAAGCCTTACTGAATCATCATTCAGGGTGTTTGATGAACACCACAGATGAAAATTCATCACGTGATTCGATGGGTCTTCACCTGGATTTCCATTGAATTTAGGAATGTCAGATGGAAGTTTGTGAGGAATCGCTGGCCACCAAGGGGCGTAAGCAATCGGATCGTTGGTTAACCGGTGTAGATTGGGTAACTCTAAAGTTGCCACGAATGGTAACTGTTGATTCAGGTTAGGTGAAGCATACCCAGGGTACGATGGAATCGCTTGAGCAGTGGGCCTTTGCATACCAGCATAATGCAACTGATGTTGGTATGACTGATACGATTGGTGGACTTGACCACTGTAAAGTGGTTGGTTTTGACCGTTTTGAATATACGGTTGTCCACTGTTCGCAAAGATCTGCTGCTCAGAACCTTGGTACACTTGCTGGAATTGTGGTTGTTGGTATTGCACCAGCCACGGTTGTGAAGCCATGTTCTGTTGTGCTATACTAACTGTTGGACCAAGGTGTGGGGTAATTGTACCCGTTTGGACCTGTGTCGCCCCACCAGTTGGCGATTGTGGTTGTGTCCCAGGGTCAAGGGGCTGTTGCATTACAACCTGAGAAATTTGAGGTTGACATACAATAGGCATCGCTTGAACTTGTGACACCGTTACAATAGCCGGTGTGGTCGGGATGTTTGTCATAGGTACACACTGTTGCATAGAATATACAACCCTTGGTTGTTGAGGTAGCATAGGTACCCAACCACTTGATGTAATTCCACTATAACCTGAATACTGTTGTGAACTCCCGTATGGATACCCTCCCAGAGGGGGTAATGAAAGGGCATACTGCCCCCCATACGGTAGCAATCCGGAACTCAAGGGGATTGTTTGTCCTTGGGGACTGGATTGCCCAAATTGACCTCCAAATGGATCAATCTGGCGAGTCTCAACATAAGAGTTTCCGGATATTATTCCGGATGAACAAACTGGAACAGACCACACTGTCGAAATAGTCCCTTGGTGGACTCCTTCTAGCTGTTGCGAGCTAGTCGGGACAGATGGTATGCCGGCAAACATTGTCGGAGTGACGGCAGGGGCTTCTGCTGTCGCTGTGTCGTTCGACACAGTCCTAGATGTTGACAGTTGTTCAGACATTTTGAGTCTATCCAATAGATTGCCTAGCGATTCTACAGGAACTTCCACTTGTGGTGGACTAACTTCTGATGAAGGAAATAGAGTGACCCCGACTCCAAAATGGGTTGGAGTACTTGCTTGCGGATCCTCTGCAATTTCCTCTATCGCAATCAAACCCGGTGGAAGAGGAAGACCGTCAGGTCCGTAAAATATTTCTGGTGCCGAAGAAGGGGTTGAATCGACAGCGACAGTTGTTTGAGGAGCAAGACTCTCTGAACCGGTTACAGATGGAACTGGTTCAGTAACACAAGTATTTGCCCCCAGACTAGGATCAGTGTTATTGTCCCTCTGTGGCTGTTGAACTTCTTCTATAGAGGCAGGGTTTCCAGAAATGTTCGGAGTAACCGAAATCTCAGATGTTGTTGGAACACTTGTTCTAAATTTGATAGGAGATTTTGAACCAGTTAAACGAGTTCGCTTTTTCCGTACTGTTTTCGATTCCGGAGACAAAGACAGTTGACTCGTAAGCCTCCGTGAACGACGGGGTTTCAATTGACTTTCTTCCACGATTGCGGATTACTCGATCAACCAAAATACAAAAGGGGAAAGTGTGTTTCCGAATTAAATGAAATTTTTAGACGCTTTTAGACACAACTTGCTTTTTCACTTTTAGAGAGTCGAGAAAAAGCTAAAGATGACTCTAGTCTCCTTCGATGTTTTAACGAGCCCGAAGTGACAAATGCTCGGATGGACTTTTTCTGTTATAGAGTCTGAAAAAGGCCAAAAGGAACTGCTCTGGAGTTCTAGGCAGAGGGTGTGCCAAACTTTTCGCAAAACCGCAGAATACTTTTTAGGGTACGGGTGGTCGATCTTCCTGAATGTTGTGTTCAGTGCATTGCGATCAGTAGGGCGGCCGACACGACTTCCTAAGGATAAAGGTTTTATGCCTATAGGGGTCTCCCAATATATACACGACGGTACGTGGGAGCACAATCCGTACTGGCGCTATCGTCCCTCAGGAGGAATCAACCACCTTCTACGAGATCGACAGTCACCAGGCTTAACGACGCCGGAACACGTCTCTAGCCTAGACCTCTATGTTGTGCGTTATGTTACAAAGCGTTGTTAAGTTCATTCAATTTATTTTAGGTTGATCTTTTTAAAGTTTGCCTTTCAAGGTTCACCACGAGATGTATGATACAAATTCCTAAATGCAGTCTAAAGATGATAAGCAAGCTTTATATCTTTTCAACTTTGAAAATCCTAGCTACTAAGGGAAAAGAAAGACACCATCTTTTCTCAAAGAGCAATCAGCACACTCTAATGCACTTTTCCTAAATCCAACATGCAAACTATATCAAATGCAAATGCACAATGCAGGTGTTTGTTTTCCGCTTTCTTAGTATTGATGCCTACAAAGAAAGCTTTTTGCACAACTTTGAATTTGCTTTTAAATGATCAATACAAACAAGTTTACTTTTTTCGAAATCAGAGAGGGTAGAAGAGATTACAACACTTAATGATTTTCGAAATGAATACTTGTTTTGACACTTAAAAAAGACAAACTCAAACCAATAAGCAAAAGTAAATGTATAATCAATATGCAAACAGCCAATGAACTCTCTTCTAAGATCACAATCAACAGATCTGAATCAAGGGCTACAGGATGACTATTTCACTCATGCAAAGGAAGACTGTAAATGATGCCACAAACACATAAAAACACTCACAGTCTTTTTGTACAAAAGGAGGCGGAATCTAAGCAGAGAAAAGGAGTTATCAGACTGGTACCTATGCTGGTTACAGGCCACAAAAGTCAGAGATCAAAACAAGGCAAAACAGAGCAGAGAACCCCAGCTGCACTAGGACAAACTGGTTCAGCGCAACCTCAACACAGGGGTTTTGACATTCAGCGCAGGTAGCCTTCACGGGACCTGCGTTGAAATGCAGAATCCCTTCACTGGGTCTGCGCTGAAGGAGAAACTCTCGTTTCCCTCAGGTTCTGGGTCACAGATTGCTATTTAATCAACTGTTTCAGGCCAAATAAAAGCAACAAGCAAGGTGTAATCAAAGGGATGCTTTGAAAGGCTACTAAGATCTATCACAAGGATCATCAAATCATTTGTGAGTCCATTGTTCAGATCATAGACAAGTCCAGCAATTGGATCAAAGCAGCAACTTTCTACTTTGCATCTGGGAAAGATGCAGTTCGATTGTTGCTGTCAAGTCTATGAAACAATCAATGATAGAAACACAAATAAAATGACTAAACAAATCTTCCCCAGCGGAGTCGCCAATTTGTTGTGGGGAAAAATGCCTATGCAGGACGATCCTATCCACCTAAGGTGTGACAGTGCCTTAGCAACAAACGAGTACAGCTATACTGGTTTCTTCCTTTATGAAATGTGAAACAAGAGAGACCAATAGACTTATCGGTGTCTTCCGTTTGTCCCTCGATCCGGTCTCTCTTCTCTTTGGGTGTTCACAGCTACTTGCGACAAGAGAATAGCTACTTGCGACAAGAGAAGAACACTACACAAAGACAGATATTCACATTCATAACTAGTTTAGGATTAGAAATAAACCAAATACACTAATACATTCATACATCAAAATACATCAGCATATAGGAGAAACCAAGATAGCTTTATTGATGAATAACAAGGTTCAGGAAGAGATACAACCCAGAGGGCTCCAATCCAGCATCTCCTTCCGAGCAAATGGAATTCCTCTCTTTTCCCCCTTCAAAGCATTAAGCACCCAATGATTCCAGTCTCAAACCAACAGCAATTCTTTGCAATAACAAAATTCCAGCCTCTAGATCTCATGGAGGAGAGATCCATATATAGATGTTTGGAGAGAGGATGAGTCAGCTTGAGATCTGACTAGTGTCCTCTCCCTCTATCAGTTCTTGAGTCCACTTGGAGGTCCTTGCTTCCACTTGGAGATTTGGAACCTCTTACTCATCACCAGTTGAATTCCCTGAGGCAAGTGTCATTTTGGAAGCTTCCTGGGTTTTGACACCTTGAGAAATGAGCCTGCCACTTGTCCATTCTCGTTCAGCACAGGTAGCTAGTGTTCCAGTTGACATTCAACGCAGGTAGCCAGTGTTGGCTTTGACATTCAGCGCAAACAGCTAGTGTAGCCACTGAAATGATCCTGATTTGATTTGTTTTGAGCAGTTTTTGGTGGAGAACTTCTGTGAATTGCTGTGGTTTGTTAGCCTTGTTCCTCTAGGGGTAGGAACAACATGTTTAGGGACTTTGGATCCCTTAGATTACGGACATTTCATGCTCAATGCTGTAAGGCACAAAAATGTCTATAACACGGGTGATCAGTCCGCTTTTGTGAATGAGGAGGTAAATCATCAAGGTAAGGTTGACCAATGTGCTTGATGTCATGGAAGGCATAGTCCATTTCCCTTTGAAATGTAGCTCCAAAATTCTTCAAACCAAATGGGAGTTTCCTATAGGCGAATGTGCCCCATGGACAAATAAAGCTGTTTTCGATTGGTCTTGTGGGCGTATATTGATTTGGTTGTAGCCAGAAAATCCATCCATAAATGAGAATATTTCACATCTGGCACATTCTTCAATAATCTGGTCGATAAAAGGTGTAGGATAATTGTCCTTTGGACATGCCTGATTTACATCCCTATAATCTACGCACACTCGTATTGTTCCTTGCTTCTTCATGACATGAACAATGTTGGAAACCCAGTTAGTAAGAGGAACAGGGTAATGAAACCAGCCCACAAAAACTTTTCAACTTCTGCTTTAATTGTAGCGAATTTCTTTGGATGAACAGGTCAAAGACGCTATCGAACTAGCTTGACATCAGGGTACATTTTGATTTCGTGTTCAACAATACTAGATTCAATGCCTGGAATCTCCCCGTAAGACCATGAAAAAATATCTCTAAATTCACAAAAGAGAGTATGGTAATTATCGAGTTCCAATGGAGAACAAGATTTGTCGATATGAATGTTCTCTGCAATATTAGGCTTGGTCGAAATATTAATAGAAATCGTTTCTTCAATATTTGACAGGTTTCACTCAGATTCGATTGTGTCTATGAAAACTGAATTCGATAGGAAATAAACGACTGATGGGTGGTTTAGTTCATTTGAGTAATCTTTGATGTCATCTGGAAGATGGGAACGATGATGATAATATTCCCATGGTTTCTCTCCTATCATCATTGATTGGATGATTCCTTCATCCGTAGAATGTATACGTGAAAAAGGATCCGAAGAGGTACCATATTCTAACGACCTATCTACCCATACAATTGTTGAGTGCGTATTTGGGTTTGCTGCACAAGCCCAAAAGATTGATTGCTATGATGATTCAATGGGGCTTAATGACATCATCTGAATATTAATATAAACTTCAACTTTGTTGGTAATTATCCTTAAGTCAGATGAGGTGGGGGAAATCATGTTGCAAGTCTCTACTCTTGTCACTTCCGCCAAATTAGATGGTGACGGTAGGGTAAAAGTACCCATTAGGGAAGGATATTTAAAGAGACCTACTCCA
This sequence comes from Pinus tabuliformis, assembly GCA_031772625.1. Taxonomy (NCBI): domain Eukaryota; kingdom Viridiplantae; phylum Streptophyta; class Pinopsida; order Pinales; family Pinaceae; genus Pinus; species Pinus tabuliformis. The sequence goes on from CM062809.1 coordinate 366,336,232, forward strand.
ACACTTTGAAGTGACAGCGGGGGTCCGTGTACCAATGGAATGCTTCCTATAGCCTATGAACTATTGGAAAAGAAGGCTAGTTGATCAATGACTGTGATTCCACCCTTCAAAGGGAATGCAATAGTACGAAAGTACATGGAAACCACATCAGTCATAGCATATACCCAAGGCCTTCCCAGTAAAATGTTGGAATCGAGGGGTCTGTCAACTACCTCAACTTTAACAGTAAATGTTTTGCCCTCTAGTTTGATTTGCAGGTTACTCAAAATCCCACATGGAGTATATGTTATTACATCAAAAGCTTTCAACGTGGTTGGTGACTGTGATAACGACAATGAACCAAGTGTTTTCCAACAGCTCATGGACATAATGCAAGTAGATGCCCCCTCGTCAATAATAGTTTGGTGAACATTATTATTGAGAGACTTTACTTGAATTAGGGAGGCTAACTGCGCTGGTAACTGTGGTGTATATCCCGCATGGTTAAAAACCACAAGATTTGAATCCGTAGGATCTGTTAGATTCCGTCTCATGTCAGAAGTTGATTCTTCTTCAAAACCCTGTTTTGAAGAAGAAATCATTAATGTGTTGTTTTAGATTATGTAATTTATCTCCAGCTCTTCAAAAGGCAGCAACAACTTCAAGCTCCTATCCCTGCACAAGCACAATTCAAAGCATCATCAGCAATCAAAGTCTGGCAATTTAATAATCAAATCAACAATGCCTTCCGCTCCTTCATCCATTACTCGTACACGACAAGCTTTGAATCTTTCCAAGATCAGTCTACTTCAAAGCAAAGATGATGAATCGAAAGTAAATCAAAATCCAGTTTTTCATGTAGCAGAGGCTGCCTTGAATGAGCAACCAAAAATCTTCAAGTGTGTTGGGTGAGAGTTAGAGAGGGGAGAATTTTCTGAGTGCTGGAGGAGAACTGAGCTCCATTGTACAATCTTTGACAGAGGGATTTTTAATGAAAATTTCACAGCTCTGATTTCTGAGATCCCTGTGGCATGATGATTAGCATTAGTTTTCCCTTTGTCTCATATGTAAACTGTTATGTTTCATTCACCTCATGATCATTTCTAATTGAGCAAATGAAGTGTTTAGGTAGAATTCATAGTATTATATGCTCTGCCTATAAGTTTGTTCAATTCAATGTTTTCTGCTGTTTAAGGAGGATTCAAAGTTATTGTTTGCCCTCCTTAGCTCCTCACCAGTCTTGCCATCCCATTTAAATCTAAGTTTGATGCTAAATTTCTTGCCTACCTTGCCTCAGTTGATAACCTGTGTTGTTCATTATATTTCTCTGTTTCAAGCTGTGATTTTGCCCATGTAGCCCAGAAAAACCCCGTCATTTTATTAAAAACCCCTTTTATCAGTTTACTAGCCTAATATCTGTGTTACCTTGTGGGTCATCTCCCATTGAAAATTTGCCGAGATAGACCAGAGAGAGCCTTCTCATACCCCGTAGGGCTAGCTACGAGGTGAAATGGTTTGATGTAGCTTTGAGATTTGCCTTCTCAGCCTGAGGTGAAATTTCAAACGCTAACAGGATCTTTTCCCCCTATTGCTAACAGTAAAGCTTGCTTCTGGGAGGGACAAATTTGCAACACCTCGAGTGTGGACATAGCAGAAGGTGATTAAGCAAGATCTTCCACTATGTTATAAATTTGAGCTGCTCGAGCCCAAGGTTTGAATGTCTATTTGTGCACAACTCCCTTTGGTGGTTTTATTATCAATTCAGGTAAAATGGGTGGAACAACTTTAGATGAAGTTGAAGTCGAAGGATTAGGTTGATCAGTGGCCTGATTATTCGACAATGATGACGGATTTCCATAATCTTTGTTTCTCGTTGACACCAAAACTTCGTTTTGTGGCTTTGTGATGGATAACATGAGTACTTGGGATGTGGAAGCATGGTCTGTTGCAACCAAATGTGTCTCCGGGGTTGGAAATGGATCAGTCAACACTTTTGATGTGTTTGAAGTCTTTAAAAGTTTAGAGACCTTAGAGCAGTGTGGACAATCTCTTGTAAAATGCTCGTCATTATAGATCAGACATGGATAATGAGGTTTCCTTGCCAAAGTAGAGGAATCAGATGATTTATCTGGAGGGGAATTTTCTTGTTTCTTTTTGTTTTTTCCCTTTTTCTTGCTCCCTGGTTGCTTTGGATTTTTGCCTTTGTCAGATGACACGACATTAATCTTGGAGGCAAGAGTATTTTCTGATGCATTGGTAGTTTGATTGGAAATAGAAAGATTTTGACTAGATAGTCTTCCTGCTGTTTGTGTGCTCGAAGAACCGATCACACCATCACTGGCATGAGAGTCCTTACTCGATTGTGGAGGAGGAGGAACAGTGAAAGCTGGTCGAGGTGCATTGGGAATTTTATCATAAAGCGTGCCGGATTGTGTGTAAATCAAATCCAAGTATTGGGCATGAGCAATAACTTGCTCTTCTGTGATAACTCCACCTTTTGCCACATCCTTGGTGATTGATGGCAACAAGGATTTTATGAACCACTTAGCTAAAAGATGATCGGGAACATATGTCTTAACCATTCGATGATGACACTGCCACTCATGAATATGATCTGATATATGGGTAGCAGTAGTCTGTTTAAAGTTGGTTAGGAGTTCCGTTCCAGTCTCGTATCTGATAGGTAACTGGAAGTGGGTCAAAAATGTAGTGGCTAAAGTGGTGAAATTATCGAAAGAAGCTCTTGGTAATTCAATGTACCATTTAGCAGCTGGACCAGTAAGTTTTCTTTGGAAAAGACGAAGTCTAATCGAATCATCATTTAAGGAATTTGATGAACACCACAAATGAAAGGTCATGACATGATTTTATGGGTCTTCTCTAGGATTTCCGTTAAATTTCGGAATTTCATATGGTAACTTATGCGGAATTATCGGCCACCAAAGTGCATATAATATTGGATCATTAGTAAGCCGATTTAAATCTAGTAATTCTAAAGTTGCTACAAATGGAAACTGTCGATTCAAGTCAGGTTGACAATACCAAGGATATGATGGAATTGCCTGAGTAATAGGTCTTTGCATACCAACATAGGGCATCTGCATTTGGTAACCTTGGTATGGTTGTTGAACAAAACCAATATAAGGTGGTTGTTGATAACCAGGTTGAATGTGTGGTTGTCCATAACTTGCAAAGCCTTGTTGACCAGGACCTTGGTAAGCTTGAGATTGAACAAAACCAGGTTGGGCCTGTGGAACAAGTCCAAAATGGGGTTGGAATTGTTGGAATTGAGGTTGTTGAAATTGAGGCTGCCATAGTTGTTGAATTAACTATTGTTGTTGTTGGTACAACTGTTGTTGATTTAATGGTTGTTGTTGTCCAACAATGAAAGGTTGGCCAGATTGTGAATAAACTATACTAGTGTAAGCCTGGGTCAGTCCAGATAAGGGTATACTAACCTGAGGTTGTTGCTGAACTCCAGAAACAAGTGGTTGTTTTACAAAAACTTGAGGAACTTGAACTTCTTGACCTAAAAGTTGTGGTTGCAAGGTAGAAGGATCAATTTCTACTAGTTGAGATACAACAATTTGAACTTGTGATTGTGGTATAGTAGTAACAACAGGTGTATTAGGAATAACTGACATAGTTTGCATTGGTTGTGTTGGATACACAAGCCTCGGTTGAACTGACATTGTTGGTTTCCATTGACAAACTCTAATTCCAGATTGACCTGAATGTTGCGGGATATTACCGTATGGTAGTCCTCCAGAATAAATAGGATACGGTGAATAAGCATATTGCTCTCCATATGGTGGCAATCCAATATTTAACGGATACATAGGTCTTTGTTGACCGGATTGCCAAGCTTGATACTGATATGCAGGATCAAATTGTTGATTTCCCATTAGAGAAGAACCAGGTAAAATTTTGGTTGAGGACATGGGTGATGACCATGGTGCAGAAGCAACCCCTGAGTGGGTTCTAGATTTTGATTGGTAACCAACCGGGACAGATGATTCACCATATAGGTGTGACTCAGGTGTGGTAGAAAACATCGAAGAGGTTACAATAGAAGATTTTGCTGCAGTTGCATTAGATGATATAGTCTGAGATGTTGACGGTTGTTCAGCCATAGTTAACTGACCCAAAAGTTGTCCTAAAGAATCGATGGGTACTTGAAAATAAGTAGGATCAAATGGAGCGAAAAAATCAGGAGTATTAGGGTAAAGATAAAGCCCAGTTCCAAAGTGAAACGGGGTTCCAGGTGTGGAATCTTCTTCCAATTCCTCCTCTATAGCAATTAAACCTAGTGGAAGAACTTCATCGTTAGGTCCGTAAAATATTTCTGGTGTTGATGAAGTTGAAGTTTCAATAGTTACTGATGTCTGAGGGGTAACCAGTTGATCATCTTCCGGTAAAGTAACAACTTCTGAATGTTCAAATTCGAAGTCCAGATGTTCGGGTAAATGAACAACAGTTTCAGAAAGAGGTTCCTGAACAACTTCAGGTTCAGATGTAACTTCTGTTTGAACTGGGATAGATTCTGGATTAACTTCTGGTTGAACTGATTCAAGTTCAGAAGTACTTTCTTGTTGAGCAATTTCAAGTTGAGGATCAACTTGTTGTTGAACAACCTTGGTTACTGTTTCACTAGGATCAGTGCTAATGTCCTCAGGTAATTGTGAAACTTATTCTTCAGAAATAGATGGGCCAGAAATAGTTGGAGTAACTGGAGTCTTAGTACTTACTGAAATAGATGATTCAGGTAATTCAGATGAAGAACTAGGAGTTCTTGATGTACTAGACTCAGTTAAGCGAGACCACGCCCAAATTGGTGTCGCTTCGAGAGGCAAAGGCGGATTTCTCGCTGTTCTACGTGAATGACAAGGTATGGGTTGATGTTCCTCCACGATTGCTGATTAATTTTATTATAAAAAAAGAAATAAACAAAAAGGGGTATACTAGGCAAAAGGTTTACCAAGCAACTGTGAACTGCAAAATACCTCCTGGCGAACCAAGAAGTACGGGTAGGCAATCTCCCCGAATGTTGTGTTTGGTGTATCACAGTTTACAAGGCGGCTGACTCGGTTACTTAAGGATGGATAACAACCTAGAGTTGTCCTCCCATATATACCTGAAGGTACGTGGAGGCCCAATCCGTATAAGCGTTGTCTAATGCAAAACCGCACAGTGAGAGCATTCCCATATACTTTATGTACTGTAACACCGCCCTATATACCCGAAGGTACGTGGATGAGATATGATATACTCATGTACGTGGAATGAGGTATCACACTCGGGATATATTGCAGACAAGTTAGTAACAACTGCTTTGTTTTATGACGCCGGAACACGTCTCTAGCCTAGAACCACTAAATGTTCTCGTTAATAACAATGCTCCATTAGTTAAATTGATGTTTATTTTAAGTTGATCTTGCTTAGGAATTTGCCTTTCAAGTTCACCACGTGATGTATTTCAAATTCCTAGGAATGCAACTATCATGATAAGCATTCTTTCCATTCATTTTAATGATGAAAATCCTAGCTACTTAGGGATAGAGTAATCAGATTTCTTTTGATCAAAGAGAAAAGAGCACAATCTAAATGCAATTTCCTTACACTATTCCTATCAGCACACACAAACTTTTTCAATGCAACATGCATGTATTTATTTTTGATTCCCTTAATGTGAATATGAACAAAAAGGAAATATGCACATACAATCAATCAATCTTTCATATGAACGAAGACTTTTACGACAGTTCAGATTCGAAGGAAGAGAAGACTTTACGACACTTTCTTTCGAATGAAGATTAATCAATTATATCCTAACTTTGACTATTGATCAATAATGACAAAGAAAACATGAAGAAACATTAATCAATCCAATCAAAGTTGGGCTAGACCAGGAGATAAACACTCATTTTCTGAGACATAACATTCATTAATCAATCAGCAAACAATCAAACAGAGAAAATTTGGCAAAAACTCTTTCCAAAGGTGGGAAACTGATCCTAGGAGGATCAACGTAGCCCAGAGTGGGAGACAGTGCACTTCAGAGCACTGTCCCTAAGCCAGGGATGCTCTGTAGCGCATTGTGTCCCTCACAAGCCTGCATTGGTGGCAATAAGCCATTTCAAGAGGAAATTTGACACAATTTTGACCAATTTTTCAATGTAAACAACTGAATTACAATCTATGAACACAAATAAATTCTACAAGGATGTCTTAGGAGGTGGATAAGCTACTAGGAAAGAGAATTCTTCCCTAGCAGAGTCGCCAATTTTTTTTGGAGAATTTAGCATCTACGGATAAATACTAATTCACTAGACAAGTAGCTGTGCCTAGAATAACAGTTTAAAGTGTTTTAGACTTTCCCTATAAGAAATAGATAAGAAGAGAGGATAGAAGGCCTCCCTGTAGTTCCACTTTCCTCTCGTCTCCCTTGTATCGATTATGTCGCTCCTTCCCGTACTTAATCCGCTTGAAAAGTACATGTCAACACAATAGAAGACGTAAACCAATCAAGGCATACGATCCATTGACTATAAATGAAAGGAATCAGAAGCAATTCATACATATAAACATTATGAAAGAACACATCATATGGAAAAAGGTTCAAACACTTTATTAGATAGAAGAAGGAATGACAACCATCAGTGTCTGATTCAAAGTCATTCCTCCAGCTTGGAACCCATCGACATCACATCAAAAGCAAGATAAGCTTGTGGCATCACATCATTTGCTCCAAATTCAAGTCTCATAGCAACATTATCTCTTCAATTCAACATAATCCAGCCCCTAATCACTTAGATGAGTGGTTAATTTATAGGAAGATAAAGGAGGTTTTGTCATTAATGGTGACATCGAATGGCCTTCCATACTTAGAATTAGTTCCATGAAGGAAGGGATGAGAGGATAGGATGATCCTTAACTCATTCCTCATCCATTTTCGAGCTCATAGGAGTTGATAAGACAGGGAAACTTCTAGATGACTACAAAAGATAAGAATATTCCCCAAACCCTATGTGAATTTCACTCATTCTCGCCCAACACAGGTGAAAGGAAGCCTAAGTGCTCTGCAGAGCACCCTAGTAATGGACTTAACTACTCTGTAGTGCACCTTCATAAGGGCTTACCTGCGCTGGTACCTCTAGAGGCAATTTCTGGATGTCTTCAAGTCATGAAACTCTCTGGGAAGGAGGAATTCCAAGGGTTGACTTGTTTAGGGCATGAAACAACTGAATTTAGGGTTTGATGAGCCCTAAAACATTGATCTAAATGTTGGGATTTGATGTGCCCAAATGGATCTGTAACACCAAGTACTTAATACTAACATTTATACACTTAGGAGGACTTTAAGTACTAGTGTTAGCCATTCTGTAGATGAATGTCTAGTAAATGAGCTCTTGCAAACAACATTCCTAGTTGTGCACTTCAACATTGATTCAATTATTTTGTTGGTCAGTGATTTGAACCATGATAGAAAAATATCTTATGTCCGGCTAATAACCAACTTTTCCTTGAAGTCTCCCAAGAATCCCTATCCAAAATTCTAAATTTACCCACATCCATCAAGGCCTTCTCTAATAAATATTTGACTGATTTGTTTCTTACATGGCTCAATGAAGAGAAATTAAAGTTTTTACAGGGATTACTTAAGAACCCAGTGACATCTCTGAGGTTTCCTTTCCCATCTCGACCAGTTCTCTTAAACCTTTGTATCAAAAGTTATGTTGGGTATGTCTTACATTCTTTCCACAACTAGAACCACGTGCCAGGTGCAACAGGGGGTGACAGGGGGGCAACAACCCCCCTTGTCGAGGGGTTTGTAGGGGGGAATAGCCCCCCTACATAGGGTCTGGGGCAACAGCTTGGGATTTTTTTTTATGTGGACCCAATAATAGTTGGGCGAACCTAAGGATGGGGGGCAGACCCAAAGATGGTGGGAAAAACTACCCATGGTTTTGTGCATGGGTTTTGCACATGGTTTTGGGCATGATGGTTTTCTTCCCATGGTATTTTGTAGATCCAGTCAAGGGAACTGCAATTATGTTCTAATCCAGGTTAATGGATTGGAGTTTATGAATGCTTCAACATGTATATATATGTATTGTAATAATGAAATGAATATAATGAGAAATCAATTTGGCAGTCCCAGTTTTGGGATCCAGAGGAAAATCTTTGTGTATATTTGTTTTATGTTCTCGCCATTATATATTTTTATATTTTAAGAATTCAATTGCAGGTAATTTTTATACAGGGTTAAAACCTACACATTAGCCTCCCTCCTGGCAAACATTCAAGTTTATTATGATGATTCTAAGGTCGATGAACCCATGCTTGTCTTTATAAGAGAATTACTAAAATACCCTAATGAAATCACAAAAAAATTCCTAGGGTACTTGGCCACTAACATCTATGTGGATTTAACCACAATACATAGCTATACAATTTTCAGATATTGTACATATTTGTGCATTTAGTTCTGCCCAATTATCCCGAATATTTCATTAGCACCAAACTAATAGAGACTAACAAGGAAGAGACATGGAAAGAGAGGTAGATAGACTGTTGGTCTCTATTATTGTATCCAGGAAGGGTCCCTGGGAGCTATAATAAATTTATAGATGGTTTTCCTTTTATTTACAAGTCAAAATGTGGCGGAAGGTTCCTAACAAGATTTTAGAAGGAGCTAGAAGAATTTTACAGCTCACAAAAGAAAATAGTATTGGAAAATGGTTTCTTTTCCATAATTATTCGTTATTCGATCTTATATCTTTGAAGGAGAACCCTATCGTTTCCCTAAATTTATTCACCCCCAATTTTTCCTTGGAACTTGTTAGACAATGATTACATCTAGATGAATTTCATTTTACTTCAAAAAATAAGAAAATAATGATTGTGACAAATTTTATTGTAGATCAATTACTTATCAAACATAAATCCACCCTAGAAATCATTAAAAAGGAATTATTGGTCTTAGATTTTTATAAAGATATATGTTGGAATTTTGATCCTTTACAAATTATATCAAATGCAAGGAAATCAGTTTACCAACATATGCTCATGATCCAAATCCTGAACTGGAAAATCTTGCTAACAATGGTTGTTCTCCTCTAAATGGTATGAGTTTAGTTGAAATGTAGCTAACTAAATTGGCTATGGATGAGCCAGGATCTGTCAAATAGGGCCTTGCTGAAAAAGTTGCTTTATTAACCATTCATGAAGAGGGGCACATAGTTGAGGCAAAAACAGGTATCACTGATGATCAACCACAAAGTAATCCTCTAAAGAGGAAGACAAGTGGAATCAATTATGATGAATTATAAGATTCAAAGAAAATGGTAAAAGATGTTACTGGTGATGATAAAGAGGTGATTATGTTTCACAAAACCAATGGCAATCTAATAAAGAAATTGGAAGATACTTTGGAGCAGGCCAAACCAAAAGATTTAGGAAAGCAGGTTGTATTGGTTGGCAATTGATCCATTACTGAGAAGCTTATAAAAGACGTAAACAAAGAACTGATGTTTGTGCCTCAAGAAATTGCAACCACATATGACATAATAATGAAAGAAATAACTTCATACTTGAGATCAAGGTTCTTATCCAAAACTGATTTGGATAACAATATGCTTAATTTAACTATTAAGCAACCAAAAACAAACACAAACACATAATTTCTTAGTTCCAGAGTCACTTCTATTAACATCAATTTCGCAAAAATCAATGATACTGATAGAGTTGAATGACATAGGAAAACGAGTGAATTAGTAGCTAAAATATTGTTAGAAACAATTATTGTTAAAGTTTAGGGACAACTTAAATATGCCACGATTGTGGTTAAAACCAGTCAACCAGATAAAAGAGCTTGAAGACAAGATAATGAGGTATTCAGGTATGCCAAAGGATGGTTCAGTAACCAAGAAACTCTTGGAAGATAAAGACAATGAATTCAAGAGTTTAAAATTAAGCCAAAAGAACCCAAATTATAATGTAAATAAGTTGGTAGAAGCTTTCCCATAGAATGAGGAGAAAAAAAATGATTTGTAAGAAATGAAGAAGGCATTGAAATTGCAAGAGGAATAGTGTAAGGGATTAAATGAAAAAAATGGTAAATTAGTCAAGGAAGTAGAGGAGAAAGAAAAGGGATACCTAGAGGAGATAGAAAAATATAAATGAACCCTTGACGAAACTTTGAAGGCATATTCTTATGGAAAGGTAGTTCTTGATAAGTTAAGGTTATTTGAAGCCAAGGTGTATGAACCAGAAAAAACATTAACTGGAAAAAAATTTCAGAAAGAAACGTTAGAAAAATGCTATAAAAATCATATTCAATAGAAGGATGAGATCAATGAAGCTATGCGAACCATTGTAGTGGATAAGGACAAGGAAATTCAATCCTTACAAAAATTTCTATCACAATTTGCATTCAAGAAAGAGACCCTAACTGAGGAAAAGGACAAAGTTTGGGTCATGACTAATGGAAATATTTCTTAGTTAATGCCATATGTAAATATTTTAGCTGATTGTGAAAAAACAATAATCCTAAATCTAAACATTGATATTAAGAAGATAACCCCTACGATTGACGAAATGCTAAAGGAGGTAGATGTGATCATGGATCATTTTAATTTTTTAACTAATCTAGAGATGCAAGCTCTTGATTTTCCTAACACATCTGAATGCATTGTATCCCTTAAGTTAGTCAAGGAAGCTAAGAGCACATCCAGGAGACAAATGATCAATTTTCTAAGACTCTATAAATGATTGATAAGTTTAGAGAAAAATGGAATTACATATAGAGATTTGATCTTCCATCATTCTGAACCATTACAAGTTGGGTCATCTCGGAATAAGATTTTAAAGACGAAATGGAAAAAGTAAAACGAATCTTCAAAGTTTTTCCATATAACAAAGAAAGGGCCATCACGAGTCAATAAATTGTTGATTATTTCATAAAAGAATCCTTATAGAAATTTTGAGGTCTAAAATGGGCCTCCTAAGGAATATTATAAATTAATAATGGAAATAATAAAATAAAATTAGATTACCTCATCAAGTTTTGAAGGGAAAAAAAAGAAAAAATTACTTTTTCAACCTGTATTTTCAATTTATCTCCCTACAATTTTACTCAAATTTTGAATGGGAGCACTCGTTGGATGCAAAATTTAATTTTTCATCTAACAAGTACCCATGTTGCATGATTTTGATGGACCCTACTACATGAAAAATGTGAAATCACCTTTTTTCATGTATTTCACATTTTTCGTGTAGTAGGGTCAATCGAAAGTATGCAACATGGGCACTCCTTGGATGCAAAATTGAATTCCACCTCCAACGAGTGCCCTCGCTCGAAACTTGAGTAAAATCACAGGGAGATAAGTTGAAAAAATAGTTTTTCTATTTTTTAATCTTTCTATCTTTTTACTCCCAAAATGTGAATCATCCCCCATGGTTGACATCATCATATTGAATCCTATTGGTTTTTATAAAGTTGATTTTTGTTGTACATTCTTTTTTTGAGGCCCATTTTTAATCTCAAAATTTCTATAATGTCTATGTTTTAGTGCTCCTAGACAAAATGACACAATAATTGCAACTTCCAAGTATCCAATCAGATCCAAATGTGTTGTTGCAACAAATCTTAAAGATGTGTCGTCGATACAAAATGTGGATTGGATAAATATATGAGGTTTAAGAAGGGATTCAAATGACTTTCTCTACCTGCTTTAGCTCTACATATAGTACTCTAATTCCACTACTACAATCCACTGTTGAAAATGTTGAAGAGTTAGACATGGAAGCAACAACCATTTTTCATAACCCAAGGAGAAAAAACATGGTGATTCCAGAGAATCATGTACCTATTATTATTCTAAAGAAAATGAAAAAAACTAGTAGAAAGATCGATAAGGGTAGGAATGTTTCTTAGAGTTAAACTTTACATTCTTTTTAATTTAATTTGCTTGTTTTAAATTATCAGTTACAAAGATAGTTTCCATGATAGTTATTTAATTTTTTTTTATAATGACCTTGTTTCTCATATGAGGGGGCCAACTTTTTTTAGTAGAAACTTGTTATTAAAATGATATGAAAGTACTTTCTACATGGGCTAATTCCAATGTTATGACCTTATTCATGTGATTCTAGATATAAGGTCTCTACATTTTTATTTTAATTTCTTTGTGATTATATTTCAATTTATGCTCTATTTGTAGGATTGACTTGATCAATTGTGTAAACACCATATATTACTCTGTTATTTTCTCCTAGATATCAATATTATAAAAAGTAAATGAACATGGTTATTTTCATGACTTATTATCATGGAATTTTGAATGTTTGACATTGTTATTCCGTTTTAACAATTTATGCACAATATATCTTACACTAATGTGATGTTCATTTTTTGCGTTTTGTTTTGACTAATATACTTATTTCCTAATAACTGTCACATGTAATAGTTGACTTCATCAATATTGCATTATTGTAGTTCATAAGAGGTTTACTTGTCCGATGATATTCATATTATCTGTAGGTAATTATATTCCCACTACTTGTTTATCTCGTTAAATGTGTGAAGGTGATGATACATGATATTGTGATCTATATCCTTTCCTGGACTATAAGTTATTAATAAAGGATATTAGTAAAATTAAATTTTCTTTCTTGTTTTTTATTATTTAGAATTAATTTGTTGCATTCTTTCTTAGTTTTGTGAGATATTTTTTTCTTGTCGCTTGATTAATGGTTTAATTAGTTCATGATTATGTGTAATGTGCTAGTTTCTTCCACTTGTAAGCCTCACCATTTACACCTATTCTTACCATATCTATAATATGGTCATATACATTTGCTTATTAGAATATATTCATGAATTAGACACAGGGAATACCCATCGAGACAAGGGAGACCATCCCTTCTAGGCTAAAGTGGGAGAATTCAAATCCTTATTGAATGTCTCTTTAAATTTTTCTTTGTCACCAAAACAATTTAGGAACCAACAAGAGTTGAACTAAGTTGGAAGAGCCACTCACAGTCTCATTTATGAGATCATACTAGGGAAGTATACGAATCCCCTCATAAATCAAGGAGACAATGGGAAAAATAGCCTTTTAGGAAATAGCGTTGAAGAGCCAAGATGGGGTTCTCTATGATACATGAAGGGACACAAAGAAATTGTCTATATTTATGCATCGTAGAAGAGAGAAGGGGGTTCTCTCTCTGGGGGAGTTTTCATGTTGGAGCTAGGTTCAATGATTCAATTGGATACCTCTGACTATGTTAAGACCATTGAAGTTTTATCCATGTCACCAATGTGAAGAGTAGAGTTGAACCTAATTACTAGGTGCTTGTTCCTGATAGTGAAACCACTTAGTGCTTTCCAATTCATTGTTAAAGAACCTAACTATTGGGTGCTTGATGTTGGTTGTGAAACAACTTAGTGCTTGCCAATTTGATGTTAAAAAACCTAACTAATGGCTGCTTGTTGTTGGATGTGGAACCACTTAGGGCTTTCCAATATGTTGTTTGTTATCACCTAAATTGACCTCAGGCTGAAGAGAGGCAATTCTAAGGTAACCACAAACCACGCTTAACCTAGTAGCTAGCCCTACTAGGTCGAGAGAGGGCTCTCTCCTTATGGATCTCTGTCAAGATGACTGGATTAGGAACAAGATTTTATGCTAGGTATAGTAGCTCAAGGGTTTTGATTGAAGTTGTTTGTGTTTTTGCTAGATCAGGAGGAGCTAGGCAATTTGGGTCTGGGAAACTAAGTCAAAATTGCAAGGGATTCTATGGGGCAAGGTAGGTATGATCTTTAGCACCTTAGGCTTGATGGGGTGAAATGCTAGATTGGTGAGGAGCTAAGAAGGGCATGAGCAAGTCGTGAATCCTTCCTAAATAGTAGAAAAACATGAAATATTGGTGTTTTCCCAAGGCAGAGCAGTAAAACCTAATGTATTCCACCTATCTGACTTGAGAACAACCAATTAGAAGCAATTATATGAAAGAGGCATATATAAATGACATGAGAACATATTAATAGAAGAAGAAACACATGCTAAATTATATAAAGTACAGAAAGCCCCAGACAACAGGGGTGACAAAGAAGCAAGCAGGACCGAAACCCTCAGGTCAAAGAGGCGCTAACAGCAACCCAATGGAGAGTCCAAAGAGAAAATGGGTATGAAACCCATGCGCAGTAAACAATTACCCAAAACCAGAAACCAACAAAATCTGTGCTATAACCATTTAAGGAAAAGTAAATTGGTTTTGCGGAGAGCCGGGCCCACAGAGGGACCCACCGAGGACCCTTGGGTCTGAAGCCTTGAGTAACTCGCCCAACAAATCCTAGCCCTTAAAAGGAGCGGCCCAATCCAACGCCCTACGGAGATATCACGCGACCTAGATGCGCGGAGGTTAACCGCGCGATGAGAGTGGTTTCCTCTCTCATCACGATGCCACGTGTAATCCTCTGAGTGGAATCACGTGCTCCTTCCACTAAACCATAAACCATCCAAAGCCCGCGCGATATACCACTCGCAGTTTTGCGTTCGTGGTTTCGCCAAATGGAGGCCGTCCATCCAATCCCACTGAGCCAACTGTACTTCGGCAAACCAATCTGTATCAATGTCCGACTCGAAACCTTCATCCAACTCCAAGAGCCATGAAATATGAATTCCTCACCCCTGTCCTCTGGTTCAACACTTTCCATCCATGCATCCCAATCTGTATTTGCCAGCGTGACACAATCCTCTCGAAGCTTCCCGACAGGAAGAAACTCCCATGGGTGCCGAGAGTCCCTGGCCTTATTGGCCACTCCTTCGTTGGCCAATCTGTCTGCCAACATGTTTGCTTTCCTTCTGACATGAACAAATCTTAAAGTTTTGAGGATTTGTAAGTGTGCTTGGATTCGGTGAAAAACCTACAGCAGCTTCCAGTGCTTAGACACTTTATCTGGCGAGGTACCATTTTGGATCTTCTTGGCTACTTTGATAACCAATTCTGAATCTGCTTCTATGATGACATTCTAAATATTTGTCTCCACCAGGATCTCCAAACATTGATCTAAAGCCAAAAGTTCAGCCATGTTATTGGTACCCTTCTCCAGATGGCCATGGAAAATGAATTTTGTGTGACCCTCAGGATCCCTAATGGCACCCCCGAAGCCAGCTTCCCCAGGATTGCCCTTAGAGGCTCCATCAATATTAACTTTGAAGAAGCCCTGAGGAGGCGGCTGCCAACCCCTGTCCCCAGAGTTTGTTGCTCTCACATCCTTCTTTAATCCTTGAGGGATGATGGACTGAAGACCCAAATTAATAATAATGAGTTCCTCATGAGGCAGAGGAGGATTTGAGGGAGTTGTTCTCAGAATGCTCCTAACTGTTTCCTTGAGCTATTTTGAAATCTGATTGATGATAAGCAAGGGCTCCCTGGCTCTATTTTTTAAGATCCGCATATTGCGTTCTTTCCAAATATTCCATATGACAAAGCCTGGTGAAAGCATCCAGGCTTTGTTGATGATCTCATTTTTTGAGAAATTCTTCCTCCATTTTGATAAAGTGTTGGATATACTAAGCTTGTCCCTGTCAGTCTGTCTGAAGCTTGAGGCCACCCAATCCCAAATTTTAGCAGAAAAGGAACAAAGATTTAGAAGGTGTTCAATCGTTTCCTCATGAGAGCCACAGAGGAGACATTTAGAGGGGCCAATGAAACCTTTCTTAAGAAGGTTTTCCCAAGTTAGGATTTTTCTTTGATGAACTAGCCAGATGAATAATTTTATTTTCATCCAATGAGGAGTTTGCCACAACTCCTGCCAGACTTTCTCTGCATTTCTAGAGTTAAATCCTATGATTGCCTGTTTGGCCTCTTTGAGGTTATAGTTGCCTTCATTTTTTTTCCCCATCTTAATTGGTCAGGTGAGGAGGAAACCAGAATCCTTCTTTGCTCTAGGTCCATGGCAAGAACCTCTGCCATGGCCTTCAGAGGGCTCTCTTCATTATAACTTAGATCCTTCCATTTCCTCCATTTTTCCTTATCCCTTCCTTGATCCCAGAAATCTTTAACTAATGAAAGACCTTTGCTGTCTGTGTCCCTCTTGAGGGCTGCCAGTTCGTTCCTGTTCAAGATGGGTTCCTGTTGCTAGCTGTCCTCCCAGAAGCGAGCCCTGTCCCCTGCTCGAATTTCCCAAAAATAGTGTTGTTGAACAATCCATTTGTTCTCCCACGCAAGGTTCCATATGTGTGAGCCCTTGATTTGACCTGTCATTCTAATGTGATCCTGTTCCTGCCAATGCTTGGCGTACTTTTGTGTCCAAAGCTTGGCCCAAGGGGCATTCGGCTTCTTGATCCAATTCCACCAGAGCTTTTCTCCCGAAGCTTGACTCTGGGTTTCCAGATCATGCAGCCCCAAACCACCATGGCTTTTTGGCTTGCAGAGCTTGTCCCAGGCAACAAGCGCCCATTTATTTTTCTCTTCCCCTCTGCCCCATAAAAAGTTTCTTTGAATGCTTCTTATTTGTTGTTTAATGCCTTGAGGAGCCGGTATAGCTGCAAACATGAAAATGGGAATGGCTTGCAATACCGCTTGAGTAAGCACAAGTCGCCCTGCAAAGTTTAGAGCCCTGCAAGTCCAATTGCTAATTTTGTCCTGAAGTTTGTTTAAAACAGGCTCCCAAATTTTCTTACTCAGAGGTTTGTCTGTAAGAGGAATGCCAAGATATTTGGAAGGTAACTGGTCCCTTTGAAAACCAAGAATCCTGGTGATATGTCTCTGAATAGCAATATTAGTGTTAAAGAAAAAAACTTTTGACTTGTTTTGGCTTACCTCTGTGCCTGCTACCATAGTGAAATCATTTAAGATGTCCTTGATTGCCTTTGCTTCCCTAACTGTGGGAATGCCCTGCAGCATAGTATCATCCACAAATTGTTGATGCGTGTTAGCCTCTCCATCCGGGGTGAGCTTGATCCCCTGAATCCTTCCTTCAACATTTGCTGCTTTGATTGCCCTACCAAGCCCTTCCATCATGAGGACAAAGAGGAAGGGGGAGAGCGGATTGCCTTGTCTGAGCCCTCTGGAAGGTGTAAAAGTGTTAGAGGGAGCTCCATTAAGCAGAATGGAGAAACTGGTCGAGGTGACAAGAGACATAACCCATCTTATCCAGTTATGGTCGAAGCCATAGGCCTTGAGAATGGCTCTGATGTAAGACCAGTTGAGTTTGTCATAGGCTTTCACAAGGTCCAATTGAATGATCATACCTACTTGCTTGTTGCTTTTGAGAGAGTGTACCACCTCATGTGCTTGGATGATGTTGTTCAGAATCTGTCTTCCTTCCACATAACCTGTTTGCTCTTTTGAGATGAGAGTAGGAAGCAGAGGCTTGAGTCTGTTGGCTATCACTTTGGAGATGATTTTATACACCACATTACATAAGGCAATGGGCCTAAACCCATCCGGAGTCATAGCATTTTCCTTTTTGGGGATTAAAGCTATAAAGGTCACATTCAATGCTTTCAAAACCTTTTTGTGTTGTCTTGAGTCTTCCACAACCTCGAGGATATCCTATTTGACTGTATCCCAACAGGCTTTGAAGAAATCAACATTGAAACCATCTGGGCCTGGTGCTTTTCCACTTTGCATTTCCTTGATAACCTCATTGACCTCCTCTTCTAAGACTGGCCTGTTGAGATTGTGGTTGTCCTCGCTGGTGACTAACTTGGGAATGTGCAGGGTGAACTTATCAATGAACTTGGATCTGTCTTCCAATGGCTCCTTTGCAATATTAGAGAAGTGTTGTACTAGGGTTGATTCCATGTCCTTGTGAGTGACAAGTTCAATACCTTGAGAATCCTTTAGCTTTGTGATTCTGTTATGTGCCCTGTGGGCCATAGTGGATTTGTGGAAGAACTTAGTATTCCTTTCTCCCTCTTTTATCCATTGAATTCTGGACTTCTGTCTCCAAAATGTTTCCTCTTGTAAGCAACGCTCCTCCCATTCATCCTGCAAGGAGTCAGTCAGTTTTTTCCTTTCCTCATTGAAGCCCTCTGTGATGTTGATCTGATTGATTTCCTGGAGTTTTTTCTCAGTGTTCATTCTAGCCTTGATGATATCACCAAATTCCTTTTTGTTCCACTCCTTAAGTTTGGATTTAATGTGTTTCAGTCTCTGCTGGAGCATGTACATCTTGGTGCCCTGAATATTCAAATCCTCCTTCCACCAGTTGGCAATGTTGCTGGTGAAATTGGGGTGCGAAAGCCAGGCATTTTCAAATCTGAATGGCCTATTTCTCGGAGTGCCCATAAAAGAGGCTTCTAGCTAGACTGGCCAATGATCCAAGCCTCCAAAGGGCAGAATGGATGCAGTGATGGCTGAACCTGCAAGGAGGAGATCCTCAGAGACGATAAACCTATCCAGTTTGGACGCCACTTGGGAAACCCCTCCTCTTTTGTTGTTCCAAGTGAAGGTTCCATTTATAGTCTCGGTATCCACCAGTCCCATGTTCGTGAGGAAATCTTGGAAGGCTTCAGAGTCTCTACCAAGCTGTCTAGTGCCTCCTTTTTTTTTTTTTTTTTTTCCGAGAGAGATCTTATCATATTGAAATCTCCTACTAGTATCCAGGGTATACTAGACTAGCGTGCTCAGAGACCTTCCAAGGAGGTGAGCAACTTGAGTTTATCAACCTGCTGTTGAGGGCCATATACATTAGTTATCATGTAGGTTTCTTTGTCACTTATGGGACTACACACCATAGAAAGATGAAGCATCCAGGATTCCCAATTCCTGTGGATCCCACAACATGAGAATCCCTCCTGTAGAGTTATTAGCTTTAACTTCCAAATAATCATACTTGATTAACCATTTATTATGCACTTTTCTGATTTTCTCCATAGAACATTTTGTCTCCTGAATAAAGACCATATCCAGTTTTACTTCTTTTATTCTATTGTTAAGATTTCTCTGTTTCCTTCTACTACCTAAACCCCTAATATTCCAGGTGGCAAGCTTCATTAAGAAAGGTTGGTAAAAGAGTAGCTGGTAAGGTATTTCATCTTACCTGAGTTAATCAATAGTTTTCCACATTCTGTTAGCAATTCATTATGTCTTTTCCTTCCTGGGTTTTTTGGAGATAGTGTCTATGGGTTCTCCATCATTTTGACCCCACTTTGCTCATGGCTTTCATGGCTTCTTTTGACTCCAGTTCCCTTCGTTTGTGCCCTCCATAGATAGAGTTGTTATACTCGATCATAATCTTCTTTTGGCAATGATTCCACTCCTTTGCTCTTTCCTTGTTCCAGAAATTGTTCTAGATCAAGATTTTCCCTCTCTAGAATCTCCTGCAGTTCATGATCTTCCATGCCTGCCTCACTTGGGGTCATCTCTTGGTCCTTGCTGATCTCCATGCAGCTCTATGGTTCCTCTGTCTGCTGGTTGTTTGCTGGGATGTCCTCCATTTCAGTTTCCATATCCTGCTCCTTGGGAACGTTCTCCTTGACTTGTGTTGTCTCCTCGCTTTCCTCCCCTTCCTCTAGGATTTTGAAACTATTATGTCTTGTATGTATGTCTTCGCTTGGCTTCTTGTGAGATCTTCTACCCCCTTTCCCTTTGCCCCCAACCTTGGTAAAACCCTCATGATCTTTGTTCACAGAGGTTTTCCCATTGCTTTCCACATTGTTAGTGGGGCAGTCTCTAAATAGATGACCATGTTCATGACATTTGTGACATCTGAATGGAATGTGCTCATAGTCTACTATTTGCACCCATTCTTCATCATATACTTCTAAGATTATTGCTTCCAGAAGGGCTCCAGATAGATCCATTTCCACACATATACGGGTGAAGGAGGTATATTTACCTTTGAGAGTTGCCTCTGATATTTTGAGAAAATGCCCCAGCTTATTGCCTATAACTTTCAAGGACTCTGGTAGCCAGTAATCCAGAGGTAAAGAGTATAGCCTGATCCATACTAGTACTGATGTGAATGTTTCACATTCCGGCACAAAGTTCACCGTCCAGGGATGCATGTAGAGTCCTGCTACAACATAGAAGTAGGGTCCCCCCTCAAACACCCTATCTTTGTCCTCTAGGCTCACAAACACCACCGTGAAGAAGCCCTTAGATCCCAGATGCAAATGTATTTCTCCCTTGGGCTTCCAATGGCTCCTGATCCAGATGTATAAAGCCCTCTCCGTTGGCCATAACCCCATGAACTTGCAGATGATCACATGTTCTCTCATATGGTCCCTATGCGCTTGAATCGCAGGATCACTTAATATGACTCAAGGAATGATGCTCGATTTAGGTTTACAGACTCCTGTAGTTCTTGTGGGAGTCGTTTTTCCGCTACCCCCTCCCTTCTCCTTTTCTTTACTTGTTTCTTGTTGATTCCCTTCCTAATCCTGGGATTTGTTTCTTCCAACTGTCTCCTTGCCTCTTGCTTCTGAAATCTTTCCCGAAGGTTTTTTGAAAAACTTCCCTCTTGCTTCCTTGCCTCCTTCTGTGACTACCTGACTGTAGGAGGGAGCGGCGCTCCCCCCTGCGCGTCTCGCCATGGAACCCTAATACAAAACCCTAACATCAACTTCAATCCTCATTCCAGTTGCAAACGAAAAACCCATTCTAATCTTATCCTTCTCCAAAAATAGTCGAAATTTAGCAAAACAGTCATCTTGAGTAAAAAATGCCCTACGCGCAACGCCACTGGTCCTACGCGCAAGGCCACTTTGAGTCCATTTTTGGAGGCCTTTCCATCATCCAAATTGAGCCCAGGATAGCTTATTGAAAAGATATTGAAGTCTAGTTTCTGGAACACCTGGAATTTCTTGATTTTGAGCTAATTTGCCCCCTCAAAAACTGGTTCTCCCAAGGCTGCTTCTGTGTGTCCAAAAACTGCCAGAGAGGTCAAATTTTGAGTGTTTTTGGACCTTTTGGTGGACTAAATGTGCTTCAAAAATTCTGAAAATTGATAGGGTGCATGTCCTTGACGCCTTGAATCCAAAAATTTAAACCATTTGTGCATTGGGTGCCCCTAGAAAAAACGTTTGAATTTCCAAAATTTGAAAATGACAAAATTTCTTCAAAATCTGCCCAAATTTGGCATGAGACACCACCATCAATTGCTTTGATGGGCTAGGGAGGCTTCAGCCAACATATTTAATCTAGCTTGCTCCTTTTTTTCTTCCAAAGTTCTCCTTAGCCTAGCCTTTAACTTTCTAATCCTCGTGTTACAAATTTTGTTGCGGGTCATGTAATGGTATGCCATGTGTCTGAGCATTTCCTTATCCTTGTTGGCCTTCTCAATGAGCCCTTCAAGATGTAGGTTGACTCTTTCAAGCCAAGTCTATCGTTTTCAATTTCTTGCTCGATAGGAGTCAAAGTAAGATGAGCCTCTTTGTCACTTTGCCTCTTTGCTTTTAGTAGTTCAATCTTCGTGAGGACCTGTTTATCACTTAATTGTTTGTTCTCCTATTCCAAGTATTTGATGAAGAACTTGGATCTCTCTAGGTTGTCTGCCAAAGCTTGTATTTGAGCTTCCCTTTCCTGTATGTTAATGTCTTTGATGATTTTTTTGTCCTAAGCCTCCAAGTCAATGATATCAACTCCATGATGAGTATAACGCTGCTGCGGCTCCTCATGCTCAGTCAAGTCAAAATATCTTTCCTCCTCATCACCAAGGTCTTCCTCTTGCAATTTTTCCTTCCCTTTATTCTGCTGCTCAACCTGTACCTATTTTTTTGATGTAGAAGGCAAAGCCCCTTCCACACCTTGTGGAGATAACATTTGTGTGTGAAATAATGAAGAAGGAAAGGTCCCTTCCACATATTATGGAGCAAACACTTGCCTAGCAGCTGCAAATAACTTCCTTGGACCTCTTTGATATGTCAAGGATACTAGTATCTCAACAGTTTTTATCTCTTAGTGTTCATCTCCTGTTTCCACCTGAGTTGAAGGCCTAGCAGTCTCTTGCACCATGGAGGGAGGAATCTGAGGTCCTATGAACATGTCATGAGCTATGAAAGTCTCCCAAGAAATATTGAGAAGACTGAGATGGTGAAGGAAAATAATTTTAATTAAGGAGTAATGATATATATTGTTCATCTGCTAAGGAGGCTTTTTCTGAACAAGGTAAGCCATCTTGTCAATGTTTCTAAACATGAAATAAGGGAGGTTCAACATTTTTACTCTTGTGAAGTGCATGAGGATTCTGATATGATAAGTGTATAACATGGAAAACCTGCCCTCACACGTGAAATACTTGATGATAAT
Organism: Pinus tabuliformis; assembly: GCA_031772625.1. Taxonomy (NCBI): domain Eukaryota; kingdom Viridiplantae; phylum Streptophyta; class Pinopsida; order Pinales; family Pinaceae; genus Pinus; species Pinus tabuliformis. Next base: position 366,358,480 of record CM062809.1, read on the forward strand.
CCTCATCAAAGGGACATACCTGTTCTCCAAAAATTTAAAGGGGAAAAGCCTTTTCACCTGGTTTATGTACTGAGGCTTGATGTAAGGCTCACAGTAATGCTCATCAAGGTCCTGAGCCTTGTACCATTTCTCACCAACATCAGGAATTCTAGTGGCTTGTGAAATAACAATTGGTGACACCGTGAAATTAACCCCAGCTAAAGACACTTGAATGAGAGAGCCTTCTTCTTCATTTTCTTACATGGCTACAATGAGATTGATATCTAAAGCTTGTAGATTTGATTCAATCATTAGTCTCGCCAAGCCTTGTCCTTTGATAATCTTTGTGGGTTTAATCTCCAGATCATATTCCAACATTGCTGCAATCCACTTCCCTCTTCTTGCCTATGGATTAGTTTGTATCAACACATCCTTTACTACTGCATTTGGGAACATATGCTATGATGTGCGAGTGCAGAATGTACAGTTTGAAATCATTCAACGCTTTTACAAGAGTAAGTGCCTATTTTTCAATCATATTATACCGCAAGGCAGCATCTCAAATAGTCCTACTGAAAAAGGCAATGGGCTTCTCCAGATGATCTTGCTTTTGCATCAATATCGCTGCCATGGTATGCTCGGATACAAATGAAAATATAATGAAATCTTGAGTGTAATCAGGACTAATTAATACTGGGGCTGTAGATAAAGCATACTTTACCAGATTAAATGACTTCATGGCATCCTCCGTCCATTTTACCATGTTGTCCTTTTTCAACATATTAGTCATTTCTCTTAAATGTTCAGCTAAATTGGGTATGAATCTGCATAAGAAATTCATCTTACCATTGAAATCTTGTATCTCCTTCTTGTTTCGAGGAAAATCTATTTGCTGAATTGCCTCCACCCTCAAAGGATCAATGCGAATTCCTTCTTTTGAGATAATATGACCAAGCATCTTTCCTTCATCCATAGCAAAAAGACTTTTCTTTGGATTAAGAGATATCCCAAACTTCCTACATCTCTGAAAAACAATATTCAAATGGTGTAGATGCTCATCATCAGAACCTGAAAACACTGTCGAATCATCTAAATATACAACTATAAATACATCCTTTTCATTAGTGAAAGTGATGTCCATGGCTCGCTGAAATGTGGCTCCAACATTCTTCAAACTGAATGGCATTTTAGCATAATGAAAATTTCCCCAAGGTGTGGTAAATGCAGTTTTGTCTCGATCCTTTTCATTCACCAAGATCTGATTATAACCTGAGTACCTGTCGAGTAGTGACATGCGCGATGCTCCAACCACTCTTTGCAGGATATGATCCATCTTTGGAAGTGGGTAATTGTCCTTCAAAGATACCTTGTTAAGGTTCCAGAAATCTATGCACAATCTTATCTCTCCGGTCTTCTTTCGTACAGGAACCAAATTTGAAATCCAATCAGAAAATTTGATTGGGACAATTATACCAGCTTTAAATAATCTGTTTACCTCTTTCTCGATGGAAGGCAACAGTTTTGGGTTGATCCTTCTCAACTTTTGTCTGAACGGCTTCTGATCTGGCTTGATGGGAATAGTGTATTGAATTATATCTTTGTCATACACGTTCAAATCTGAATAGTCCCAAGCAAACACATCAGAAAATTCAGATAACAATTTAACATATTTAGTCTTTACCTCGGGAGACAATGCTTTGACAATTTTACAAACTTGGGCTTATCCACTGTTCCAAGATTGACATCCTCAACTCCTTTATCTGTAGGCACCAAGCTCGGCTTTCTTGCAACATCATCTTGATCAAAAATTTCTTCTAAAGGTATGAGACCTTTAGGAATAATGTTATCTTTCAGCTGCAATACCTCCATCTGATTCACTTCAATCTCTTGGTCATTGGTATCATAATCATCATCTATGGAAGCATTTTTGAAATTTCCTTCATTCTGTAAAAAGGTATTGATTTCATTATCATCCCAAAACACTTGCCAATACCTTAAATTATCCGGAACAGCAGGCCGGTGTTTGACATGAATTTCAAACTTATTACTAGAGTTCATTGGAATCTTCAAATTACTAGCTGCAGTGGCGAGTGAATCAACAATAATATTCTGCGTCCAGGGTACAACTGTCAAAGTATAATCAGGAAACATTCACAAGATGTCTAGGACTACATTTCTGTAGGCTCTCATCCATGGGTGCTTTGCTTGATACTCTCCCTTTACCTGTTTGATTACCAGCTCTGAATCTCCATAGACCGAAATCCTTTTTGCATTTAACTTCTTCAAAATTTTCAGACCTGCAATCAAAGCTTCATATTCTGCTTCATTGTTAGAGCAGTCAAAAGCCAATTTGTAATAACATACTCTAACATTACTAAGAACTTTGTCAGGTTGGAAAGCAGGGCTCCGATTCAAAATTCCTATGCCAGCACCGTCCTTACCAACAACACCGTCAAAATCTATGCTCCCAAGACTCGCCTCTTCTTCTAGATGCTGAAATTCTGTTTCCTTTTCTGCCTTACCTTGACTGATCTCTTCATTTTTCTGCTGTTCAGTGGCCTTTTGCTGCTAGTATGTGGACTGCTTAGAAGAACTTGTCATTTTCTTTCTTTCTTGATCAAGGGCTGCTCTAAAATTTTCTGAAATCTCCAGCACATCATCTACCTCTATTAATTGGATATCTACATCATTCAAACCGCTATCTGAATATAGTACAAATGATTCTAAGCCTATATGTACAACATTTATTGGATGATTAAGTGGCTTCTCTTTGCTAGTAATCATGTATTTCATTTTCTTCTCCCTGTATAGTTTTCTCAATTGGCCAAACACGGGAATAGTAGCATAAGAGAAATCAAGTTTTAAAGTTCCCTTAAGTTTTGCACCCCATGATCTAGAAGAGAGCATACCAAACCATGGTGGAATTTCAGCAAAAACCACATCCATAAAACATTCTTGGCTGGGATTTGGTCTAAAGATACTACCAAGTCTTTGATAAGACCAATACAACGGACCCTACCGAAATCAAAAGAATACAGGTCATGATATTTTCGAGTAATGTAAAGGCCTAGTTTCTCCATAATGGATTTTGGCATTAGATTATGAGAAGCTCCGAGGTCGAACATGGCATTATGGAGAACATACTCGTGTAATCTAAGGCTTATATAAAATGGAGTAACTTCACTATCTTTAGACTAACCTTCTAAGGTAGGGCCAAAAATGAGCTCAGGTTGATCATCTTCTACATTGACCATATGAGATAAAGGATCTACTTGAAAAATTCGAGACACATGGTTTCTATAACTGCTGTTCTTTACCAGCTCAGTCAAAGGAATTAAAATTTTAATTTAGTGATTTCATTTTCTAAACTAAAAGCTGAAACTTTTTCTACCTCTTTGATGGGACGGTTCTTCTTTTTTGCTTTTTCTTTTGCTGCACTTTGCTGATTGTTCTTCTCGTTTGCAACATTATTTGCTGATGGTCCTTTGCTGGAACTTGGATCAGCAGGGTCTTTCCCTTTCTTCTGAATGCCTGAAGAACCATTTTTGGATTGTGCTTCCTTTCTTTTTTGAATTGGACTGACTGGTACATCCCTGCTTCTCAATGAATATTACTTCTGCTATGTTGTCAAGGAATTCATATATCCTCGCTGATAATCATCTGACTCATCCTCCAAAACTGCCTCATTTTCTAGTATGTAATCTTCATCCCTTTGGGTGTCTGGAACCTCTGCATATTCTTCATCTTCCATAAGAAAAATGGGAAAACCATCGACAATGAAGAAATGGTTTGTCTCAACCACCAGATCATCGTCATCTTCCTCCTCCATTCCATGCACATAGTTCTGCTGCAATGGAGTTCTGACCTGCTGTTGTTGTGATGTTTGATCTTGTGCCTTATGTTCCCTCTGCTTAATCCGGAATTGGGGCTTCTGCTGTCCTCTGAAGTTTGGATTCCTGATTGGTGTTTCAGGTTTATCTACAATGGTCAGCCGATCAAACATCTTATCAACTTTTCGGAGCAAAGCATCTATTTTAATGTCTGAGGAAGATGCTTCCCCTTTTATAGTCACCTTTTTTCCAGATATCATTCTCGCTCTTTTGGCCAGCAGATTTGCTTCTACACTTACAACATTCTTCTGCATATCTTCAAGTGTGCTAAGATCTATTTCTTGTAACTGATATGCCATATCAGCATCGAAACCATTTGGAAACTTGAGCAAGGCTAATCCCATTGGTGGTTTAATGTCAGCCGGAATAGCATTATATACTGCATTGAACCTCACACAGTAATCTTGCACACTTTCACCCGCATTCCTTTTGATATTTTCATACTCAGATAAAATTTGGAGTGGGTTCTTCTTTACCTCCCACCAGTTTAGGAATTGTCTATGCAGAACCGAGAAAGTGTTGATAGAGGCTACTGGTAAAGCTTTGAACCATTTTCGAACTTCACCTCCAAAGCTTTGGACAAACAATCTCGTAGTCACATTTTCTTCCTCTACCTCATGAAGGTCAAAGAAGTCATTCATTCTGCCAACATGTTGCTGCGCTGTAATACTTTGAGTGGCATCAAAAAGAGGTATTTTACTTTGGTAATCAGCGGGCATATCATCCAAATTCTGAGGTAAAACAAGGGGTGCATACCGGGCAGCCATGACTCGAGGCGGATTTGAAACAACGGTTGGACTACTAGGGTTTAATGGAGTGGTTGATGGAGAAGTAGGGGTGATAGGTTTTTGATCGGATATGATAGGTTGAAGGGGAAGGGTAGGTATAAACTGAGGTTGAGAATGGACTTCAGAAATTGATGGGAATACTGATGAACTGAGAGTAGTGGATGTTGATTCTGAAAGCTCAGGGATATTGGCAGCTGTGATGGATGATTGAGGAGAATTTAAGATATATTCATCAATTGATCTGTTTGCCCTTTGAATTTCGAGATTTGCTACAAATTCCGGGTTTAGAACTGTATTATCAAGTGCAGTTTTAGATTTGGTTTCAAATAGAGAAAGATCAAAATACTCATCAAAAGGGAGGTCTTCAATAAACAACCACTCACTGGGACAGGAATTGGATCTGAAAATAGGTCTAGGGCTTACTGAAATTTCTTGTCTGATTATTCTTGGAATGAGGTTGGGATTTTCAAATACAGGGGGAGGATTCAGATCAGGATTGGACCTCGTGTACCTTCTCGAAGCCAGTGTGTTCAAATTTCGAAATTTTTATTTTGCTTTACAACTTTCTATTTCAGCCTAGCAAATTCTAAAACTCATCATCCGAAGTTCAAGAATTTGGTTGAAAGATATTATTGGGGTGATTATTCTTTCGTTCCCTAGCAGGGTCGCCACTATGTTATCGCCTAAATTGACCTCAGGTTGAAGGGAGGCAATTCTAGGGTAACCACAAACCACGCTTAACCTAGTAGCTAGCCCTACTAGGTCGGGAGAGGGCTCTCTCCTTATGGATCTCAGTCAATATGACTGGATCAAGGACAAGATTTTATGCTAGGTATAGTAGCTCAAGGGTTTTGATTGAAGTTGTTGGTGTTTTTTCCAGATCAGGAGGAGCTGGGCAATTTGGGTATGGGAAACTAAGTCAAAATTGCAGGGGATTCTATGGGGCAAGGTAGGTATGATCTTCAACACCTTAGGCTTGATGGGGTGAAATGATAGACTGGTGAGGAGCTAAGAAGGGCATGAGAAAGTCGTGAATCCTTCCTAAACAGTAGAAAAACATGAAATACTAGTGTTTTCCCAAGGCAGAGCATTAAAACCTAATGTATTCCACCTATCTGACTTGAAAACAACCAATCAGAAGCAATTATATGAAAGAGACATACATAAATGACATGAGAACATATTAAAAGAAGAAGAAACACATGCTAAAGGCCATACCACAGGGATCCCATAAAAATAGCTGCAACTTTATTAGTTTCCTGCCAAAACTGCTACAAAGTGATATGTGTTCAGTACATGAGCATCCAGTTGAATCCAACCCTTGCCAATGACAAAGAAAATACATCACATAGACTTTCAAAACACCCATCCTAACCATCAGGGGTCGAAACCATGAGAAAAAGAATTGTTTCAACCATTTCTAAACAAGGACCAAGAATCTAGGCAGTCAAACAACTTGCCTCTGAAAGAGGGGAAACTGATTCATTACCCTCAAAACCACTTTTATCTAATGAATCTACCATCTACTAGTGTTTGACTATTACATTTACAAACCATGGCATCAATTACATCAGCAAATTCACCTCTATGAGAGAGAAAACAAGAAAATAGTCGAAATTTAGCAAAACAGTCATCCTGAGTAAAAAATGCCCTACGCACAATGCCACTAGTCCTACGTGCAACGCCACTTTGAGTCCATTTTTGGAGGCCTTCCCATCATCCAAATTGAGCCTAGGATAGCTCATTGGAAAGGTATTTAAGTCTAGTTTCTGGAACAGCTAGAATTTCTTGATTTGGAGCTCATTTTCCCCCTCAAAAATTGGTTCGCCTTCTGTGTGTCCAAAAATGACAGAGAGGTCAAATTTTGAGTGTTTTTGGACCTTCTAGTGCACTAAATGTGCTTCAAAAATTCTGAAAATTGGTATGGTGCATGTAATTGATGCCCTGAATCCAAAAATGTAAACCATTTGTGCATTGGGTGACCCTAGAAAAAGCGCAATGTTTTTTGTGTTTTGAATTTCCAAAATTTCAAAATGACAAAATTTCTTCAAAAGCTGCCCAAATTTGGCATGAGACACCACCATCAATTGCTTTGATGGGCTAGGGAGGCTTCAGCCAACATCTTTAATCTATCTTGCTCCTTTTTGCCTTCCAAAGCTCTCCTTAGCCTAGCCTTTAACTTTCTAATCCTCATGTTACAAATTTTGTTGCGGGTCATGTAATGGTATGCCATGTGTCTGAGCATTTTCTTATCCCTGTTGGCCTTCTCAATGAGCCCTTCAAGATGTAGGTTGACTCTTTCAAGCCAAGTCTCCCTATCATTTTCAATTTCTTGCTCGATAGGAGTCAAAGTAAGATGAGCCTCTTTGTCACTTTGCCTCTTTGCTTTCAGTAGTTCAAGCTCCATGAGGACCTGCTTATCACTTAATTGTTTTTTCTCCTGTTCCAAGTATTTGATGACGAACGTGGCTCTCTCTAGGTTTTCTGCCAAAGCTTTTATTTGAGCTTCCCTTTCCTGTATGATAATGTCTTTGATGGTTTTTTCGTCCTAAGCCTCCAAGTCAATGATATCAACTGCATGATGAGTATAACGCTGCTGTGACTCCTTATGCTCAGTCAAGTCAAAATATCTTTCCTCCTCATCACCAAGGTCTTCCTCCTGCACTTTTTCCTTCCCTTCGTTCAGCTGCTCAACTTGTACCTGTTTTGTTGATGTAGAAGGAAAGCCCCTTCCATATCCTATGGAGATAACATTTTCCCTGTGAACTGATGAAGAAGGCAAGGTCCCTTCCACATCTTGTGGAGAAAACACTTGCCTAGCAGCTGCAAATAACTTCCTTGGACCTCTTTGATATGTCAAGGATATCGGTATCTCAACAGTTTTTATCTCTTGGTGTTCATCTCATGTTTCCACATGAGTTGAAGGCCCAATTGTCTCTTGCATCATGGAGAGAGGAATCTGAGGTCCTCTGAACATGTCATGAGCAATGAAATTCTCCCAAGGAATATTGAGAAGACTGAGATGGTGAAGGACAATAATTTTAATTGAGGAGTAATGATATATACTGTTCATCTGCTGAGGATATGGCTTTTTCTGAACAAGGTAAGCCATGTTGTCAATGTTTCTAAATAGGAAATAAGGGAGATTCAACATTTTTACTCTTGTGAAGTGCATGAGGAGTCTGATATGATAAGTGTATAACATGGAAAACCTACCCTCACACGTGAAATACTTGATGATAATCCTCATTAAAGGGACATACCCATTCTCCAAATATTTAAAGGGTAAAAGCCTTTTCACCTGGTTTCTGTACTGAGGCTTGATGTAAGGCTCATAGTAATGCTCATCAAGGTCCTGAGCCTTGTATCATTTCTCACCAACATCAGGAATTCTAGTGGCCTCTGAAATAACAGCTAGTGACACTGTGAAATTAACCCAAGCAAAAGTCACTTCATGGTTATGCAAATTGGCAGCAAAGAGTCTAGCCAACTCATGATGAAACTGAAATCTCTCTGCTAATTCACAAAACTCAAAACAACCAAGGTGTCTGAAACAAGAAACTGCTAATGCAGAAGCTTGAAGTTCTATTAAGCTGGTTGGCTCCTCTCCTGTTATTTTGCCTCCCTTATGAGGTGTTATAGACATTTTTGTGCCTTACAACATTGGGCATGAAATGTCCATAATCTAAGGGATCCAAAGTCCCTAAACATGTTGTTCCTACCCCTAGAGGAACAAGTCTAACAAACCACAGCAATTCACAGAAGTTCTCCACCAGAAACTGCTCAAAAACAAGTCAATTCAGGATCATTTCAGTGGCTCCACTAGTTGTTTGCACTGAATGTCAAAGCCAACACTGGCTACCTACGCTGAATGTCAAAGGCAACACTGGCTACCTGCGCTGAGCGAGAGTGGACATGTGGCAAGTTCATTTCTCAAGGTGTCAGAACCCAGGAAGCTTCCAAAATGACACTTGCCTCAGGGAATTCGACTGGTGATGAGTAAGAGGTTCCAAATCTCCAAGTGGAAGCAAGAACCTCCAAGTGGAATCAAGAACTGACAGAGGGAGAGGACACTAGTCAGATCTCAAGCTGACTCATCCTCTCTCCAAACATCTATATATGGATCTCTCCTCCATGAGATCTGGGGGGCTGGAATTTTGTTATTGCAAAGAATTGCTGTTGGTTTGAGACTAGAACTATTGGGTGCTTAATGCTTTGAAGGGGGTGAAGATAGGAATTCCATTTGCTGGGAAGGAGATGCTGGATTGGAGCCCTCTGGGTTGTATCTCTTCCTGAACCTTGTTATTCATCAATAAAGCTATCTTGGTTTCTCCTATATACTGATGTATTTTTGATGTATGATTGCATTAGTATGTTTAGTTTATTTCTAATCCTGAACTAGTTATGAATATGAATCCATGTCTTGTGTAGTGTTCTCTCCTTGTGATCTTGCAGAAACCTCTTGAAGCTGGGCGAGCGAGAAGACAAGTAGCTGGGAACTCTCCAAGAGAAGAGAAGCCGGATCGAGGGACAAACGGAAGACACCGGTTAGTCCATCCATCTCTCTCTTCATTCTTAATTCATAAAGGAAGAATACTAGAATAGCTGTCTCTGTCTGTTGCTAAGGCACTGTCACACATTAGGTGGATAGGATCGTCCTGCATAGGCATTTTTTCTGAAAAAAAATTGGCGACTCCGCTGGGGATATCTGTTTATTCATTTTATTTGTGTTTCTATCATTGTTTTTTTCATATACTTGACAGTAACAATCGAACTGCATCTGCTATTCCCAGATGCAAAGTAGACAGTTGCTGCTTTGATCCAATCACTGGACTTGTCTATGATCTGAACAATGGACTCAAAAATGATTTGATGATCCTTTGTGATAGATCTTAGTACTCCCTCAAAGCATCCCTTTGATTATACCTTGCTTGTTGCTTTTATTTGGCCTGAAACAGTAGATTAAATAGCAATCTGTGACCCAGAACCCAGTGAGAAACGAGAGTTTCTCCTTCAGCGCGACAGCTGTGAAGAGGTTCTGCATTTCAACGCAGGTCCCGTGAAGGCTACCTGCACTGAATGTCAAAACCCCTGTGTTGAGGTTGCGCTGAACCAGTTTTGCCTTGTGCAGCTGGGGTTCTCTGCTCTGTTTTGCCTTGTTTTGATCTCTGATTTTTGCAGCCTGTAACCAGCATAGGTACCTGTCTGATAACTCCTTTTCTCTGCTTAGATTCCGCCTCCTTTTGTACAAAAAGACTGTGAGTGTTTTTATGTGTTTGTGGCATCATTTACAGTTTTCCTTTGCATGAGTGAAATAATCATCCTGTAGACCTTGATTCAGATCTGTTGATTGTGATCTTAGAAGAGAGTTCATTGGCTGTTTGCAGTTGATTATACATTTGCTTTTGCTTATTGGTTTGAGTTTGTCTCTTTTAAGTGTCGAAACAAGTGTTCATTTCGAAAATCGTTAAGTGTTGTAATCTCTTCTACCCTCTCTGATTTCGAAAAAGTAAACTTGTTTGTATTTGTCATTTAAAAGAAAATTCAAAGTTGTACAAAAAGCTTTCTTTGTAGGCATCAATACTAAGAAAGCGGAAAACAAACACCTGCATTGTGCATTTGCATTTTGATAGTTTGCATGTTTGATTTAGGAAAAGTGCATTAGAGTGTGTTGATTTCTCTTTGAGAAAAGATGGTGTCTTTCTTTTCCCTTAGTAGCTAGGATTTTCAAAGTTGAAAAGATATAAAGCTTGCTTATCATCTTTAGACTGCATTTAGGAATTGTATCATACATCTCGTGGTGAACCTTGAAAGGCAAACTTCTAAAAAGATCAACCTAAAATAAATTGAATGAACTTAACAACGCTTTGCAACATAACGCACAACATAGAGGTCTAGGCTAGAGACGTGTTCCGGCGTCGTAAAGCCTGGTGACTGTCGATCTCGTGGATGGTGGGTGATTCCTCCTGAGGGACGATAGCGCCAGTACGGATTGTGCTCCCACGTACCGTCGCGTATATATTGGGAGACCCCTATAGGCATAAAACCTTTATCCTTAGGAAGCCGTGTCGGCCGCCCTACTGATCGCAATGCAGTGAACACAGCATTCAGGAAGATCGACCGCCCGTACCCTAAAAAGTATTCTGCAGTTTTGCGAAAAGTTTGGCACACCCTCTGCCTAGAACTCCAGAGCAGTTCCTTTTGGCCTTTTTTAGACTCTATAATGGAAAAAGTCCATCCGAGCATTTGTCACTTCGGGCTCGTTAAAACATCGAAGGAGACTAGAGTCATCTTTAGCTTTTTCTCGACTCTTTAAAACTGAAAAAGCAAGTTGTGTCTAAGCGTCGTTAAAAATTTATTTTAAACGGAACAATCACTCCTATTCCTGCGTTGATCTTTAGGTTGAAAAAATGGAGCACACCAACCAAGGAATTCCCCTTGGTGGAAATCCTAGTCCCTTCTCCTCTTGGGGAGATGTTGGTGCGCCTCATATGGCCACATTGTCGCTTCCAGGACTGACAATTGGCCTGCCAGTCTGGCTCTTTTCAACCAATGTCGTTCAGAACACCACCATTCCTGAACAGTCGAGTCAACAGTTAGACCAGACCAGAGTTGCCAACCAGCCTTCTACTTCATCTAACTCTTCCTCTCCTCCTTCCTCTTCGCTTGACGGAACTAGTAAAACAAAAAACCAAGTTCCTAAGGAGAAGAAGGAAAAGAAGAAGAAAGAGAAGAAGAAGAAGGAGCCGAAAGCGACAGGGGGCAAACAAGTGTCGTCTGACAAAAATCCACACACATCACTGACCAGGCCTAAATCTCCATGTGTCATATGCAAGGGAGACCACTTCCACAGAGATTGTCCCTACATCCCTCGGATACTAAGGGACTGGTCTCCCCGTTTGCACAATTCGGTAGCGTCAACCTCTGATAGCCATGTTGACTGCTCACCGTCAACTAGTGAAAGTGAAGTCACAGGACAGAGAGGGAAAGCTAGATTTCCTTGCAAACTGTGTGAAGGTGACCATGCCATCCATCGTTGTCCCTTCTTAGACGAGGCAAAAAGAGTTCTGGAAGATCGCCCGATTTTACGAGCGCAACTTCCTCCTGGATATCAAAAACTCCTGCCAAGTCCTTCACCAGTTGAGAATCCGGCTGGCCCGCTCAGGTGGTCAGCCAAAGCACCTATCATTGAAGATGAACCATCTGGATCCATGCCTGACGAAAGTCAAAAGGTTGAGGCGGCAGTTGACCCGGTTTTTCCTTCAGAGGCTCTATCTTCGAATGATACTATCACAGAGGAGAATAAAGACGACACCGTCCAAATTCTCTTCATCAACATAGACTCCGACGAACAAGGGGGCAATTTTCCCATTCCTTTATCGTAGGAAGGAACTTCGTCAGAGTCATACCCGGCCATCTATTCGGTCCCACCACCAAGCAACCTAGTTGTCTCGTTCGACTGGAACCAACTAGGCAGATCCCGGTTGCCAGCAAGCATACCATTCAGAATTATCGTTCAAATATACATAATGGTAATGGCTGGCACTATCATTGATGAGGGGGCATCTGTGAGTATCCTTTCCTCTATTGCTTGGAAAGCGCTTGGTTCGCCAGCGCTTTTGCCTGAAATGAGAAATCTATCAGCCTTTGATAAAGGAACCAGTCGACCTTTAGGGATCCTCCCCAATGTGCCTATCACAATGAAAGGGAAGACCGTTCAAATGAACGTGATGGTCATTCAAGGACCCTTGGATTATAACCTACTCCTTGGACGAGACTATATATATTGCATGGGGGCCCTCGTCTCCTCACTCTTTAGAGTAATGTGTTTTCCGCATGAAGGAAGAGTGGTCAAGCTCGTAGACCAACTTTCATTTCCCGGATCACGCATCGCAAATAGTCATATACCATCCCTAAATGGTCTCTTCACGCAAGAAGTGTCTCAACCCACGGCCCGTCCTCCTGATGAGCGTGAGTAATCCGGGAGGATATGACTGGAACCCAGGGGGCATGCGTCCTGGTCTGCTTCGGCAGGGAAACTTTGGGTATAGAGTAGGTTTCCACGGGAGAATATGACTAGTCTGTACCCCGTCCGTCTAGGAAGAGGGTTATTCTAGGATAAGATTCTTTTGTCAAAGTTATGTGAGTTGGCGGGCTACGTCACTTACCTTTGTCTACTTTGGTAGACATTGCCGAGGAAGTGTTTTGTTTGAAAGATTAACGAGACAATCTTTGGGTAACCTGAAAGAGGTAGGCCTCTCTCGGTGAAACGAATGTTTTGACGGAAATGAAGTAGAGGTAACCGTGAAATCGTACTTTATGCCTAGGGGCATGCAAACCTTTTGGAGTGCAAGCAAGGGGCGGCTATTTATTTTTTAAATTTTTAGGTCCTCCCTTTAAACCTGTAGGTCTAACCCTTTAAACTCGTAGGATTAGTCGTTTCCGAACTTGCGTAACGAAAGGATCCGGGGCAAAGCTTCGTGAGATGAAGCTCCATAAAAAATAGAATCTAAATGAGACACTCTTATCATATGACTGGTATAATCGAGCAGTTTTAGCACACAGTTCATGCTCGTTAAAAAATAAACGCAAGATCCGAGCAGTTTTAACGCGGACTTCATGCTTGTTAAAAAATAAACATAAGCAATGAGCAAGTGTTTCCACCAGCGTTTAAGCTCATTTTAAAATAAAAAATGAACCTATCCCGGTAAATAACCACAGTGAATGTAATATCATCAGCCATTAAAGCCTTGGTCGTGTTTGCACCATCACCTCCACTTTTCATTGGCCGATCGTTCACCTCTATATGAGTGTTTACCCATTTTGAGGAACAGCTGCGAAGAGTGATCTCACCTAGCCATCCTTGTGACACTGCCATGATTGGAAAATTCCAACCTGTACCTGGAATCAGCTGCTAACCCTGTTTATCACTCGTTCCTCAAAAGACGAGTCTTCTTTAATCTCTTTTCAACTGACTCGTAAAATATGAAAAGATTGCCGAGTCCTTGGCCTTCCAGCTCGTTAAAGGGATAGGAAGAGCTATCCCTCCTCTAGATTTTAATCTTTTTGGACCTGAGGGATTATTGCACAAAAAGATCGAGCGCTTGTTTTATTCGGCTCGTTAAAACTATCGAAAACTCATCCCTTCTGTATTGTTTTATACTTTTTCGGACTTAAGGGATTAGATGACGAAAAAGGACTTTTGGAGTTAACTTTATGTACCTTTTCAGACTCTCTAAAAATGAAAAGGACCGAGTTATCCTTGTCGTTAGACTCGTTAAAATCATTAAATAGCGACAAACTTGTCTTTAGACGAGAACGAGTTTCACTATCGCTAGGCTCGTTAAAACATAGCGATGGGCTTGCCCGAAGGGAAGGTTATAGAACAAGAATATGTTATCCTCCTCAAGCTTGAAAAAAATAAAGAGGTACTGGTCAGCAATGACTGGGGAAAAATTGGGAGAAACTCAAGAAAACTTTGATGGTAGCAAGTCGCTCTTGAACATGACACTTTTCCTCCGTACCACAATCGGGTTGGGTTGTTTCATTCACCGGTCACATCCATGGTCTCGCCATACCATCCATATTTGGGGTAATGCTACCAATCCATCGCATCAGTGTCGCCATATGTTCAAGAGAAGTCGTTCAGAAAAGTCAACCGTGTCCCATCCACTACCATACATTATCCTTCATCCTTTCATGACCGCCACCCTGAATCATATGTCACAGATCGTTTTCACCTCCATTAAAATCATTAGCTCCGTTCTGTGTCACTGATGTGGGATTCATTAAGGCCCTCCTTTGACGGATCGCTTCTTGTCGACATCAGCTCATTATCCAAGGAGTTGATCTAGGAACAACCCCCTCAGTACTTTGAAGCTTGCATGCCTCAATGGCAAGTTTCTCACTTCCAGCGACAAGTATACATCAATGACCTTCGACCGAAAGATTTTGCGTGGTGTTCGACGCCAAGTCCTTTATTCACACCACGTGAATTGTACTACAGTACCTTGAGGGTCATTATCATTATCGGTGATTCCTCTCGCGCTTGTTAACGGTTTACCTCATTGACCGGTAATCAAGCGATGTCTTTCCATGTTCGACTTCAGAACATTTCTCACATGGATCGACTTGTACTTAGAGTGAATATCGAACGAGTTTGAAGACCTCGGATCTAGTTTCATCCATCCGGGCTGCGATATATATTCAGGAAAAATAAAGACATTGACATGTACATCATTGCAGCAAATAATCATCCTACTCAAAGGATGATAATTTCATCAAAATTATCAGTCTACCACTAGACGATTGTCTGTTCTATGTACAGAAAAATGAATTTATAAAGCTGAGCATGGGAATGCCCGCCTCAGCTAGATCATGAAAGCAGTATGAAAAATAATGTATTGTATTGTATTTTATTACAGGTCTCCTCCCAGCATTGGATGAACTTCGGATCCCCCTGATAAAGCATTTCACCCGATAAACGGCCTCATACTTTAGGGGGCAACTGTTATAGACATTTTTGTGCCTTACAGCATTGGGCATGAAATGTCCATAATCTAAGGGATCCAAAGTCCCTAAACATGTTGTTCCTACCCCTAGAGGAACAAGGCTAACAAACCACAGCAATTCACAGAAGTTCTCCACCAGAAACTGCTCAAAAACAAGTCAATTTAGGATCATTTCAGTGGCTCCACTAGCTGTTTGCGCTGAATGTCAAAGGCAACACTGGCTACCTGCGTTGAGCGAGAGTGGACATGTGGAAAGTTCATTTCTCAAGGTGTCAGAACCCAGGAAGCTTCCAAAATGACACTTGCCTCAGGGAATTTGACTGGTGATGAGTAAGGGGTTCCAAATCTCCAAGTGGAAGCAAGAACCTCCAAGTGGAATCAAGAACTGACAGAGGGAGAGGACACTAGTCAGATCTCAAGCTGACTCATCCTCTCTCCAAACATCTATATATGGATCTCTCCTCCATGAGATCTGGGGGCTGGAATTTTGTTATTGCAAAGAATTGTTGTTGGTTTGAGACTAGAACTATTGGGTGCTTAATGCTTTGAAGGGGGTGAAGATAGGAATTCCATTTGCTGGGAAGGAGATGCTGGATTGGAGCCCTCTGGGTTGTATCTCTTCCTGAACCTTGTTATTCATCAATAAAGCTATCTTGGTTTCTCCTATATACTGATGTATTTTTGATGTATGATTGCATTAGTATGTTTAGTTTATTTCTAATCCTGAACTAGTTATGAATATGAATCCATGTCTTGTGTAGTGTTCTCTCCTTGTGATCTTGCAGAAACCTCTTGAAGCTGGGCGAGCGAGAAGACAAGTAGCTGGGAACTCTCCAAGAGAAGAGAAGCCGGATCGAGGGACAAACGGAAGACACCGGTTAGTCCATCCATCTCTCTCTTCATTCTTAATTCATAAAGGAAGAATACTAGAATAGTTGTCTCTGTTTGTTGCTAAGGCACTGTCACACCTTAGGTGGATAGGATCGTCCTGCATAGGCATTTTTCCCCACAACATGAGGCTTTCTTTGTTGCCTTCTCCTCTCCACTGGAATATCACTTGCTGTCTCCTCATCATAATCAGAATCACCTCTATCCATGATTAATCAATTTTCTTGGTTTGCACAGTTTAGACAATGTATGGGATGAATGATATGCTCTAGGGTTTGTGGGGATGGGTATGGATGACTTTAGGAAGCTATGGGTAAAGCATGAGAGGGAGGGGAAGGTTTAGGGAGTGATAAATGAGTGGTATAACATGATAAAAATGATGGGAATAATAAGTGAAGAGTTTAGTTATGAGTTTGAGTGATGGGAAAAACCAAATGACTAGGGTTTTATAGTGAGAATTAGGGTTTGATAATAGGAGTAGAGGATAAGTTCAAAACATCAAATGTGCATGCTAAATATTTAGTGAAGAGAGAGCACTTACTTGTAAAAGGTAAATTTGGTGGAAATTTGGCAAAAATCTGAAGTTTGGAGTGTTTTAATGATTTGCTCCCCTACGCGCAACGCTCTTGCACAGACGCGCAGTGCGGGCTCCTACACGCAACAACCGTTCAAATTTACACTGGTAGAAAACTCCCTACGCACAACGCAACACCCTACGCGCAGTGCCTCCCTCCCTACACGTAGTGCCAGACAAAAATCCTTAAGAAGCGTAGCCCCAGTTGCCTACGCACAATGCCGCCTGAGTTTCGCTCAAGAACACTTAAAAAATTGATTTTTCTTCTCTCCTTTGGCTCCTATGATTTGCAAAATGATACAATGGAATGAAAATAGAATAAAATTAGAATATATATGAACCTCATTTTAATTTTTTCTTTTTGAAAACCCACTTTTCCAATGTATCTTTGCCTTTTAGAAACCCTGATTTTAATGCTTGTTCACTTTTTGCTTTTGCAGGTGGATTTGCTCATGTTGCCTTGATTTCTTTGTAGTCTTTGTAGCCTGGTAGTATAGTTTGGTGACTTATGGGTAGCTTAGGATCAATATTACATATAGGAACATGAAATTAAATAAAAAAATAAGAATAGAAACAAAATGCTCTGTTTTCACCTCAAAACATGTTTTGAGGTGAAAATTACATTTGACCTTGATAAAAATAATTTTCAATTCTTCTCATACTTTGCTTGAGTTTATTTGGCATCCTCATGTCCTTGCTAATCTTTATTGGCATTCAACCATCAAATTTAACTATGGTGAAAACCTTAAAACCTAATGAGACCAAACCCTAGTAACCTAATAGAATGAACTGCAAAACGAAAATGATTTTGACTTAAAACAATAAGAAAAGGATTAGCAAGTATGTTTCATGAGGGAAAAAAGCAGTGACCTCAACCATCAATGGATCCATGACCTAATGGATTATTGAAATTTTACAGTATGGGACACCTATCATGCAAATGAAAAAGAGCAGATTTTGATCACTGATGGCAGTATGACAAGACTAACACTAACATTGTTAAACCACCTATCTATTCGGTGCATGTTATTGGATGTGAAACCACTTATTTCTTGCCAATATACTATTAAACCACCTACAAAGTGGCTTCAATCCTAAGAAGTTGAACAACACACCCCTCTAGAATTTGGGTGAAACCTTATGTTTTGAAAATCGGGGAGCAAGTGGGTCACTGTGGTGCTTGATGTATAGTTGTTAAACCTCTTGGACAATGTACTTCATCTCTTAAGTGTTTGACCAAACCATTTGGTGTGAAATTACCCTTGTAAAAGTATTTCTTCAAACTATGGATCCAACTTAGGGGTGGCCAGTTGTGAGAAAGATTGTAGTGTAGCTGGCCTATGGTTTGGTGGAGAATGAAAATCCCTACTTCAATTGCCAACCATCTTAAAATACTCAAATAATTATAAGGATTTATGCATATGTGAATTATGAATGATGACTATGTTCATTATGTCAATGCTTGATAGCTGAATCTATATGAATCATGAATGAATTCCAGAGATTATTGTGTGTTCATGGTTGACAACTGCTTTATATGCCATATTTATGTGAATGTTGAGTATCGCTAACTCTGCTACAAAACTTAGGAACTGTAGGCTAGTTTATATCATGAGAATTACATGAATACATGGTTTAAATTGATGAGATGCCTCATATGCCTTTATGTTCAGGTTGAACTTCTGGCACTAAGTGATTGTATTATCCTCATGAATTACAATGTTACGTGTATGAATATGTTTGGTTCTCTAAGGTATCCCAATTAACCTATTATTAAATGTGTTTTTAGTTATGGAGCATGATTATGAATCAAATGCCTCATTGCCATACTTAAGATTGGAGACTATCTCACTTGTTAAGAAGGTAACTTACATGTAGTGTGTGAAATAAGGATTCAACTAGTGCTGATGGTCACTTGGTTTAGTAATAATGCAACAATATTATGGTTTGTGCAAGCTTGCATATTGTTGTCACATCTTGAGATTCACCGATCACATTTTTGTCTATAGTTTTCTCGTGGAATCTGACCTTAGGAGTCTTTTGTTTCTTTTTCTTAATATCTTAGGCAAATTAATCTCTATTAGTACCCTTGCATTATTGTGGGAATAATCTAAATATTTAAAGGATTGTTCTCAAGATTTGACCATTGTATTAGAAACTTGGTATTTTGGTAGAAGTAATGATTCTTCAGGAAATTATTGCAAAGTTTCCTCAATGTTTCCTTCTATGCAATTTTTCATATTAATGCAAAGTTATCTGGGGCCAGATCGTTCTCTTAATGAACTTTGTGTTTGGGTTGGATATTGTTTCATCTCCCAAGAATTATTGTATTTGGATACTCGAGGGGGTGGATTTTCAATCCCATGCATGGATGCATCTAGTAATTCGAGCATTCGAATGAACAAGGTGTGTACACATCAAAGATGGTCCACATGTAGTTCAGATTGGATTTTATGGTTAACCACAAATTATAACTAAAGATCCAAGGTGGTCCCAATGTTAGTGGTTCATTCACGCGAAGGGAACATTTTCTTGTGAGATCGAGACCACATTCAAGATTAGGGGAAAATATGGATGTGGACTAGGGTATGTTCATTTAATAGGTCCCAAATAAGGTTGGGACCAAATTTTTTGACTTTTGCATAGTATCTAGGGAATCAAAAATCCAAGGGTGACAAGAAATACACACCCTTGTAGAGCCCCTGATATATGTTAAGTCATATTTCCCTTGTGAAACCAAGTAAATATAGGGATCCAGGGGTCCAGATAATGATGGACAATGGCAAGAAACCTAGATTTCTCTAGAGCTAGATATAGCATAACTAAGTTGCAAATTCTAATGGAGGAGGTCATGGTGGACCTTTTTCCCTATGTTGACATGGTAATTCTAGATAAGGACCACGTGGGGGCCATGTAGGAACCCAATGAGGATGTGGACCCCATGTTGTGCTGATATGGTAGTGCCATGTAGGAAACATAGGAGACACATGGATCCCATGTGGTAGAAAATTGTCGATGTAGTGTAGTATAATTTTTCAAACCTCAACAGGGCATAAATTTCAATCTAGGAGTCAAATCAACCTAAATTTTATATTAATGGAAAGCCCTTGATGAGTTGAACATGATGGTGGTATCAGTTTCGAGATTTGAAGAAATTGGAGAAAGAGGTTTTCTATACCCCATCTTCATAATAGACCTTGGAGGTGAGGTTAGAGCCATAAGTAACACCTCCTGTATCCCAAGACTGTACAAGGGAGTGGGAGGGAGTGTTACAAAGTGGTTTTATAGATAGAGAAAATGGTTTAACATTGGACTTTTGGGGATAGAGATAGAGGCCCTGAAATAGAGTGGTATCGGAGCCCAGGTTCAACTCTTGGATTATATGGGCCTTGAAGGAGAAATTTAGAAGCTATGATACAAAGCGATATTATTAGGGCTTAGGATAAGCACTTGAACTAAGCAAGCTCGCATGCAAATTTAATACAACACTCTAATTATTGCATATGTTAAATTTCCTTGGATTTATGGCTAATGGGATTGCTAACCTTGATAGAATGCTTACATGTCTTTCATTTATGTAACTAACATGGGTTTTAGATGTGTGAATAACATCAGGTTAGCATGCCTTAGATCAATATTCTTAGTGCTGGTATGTTGAGGTAACCAATCAATAGTTTTATGCTTGATATGTCTAATAACTGGGTATGTGTGACAACACATAAAAAGATACAAATTGCAACAAGAGATAGAGGAATGGACAATAGTATGGTACAATGAAGTATGGACCAAATCCGTCCTGAGAAAGAAGAGGAAGGTTCCCCTAATGGAATCGATACCCTTAGAAATTTTAGAGCTGAGTTGAAGAGTTCCAAAGTAGACAATGAAAGGCTCAATAAAAAATAAGAAGAATAGACAATGTCAATCCTACATGCCTATGAAAATATAGAAAAGTGTCATAATGACAACATCAGAGAGAAAACTCATAAGGTTGGGAAGAAGAGAAAACCATTGACATGTTGGGGATGTGAAGAAGAACACCTAATCCATGAGTTACCTAACAAACAACAAAATAAAATTAGTTCATGTAAACTCCGTACACATGAACCAACAACCAACAATGCATAATAGAGTGGAGGGAGAAATTCCACAAGCTCTCTAAAATACTAAAATGTCCTTTTGAACTATTTAGAAATATTTTTGGGATCTTGTAGTTGTTGTAGACCTCGGGGAAGACTTTGATTAAAAAATTTCACATGTAGTAAGTACTCTTGCTGAAGTAAATATAGAATGTTGAATGTGTTGTTAATCAAAATGTCTTGCAATTCTTCGTGTTTTGTTGTATACATGTTTTTGTTTTTTTACCTTGAGCATGACCATAATTTGTGTTGACTATCATGTGTTATTGTTGCTTTTCCTTGTTTTCCATTTTTCTCTTTGTTCCCTTTGTGGTTTGGTCTTGGTTTGGTTTGTTGAGCATGGGAAAGGGAAGGAAAGAAGATTATGAGGAGGAGATAAATAAAACTCAACTAGAAGTTCAAGAGCCTAATTAAATTATATGCTTATGATAAATTATAGTTTAGGGTAGATGTGGATAATGGATCAACCAAGGGGGCTTGGCTGGGTTCATAGGAACAAGTGGACAACAATGTGATAGATGTGAAAATGGCATAAGAAGGAAGTTCCCTTAACTAACATTGTGTTTGGATTATAGTTTTATGAATATGTGAAAAATGAGAAAATCCTAAAAGTATAATGATGTCATTCCATTTGAAAGGGATTTTTTTGAGAACCATCATAGTAGGAAGATAAGTGATTTAGTTTTTAAAATATTATGACTATGTAAATGGTATGTAAATAAAAATATGTATTTGTTATGTTTTGAGTAATATAGTGAAGTTACCGGATAGATCCTTTGTCACATGGAATGCCCATCGGGAAAGTGTTCAAAAATGTTTTTCTTACTTTTAGCTACCATTATTAATGTGCTTAAGATTATTCTTATGACATTTGTTGTGTGAATGAATGAAAACAATAACAGTTGAAATTTAACTCTAAAAATAACATCATAAGAATAGGTATATGGTAGGGGACAATGTTATATTTTTAAATTGGATACCTAATGAAAATACCTTTATGAAAAGTTCATTGAAACCTTCAAACAACTGAATTTATAGATCAATGACTAATCTATGAAATTGAGATAATTTCAAGGACTATTGAAAATTATAATAGCAAGTGTGCTACAATCCATTTGGACCTATTCAAAATTCCTTGAATGAAAGTGTTTGTAGTGATGGCCAAGTAAGTAAGGAAAGAAATGAGAAAAAGTAAAGGAAAGGGATAAGGAAAGAATTCCTTTGAGTTGAATTTGATATGTGTTGTTTCAAAATAAATCATGTATTATATGAATGTCCAGGAAGGGGCATGATTAAGGCAGGTAGCCTTTTGTACGAAAGATGGAAATGACTTTGTAATGCATGCAAAATGAAATAGATATCTAAATTCCTCATGAATTCAAGATATGAATTTCTCATTTCTAATTTGTTGGGTTGCTGAAATAAAAAGTTAATTGTATT
Source organism: Pinus tabuliformis (assembly GCA_031772625.1). Lineage (NCBI taxonomy): Eukaryota > Viridiplantae > Streptophyta > Pinopsida > Pinales > Pinaceae > Pinus > Pinus tabuliformis. Next base: position 366,380,686 of record CM062809.1, read on the forward strand.
ATGAATCACTTAGAATGAATTTGATGCACCCATATAATGTTATGATAATTTCATTTCAATTAAGTGGAAGATGACATAATTTTTTTATGTGAAATAATTCTAAGATAACCACAAGATGTTGTGAATCTTTGAAATGAAAAGAACGTATGTATGGACATTAGTGACTATTTGACTAATTGAAAATTCAGATTACATGAAGAGTGTTGGAATGGGGTGTGAGATAGAAGCCACTATGACAGAATATCACCACCTATAAGGGAGACCAATGACACGACTAAAAGTCTCATGCTTATGAGATCTCACTTTTAAATGAATAAAAGTTGGGCAATTAAAATTTCTGATTTGAAAATTTTGAGTATATCTCATGGAAATTAAATGTTGTGAGACAGGTGAAATGATGGAGCAAGGAGCTTAGGAAGAAGACTGTTTTTGGGACATGGCACCCCCGTAACACTTTGTTTACCTCATGGGAGTAATTCATAACCAATACCTTGACTATAAGACACCGTGAGTAGTGCAGTGGAGCACCCTAGGTTGTAACTTGGCCATAAGACTCCTTGCACATTACATTAGAGGATTCCAAACCAAAACTTGACTGTAAGACTCTAATCATTACCTGCTGCAGGAAAACCCCCTGAATATAAAATTCCTAGAATGTGAGTTTCATGGGCTCGAATTGGTGAGTATTTGATGGGATCCCATGCAGGAAAACCTTTGGATAGGTATAATGCCCGCAATGGCGGTTTCTAAGGCCCGAAAAGGTGAGTAGTTGTTGGATAAGAAATATGACCCATCTTGAATTGGATGTGAGCATGAGGAGGCTTGTTTGGAGAAGATGGAACTTGTTCTATAAAGATATATATTGTTTAAGAAAGACAAAGCTTTCTCAGTAAAGAAATAACCAGATTCATTACCTATGAAGACAAAGGAAGCAAGGAGTAACCACAAAGATAGGTATGAATTTAAAGAATTTGTTGTTATAAGTGTGGTTTAATTTGATATAAAAAATTATGAGTAATCTCAGGAGAATTATATGATTATGATGTAATTGAGCTATTGAACTATCCATCACAAATATATGATGCTAATCACAAGAAATATGAGAGTGGTACCAGTGTCGTGATATTGGTGGAACATAAGCGTAGTACTAAAGACCTTAGGGACTAGGCCATTGTGATGACACTGGAACCCTATGAGATGCATTGATCACCATGAGGTATGTTGTGACAAATGTGTTGTGTTATTAAAGCAAGCTATAGGGATGCCTTGGCTGTGAGATTCTATCAAGACTCTTCCAGTGCAAGGAATCCTTTTGAAGGAATGTATTTCCTGAGGGATTGGAGAGGTAGAGAAGGGGATACCTAAACTTGGAAGGTGTGTGAATGCAAGGGAGAGGAAAAATAATTAAATTAGTTTTTAAGGAGTCAAGTGCATACTCATTGGGATCATAAATGCATGAGGTATGTCCCAAGAAGTATTGAGTCGAGTTTGTTCCCTATGGAAGCTTCGAGGACAATAAACAACATGACTAGACATGGGAAAATGTCGCCTAGATAAAGAGATGTGTCTATAAAGCTTAGTTGTTGATTTATGTTCTCTATTATATAACACCAATGACTGTGTTCCTTTGAGGGGGTGAGACTTATAACATCCCCTGTTCTAACCATGCTCATTGTAATAATAATTATGACTGCAATACCAACACGGGGGAAACTACGATTGGGTGAACCTCTGATTAAACATCCACTAATTATTATTTAAAATTAGTTAAAACAACTGAAGGTTGGAAAACCTTTCATATACTTGGTCCGAGGGAAGTTTTCTTGCTTGCTTATTTCAAAAAGCCATGAACCATACCTAGTCAAATTAAATGTCGCAGTTTCTTGTAACTGAGAGAAGATAATGCCTGACATGTTTATTTGATGTGATTGGGGTTGAATTAAGTTCGAAAATCCACTGATAATATAATTTATGAGATCGAAATGGGGTAGTGGACAAAAGGGCAGTTCCCATTCCCATTACGCCCTCATAAAGTGAGGATAAAATGGGAAAAAATGTCTTTCTGGAAACAATGTCGAAGAGCCAAAATGAGGCTCTTTCTCTAAGACATGAAGGGAGGCAAATAAATTTTCTATATGCACACATCGTAGAAGAGAGATGAGGGTTCCCTCTATTGGGGAGTTTTCATGTTGAAGTGGGGTTTGATGATTCAATTGCAGTCCTATGAATGTGTTAAGACCACTGAATATTTTTCTAGGCTTGTGTTACTAATGTGTAGAGCATCAATTGAACCTAACTACTATGTTAAGTACCTATAATACTAGTGCAACCCCATTATTTTTATTGTTACTGTAGCCCCCTATTGTTATTTTTGTGCCCATGTATCCCCCATATTATTATTGTTGTGACCCATAGAAGCCCACTATTGTTATTGTTGTTCCCTTACATTATTATTAATATATAGGCTCTAATTATATTGTGAGCCCTTGGACTCCTATATAGACCAAGGAGGTCTTATCATTTATATCATCCAAGAATTGTTCATTTATGTGATGTAAAGGAGGTTCCCCCCTAAAAGAGACTACTTCTCAAGTCGTTGATATATATTTTCTTCTATTTTGTGAGTTAGTTGCATAACATTTGGTATCAAAGCTTTGGGATTCTAGGGTTTTACTGCTTCAAATAGGTCATTTTGGAATTTTTGCTATAATTTTTTTTCTACGAGGCCTAAAAAGCAAAAATTTCAACTACATGGATTTGAAATATTTTTGAAATTCATGTAGAAATTTTAGATCTTGATTCTCTATATTTTCTGATATGTGGTCCGAAGAAGTTATGGTTTTTGCAGGCTCTAGAATTCAATCTCAAACATGTGACCTAGGGAAAATAATCATAACTTTCTCTCATAGCATCAGATTTGAATTTCATAAAAAGCGATTGAACTTGAACAGGGTTTAGTTTTTCTTGTATCATTTTTAGGGTCGAAGGTCAAAACAATGACACATGGGATTCTGTACAAGTTTTCTCTACTGAACTAGTATATAATCAGGTCATTATGGGAGATTGGGCATACTCTTTCTTGAAGAGTCCAATATCGGTATGAATTGTGGGGTTGGAAAGAAGACTTAGCGGGATACCATGAGATGAAACTTCAAGCATTGGAAATATGAAATTACAAAGATACAACAATTTCATTATTGAGCTCCTAAAAAACAAGAAAAAGGTGTGTATTTTTTAAAATTTTCATAACTTTTGCTTGAATAATTAGTTTGAAGTGATTCAAAGGGCATAGTGAAGCATACATATCATTGTTTGATTCTAAAATGCCTTGAAACAAAAAAATGGATACACATAGTAAGCAATGAGAAATATCTACTATGACACATGAAGAAGAGAAATAAATGCAACATGATATATCGAAATTACGAGACCAAGTGCAACAAATTTCACTCTTGCAGAAAGTAACCAAAAATGAATTGGAAGCAATGATTAATGTTAATATGTATGGTTTAGAAGTAAAAATAAAAAAGGACTTGGACGTTTTGAAGGATTGTTTAAAATACGTGGAAGCGATGATGAATGTCAAGATGGAAGGGTTGAAGGAAGGGTGGAAAACGTTGTTGCAAGAAAGGCTTCCCAGTGGTGACAAGGTAATCAATGAAAATCAAGACGAGGAAAAAATGACTATGAATTATGCTTTTAGAGACTCCAATTTTGGGTTTGAGACCCACCACATTCTAAATATCAATATGAGAAAGTTTGATGGCAAGGATTCGATAACATGGATACTACAAATAGAACAATATTTTGATCTCCATGATGTGCAACACACACAAAAGGTACGCATTGCATCATTATATTTAGAACCTAATCAGTTTGTGTGGTATTGATGGATTTTTTTCTCATAAACCACTTATCACTTGGTAAATTTTTAGGGAGGAAATGATATCACATTATGAGGATACAAAGAGAAACAACTTATTTATCCAATTGTAAAATCTTAAACAAAAGGGTTCAATGGCGGAGCACATTGAGGACTTCCAAAAATTGAATATCAGGGTAACTGATATTCCAAAGGAGCATAGGATTGATGTCATAAGGACTTTAAAGGATAACATTCAACATGAGGTTTGAATTTGGGAACCTGATTCATTGGAGAAGGAATTCAAGGTGGCCGAAAAGTTGAAAGCAAAATTATGGCAACAATTAAGTCTACCACTCATAACTATAATCAGATGGAAGTGTTGTTGCACCTATCCTTCCACAACCTACAAGGTTGACGCCACAACAATCAGAGGGAAAAATATTAAAAGGGCTTTGTTACAGTTGTGATAGAAAATACACTAAAGGTCATAAGTGTGTTGGGAACAAATTATTTTACATATATTGTGAAGAGGAGGAAGAAAAGGAACAAGAAACATAAAAAGAGGAGGATATACATCAAGAAACAACCTGAGAGAAAGAATAAATGAATCCAACCATATCTTGTAATGCCTTGGCAGGAATTACCACTCATCAAACTCTTAAGATAGAAGGATACATCAAGAATGAAAAGGTAACAGTGTTGATTGATTCGGGTAGTACCCATAATTTTATCCATTGTAAGATAGGCAAGATATTGAATTGCTTTCTATATCCAGCACTAGAATGCCAAGTGGATGGTTGCAAAAGAAGGAACTATAAATTGCTTTGGAAAGTGCCATAATATTAAGCTAACCATGGGGGAATATGTATTGAATAGTCCAATGCTTTCCATTCCAATGGGTGGTGCTAATGTTGTACTAAGAGTCTGATGGTTACAATCTTTGGGGGCGATAGCTTTTAATTTTCAAGAAATTTTCTTGAAATTTTATTGGGAAGGAAAAAAAGGTTTAATTAAGGGGTATTGTAGGGAAACCGGGGAATATAATCAGCTCTAATGGCATGACAAAGCTTCTGAAGAAATAATAATGAGGCATAATTGCACAATTATGCTCAGTACTCAGTAGAGGTTCAAACATCAAAATCATCTATTTCTCTAGATCTCCAAAAAGTCTTGGAAAATAAATCCAATATGTTTGAGACTCCCAAGGGCCAACCACCTATTCATGATCATGATCATGCTATTCACTTGATTCTAGTAAGTTTTCCTCCAAACATTAGGCCTCACATATATCCCTATGCCTCAAAGAGTGAAATTCAATGTATGGTTGCATAAATGTTACAGGTCGATATAATTCAACCTAGTCAAAGTTCTTTCTCTTCTCTAGTAGTTTTGGTGCATAATAAGGATGGATCATGGTGTATGTGTCCGGATTATATGGAGCTCAACAAACTTACTATTAAAGATAAATTTTCTATTCTTGTCATTGATGAATTGTTGGATGAATTACATGGAGAAATTTACTTCACCAAGTTGGATCTTCATTCAGGATATCATCAAATTAGAATGAAGACTGAAGACATTAAGAAAACAACATTCTGAAGTCATGAAGGTCATTATGAATTTTTTGTCATGCCTTTTGGCCTTACTAATGCATCTTATACATTTCAAGGTTTGATGAATTCCATTTTCAAACCCTTAGAAAAATTGTGTTAGTATTTTTTGATGATATACTAATCTATAACAAGTGTTGGAAGGATCGTGTCGAACCTGTTGATAGGGTGCTCAAACTATTGGAGGAGAAACAATTATATGAAAAAACCTCCAAATATTTCTTTGGAGTATGGGAGGTGGAATATTTGGGTCATATTGTATCTCATGAGGGTGTTAAGGTAGACCCTAACAAAATTAAAGCCATTAAGGAATGGAAATCCCCATAACCCTAAAGCTTCTTTGAGGATTTCTCGGGTTGACAGGGTATCATCACAAGTTTGTTAAGAATTATGGGAGAATAGAAACACCTCTAACAAAATTACTGAAGAAAGATGCATTTTCTTGGACTCCAGAAGAGACTAAGGTCTTTGAACATCTTAAAGAGGCAATGTGCCAAACACCAGCCTTAGCTACACTAGACTTCACAAAAACCTTTATTGTGGAACGTGATGCCTTAGAAAATGTAATTGGTGTTCTTTTAGTGCAAGAAGGAAGACCCATTGCTTTTGAAAGTCGTCAAATCATGGCAAAATATTTACAAAAACGTATTTATGAGAAGGAAATGTTATCAATGCTACACACACTAAAGCAATGATGACCTTACCTAATGGGAAGACACTTGAAGGTAAAAACATACCATGATAGTCTTAAATACTTTTTGGAACAAAAATTATCTTTAGAAGAGCAGCAAAAATGGGTAACAAAGATGTTTGGTTATGACTTTGAACTAATTTACAAGAAATGGAGGCAAAATCTTGTTGTAGATGCACTCTCAAGAAAGGATGTGGATGTGGAAGCATTGCTTTGTGCCATTTCTATTATCCAACTTGATTAGATAACTAAAGCAAGGGATGAATGGAAGAATGATGAAGAGGTTTGGAAACTCATTTAAAAGTTATAGCAAGATCACAATACATCTCATACACTTATTTGGAAAAATGATTCATTATGGTACATTTATCTTTGAAAGAATTCCCAATTCAAATAAAAGATTCTTTTGTAATTGCACACCTCCCCCTTAGGAGGGCACTCAAGATTTATAAAAACTTACCACAAGGTCAAGAAGGAATTTTTTTGGGATGGCCTTAAATATAATATTCAAAATTTTGTGGCAGAATGTTTGGTTTTCCAACAAAATAAAGTTGAGACAATTAAGACCCCAGGTATGTTGCAAACTTTAGCCATTCCAAGTCAATGTTGGGAGGAGGTCTCAATGGATTTTATCACAAATTTAACCAAGTCTAAAGGAAATAGTGTCACTAGGGTGGCATTTGTAGATCTACCAAGTATGCACACTTTTGTGTATTATCTCATCCTTTTAAAGCCAGTACAATTTCTATTGCATTTATGGAAACAATTCAAAAGCTACATGGAAACCTAAAGACTTTTGTAAGTGACAAAGATCTCATTTTCATTGGAAATTTTCATACAAAATTATTTTCTTCTCTTGATACTCAATTAGCTCATAGCTCATATTATCATCCTCAATCTAACGAGCAAACTGAGATAGTGAACAAATTTTTGGAAAGATATCTTTGTTGCTTTGTATCTGATTAAAAAACACGATGCGTCAAGTGGTTATCTCTGGGTGAATGGTGGTATAACACTTCCATCCATACTGAAACAAAAATGACCCCATTTATGGAACTTTATGGATATCATCCACAATCCATCACATCATATTTAAGAGAAAATTATAAGATTAAAGCAGTGGAAGATCACATCGAGCATCAACAACAAGTTCTCCAACTCTTAAAGGATAACCTCACTTTGGTGTAGGATCGAATGAAACAACATGCATATCAACATTGCAGTGAAAGAAATTTTGATGTAGGTGACTGGGTATTTTTACAACTACGACCATACAAACAAATGTCCCTCAAGCAAGCTAAGAAGGATAATGCATTATTACCCAAGTACTATCATCCTTCCAAGGTGTTGCAAAAGATTGGTACTATGGCATACAAATTGGAGCTGTCTGTATCTTTCCGAGTACACCCAGTTTTCCATGTTTCATGTTTAAAGAAGGTTATCAGTGACAAGCTCCTAGTTAAAATAATATTCCCAGAACTCGACAAAGAAGGAAAAATCATATTTGAGCCTAAAGTAGTCACAGAAACAAGAACCCGATAGCTAGGGAATCAATTAATTTCAAAGTATCTCATTAACTGGAAGAACTTACCCACTAAAGATTCCACATGGGAGGATGAGAATTTTATACAGAAGCATCCAGAACTACTCAAGCATTGAGAACAATGCTTTTTTGAAGGATAGGGGCATGTTAGGTCCCTATAATACTAGTGTAGACCCCTTATTGTTATTGTTAGTGTATCCCCCTATTGTTATTGTTGTGCCCATGTAGCCCCCATATTTTTATTGTTGTGCCCCATAGAAGCCCACTGTTGTTATTGTTGTGCCCTTACATTTCTATTATTATGTAGGCTTTGATTATATTGTGACCCCTTAGACTCCTATATATACCAAGGAGGTATTATAATTTCTATCATCCAAGAATTGTTCATTTATGTGATGTAACAAAGGTTTCCCCCTCAAAGAGGTTATTTCTCAAGTTGTTGATCTATCTTTTCTTCTATTTTGTGAACTGGTTGCATAACATACTAGGTGCTTGTTGTAGGTTGTGAAAGCACATATTGATTTCCAATTTGTTGTTAAACCACCTAAATACCAGGTGCTTGTATTTGGTTGTGAAACCACTTAATTCTTGTCAAGTTGTTGTTAAACCACCGAACCCTTGGGTGCTTGTTATTGGCTATGAAACCACATAATGCTTTCCATTTTGCTGTAAAACCACCTAACTACTGGGTATTTTCTGTTGGTTGTGAAACCACTTAATGTTTTCCAATTTGTTGTTAAACAACCTAACTACTAGGTGCTTATTGTTGGTTGTGAGACCACTTAGTGCTTTCCAATTTCTTGTTAAACCATCTACATAATGGATTCAATCCTAAGAAAATAAGCAACACACCCCTCAGGAATCTGGGTGAAGCCCTGTGTTTTGAAACTCAGGGATAAAGTGGGTCACTTTGGTACTTGTTGTACAACCGTTGAACCACTTGGATATTGGACTCCATCTCCTAAGTGTTTGACCAAACCATTTGGTTTGAAATTACCCTTGTAAAAGTATTTCCTTAGACTCTATATCTAGCTCAGGGGTGGTCAGCTATAAGAAAGATTGTAGTGTAGCTGGCCTATGGTTGGGTGGAGAGTGGAAATCCCTCCTTCTACTGTCAACCATCTTAAAATACTCAGATAAGTATAATGATTTCTGCATATGTGAATTATGAATGATGGCACTATTTGTTATGTTAATGGTTGATTGTTGAATTTGTATGACACATGAATTAATGCCTAAAATTATTATACATTCATGGTTGACGACTTCTATATATAGTTGTAATTGATTTTCCAGATCCATCCCATTCAAGTTGATTTTTAATCGACGTTTCAAACCTATGACTGAGGTTCATCATCAGGAAATGAAAGTATGTGGAAAACTGATTTGACCATGGTATGATAAATAGGAATGTATTTTAGGGTTAAATGAGAAAAATTGGCCGACATTGAAATTGATTGAGAAAGGTTTTATTAAGAATATTATGAAAATGAGTGATATGTTAAAATTTATAAAATGTGAATAATAGAACAAAATGTATGTGCATTATATATATATATATATATATATTTATATTTAACAAGATCGGTTATTGATATTTCTATTCCAAAAAAAAGAACAAGAAGGAGCTAGCTCCCATTACAAAAAAGCCTTCTGGAGGTAGGCATTCAACAAGAGAAAGGAAAGGGAGCACAGTCCCTGGATTCCATGCCTCACCTCCATTGTTTCTTGGATTTCCTAATACATTTTTCTTATATATCTGAACAAACTGATTTAACATATATTTACATTTACAGTGCATATATAACTTTTGGAAACTATGACATAGAACTGAAGGAAGGCTTGTTCTTGAATCTTCTAATACTGATTAATTGAAGGATCCTGCTAAGAGTGAATCCTGCTACTTTGATAATTGGAGTTTTCTCCTGTCTGATTGAAGATTAATCCCTTGAGGTAATTGACATATTCCTCCATGTGCTTGCATTTATCTTTGAGAGCAGCCATTTCTGTGTTCTGATCATTCAATTACTTCTTGAGAAAAGAGTTCTCAAACTTAGATTGGATCCTGTAATCCTTGATTGTCTCTCTGAGCTAGTCAATCATAAATTTATTAGCCCTACATACAACACATTTGTCATTTTGCGATGCTATGTCCAATGGGTTCATTTCCATGACTGATCTGGGAGCTGTGCAAACACTCCAGAGAAGGAGTAAGAAACAAGCAACAATAAGGAGTAAAATGACAGTGAACATCAAGGAGAAAGTTTTCAAGTAACATCATATAAGATGACCACTAGAAGAGAGACATTGTGAAAGACGAAAGATTTCAAAGGGTCTGTGGGGATGGAAGGAAGGCACAAAGAACAAAAAAATGCACAGTAGGCCTTTGACTATTAATGAGAAGTCCAAACTGATCTTGTAAACACCCAAACAGAGCTGACTCAGAAGAAAATTCCCACGGTATAGTAGTAAGAACCTGGATCTAAGTAGAAGGTAGCTCGAAAGGCCGAAGAATAGAGAGAATAGAGGACTTAAAACAACCAGAAGAAGCAGAGACCATATAACATGGTGAGGAGAGAACACTGTGCTGCCAGAGAGGAGAATACTGCATCCAGTGGTGAGGATAAGTGATGAGAGAGGTTGATTAAATAGAGGAGCGACTGAGAGGATCAAGAGGGTGACCTTTGAGGGTTCACGAGAGTCATGAGCATCCACATGTTGCTTGGGAAGCAAAATATGATAGAGATGGATGTCGATGAAGATTTTCCTGAGATTTGAATTTAGAGAATATTGCATAGATGAGATTTTTGTCAACCACCACTCCCAAGGCTGACGAGACATTGGTTGCATTTGACTGCAGGGGCACTTATGGAATTGATATTTGTGCAATCTCATTCGATATTCGTGACCCTCCAAGAGAACGAGATACTGTAAGATTGGCATGATTGTCTGCTATTCCATTGTTTTCTCTCAGTATATGTTTAAATGAGACCTTTCCCATATTCACCAAATTTTTCCTTATCCTTTTAATGATTTGACTCAGAGCCTTGTTCGTAGGAGTACTTCTCTCAACCATTGCTTGGATAATGATGGCTGAGTCACCTAGGATTACTAGGTTTGAATGTTTCTTTGTCTTAATATCATTGTTCCTAATATCAATCCATAAGCTTCTACTCTATTATTTGACATTTCCCCTAGACCCCATTCATATGTAGTTGGATTGATTCCACCTGGGTCAAATAGGAAGCCTCCAGCTCTGGGTTTTCCTTGGATGCACCATCAAATAGAAGGCATGGTCTATTTAGATTTTTCATCCACAGGATGAATTCCTCACTTTTTAATCTGATCTTCCAATTCTGTTTGTTATGAATTGGTTTGATGATGGATGGTCTTTTGTGCCTGCTCAGAGCAAAATCAATCCAATCTCGCTCCTCTTGTTGGATTTGGTTGGTATCAATAGATTTTACTCCTTTTGATGATAAGAATTCTATTGTCAGAATCCATGTCCTTGACAATACATTGTTGATACTTGGAGGTTGACCTTTGAAAATTCGTTGATTTCTAGCCAACCATAGTTGCCAACATAAGAAGGAGGGAAGGCTATTCCAATACCTTTTTATTGTTTCCTTTTTTTATTATAAAAGAGTATGGATAATTCTTGTTCCATGAAGAGAAAAATTCATTGAAAGGCTGTGATAGCTGCATGTTGACCTCTAAGGGACTTGCTAGAAGGTGCGAGCATTCTTGTGCAAAGGTGCAATATAGAAAAAGATGTTGAATGCTTTCCTCACTTGAGAGACACATTGGGCATCTAGATGGGCCTGCAAATCCTTTTTTTTAAGATTGTCAGCTGTTAAAATTTTACCTTTAAGGAGGGTCCAGATGAATATTTTGACTTTTGGCAGACTTTCAGTTTTCCACACATTCCTCCAATAATCCCATTCTTATATTACTTGCTGAGATTGTATGGTAATGTAACCAGACTTTACTGTGTAATCTCCACCATTCAGATCCCATCTGAAAGAATCTTTGATATCATGGATTATAGGAGTAGCTCCCTTGAGTAGAGTTAATAAGGAATTCCATTGAGTTTTAAGGTTTTGGGGAAGATTATTGATCCTCCAGTCTACCCAATCCTCATCAAGCCATTGAGAGATATATTTTAATGTGCTGATTCCATTTACTTTCATCCACCCTCTTAAATTTTGAAGGTTTGCTTGGTTGGCTAGGGGAGGGTTTCCCATAATGCTATCATTCCAAATTTTGATGCTCTTGCCATTCCTAGGGATCTTAGAGGAGTTTTCCTTGATGAGGGGAAGATTTTTTTTGATTAGGCTCCATACTTGAGAGCATGGCCTTATTGGGAAGCCTTCTTCTAGAAGGAGAGTTCTATCATGATTCATATATTTGGCTTCCAACACTTTCTTCCACCAACTTTCCTCTCCTGTGATGAACCTCCAAGTTATTTTAGCTCCAAGTGCCAAGTTCAGGAGGCCTGGGAGTCTTATTGCCAATCCTCCTTTCTCATAAGGTTGTGTTACTTGGTCCCATTTGACTAGACTGAACTTTTTTGAGTCAACTTTTCCTCCTTGCCAGAGGAATCCCCTTATTACTAACTCTATTTGCTTATGGATACTTGCTGGTGCTAAGATAGCTGCAAACTGATATATTGGTAGAGTTGTAAGCATGGAATTGATTAGTATCACTCTTCCTGCTAAGTTGAGCCAGTTCATGCCCCAATTTTGAACATTTTTTTTCATTTTCTCTATATATTTATTCCAAAGTTCTACCTTCAAGTTTTCTTTAGATATTGGAAGGCCGAGGTAGTGGAAATGACTCCATCTTTCTTGAAAGGGGATGTCCAGTATTTGAGATATTTTTTGTAGAGAGCGAGATGAGGAATTCCACCCATAAATTCTGCATTTTTTGTTATTTAGAAGACCTCCTGAGGCTTCCAAAAAGTTATTGAGCACTTTTTTTATCCTTCTAGCTACAATGCAGGAGGCACCTCCCATCACTAGAGTGTCATCTACAAATAATGAATGGTTGATGCTTTTTACTTTTGGGGAGATTGTGAGACCAGTTAATAAGTGATCTCGCCTGCATTTCTCAAGATTTCTACTCAAAGAATCAGCCATGATAATATATAGAAAGGGTGAGAGAGGACAACCTTCTCTAAGACCCCTTGAGCTTTGGAAAAACTCACTTGGTCTTCCATTGATCAGAGGAGCGATCCATGGACCTACTGTACAAGCTTTGATTATGTCAATTATCCCTGTAGAGAATCCAAATTTCTTAAGAACATCAAAGAGGAAGGTGAGGTTAACCCTGTCAAATGCATTTTCCATATCTAGCTTTAATATCATGCCTTGTTCCTTCTTCAGTAAGCTAGTGTGCAATGCTTCTTGTACTATCATAATGTTATCAAGAATTTGCTTGTTGGGAACAAATCCTCCTTGATTTTCTGAGATTATATCTGGGAGGATAGATTTTATTCTGTTTGCTATTATCTTTGTGATGATTTTATAGGAAGAATTGCACAAAGAGATAGGCCTGAATCTGCTGAATGTTGATGCCCTTGCCTCTTTTGGTACCAGTGCTAGATAGGAAGAATTTGTAAATCCTCCTACCTTATTCTTCCTAAATGCATTTCTTATCATTATGATAAGATATTTTTTAATTATATTCCAGTTATTTCGATAGAAATCGATGATAAATCCATCTGGGCCTGGAGCCTTGTTCGGATGGATATCCCACACAACTGAATAAATCTCCTTTTCTTCAACTTCTTTGGTGAGTTCTCTGTTTGTTTCTTCACTGATTTTTTTGGGAATGTGTTGTATAAAAGCTTCATAATTGGGATTTGTTGTTGTAGCTGATAAAATATTTTTAAAATAGCTGTGTGCTTCCTTCTTTATCTCCTCTTGACCTCTAATTTCTTTGCCTTCATTGTATTTTATGCTATCGATTTGATTTTTTATTCTCCTCATCCTTGTAGTATTATGAAAGAATGTTGTGTTTTTGTCACCAACCTTCAGCTAGAGACTACGTGATTTTAGTCTCCACTCCTCTTCTTCAGCTCTATTTTCTCTATACATTTCCCAATATATTTGTTTTTCCTGAAGTTGGATTTCCTTAGTTTCTTCTTTTTATTCTTTTACCTCTTATACTATCTCCATTTTTTTATTATCTATGCCTTCCTTTTTTGAGTTTCTTTTTTATTGTTCTTTGCCCAGTTTTTCAATTCCTTTCTAAGAGCTTTTAGTTTGGACTCCCATACATAGCTTGGTGAACCTATTATCTGATTTGTCCACACATCAACTATTATCTTTTTTTGCATCCTCTCTATCGTTCCATATTGGGCTATATCGAAAGGGTGTTGGGCCTAGGTTCCCCATGTTCCCAAGAGTGATCACCACAGGCTTGTGGTCTGAGGTTGTGTTGTGTATAATCCTTGATTTAATATCACTGAAGTTGGTGACTATTTTGTCCTGAACTAAGATTCTATCCAGCCTTTCCTTGATGTTATTTTTCCCCAGCCTTTTGTTACTCCATGTGTACTTTCCATTGTTTGGAGGCAAGTCCATAAGATTAAAGGAGTCCATAATGGTTTCTATAGTTTCCCTTGAAGGATCTGCATGAAAAATCCCTCCAAACTTCTCCTCTACATTCAGAACTAAATTGAAGTCTCCTCCAATTATTATGCTAATGTTTTGTACATGCAAGAGATTTTAAAGTATTCCAACATACTTCCTTGTCTTTGCAATGATTTGGAGCGTAGACATTTATGATGCAATAATGATATTTTGATATTTTGTTTTTTTATCTCTGTTTTAATCCAATGCTACTCTTTCAGTTGGTGAACCATCTCCCATATCCCTGCTTTCCATAGAGTGCATATTCCTCTAGATGCACCTGTAGTTGAAAGTGTCATGCTTTCGCAACTTCTTATTTTTTGAATCATTTTCACTTATTTTTGTCTCCTGGACCATGAGAATATCAAGTTTTTCCATTGCAATTAAATCTTTTATTTCATTGTGTTTTATAGCACTTCCCATTCCTCTACAATTCCAAGAGACTATATTCATTATCAATTTTGATTGTAAGTAGAGGGACCTTTGCCTCTTGAAGGATGGGTAGTTTTTTCTTTGTTCTTTCTGTTGGAATATAATCCTAACATCTACATTTATTTTTTAGCCTAAGTATCCTTGACTTAGCCACATGCACTAAAAATCATGTTCACACTTGGTTTTTGGTAAACTAGCTCGGTGGACCAACTTTCCCTTGTTTTTTGCCTTTAAAGGCTTAATATTATGGAAATATTGGTCCAACCACTTTCCTAAACCATTTATACATCTAAGTGCATGTTCACACCTAACCACACCTCATCCACTTGAGTTATTTGAGGATTGGCGCCCCACATGAAGATTCCCCCTTAAATCAAGGGATTTGGTCCCTTGGACCATTTTAGCATGTTTTAAAGTTGCCTTCCTTGGGAAATGTGCCCCTCCTCATGCTTTCCTCATGGCTGATAGTTGGCATAGGTTTTCTTGAGTCATTTTTGCTATTTTAGGCCTCCCTTTAGCTTTTCTTAGCCTTTTATAGTTTTTTAGTAGTTTTTTTCCTAGTTTTCTAGATTCAACGATTTCTATATAACCACCTCCTTTGGGATTAGAGGTTTGTTGCTCATGTATTTGTTCATTAATTTAGTACATTGATTTTATGGAGCAAATTCTTTCTCTCCTCTCTTGAATATCAACAAATTACTTGTGTTTAATTTAACTAGAATTCTAGATCTATTGGAGTTTGTGAAGGAATTCTACATTTTGCTAAAAAAGTATCCATAGGCTAACGAGTACCCATAGCCATTTCCCTGGCAGCGACTTCAACTCTAATTTCTCTGTTAGATTTTCTTCTTGACCTTTTACGATGGTCAAGGGAGGAGAGAGAGTCTTTGGACCGGTTCCTAGTGATGATTCGATCAATGGAGGGAGGGGGTGGGGGGAGAGGGCTGAGGGATAGAAGGGGAGAGGAAGGGTTGGGGAAAGAGGGAAAAGGAATAATAGGGGGGGAGTGAGGAGGAGAAGAGGGGAGATCAATATCCTCAAGAGGACTGAAGGGGTTTGAAACCAAGAGAGTAGAGGAGGCAGGAGGGGGGATAGACACAGTCCTAGGGGAAGAGGGGGAAGAATGGGGAGCTGAGAGAGAAGGAGATGAGGTAGGGGGGAGAATAGAGGGATTTTGAAAGGGAATAAGAGAGGGGATTTGGGTGAGAGAAGAGGTTTGAGTAGAAGTTTTTTTTGTTGTCTTTTTCTTCTTTACTTTTTCCCATTTTGGGTCTTGAGTTTCTGTTTCTTTATTTTCTTTTTTTTTTAGAGCATATATTAGCAAAATGACCGTATTCGTGGCTCTTTTCCTAGGTAAAATTCCACACATATTCTTGTGCATGAATGCATATTCTCCTTTGGCTCGCTTATGTCAATATATTTTCCCACTACATTTCGTCTCCGCAACAATGGAGAGGAAGGTGAGTAAGTCTCACCCATACTTAAACTGCATTTGGCACATCCATCTCAGGGTCAAAGTCCAGATTCCACTTGTTTAGATAAAGGGCCCTAGTGTTCATGAAATATGGGTCATTTCTGAAGATAAGATCTCTGTCTTATTTTATATCAAATAAAAATGTGTAGTATCCTCTACCACAAAACCTTATTAAGATTTTCCCACTCATGGAGGAGGCCCAATTTCGTTCTACCCACTTCAGAATAGAGCGGGGAGATGACCAAAGGCCTGTGAACTGAACAACTAGGCCGCGTTCAGAGAGAAAAAGAGCAACCCAATGTGGAAGGGATGGGGGTAAGATTATTTCAGGAATGTCATCTATTTTCTTCACAAACTTAGAGATTGAAGGTCTGGGGCGAGAAGGACCAATGGAGGAGAGCAATGAAGAAAAAGATGTTGCGTTTTCATCTTCCTGAGCTGAAGGTATTGAAGAGACTGTAGGAACAGAGTCACCATCCGGAGGAGGCTTCGGAGGGACCATCTAGAGCTCAGGAGTAGGGCAGAGCCCACCGGGAGCCGGAGGCCCCGATTGCCAGGGGAGGAGGGCACGCACAGACTTCATATCACAGCAGTGTGGGAACTAAAATCTAACATACTAAATTGGGAAGTCCATTTTTTATATTAAATTTACTAATTGAAGAAATTATTAATATTCATGAATAGACCATGTGTATAATATTATAAATAAAATATTTATGAGGGAATGGTAATAATTTTGAGAGAAATGAAGAGTGTGAAATTCATAAAATGATGAGATATATACAAAATTAATAGATATGTTTAATATTTTATTAAAAATTAACAATTAGATTTTTTTTCTCATGAATGGTTAATGAATTTGAAAAATAATAAGATTAATTAATATATTAAACTATAAATAAGAGGGATTGGAGTTAAAAAGAGCAGGTAGAAATAATTAAAAATAATGATAAAAAGAAAGAAATTAGGGTGTTAAAAAGTTTTGGATTTAGAAGTCAAAGTAGGGATCCAATTTTTTCTTATGCTCCATCCCTCATCCCTGTTTAGGTTTTTAGGATGTTTATTGATTTCGATGGCTTCTCTAAATTTTCTATGGAAATAGTGGTCAATTTTGGCAAGGATGCAGGTTTCTTCAATACATATGTGATGTTTAGTGTGATTGGAATGTTCAACAAGAGCATAGTTTTTTAATCTATTATGTTTTATGTCCGCAACATGTTCAAGGATGCAAGTTTTGATTGATCGACCAGTCTCCCCAACATATGGAATTCCACAAGAACAAGGAATTAGGTAAACTCCTTTTCAACATTTGGGGTCAATGGGATCTTTGATAGAATTGAGGCGACTGCGGATCGTATTTATAGGTTTGAAGGTGGTCATGATTCTATGTTTTCTTAGAACATGAGTGATTTTATCAGTGGTCCCAAGAATATATGGAAGATTTACTTTTCCATTGAAGTCATCCAAATTATTATTTTTATTTTTAGGACAAGTATTTTTGCTAGCTTTATTCAGGGCTTTGATGATTTGATGTCTTTTATACCCATTTTTAAAAAATACATTCATTAGGTGGGATTTTTCTTTATCTAGGTGATTTTTATCAGAGATTCTAATAGCTCTTTCTTTCAGGGAAAACTAGTGTCAATTCAAACTGCTAGTCCCACTAAAATGGGTAGCTATCTTAGAAACAAACAAAGAAAGCCTTTCGAGAATTACTTTAAGTGTGATAGATTAGAGGGAAGAAAAGAGGACCAACCTGGATCTCTCGCTTGGATCCTTGCTTGATTTCTCTCTCCCTTGATAGAATTTGCCACTCCTCTTCTATTTGTCTTGCTTCAAAGAGTACCTATAGAGTCAAAGTAACAGAAAACCATCAAAGCATCTCCATCTAAAACATCATAAATAATGAAGAATCAGAAACACATTGACCATACAATTGCATTCATAAACAATAAGATTCATAAACACATGATTATATGGAGGAAAACTCAAAGAACTTTATTAATAGTGAAAGAGAGGATTACAACCCAACTATCTGATCCAGCATCATCCTCCCAGTGTAGAAGCCCTCTTCACCTCATGAATAAGCAAATCACCCAACAATGCAATGTCTCTTCTCACAGATAAACCAACAACACTTCCTTACAAAATACAAAATTCCAGCCTCTAGATCTCTCAGATGAGGGATCCATTTATAGATGTCTTGCAAGGGTGTGAGTCAGCTCTGGGTTTTTGATTAGTGTCATTCCACTGATAGTTCTTGGTTCCACTTGGAGATTTCTTTGATCTCTTACTCATCACTGGGCGAATTCAGAGAGGCAAGTGTCACAGGAGAAGTTTCTGGAAGATTCCATGATCATCCACTTAGCAAACTGTCTCTGCCATTTGTCTATTCTCGTTCATTGCACCCTACAGAAGGCCATTTCAGTATGCATTACACCTGGCTAGCGTGGCAGCCAATATGCATCGCACCTTGACCACGGAGCAGTCAGTGTGGTCCAGTTTTGGCCAGTTTTGAGTAGTTTTTTAGGTGGAACTTCTGGGTAATCAATTGACTATGATCCTTTAGGGTATGAAACAAAAATTTTAGGGACTAAAGAGTCCTTAGTTTATGGACATATGAGTTTGGGGTTGTAGTGCCCAAATATGTCTATAACACTCTTGTTTCAAGAGTGTTTAGAATCCCTAATTTCTAGTTAGGATGGTGGTGAGAAGTAGCATGGAGATATTGCTCTGTATGGGTCTTTTTTTGGTAGACTTGGTGAGATATGGAGCCATCGGAATTTCGGGTGATAAGGATGTCAAGGAAAGGAATGTTGTCATTTACTTCTACTTCCATGGTGAATTTGATGGATGAGAAAAGACTATTAAGATGTTGTTTATCGACCATGTGGCAAGATGATGAAAGTGCCATCCACAAATATTTTCCATAATTTGGGTTTTAAGGGAGCACTTTAAAGGGATTTGGTTTCAAAATATTCCATGAATAGGTTATCTTTGAAGGATTGTTCGAAGGATTTAGCCATTGTCTTAGAAACTTGGTATTTTGGCATAAGCATTGACTCTTTGGGAAATTTTGGAAAAGTTCCCTCAAAGTTTCCTTCTCTACAAGTCTTAGCAGTAATCCAGAACTATCTATGCTTGGATGGTCCTCTTACTAGAATTTGTATATAGGTTAGATACTATTTCATCTCCCAAGCATTGTTGTATCCAGCTAATTGAGGGGTGGGGGGATTTTCAATCCCATGCATTGATGCATCTGGATGAACATGTCATGTACACATTGAAGATGGATTGGTTGTAGTTTGAAACAAATTTTGAGGTTAAGCACAAATTATATCCAAATATCCAGTGTGGGCCTAGAGTTGGTGGTTCATTTGTGCAAGGGATAAATTTTCTTACGAGGACAAGATTTCATCCAAAATCTATGGGAAATCTGTATTTGCACGAGGATACATTCATTTGAGAGGTCCAAGATAAGGCTAAGACTAGATTTTGTGATTTGTGAGTAGCATTCGTGGAATCCAAAATCTAGATGTGGCAATAAATGCACACCCTTGTGGAGTCTCGGATATCTATTAAGTTGGATTTCCCTTATGCAACCAAATAAATCTAGGAATTCGAGAGTCCAAGGTATGACAATGATGGACAATATTGAGAACACTCAAATTTCTCCAGATACAAATATAACATAAGTTTGCTAAAAAATTTAATGGAGGAGGCAATGGTGGACCCTGTGCCCTATGTTGGCATGTAAGTGCCAAGTAAGGACCACGTGGGGGCAACATAGGAATCCAATGAGGATGTGGACCCTGCATTATGCCAATATAGCGATGCCATGTAGGCACGGTAGGAGCCATGTGTTAGAACATTGTTGATATGGTGCAATATAATTTGTCAAACTTCAAGAGGAAATAACTTTCAACCTGGGAGTTAAATCGAGCTAAATTTTATATCAAAAAAAATATCACGATGAGTTGAACATGATGGAAACATCAATTTTGATATTTGAAGAAGTTGGATAAATAATACTTCTGTAACCCCATCTTCATGGTAGACCTTGGAGGCTGGATTGGAGCCACGAGTAACACCTCTTGTTGGCCGAGATAATGCAGGGGGGTGGGAGGGAGTGTTATATATTCCTTTCTTTGCAACAATTTTCTTCACTCCTAAGTGATGCCTAGGGAACAACCTCTCTCGAAGAGAGGTTGGTGGCAGGGCATCAACAAAAATATTCCAAGAACACGATCCCTTGGTAGTGCAGGAGGAATTATATGACATGGAGCAAAAATTGGTTGATGAGTGGCAAGAGATGTTAGAATCTAAAGTATTGACAGAGGGTTGGAAATTGGGTGACATATTTAGGCACCAGAGCAAGAAGAAATTCATGCTTACAAACAATTGATATATACTAACACATCAAGAATTTTCTCAGGAAGGTCTTATTCGATCAAAGTGAAACCATAGATGGTCTCCTCTTCAGGACGAAGAAGCTCTATTTGTTGTATTAGATTATGGATGGGCGACTACAATGAATAGAAGAGGATCCGAACCCAAACAGAACACACCCTCCTCCTACCTATCCAGAGCCTCCCACTCCTACGAGCTAGTGCACATAATATCCGCATGGTGACATGCCATTAATAGTAAGCTCAAATTTTTTTATCTAGTTTTTAATTTTTATTACATGTTAAATATTTTGTCTTGGATAATATGGCTCTCTTAGCCTCATTTTGGTGCATTTTACTAAGGGAGCATGGTCATACCTAACTCTACTATGGCTCTTTTTGATACATATACATATTAGCTAGTGCACATGATATCCACATGGTGACATGCCATTAATAGTAAGCTCAAAATTTTTATCTAGTTTTTAATTTTTATTGCATGTTAAATATTTTATCTTAGACAATATGGCTCTCTTAGCCTCATTTTGGTGCATTGTACTAAGGGAGCATGGTCATACCCAACTCTACTATGGCTCTTTTTGATACATTTTGATACATATTTGGCTATGTAGTGTCCTATTTTTCTAGTATAGTTTTGTCACTCCTATCAAGGGTTATATATATATATATATATATATATATATATATATAGATATATATATATATATAGATATGATAGGTTGATCACTTGATTGAGGAATAATGTTTTACATACATAGTTATTTTCCTTTTATTTTTATGTATGACATATTGATCACTGGATTGGGGAACAATGTTTTATATAGTTATATTTCCTCTTATATGTGGCATCATTGATTATCTGTATTTGATTGTTTTGGTTAAGTAAAATGTTATACATATGTTTTTTTGTTGTATATGATTTATGAAGCAGGTGTATGACATGGATGGTGATCCAAGATTCAGACACATATACCCATTGATTCTCATGGTTATGTATAATATATGGTTAATTATGATTTATGGATGACACATGATTTTTGTGATTATATATGTCTAATATTGTACTAAGCAAGATGTGGTAGGATACCTGTTCATTTTCCAACAAGGATGTTCAATTATGAATGACTGTGGAAGTCATTTCTTCAAAACCAAAATGACTATGGAAGCCATGCACCATTCTCGGTAAAATGTGATTAAGTTAATTTCATTATGAAATTCATTTGATTCCTTTGATCTATGAGATTGTAATGTGTGCAGGTCTTTGAACAAGGCCTTACCAGCGAACCGTTAGATGGGTAAAAGCTTACAATCAGTACTGTTATGCTCCTATACCAATAGGTGTCATATTTCATGATTGACTTGATTAGATATGCAATATGTTCATACCTTTTCTTGTTGCAAAGGT
Source organism: Pinus tabuliformis (assembly GCA_031772625.1). Taxonomy (NCBI): domain Eukaryota; kingdom Viridiplantae; phylum Streptophyta; class Pinopsida; order Pinales; family Pinaceae; genus Pinus; species Pinus tabuliformis. Next base: position 366,402,750 of record CM062809.1, read on the forward strand.
TTTCCATATTTTCAAAAAAATCAAAAAATTTAAAAAATGTAAAGAGGGTATACCCTAAAAGAAAAATCAAAGGGTAAAAAAATAAATGGTCAAAAGAAAAAATGAAAAGAAATGAACCCCAAATAAAAAGACCACGAAAGTGTGCAAGTCCAAATGCCACTATTATTTAATTTTCTATAAATAAAGCATTATGTATAGCTTGTTGAACTTTTTACCTCAATTGATGAATGGCCAAATAGCTTAATCTTGGCTAGTTCATGTTTGAATTTCCTATTTTAGAGATAGAGAATACAAATCTGTCCAAACTGTTTAATCTTGGCAGATAAGTAGATAGGTAGAGAAGCAAAGGAGCTCAACTATTTAATTTGATCCCTTGGATGTAATAAGTGCAGATTTAGATAGGTTTACAATGTGAAGAAAGAAAATTGATGAGGGTTTGCCAATCCAAGTGCACCCACATAAAAAGAAGAAAAAATGTTAGTTACAGTAGTCTGGGTAGGTAGTTTTTGTGTTGCAGAATGAGACTTGTGATTGATTTTGTCTCTCAAGATCTTCATCTTACTGTTATCACAAGTACCATGGTAGATGTTTGGATGCAGCTCAAGCAAGGCATGACTAATTCCCCTTCATCCTTTCCCCAAATCTATTACTAATTTCCCCTAGAGATTTTAAGATCTGCTTAATATCACTAAGCCATCTTACTCCATTCCATATCAATTACCTAAGTGAAAACCCCATTTTTACTTAGGAAATTTGTACAGATATCACAAATAAACTCTTTTTGCCCCTTTAGCCTAAGTTTTTAAACATTGTGACTTGGCGCTTTCCGATTCATTTTTTCATATTAACTTTAACTTTATTATTTAAACCCCGCCCCATTACCCTTTCCCGTATTATATTTATAATAAAAATCCCCAATTATTAATATTTATCGTCCCTCGGTTATATAACCATATTCATTGTTTTAAAAGGGATTAATAGTTCATCAGGAGTTTATTAATAACCTCCGTGCGCATAACCCCGGGATTAATTAACCTTTGGTTAATTAATAACCTAACTTCAACCTCGATAACCAATAAAAATCACCCCGGTACTATTATAAACCATTGTTTAATACATTGCCCCCCGCTGTTTAAGCCTCCGCCACCTCCAACGAGCACCCACCATCCGATCGGCGCCCTCCCATAGGACGGCCGATATGTATTTCGCTAGCCCTCCATCTGCCAAACTTTACCGCCCGGGGAATTGGTGGTATTGCCGCCCGTACCAGGACACACGTCAACCACTCAGCTTGTTCGCTGCCCCCCCGTCCAAAACCACCCTAGCCCATAAGCGGTGCGGGGTAAACCACTTACCGCCCTCCCGCTGACCCCTCGCTGATGTCACCTACCATGTCACCATCCGTACTGCCACATCACCTGTCCCGTACCCCTTGACATCATGCTGATGTCATCCGCTCAATAAAAATACCCGCCAAATCGAATTTCGTTAAAAAACGACGAAATATCATTTTCACTGTGGTTCTCTTTGTTCAAAGCTCCCATGCAAAACAATGACTGGAGCCACTGTACTAGCTTTTCAATCACCACCCGGCCGAAGAGACCACAACAACGCGCTCTGCAATCCTTCATTCGACCTACAGTTACTCAATTTTCCTCCTTAATCTAGGTATTTATCCATTTTACCAGTAACCCTCTAAATTTCACTTCTTCGCTGAAAATTCTGCCTGTGAAAACCAAATTCAAGTAAAAACAGTTCATAGCTATTATAAAGGGACACCAAAACCACTGTTTAAAGTCCATCCTTTCCACAGAAAGCCCAACTTCTAGTTTGAATACACAAGAACCACACATGGAGTCCCCCGCAACTCTGAACGTCGCACCCATCAATGCTCCCCACAAAGACTTAGATTATCTGCCTCTTGCAGACAAAGATTTCCAAATAAAAGACTTATCTGGTGACAGGAATCATCTTCAGTCCTTCTGCCAAATTAGGGATAGTTATCTAAGCAACTCTGATATTTTTGGACTGTGGGAATCAAACCTTCCCATGTACTTCCTTCCCTCAGTTCATGTTTTCCCAGACATCATTCACCAATGTTGTGCCAACTATGACCCTGTCCATAGAGCAGTTATGTCTCCTTCCCAAAGTGTCTTTTTTTCCATCACTGCTGAATCCATCAATGAGATGATACATTTCCATTCCACTAAGCCCCTTTCTCGCCTTTCCATGGGATTTTTTCTTGAAAAAGCTTCTCAATTTCCCAACTTAGAGATAACCCGTATTGCTTAGATGTTCATGAAACCAAACTGCCAGCCCCAAGGCCCACCTCCCTATTTACATACCTGGTTCACTGAGACTGGAAAACTCATTCTTAACATGATATCCTTGATCTTGGGATTTAAGTCTAGTGAATATGTGGATGATATCACCCTGGTTCTATTATCTATCTTTACTCCAGGACAGTCCCCTGCTGTCAAGTATGACTATGCCACCTTTATTTCCAACAAAATCCATGACCAATTCCTGAATTTGGATAGAGAAGGAGTTTTCAAATACACTTATTTTATATACCAATAGGTGTCATATTTCATGATTGACTTGATTAGCTCTGCAATATGTTCATACCTTTTCTTGTTGCAAAGGTTTTCCATATTTTCAAAAAAATAAAAAAATTTAAAAAATGTAAAGAGGGTATACCCTAAAAGAAAAATCAAAGGGTAAAAAAATAAATGTTCAAAAGAAAAAATGAAAAGAAATGAACCCCAAATAAAAAGACCAGGAAAGTGTGCAAGTCCAAATGCCACTATTATTTCATTTTTTGTAAATAAAGCATTATGTACAGCTTGTTGAACTTTTTACCTCAATTGATGAATGGCCAAATAGCTTAATCTTGGCCAGTTCATGTTTGAATTTCCTGTTTTAGAGATAGAGAATAAAAATATATCCAAACTGTTTAATCTTGGCAGATAAGTAGATAGGTAGAGAAGCAAAGGAGCTCAACTATTTTTTCTGATCCATTGGATGTAATAAGTGCAGATTTAGATAGGCTTACAATGTAAAGAAAGAAAATTGATGAGGATTTTCCAGTCCAAGTGCACCCAAAGAAAAAGAAGAAAAAATGTTAGTTACAGTAAGCTGGGTAGGCAGTTTTTGTGTTGTAGAATGAGACTTGTGATTGATTTTGTTTCTCAAGATCTTCATCTTACTGTTATCACAAGTACCATGGCAGATGTTTGGATGAAGCTCAAGCAAGGCATGACTAACTCCCCTTCATCCTTTCCCCAAATCATTTACTAATTTCCCCCAGAGATATTAAGATTTGCTTAATATCACTAAGCCATATTACTCCATTCCATATCAATTACCTAAGTGAAAACCCCATTTACTTAGGAAATTTGTACAGATATCACAAATAAAATCTTTTTGCCCCTTTAGCCTAAGTTTTTAAACATTGTGACTTGGCGCTTTCCGATTCATTTTTTCATATTAACTTTACCTTTATTATTTAAACCCTGCCCCATTACCCTTTCCTGTATTATATTTATAATAAAAATGCCCAATTATTAATATTTCCCGTCCGCCGGTTATATAACCATATTCACTATTTTACAAGGGATTAATAGTTCATGAGGAGTTTATTAATAACCTCCGGGCGCATAACCCCGGGATTAATTAACCTTTGGTTAATTAATAACCTAACTTCAACCCCGATAACCAATAAAAATCACCCCGGTACTATTATAAACCATTGTTTAATACATTGCCCCTCGCTGTTTAAGCCTCTGCCACCTCCAACGAGCGCCCACCGTCCGATCGGCACCCTCCCATTGAACGGTCGATATGCATTCGCTAGCCCTCCATCCACCGAACTTTACCTCCCGGGGAATTGGTGGTCTTGCCACCCGTACCGAGACACGCGTCAACCACCCAGCTTGTTCGCTGCCCCCCCGTCCAAAACTGCCCTAGCCCATAAGTGGTGCGGGGTAAACCACTTACCGCCCTCCCGCTGACCCCTCACTGACGTCGCCTGCCATGTCACCATCCGTACTGCCACGTCACCTGTTCCGTACCCCCTGACGTCATCCGCTCAATAAATGCCAAAAAATATCCACCAAATCGAATTTCGTTAAAAAACGAAGAAATATCATTTTCGTTGTGGTTCTCTTTGTTCAAAGCTCCCATGCAAAATAACGACTGGAGCGACTGTACCAGCTTTTCAACCGTGACTTGGCCGAAGAGACCACAACAACGCGCTCTGCAATCCTTCATTCGACCTGCAGTTACTCAATTTGCCTCCTTAATGCAGGTATTTATCCATTTTACCGGTAACCCTATAAATTTCACTTCTTCGCTGAAAATTATGCTTGTGGAAACCAAATTCAAGTAAAAATAGTCCAAAGATGCTATAAAGGGACACCAAAACTGCTGTTTAAAGTCCATCCTTTCCACAGAAAGCCCAACTTCTAGTTTGAATACACAAGAACCAAACGTGGAGGCCCCCGCAGCTCTGAACAACGCACCCATCAATGCTCCCCACAAAGACTTAGATTATCTGCCTCTTGCAGACAAAGATTTCCAAATAAAAGACTTATCTGGTGACATGAATCATCTTCAGTCCTTTTGCCAAATTAGGGATAGTTATCTAAGCAACTCTGATATTTTTGGATTGTGGAAATCAAACCTTCCCATGTACTTCCTTCCATCAGTCCATGTTTTCCCAGACATCATTCACCAATGCTGTGCCAACTATGACCTTGTCCATAGAGCAGTTATGTCTCCTTCCCAAACTGTCCTTTTTTCCATAACTGCTGAATCCATCAATGAGATGATACATTTCCATTCCACTGAGCCCCTTGCTCGTCTTTCCATGGGATTTTTACTTGAAAAAGCTTCTCAATTTCCCAACTCAGAGATAACCTGTATTGCTCAGATGTTCATGAAACCAAACTGCCAGCCCCAAGGCCCACCTCCCTATTTGCATACCTGGTTCACTGAGACTGGAAAACTCATTCTTGACATGATATCCTTCATCTTGGGATTTAAGTCCAGTGAATATGTGGATGATATCACCCTGGTTCTATTATCTATCTTTACTCCAAGACAACCCCCTGCTATCAAGTATGACTATGCCACTTTTATTTCCAACAAAATCCATGACCAATTCCTGAATTTGGATAGAGAAGGAGTTTTCAAATACACTTATTTTATATACCATTTGTTGCTATATTATCAGCCAGACAACTTTCCATTTCCCATCAGGAAATTAGACTCAAAAGGAAATCGGAGGTCTGTGATCTTTTGGAGCTCAGTATTCCATAACTTTGACTCCCCTTATACCTATAGTGCATTCATTAACTTATTTGTGCACCCAGCCTCCACTCTGTTGATAGGAGCTCCTCCTCCTAGGATTACTAGTGACATGAAGAAGATTTTGCATCTTTCCAAATAGTACAGGATAGTGACTGGTACCTCTACCAGAATCACACAGAAATCAGAATGTATGGATGTGAACTTTGCCCTTTCAAGTTGCCTAGATATGTGCCCATGAGGTTATTTGCATTTAATATTTCAGGCAGATCATCTATGCAGATTTAACCCACTTTTGTAATGTAAAGAAGAAGGCTCGGTTGAGAATAAAAAACCCGTTGGGCCCTTATGTTATCCAGTCTAGGGATGCGTGGGAAGATGTTGAAAAGATCTTAGAATACCACCTTAGATTGAATAAGAGTTTTCAGTGGGTGCCCTATGACCCATGTAGTTTTATAAGTGACAGAAGGGTAAGAAACATGCTATCAGTGTATGTGCATCATAGGATCCCAGAAATTAAACAATATGCAAATCAGGAAGAATGGGTAGAAGGGAAATTAATAGAAGAGATTAGTGAGCAAGAAAAGATGGAAAAGGCTATGAAAAATCGTGAAAAAACCCTTGACCTGGACTCTTTTGGACATGTATCTTTCAAGCTGCCTCAACAATCAAGAGTTGGAACATCCTTTGCTTGAAATTTTGAGTAGCCTGCGTAGAAAACCAGCACATCAGTAACAGGGACTTCAAAGGGTAAAGAGGTAGATACCACAGAGCATCCTATATTGACAAATCAGCCAGCAACGTTAAAAGAACAGAATCAGGGGCAAATTCCTCCAGCCCAAACTAGAGCACCAGAAATTCCAGCACTGCAAACTCCTCTAAATGAGGAAAGAAGCAAGAAGAGAGACAGAGAAGAGTCCACACCTATCAGTGGACCTGCAGGACAAACTGGTGCAAAGACACAAAGATTGAATCCTCTTTTAGAAGAGGAAATCATTGAAGAAACTACTGATAGTTTAAGGAGAGAAAGGGTAGTCAGCCAGCAGACTTCCCCAGTGATAGAAACATCAACTAGCTCCCATAGGTAGGAGCTAGAAAGGCAGCACAGTGCAAAGGTGTCGTCCACCAGGCCACAAAGCAAACAGGTCTCAGACATTAAGAAAACTTTCACCGAGATAAAGGCCAGGAATGATCCCGTGAGAATTGAGATCTATAATCAATACTTGAAAATGCCCCCCTCAACCTAGCAAAGATTGATGTCTTCCTATGACATTAAAGAAGGCAAAATGTTAATGAGTTATTTTAAGCCAAAGGTACAACAACCCCAGTTGGCAGCAGATTACATCATAACAAACTTGGAGGTTCTAGCCAAAGACATTCATCCACTGGACCAAATTTAACTTCACAAACAGACTGGGGAAATGGTTTATTCCACACTAATTGGCAAAGCAATGATGGCCCACCAGTTACAAAGTTCCTTAAACAACACAACAACTGAGTTGCATTGGGTGAAAGCTTCTTCTCTGGCCAAGGATAACATAATCAAATCCTTAGAAGAGATCATCATGGAACTGGGACATGACCCCAAATATGATAAAGGCATAAATGCACTAATCAAGAAGAAGGAAGAGGACATTGCTGCCCTGAGGAAACAATTGAAGCTACCTCCTTCAAGGCACCCTTAGACTGCAGAAATCATAGAGCAGAAATCAGAGGAAGACATGATGGACTTGCTCATGAAACTCAATGAAAGATTAACTGATACAGAGCAAGCACTTGAAAAAACATTAAAAGAGAAGCAGGGAGAGTCGATCTCCTAGCCACCTGAGGTAATCCCTACAGTCACAACTGCAGTCCTCTCAACAATTGGATCAACATTGACCCCAAATGTCCTAGCAATCACAACAGAGGTAATCACAGGTACATCATCAGCAGGAGTAGCACCAAGCAACAGTACTAATATGAGCACAGAAGAATTGATAAAGGCCATGGAAGAATTGAGACTCAAAGTGTTAGAATTGAAACGAGTGAAAGAACAATTGGCAAAAGTAGAAAAGAGTTATGATAAATCCAAAATAAGTGTGGCAGAGAAAATAAGAGAGGTTAAAGCATTAGAGAATAAAGTGAGAACATTAGAGAAGGATCTCACTATGGATAAGCCTCTGGCAGAAATCAAAGGAATTCTTTGGACCAACATCAATCAATCCCTAAATAATGTTTGGCCATCTATCCAAACTATTTATGAGCAGATTGACTTAGTGAATGTAGCACATGGAGAAATTCAAAAATCAAGAGCTTTATTAGGACAAATGCCTGATCAAGCCAACCGGCTCATACATTTTTTGAATAACAGAAATAGGGAACAACTGGAACAACTCGGCATCCCAAATAGGATAGGCACCATTTTGGAAATCAAAAGAGTTCTAACCAAGAGAACTTTAATGCAGAATTTGGAAAGAAGATGCCAGGATATGCAAGTAGAAATTAATTCTTTCATGGAAAGGTTTACAGTTTTGCAGGATAAAGGACTACCAAGTCTTTTAGGAAACAATGACCAGGTTATGAAACACACAGATTATGTACATAAGTTAAACAAATATGCTGTTGATCAAGTTAGTTCATCAACAAGTGCTTCAGGAGTAAAAGCACTCCCCACAGGCCAAATTCTCTATGATAACTTAGAGAACTTATTTTATATTGAGCATGAGGTTAAACATCTGTTTCAACTCCAGCATAATTTTTTTAGATACACAGAAACTGATAAAACCCTGAGGAAACTTAAGAAACATAAATTGCCAGAGCAACAATGGTGGGAAGACATGTTGGGGATTTTGTAAATTTCTCTTAGGAAAACGTAGATTTCGGGCTATTTTTCCACGATAAGATAAACATAGATAAATGAGGCTCAAGAGGGTGAAAGTGTATCGAAACAGGATTGAAGAATATCCAACAAAGACGGAGCAACCAACACAGAGTATCAGTGGAAGATAGCTGTAAACCGACTCGCAGAACCTACCTCCAGGACATCCGATAGAGATGGAACAGCCAGCACAACATCAATTTATCTTTTCCCTGTTTTCGAGACTGTTTATCTCTATCTTTTGTAAAAATGGGATTAGTCATCACTAGATATTATCTCCATCAGATATTTTGTATAAATACCCCCCCAAACGAAGTATTTGGGGATGGTGGGCATTCCTAGATTTTGCTGTAACATTGAAATTTTTGGAATAGAGAGTTGTTGGAACCATAATTTGTCTGGCTCACTGGATGAGGAATTGATGCAGAAACTTGTCACAGAATTCTTGATTCAAAATCCGGATCAATAAGTCCCCTATATCTCATGTTTTACAGTTGTCTTGTTTACTATATCATCTGTGTTTCATAATCTGAATGGTAAAGAAAAGGATTAATTCAGAATTTGCTTAAACTGCACTTTGTCTTCAGTCTTTATTATTCTCTGTGTTTTCTTCAGAATTAATATAAGCAGTGAATTCTTAATTGCTCATGCTTCCTGATTCTTGCATATTGACTATTTGCTAAGGAATTCTTAATTGCTCCTTACCAGTAATCATCCATTTTCTCTCTTTCAATATGTTGAAGGATTCTTAACTGCCCTTCATCCATTGAGTCCATTCCATCTGATTCCAACCTATATTCGTTCCACATTTGAATACCTTGCTCTGTGATACCATCCTCTGTTAAAAAAACAAATCCAAAAAGCCATCCTCTTTGACTCCATCATGCCCAATGAACTAAAATATTCAGTTTGCCTCACTATTTTATTGAACCTCACCATCCAAACCCAAAACAAAACCCTTGAACTTCATAACTAGCCTAACATTTCAAAACAAAGATAAATCATAAAGAGAGAGCCCTCTTTGGATACAGATTGGCTAGATTATGTATCTAAAAGATTGGTCTGTGGTTACCTCGGCCGTATTCCCTTTCTTACAACTTTTGGGAACAACCCGAGTCATAACAAGTACCATAAGGAGAAAAGCAAAGTTTCAAAGCACAATAGATGAGAGGGCATGGAAATTAGGGTGTGGAGTCCTAAATCCAAGAAAGATAAAGACGTGGAGTCTTGTATATTTAGGGCGCGGAGTCCTGAATATTTAAAAAGATCAAGTTGTGGAAGCTTGGATCTTTGGAGTAGATCAGGGCGCAGAGTCCTCAATCTAATAGGGCATGAAGATGCATGAAATATGGGTGTGGAATCCCTATTCTCCAGAATAAAAATACCACTCATGGATGAATTTCCTTAAATAAAATTTCATTCTCACAATTCTGGAATGATTTTCTAAAAATAGAAAGTCATGTCCAACATCTCAAGCACGACTTTCCAAAAATAGTAAATCACTTTACATAAATTGGTAATCAAGAGGAGTTGAAGAAAAACAAATTAACTTATCATTAATCAATCCTAATGGTTCAATCTTGATTGTATCCTCAATATTATTAATATTATTATTATCTTTTACGAGACTATGATATTATTATTAAAAAGGAATTACAAGTCAATTTGATCTCCTCAATCAATTCACACATCTCCTTGATGAATCTCATGGCTCTCTCTCTCTCTCTCTCTCTCTTTTAAATAATTCATTATACTCTATTTTATGCACTCTTCAAAGAATGGCATATTCCTTTTCACTCATTAAAAATATGTCATAAAATATTCCTCTTACACTCTCTTTAATGCATATGTTACACTCACCTTAACTAAGGCATGCATAGCTCTCCATAATGGCATAAGTTACACTCCTGTAAATGGAATCCAATGCATGCACATTACTCCTCCTTTATGACAAGAATTGGTTGCTCCTCCTATATATGAGTCTCATGCATTCTCACTTGGGGATTAGGAGGCCAAGAGTGGCGAGACTTGAGGAAAATAGTGAGAGGGAGAGATATGGAGAGTAGCCAATTGCTTCCATAATAAATACGAAATTATTATTAAAATCCTAATATCTTTAGCTATTGAGGTTGGCCATGAGTGGTATTGGGAGGAAGTGAAAATTTTCTTCCTTAGTTTGCCTTGCAAATCTCTCTACTGTTGTCTTTTGGTACTGCTTGTGAGCTTTTGCAGCTCGGGGGTTCCAGGGGTAGAAGTTCTTCCTGGATATGGTTGGGAGGAAAACCGGGTGGTTCAAAATGAGTTGGTAAGGATATTGGAGCTGGAGCATACTCTCATTGGAGTTGGAGAGTACTCCCATTTTTTGAGTTGTATAAATTCACTGCTAGGTATGTTGACAACATTAAATTGTGTTTCTTTTTGCACTTCATTACATGGTTTTTCTTATTTGGTTGTTGACTGAAACTTAGATGTATATCAAATGCTGCACACTAAATGTTGAAAGAATTTTGCAATAAATGTAGTTTATTTTATGTAAGATTTTTTTTTGTACAAGTTTCATTGCAAGTTGATTTACATCATGTCTTAATGGTTGAAGCATTCAGGCTGCCATGAGTTTTATGAAAACATGTTAATAGCATAAATTTGGGTTTTCCTTCTCTTTTTACAGCTCTAGATAAGTTTTCAGAGTATATGTTTGAAAAAAGGGATAAATGAGATAGTATGAATTTTTTTTGTTGTGGTTTTAAATAATCTCATTTCTGGGCATTTCTGTTTCGATTTATTTTAACTTCAGGGGGTATCTGTACCTTATGACCATGTTGCCCCAACTTTGATTTCAAAAAATAGAGTTTCAGAATCCGGTTCTATAATCTTCTATATTTTACAGATTTGTTGCTGCTGCCTGGTGGTTTGTCTTGTTGATTTTTTTTTGTAGCTGTGATTTACCTGGTAATCTCTTTTTATGAAATCAGTCTGTTATATAAACTTGGAATTATTATTTTAAAGTATCAATGGTTAATACATTTATAGTTTAATAAACTTGTGACTGCTTGTTTGATACTTTAATAGTTAGCAGCTTGTTTTGTGACTGCTAACCATTGTTCAAAATTCCCAATGGCTGTAGCTACATTACTGCAAGCTATTTGTAAAAATTCTTAAATATTTATAGTCCTTATGTGCCTAATTTTTTGTATATGCAACAATCAAGATGGATGACAGTTCTACTTATGTATTAGGTTTACTTCTTGGCATCACTGACAAAGGAAAATAAATTATGTAATCTTATATTCATGTTAGTTAATTTTGGTGAAATCGCTTTAAGGGTTATGGTTGTAAGTGTTTGACAAAATGCCTCAATGGCTGTACATTTCATTCTTGCAAACTGTTTGACATATTGCTTCAATGGTTGTAGCTAATTACATCTATGAATTGTCTATAAAAATGACTAAGTAAATTTAGGATTTGCAACCAAGGTGTTTTGGAAATATCTCAAAGAATAAACATGATGATTCCATTGAAGTAAAAATCCATGGAAGGCAAATTGGTTAGGTGAAATGTTGTAATTGTTAGCTCATATATGCATTCATAATAATTGGAAACCACTCCTTTAGAAGTTGAATCATCTTGTTTTTCTTCCCTTTGTTTTACCAAAGAATTCATAGGCATATTATCTAGAACAAAATCAAATTAGTCACTCTTAAACACTCTTAATTGCAATAGAATGAACAATTAGCTTATTGGAAATTGTGGTTTGTAAATATTGATATTATTTATCCCACTAAAGACTCTATCATTTAAATGTGATTATAAGACTTATTGTTGTAAGTTTTGGATCTTGAGGAACCATGACCCTGTAGCCTTAATGAGAAGTTTAATATTACCATGGGTTAGTTAGTTAGTAGAAATTAGTATGTATTGTAAATAATACCAATAAAAATAAAAATAAAAAATATAGATATATAACCTTGCATTAACTTTTACGTCTTAAAAACTTAAACTTAAATCGCATTTTGAGTCAGCGTTAATATAATACTGATGGTTGGTAAGGTGGGGCCTTACAATACCCAAATCTACTATGGCTCTTTTTGATACATTTTGATACATATTAGCTTCGTCCACAATCAAACTTCTTCGCTTGGTTTTCATTTTGGCAACCCAAATCTGATCAAAGTGCTTATGTGTATTATGCATTGTACATATCTTTTAGTATACTGTAATATCCTAAACTTACAAAAAAATTATATTCAAATAAATTTTAAGTGTTTTAACCAATGTATTTCGTGAAAATAAAATTTTCTAGTAAAACACACCTAAATTTATCTCAATATAAGAAATGATTTTATTTTGTCATCCTAAATACAATGTTATATATTGTTGGTTGTCCTTTTCTACATAATGTAGTTGGGCATGGTAAATATATTTTCTTATAAGTGTAAGAGTTGGAAAATTGAATGGATGTGTTATTTTGGAGTGTAGTGTAGTTGAAATTGTCAGTTCATATTAAATTAAGTTTATAAATTATTTTCATAAAGATATAATTAGTTTGGTCCCTAGATGGGGTGACAATTGAGAGTGAGGAGGGGGTCAGGTTTCCACCATCCCACCTAGATAATGTGTTGAGGAACGTGGCAACACACCCCTAGTGATTTTAATGCAGAAGCGGGCGATCCTTAATTTTCCATTTACCTAATTTGATGGAGAGGCAATGTTAGGCGAAAGGTGGTCAGTTTGGCTTGAAGAATGTGGAGCACAGGCATACTATATATGTATTTGTAGAGGTTATATATGTGAGCAAAGGAAAAAAATCCTCAACAGTGTAGGTGGGCGGAAGGTGGAGCTAGAGTAGATGTTTGAGGGTTGGGAACTGTTAGAGTCAGTCTGGTCAGCCCTCCGTCAGAGATCAAAAGTCTTTGTGCATTTCAATTTTAGGTGTCCGACTCCATTCACTTAGCTGCATTTCGCTAGGAATAGGCCATGATCTGACGGAGAAAGTCATGCTACTCATTTTCCCTCATGTCTGGCCCCTGCTGGTTCAGGTCTTGGTCCATAATCACTGAAATTCATGATAGTCAAGGTCTGGTCATATTTCAGGACAAAGTCATTTTTATTGTTTGGGTCTAGGAATTCATTAGTTTGGTCTCTGAAAACATGTCCAGAACAAGCCATGCAGGTCAGAGGGAGGCCCTACACAACTATGGTTCAGAAAGCTTCATCATCACCTGAAGAGACATCGACTCTTCTTCAAAACTCTGTTTCGAAGAAAAGTCAAACATGGTCAACTATGACAAAATTTTCCAAAAAATCGCCAGTTGACTTTTTCAGATGCAGTCGTGGTTTCCATGGCCAAATTCCCAGTCACACAGTCCCCGCAAAGAAATGCCGAAAATCCCATTAGGAGAACCAAAATTTCAAAGAAAAATAAAAATCAGGGTGTTTTAAAGTCAATGAAAAAAGTGCAAAACACAAACATTAGAAAGTGGGTTTTCAAAGAAGAAAAAATAAACCCATCTCTCCCAAGCCTATATATACTTGTTTTTGCCCAAATCAAAGCCATTGTGCTCATGTAAGACTTGGAGAGACGTTTCAAAGGTGAAAGAGCTAAATCGTGAGAGTTTGGGTGAAGGAGAGCTGGTTTTCAAGGAGCGCGACGCATACACCAGGGAGTGCGGCGCACACAGAGGGCGCGGCGCACACGCAGCCTACCCACCATTCAATTTTCTCAAGGGTGCGACGCACACCCAGCGCGCGGCGCACTGGGCTTGGCGCGCGACGCACACAGCCAAGGCATAAAAACAAGTGCAAATCATCCCAAATCTCGGTGAAGGATAGCAAATAAAGAGGTAGGCCCTGTTGACACCTCTCCTCTCTCAAATTTGTCAATGATTTGGTGTGCATTAGATATTTAAATGGTACCCCAAAAGCACAAGATCGACCATGAAAAAAGCATCAAGAAAAACGAGAAATGGGGTTGCAAAATGTGAGGTTAAGCACCAAGGTTCTGCTCCCCTCCCCTTGTCCCCTCACTCCTCATCATTCCCGCCTCCATTCCGTCATGTTTCCTAAGGAAACCACCCTGAAACCGCCACTAAACCCCCCTCCCCTATTTTTCAAGCAAAAATTGCATAAGTTTACAGTGCGCGGCGCACTTAGGGCACGCGGTGCACTGGGAGCCCGGCCACAGTGCAAAATTGCCACTGGCGCGGCGCATACCCGGCGCGCGGCGCACTGGGCAGAGCACGCGGCGCACAGACTTATAAGCCCAAAAATGCACTAAATTGCCCAAATTTTTTGTGAATGACCCTCAAGGTTGGAGAGGTAGCCCAAATACCTTCACCATTGACATTTAAACTTGAAGGGGAATGTTATTATGACAACCATGAAATCAAATGCAATTTTTTTTTTAAGTAAAACAAAGATGATATAAAGAAGGTCAAGAAAGCTAGGGTTTTTCTACAGTGACTTTATTGCTAAAATATGCTCCTACCCTACCTCTATCAGCTAATTCCCCTGTAGCAGTTTCCCCTAATAATCACCCTAGCTCCACTCTAATCATATCCATTTGTTCCCTTTATTCCTATAGCTCAAAATATCCCGAACCCTACCCCATCAAAACCATACCCCAAACGCTCCCAAATCCCTGATAAATTTCTCCTTTAAACCCCTATTCCCCTTTTCATCATTCCCCTCCTAACACTCCCCTGTTTTATTGTCCCCTTGGTAACAGATTTTCAGAGCATCTATCAGTTTCATTGGATTCAGAGGGCAGCATAAAACTCAGGGTACAAGCAATAGTAATGGCATCAGAAAATTCATCAGAGTATGAGGAAGGGACCCACAGTGACACATCTTTAGGAGAGAGGACCCATAGGAGACGTCACTGTGGCAGACATCTTAGAGATGAGCCAAACACCCTCACTGAGCTGCAGGCATGCCCACTTGCCATATCTTGTTTCCAGCACTTGGCATGTTATGAATTTTGTCAAAGGGTGGCAAATGTTAGAGTCCATCATGAGTTGGCCCGCCTTTTTGCACTTCATCTACAGGGAGGTCAATCTGTCCTGGCTGGGGTCACTTTCACCTTGACACTCGAGACCATATCAGCAGCAACAAGAATATCGAACGTTGGAGAACAGTGGCATAAGAAAAGGAAGGTGGAGAGGCATCTTTATGAGCCTTACATCAAGAATAGCTGTTTGAGCCAGCTCACCAGAGTTTTTCCGTTCAGATTTTTGAGGGATGAGTATGCCCCACTCATGAGGTTGATCATGAAGTATTTCAGTTGTGAGGGTAGGTTTTCCCGCCTCTATGCCTATCACATCCGGTTGCTCATGCACTTCACCAGGGTGCGGATGATGAGCCTCCCATTTTTCATTTGCAACAACATTGAGAAGATGAAAAATTTCATGCAGCGCAAGACTCCTCGACAGCAGCTAAACAATGTCTATCATTTTTCTCTCATCCGGATTTTGGTGGACCATCAGTTGGGATTGCAGGGTATTGCTTGGGAGGACTTCATCTCCCGTGATTTCTTCAGCGCTCCACCGGTGATATCAGAGGCAGAGCATGAGGTGGGGGGTCCTTCACATCAGTTTGAGCATGAGGTGGGGAGTCCTTCACATCAGTTTGAGAGCCATGAGACTGCCACCATGCCAGTATACATCACATACCAGAAGGGCAGTAGACCGTTGTTTGCAGCAGCAAAGCGAGTGTTATCTCCACCCGGGGTGGAAGGGGCCTCGCTTCCGCCATCAACATCACAGGAGCAGGGTAAGGGCAAGGAGCCAGTGCAGGAGGAAGGGCCATTAGGTGAGCAAGAGACTGTGTTTGTTCTCCTCCAGGATGATGAGACAAATGAAGAACCAACCAATGAGGAGCTTATAGAGATCATCAGGGTGCAACAATCAGAGATTGAAGACTTGTCCATTGATTTATAAAGGGCCAAGTGGAACATGAACTACCTGGAGTGGAGAAACAAACAGCTCAAGGACCAATAGATGATCTGTTGGAAATAATACTGAGAGGGGGGGTGAATTTAGTATTATCAAGTTCTTTTAATAAATCTTCCTTATTTATACTTTGAATTATTTTTTCATGTTAGTACCATAAAATAATGATCATGAACAAAGAAAATAGATAGTCAAACCAAAGAACACCAGATGTAAGGTGGAAACCCAATGTGGGTGAAAACCACCTGCTGCAATATGTCTCTATCTTCTTTCAAATTAGAAACTCCTTTTACAATGGTTTTGTACTGGTACAGTCCTTTACCAGTACGCACGCTGCAACCTGCAGAGAGCTACAACTCTCTCTCGTTTTCCAGTCTCTCCTGGAAGGGAGCTACAACCCCCTACTTCTTTTCTTACAAGGACCACTTTTCATAAATTTTCAAACTGGATCCATAAACATCAAGAGATCATCAAGTACAAGTAAATCACCCAGTCAACTGCAGTAACCAGATCAACAATAACAGTAAACTAAACCCAGAACACCTTATCAACAGAAAAATTCAGCCAACAAAAGGTCTTAAGACAGATCCGCAGTTTTTCTTTGTCTGGCCTGCGTGGCTCCGCACTTCACCTTCTTCTCCCCTGCGTATACCCGCAGAGAGCCTTCTGCTGCACCACGTACCCACGCTCTGTTTCTTCAATCACGACGCGTACTATTACTGTAGGCACGCACCCACAGATGCTATCGCGCCGCGTACTGCTACTGTAGCCACGCACCCACAGATGCTATCACGCTGCGTACCTACGCACCTGCGGCTTCTGAAGCGCCGCGTACTTTCACTGTGCCTACGCACCTGAACCTCTGTCGCGCTGCGTACCCACGCACTGCACCTTCTTCTGCTCTGCGTACCCACGCACTGCTCCTTCTTCTGCTCTGCGTACCCACGCACTTGCACCGTTAATCACCTGCGTACCTCTGATTAGGGCTGAATTGACAGTCCCCCAGCGTGCCACAGATAGTCAGATGCCCAGATTTGATCATGCGCCCGAGAGATCACACTTCATAGATTCACTTTCAACTTTACTTTTATATAGATCAAGCTTTTTAAAAGTGATAACCCAATATTTCAGATCTTAGGATATTCAATTTGCAAAAGATGCCTTAGCCAAGTGATCTCCTTCCCTATTTATAGTCAAGCCCTTATTCACACCATGGGACAAAACCATCAATAACCAATACAAGGGATCCAAACCGGGGCAAAATTAGATCCTATACCACGGGCCAAAACCATAGAATCAAGAATGGCGGGCTAATACCATGAGCCAAACATAAGAAACCCCACGTAAGCGCGTTTCTCTGCCTTGAAGTGAGTGAACTGGGGGTACGCACCTCATGAACGGGTGACCTGCGTGTATGAACGCACTTCCTGGCCGGCGTACCTGCGGGTACGCACCTTTTGAACCATTCACCTGCGTACCTCTTAATTTCCAACATTTTGAGAGCCTGATCAGAGCATTGCCACTTGAGGGTGTTGCCATCAAGTACAACATCTGTAACATAGAGCCATACCAGAATCATAATGCCAACAATCTCCCCCTTTGGACTTGATGGCAACCTCAAGATCCTCAACGTCATTCTCCCCCTTTGACATCAAGGGCAAAGGGTTATGCTCCCCCTAAGAACATGCTCCCCCTGACTATAAACCAGATCTGCAAAGAAGAACCATAATCCACCAAACACCATAAATGACCATGAAAGAGATAGAGACATATTGCAACAATATTCAGACTAGCATCCATGATGTACTTCCTCCATAATGCCAAAAATGCATTATATGCTCCCCCTGAACCTGTGCCATTCGATCTTCAACCAATCCGCAACCCAGCAAATGTACGCATATACCCCAAATGAACCTTGCGTACAACCATCAATCAGAAGAGAGTCAACAACATGATGATGCATCAACAACCCCCAGCTTTTGCCTGAGGTATTCAAAGGTCTCCCTGGGCAATGGTTTGGTGAGTATATCAGCAACTTGTTCCTTAGAAGGAACATACTCCAACTTGACCTTTTGTTCAAGTACTTGTTCCCGGAGAAAATGATACTTGATCGGTATGTGCTTGGTCTTTGAATGCATGACTGGGTTCTTTGAAATGTTGATTGCACTTGTGTTATCACATAAGATGGAGATAGGTGGTGTACAAGTGATTTGAAAATCCTGCAAGGTCTGCATCATCCAAAGGAGTTGAGTGCAGCAAGATGCAGCAGCAACATATTCTGCTTCAGCTGTAGACAAGGCAATCAAACTCTGTTTCTTACTGAACCAAGATACTAATATGGAACCCATAAAGAACGCACCACCACTTGTGCTTTTCCTGTCATCCACGCTTCCTGCCCAATCTGCATCTGTATAAGCATGAAGTGTGAGATCTGTATCTCTAGGATACCATAAGCCATAATTTTGAGTCCCTTGAAGATATTTAAAGATTCTCTTCACTGCCTGAAGATGAGTTTCCTTTGGATTTGCTTGAAATCTTCCAACTATTCCCACTGCATGCATGATGTCTGGTCGGGTACCTGTCAAATAAAGTAGACTTCCAATCATAGATCTGTAGGTTGGTTGATGCACTGCTGCTGATTCATCATTTGCACTGAGGCTACATCCTGTGACCATGGGTGTACATACTGGTTTTGCATCTTCCATGCCATATTTCTTCAAAATCTGCTTGAGATACTTGGTTTGAGACAAAAAGATACCTCCTTCTTTTTGTTGGATTTGCAAACCAAGAAAATATGTCAGCTCTCCCAGCAAGGACATTTCGAATTCTTTCTGCATTACCAAGGCAAAGCTTTGACTCATAGCTTCTTCATTGCTGCCAAAAATAATGTCATCTACATACACAACAAGTATTAGCAATTTGTCATTTTCAACTTTTATATAAAGATTGTTATCTGCTGATCCTTTTGAAAAGCCTTGTTGATGAAGATATTTGTCCAAACGATAGTACTAAGCCCTTGGAGCTTGTTTGAGACCATAGAGAGCCTTTTTCAATCTGCATACAAGATTTGGATCATTTCCAAGAATGAAACCATCTGGCTGCTCAATGTATACTTCTTCTTCCAAGTCTCCATTCAGAAAGGCTGATTTCACGTCCATTTGAAATACCTTGAAGTTTTGAAAGCTTGAGAGAGCAAGGAACATTCGGATGGCCTCAAGTCTTGCAACAGGAGCAAAAGTTTCTTCAAAATCTATACCTTCTTGCTGCGCATACCCTTTACAAACAAGTCTGGCCTTGTTTCTAATTACTTCTCCATTTTCATTCAATTTATTTTTGAAGACCCATTTTGTCCCTATAACATTCTTATCCTTTGGTCTAGGAACCAACTCCCAAGTGTTGTTTTTTTCGATCTGCTCAAGTTCTTCATCCATTGCTTTGACCCAACATTCATCTTTGCATGCCTCTTTCACATTTTGTGGTTCAGTGGAAGAGAGTAATGCCAAATAGCTTGAAGCTTCTGCAATTGTTCTTCTTGTTTGTACACCTACTTCTTTCTGCCCCAAAATCTGAGATTCTGTATAATTCTTCTGAACATATCTGGATGGAGTCTTCTCTTTTATCCTTATCTGCTCTTCTGGTTCTTCTTGAGGTTCTTCTTCTTCATCATTCTGTCTTTGAGGGTAGTCTTCATCTTCTTCGATATCTTCATGATTTACTTGCCTAGGAATGTATCCCTTCTCATCAACCACTACATCAATGCTGTCAACAATTCTTCCAAGTCTTTTATTGTAGCACTTGTATGCTTTGCTGTGTGGAGAATAACCAAGAAGAATGCCTTCATCTGCTCTAGGTTCAAGTTTGCCAAGTTGCTCATCAGTATTCTTAATATAGCATTTGCTCCCAAAGATTTTGAAGTGCTTCACCGAAGGAGTCTCACCATACCAGAGCTCATGAGGGGTTTGAGTGCTGTTCACCCGGACATTTTTTTTGTTAAGAATAACAACCGCAGCATATGCAGCTTCACCCAAGAAAGTTGCGGGAGTTCCAGACTCATCAAGCATAGCACGAGCCATTTTTTGGACTGTTCTGTTCATTCTTTCCACCACTCCATTTTGCTGAGGAGTTCTAGCTATAGAGAATTCTCTTCTTATCCCATGTTCTTCACAGAAATCGAAAAATTCATTTGAGGTAAACTCCCCACCTCTGTCAGACCTGAGGCACTTAATTTTGTAACCTGATTCATTTTCAACCAAGGCTTTGAAGGATTTGAATTTCTCGAATGCTTCGTCTTTGTGCTTCATAAGTCCTAACTAGACAAACCTGGAGAAATCGTCAATGAATAATATCAAGTATTCTTCTCCTCGAGGTGTCCTTTTCCTGAATGGACCACATACATCTGTATGTACTAGCTCAAGAGGCATGCTAGCTGATCCTTCCTTCTCCGGAAAGTTAGTTCTGGTTTTCTTTCCAAACTGACATGATTTGCATATGGTGTTGTCTGGAATTTTGATATCTGGAAGACCGCGAACTGCCTGATATTTGCATGCTTTCCTTATTTTTGAAAAGCTTAGATGCCCCAACCTCCGGTGCCATAACTAGTGTTCATCATCCTTGCTTAGATAGCATTGTTGTTGTCCTTCTTCAAATATGTATAGATTATTTGGAGTTCTTTCACCTTTGATCATTGTTTTACCTGTATCAAGATCACGAACAAGACATCCATTTGATCTAAATATCACCTCAGTTCCTTGATCACACATCTGGCTGACACTCAGAAGATTATGCTTCAATCCATCAACATACAAAACATTTCCAGCTTTGACCTTTTCTTTTAACTGAGCAGTGCCTTTTCCTTCTATAGCTACAGGAGTATCATTTCCAAAAGAAACTTTCTTTCCCTTTTCTAAAGCAGAATATGATTCAAGTTTTTCTTTATCACCTATCATATGCTTCGAACATCCACTGTCAATGTACCATAGATTTTCCTGTCCCTCTGCATAAAAAGCTATCCCACATCTTTCTGTTTGTGGTTCCTTTATTCTCCATGTTTTGGTGCTTGAGGCTTGTTCCTTTGTCTGTTGAAACCTGCTCCTGCATTCAGAATCTTCATGACCAAAGTTATTGCAAATAGAACATTCAACTTCATTTTCAAGAGCCGAAAAGTTGTTATAGGTCCTTTTTGTAATCCTGGTCATACTTCTTTGTTTTTGAGCTTCTCTAGTCATGATTGTTTTATATGCAACACATTGAGCTGCTTTGTGACCAAAGTTATGGCAAGAGAAACATTGCCCATTGAAGAAACTTCTGCGATTATCAAATCTACCGGCCAAATGATTGTAATTTCTATTGTCATCCATTCTTGAAGCAAATTGAGAAGATTTTACCTGTGGCTAGTTGTAGCTTTTGTTCATCCTTAAGACAGATTGCCCCTGGTTTACCTGATAGTCTTTGTTCGTTCTTGATGTAATTCGTCCCTGCTTTACCTGGTGATCTCCATTGTGCTTTTTCTCATTCCTTCTTGCTGCATCAAGATAACTCTTTGAGGTGGATGCTTGAGATGTTTCTCCATTATACCCCAGACCTGTCTTGTTTAGTGGAGAACGTTGTACATTGATGATCTCATCCAGAGTTTTAGATCCTTTGACAAACTTAAGATTAATAGCCTTTGTTTTCTCAATTTCTTTTCTAAGACCAACAATTTCACCTTCTAACTTTTCAAGATATTTTTCTTTTTCATCAATTTGAAATTGTAGAGTATCAATGATTATATTCTTTTCTTCTATACATGTCTTGAGTCTAGAAATTTCTTCATGAAAGCTATCCACATCTATAGCATCCATGTAATCATCATCTTCAAATGCCATTAAAAGTTTATAGTCATTACCTCGTTCATCTTCATCACTATTTGATAGACCATCACTATCTTCATGAGTGTAGTAGCTTTTCTTATTTGCATTCTGTTTCTTGCTCCATCTAGCAGGTTCCTTTCCTTTGTCAATCTTATCCTTATGAGGACATTTCGCAGCATAATGACCTACTCTTCCACAAGCAAAACATTTAAAAGGTAACTTACCTCTGAACCTTCCAGTACCCCGTTGAAGATTTCTAACAAAATTTGATTCTTCTTCTTCTTCTGGCTCATGACTTGCTTCATAGTAGTCTCCTTTGCCTGAAGCCTTGAAAGCAGCTTCTCTCCTGTCTGATGGACCTCCTTTTCTCATTTCATAAGCAGTTAGAATTCCGTGTAGCTGAGACATAGTAAGAGTTCGTAGATTTTCCTTTTCTTCTATTGCAGACACTTTAGATTCAAACTTGGGGGACAGAGATCTTAAAACTTTTTCAACCACAATAGCCTCTTTTATTTCTTCACCCAAGTTTTTCATGCAATTAACAATCTCGTCTACCCGAAGGAAATAGTTAGCCACACTTTCATCATTATACATTCTGAGATTCTCATACTGAATCCTGAGGGTTTGAAGTTTAGCACGCTTTACCTGTTCATCTCCTTCGTAGCTCAAGACAATCTTGTCCCATATTTCCTTTGCAGATTTATATTGCATAACCTTCACGAATTCTGTTTGAGATAAGCATCCCAGCAGAGTATTGACTGCTTTAGCATTTGTTTCATATTTCTTTTTCTCGGCCGAATCTGTAGGAGTAGCTGAAGGAAAAGTGTAGCCAGTATCTATGATATCCCAAACTTCTGTACCAAGAGATTGAAGATAGGCAGTAACTCTTACCTTCCAATAATTGAAGTTTGTCCCATCAAAAATTGGTGGCCTGATTGATGCTTCCCTCTTGTAGTTGCTCATGATGAATGATCTTCCTTCAAGCGATCAAGCTTCTCTGAAGGACCTGCTCTGATACCAATTGTTGGAAATAATACTGAGAGGGGGGTGAATCAGTATTATCAAGTTCTTTTAATAAATCTTCCTTATTTATACTTTGAATTATTTTTGCATGTCAGTACCATAAAATACTGAGCATGAACAAAGAAAACAGATAGTCACACCAAAGAACACCAGATGTAAGGTGGAAACCCAATGTGGGTGAAAACCACCTGCTGCAATATGTCTCTATCTTCTTTCAAATTAGAAACTCCTTTTACAATGGTTTTGTACTGGTACAGTCCTTTACCAGTACGCACGCTGCAACCTGCAGAGAGCTACAACTCTCTCTCGTTTTCCAGTCTCTCCTGGAAGGGAGCTACAACCCCCTACTTCTTTTCTTTCAAGGACCACTTTTCATAAATTTTCAAACTGGATCCATAAACATCAAGAGATCATCAAGTACAAGTAAATCACCCATTCAACTGTAGTAACCAGATCAACAATAACAGTAAACTAAACCCAGAACACCTTATCAACAGAAAAATTCAGCCAACAAAAGGTCTTAAGACAGATCCACAGTTTTTCTTTATCTGGCCTGCGTGGCTCCGCACTTCACCTTCTGCTCCCCTGCATATACCCACAGAGAGCCTTCTGCTGCACCGCGTACCCACGCACTGTTTCTTCAATCACGCCTCGTACTGTTACCGTAGGCACGCACCCACAGATGCTATCGCGCCGCGTACTGCTATTGTAGCCACGCACCCACAGATGCTATCACGCTGCGCACCTACGCACCTGCGGCTTCTGAAGCGCCGCGTACTTTCACTGTGCCTACACACCTGAACTTCTGTCGTGTTGCGTACCCACGCACTGCGCCTTCTTCTGCTTTGCGTACCCACACACTGCTCCTTCTTCTGCTCTGCGTACCCACGCACTTGCACCGTTAATCACCTACGTACCTCTAATTAGGGCCGAATTGGCAGTCCCCTAGCGTGCCACAGATAGTTAGATGCCCAGATCTGATCATGCGCCCGAGAGATCACACTTCATAGATTCACTTTCAACTTTACTTTTATATAGATCAAGTTTTTTTAAACCGATAACCCAATATTTCAAATCTTAGGATATTCAATTTGCAAAAGATGCCTTAGCCAAGTGATCTCCTTCCCTATTTATAGTCAAGCCCTTATTCACACCATGGGACAAAACCATCAATAACTAATACAAGGGATCCAAACCGGGGCAAAATTAGATCCTATACCACGGGCAAAAACCATAGAATCAAGAATGGCGGGCTAAATACCACGAGCCAAACATAAGAAACCCCACGTGAGCGCGCTTCTCTACCTTGAAGTGAGTGAACTAGGGGTATGCACCTCATGAACAGGTGACCTGCGTGTATGAACGCACTTCCTGGCCGGCGTACCTACGGGTACGCACCTTTTGAACCATTCACCTGCGTACCTCTTAATTTCCAACATTTTGAGAGCATGATCAGAGCATTGCCACTTGAGGGTGTTTCCATCAAGTACAACATCTATAACATAGAGCCATACCAGAATCATAATGCCAACACGATCATGGAGCTGCAGAACATCCGCGAGCATCGCCAAGCTGCTCAAAGAAGAATGGTTCCGCTCACATCTTTGGAGCAAGCAATCAATGAAGACCGGGAGGCCAACCTTGAGAGGGTCAACATGCATTTGGAAAGGCTGTTGGACAAAGCTGATTGGAACCTTGCTATATTGAGACACATGACTTTCCGTTACAGGGTGCGGAACATGAGTGCACAGGCCCGGATAAGGAGTTTAAAGGTAAAATTGAGGAAAGAAACAAGAAGGGTAAAACGGGAAAAAGAGCAAGATAGGCTCAGAATCTTCGCTGAAGCCTCCTTGGCTCAGCATGGCGCCCCATAGATATCCTCCAACCCAAATTTCAAAAAATTTGGGCAAATTTTGGTCACAGGAAAATTTTTTGGACACAAAATGGGAAATTCCTCCTTGTGCGTCGTGCCCCAAAAATATAGGACTGTAATCGAGGAAAGACTTGCATATTTGGATTCAGCATCGAAAAATATGACTACTGGTGTCCGAGCAAGAAATTTTGACAAGATCTAGGTCTCTTAAAGGTCAAAAAACACCCAAAAATGGCCTCTGTGCCACTTTTTTGACACACAGAAAGCAGTCTTGGGAGAATGAAGATTAGGAGGGGAAATGAGCACCAAATTGGGAAATTCTAGTGGGGTTAGAAAGTAGACAGGACAGGATTTCCAACAAGCCCACTTGGGCACATTTTGGACACCTGAAAGTGCCCCAAATAAGGCTCCAAAGTGGCGCGACGCACAGAGAATTTGGCGCAGCGCATAGAGGAAAAAACTGCCAATTTGCTTCCGTTTTGCGAAATTTCGGTTCACGACTTCTCCATGTGGGCCCGCTCATCTACACTTCGGTTTTTTTTGGCACCAAAGGTGGCATTTAAAGAGTTTTTTCTCCAGATTGGCTTCTATCCAAGTGGCGAAGGAAGGCAAATGGTCACCCAAGCCAAATGTCATGCTTGAGAGCGTTGCACCTGTAGCTGATGGTTGGCTCTCCATCTCCATTTCGTAATGATTTGAGTAACTTCCCAACCCCTGGGCATTCTATCTCTTCCTCGAACATTCTATATATTGTATGCAAGTTATTTGCAAAGGGTTGGTTGGCTTGTAACTTCTGGGAGACTGTGGGAAAGAAACTTTGTTTCTTCACTGTGTATTTTTGACAGAGAATTAATGAAAGGTAGCGGCTTTGTTTCATGAGATTCTTGTGGTTGTGAGTGTAACAAATGTGTCTCTTATGTTTTCATATGTATTTCATTATGTTTCATAATTCGATTCATGTTTGTTTCCAACGAAATTTTCTGAGTGAGATTAGGTAGAATTCAATTTTATTGCTCTGCCTATGGGAAAATTTCATGTTCAGTGTTATTCTTCTGTTGAAAAGGATTCATGTCACTATGCCCTTTTCATTTTCTTCAGCAATCTATTCATGCCGTGGTACCTCAAACTAAATTGTTACATTTTCCACCTACCTTGCCTCACGGAATAATTTGTGCCTTTGTATTAAATTCTCTGTTCTTTGCTAAGCGCTGCTCCCATAACATCCCAGAAGCTCGGTCATTCATGAAAATTATTTCCAGAATCCCTATTCACTTACTAGACTAAGGTAAATATTTCATTGTAAGTCATCTCAGACCGTTTTCGATTATCTATTCACTGAGCGTGACTCGGAGAGAGCCCTCTCCTGCTCTGGTAGGGATAGCTACCAGACTGAGCGTGGTTTGTGGTTACCCTAATTTTTGCCTTCCTTCAGCCTGAGGCAGATTTAGGTGCTAACATGGTGGCGATCGTACTGGGGAAGAAAGTTGAAAATAAAATCCCCTTGTTTCATGAGAATTCTAGGCTTCCGGATGATGAGCTTAGGATTGGAAAGGCTGAGTAAGTTGGTTGTGTCTCGTAATTTCTCTCAATAGCACGTTGGCTTCGAGACGATATACCAGAGCAAATCCAGACCCAGACCCTCCTTGTATTTACGAAAATCCCAATTTGATCCCAAGACTCCTTCGTCAAGAAAGCACCATAACTCCCGTGTTCAAATCCCATTCATGTCCCAAAATTTTTGAGTATCTTGAGGAGCTTGAGTTTGACGAACGATTTGAAATATCACTGTTTGAGTCTAAATCTGAAAGGGCTGTTGATTACACCGTCCCCAATCCGCAATTTCTTGTAGACCTTGAGACAGAAAGAGTTAATAGATTAATTGATCATTATATTGCAACACAGCCCCAAACTCCAAGTGCAAGCCCCTTGCAAACTGTGCACACTCCTCCAACACCTCCAAGGCCAAATCCACCGAAAATGATGGCTGCTCGTTTCGCACCCCTTGTTCTGCCCCAAGTCCTAGATGACATGCCAAATGACTATCAAAGTAAAATCCCATTTTTTTATGGCACTCCTAACAGTATTACAGCTCAGCAACATGTGGATAAAATGGCAGATTTCTATGAACTTCATGAGATCGATGCGGAGAACGTGGCAATGAGGCTCTTTGTACAAACATTTGCAAGTGATGTGAGGAAATGGTTCAGAGGTTTGACGGCTGCAAGTATCACTACCTTGGCTGAACTACAAAGACAGTTCTTGAACCAGTGGGAAGTGAAAAAGAATCCCCTTCAAATTCTGGTCGAGTATGAACAAATCAAGCGGAATGCTGGTGAGTCGGTCCAAGATTATTGTGTTAGATTTAATGCAGTCTACAACGAAATTCTAGACCATCTAAAGCCACCTGTGGGACTAGCGATGATGAAGTTTCCGGATGGTTTTCATGCTGACATGGCATACCAATTCAGAGAGAGAGAGAACCGGCTACAATGGAAGACATGCAGAAAATTGCGATCAGCGTTGAGGAAAATCTGCTGTCCAAAAGAGCTAGAGCAAAAGCAGAGAAGAAAACCACGGTGAAAGAAGAATCTTCTTCAATGGATCAGCTGCTCAAAAAGGTAGAACAGATGCTTGAAAGGGTAAAACTTGACAAGCCAGAGCCACAAGTTAGGAATCCTAACTTTCGTGGCCAACAGCAGCCACAATATAGAATAAGACAAAGAGATCAGCGAACTCAAGAGCAGACAGCACAACAGTCGGTACAAACACCTTTGCAACAGAATTTTGTGCATGGACCGGAGTCAGATGAGGACGGGAATGTAATAGGCGAGGAAAACCATCTCTTTACTCCAGATGAGCTGCCTACTTACATCACCGAATAGGAAGAATGTGCAGTAAATTCAGCTACACACCAAGACATCGATTTTATTCTAGCTAGCAACACCGTGTTGGAAGAAGAATCGGAAGAATATCAAAGGGGGTATATGAATGATTTGTCTGCACAACAGCAGTGATATTCCCTTAGAAATAGAGATGTACCAACCAAACCAATTTAGAAAAAGAAGGAGGGTGAAACAACAAAGAATGATCCATCGACTACACAATGAAAGGGAAAAGAAGCAGTTGTTCCCGACAGTAGCATGTCAAAATCAGTAGAACAATCATAGCAACCAGCCACATCAAAAGAAAAGGAAAGGAAAGAGATCCCAGTCAAAGAGGTAGAAAGAACTCCCGCTTTCAGCCTAGAGAATGAGATTTCTAAGCTAAAGGTATCCATCCCTTTGACTGAAATCATGAAGAACAACAGTTATAGAGGACAGATTTCTAAAATGTTGAATTTGGACCCAATGTCCGACGTGGTAAACGTAGAAGACGATAAGCCTGAAATGATTTTTGGTCCAGCAACAAATGGTGAGTCTCCTGATAGCAATGTGCCACCCTTTTATATTAGTTTACGATTGCATGACTTTGTGCTACACAATGCCATGTTCGATTCCGGAGCTTCTCACAATCTCATGCCCAAGGCTATCATGGATAAGCTTGGTCTGGACATCACCCGACAATATCATGATCTCTATTCATTCGATTCCAGCAGAGTAAGATGTATAGGACTCATGAAAGACTTGGTTGTGAGTTTGGATCAGCTTCCTATGAAAAATGTTCTGATGGATGTAGTGGTAGCAGATATTCCTCCAAGGTTTGGCATGCTTCTTTCCAGGTCTTGGGTAGTGAAATTGAAAGGGACACTACAGTTGGATTTCTCCTATGCAACAATCCCGGTGTTTGGACAAATGAGGAAGTTATACCGGGAACAAAAGATGAAATATATGATCACAAGCAAGGAGAAACCGATAAATCATCCTATTAACTATGTACATACAGATTTAGAGTCTTTTGTTTTGTTTTCAGATAGTTTAAATGAAATAGATAGTCAGATAGTAGAAGCAGACAACATTCCGGAGATAACAGAAAATTTTAGAGAAATCTTGAAGAAAGAAGGACAAGAAAAGCAGCAAAAGATTGGGCAATCAGCTGAAAATGATGGACAGCAAGAAGATGAGGCACGACAAACATATTTTCAGCACTTGCAAGAGGAGGAAGAAGGCTTGTGGACCATGGATTTTGATGGAGCAGTAGGGAATGATGGCGCCGGTATTGGTATTTGGGTACGCATTCCTTTCTCCGCCCCAAACAAAGTGCCTTGTAGCGTGAGAGTTTGCTCTTACAAGCTGGCCTTTGAATGTTCAAATAATGAAGCTGAATATGAAGCTCTGATTGCTGGCCTGAAGATTCTTAGAAAGCTGAATGCAAAGAGGATTTCAGTATATGGCGACTCCAAGTTGGTGATAAAACAGGTTAGAGTTGAGTATCAAGCAAAACATCCTAGGATGCAGGCCTATTGTAATGCAGTTTTGGACATCTTGAAGCTATTTTCCGAATACACCTTGACATGTGTGCCACGAATACAAAATAGTATTGCTAATGCTCTTGCCAAGGCAGTGAGCAGCTTGAAGATTCCCATGAACTCCAGTAATAATTTTGAAATCCATGTCAAGCATCGTCCAACTATTCTAGACAATCAGCAACATTGGCAAGTGTTCCAAGATGATGAGGAGATTAAGGATTTTCTGCTCAACAAAGGCAAGTTCAAAAAAACCTTAATCGATGTGGGAAATGATGAGGAAAAAGGGAATGGTACAGATGAAGTGCAGATCAATCAAATGGACGTATTACAGCTGAAGAATAACATCATTCCTAAAGGCTTGATACCCCTAGAGGAACTTTTTGATCAGGATGATGTAGCCTGCAAGCCAACATTGCAGCCAATCGAGAAAGGTGTGGAAGAAGTCAACATTGGTACAGCTGCCAATCCAAAGTTGGTAAAATTGTCCAAAGCCTTACCGCCAAAGATCAAGGACAAATACATCAGTTTGATGGATTCATTTTCAGATGTATTCGCTTGGGATTATTCTGATTTAAAGACCTATGATACGAATATTATTCAGCACACAATACCTATCAAGCCCAATCAGAAACCATTTAGACAAAAGCTGAGAAGGATCAATCCAAAGTTACTGCCATCTATCGAAAAGGAGGTAAATAGGTTGTAGAAGTCAGGTATCATTGTGCCTATCAAATTTTTAGATTGGATATCTAACTTAGTACCTGTACGCAAGAAGACCGGTGAAATCCACCTATGCATTGATTTCAGAAATCTAAACAAGGTCTCACTGAAGGACAACTATCCGCTGCCCAAGATGGACCATATACTTCAGCGAGTAATGGGGGCATCTCGTATGTCGCTGCTTTATGGTTATTCCGGATATAACAAAATTTCAGTCCATGAAGATGATAGAGACAATATAGCATTCACCACTCCATGGGGAACCTTTCACTATGCCAAAATGCCCTTTGGTTTGAAGAATGCAGGTGCCACATTTCAGCGGGCAATGGACTTAGCGTTTGCAAATGAGAAGGATGTGTTTTTGGTGGTGTACTTGGATGATTTGACGGTGTTTTCAAAATCTGATGAAGAACACATGCATCACCTAAAAATTGTCTTTCAAAAGTGTGGGAAATATGGTCTATCGTTGAATCCTAAGAAGAGCTTGTTCGCCATGGAGGAAGGAAAACTACTTGGGCATATCATTTCAAAAGATGGCATCCGCATAGACCCAGCACGTGTGTAAGCAATTCAGCAAATCGATCTGCCGAGGAACAAAAAGGAGATACATTCATTCAATGGTAAGATGAATTTTCTGCGTCGCTTTGTGCCTAATCTTGCGGAACACTTGAAAGAATTGACCAACATGCTTAAGAAGGATAGCTAGGTGAAATTGACGGATGAGGCGGTAAAATCTTTCAACTTGGTCAAATTGGCCCTTTCTTCAGATCCAGTTCTAGTCAGCCTAGACTACACTCAAGATTTCATATTGTTTTCATTTGCTTCTGAGCACACTATGGCAACGGTACTATTGCAGAAGAGGGATGATCATGAAAGACCCATTGCATTCTTCAGCAGGGCTATAAGGGATGCAGCTTTGAAGTACAACATCATTGAGAAGCAAGCCCTGGCATTGGTGAAGGCATTGAAGGATTTCCGGGTGTATATTCTACATTCTCACATTCTGGCCTGTGTTCCTACTACTGCTGCGAAAGATGTTTTAGTGCAGACCGATCTGGAAGGGAGAAGAGGCAAATGGATCGCAGCCTTGCTAGAATACGATGTGGAGATAAAGCCTACCAAGCTGGTCAAGGGACAAGGTTTTGCGAAGCTAATGGATGAATCAAATTTGCATGCATTGGACATAAATCTGATCGCTGCCATTTCCGATGAGAATGAGGAAGGAACGTTAATTTAGGTATTTGAAATGTTTGCTTTGTCCCCATGGTAGTCTGATATAATATATGTGCTGAAAAATCTATCACCACCGCCCGGCATGACTAGAAACAAAGCGAGAACACTTAAATTGAAGGCTGCCAAGTTTTGTATCTTGAATACTGCATTGTATTGGAAAGATCCAGGTGGCATTTCGTAAAATTGTTTGGTGGAAGAGGAGGCAAAGAGAGTCATGGAGGATTTTCACGGAGGAGAGTGTGGAGGTCATCTTTTTTGGAAGTCAACAACAAACGAAATTTTGAGAGCAGGGTACTACTGGCCTACTTTGTTTGCTGATGTGCATAAGATGGTCAAGCGCTGTCATAAATGTCAGATTTTCGAAGGAAAATAGAAATTACAGCCTTTGCCACTTAATCCTATTGAAGTGAGCGCTCCCTTCCAGCAGTGGGGGTTGGATTTCATTGTGGAAATTCATCCCGCCTCTTCCGGATAGCATAGGTGGATCCTTACAGCGATGGAATATTTCATAAAATGGATTGAGGCAGCCCCTACCAGACAAGTGACGGACACGGTAATCATTTCATTTCTCGAAAATAACATCTTGTCTCGCTTTGGTTGTCCAAACAAAATAATCACTGATAATGCAGCAGCTTTCAAATCGAAAAGGATGGTGGAATTTTATCACAAATATCACATAATTTTGTGTCATTCGATTGCCTATCATCTGCAAGGCAATGGATTGGTGGAATCTTCGAATAAATTTTTGATCAACATCATCAAGAAGCTGCTCGAAATAAATAAGAAGAGCTGTAACAAGAGGTTGGTCCATGCGCTTTGGGCAGATTGGATCAGTCATAAAAAGTCTATTGGTATGTCACCAGTTGAGCTGGTTTATGGAGTTGAAACAGTATTCCGAGCCACTCTTACTGCCCTGGTGGTCAGACTTCTTCAGGAGGCTGGTAGTGAAGAAGATCCCATGCAGAGAAGGTTGAATCAAATGATCCACTTGCAGCAAACAAGAGAGGAAGTTTTCAAGAACACATCCAAGTTGCAGGAGAAGATAAAGAAAATCTATGACAGAAAAGCAAAAGCAGACAAATTTCGGTTGGATGATGTGGTGCTGAAGTGGGATGAAAGGAATGAAGAGAAAGGCAAGCACGGAAAGTTCGAAAATCTATGGAAAGGTCCTTTCAAGATCGCAACATACAGGGGTCAAAATGCCTTTCTTCTGAAGGAGATGAATGGGGAAGACTGTCCTGGAGGGCCGATCAATGGTCGACTGCTCAAGTGGTATCACTGTTGATCTATTAACGCTGCTTCCACTGTCATTGTAAATACCATTTTTATTTCAGTTTGGTTTCAGTCTGTAAAGTCAGTTTTTTGAGTTATTTCAAGGTCAAGTTTGAGTCAATTTCTTGGTTATTCCAGTTGTATAAATAAGTCCGAGTCCTATGATGTTTATTAAAATGATGACTCCATAGCCCAATGGACAAAAGGCACTGTCTAGCTCCTCTAGAGATCTGTTGTTCTTGGCACCTCCAAGGAGCTACCATCCCCCATTGGAGCCAATGTTAGAGTCGGTCTGGTCAGCCCTCCGTCAGAGATCAAAACTCTTTGTGCATTTCAATTTTAGGTGTCCCGCTCCATTCACTCAGCTGCATTTCGCTAGGGACATGCCATGATCTGACGGAGAAATTCATGCTACTCATTTTCCCTCATGTCTGGCCCCTGCTGGTTCAGGTCTTGGTCCATAATCACTGAAATTCATGATAGTCAAGGTCTGGTCATATTTCAGGACAAAGTCATTTTTATTGTTTGGGTCTAGGAATTCATCAGTTTGGTCTCTGAAAACATGTCCAGAACAAGCCATGCAGGTCAGAGGGAGGCCCTACACAGTTATGGTTCAGAAAGCTTCATCATCACCTGAAGAGACATCGACTCTTCTTCAAAACTCTGTTTTGAAGAAAAGTCAAACAAGGTCAACTATGACAAAATTTTCCAAAAAATCGCCTGTTGAATTTTTCAGATGCAGTCGTGGTTTCAATGGCCAAATGCCTAGTCACACAGTCCCCGCAAAGAAATGCCGAAAATCTCATTAGGAGAGCCAAAATTTCAAAGAAAAATAAAAATCAGGGTGTTTTAAAGTCAATGAAAAAAGTGCAAAACACAAACATTAGAAAGTGGGTTTTCAAAGAAGAAAAAATCAAACCCATCGCTCCCATGCCTATATATACTTAGTTTTGCCCAAATCAAAGCCATTGTGCTCACGTAAGACTTGGAGAGACGTTTCAAAGGTGAGAGAGCTAAATCATGAGAGTTTTGGTGAAGGAGAGCTGGTTTTCAAGGAGCACGGGGCATACACCAGGGAGCGTGACGCACACAGAGGGCACAACGCACACGCAGCCTGCCCGCCATTCAATTTTCTCAAGGGCACAACGCACACCCAGCGCGCGGCGCACTGGGCTTGGCACGCGACGCACACAGCCAGGGCATAAAAAACAAGTGCAAATCATCCCAAATCTCAGTGAAGGATAGCAAATAAAGAGGTAGGCCCTGTTGACACCTCTCCTCTCTCAAATTTGTCAATGATTTGGTGTGCATTAGATATTTAAATGGTACCCCAAAAGCACAAGATCGACCATGAAAAAAGCATCAAGAAAAACGAGAAATGGGGTTGCAAAATGTGAGGTTAAGCACCAAGGTTCTGCTCCCCTCCCCTTGTCCCCTCACTCCTCATCATTCCCGCCTCCATTCCGTCACGTTTCCTAAGGAAACCACCCTAAAACTGCCACTAAAACCCCCTCCCCTATTTTTCAAGCAAAAATTGGGTGAGTTTACAGTGCGCGGCGCACACACGAGGTGGCGCGGCGCACTCAGGGCACGCGACGCACTGGGAGCCCGACCACAGTGCAAAATTGCCACTGGCGCAGCGCATACCCGGCGCGCGGCACACTGGGCAGAGCGCGCGACGCACTGGGCAGAGCGCGCAACGCATAGACTTATAAGCCCAAGAATGCACTAAATTGCCCAAATTTTTTGTGAACGACCCTCAAGGTTGGAGAGGTAGCCCAACTACCTTCACCATTGACATTTAAACTTGAAGGGGAATGTTATTATAACGACCATGAAATCAGATGTAATTTTTTTTTAAAGTAAAACAAAGATGATATAAAGAAGGTCAAGAAAGCTATTGCTTTGCTACAATGACTTTATTGCTAAAATATTCTCCTACCCTACCTCCATCAGCTAATTCCCCTGTAGCAATTTCCCCCCTAATAATCACCCTAGCTCCACTCTAATCATATCCATTTGTTCCCTTTATTCCTATAGCTCAAAATATCCCGAACTCTACCCCATCAAAACCATACCCCAAACGCTCCCAAATCCATGATAAATTTCTCCTCTAAACCCCTATTCCCTTTTTCATCATTCCCCTCCTAACACTCCCCTGTTTTATTGTCCCCTTGGTAACAGATTTTCAGAGCATCTATCAGTTTCATTGGATTTAGAGGGTAGCTTAAAACTCAGGGTACAAGCAACAGTAATGGCATCAGAAAATTCATCAGAGTATGAGGGAGGGACCCACAATGACATATCTTCAGGAGAGAGGACCCATAGGAGACATCATCGGAGTGGCAAACATCTTAGAGATGAGCCACACACCCTCACTGAGCTGCAGGCATGCCCACTTGCCATATCTTGTTTCCAGCACTTGGCATGTTATGAATTTTGTCAAAGGGTGGAAAATGTCAGAGTCCATCATGAGTTGGCCCGCCTTTTTGCACTTCATCTACCGGGAGGTCAATCTATCCTGGCTGGGGTCACTTTCACCTTGACACCCGAGACCATATCAGCAGCAACAGGAATACCAAACGTTGGAGAATAGTGGCATAAGAAAAGGAAGGTGGAGAGGCATCTTTATGAGCCTTACATCAAGAACAGCTGTTTGAGCCAGCTCATCAGAGTTTTTCCATTCAGATTTTTGAGGGATGAGTATGCCCCACTCATGAGGTTGATCATGAAGTATTTCAGTTGTGAGGGTAGGTTTTCCTGCCTCTATGCCTATCACATCCGGTTGCTCATGCACTTCACCAGGGTGCAAATGATGAGCCTCCCATTTTTCATTTGCAACAACGTTGAGAAGATGAAAAATTTCATGCAGTGCAAGACTCCTCGACAGCAGCTAAACAATGTCTATCATTTTTCTCTCATCCGTATTTTGGTGGACCATCAGTTGGGATTGCAGGGTATTGCTTGGGAGGACTTCATCTCCCGTGATTTCTTCAGCGCTCCACTGGTGATATCAGAGGCAGAGAATGAGGTGGGGAGTCCTTCACATCAGTTTGAGCATAAGGTGGGGAGTCCTTCACATCAGTTTGAGAGTCATGAGACTGCCACTAGGCCAGTATGCATCACATACCAGAAGGGCAGTAGACCGTTGTTTGCAGCAGCAAAGCGAGTGTTATCTCCACTCGGGGTGGAAGGGGTCTCGCTTCCGCCATCAGCATTAGAGGAGCAGGGTAAGGGCAAGGAGCCAGTGCAGGAGGAAGGGCCATCAGGTGAGCAAGAGACCGAGTTTGTTTTGCTCCAGGATGATGAGACAAATGCAGAACCAACCAATGAGGAGCTTATAGAGATCATCAGGGAGCAGAAATCAGAGATTGAAGACTTGTCCATTAATTTAGAAAGGGCCAAGTGGAACATGAACTACCTAGAGTGGAGAAACAAACAGCACAAGGACCAACAGACGATCATGGAGCTGCAGAACATCTGCGAGCATCGCCAAGCTGCTCAAAGAAGAAGGGTTCCGCTCACATCTTTGGAGCAAGCAATCAATGAAGACCGGGAGGCCAACATTGAGAGGGTCAACATGCATTTGGAGAGGCTATTGGAAAAATCTGATCGGAACCTTGCTATATTGAGACACATGACTTTCCATTACAGCGTGCAGAACATGAGCGCACAGGCCCGGATAAGGAGTTTAAAGGAAAAATTGAGGAAAGCAACAAGAAGGGTAAAATGGGTAAAAGAGAAAGATAGGCTCAGAATCTTGGCTGACGATTCCTTGGCTCAGCATGGCACCCCATTGAGATCCTCCAGCCCAAATTTCAAAAAATTTGGGCAAATTTTGGTCACAGGAAAATTTTTTGGACACAAAACAGGAAATTCCTCCATGTGCCCCGCGCCACTGGCGCGACGCTAAAAATCTAGGACTATAATCGAGGAACGACTTGCATATTTGGATTCAGCACCGAAAAGTATGACTACTGGTGTCCGAGAAAGAAATTTTGACAAGATCTGGGTCTCCTAAAGGTCAAAAAACACCCAAAAATGGCCTCTCTGCCCCTTTTTTGACACACAGAAAGCAGTCTTGAGAGAATGAAGATTAGGAGGGGAAAATGAGCACCAAATTGGGAAATTCCAGTGGGGTTAGAAAGTAGACAGGATAGGCTTTCCAACAAGCCCACTTGGGCACATTTTGGACACCTGAAAGTGCCCCAAAATAGGCTCCAAAGTGGCACGATGCACAGAGAATTTGGTGCGGCGCACAAAGGGAAAAACTGCCAATTTGCTTCCCTTTTGCGAAATTTCGGTTCGCGACTTCCCCAAGTGGGCCCGCTCATCTACACTTCGATTTTTTTTGGCACCAAAGGCAGCATTTAAATTTTTTTTTCTCTAGATTGGCTTCTATCCAAGTGGCGAAGGAAGGCAAATGGTCACCCAAGCCAAATGTCATGCTTGAGAGCGCTGCACCTGTAGCTGATGGTTGGCTCTCCATCTCCATTTCGTAATGATTTGAGTAACTTCCCAACCCCTGGGCATTTTGTATCTTCCTCGCACATTCTATATATTGTATGCAATTTATTTGCAAAGGGTTGGTTAGCTTGTAACTTCTGGGAGACTGTGGGAAAGAAACTTTGTTTCTTCATTGTGTATTTTTGACAGAGAATTAATGAAAGGCAGCGGCTCTGTTTCATGAGATTCTTGTGGTTGTGAGTGTAACAAATGTGTCTCTTATGTTTTCATATGTATTTAGTTATGTTTCATAATTCGATTCATGTTTGTTTCCAGTGAAATTTTCTGAGTGAGATTAGGTACAATTCAATTTTTTTGCTCTGCCTGTGGGAAAATTTCATGTTCAGTGTTATTCTTCTGTTGAAAAGGATTCATGTCACTATGCCCTTTTCATTTTCTTCAGCAATCTATTCATGCCGTGATACCTCAAACTAAATTGTTACATTTTCCGCCTACCTTGCCTCACGGAATAATCTGTGCCTTTGTATTAAATTCTTTGTTCTTTGCTGAGCACCAGTCCCATAACATCCCAGAAGCTCGGTCATCCATGAAAATTGTTTCCAGAATCCCTATTCACTTACTAGCCTAAGGTAAATATTTCATTGTAAGTCACCTCAGATCGTTTTCGATTATCTATTCACTGAGCGTGACTCGGAGAGAGCCCTCCCCTGCTCTGGTAGGGATAGCTACCAGACTGAGCGTGGTTTGTGGTTACCCTAATTTTTGCCTTCCTTCAGCAGATTTAGGTGCTAACATGGTGGCGACTGTACTGGGGAAGAAAGTTGAAAATAAAATCCCCTTGTTTCATGAGAATCTTAGGCTTCCGGATGATGAGCTTAGGATTGGAGAGGCTGAGTAAGTTGGTTGTGTCTCGTAATTTCTCTCAATAGCACGCTGGCTTCGAGACGATATACCAGAGCAAATCCAGACCCAGACCCTCCTTGTATTTACGAAAATCCCAATTTGATCCCAAGACTCCTTCGTCAAGAAAGCACCATAACTCCCGTGTTCAAATCCCATTCATGTCCCAAAATTTTTTAGTATCTTGAGGAGCTTGAGTTTGACGAACGATTTGAAATATCACTGTTTGAGTCTAAATCTGAAAGGGCTGTTGATTACACCGTCCCCAATCCGCAATTTCTTGTAGACCTTGAGACAGAAAGAGTTAATAGATTAATTGATAATTATATTGCAACACAGCCCCAAACTCCAAGTGCAAGCCCCTTGCAAACTGTGCACACTCCTCCAACACCTCCAAGGCCAAATCCATCGAAAATGATGGCTGCTCGTTTCGCACCCCTTGTTCTGCCCCAAATCCTAGATGACATGCCAAATGACTATCAAAGTAAAATCTCGTTTTTTGATGGCACTCCTAACAGTATTACAGCTCAGCAACATGTGGATAAAATGGCAGATTTCTATGAACTTCATGAGATCGATGCGGAGAACGTGGCAATGAGGCTCTTTGTACAAACATTTGCAGGTGATGTGAGGAAATGGTTCAGAGGTTTGACGGCTGCAAGTATCACTACCTTGGCTAAACTACAAAGACAGTTCTTGAACCGGTGGGAAGTGAAAAAGAATCCCCTTCAAATTCTGGCCGAGTATCAACAAATCAAGCGGAATGCTGGTGAGTCGGTCCAAGATTCTTGTATTAGATTTAATGTAGTCTACAAAGAAATTCCATACCATCTAAAGCCACCTGTGGGACTAGCGATGATGAAGTTTCCGGATGGTTTTCATGCTGACATGGCGTACCAATTGAGAGAGAGAGAACCGGCTACAATGGAAGACATGTAGAAAATTGCGGTCAGCGTTGAGGCAAATCTACTATCCAAAAGAGCTAGAGTGAAAGCAGAGAAGAAAACCACGGTGAAAGAAGAATATTCTTCAATGGATCAGCTGCTCAAAAAGGTATAACAGATGCTTGAAAGGGTAAAACTTGACAAGCCAGCCACAAGTTAGGAATCCTAACTTTCGTGGCCAACAACAACCACAATATAGAATAAGACAAAGAGATTAGCGAACTCAAGAGCAGACAGCACAATAGACGGTACAAACACCTTTGCAGTAGAATTTGGTGCATGGACCGGAGTCAGATGAGGACGGGAATGTAATAGGCAAGGAAAACCATCTCTTTACTCCAGATGAGTTGCCTACTTACATCACCGAAGAGGAAGAATGTGCAATAAATTCAGCTACACACCAAGACACCGATTTTATTCTAGCTAGCGACACTGTGTTGGAAGAAGAATCAGAAGAATATCAACGGGGGTATATGAATGCTTTGTCCGCACAACATCAGCGATATTCCCTTAGAAACAGAGATGTACCGGCCAAACCAATTTAGAAAAAGAAGGAGGGTGAAACAACAAAGAATGATCCATTAGCTACACAAAGAAAGGGAAAAGAGGCGGTTGTTCCGGAGAGCAGCAAGTCAAAATCAGTAGAACAATCACAGCAACCAGCCACATCAAAAGAAAAGGAAAGGAAAGAGATCCCAGTCAAAGAGGTAGAAAGAACTCCCGCTTTCAGCCTAGAGAATGAGATTTCTGAGCTAAAGGTATCCATCCCTTTGACTGAAATCATGAAGAACAGCAGTTATAGAGGACAGATTTCTAAAATGTTGAATTTGGACCCAATGTCCGACATGGTAAACGTAGAAGACTATCAGCCTGAAATGATTTTTGGTCCAGCAACAAATGGTGAGTCTCATGATAGCGATGTGCCACCCTTCTATATCAGTTTACGGTTGCATGACTTTGTGCTAGACAATGCCATGTTCGATTCCAGAGCTTCTCACAATCTCATGCCCAAGGCTATCATGGATAAGCTTGGTCTGGACATCACCCGGCAATATCATGATCTCTATTCATTCGATTCCAGCAGAGTAAGATGTATAGGACTCATCAAAGACTTGGTTGTGAGTTTGGATCAGCTTCCTATGAAAAATGTTCTGATGGATGTAGTGGTAGCAGATATTCCTCCAAGGTTTGGCATGCTTCTTTCTAGGTCTTGGGTAGCGAAATTGAAAGGGACACTACAACTGGATTTCTCCTATGCAACAATCCCGGTGTTTGGATAAATGAGGAAGTTATATCGGGAACAAAAGATGAAATATATGATCACAAGCAAGGAGAAACCGATAAATCATCTTATTAACTATGTACATACAGATTTAGAGTCTTTTGTTTTGTTTTAAGATAGTTTAAATGAAATAGATAGTCAGATAGTAGAAGCAGACGACATTCAGAAGATGACAATTTTTTTTAGAGAAATCTTGAAGAAAGAAGGACAAGAAAAGCAGCAAAAGATTTGGCAATCAGCTGAAAATGATGGACAACAAGTAGACGAGGCACGACAAACAGATTTTCAACACTTGCAAGAGGAAGAAGGCTTGTGGACCATGGATTTTGATGGAGCAGTAGGGAATGATGGCACTGGTATTGGTATTTGGGTACGCAGTCCTTTCTCTGCCCCAAACCAAGTGCCTAGAAGCGTGAGAGTTTGCTCTTACAAGTTGGCCTTTGAATGTTCAAATAATGAAGCTGAATATGAAGCTCTGATTGCTGGCCTGAAGATTCTTAGAAATCTGAATGCAAAGAGGATTTCAGTATATGGCGACTCCGAGTTGGTGATAAAACAGGTCAGAGGTGAGTATCAAGCAAAACATCCTAGGATGCGGGCCTATCGTAATGCAGTTTTGGACATCTTGAAGCTATTTTCCGAATACACCTTGACATGTGTGCCACGAATACAAAATAGTATTGCTGATGCTCTTGCCAAGGCAGCGAGCAACTTGAAGATTCCCATGAACTCCAACAATAAATTTGAAATCCATGTCAAGCATCGTCCAACTATTCCAGACAATCAGCAACATTGGCAAGTGTTCCAAGATGATGAGGAGATTAAGGATTTTCTTCTCAACAAAGGCAAGTTCAAAGAAACCTTAATCGATGTGGGAAATGATGAGGACAAAGGGAATGGTACAGATGAAGTGCAGATCAATCAAATGGACGTATTACAGCTGAATAATAACATCATTCCTAAAGGCTTGATACCCCTAGAGGAACTTTTTGATCAGGATGATGTAGCTCGCAAGCCAACATTGCAGCCAATGGAGAAAGGTGTGGAAGAAGTCAACATTGGTACAACTGCCAATCCAAAGTTGGTAAAATTGTCCAAAGCCTTACCGCCAAAGATCAAGAACAAATACATCAGTTTGATGGATTCATTTGCAGATGTATTCACTTTAGATTATTCTGATTTAAAGACCTATGATACGAATATTATTCAGCACACAATACCTATCAAGCCCAATCAAAAACCATTTAGACAAAAGCTGAGAAGGATCAATCCGAAGTTACTGCCATCTATCGAAAAGGAGGTAAATAGGTTGTACAAGTCAGGTATCATTGTGCCTATCAGATTTTCAGATTGGATATCTAACTTAGTACCTGTACGCAAGAAGACCGGTGAAATCTGCCTATGCATTGATTTCAGAAATCTAAACAAGGTCTCATTGAAGGACAACTATCCGCTGCCCAAGATGGACCATATACTTCAGCGAGTAGTGGGGGCATCTCGTATGTCGCTGCTTGATGGTTATTCCGGATATAACCAAATTTCAGTCCATGATGATGATAGAGACAAGACAACATTCACCACTCCATGGGGAACCTTTCACTATGCCAAAATGCCCTTCGGTTTGGAGAATGCAGGTGCCACATTTTGGTGGTGTACTTGGATGATTTGACGGTGTTTTCAAAATCTGATGAAGACCACATGCATCACCTAAAAATCATCTTTCAAAAGTGCAGGAAATATGGTCTATCGCTGAATCCTAAGAAGAGCTTGTTCGCCATGGAGGAAGGCAAACTACTTGGGCATATCATTTCAAAAGATGGAATCTGCATAGACCCAACACGTGTGCAAGCAATTCAGTAAATCGATCTGCCGAGGAACAAAAAGGAGATACAGTCATTCAATGGTAAGATGAATTTTCTGTGTCGCTTTGTGCCTAATCTTGCAGACCACTTGAAAGAAATGACCAACATGCTTAAGAAGGACAGCCAGGTGAAATTGACGGATGAGGTGGTAAAATATTTCAACTTGGTCAAATTGGCCCTTTCTTCAGCTCGACTTCTAGTCAGCCCGGACTACACTCAAGATTTCATATTGTTTTCATTTGCTTCTGAGCACACTATGGCAGCGGTACTATTGCAGAAGAGGGATGATCATGAAAGACCCATTGCATTCTTCAGCAGGGCTATAAGGGATGCAGCTTTGAAGTACAACATCATTGAGAAGCAAGCCCTGGCGTTGGTGAAGGCATTGAAGGATTTCCGGGTGTATATTCTACATTCTCACATTTTGGCCTATGTTCCTAATACTGTTGTGAAAGATGTTTTAGTGCAGACCGATCCAGAAGGGAGAAGAGGCAAATGGATCGCAGCCTTGCTAGAATATGATGTGGAGATAAAGCCTACCAAGCTGGTCAAAGGACAAGGGTTGGAGAAGCTAATGGCTGAATCAAATTTGCATGCATTGGACATAAATCTGATCGCTTTCATGTCCGATGAGAATGAGGAAGGAACGTCAATTCAGGTATCCGAAATGTTTGCTCTGTCCCCATGGTATTCTGATATAATATATGTGCTGAAAAATCTATCACCACTGCCAAGTTTTGTATCTTGAATACTGCACTGTATTGGAAAGATCCAGGTGGCATTTTGTTAAATTGTTTGGTGGAAGAGGAGGCAAAGAGAGTCATGGAGGATTTTCATGCAGGAGATTGTGGAGGTCATCTTTTTTGGAAGTCAACAACAAACAAAATTTTGAGAGCAGGGTACTATTGGCCTACTTTGTTTGCTAATGTGCATAATA
Source organism: Pinus tabuliformis (assembly GCA_031772625.1). NCBI lineage: Eukaryota > Viridiplantae > Streptophyta > Pinopsida > Pinales > Pinaceae > Pinus > Pinus tabuliformis. Next base: position 366,445,633 of record CM062809.1, read on the forward strand.
TGGTCAAGCACTATCATAAATGTCAGATTTTCGAAGGAAAACAGAAATTACAGCCTTTGCCACTTAAGCCTATTGAAGTGAGCGCTCCCTTCCAGTAGTGGGGGTTGGATTTCATTGGGGAAATTCATCCCGCCTCTTCTGGACAGCATAGGTGGATCCTTACAGCGACGGACTATTTTACAAAATGGATTGAGGCAGCCCCTACTAGAAAAATGACGGACACGGTAATCATTTCATTTCTCAAAAATAACATCTTGTCTCGCTTTGGTTGTCCAAACAAAATAATCACTGATAATGCAGTAGCTTTCAAATCGAAAAGGATGGTGGAATTTTGTCACAAATATCACATAATTTTTGGTCATTCGACTACCTATCATCTGCAAGGCAATGGATTGGCGAAATCTTCGAATAAATCTTTGATCAACATCATCAAGAAGCTGTTGGCAATAAATAAGAAGAGCTGGAACATGAGGTTGGTCCATGCGCTTTGGGAAGATTGGATCAGTCAGAAAAAGACTATTGGTATGTCACCGTTTGAGCTGGTTTATGGAGTTGACACAGTATTCCCAACCACTCTTGCTTCCTCGGTGGTTAGACTTCTTCAGGAGGCTGGTAGTGAAGAAGATCCCATGCAGAGAAGGTTGAATCAAATGATCCACTTGCAGCAAACAAGAGAGGAAGTTTTCAAGAACACATCCAAGTTGCAGGAGAAGATAAAGAAAATCTATGACATAAAAGAAAAAGTAGACAAATTTCAGTTGGATGATGTGGTGCTGAAGTGGGATGAAAGGAATGAAGAGAAAGGCAAGCACGGAAAGTTCAAAAATCTGTGGAAATGTCCTTTCAAGATCGCAGCATACAGGGGTCAAAATGCCTTTCTTCTGAAGGAGATGAACTGGGAAGACTGTCCTGGAGGGCCGATCAATGGTCGGCTGCTCAAGCGGTATCACTGTTGATCTATTAACGCTGCTTCCACTGTCATTGTAAATACCATTTTTATTTCAGTTTGGTTTCAGTCTGTAAAGTCAGTTTTTTGAGTTATTTCAAGGTCAAGTTTGAGTCAATTTCTTGGTTATTCCAGTTGTATAAATAAGTTAGAGTCCTGTGTTGTTTATTAAATTGATGACTCCATAGCCCAATGGACAAAAGGCACTATCTAGCTCCTCCAGAGATCTACTGTTCCTGGCACCTCCAAGGAGCTACCATCCCCCATTGGAGCCAATGTTAGTGTTAGTTTGGTCAGCCCTCCATCAGAGATCAAAACTCTTTGTGCATTTCAATTTTAGGTGTCCCGATCCATTCACTCAGCTGCATTTCACTAGGGACACGCCATGATCTGACGGAGAAAGTCATGCTACTCATTTTCCCTCATGTCTGGCCCCTGCTGGTTCAAGTCTTCGTCCATAATCATTGAAATTCATGATAGTCAAGGTCTGGTCATATTTCAGGACAAAGTCATTTTTATTGTTTGGGTCTAGGAATTCATCAATTTGGTCTCTGAAAACATGTCCAGAACAAGCCATGCAGGTCAGAGGGAGGCCCTACACAGCTATGGTTCAGAAAGCTTCATCATCACCTGAAGAGACATCGACTCTTCTTCAAAACTCTGTTTTGAAGAAAAGTCAAACAAGGTCAACTATGACAAAATTTTCCAAAAAATCGCCAGTTGACTTTTTCAGATGCAGTCATGGTTTCCATGGCCAAATGCCCAGTCACACAGTCCCCACAAAGAAATGCCGAAAATCCCATCAGGAGAGCCAAAATTTCAAAGAAAAATAAAAATCAGGGTGTTTTAAAGTCAATGAAAAAAGTGCAAAACAAAAACATTAGAAAGTGGGTTTTCAAAGAAGAAAAAATCAAACCCATCTCTCCCAAGCCTATATATACTTTTTTTTGCCCAAATCAAAGCCATTGTGCTCATGTAAGACTTGGAGAGACATTTCAAAGGTGAGAGAGCTAAATCGTGAGAGTTTGGGTGAAGGAGAGCTGGTTTTCAAGGAGCGCGGCGCATACACCAAGGAGCGCGGCACACATAGAGGGCGCGGCGCACATGCAGCCTGCCCGCCATTCAATTTTCTGTAGGGCGTGACGCACACCCAGCGTGCATCACACTGGGCTTGGCGCGCGACGCACACAGCTAGGGCATAAAAAACAAGTGCAAATCATCCCAAATCTCGGTGAAGGATAGCAAATAAAGAGGTAGGCCCTGTTGACACCTCTCCTCTCTCAAATTTGTCAATGATTTGGTGTGCATTAGATATTTAAATGGTACCCGAAAAGCACAAGATCAACCATGAAAAAAGCATCAAGAAAAACGAGAAATGGGGTTGCAAAATGTGAGGTTAAGCACCAAGATTCTGCTCCCCTCCCCTTGTCCCCTCACTCATCATCATTCACGCCTCCATTCCGTCACGTTTCCTAAGGAAACCACCCTAAAACCGCCACTAAAACTGCCTCCCCTGTTTTTCAAGAAAAAATTATGTGAGTTTACAGTGCGCGACGAACACACGAGGTGGCGTGGCACACTCAGGGCGCACGACGCATTGGGAGCCCGGCGATAGTACAAAATTGCCACTGGTGCGGCGCATACCCGGCGTGCGGCGCACGGACTTATAAGCCCAAGAATGCAGTAAATTGCCCAAATTTTTTGTGAATGACCCTCAAGGTTGGAGAGGTAGCCCAACTACCTTCACCATTGACATTTAAACTTGAAGGGGAATGTTATTATGACGACCATGAAATCAAATGCAATTTTTTTTTAAAGTAAAACAAAGATGATATAAAGAAGGTCAAGAAAGCTAGGGTTTTGCTACAGTGACTTTATTGCTAAAATATGCTCCTACCCTACCTCTATCAGCTAATTCCCCTCTAGCAGTTTCCCCCCTAATAATCACCCTAGCTCCACTCTAATCATATCCATTTGTTCCCTTTATTCCTATAGCTCAAAATATCCTGAACCCTACCCCATCAAAACCATACCCCAAATGCTCCCAAATCCCTAATAAATTTCTCCTTTAAACCCCTATTCCCCTTTTCATCATTCCCCTCCTAACACTCCCCTGTTTTGTTGTCCCCTTGATAACAGATTTTCATAGCATCTATCAGTTTCATTGGATTCAGAGGGCCGCATAAAACTCAGGGTACAAGCAACATTAATGGCATCAGAAAATTCATCAGAGTATGAGGAAGGGACCCACAGTGACACATATTCAGGAGAGAGGACCCATAAGAGACATCACCAGAGTGGCAGACATCTTAGAGATGAGCCAAACACCCTCACTGAGTTGCAGGCATGCCCACTTTCCACATCTTGTTTCCAGCACTTGGCAGTTATGAACTTTGTCAAAGGGTGGCAAATGTCAGATTCCATCATGAGTTGGCCTGCCTTTTGCACTTCATCTACAGGGATGTCAATCTGTCCTGGCTAGGGTCACTTTCACCTTGACACCCGAGACCATATCAGCGGCAACAGGAATACCGAACGTTGGGGAACAATGGCATAAGAAAAGGAAGGTGGAGAGGCATCTTTATGAGCCTTACATTAAGAACAGCTGTTTGAGCCAGCTCACCAGAGTTTTTCCGTTCAGATTTTTGAGGGATGAGTATGCCCCACTCATGTGGTTGATCATGAAGTATTTCAGTTGTGAGGGTAGGTTTTCCCGCCTCTATGCCTATCACATCCGGTTTCTCATGCACTTCACTAGGGTGCGAATGATGAGCCTCGCATTTTTCATTTGCAACAACATTGAGAAGATGAAAAATTTCATGCAGCGCAAGACTCCTCGACAGCAGCTAAACAGTGTTTATCATTTTGCTCTCATCCAGATTTTGGTGGACCATCAGTTGGGATTGCAGGTTATTGCTTGGGAGGACTTCATCTCCCGTGATTTCTTCAGTGCTCCACCGGTGATATCAGAGGTAGAGCATGAGGTGGGGGGTCCTTCACAACAGTTTGAGCATAAGGTGGGTAGTCCTTCACATCAATTTTAGTGCCATGAGACTGCCACCATGCCAGTATACATCACATACCAAAAGGGCAGTAGACCGTTGTTTGCAGCAGCAAAGTGAGTGTTATCTCCACCCGGGGTGAAAGGGGCCTCACTTCCGCCATCAGCATCACAGGAGCAGGGTAAGGGAAAGGAGCCGGTGCAGGAGGAAGGGCCATCAGGTGAGCAAGAGACCGAGTTTTTTCTCCTCCAGGATGATGAGACAGATGCAGAACCAACCAATGAGGAGCTTATAGAGATCATCAGGGAGTAGCAATCAAAGATTGAAGACTTTTCCATTGATTTAGAAAGGGCCAAGTGGAACATGAACGACCTGGAGTGGAGAAACAAACAGATTGAGGACCAACAGACGATCATGGAGCTGTAGAACATCCGCGAGCATCACCTAGTTGCTCAAAGAAGAAGGGTTCCGCTCACATATTTGGAGCAAGCAATCAATGAAGACCGGGAGGCCAACCTTGAGAGGGTCAAAATGCATTTGGAGAGGCTTTTGGACAAAGCTGATCGGAACCTTGCTATATTGAGACACATGAATTTCCGTTACAGGGTGCGGAACATGAGTGCATAGGCCCGAATAAGGAGTTTAAACGCAAAATTGAGGAAAGCAACAAGAAGGGTAAAATGGGCAAAAGAGAAATATAGGCTCAGAATCTTGGCTGATGCTTCCTTGGCTCAGCATGGCACCCCATAGAGATCCTCCAGCCCAAATTTCAAAAAATTTGGGCAAATTTTGGTCACAGGCAAATTTTTTGGACACAAAAGAGGAAATTCCTCCCTGTGCGCCACGCCACTGGCGTGACGCTAAAAATATAGGACTCTAATCGAGGAACGGCTTGCATATTTGGATTCAACATCGAAAAATATGAATACTGGTGTCCGGGAAAGAAATTTTGACAAGATATAGGTCTCCTAAAGGTCAAAAAACACCCAAAAATGGCCTCTCTGCCACTTTTTTGACACACAGAAAGCAGTCTTGGAGAATGAAGATTAGGAGGGGCAAACGAGCACCAAATTGGGAAATTCTAGTGGGGTTAGAAAGTAGAAAGGACATGATTTCCAACAAGCCCACTTAGGCACATTTTGGACACCTGCAAGTGCCCCAAAATAGGCTCCAAAGTGGCGCGACACACAGAGAATTTGGCGCGGCGCACAGAAGAAAAAATTGCCAATTTGCTTCCGTTTCACGAAATTTCGGTTCGCGACTTCTCCAAGGGGCCCGCTCATCTACACTTCGGTTTTTTTGGCACCAAAGGCAACATTTAAGGAGTTTTTTCTCCAGATTGGCTTCTATCCAAGTGGCGAAGGAAGGCAAACAATGACCCAAGCCAAATGTCATGCTTGAGAGCGTTGCACCTGTAGCTGATCGTTGGCTCTCCATCTCCATTTCGTAATGATTTGAGTAACTTCCCAACCCTTGGGTGTTCTATCTCTTCCTCGCACATTCTATATATTGTATGCAAGTTATTTGAAAAGGGTTGGTTGGCTTGTAACTTCTAGGAGACTGTGGGAAAGAAACTTTGTTTCTTCACTGTGTATTTTTGATAGAGAATTAATGAAAGGCATCGGCTCTGTTTCATGAGTTTCTTGTGGTTGTGAGTGTAACAAATGTGTCTCTTATGTTTTCATATGTATTTCGTTATGTTTCATAATTCGATTCATGTTTTTTTCCAGTGAAATTTTCTGAGTGAGATTAGGTAGAATTCAATTTTATTGCTCTGCCTGTGGGAAAATTTCATGTTCAGTGTTATTCTTCTGTTGAAAAGGATTCATGTCACTATGCCCTTTTCACTTTCTTCAGCAATCTATTCATGCCGCGATACCTCAAACTAAATTGTTACATTTTCTGCCTACCTTGCCTCACGGAATAATCTGTGCCTTTGTATTAAATTCTCTGTTCTTTGCTGAGCGCCGGTCCCATAACATCCCAGAAGCTCGGTCATTCATGAAAATTGTTTCCATAATCCCTATTCACTTACTAGCCTAAGGTAAATATTTCATTGTAAGTCATCTCAGACTGTTTTCGATTATCTATTCACTGAGCGTGACTCGGAGAGAGCCCTCTCCTGCTCTGGTAGGGCTAGCTACCAGACTGAGCGTGGTTTGTGGTTACCCTAATTTTTGCCTTCCTTTAGCCTGAGGTAGATTTAGGTGCTAACAGGAACAACTAGGAACGACCACATGACCTAGTGGTACTAAAATTCCAGTTGACTACATGTCGAGGAGTGGTTGAGTCCTACTTCTAATATGCATGGATTCATTTGGGAATAGGTAATCTCATTTGTAGTGAGCTCATGTGAGAAGGGGAGCTGCTTATTATCAAGAGTAAGCTCACTAGGGTCACAATTGTATGCATTATTGGATAAAGGATTTTGTTTCTCGTTACCAAGAGCTCACACCAACCCACATTCAAGAATAAATTTCAAGGGCAGATGGGGAAGCCTCTTCTCATAGGAACCCCTTCTTAAACACTGAGGTCCTAACTGAGTGGGCTAATTGGATACCAAATATAGGACATATGAGGGATGGGCTTAACCAATAGATGCAGATGTTGGATTTACATTGGCAGATGAAGTTTCTATTAGGGAATACTCTTCTGGACTAACATGATTCATGCATGGATGTTATGCACTCCTTCGAATACTTTCACAAGCACTTGTAGGACCTAGATTGAAGGATGGAGAAAATTGAGAAGCATCTTGGCATTCCAATAGCTATAGGTGGAGCTTCAGAGGATCAAAATGCACCCATCCTAGTTGCAGGATCAAATTCTGATCCATGAACTTGACAATGTAATGCTCTTAGCCTGTAGATAACATCAAAATGCCAAAAAATACCAGATAAATAATGCCAGAAATGTGTCAAGATGGATATATTTTATTATGAGCACTAAAAAATAATATTCACGTTCCTCTTCGAGGGGGAAGCCTTTAGTAGAGTAGAGCTCAATTACAAAATACTTGACGAGACTTCCCTTGCTATATTGGACTATATATAATTTCATGAGATCCAAAACTCTAACTAATTGTGGTCCCTTACATAATGTGCGTTAACTACTTTATTTATTAAATGGCATATTTATTCATCATCCTTAACTAAACTAACTAATTCTGGTCCCTTTTTTATAATACGGGTCAACCACTTACAATCATCATTAATGCAGTTAACCACTTATGGACTTTATTTACTAAACTAACTCATCATGATTCTTATACATCCCCTTGGGCCTATTACATTAATAAATGGGTTAGGGTCGAACCCTAACATGCCCTCCCCCTTTAGAAGTAGCCTTGTCCTCAATGTTGGAGTTGTGGAAATTGCTGGAGAATAGTTGTTGGTTATCATGTTGCATCTTTTGGTAAGGTGTCTTTCCATTGAATGAGGACTTCCTTGATAGCGTGGTCATGAAGATGCCTTTGTCGTGAATCCAATACCAATTTTGGTCGAATCCAAAGAGAACCTTCCTTGTCTAATTCAAGTTGTATGGTCTGAACTGTGCAATTGTGTCCCACTACTTTCTTTAAGCAAGAGACATGGAAGTTTGGGTGGATTTTTGAAGTGGCTGGCAAGGCCAATTTTTAGGCAACTGAGCCAATAGGTTGAATCACCAGATAAGGCACATAAAATTTTGGAGCTAATTTTTGGAATCCCTTTTCTTATAGAGAAGTTTGTTGATAAGGTTGGAGTCGAAGAAATGCTGGTCACCCACTCGAAAAGACTTTTCAGAGCAATGTTGGTAAGCTTCTTGCTTTATTCAGTTTTGAGCTTGATAGAGTTTATCCTTCAAAAGAGCAAGAGTAATTGTGTTGTTCTGAAGCAACTATCCACTACATGCACTTTGGAAGATCCTGGAAGATAAGAAATTGGCAAAGGTGGGATTTGGCCATACGTTGCCTCATATGGTGTCAATGTAGTTGCTTCGTGATAATTAGTATTATACCACCATTATGATAAACATAACCATTACACCCATTGATGTTGTTTGTCCAAAGAAAAGCACCTCAAGTAGGTCTCCAAACATTTGTTTACTACTTCATTTGACCATTTATTTGGGGGTAATATGGTGTAATCATTTGGATTTGCGTGCCATGTAGCTTGAATAACTTCTGCCAAAAGTTGCTAGTGAAGGTGGGATATTGATGAGAAAAAATAGATGTAGGCATGCCATGCAGTTTGAAAATTTGATCCATGAAGACTTGAGCCACCAAAGTTGGAGTGAATGGGTGCGATAGGGCACAAAATTAGGTGTATTTGAAGAGGCAATCAACTACCACCATGATAATTGACTTGTTGCTTGATTTAGATAGACCTATCATGAAGTCCATGGAAACATATGTCCATATAGAAGCAGGTAGAGGCAAGGTTTGTAAGGTTCCCATTATCTTCATTGTTTCCCATTTGTTGCATTCGAAAACGTCACATTCAACTACAAATGTAATAATTTCCTATTTCATCCCAGCCCAAAAGAAGGAGTGGCATGCATGAGCATAAGTGTTTTGAAAGTCAGAATGGTCTACAATGGGTGAGGAGTGTAGCTCTGCTAAAATGTAGGGTTTGAGTGTGGAGTGAGGGGATAGAATCACACAATCTTTATATTGAAGAATATCTTCCTACCAAGTATAACCCGCTGGGTGCTTAGGATCTCCTTGTAACCTTTTGATTATTAGGAAATAGATGGACGAGTAAACCATTTGTTGCATGCCTCCTTAATCCAAGATAGCATGGTAAGATATAGGGATAAGAGGGTGTCTTCTTCCTCAAATTGTCTAGACAAGGCATCAAAACCAACATTATCTTGACCCTTCTTGTAGACTATCTTACAGTCATAGCTCGACATTTTGGTAAGCTATTTATTTTGTTGTGGAGAGGATAAGTGTTGCTCCAAGAAATACTTCAAACTATGATGGCCAATTTAGATTTGCAAATGTCACCCAAGTAAGTATGGTTGCTAACTTCTAAGTGTCTATTGCATGTAGGATGGCTATCATCTCCTTCTCATAAGTAGATTTACCCAAATTATTGCCACTTAATTGTTGGATTGTGAAGGCTAGTGGTCTGCCTTCTTGTGTTAAGATTGATCCAATGTCGGTTCCTGAGGCATCACATTCGACCACAAATGGTTTGGTGAAATTTGGGAGGGCCAACAAAGGGGTGGAGCACATGGCTTGTTTGAGAGCCAGGAAGGCCTGTTGAGCTGCATCAATCTAGAGAAATGCATTTTTCTTGAGAAGATTTAGTATGGGTTTGGTGACGCGTCCATAGCTTTTGACAAATTTGTGATAGTATCTCGTAAGGCCTAAAAATCCTATAGACTCTTCAAGGTCCTAGATTATGTCCAATTTTGCATTACCTGAATCTTTTTGGGATCCACCTGAACACCTTCATGGCCCGCAATGTGTCCCAAGTACTCCACCTCTTCCATTCCAAAAGAACACTTGGACAATTTAACAAATAATTTATTATCCTTCAAAAGGTGAAATATCTTGTTAACATGTTGAAGATGTGTTTCCCATGTTTTTCTTTAGATGAGTATATCATAAAAAAATAATAGGATAGACTTTCTAAAGGATATCTTGGGAATGTATGGTTCCTTCATTATGATTTGGTGATAGCTCGAATGGAGATCCAATTTGGTAAAAATTGGGTGCCATGGAGTTCATCAACGAGATTATTGATATCCTTGATGGCCAGATTGTTGATGGCCCTAAAGTCAGCACACGCACCACTTCCCATCATTCTTTAAGACCATGACCACTGGGGACGAATACGTGCTAGTATTGGGAAATATAACTCCTGCTTCTAGTAGCTTCTGAATAATATTTTCAATCTCATTATTTTGTATGAATGGATACTTATAAGGGAAAACATTTGGAAACTAACTACCTAGAATCAAAGGGATGTTATGATCGTGTTCACCTTGAGAGGAGGGTAGCTCATTGGGTTTTTCAATTACTTGTTGGTGGTGACCCAAAACCTATTTAAAATCCAGATGAATGGTGATAAGGTTGGATGCAATGGCTTTGGTTGCATTGAATTGAGCAACTACTCCATGGTGGCCCTTTTTTAAGAGCTTCTCCATTCTGTGCGAGTTGATGATAGTAGGAGAGCCTACCTGGAGGCCCCTAAGAGTATGAGTGTGTCCATTCTACTTGAAGCTCATATATAGCTCCTGGAAGTCCATGGTAATTGGGTCGAATTCCTAAGTCATTCTTCTCTAAGGAAGATGTCACAACCTCCCATTTTAATGACAAACATGTGGGTTTTAAGGTGACATTCCCCCATAGGCTGGAGCTCAATGCGGTCCTTCACATTTCATGGCCCCCCCCATCAACTAAGAGGATTTGAAAATTAGATACTGCTCACACAAAATAATGAATTGCCTCGGCTACCCATTTGTGAACAAAATTATGCATGTTTCCACTATCAATCAATACCACCACTTGTCTATGCTCAATGAAGCCTCTGATTTTAAGTGTTTGTGGAGAAGAAACACTATCAATCAATACCATCAGTTCATCTGGTGTTGCAATAGTAGTTTTTACTTATTTAGTGACCATTGTAGGTTCCTCTTCCTCCTCCCGAGGCACTTATGGTATCTCATCTAATGGGCCATTGTTAGTAGCATCAATCTGGAAGAACTTTTGTTCCTTGCATTTATGGCCTGGTGAATATTTGTCATCACAATAGTAACATAGTCCTTGTCTTCTCCTTTCGTCCATTTCTGCAAGCGACACCTTTTGAACCTTAAGGGTTTGGGTGGGGCCACTAGCAAGGGTGGGACATGCCTTTGATGGAAATAACATATCAATGGATTGAGCATTGATGGTGGTTTATGCATCTAAAGCTTTGTTGCAAGCTTGATACTAAGTAGCGAGTTGATGCATTCGAACATGTGCCTGGATGGCTTCCTTAAGGCCACTGATGAAAAATTCCATATAAAAGGCATACCCTATACCCTCAGTCCCTATAGCTAGTTGTTTAAATGACGTGATGAAGTCTTGGATTGTACTAGTTTGTTTGAGCTTAATGAGTTGACCTAGAAGGTGAGTCTCTATCAAAACATGCACAAATGGATTTAAAGAACATACTCCAAGTTGGCTTTCCTACATAGAATTTATGATGCCATTGCCACCACTTCCAATGTTCTTGGTCTAGGTAAAGAGCTCCCACATGTAGTTTGGTGTCATCATCCCATTTATTGTTGAGTTGAAAATATCATTCTATTTGTGCCACCCACACTTATAGGTTATAACTATCAAATTCGTGCATGTCAATCTTGGGTGTCTTATTGCTAGAATATTGGCAACCCCCGTGGGAATGATGATACCCTTCATATTGATGATGACTAGATTCTCCTTCCAGGTGGGCATCGACATCGTTCCCCTCCCCCATGGGGTCTTTAGCCTTAATGAGTTGTTGTATGGGTTCTAGGGCCTTTGTAACAACATATTTTATCTTGTTGTTGGATATTTCTGGAATTAAACTGTGTAGTGTTTTCAATCCGTCCAACATTTCAGATGGTTATTTGATCCATCATTAGGGACCAAAGAGATATATAATTAAACGTGTATTGAAGAGCCTTTTTATAGATAGAGGGAACTAAGGGTTTGTTGGGTACTAATTAAAGAGATAAATTTGGTCAAAGGTTAAGATGAAAAATAATAATTTAAAATAAATAAATTAGAAATAATTGTTAAAATTGGGTTAAGATAATTAATAATTTTAAACAAATATTTGACCAAATTTAAACAAGGTCAAATTGAAATTTAAGAATTTAAAATAAATTGAAATAAAATAATTAGAAATAGTTGTTAAAATTGGTTTAAGGTAATTAATTATTAAAACAATTATTTGACCAAATTTAAACAAGGTCAAATTGAAATTTAAGGATTTAAAATAAATTTAGTCAAAGGTTAAATAAGAATTTAGAATAAACTAATTAGAAATAATGGTTAAACTAGATTAAAGTAATTAATGATTAAATCGGTTTTTTTCACATTCAAATCAAGTCAAATTGATATTTAAGAATTTAAAATAACAAATTTGAAAATTTGTTAAATAGATTAGAATGATTTAAATAAGGTCATAAAGAAATTAAATAAATAAAATTATAATTACTAAGATAATATAGGAAGGCTAGATCAAAGAGGGAAGGATAAAAGATTAGGGGCAAATTAACACACAAAGAGAATAAATATGAAGATAAATCATTAAAAACAACTATAACAAAGCTTAGAAAGATTAGATCGACAACTCTTTTCTCGAAGTGTTCAATAGCTTTAGCCCTTATAGTTATCATACAATTGCTCGAGTAAAAATTTTGGTTTACTTAAAAATAGTATGGCTATAATGGGTGCGAGACAAGGAGTTTGTTGATGTAGGTCACTACAAAGAACTTCTAAAAAAATTGGCGCCGCGTGACAAAAGGAGGCTTACTGGCAGACGTCATCATTGCGATCAACTCCCCATTCCGAATGCATTGGGCTAGGTCTCTTACAAGCAAAATTTTGGGACCACCAAACTTCTTTTTATTCGATAGGAGTATTAATCCCAGCTAATCAATATTATGGCGGTCAAAATCCCAAAATATTAATACTCGAAAATGTGTAGGAATTTGGTGGTCCCAACTAATCAATACTACGGCAATCGAAACCCCAATTTCTACATACTGCAAAATGTGTAGGAATTTGGTTTTCCCAACTAGTCAATATTGCGACGATAGGCACCCCAAATTCTAGATACTGCAAAATGTGTAGGAATGTGACAACCAACAACAAGAGGCAAGGGAACTATGGTAGTAAGGAGTTTCAAGTGCTACATATCCCGATACAGGTCAGGGGTCCAATAGTAGTACTCAACCAAATCTTTCAGAGCACCACTTAAGGAGGATCGATTGTGCCCTTAGCTGTACTAAACGACTACCCTTGATATGTGAGATTGATTGATCCAAATTGGATCCATAGAAGACTGTCAAAGAACCATGACAGTATCAGGTCGAACAAATCTCTAAGAAATCCAAAACAACAATCAAAGACACCCTGAACTAGTGGCAATGGTAGCCAACGTGGAACAACGAGGACCTCGGTCAAAGCGCGCTGACCAAGGCCCATGGAGACCATGCAGGAGGCCAAAGTAGCCCCTGGGAGCCCTGGAATGAGAAAAAAAGGTGATTTTTGATGTGCGATTAGTGCTTAGTGCTAATCGCGCATCGCTAAGTGAACAAGGCTGTGAAGGAAAAGCCCAAGTACTCAGTCACGTGAGGGAACCAAAGGACCGTAGGCGGAAAAAGGAGAAAGTGCTAAACACAAATGGCGAGACCCGCACTCTGGAAACCGACGGTTTTGATCGGGGCACCCTTAAACGGTAAGAGGTTTTGGATGAGAGCGGAACGATTCCATACATAGATCAACGCGTGGCAGGTGGAGGTGAGAGAAAACCGCCATTGGTCGCACACTATCGGTCGAGCAAGTCAACCATGCGAAACGTGTGTTTGGCATCGGATCTAGAGGGCCTAGATCGGATGGTTGAGATCGCACCCGATGGAGGAAGAAGAACCGATAGGGAATTAAGCCACGTTTTAAAGGGGTTTGGAATCCATTTGACCGCCATGGTGGAGGAAGAATGCATCCACGACGTAACTGAAGAAATGAACCGACGAAGCATGCTGGCGTCGTTTAGAAGAGGACAATTTGCCACTTCCTGAGCGTTCATGATGATGCCGAATAAGGAACTCCAAGCGCAACTGCAGAAGGTGAATCAACATAGGCGGAAGGGGAACCAAAAAGGCATAGGGGCCGAATGGCTAAAGCCATGAATAGAGACAGTCGAATTAGGGAAGTCAAGTTAGACAAAAGTCGAGAGACGATAGAAGTGGAACAGTGAACCCTAAGAGGAGGACTGAACATAGAGAACAGTAAAGCAAAGCAGAAGGAGACAGAGGGCCGAGCTGACCAAAGGCAACGTTGAGTTCCAGAGAGATTGAAGATTCAAGCCATCCCATAGAGGATTCTGTCCGGACTGAGCATCACATTTGGCTCTTTCCACTGTAGACCAGAAGGTCACAGAGCTGGTAGGAAGAAGAAGAGTCTGTGTACTCTAGTGGCTTGGGGAATCCAAGGACCACCCTGCCAAGCAAATCCTGCTTCATGAGAACTCACATTGAGTCCCTGTATTGTAATTTCTCCGCTTAAAGACACAATAAAACAAGGCCACCACTGAAAGATGGACCAGAGAGTAGCCCTGGAGCATAGGGTGAACTCCTTATGAAAATTGTTTGTGTCTTTATGTTTGCTTACTGCATTTCTCTGTTGTCTTTCCATTTTATTGTCTGTGTATTAGCAATCTAATCGATCCGTTGTTTCAATAACACAGAACACACACCAGCACATGAGTCTATAATACCTTAGTTTAATAAATCTTTAACTGATGTCACTCGTAGGGTAAATATCATATCAAGTGGTATCAGAGCTCAAGGCTGTAAGGTTAGACAATTTTGTGTTGGTTTAGCTGTGAATGCTCACAAGATCAAAGCTCAAATTAGGAGAAGGAGAGTTGGTGGAAACTAATCCTGAATTTGGGAGAGTCTATCCTCAAAAGAAAATGTCAGAGGAAGGTTCTGTAGGGCTAGACCCTCAATTCATTGAGAGTTTTCTAGCTATAAAGTCTATGGTTGAAGAAATGTACAGAGACTTTAGAAAGCAAAAGGTGGAAGATGCATCAGGCTCTAAGCAAGAGAATGAAGAAGATGAGTCTCACTTCCATGACAACTCCGAAGGAAAGGGGAAAGAGGAAAGCTTTCTCACCCCTCCTAAAGCCATGTGCATAATAAGAAAGCATATTTGATTAAGCTAGATGTTAAGTTTGATTTGCCTATATATGATGGAGAGCTAAATGCTGAAAAGTTGGACAACTGGATTAAACAAATTGATGTGTATTGCAGGGTAAAAAACATAAACTCAGACAAGAGTAAGATTCAGCTGGCAAGCCTACACCTAGGAGGCACTGCCTTGGTTTGGTGGGAAGGCAGAACCCAAGATGATATGAAAAGACATGACAAGACCATCTCTATCTGGAGTGAATTTGTTGCTGCAATAAAAAAGCAGTTCTATCCATTAGCCTACATGCAACAAGCCATGATGAGTTGGAAAACTCTTCGACAGTTTAAAGGGAAAGGTGTGCAAGGGTATACTCAAGAATTCAGAAAGAGAGCATTGATGTTGGGTATCTCATTAGACTCACCAGAGACTCTTTTGAAGTACATTTGTGGTATACACAGCTACATGAGGCATACCATCCTCATGTTTAATCCCAATAGTATAGAAGAGGTATCTGTACAAGCTACTCATCTAGAGGCTAGAGGAAAGAATGGCAATCCAGAAGTTGGGGGACCATCCCAACCCACTGTAAGCAAGAGCAAGGAGAAAAGAAAACAGAAGTGGAAAGAAAGGAAGGCTAACACTGCACAGAAAGCCAAAGCTTCATGCACTCACTGTAAAAAGGAGGGGCATGATGATGAGCATTGTTGGATTCTGCATCCAGAGCTAAGACCTAAGAAGTTCGAGGGCAAGAACAATAAGATAGTTGCAGCTATTCAGAGAGATTTGGGGTCAGACTCGGGAGATGAAACAACTATAGCAGCCACAGGTATAAAAGGTTTTCTACTCTAGAGAATGTTGAAATGAAGAAGCAGGTGCAAGAGTTGCCCGAGAAGGGCTTCATCAAGCCTAGCACATCACCACGTGGGTCACCAATCATTTTGGTGAGAAAGAAAGATGGCTCTTGGAGAATGTGCATTGACTACTAAGCATTGAATAAGATAACAATCAAAAATCATTATCCCCTTCCTCGCATAGATGATCTTTTAGATCAATTGAAAGAAGCTATTTATTTCACCAAGCTAGATTTGCATAGTGGATACCATCAGGTCAGAGTTGCATAGCAATATGCATGGAATACTGCTTTCAAAACGAAGCAGGGATTGTATGAATGGATGGTTATGCCTTTTGGCTTAACTAATGCTCCTGCTACTTTCATGAGATTAATGAATGATGTACTCAGACCTTTTCTTGATGATTTTTTTAATTTGTATCTGGATGACATTCTGATTTTTAGTAAAATGTGGGAAGAACATTTAAAGCATGTTAAGCAGACACTAGATGTTTTGAAAAGAGAAAAACTTTATGTTAAACTCTCAAAATGTGAATTGGCAAAACATCTCTAAACTACTTGGGTCATATAGTAGGGGGAGGTGAATTGAAAATAGATCCCTCTAAAGTGGCAGTCATTGTGAACTGGCCTAAACCCAGGTCTGCTACAGAAGTGAGAAGCTTCCTAGGAGCAGCACAATATTGGAGGAAGTTCATTTCTAACTTCTCCTAGATTGCAGCTCCCTTACGTTCTTTAACAGGATTGAATAAGGTGTTTCAGTGGGGAGGCAAACATCAGAAAGCCTTCGACACCTTGAAAGAGAAAATTAGTACAACACCTGTACTGACACTGCCAGATCTACAAAGACCATTTGAGATCCAAACTAATGCCAATGACTATGCCATGGGAGCAGTGTTGACACAACACGGTAAACCCATATGTTATCATTCTGAGTCTTTTAATCCTGCAGTACTTAACTATCCTACATATGATAAACAATTTTATGCATTAGTTCAGAGTGTGAAAAAGTGGAAACATTATTTAATGGGCAAAGAGACACTAATACATACTGATCATTAGCCACTTCAATATCTACACTCCCAAACTAAGTTGCAGCAATCAAGACATTACAGATGGATGGGTTTTCTACAACAGTTTCACTTAGTCATCAGATATAAGAAGGGCATACATAATGAGGTTGCAGACATGTTATCTAGACCCATTATAAATGCCTCTACCATACTTAAGCATAATTTTGTACTACATGAAAGTTACATAGCACAATATGCTCAAGATATGGACTTTAAAGATGTATATGCAACTTTGAGTCAAGGCAAAAGAGTAGAAGAATTGGACTATCATATAAAGGACCGACTCTTATATCATTGTGGGAAACTCTGCATTCCACAAACTAAGAGGATAAAGATAATTAGGGAAGCATATACTTCTCTGATATCAGGTCACTTTGGGGTAAGTAAAACAGTTGCACAACTGCAAAGATTCTGCTATTGGCTGAAAATGGATGAGACAGTTTCTAGATATGTAAGAGGGTGTTCCATGTGTGCTAAAAGCAAGCCCAGCAATAGAAAAATAGGCTTGTACACTCCATTGCCAATTCCTTCTCACCCTTGGGAAAGTGTTTCCATGGATTTTGTTGGAGGACTGCCTAAATCTAGGAAAGGTCATGATTATCTATATGTTGTTGTGGATAGGTTCAGTAAAATGTGTATTTTGATACCTTGTAGTAAACAGATCACAACTGAACAGACTGCAAAATTGTTCTTTGAACATGTATGGGTTCATTTCGGATTACCCACTTCCATTGTATCTGATCGAGACACTCGATTTGTGGGGAAGTTTTGGTCTAGTCTGTGGGAACTGATGGACACCAAGTTGAAGAAAAGCACAGCTTTTCATCCACAAACAGATGGCCAGACAGAAGTAGTAAACAGGATAGTGATCCAGTTACTGAGAGGATATTGCAGTAAACATCCTAAGCTTTGGGATGAACACTTGTGTTATGTGCAACATGCTTACAACAGAGCCAAGCACTCTTCTACATAGAGATCTCCTTTTGAGACCTGTTTTGGTTTCACACCAAAGTCTCCTTTGGATTTTGTCTTTGGTAAAGATACCGTGGTTGATGGACATAGTGATGTGGACAAGGGAACTAGGTTCATTGAACAAATCCAGGAGATCCATCAGGCAGTACAGGAACAGCTGGAAAAGAGCCAGGCCAAGTACAAGGCTAGGCATGATAAGCATTGGATGGAGAATAGTTTTCAAGTTGGAGACCAAGTCTAGCTGTATATCAGCAAGGACATGATGCAAGGTGAAGGTAAAAAGCTAAAGCCTATCAGGTGGTGAAAATTCTTTCCACCTTGATTTACCAGCTTACATGCACATCTACTCAGTCATAAATGCAAATTGCTTGAGATTGTTTGAACCTTCAATGGTTGAGTACCTTGAAGAGCAAAGTCAATTGCCTTCTATTAATGACCTGCTACCTAAATACCTCAATGAGTTGTAGGAAGACACAGTGCTAGACAGGAAGGTGAGGACAACACACATGGGATATTTTGAGTACCTCAGGATTGGGCTCAAAGGTTCAAAGCCAAGTAGGGGAAAGTGGATTGAGATTGGACAAGTGAGAAAACAGTATCCTCACTTAGCCGATGCTTGAAAACCAACTTTTGGTGGTCCAAAATATTTTTCAGTTGGAAGGCCGTGATCTGAATTGGATCCATAGAAGACTGTCAAAGAACCATGACTGTATCAGGTCAAACAAATCTCTAAGAAATCCAAAACAACGATCAAAGACACCTTGAACCAATGGCAATGGCATCCAACTTGGAACAACGAGGACCTCGGTCAAAGTGCACTGACCGAGGCCCATGGAGACTGCACAGGAGGCCAAAGTAGCCCCTGGGAGCCCCGGAGTGGGAAAAAAACGTGATTTTTGATGCGCGATTAGCTCTTAGCACTAATTGCGCATCGCTAGGTGAACAGGGCCGTGAAGGAAAAGCCTGAGCAGTCGGTCGCGTGAGGGAATCGGAGATCGCGGGTGGAAAAAGGAAAAAGCACTAAACACAAACAATGGGACTCGCGCTTTGGAAACCAACGGTTTTGATCGGGGCGCCCTTAAACGGTAAGAGGTTTTGGACGAGAGCGGAGAAATTCCATACATTGATCAATGCATGTTAGGCAGAGGTGAGAGGAAACCGCTGTTGATCGTGCACTATTGGTAGAGCAAGTCAACCGTGTGAAACATGCGTATGGCATCAGATCTGGAGGGCCCAGATCAGACGGCTGAGATCGTGCCCAATGGAGGAAGCGGAACCGACAGGGAAATAAGTTGCGTTTTAAGGGGATTTGGAATCCATTTGATCACCACGGTGGAGGAAGAACACATCCACGAAGTAGCTGAAGAAATGAACCGACGAAGCATGCTAGCGCCGTTTAGAAGAGGACAAGTGGCCAATCCCTAAGCGTTCATGATGACGCCGAACAGGGAACTCCAAGCGCAGCTGCAGAAGGTGAATTCGCACAGGTAAAAGGGGAACCGAACAGGCATAGGGGCCGAATGGCTAAAGCCATGAATAGAGACAGTCGAATTAGGGAAGTGAAGCTAGACAGAAGTCGAGAGATGGAAGAAGTGGAACAGTGAACCCTGAGAGGAGGAATGAACACAGAGAACAGTAAAGCAAAGCAGAAGGAGACAGAGGGCCGAGCTGACCAAAGGCAACGTTGAGCACTAGAGACCTTGAATATTCAAGCCATCCCATAGAGGATTCTGTCCGGACTGAGCATCACATTTGGCTCTTTCCACTGTAGACCAGAAGGTCACAGAGCTGTTAGGAAGAAGACGAGTTTGTGTACTCCAGTGGCTTGGGGAATCCAAGGACCACCCTGCCAAGCAAATCTTGCTTTAGGAGAACTCACATTGAGTCCCTGTATTGTATTTTCTCTGCTTAAAGACACAATAAAACAAGGCCACCACTGAAAGCTGGACTGGAGACATAGCCTTGGAGCATAGGTGAATTCCTTATTAAAATTGTTTGTGTCTTTATGTTTGCTTATTGCATTTCTCTATTGTCTTTCCATTTTATTGTTTGTGTATTGGCAATTTGATCGATCCGTTGTTTCAATAACACAGAACGCACACCAGCACATGAGTCTGTAATACCTTAGTTTAATAAATCTTTAACTGATGTCACTCGTAGGGTGAATATCAGATCACTGATCTCCTTGGGTGTTGTTCTCAGTGTATTGTAGCACCAAGATGACCGAAAAATTATCTAAGGTTGGTTTTGGGGTAGCTTAGGGGGACTTCCGATGTACCAGAGGTATGTGGAAGTGTAGTTTGTGTATAGGTGTTGTCTAATGCACTACTACTCGAAGGGGTACCAACAAGGGTTATAAGTGAGGCCAATGGACATGGCCACCTCTTGCATCTCCTGAATGCATGCTTCCCCAACCATAGGTTGATGAACTTAACCACATATCTCTATAGTTTAAAGACGCTCAAACACGTCTCTAGCTTAATTTTTTGTTGTTGCTAAAATTGGTGGTGCGGTTGGACCGAGAAAGTGACCTGATACCACTTACAATGCTATTAACCTGCAGCTAACATTAGAATGCTAGAAAACACCAAAGAAATAATGCTAGAAATGAGACAAGATGGAAATATTTTATTATGAGCACCATAAAATAATGTCCACTTGCCTCTTTGAGGGGCAACGTCTAACATAATAGAGCTCAATTACAAAATACTTGAAGAGACTTCCCTTGCTATCATGGACTATATATAGTTTCACAAGATCTAAAACCCTAACTACTTGTGGACCCTTACATAATGAGGGTTAATCACTTTATTTGTTATCTATGGCCCGTTTATTCATCATCCGTAACTAAACTAACTCATTTTGGTCCCTTTTTTATAATACATATGAACCACTTACAATCATCATTAATATGGTTAACTGCTTATGGGATTTATTCACTAAACTAACTAATCATGACTCTTACAGAGCCCCTTGGGCCTATTACGTTAATAAAGGGGTTAGGACCGGACCCTACGAGACAATGAATTGATCATTGTTTTTGAGATATTCTTTTTTGTTTTCTTTGTACCAAGACAATTAGGCTAGTACGTTAGTTGTAGTCTGGTTATTTTTTCTTCCTTCAGTTCTCATCTGTCACTCTCCTCCTTAAGGATAATCTATTTTTGCATATGCTCTCACCTCCCCAATGAGAGACTCGCTTGATTTTTGTACTCCTTGATGTAAATCCCAATTTTTTGTAGATAATAGAATTCACCCAACTAAAAAAAAAGTTTATTAGAAAGATATGAAATTTTTATTTATGGGATTTTTGTAGAGGCTAAATTTGTTCGATATAAACTTAAGTTAATAATTCATAAATAAATAAATAGTATATAATTTATTAACAATTGGTTTATTAAAAATAAATATGTTATAAAGTGAGATTTGGAATTAAGTAAAGTGGAGAGGGAAACCATTTTCTCTCTCAACTATTTGAGTTATATCAGATTAATAAATAAAATAATACATAAAAAGAGAAATTTAATATTAAACATAATTACTTTTTTAAGCTATAAGCTAAATCTTCTACATTTTGGCCATTTTCTTTGCATATTTTTGGGTTTATTTTTCCCGAAATATGGTAGAGATTTATTGGAATCACAAGTTTGAGTTGTGAAATATGCATAATACAAGTGTTTCAAAATGGAATTGAGTCCATTTATGCATTCAAAAATGTGTTTTAAACATAAAAAACTTGATTTTAAGAAAATTTATATTACTAGATTCCAACGAAAAAAGCCAAAACGTAGAAGAGTTAGATTGTGACTTCTTTTAATCATTATTATAAAGCATAATGACAATGCCATGGAATTGAGAAAACTTTTAGAGGAAATAAAAAGTTTGAATTTAATATTATAAGTTATGTGATAGCTAAATAATCACAAATATAGAGCCTTAATCTAGATGATTCTACATATTTAAATCTACATTTGATTCCTTTCTTTGTGAGAGACATTTATTGTTGAACTAAAACTAGTGCTTAATCACATGAATTGGAGGGATCATCAATCCAAAATTCAAATTCCTTCATAGTTCTTGGTGCCACCTTCATTAGGTTATCATTCAATAATTTTTTACCAAGGATTGAATCTATGTAACTGTCATTTAAATCATCATCAAAAGCTCGATGTTCATCATTGCTAGACATGTGTTGTACTCCCTATAAGTAACTTGGTCCCATCCCAACACATAAGGGGTTCCTTTTTGGTCTATATTGTACTTTTTCAACTAGTGATTTATTGACCCACTATAAACTAATTCTAGTTAAGGAATTAAGGTTGTTATCTAATCCAAGTTAATGGATTAGGGTTTTGAGATGTTGCATAATACCTAAATATTGTATCATGGATGGTGAAGTTAATATAATGAAATAAATATAGGTGTGGCTCTTGAGTAGCCTGATTTTCTTGGTTAAGAGATTCCAACATAAATTTTGTGTATATTGTGTGAATGTGCCATTGTTATTCTTATGTTTTAGATTCTACTAGTAATGCTTTTATTGCACAAGTTTGTCAAACATTTTCATCCTCATGGATGACTTGATTTTCTAGTTGAATTCATTGAGTGCGTTAATGACATCAACAAATATTAGGTGGGATTGTTGATAGAATCTCACATTAACATTCCACAACACCCTTTTCGAATGATGGTGGGATTGTTGATAGAATCTCACATTAAAATTCCATAACACCCTTTTCAAATGACTGGGTCCATTGATGTCATACTTGTCAACATAAGGTGTGTCAACAAGTGGCATGTTAGAGATATGATTTTATTAAGAATATTTTGTTGATGATCAACTTGTCAACTAATCTCTTATCTATGATTAGTTTGTCAAAAAGTATGTTGTGGATGTATAGCTTATTAATGAATCTCTTATTCATGCCAAGCATGTCGACCCTCTCCTTTGTTGATTACTCTAAATTCAACATTTTTTAAACACTTGAGGGTTCAATCCTTTTTGTTGCTTTGGGACTAGAACATTTTCCCAAAGAAGGTTCAACAACATGTTGGAGGATCAATAGTTTATTAATTAAGAAAAGAATATTGAGATGAGAAAGGTATTTTTATAATTATGTTGGAAGAGGCATGTCTGATAAGTTCATAATGTTAATAGTTAGAAATTGAAAAAATAGATATAGAGTGTCCAATGTCAAACTGAAGAGAAATAAATAAAACAATGCCAATTTATTTTAATCCCATTTTTTTTTTATGTAGTGGGAGGTTTGCATCTCATTATTTTTTTGGTCTCTCACAATGTTTATAGATATAAGGTTAGGATGAATCTATGATAAAATTTCTTTCCTATGAATTATTTGCACCGAAACTACTAAATAGTCCACCCCATTTGCAAATGGTGCCTAGTGGAAACTTGTCTGTGCCAATTATGGTCCCTAATCCCGTGAGGACATTGAGTGGGGCACATAATAAAGCCATCTAGCCTAGGGAATCGACCTTGAGACTTCCTGCATGAAGCTCAAAACACTTAATCACTTAACCTAGCACATTGAACTAAATTAATGCTAACACTTGAAAGAAAAGATTATGCATATATTCTTTTCATGTACCCAAAAGATTGCCACTAAAAATTCCAAGGCTTGCTCAAAGAATCTAGGTTAAACATTGTATTGTCTTTTTAAATAAAAAATTGAAATCAAAACTAAAATGATAATTAGCCTAGTTGCAAGGTAAATTGAAATACAACAGTGTTAATTAAACCAAACTAAATTATAATCCAAAATACAATTTACAAATACACACCTTCACTTTCCATTAGAGATATTATAAAAGCATGAGAGTAAAGAGTAAAATTATAGTAAAGAGTATGTTTGCAATTTGTTAATCCTTCCAAAGTAAGGAGTATAGTTTTCCTATACAAGTCAATTTTTTTTTAGTAGTATGTGTACAATTAGAAATATACTTTCATTTGCAAGTGAAAATATTTTACTTTTTTTTTTTGTAAATTAAAGCTCTATATTGCCTCAGAATGTCTTCAAAATCAGTTTACATAGATCAACTACACAATGTTGTTTCTTCTTTTCATATAGAGGGATTCTACACTGTCTTCAGGGAATCTAGGAGAATCACCCATCCATCCCTTACAAATAGACTCAAAAAACAAAATAAGACATTTTGGTTATATCTATACAGTACAAAACATGAGATAAGACCAGATAAACTATCAGACTTGTACACCATTAGGAATATAAGGAAGATATAGGAGTTGGGTCCTTTGCACTTGAACCAAGAGGAGCAGGAGTCTCAAAATCACATTTAATATGCCCTTCTATGTGGGCCAACCTTGCATCAAGTATGTCCATAAAAAATAAAAAATAAACTAGCTTCTCAACATTCTTTTGATATCCTCCAACAAAGCAAACATGTTATACCTTTCCACTTGCTTATCCTTCAAAACCATACCTAACAGGGTCTTCATTTGTTAGTGTAGTGCAATTGAATTGAGGTATTGTTTCCTCCAACCCTTGGTATGACTAGGTTTGGGCACCCGACAAGATATATCTTCCAATACCTTGGAATCAAATTTAAGATTACCTCTAAGCGCCCACCATGGTATCAAAATTTTGTATTTCTTGCCCACTATTAGGAGGAACAATGTTGAAGTATGCCTCATCAGAGTCCTGTGCAAATATGCAGGCCCTCTTTTGACCTTGGGAGCTATTGTTGTCGCCACCTCTCCCTACTACACAAGCATTGCCTAGGAGGCATGATGTGAAAGAGAGGCCCTTTTTCAAATGCCCACGTGAACACCCATAGTTGGGAGTCTGAAGTGTGCACAAACTTGGAGCATACATACTTACAACACATTGACGGATACTAAGCCAATTACCAACACCATACGTTTGACACCAGCTTAGGCTGGGGAAAAACCACCTCCACCATTCTCACAGGGGTAATAATCTCCTCCACTGTTGAGGCCTACAATTCTTTAAGCATTGAGACACAACCACAAAAAACCTAGAAAAGAGACATGCCACAATAATAGCCCTTTTTTTTTAAACAAGTAGACAAAGCTTCAAATACCGACAAGAATAAGCACAACATTACTCTCAAAAACACCGGCCAAACAATAACCTTAGTCTCACTAACCAGAGATAACCACTAACAAAATAACTTTGAACAATAGAGATTGGCAAGGGAAAAACATGCATAATCTTTGTTAGGGTCCCACCCTAACCCCCTTATTTATGTCTTGGGATCACGTCATAGTCAAAGAGTCAATAAAGCCCATATATTTTGTAAGTGGTTAACCCGAAATTAATGACGGGACCACAGTTAGTTGCAAATGGGCCGTAGCCGTAGTATTAGATAGATGGTATTAATAAAACTCACGGTATTGACCCGTGGTATTGCATGTATGAGTCATATATAAAGGATAGAGACTCCCTGCGAGGGCATCGTGTCTTATTTTGTAATCGAGCTCTGCTCTATTGGAGGTTGCCCCCTCGAAGAGGCATGTGAACATTGCTCTTTGAATAATAAAATCATTGCTATTTTGTGTTTTGGGTATCTTTTCTTCGCATATTCTGTGTTCTGGGTATCTTCTCTGCGCATATTCTGTATCTGGGTATTATTTTTGCAGGTTAAGAGCATAACAAGTGGTATCAGAGCACTTTCCAGGGCTCGGTGGGATCTCCAATTTTTAGCAAATTTTTTTTGGCTAGAGACGTGTTCCGGCGTCTTTAAACCACGGTATCTGTCGTTAAGCGCATAAACCTGCGGATTTGGGGAGGCATGCACACAGGAAATACAAGAGGTGGTCACGTCTGTTGGACTCCCTTGTAACCCCTGTGGGTACCCCTTCGAGTAGTAGCGCATTAGACATAATCGCGCACGGACTGTCTTCCACGTACCCTCTGGGTATATAGGAAGCCCCCTAGGCTCCTTGAAACCTCGCCATAGATAAACCTTCAGTCGTCTTGTGGCTACAGTACACCGAGAACAGCACTCAGAGAGATTACTCGCCCGTACGATAGGGTAGTCGGGTTGTACGGCTAAGGGTACGGTCGATCCTCCTTAGTTAGAGCCCTGAAACATTGGGCCGAGTACTACTGTCAGACCCTTATGTATATTGCGATCTGTAGCACCTGACACTCCTCTAGACCATAGTTCCCTTTTCTATCGAGGGATCACACATCATCTATTCCAGATCCGCGTGTGCAAAGACGTGCCGCAGCAGCAGACATCAGTCCCGCAGCTCCATCAGATCCGCAGCAGCAGTTGTTCCACCATTCAGATCTCTCAGATCCACCAGATCGGAGTTGTTGTGAAGGGTTCCTATATCGGGGTCTACTTTTCGCAGGACTTTTGGCAGCATTGACATTTTGAGGATTTGGCGACTGCAGTATTGATGAAGGAGGAGTAAAACTCTTATTTGTGAGCTAGCCCATCAGCATCAGGACGACGAGCTGAGCACGGTGGTACCATTCAATTTATCAGAAAAAAAAAAATTTGGCGGTCCCAATTTTTCATCAAGTTGGTGTATGGTAGAAACTAGAGCTCAAGCGATGGCCAATGAAAGGCTAGACAAAATTGAAGCAGATATGGACGACCTCAAAACTATGATTAGCGGACTAACTCGCCAGGTACAGCAAGCACTCGATAAGGGCAAGGAGCCAGCCCTCGAGGAATCGTATAATGGCCATGAACACCATGAGGGTGAGTCTAGCCACTCTCCTCACGTCTGGCACACCCATTCACCACCCAATTAGCGACCTCCCAAGTTGGATATGCAGAAATTTGACGGTTCTCACACGTCTGCATGGCTAGCACAAATGGACCAGTATTTCAAATTGAATCGTCTCTTAGATGATTGGACTAAGCTTATGGTGGGGACCATGTACTTGGACAATGAACGATGGCAATGGGCGGAATGGCATCAACGTCGCAATGGACCTTTTCAGAGTTGGGCCCAATTTACCAAAGCTCTTCGAGATCGCTTTGAACAGGGAGACTCCTTTTTGGGACGTCTCACTAAGCTCCGACAGACGGGTACAGTGGATGAATATATCACCGCTTTTGAAGCCTTAGCCTTCCGCACTCAGAGTCTCTCAGATGAGTTCTACACGGAATGTTTTATCAGTGGTCTTAAAGAAGCCATCAAAGCTCAAGTTCTACTCCACCACCCTCCCACGTGGACGGAGGCTTGCCAGGTAGCTCGTAAGGTGGAACGTGCCATAACAGCCCAATACAGCCGCCCCAATTTCCCCACTAAAGGTCATCCCCCACAAGCTCACAACACGACTCAGACACTTAAGGTCCAAAAGGTGTCACCTCAGGAAATGGCCGAAAGAAGGAAGCAAGGACTATGTTACTACTATGATGAAAAATATTCCCCTGGTCATAAATGCAAGGAGCCCAAGTTTTTTCAAATAGATGCCACTGACTACAGCTCAACCGAGGAAGATCCACCACTTGAGGAACCTGAGGCGATAGAAGAAGACAACCAAAAGGAGATTGTATCTGACAAACCAGTTATTTCGCTAAATGCGTTGGCAGGAATTTCTTCACCTCAAACTCTCAAAATCAGGGGTTTTCTTAAACATCGCCTAGTAGTAGTCTTGATTGATAGTGGAAGTACACATAATTTCATCCATCAAAAAGTCGCTGACGCAGTGCATTGTTTTGTACATGCAGTCTCTAACTTCCAAGTCCAAATCGCGGATGGGGGCACAATGAAATGTGAAGGCTGCTGCGAAAATGTCAAGCTTCAAATGGGGGATTATCAGTTGAAAACACACATGTTTGCCATCCACATGGGCGGATGCGACATTGTCCTCGGCGCTGAATGGCTTCGCACTCTTGGGCCAATCACAATGGATTTCCAGGAGTTATATATGAGTTTTAAGCAAAACAACTACACATATACCCTCCGTGGCCTCCAGGCGGGAGCCCCCTCGATCATCAGCTCGCATAGGATGGAAAAATTGTTAAAAAAGGGCAATCATGGCGTGGTAGCTCAATTCAATGCCATCCAAGTAGTTGAAACCCAGTCCCTGCAAATTCATCCTGAGATGCAACAAATTTTAAATAAACATAGGCAGGTCTTTGACAAGCCTAAGGAGCTTCCACCATCGCGAGGGGAACATGATCATAGCATCACATTGGTTCTAGGGGCCCAACCCCTAAACGTGCGGCCATACAGATATCCATTCACCCAAAAGAATGAAATAGAAAAGATAATCAAGGAACTTTTGGAAGCAGGTGTCATTCGTCCCAGCGTTAGTCCTTATTCATCCCCAGTGGTCATGGTGCTCAAGAAAGACGGAGAGTGGCGGATGTGTCCTGACTTCAGGGCCCTCAATAAGTTGACAGTCAAAGATAAATTTCCCATCCCGGTGGTTGATGATTTGCTGGACGAACTCAATGGGGCTCAATTCTTCACTAAGTTGGATCTTCTCTCAGGCTACCACCAAATTCACATGAAGGAAGTCGACATTCCCAAGACGGCGTTCCGAACTCATGAAGGCCATTATGAGTTCCTGGTCATGCCATTTGGTCTTTGTAATGCCCCTTCTACTTTTCAGAGCCTTATGAATCACCTTCTTAAACCATATCTCAGGAAATTTGTCCTGGTCTTCTTCGATGACATCCTCATCTATAGTGGCACTTGGGCTGCACATCTTCACCATGTAGATCTACTCTTGCAACTGCTCCGCCAACATAAATTATTTGTCAAATTGTCCAAGTGTTCGTTTGGCATGGA
Source organism: Pinus tabuliformis (assembly GCA_031772625.1). NCBI lineage: Eukaryota > Viridiplantae > Streptophyta > Pinopsida > Pinales > Pinaceae > Pinus > Pinus tabuliformis. Next base: position 366,474,111 of record CM062809.1, read on the forward strand.
AGAAGTTGAGTATTTGGGCCACATTGTGGGGCGGGAAGGTGTCAAGGTGGACCCCAAAAAGATCCATGCAATGCAAGAATGGCCTCAACCTAAGACCTTGAAGAGCTTGAGAGGATTTTTGGGACTCACCGGCTATTATCGTAAATTTGTCCGCAACTATGGCCGCATAGCGGAGCCCCTCACTCAACTCCTAAAGAAAAATTCCTTCTTCTGGAATGAGGAAGCCCAACAGACATTTACAGCCCTCAAAAATGCCATGTGTGCCACTCCAGTCTTAGCACTACCTGACTTCAACAAATCTTTTGTCATTGAATGTGATGCTTCAGGGACAGGTATTGGGGCAGTCTTAATACAGGAAGGGCGACCCTTGGCCTTCACAAGCCAACAACTAAGTGGGAAGAATCTGGGCCAATCTACCTATGAAAAAGAAATGATGGCCATCTTACATGCAGTCGACACCTGGCACCCTTACTTATTGGGGCGACGTTTCCAAATCCGCACAGATCATCACAGTCTTAAATATTTTCTGGAGCAATGCCTATCTTCCCCACAACAAAATAAATGGCTAGCTAAAATGCTGGGATATGATTATGAGATCATTTACAAGAAAGGGAAAGACAATAGGGTAGCAGATGCATTATCTCGCCAATTTGAGGAAGAAAGTACTCTGCTAGCAATTTCCCTACCCATTCCAGAATGGATTGAAGAAGCTCGCAGAGAATGGTTTTCACATCCAGGGCTATCCCAACTCATTTCTCAATTGCAGGTCGATCCAAATTCCATCAAGGGCTACTCCTGGCAGGATGATATTCTAAGCTACCGGGACAGAGTAGTAATCTCACCAACATCAACCCTCAAAAGTCGCATATTGGCCGAATTGCACTCATCTCCCATTGCAGGACATTCGGGCTTTCAGAAAACTTATGCTCGCACCAAAAGATCATTTTTTTGGACCGGCATGAAAAAGGACATCCTTACATTTGTCGCAGAATGTGATGTCTATCAACGCCACAAAGGAGAAACTGTCAACACACCAGGCACATTACAACCATTGCCCATTCCGACATCAATTTGGATGGAGGTTTCCATGGATTTCATTACAGGTCTTCCAAAATCAGGGAACAAGTCAGTCATCATGGTGGTGGTGGACCGCTTGTCAAAGTATGCTCATTTTTGTGCCCTACCCCACCCGTTTACACCAACTTTGGTTGCGCAAAATTTCATGGATCAGATATTCAAACTACATGGCATGCCCACTTCTATTGTGTCTGATCGCGACCCAATCTTCACCAATAATTTTTGGCAAGAACTCTTCAGGATACAGGGCACTCAACTAAAACTCAGCACTTCCTATCATCCGCAAATGGATGGTCAAACCGAAGCCATCAACAAATGTCTAGAAACCTACCTCAGGTGTTTCACTTCAGAAAAGCAACACCTTTGGGTACAGTGGTTACCTCTGGCGGAATGGTGGTATAACACCAATTATCATGCCACTACTAAAATGACTCCTTATGAAGCAGTATATGGTCAACTTCCGCCTTCCCCTATTTCTTATCTCCAGGGATGCTCCAAAGTACAAGCAGTGGATCAACTCCTACAACACCGCGCCACCATGCTCGCTCATCTTAGAGAGAATCTTCATCAAGCTCAGAACCGCATGAAGCAACAGGTCGACCAGCATCGCTCAGAGCGCCAGTTTCAAGAAGGGGACCAAGTCTTTTTGAAGCTGCAACCATATAAGAAAACATCACTCAAAGACAAGGGTTGTCAAAAGCTATCTCCAAAATTCTACGGACCCTACCAAGTACTTCAGTGCATTGGAGAAGTGGCTTACAAGTTGGCTTTGCCACCTACTACAAAAATCCATCCAGTTTTCCATGTATCATGCCTCAAGAAAGTAATTGGGAACAATTGTTGAGTTCAAACCAGTCTACCTGAACTGGACGACGAAGGGTTAATCTGGCTTCAACCCGAACAGGTTCTCGCCACAAGAGACAAGCACCTGCGCAACCGCATGATTAAGGAAGTCCTCGTCAAATGGAAAGACACCTCTCCGGAAGATGCAACTTGGGAACCAGCTACTATTCTTCAGCAGTTTCCGCAGCTTCAGCCTTGAGGACAAGGCTAGTCTTAAGGGGGAGGGCATGTTAGGGTCCCACCCTAACCCCCTTATTTATGTCTTGGGATCACGTCATAGTCAAAGAGTCAATAAAGCCCATATATTTTGTAAGTGGTTAACCCGAAATTATTGACGGGACCACAGTTAGTTGCAAATGGGCCGTAGCCGTAGTATTAGATAGATGGTATTAATAAAACTCACGGTATTGACCCGTGGTATTGCATGTATGAGTCATATATAAAGGATAGAGACTCCCTGCGAGGGCATCGTGTCTTATTTTGTAATCGAGCTCTGCTCTATTGGAGGTTGCCCCCTCGAAGAGGCATGTGAACATTGCTCTTTGAATAATAAAATCATTGCTATTCTGTGTTCTGGGTATCTTTTCTTCGCATATTCTGTGTTCTGGGTATCTTCTCTGTGCATATTCTGTATCTGGGTATTATTTTTGCAGGTTAAGAGCATAACAATCTTCCAGAACTACAACCTAAATGTTGTTTCCAGGCTTACGAATTAGAGATAGACAAAACCAAGACTAGACTTTAGCGTACCAGACCTAAAACCCAACATACCAACGATAATAAATAGATCAATAAATCTGAGATGCACTCTACCAGATAAATTAAAAGGCCAGAGAGGGATTACCAAAGAAACCTGGACCAGAACCACTGAAAGACCAGTTGTTGAGATGAACGACGACCATCTGCTGCACACATTATCCAACCTCATCTATAACTTCGTTCGAACTAGACGTTCCTATGTCCCGCACAAATTAATACAACTAGTTGAAATCTCACCTTCCCTGTCTATCTCCTTCATTATGCCAATATCTAATGCTCTTGACTAGTTTGAAAAATTCAAGCTGAGCTCATCCTAATTAACCCTGAAACCTAAATCAAACATCAACAACAGGGGGTTTGGCTCTTTACTCTTGCACAAGCTCAAGCCTCTTTTGCTCCTTGTTGATCTCATATCTCTCACCATCCCTACAACCTTGATATTAATAGCCATCTATAGTGTTGAATGCATTCTCATGCCAGGGACGAGTCACGCCCCATGGCCTTCAATGCCCATCATGTTAGCAGGGTGGCGGGCTTGTCCCACGAGACCCCCCTCGACCTCTGAACTCATCCCCATTAGGGGCATATATATATATATATATATATATATATATATATATATATATATATATATTTCTAATTGATCAAAGAAATGAGACATAAATCTCTAAAATCCTAAATTTATTTTTAAGGCATAAAAAGAAAAAAGAAAAGCATTTAAGAGGCAAACCTCTTTTTGAGTGCAAAACTTGAGAAAATGTTTCCAACTCGAGAGATTGGATCCCTAAGATGGATTTTTGCCGATGCAACAATATTCACATGTCTCTATTAACTTTCTTTTAAAATAGTAATATTAATTTTTGTATATAATGTTTTGATTTTAACATAATCAAATTTATATATTTTTATTTAATATTATTATTAAAACAATTATTTATTAATCTTATAATTTTTTTTAATTTAATTCAAAATATATATATTTAATGAGAGTCTTTAATTAATTGACCATTTACTTATTATAATCTAATATTTTATTATGCCTTGAGGTGCTCTTTAGTATGATAGATGTTGTCACGTAACATTATATTTGAAAGTAATAAAATAATATTTACATTAACAAATTAAAACATAATAATAACTTAACTCTAGATCTACCAAGGGCAAAGAGGGATCGAATCTCTTTGCATCTTAAGATATCTGAATCTCAAATATTTTTTATTTTATTTATTTTGACCAAGTCAAAATGTTTATAGGACAAGACATTACAACATGATGAAGATGCAGTCCTGCCAAATTTACAAAAAAAAATATTTCAACATAATTTTATATCAACTTTATATATAGAAAAATAAAGTAATTAAATTTAAAATTTTCTTACAAATTGAGGAATATATATATATATATATATATATATATATATATATATATAGATATATGGATGGAATATATTAGTAAGTCTTTTCTAATTCATCATATATATATATGCAGAAATTTACAATTCCTTCGATGCTTATGTAACACTTTAAAAGATATCATTAAAAAAATAGTTTAATGCATATACATATATATCTATATCTATATATATATATATATATGGAGAGATAGATAAACATATTTTTAACCTTTTGAAAAATATTAATAACAAATATAATTGTGAATGTGTGTGGGTATTTTATAGAAATGTATTAGTATTTTAATGTGGAAAGTGTGAACCATAAACAAAATATTTCTATATCAACTATGAAAATATTATGTAAAACGAGTGAAAAGATAAAAAAAAATTATAGTTAAGACATTTTATTAGTGTGTTTCTCAAAACCAAGTTAGATCTATCTTAACTTACAACCTACTAAACTTCTAGATTTAATCCTTCTAAACCATTAATAACCCTAACCCTTAATAATCCTAGAATCAAAATAAATATATAGATACCGAATTAAAAGCTCAACAACTACTTTTATTTATCCTTTCTCGGACCACCTCCCACTTAGATCAAGCTCAGCCTTTCCTTATTATCATTGGAACATGGATCATGCTCAACCTTTCCCTGTTATCACTTGTCCTCCAACATTAATAATAAAATAACATTAATAAAAAAACATTTCTTTTCTTAAAGAGAATTTTCTTTATCAACAAAAAGAGCATGATGCTCTCCAGGTGCATTCCACATTTTCACGTATGTTTCATATCCTTTGGACGACCCTTTGTATGCTTTTTATATATAAATATAAAAAAACCCTTTGGACGACTTTGGAGGTTAGGAAAGAAAAATATATTATTTATTTAATATAAACATGTGAGTAATTTACTATATAAATATAGATGGGATCACTGAATTTTAAACATCAAAATATTGGAAATTAAAGTTGGTGATGGGACGTGTTATCATATTGTTTGTATCATCTTACACTATAGGAGTATGGGTGACGTCTCTATAAATTTGAACAAGAGTGATAACCCACCTAAATTATTAACCAATAAATTACAACACAATGTAATCGCAACATCATAAATTATGGTGTTTTATGTAATAAATATTTTAATATTTTTAAATTTCTCTCTCTCTATATTTAACCTTATTTATTTTATTTAGTTATTTCTATATGACGTTTATTTTGATTAAAATTATAATAATAAAATTAATTTAATTTATTATTTATAGCTATTTGTCAAGTGCTATTTTATTTATATTAACAAAAATGTTTATTAATAAATAATAGTTCTTTAGTCAAAATTCACTGTTATATTCTAATGGTTAGAAAACATCTCTCTACATCTATTTAATTTAATGTCAAGATTTGGTTCTTCATCTTGTTTTGAAGATAAACCACACTAAATGGTTGAAAACACGTTGATAAATTTTTCTCTTATATGATTATTAGGGGGAGATTTCTTAACATACAAGTAAATAAGATGTTTTTAATTGTTAAGTGATTAGATCATGTGCAAGTAGCTATTATACCATGAGTGTCCTAATACCAATCTAGATTTATTTTAAATCTGGATCTACCAAGTTCAGAGACAGATCAAATCTCTTGAAATGCAAATCTCTTTTAGAGTAAAAAGAGATTTGATCCCTCTCGACACTTTATAGATACCGAATTAAGATGGATCTAAGTTGGTTTAATTCCCCCTTTAAATAGGCTATATTCGACATAAATACCATGGGTTCTCATCGCATGGGTGAATACCATGAAGTTATTTTTATTTTAATGTTATTTTTATTTATTAATTTTATTTTATTTTGACCCAATAAAAATGTTTTCACATATAGTTTTTTTTTTTTCGTGGAGAAAATTCGTAATTTTCATTAATCAGAAGATTACATATTGTAGATGCTTGAAGCATATGTAGAAATGTGGGCAGAGCCACTTACAAAACAATACTCCAAATGAAGTATCCAGAAAAGCCCTCAAACAGGGCAGCAAACAAAAGGGTATGAAAACCCCAGCAAATCTGCAACAAAAGTGCCCAAAAAATTAACCCCAAAGGCCAATAATGTGCCCCAGATAACAGACCTGTAGAGGATACCCAAACCTATTACAAAAAAAACAAAATATAGCAGAGGTGCAGCAAAAGAAGATCTGGCACTAATGCACCACCTGCGGATAAAAGCTCCTGTGGAGGGAAAAGGAATAGTAGGCTCTAGATCTGGCTGCCTAGACAAGAAGGAGAGGCACGAAATGAGGAAGAGAGAAGCCAGGGTAGCCACTCCTTCCCCACCCCCTCAAAACTCTCCTCCTGAAGCAGACGAATCTAGAGGTAGAACAACTGCCCCAAACATCCGCAGCAGCCTGCAGAAACTCCAGCGAAACCAGCCATTTGATGCAGCACGAAACAATGCAGAGTCAAAACCTCCACACCCCTGTTCCCTCAACGCTCCAAATGGATAAGCCCGTGAGCGACCAAAGCAACACCAACTGCTGCTTCAAAGGAAAAGCACCAACCAAGGCAGAGGCAGCAAGGGCAGCCACCTCGCCCCCACACAGAGTAAAAACTAAAGACCAGAACTGAAAAAATTCCTCACCTGCACCGCTGCCTAGCAAGTCCTTAGCCTGTGAGTCGTGGATGGAGGAAGCTCTGCGGCGTCGACAGTGGAAGCCCTAGCCTCTGCGGCATCGACAGTGGAAGCCCTACAAGTCTGTTTTCACATATAGTTATTTATATTTATATTTTATTTTCATTGAGTTCAAAAATGATAATTTATTTAAAAAAATAAAAAATATTATATCATTTTTTTAATAAAAATATTATATTTTAAATATTATATTCAAAATTTAGAATCCAAAAATAGTCAATGTTAAATTGAGTTTTTACTTTAATCTTATTTTAATTTATAATTTAATTTATTTATTTTTTTGGGGTAATTTGGCTAAATCAAAATGTTAAACATGACAAGAGATTACAACATCTCTACTACACTAACGTGTATGCACAATCAATTTAAAATGAGTTAATTTGAATGATAAATTTATATTTTCTTTAAAATTAACATATATATTTTTTCCATTAAAATTGATTTTTTTGAGTTAATTTATAATATATATATATATATATATATATATATATATAGCATCATTTAATTTAGCTTTCTTAAACTCCAAAATACCTCTCACCATATTTATTTTTTAATTAAAAAAATGAAATAAATTTAAAAAACTCTTAATTATTTATAAATATGTAAAAATTATAATATTTTGAGTAAAATAAATAAAATAGGTGTTGTCTAATGAGGTGATAATTTTACTCCAGCTATAATTTTTTTTTAATTGAAATCTGATGTTTTTTTATTTTATTTTGCAGAATCTTGATTTATAAGTGTTCCAATCTAGATTTTGAAGGTAGAAATAGGTTCAACACCCTCAAAAATACCCAAAGCAACTAAAATTCTATAATTTTATAGTTGTAACTTGGATTTCCAAAAACTAAATTCTATAGACTGATAGTTGTAACTTGGATTTCCAAAAATTTCAACCATTTTTTCCCAAAAAGTGTAGGAGAAATCTACATTTTCAAGGTAAAATTGTCGCCTACTTAGACTACTCTAATAACTATCTATTTATCTATCGCCAAATTAAATATATCTATCTATCTTTCCATCTATAAACTAAATAATTATTACCTTCAACTAAATTTAAAAATCTATCTATTTATCTAATTTGGTAGTTGTAACTTGGATTTCCAAAAAAAATTCTATATTTTCACGATAAAATTGTCACTTATCTATCTATCTAACTAGTTTGATACTTCTAACTTAAATTTCCCAAAAAAAATCTATATTTTCAAAATAAAATTGCCACTTATCTATCTATCTATCTAACTAGTTTAGAAAGGAAGGAAGGACAATTTTCCCTCCCTCCTAGCGCTTTACTAAATTTTCGTCTAAATATGACTTTAGATTACACTTATCACGATTTTTTTTAAACGACTTATAGTTATATAAATTAACAATGGCATTCCATTCCTTTAACGCTAACGATCATAATAATGGACGGCCACATATAAAGTGATTTTAATCTCTATTTTAATAAGTTTTATAACATTTAATGGCAATATAATTGTAAATTTATACTTTTGATTTTTTTTTATTAATTTGTAATTCACTATGTTTAACACTCGTTTTATTTTCAAAGAGATATTTTAAATTACTATATTTTAGTTTATGTCATGAGGTAGATATGTTATGGTGATTTGAATATATATATATGATTTTTATTAATTTAGAAAATGCTTACATTGCGAAGGTTGTATAGATAAAAAATTTCCACCCTTACTTTTATTGGATTTATTGGCTAGAAGATAAAAGAAAAACCCAAACACTATAAGTAAGTTCGAATTGGAAAGACACATATCAATAGCCCAAGCAAGCCAAAGAATCCCTAAGATCAAGATACAACTAAAAGTCATCTTGGATTAGACAAGTTTACCTGCGCATGATTGTCCATCTTTGTGCATGGTGACAAAGGAGGGTTGCAAGCACAATGGACGTGATTCTCCATGTGTGCCACCCTACCTTCTAGTCAGTCTAGTTTCTCATAAAGTCGTTGATGTCAACGCTGAAGTGTGGCTAGTCTATCTTGCATATGCCACTGATTCCTCTGCAATTCGTTCATAAATCCAATGACGATATTCCTATCGTCATGAAAGTCTCGACCCAGTTGCTCCAATAACAATGTAATGTGATGAACGCAGTTGTCCAAAAAGTCGAAGGGAGGGGGGAGTTCTACTCTACCGAGAGACCGAACCAGATTAAGATTCAACTCTTCCCCCAGGTCTCTGTTCTCTTGCCTGTGGGCCCTTCTCTACCCTCAAGGCCCCACTCCTCTCGTAGCTCCGCCCCTTTGACAAAGCATCTAAGCTCTAGTAAGATGAATAGGTTCGTCAACTCTAATCCAGAAAGAAATAGCACCTATAAAAAATGTGTGGCAGTCACCTCACCTGTTGACCCAAGCTCCACTACATGGTAACAACCTTAACCACCAAATCCACATTATGCAGAATCCAAATGTGGTTCAACTACAGACCTTTTGCCACAAATAAATACTTCTATCATTGCACCAATGTTATGCAACCAACTCACAAAATAGAAGAAGAGATAGACCAACGACTTCAAAATTAGCCTCTTTGAGGGGGAAACCTCCTTTATATTACACAAATGAACAATTATTGGATGATACAAATGACAAGACCTCCTTTTTATATATAGGAGTCTAAGGGGTCACAATATAATCAGAGCCTACATAATAATAATAATGTAAGGGCACAATAATACAATAAGGGGGTTTCACTAATAATAATTAGGGGCTACTCTAGTAGTATAGGGACATAACATGCCCCTCTCCTTCAAAAAAGTGTTGTTCTCAACACTTGAGTAGTTTTGGATGCTTCTGTATAAAATTATCATCCTCCCATGTGGAATATTCAGTGGGTAAGTTCTTCCACTTGATGAGATACTCTATAATTGATTGATTTCGTAGCTGTCGGGTTCTTGTTTCCATGACTTCTTTAGGTTCCAATATGATTTTTCCTTCCTTGTTAAGTTCCAACAATATTTTTTGAACTGGGAGCTTGTCACCTATAACCTTATTTAAGCATGAAACATGGAAAACTGGATGCACTCAGAAAGATGCAGGAAGCTCCAATTTGCATGCCATAGTACCAATCTTTTGCAACACCTTGTAAGGACCATATTACTTTCATGATAATTTATCATCCTTCTTAGCTTTCTTGAGGGATATTTGTTTGTATAGTTGTAGCCATAAAAATACCCAGTCACCTACATCAAAACTTCTTTCGCTACGATGTTGATCTACCTGTTATTTCATTCGATTCTGAGCCAAAGTGAGGTTATCCTTTAAGAGTTGGAGAACTTGTTGTTGATGCTTGATGTGATCTTCCACTACTTAAACCTTAGAATGTTCTCTTAAAGATGATGTGATGGATGGTGGATGATATCCATAAAGTGCCATAAATGGGGTCATTTTTGCTGAAGCGTTATACCACCATTCAATTAGAGGTAACCGCTTGACCCATTATGTTTGTTTATGAGATACAAAGCAATGAAGATATCCTTCCAAACATTTGTTCACTGTCTCTGTTTGTCCATCTATCTCAAGAGTTTGATGAGTGGTAATTCCTGCCAATGCATTACAAGATATGGTCGGATTCATTTCTTCTTTCTCTGGGGTTGGTTCCTGGTGTATGTCCTCTTCTTTTTATGTTTCTTGATCCTTTTCTTCCTCCTCTTCACAATCTATGTAAAATAATTTCTTCTCGGCACACTTATTATTTTTAGTGTATCTGCTATCACAATTGTAACAAAGCCCTTTTGCTCTTTTTTCTTCCAATTGTTGTGGCGTCAACCTTGTAGATTGTGGAAGGCTAGGAGCAACAATACTTCCATCTTTATTGTTGTGAGTGGTAGGATTCCTTGTTACCATAATTTTGCTTTCAATTTTTCTTGCCAACCTGAATGCCTTCTCCAATGAATTAGGTTCCCAAAGATGAACCTCATGTTGGATGTTATCCTTTAAATTCCACATGAATACATCAATCCTATGCTCCTATGGAATATCATTTACCCTTATATTCAATTTTTGGAAATCCTCAATGTGCTCCACCATTGAACCCTTTTGTTTGAGATTTATCAATTGGCTAAAGAAGGTGTTTATCTTTGTATCCTCATAATTTGCTATCATTTCCTCCATAAAAATTGACTAAGTGACAATTTGTTTACGATATCAAAGCCATCGATACCATACAAACTGATTGGGTTCTAAATATAAAGTTGCAATACATACCTTTTGTGTGTTTTGCACATTATGGAGATCAAAATATTCTTCCATCTGTAGAATCCATGTTACGGGATCCTTACCATCAAAATTCCTCATATCGATCTTTGGAATATGGTGGGTCTTCAATCCAATGTTAGATTCTATGAACTCATAATTAACATTTCTTTTGTTCTCATCATGAGTTTCCTCTACTACCTTTTCTCCATTAGGAAGCATTTCTTGTAGCAACTTTATCCAACCTTCCTTCAAACCTTCCTTGTCTTTCTTCAAATATTCCATGTTGCCTTTCAATTTTTCTTCTATACCATCGATATTAGATTCCATTCCATAGATAACACCATTTATCTTAGCTTTGATCACATTATTCAAACCATCCATCCAATTTTGCTTACTAGGTGTTTATATTTTATTGATTAGATTCATTCTTTTTCTTGCTTTTAGGAGCTCGATCTTGAAACGATTGTAACTCTGTAATTTATGATCTCCAAGATTTGAAATTTTGTCCTATGGTATCCCTTTGAGTCTTATTTTTAACCCCACAAGTTTGATTGAGATTGGATTCTTCACGAAAGAGTTATGCCCAATCTCCCACGATGACCTGATTATAGACTAGTTCACTAGAGTGAACTTGTACAAAGTGCCACATGTCACTATTTTCAATATTCGGCCTTGAAAGTGATACACAAGAAACTAAAGTCTGTCCTCTTTCTATCGCCTTTTACAAAATTTAAATCAGATGCTCCGAGAGAAAGTTATGACGATTTTCCCAAGGTCACCTGTTTGAGATGGAATTATGGAGCCTACAAAAACACTAACTTACTCAGATCATATATCCAAAAATATAGAGAGACAAGATATTAAATTTGTACACAAGTTTCACCAAGATTTCTGCTCAACTGGGTTTTAATTTGAGCTTCTGAATCTTTGTAGAAAAAAAATTATAGTGAAAATTCCATGATTACCTGTTTGAAGCAGCGAAACCCTAGAATCCAAAGCTCTGATACCCAATGTTATGCAACCAGCTCACAAAATAGAAGAAGAGATAGATCAACGACTTCAAAATTATCCTCTTTGAGGGGGAAAGCTACTTTACATTACACAAATGAACAATTATTGGATGATACAAATGACAAGACCTCATTTCTATATATAGGAGTCTAAGGGGTCACAATATAATCAGAGCCTACATAATAATAATATTGTAAGGGCACAACAATAACAATAGTGGGCTTCTATGGGGTAAAATAATAAGATAATGGGGTTTCACTAATAATAATAAGGGGCTACACTAGTAGTATAGGGACCTAACAACCAACCGTCGTTGTGTCATTGAACCCCCGCTTCTGCCAGAATACCTTGCTGCCCCACCTTAGAATGACTAGTCCTACTACAAGCTCCATAAATGAGTAGGGGATGCTCACTGTTACCCTCTAACTTCTCCCACCACTTGAAATTGATAGAAAAATAAATGTAAAAAGAAAAATCCTAATCCTCGTGAAAATTCAGAATCCTTGAATCACTATTGCAGCAACTGGTTATATTTGTCCTACTAAATCACGTTATTTATAGTATTATATGGTAAAAATAAAAATAAATACAACTGCAACCTTCACAACTTAAATAATATGCAGAAACAAGAAGTGATCAAGAAAGAAATAGCACACACAAGTGACATCGTTGTTTTTGGACAAATGTCCTTGGAAAAACCCAATGTGGTAAAACCAGTGGAATAGCTGAGGGTTTATATTATTATGCAGTAATTTCTGAGTACAATTCTTCGAAGGCCCAAACTGGCAATCCTATACAGAGATCTAACTGGACAAAAAGATAGCGAGATGATATCACCCTATCACTAAGAAATATGGCACTGATTTGTGCTGGAGATGAGCCTTTGTGTTGTCTCTACACAGTCTCTGCGCAGTACTACATCACACTTACGCAGGTACTGCGTCACTGCTGTTGAGACTATGCTTCATCTCCTCTCGATCCTCTGATCACTAGAAAATTAGGTCCTCTGGCCTCCCAATCAGACATCTTGACTCCGACACTTGATCCCGACTGTTCCCTAGAAGAAATACAGACTCCCTCTGAAGCTCTGCGCTACCACAATGTAGCTCCATATTGCCTCTGTGTAGCTCAGCATTGCCCTTTCTGCCTTGAACTCTTCGGATCAGGAAAACTTACTCCAGAAAATTACCCCTGCCCCTCACTGCAAGAAAGCTCCTTGATCACCTTCTCTGACAATTGTTGCACTGCTCTCTTGAGAAAATCGATCTCTAATCTCTCTCCCGATGTTTTTTCCAAATGCCCATCAAGCCTCTTATTATAATCCTATCGTTTATCAATCAACAACCCATATTAGATTCTAATAAATGGCTCATATAATTTTGACTTGATCCTCGTCTTCTTCTAGAAGTTTCACCCCCAGTTTAATCAATACCCTTTAATTATTTTAATTTCCTAAGTTTAGACTTAGGAATCCATTAAAAATAATTAATGATTTTAATAATACTATCTTCGAGTGGAATTTCCCAAAAGGATTTCTGGGTATTCTAGAATACATGTGTCCTAGCCTCCCTACAAATTTTGAGGCTTATAGCACATCCGATGATATCAGAAATCAACACTCCATCTTAGCGACGAATGTGCTCTAGTAATGCAACTTGCTGAAGCATCACCCTGACTCTACAACATCTCCCTCTGTGTTGTTGATGTATGACATCACTGCCAACCAAATACTGTGCAAATGCTGCATCTATCCTGCTACTGACTTTGCATGTTGTTTCCAACTGCATTTTCACTACAACTCTGCTCCAATTGATGATGTTGCCTTCTGCAACAACTGCAACAGAAAAACATCCAAAATACTGACCTAGTTGTGTTCAGTATGATGCATTCGTCGTACAAGTTATGACTGCTGCTAGCCTCTACGTTGTCATTGAAGTCTCTACGCTGGTGCTAACTATGCTCTATGCCAACTGCACTACTGCCAACACTAGCTCTACGCTGCTCAATATCTGACTGCTGCTAGCCACTACATTTGTCACTCTGGCACCTGACTGCACCACCTGACACTGGTCCATCCTGCTACTGCTAACTATGGGCTCCCATAGCAAGGTCTTGATCTGAGAGGTGGACTCCTCAAGGATCCTTCCCTCCCATCTGTATTTCTTTCGAACTACAATACTAGATCACCCTACCTCTCCCTTGGTGGTATCTAGACAATCATGGCAAACTCCTCCTCCTTGATATTTGCAGTTGTGGCCTGCAGATCATGTTTCTTGTCCTTGTCCTTCTTCTTGATAGGACACTGTGTAGCGTAGTGACAAAATTCACCACACCAGAAACATTTTATCTTTGAGACGTCCTTCTTCTGCCTCTGCTGCTCTGCTGCCCCTTTGATGCAAGGGCTGCATTCTCTTCCTCCTCCTTCGGCTTCATCCCACTACTGATACTGCCATCAAGTTTGCACTTGAATAAGTCTCGCCTCATCTCTTCCTATTGAACAACATCCCACATCCCTTCCTAATTTGATAATTTCTCTCTGCCCAAGATACTCTGGACAAATACTTGCCATTATTCTGAGACTAAATTTAGGGCCAACCTCACCATCTTTGTAGGCTAAGGTGATGACCCTACAACTTCCATCTGATCTCAGACTTCTGAATCTTCGATAGGAACTGATCAATGCATTCCCCCTTCTACATCCTCGCAGATCTCATTTTCTCCTCCAAGTACATCTCCCACTGCTCAGAAGATCCCTGATACAACGTAGCCAAGGCATCCCACATCTCCTTGGTAGTCCCTTTGCTAGCAATGCAACATATAACATGATCCCTCACTCCATCGAGGATCAACCGCTTAGCCTTCGCCATTTCAGCCTTGTACTTCTTGAGTGGATCCTCATCTGCAAGTTATGCTACCACACTATTGACATAGGCTTTGAGATTATGCTCATCAAGAATGCAGGAGATTCTAGCCTTCCAAATCACATAGTTGAATGTGCCATCCAACTGATCTTTATATCTCAACCCATTAGCTGCCATCTCTGCCAACAAAATGTTGAACTTCTCCCTCTCTCCTTTGCGCAACTGCTAGGATGGCCTATGCACTCCCTCCTAGAGTTAGTAGATCTGCTCCTTGCTATTGCTGCTCAGCAACTGAGAAATATAATTCCTTGGCTAGGAATTATTTGAGGAAGAAATTCCCTAAAAAAATATCTCCTTCCTTCTTTTGATGTTTTTCTTTCCTAACAATTGCTTTAGAAAATTGAGTCTCACCTGAAGACTTCTATGTGCCGAAGCTTCTGCTGCACTGCTCCCTTTGTCGCTGACAAATCTCGATCTAGAAATCTTACCTCTCTTTCAACTCACTCAAAAAGAGATCTTCCTTGAGAATATTTCCCTCCTGGTCTGGATTGCGCAGTCCCTCTTGGGATTCGATTTGTTGCCTACACAACACTTTGATCTCCCTCCTTCTCTTCAACGCTTGACTCTTCTAGTTTGCTCTCTTTCTTCACCTGTGCTTCGATACCATGTTAAAATTTAGAATCCCCAAATCACTAATGCAACAACTGATTATATTTCTCCTAATGAATCAATTTATTTACAGTATTATACAGTAAACATCGAAATAAATACAACTGCAACTTTCACAACTTAAATAATATGCAGAAACAAGCACTGAGCAAGAAAGAAATAGCACACATAAGTTACACAATTGTTTTTGGACAAATTTCCTCGGAAAACCCCAATGTGGGAAAATTGGTGCAACAACTAAGGGTTTGTATTATTATGCAGTAATTTCTGAGTATAATTCTTTGGATGCCCAAACTGGAAATCCTATACAGAGATCTAATTGGACAAAAAGGTAGTGAGATGATTGCACCCTGTCACTCGGAAATATGACACTGATCTGTGCTAGAGATGAGCCTTTGTGTTGTCTCTACATAGTCTCTGCGCAGTACTGCATCACACCCACGTAGTTATCGCATCACTGATGTTGGGACTGCATTTCACCTCCTGTCGATCCTCTACTCGTTGGAAACTTTAGCTCTCTAGCCTCTCAGTCTCACACCTCCGCTCTGGCACTAGATCCTGATTGTTCCCCAACAAAAATACCGACTCCCTTTGAAGCTATGTGCTACCAAAACATAGCTCTACACTGCCTCTCTAGACAACTCTCTACTCTCTCTTCCTTGCACTCTTCGGATCAGGAAAACTTCCTCCTGGAAATTATTCTTGCCCCTCACTACAATAAATCTCCTTGATCACCTTCTCTAGCAACTGCTCCACTGCTCTCTTGAGAAAATCAATCTATGATCTCTCACCCGATGCTTTTTCCAAATGCCCATCAAGCCTCTTCTTATAATCCTCTCATTGATCAATCAACGACCCATATTAGATTCTAATAAAAGGTTCAAATCATTTTTACTTGATCCTCATCTTATTCTAGAAGTTTCACCCCCAATTTAATTAATACCCTTTAATTATTTTAATTTCCTAAGTTTAGACTTAGGCATCCATTAAAAATAATTAATTATTTTAAGAAAAATGTCTCTTTCTCAAAATGATTTTTGGGTATACTAGAATACATGTGTCCTAGCCTCCCTACAAATTTTGAGGCGTAGAGAACATCTGATGCTACCAGAAATCAACACTCCTTGGAGCTTGCAACTCCCAAGTGACCAACGCATCTCCCCCAAACTGATTAACCCTCCACCAATATCTCAGAGTAACCTTGGTAAGGGAACAAATTTTTGAGCGCCAAAGGTGGACTAGGCCAAGAACCAACTTAGCCCCCTTGCCCACTTAACACCTAAACCAAATAAAAATATTTCCCCAATAGTCCCCACATGCATAAACTCCCATTGGATTCCCCCCATACAAGAACAACTAACGATAATTGGAATAATTAAACTAGAGCTAAATAAATTGAAACAAGAAATTACCAAATGACTGGCATCCCCTACGTCCCAGCATCGAATCTTCTCCAAACACCACAAATGATGCCATTGAACCCCCCAATGCATGTAAGTATAGTCATATGATTGGGACAGGGAATCCTTCCTAGGATCCCACACAAACACAGATGAGGTTATCCAAACCATGAACGCATAACCACCAGGTTCCCACTGAAGGTGCTCTAGTAATTTGTAGCACGAAAGGACTGGTGATGACACAGAAGTTATATCACCCTGCTCTTCTATGCATTGACTACCTCTATCCTCCCTTACTCCCATAACAACACAAGGGAAATAATGCACCAATCTCACTACTAAATGAAATAAAACCCTTCTAACCTTTGGAAAGTTCACCTTAATTTAGCGTAGCTTTACCTATCCTTCATGCATGGAGATATGGAGTCTAAACCAACAAAACATTAAAACAATAATAACAAACATAAGCCTCATGAAGACAATGAGGTATCCAAGTTGATTAGTTGACAAAATTCTTTACTACATGGTGGTTGTGGAGATCCTAAAGGTGAACCCATCTCCAAACAAGCTAAACAACCCTCCACTTCTAGTAAAAGCTCCTTTGAGCTCCTCAAGTTTATGCCAAAGGAAATCATGTGCTTCTCATATGTCAAGGAGAACCTTTATCAATAAAATCTTAACATGCCAAGCAAGTGTATGGAGATAATGGTTCTGGTGGCCTCTGGTATATATAGTGTCCAGAATCCATGCGACGACACCATACAAAATCTCCAAATCTAACATTGTTTGTTGCTCTTGGCGCATCTCTCCTTCAATTTCATTCATTTCTAACTGAATTGCAGGCAGGGTATGGACTTGGTACTGACGAGCAAAGGCTTCAACTCGAAAACGAGCTTGAGAACCATCAACAAAGCCACAACCACAACTCCCTCTATGGAAACAAAAACATTCATGTTGCCTAGTCATTCTTGCTGTGAGGACGAGAAAGTTGGTGGAGTTAAAACGGTGCAACACAAAGGGGCAACAAGAATGGGGACTAGAGAAGAAAAAGATACTGTCTTCCAGAGGAAGGTCTAAGACTAAGTGATATAGGGTGAAGCTTTCCTACATTAAATGAGACCTATGAAAGTGAGAGAAATGCAATTGGAGAGAGGCTAAGCAAGAGAAACCGAGACAAAGAGTTCCAACCAAAAGTCATGGAAATTGGAGGAAACAACTTACAAGAAAGGAGCCAAAGAAAAATAGAAACCCAAGGCATGCACCAAGAGAAGGAGATGACATGGGATTTTCTGGAGAAAACAACATGTAGGTGATTAATTAATTTCTTCATTCTACATGGGTAGTGATTAGAACAACAATCTTCATAGATGTGAATCAATGATAGTGGTTAATGAGGTAGGGAGGTGACACCAAGCCACATTAGATCCCACACTTCAAATACTGCATGTTGATGGTGTCACACCCATCGAGGATAGCCATATTGTACTTAAAAACCATGAAAGAAAGAATTTATAAATTTGGGAAGAGTGAGAACAAAGATAAATATGCTAGATCAAGACTTAGAATTGAACTATGAAAAATACATTCCTTTAATTTCTAAGAAATGAAGACTAGGTATGGTTTACTCTTACCTTTGTTGAAAATTAAGAACAATTTAATCATTTCTAATGGTTTCTAAATGATAATGCTATAATTTTGGTATATATGTTGTGGTCCTTATAATTGAAAAATATAATCATTTTTAAATGTATATGTTGAATCTTAGTGTATAACCTTTTATTTCAATATTATTTCTCTAACCTATGATTTTAGTGGTATGATGAATGTGTGAATAGTCTTACTAGTGTAGTTAATCATTGTGGTTGTTGGCATTCTTGTCATTGATGGAAAAAGAGTGGAAAAGTAAAAGGAGCAGCAAGAAAAATAGCAACAAAGGAGAAACAAAGGCTGGAGTTTCATTTGGAGTGAAAATATTTGTTAAATATTTCACAACTTTGCAAGGAGACAATGACAATTATTGATTGAGTCTTACATTGTTGAGACGAAGGAAAAAAAACTATTTTTTTTTTTTGTATTTATATTACTCACTAACTAGTTAACTCTAGGATTTTCATGATGCATTGTAGATATATAGAATAATCTAATTCTAAAATATAACTGGGTCTGAAAACTATGAACAATAGGACTATGCTTTGGGATTGTGCCATAAATATATCAATGTGCTATCAAGCTTATTTTTCATACAAGACCTAATACAAATGAAAACTTTCACATATGGTGACAACATCCCAGATTGTACTGAAGATGTAATGAAAGCTTGTACTTTTTTCATTGTAACCTTGCCGTTTATATCAAAGGAAAAGTGATTCTCTAATTAGTTTATGCCACCAGGAACAATGGATTTGATCTTCATTTAAATGCCTCGGTACTAAAGGACTGCTCATATAATCAAGCTTTGCTAGCAAGTGTTGTTTCTCATATAATGGGTGTATAAATGATACAAGTAATGAAAGTAATCTCAATACTAAATAGAGATAGACCTCACCTTGTCATTGATATCAAAGGGGGAGGTAAGTCGAAGTCTAATACTAGTAAGAAGGAGTCTAGAGTAATAAGGAGAATGCTTCTCAGGACAAAAGGGGGAGGATCACAATGTTGCCATCAATGCCAATGGGGGATATTGTTGGAATTGTTGTCATTGATGGCAAAAGAGAAACAATGGAGCAATAAGAAAAAGAGCAGCAAAGGAGAAACAAGAAGCGTGGTCACCATAGCTTGTTAAAGAATAACTTATGGATATGTTTATGCATTGAGTTATAGTCGTGTTGATGCATTGTGTTGTTGCATATATTGATTGACTGATTGTTATGGAGATGTTTTTGTGAAGGAAAATGCATGAATGATCTCTTGTTCAAGGCTGCTTAGTTATGTTGTCATCACATGTTGTGATGTTATTGCTATGTTGTACATATACATATGTTGAACTTATTACATATACATATGATGTAATGCTTACATATGCATATGCACATATAATGATGCTTTCATATTGTTGATCACTGTTGGGATGATATTGATGCTAGTTATGGTTTGATACATTGTACTTGTAGAATGGTTCTATAAGAAATGTTGCAAAGATCAATGTTGCAGAGATACTAGGGAAAAGTGTGTGATATGTTGCAAGACATGTTGTAGAGGGTTATGTTGTTGAGCTATCATGTTGTAGAGAACAAAGAGATGGCATTGGAGAGTGAATGTTTTATGTTTAACTCTTGTGTATGTTTTATGTGTGACGCTGATTTGAAGGCTAACATGTACAATGTGTTGCAAGGTTTATTGTGCATTGTAGGTGTTATTGATGAATGAGTTGATTGATGTATGCTCAGTTGATGAGGAGTTGTGATGCTTGTGAGCTTCAAAGTAGAACAAAGAATGTTGTAGAGATTATTATGTAAAAGAGATCAATTAAATAGGTGCAAGGAGTTGTGATTATTGTTATTGAACTGCTTGCATATGCTTATGTTGTTATGTTACTACATTGCTAATCATTGTTATAATTGGTGGCAAGTAAAGTATGACGGTACAATTAATGTATGCACAGTTGATCAAGTGTTGTTGATGGCATGCTTGTGATGATGAAGTTAGTGTTATGTCTTGGAGGTGAAGGATAACACCCTGTTAGAACCTGCTTTCATATGTTGTTATTGCACATTGATTTGATTGCATATTAATGATGTTACATATTGGTGTGATGCAAGGCAAAGTTATAAAGAAAAGACAAAGGAAAATGCATGAAGAATGTTGTTATTCTTGTAATGTGGTGATTTTATTGTTGTTGATGTATGTTGCAAAGGCTATGGTTGTTGATTGAATCATTACAGGTGACTAAAAATAATATTTAATGAAGCATTAATTTTAGTTTGATATTGAAAATCTCAAAAGGTGTGGAAACAAATGACTGGAATGCAAAGAGACAAGTATTTTCACTTCATATTCATGTTTGGAATACCAACAACAATCACAGTTTGTTTATAAAACTGTGTGAGGTTAGAAGGATGTATGGTTAGAGAGTTAGATAATACTAGAGTTGATTGAAATGATGTTCATTATTTAATTGGAAAACATATAGAGTTGATGTGAAGCAAATTTGACGAGAGAAAGAAGCAAAGACAAAGATGGAGGTATGCAGAGTTATAAACCAGGTAAACCAACATGTTGTTTCTTGTATGCATCATGGGATTGCAGTCTCCTTTCAAGCTGCAGCTTGATAAAGAACAAGTTGGAGCCTATTGAGGTTGGAGTCTCTTGTGGGTAGTAGTCCGTAGAAAATTTATGGAAGTTGGAGCTTCAAGTGGAAGCTTGCATAATAATTGAGGTAGCATCCTCCTAAAGGTTGTAGCCTTCAGAAACTTAGATGTGATAAGGGAGTAGGAGCTTGCCTTTGTATCACATCAATAAAAAGTCGTGGTTCTCTCCCTTTATGGGTTTCCACTTATATTTGGTGTCCATATGTGTTGTTGTTATGTATTGATGTGATTTTTGGTTTACATATTACTTGTTGTTCACGTAGTAAATGTGTTGTTTATAACATGATAAGCTGATCATTTAATAGTTAATTTAACTATTAAAAGGTAAAGTAAGCATTTAGTAATTTGGGAAGAGCGTGAACGAAGATAAATATGCTAGAGCAAGACTTAGAATTGAATTATGAAAAATACATTTCTTGAATTTCTAAGAAATAAAGACAAGGTATGGTGTACTCTTATCTTTTCTGAAAATTAAGAATAATTTAATCATTTCTTATGGTTTCTAAATGAGAATACTATAATTTTTGTATCTATTTTGTGGTCCTTATAATTGAAAAGTAAAATAATTTTTAAACCCGTGTTGAATCTTTGTGTATAATCTTTTATTTCAATATTATCGCTCTTACCTATGATTTTAGTGTTATGATAAATGTGTTAATAATATTACTAGTGCAATTAATCATTGTGGTTGTTGGCATTGTTGTCATTGATGGCAAAAGAGAAGCAAAGGCAAAGGAGAAACAAAGGAGCAACAAGAAAAAGAGAAACAAAGGTTGGAGTTGTATTTGGAGTGAAAATCTTTGTTAAAGATTTCATAACTTTGCAAGGAGACAATACAACTGCTGATTGAATCTTAAATTATTGAGATGAAGGACAAAACTATTTTTTTGTGTGTATTTAGATTACTCACTATCAAGTTAACTCTGGTATTTTCATGATGCACTGCAGATATAGAGAATAAACTAAGTTTGAAATATAGCAGAGTCTGAAAACTATCAATAATAGGACTATGCTTTGGGATTGTGCCATAAATATATCAATGTGATGTCAAGCTTATTTTTCATACAGGACCTAATACAAATGAAAATTGTCACATATGGTGACAATATCCCAGATTGTACTGAAGCTGAAATTAAAGCTTGTAATTTTTTCATTGTATATTTCCATTTATATCAAAGGAAACATGATTATATGATCAATTTATGCTACCAGGAACAATGAATTTGATACTAATTTTAATGGGTCAGTACTAAAGGACTTCTTATATACTCAAGCATTGCTAGCAAGTGTTATTTTTCATGTAACGGGTGTATAAATGATACAAGTAATGAAGGTAATCTCAGTACTAAACAAAGATAGACCTCACATTGTCATTGATGTCAAAGGGGGAGGTAAGCAAAAGTCTAATACCAATAAGAAAAATTCTAGAGCAATAAGGAGAATGCTTCTCTATACAAAAGGGGGGAGGATCACAATGTTGCCATCAATGCCAAAGGGGGAGGTTTTTGGCATTATTGTCTTTGATGGAAAAAGAGTAACAAAGGAAAAGGAGCAACAAGAAAAAAAGCAAAAAAGGAGCAACAAGAAGTGTGGTCACCATAGCTTGTCAGAGAATAGCTTATGGAGATGTTGATGCATTGAGGTATACTTGTGTTGATGCATCATGTTGTTGCATATATCGATTGACTGATTGGTTATGGAGATGTTATTGTGAAGGAAAAGGCATGAAGGAGCTCTTGTTAAAGGCCACTTACTTATGTTTTCATCATATGTTGTGATGTTATGACTATGTTGTACATATACATATGTTGAAATGCTTACATATACATATGATGGACTGCTTACATATGCATATACATATATTGTGATGTTTTCATATTGTTGATCATTGTTTTGATGATTTTGATGCTAGTTATGGCTTGATACATTACACTTGTTGAATGGTTTTGTAAGAAATGTTACAAATATCAGTGTTGCATAGATGTTAGGGAAAGGTGTGTGATATGTTGTTGAGCTAGCATGTTGCAGAGAACAAAGATATGGCATTGAAGAGTGAATGTTTTATGTTTAAGGCTTGCATATGTTTTATGTGTGAGGTTGTTCTGAAGGCTAATGTGTACATTGTGTTAAAAGGTTGATTGTGCATTATAGGTTTTGTTAATGAAGGAGTTGATTGATGCATGCTCAGTTAATGAGGTCTTGTGATGCGTATGAGCATCAAAGTAGAAAAAAAGATTATTATGTAACAAAGATCAATTTAAGAGTTGCAAGGAGTTGTGATGATTGTTATTGAACTGCATGCATATGCTTATGTTGTTATGTTACTATATTGTTTATCACTATTATGCTTGATGGCAAGGAATGTTGCAAATTATGATGGAACAATTAATGTATGCACAGTTGAAGAGGTGTTGTTGAAGGCATGTTTGCGTTGATGTAGGTATTTTATGCCTTGGAGTTGAAGGAGAACAAATTGTTAGAGCTTGATTTCATATGTTATTATTGCATGCTGAGTTGATTGCATATTGATGATGTTACATATATTCTTATGGAAAAGGAGTAGCAAAGTAGGATGGAAAAGGGTCTCATATGCTTGTTAGTTGTTGATAACAGAATGTTGTAGAGATTGATGTGATGCAAGGAAAAGGCAAAGGCAAAGGCATGAAGAATTTTGTTATGCTTGTAATATTGTGATTTTATAGTTTTTGATGTATTGCTAATGTATGCTATATAGGCTATGGTTTCTTGCTCACTGATTTAATCATTATAGGTGGCTGAAAATAATATTTACTGAAGCATTTATTTTAGTTTGATATTCAAAATATCAAAAGGTGTGAAATGAATGAGTGGAATGCAAAGAGATAAGTCTTTTCACTTCATATTCATGTTTGGAATACAAACAACCAACAAAGTTTATTTATAAAAATGTATGAGGTTGGAAGGATGTATGGTTAGAGATTTAGAGAATGTGGGAGTTGATTGAGATGTTGTTCATTATTTACTTGACACACATATAGAGTTGATGTGTAGCAGATTTGAGGAGAAAAAGAAGCAAAGATAGAGATGGAGCTATGCAAAGTTATAAACCAGGTAACCCAACATGTTGTTTCTTATATGTATCAATGGATTGTAGTTTCCTTTCAAGTTGCAACATGATAAAGAAAAAGTTGGAAGTTGGAGCTTCCTTGCAAGTGGAAACACTTGCAAAATAATTGAGGTAGTAACCTTCTAAAGGTTGTAGCCTTCAGAAAATCAGATGTAATAAGGGAGTAGGAGCTTTCCTTTACATTGCAACAATAACAATCATGGTTTCTCCCTTTAAGGATTTCCACTTATATTTGGTGTCCATATGTGTTGTTTTTATGTATTTATGTGATGTTTTGGTTTACATATTACATGTTGTTCACATATTAAATTTATTGTTCATAGTGTGTTAAGCTGCTCATTTAATAGCTCAGTTAACCATTAAAAGGAAAAGTAAAACTTGTCAATGAATTTACTAAATTGATTCAACCCCCCTCTCAGTTTAGTTACTTCTCCAACAATGGCTATAGAATTTCATTGGTAAATAGAAACCATAAAACCATAGCTTGAAATGCCTGAATTCAATTTAGGTGGTCATAACTTGTTGCTCCATAAGAGTATGAACACATGCTTGTGAAGTTTAGTCATTATGGCTATAGAGATTGCCTTGAAACCTATCTTATATGATTGACATAAGGTGCATGTTTTGAAACAAGATGGCCCAAAAATTTCCTTCTAGTCTTGTTGAAGGAAGAATGCTTAAATTTTGTTATATATTTTATGAAGTATTTTGATCGAAAATGAATTCAAACAAATGATTCTCTTGTTCACATCTAAAGTTGTTTTTGAAATCGGTGCTTTGATTTATTTGGAATTTGTGCCTTAAACAAATTTTCAATCAATGCCTTTGACTAACTTTATTATCGACACTATGATCCATTTTTCTTATTGAAATCGTTTGGGTAAAGAAGAAATGGGGGATTTTTTTGAAATTTTTTCTCAATATGGTGATACTGTGCAAAGGGGGATTGACACCGTAGACAGGAGATGGTGTAGATGAAAGATCACACAGATGTGCGATAGAGGCCAAATATTATTGCATGGTAATTAGAGTATTCCTTAGTTGAGAACGTATCCTCCGATAGTGTGGGTTAGTTAGATATGGGCTAATGTGGTGATTCAGTTAGGTATGGTGCGACGAATGGTTGAGGCTTTGCACATATGAATACAACTCACCTAAGTGAGTTGGCAGGAGATTCCCTTAGTTGAATATAGAAGAATGCCACTATATAGAGGATTTCAACTGATGATCACGGGTTCAATTGTGTAATAACCCCAAATTAATGTATATTTATGTATGCAGTGCAAACATACTTATAAAAAAACAAATGGGATGAGTAATAGACACAAATTCCAGAGGGATGGGGTGATTAATTGCTGTGGTGATTGCTTGTTGGGAATAATTTTAATGTAGACAAATTTAAAATGAGGAATGTCAGGCTCCCAACTAGCAAGAAAAGTTGGCCATTTATTGCATTAGTGATGCAGGAGCATGAGGCTTGAAGACAAAAGGCTTCGAATTTATTCCAAAAATACAAAAAAAGTTTACAAGCAAAGGAGTGGGATCCTTTAGCTGTCAATTTACAAAGTTTTCTAGATAGGATTTGAGCTAGGATTTAGGGATTAAGTGTTTTTATAATTAATTCAAGTTGTTTATATTCAGTTGAGATTCTCAAGGAGAATATCAACTAGATTAGATATTATCTAAGATTAGGCAGATTCGATCCATGGATTAAGAATCTGATTGTTAGAATGAAATGGTATTTATGTAAATTCTGAATGATTGTAAAGGGATCTTGACTGATTTGGCTTGATTAGGCCATGGAATATTAAGTTACAGAACTATATATCTGTGTATTTGTGTATAATTGGTCAATTTCAGAGGCATTGTATTCCTTCGAAATATCTTTGAGTTCTGTTTATTTGCAGTTTGGCTTTTGAATTAGAGTGTGAAATTATTTGGTTATGTTCTAAAAACATCGGAGAATATCTTTTGAGACAAGTTAAATGTAGCAGAGGTGTTAAGTTTGGTAGAACAAAGAAAATAAAACCTGACAAAATCGTGTTAACCCAAAGGAGTCTAGAACCGTTCGATCTGCAAATCCAATAGATCTAACGGTCATCGCGCATCAATAAGCTCGTGCGTTTAGTCAAGGGAGAAAGGTGGTTTTATCAGTGAAGCTGTTTATTGGGTGAAGAAAAAGTGGTAAGCGGTCTTTTGAAATTCCAAGAGATTCCATTTATTGACCGACACGTAGCACTCGGGTGGAGAGAGAAAACTACGGTGGATAAACATCACACAAGATCTTCGTCCGATATCACTATTAACCATTGGATCAAATGGGTTTTGATCAACAGTGGAGGATTTGCCGATTAGTTTTTTTGATCAAGTGAACCAACAACCGTCGGATTGAAAAGTAAGATCAACGACGAAGAGTTAGTGCAACAATGTCATGGAAAAAACAGACATGATAAGGAATTAACCAAAAGTTTGAATTCCTTTTGATTCCGTGGTAATTGAAAGGGTGTCATATTGCAGTTAAATTAAGTAGTTCTGATAATTTAGCAGAATAGCCAAGTTTGCAGGTAGATGACTGATACTCCAAAGGAAATCCAAGAAGAAGTTCCACCTGAACTTGCAGATATCGTTTCTAGATTTGAACAATTATCCATTACACCTGCACCCAGGCCACCATTTGTGGTATCAGAGCAGCCTACTGACACTGAACATGATCTGAAGGATCAAAAAAAGAAATCAAACATGGCTTTCAGATTTGGAGGAAGAGGTGGTGGTCGAAGAAGAGGAAGACCAGTTGCAAATGTCGAAGTGTTGGAAGCTATGCAATAGATGCAAGCTAGATTGGAAGCAATGGAAATGGGAAGAGATGCAGATGCTGGAGATGTCAGTGAACCAGAAGATGAAGCTAAGAAGAAGAACAACTTGCAGATGTAACTCCTGAAATGAGATTCTTTAAGTCAGTATTGAGATCCACATCCAAGCCTAGACTTGAAGTTTCAATCTACATAGGAAGCTTAAGCCCTGAAAATTTGATAGACTGGATAAATGACATCGAGAAATTCTTCGATTATGAAGAAATAGAAGAAGGAAAGAAGGTGAAGTTTGCTGTCACAAAACTGAAAGGACATGCAACACTTTGGTGGGATGGAGTGCAGGCAGAAAGAAGAAGACTTGGTAAACAACCAATCAAGAATTGGAACAAGATGGTGGCAAAACTGAAAAGTAAGTTTTTGCCAAGTGATTGTCAGCAAACATTATTTAGATAGATGCAGAATCTTAGGCAGAGGCCTATGACAGTAAAGGAATACACAGAGGAGTTCTACAAAGTGAGCATAAGAGCAGGACAAATCTAAGATACAAATGAGAAGGTCACAAGATATGTGAATGGTCTCAGAATGGAGATCCAAGATGAGATAAGTGTATTGTCTCCTAAAATAGTAGAAGAGGCTTATTCACTGGTATTGAAGGCTGAAGAAAAACTCATGAGGAAACAATATGCCAGAAATAGAGGTACTTTCCAAGGAAGGGGAAGTCAAGGTGGTAGAGGAAGATCTACAACACCTAGAGATGGAGCTAGCAGCAGCTCAAATCGGTATGCACCCACAAGAGGTGATGCAAGTGGCAGAGGGAGTTTTTCGAGAGGAAGAGGAGGTAGAGGTAGAGGAAGAGAAATCGGATGTTACAGATGTAACAAGCTGAGAAACAGAGTTTATGAGTGCCCATAAAATATAGGAATGAATCAGAGGAATGCAATTGTTGAAAAAACTGAAGAGGAAACAACAAAGGTAATAGTAGAAGAGAATGTACCAGAGAAAGGGGAATCTTTGGTAGTCAACAAATTTTTGTTAAAACTAGCTAAGGAAATCGTTGGACCAGAACAGAGAAAAAACTTGTTCAGGACTGTGTATAGGGTTCAAGGGAAGTGTTGTTAGATGATAATAGACAGTGGTAGTACAGATAATTTGGTCTCCATAGAAGTGGTGGAGAAGTTGAAATTGAAAACAAAGAAACATCCAACACCTTACAAGGTGTCATGGCTTCAAAAGGGATATCAGTTGGTAGTGAATGAGCAATGTGAAGTGGAGTTTCAGTTGGGAAAGTACAAAGACAGAATTTTGTACGATGTGATGCCTATGGATTTGTGTCATATATTGTTGGGTAGACCTTGGTAGTATGATAGAGGAGCTATGCATGATGGGAAGAAGAACACATACAAATTTAGCAAAGATGGTGTCAATCATACATTGTTGCTAATAGAAGAAGAGGATACATCAAAGAAACCTGATCCAAAGACCCTTTTTCTGAGTGGAAAGGAGTACTTGCATCAAATGGAAGAAGATGAGGTAAGTTTTTCATTGGTTTGCAAACCCAAGGTAATAATTACTTCCACAAAAGTTTATGATTTACCAAATGAAATTCAATAGATGCTAGACAGTTATTGTGATATCATTGTAGATGATTTACCTGATGAGTTACCACCCATTAGAAAAATCAGTCATCACATAGATTTGATTCCAGGAGAAAATCTACCTAATAAAGAAGCTTACAGATGACTTCCACAAAGAATGAAGAGATTAGGAAACAGGTCTAGGAACTGTTAGACAAGGGACAGATTAGAGAGAGTTTGAGTCCTTGTGCAGTACCAACAGTGTTGAGCCCAAAGAAAGATGGAGGCTGGAGAATGTGTACTGATTCAAGAGCAACTAATAAGATAACAATCAAGTATAGATTTCCTTTACCTAGAATCGAAGATTTGATGGATTGTTTGAGTTGAGCTAGGTATTTTACAAAGTTATATTTAAGAAGTGGTTATCATCAAATCAGAATTAGAGAGGGAGATGAGTGGAAAACTGCTTTTAAGACCAATGAAGGATTGTATGAATGGATGGTAATGCCTTTTGGATTGTCGAATGCCCCTAGTACATTTATGAGGCTCATGAATGAAGTTTTGAGAGAATTTATTGGTAAATTCGTAATAGTATATCTGGATGATATATTAGTTTACAGTAGATCAAAAGAGGAACATGTGAGACATCTGAATTATGTCTTATAGAGGCTACAACAAGAAAAGTTACTATTAAATTTAAATAAATGTTCATTCATGAAGGAGGAGTTGGTGTATTTGGGCTTTGTTATTTCTGCTAAGGGGTTAAAGATGGATCTAGAGAAGATCAAGGTTATCATGGAGTGGCCTTCACCAAGAAGTGTCTTTGAGGTAAGAAGTTTTCATGGTCTTGCTAGTTTTTATAGGAAATTCATAAATAATTTTAGTAAGATCAATGCTTCAATTATTGACACAATAAAGAAGGACAGACAACCATTTAAATGGACTGCTGAAGCAGAAAAGAACTTTCGGCTGTTAAAGAGAAATATTACTGAGAAACCTATTTTGATTTTACCTGATTTTAATAAACCTTTTCAAGTGAAAAGTGATGCCAGTGGAGAAGCCATTGGAGCTGTTTTGAGTCAGGAGGACAGGGTTGTAGCTTATTTTAGTGAAAAGCTGAGTGAGTCAAAGAAGAAATATTCTTCTTATGACAAGGAGTTTTATGCAGTGGTTCAATCTTTGAAGAAGTGGAGACATTACTTGATGTTCAAGGAGTTCATACTGTATTCAGATAACCATGCATTACAGTACATTATGCAACAGCCAAAGCTTAACTAGAAGCATGCAAAATGGGTAGAATACCTTCAAAGTTTTAATTTCGTGTTAAAACATATAACTGGTTAATCAAACAAAGTAGCAAATGACTTAAGTAGAAAAAGCATTTTTGTTCAAGAAAGTCAAGTTCAAGTGTTGAGTTTTGATTTTCTTATAGAGTTATATGAGAAAGATCTAGATTTTAAAGAGGCATTTGAAGCTTGTAGAAATCCTGTTTTGTTAGACAGAAGCAAGTGGATGGATTATTTCCTGCAAGAGGGACTATTGTTTAAAAGAAATCAGCTGTGCATACCAAATTGTTCTATGAGAGAAAATTTGATTAAGGATAAACATAGTGGTGGGCTGGGAGGACATTTTGGTGCAGACAGGACTTATGAACAGCTGAGTCAGTTTTATTTTTTGCCAAAGATGAGAGTTGAAGTGGAAAAGTATGTGAAAAATTGTTAGATCTAAGACTTTTGTGATCCATAATGTAGAAGAAAGTCTTTCGGATTAATCACATTGATAGGATTTGGTCGATGTTTCGAACTAGCTAATGTGGTTCATCTTCAGGACTAGGTGAGAAATCCATTGATCATAAGGAATAAATAGTAAGGATGCAACATTGCCCAGAAATAGCCGTTAAAAACTAGCTGTTGGTGAATTAGTTAATAGGTAAAGAAATTAATTATTATGGAATTAGGGTAAGGATTTATTTCATTAAAAAATTCTATGTTTCGTTAAAAATAGTTGTTAAGGAATAACTGAAAAGTCTGTCAGTATGCAAAGGGAAGGAGCCAAAACACAGTTTTTTATGTTCCATTACCTATTCTAGATAGGCCTTGGGATATGGTAAGTATGGACTTTGTTTTAAGTTTACCAAAAACTCAAAGGGGACATGATTCAATTTATGTAGTAGTTGACATATTTTAAAAAATGGCACATTTTATTCCATGTTATAAAACCAGTGATGCTACTCACATTGCTAATCTGTTTTTTAAAGAGATTGTAAGATTACATGGGTTACCTAAGAGTATTGTTTCAGACAGAGACACTAGATTTGTTGGACATTTCTGGAGGACATTCTGGAAGAAGCTTGGAACTAAACTGAGTTTTAGTACTGCTTATCATCCTCAGACTGATAGATAGACTGAAGTGGTAAACAGAAGCTTGGGTAATCTTCTGAGAAGTCTTGCAGGTGAACATCCAAAACAGTGGGATCAAGTATTGGCACGGGAAGAATATGCTTATAATAATTCTCCTACTAGGAGTACAGGGTAGAGTCCATTCTATATAGTTTATGGATGCACCCAAGGGGAGTGTTTGAATTGAGAGACTTGGGAAAAGCTGAAATGAGAAGTGCTAAAGGAGAAGATTTTGCTACAGAAGCTCAAGTAATACATGAACAGGTAAAACAACAATTACAGGACAGCAATATAAAATACAAAACAGAGCAGATTTGAAGAAGAGAGAAGTTAATTTTGAAGTTGGAGATTTGGTTTTAACACACCTGAGGAAGGAAAGATTTCCAAAAAGGGAGTATAACAAGTTAAAGTTTAAGAAAATTGGACCATGCAGAGTCTTGAGGAAATTTTCTGCAAATGCATATGAAATTGAATTACCCCCTGATATTGGAATATCTCCAATTTTCAATGTTGCTGATTTGTATAGGTATGAAAGTGGAAATGCAGATGACAGAACAGAGGATCAAGAAGAACAAGAGATTAATTTGGTAAAGCAATTACCTATAGCAAAGGAATTGACGCCAGAGAGGATTTTGGACAAGAATTTATTGAAGAAGACAAGAGGACAAGAGTATTTTCAGTATTTTGTCAAATGGAAGGATCAACCAATTGCTGAGGCTACTTGATTGATGAATGCCATGCTACAGAAGTTGGGTAGTTCTGTAGAAGAGCTCATGGAAAAAAGCCCATGAAGAGTTTTGTCCTCAAGAGTCTAATGCAGGAGCATGAGGCTTGAAGAGAAAAGGCTTGGAATTTATTCCAAAAATACAAAAAAGGTTTACAAGCAAAGGAGTGGGATTCTTTAGCTGTCAATTTATAAAGTTTTCTAGATAGGATTTGAGCTAGGATTTAGGGATTGAGTGATTTTATAATTAATTCAAGCTGTTTATATTCAATTGAGATTCTCAAGGAGAATATTAACCAGATTAGATATTTTCTAAGATTAGGCAGATTCAATCCATGGATTAAGAATCTGATTATTAGAATGAAATGGTATTTATGTAAGTTCTGAATGATTGTAAAGGGATTTTGACTGATTTGGCTTGATTAGGCCATGTAAGATTAAGTTACAAAATTATATCTCTGTGTATTTATGTATAATTGGTCAATCCCGAAGGCATTGTATTCCTTCGAAGATTTGCAGTTTGGATTTTGAATTAGAGTGTGAAAAACCTATATTATATCCCCAATCTTGTTTTTTACATGTTGTGAAATAATTTGGTTATGTTCTAAAACATCGGAGAATATGGTTTGAGACAAGTTAAATGTAGCAGAGGTGTTAAGTTTGGAAGAACAGAGAAAATAAAACCTGACAAAATCGTGTTAACCCAAAGGAGTCTAGAACCGTCCAATCTACAGATCTAATAGGTCTAACGATCATTGCACATCAATAAGCTCATGCATTTAGTCAAGGGAGAAAGGCGGTTTTATCAGTGAAGCTGTTTATCGGGTGAAGAAAAAGTGGTAAGCGGTCTTTTGAAATTCCAAGCGATTCCATTTATCGACCGACATGTAGCACTCGGGTGGAGAGAGAAAACCACTTTATTGGGTGGATAAACATCGCGCAAGATCTTCGTCCGATATCACTGTTAACCATTGGATCAAATGGGTTTTGATCAACAGTGGAGGATCGCCGATTAGTTTTGTTGATCGGGTGAACCAACAACCGTCAGATTGAAAGGTAAGATCAACAACGGAGAGTTAGTGTGATAATGTTGTGGAAAAAAGCGGATGCAATAAGGAATTAACCAAAAGTTTGTATTCCTTTTGATTCCGTGGTAATTGAAAGGGTGTCATATTGCGGTTAAATTAAGCAGTTCTGTTAATTTAGTAGAATAGCCAAGTTTGGAGGTAGATGAATGATACTCCAAAGGAAATCCAAGAACAAGTTTCACCTGAACTTGTAGATATCGTTTTTGGATTTGAACAATTATCCATTACACCTACACCCAATCCACCAATTAGTTAAACAAAAATTACATTTAAAAGCAACCTGGGGAACAACTGGATAAGTGACACATTTCACATTAGCTGCCAAAATCTTGTTGGCAAGAGTTATTGCCAAGACGAAGCAAGAGAAAAATAAATTGAAATGCTTGAAAGGAGGCAACTCAGTAGGGAATTTGAATGATCAAGTGGAGGAATTTGAATTGTTGGGAGAGATTTTGGAGCAACAAGAGGACAAAAAACACAAAGGAAAGAAGGAGAAAGATAGTTGGAAAAAGGAAGAGTGCAAGAAACAAGAGGAAAAGAGAAAATAAAATGCCAAGAAAAGGGTTGAACAACAAAAATGCATGAGTTTTCAGTTGGCAAAGAAGTAGGAAGAAATCACCAGGTGAGGAATTAATTGCCTTTTGAGTCCCCGTTGGCCTAGAGGGTGGAGATGGTGTTTCTTAGGAAATCCTTAAGGGATGGGGTGGAGGAATTGATATTGGAAATTTCTTGGAGGATATATGGATGTTTCTTTGTTGTATGTTGATTTTATGATGAGTTATGGAATCCCTGACTTGGGTGGAACCATAATGTTGCGTTTTGAACAATGGAGACAATTGGTCTCTAGAATTCATGTGCATTTTGTTGATTTCAATTTAGTTGGTGGGTGGAGATGAATGAATATTTGGAGTCCTTGTTTCAGCTTATGGATGTGTTTAATCCTTGAAGCAAAATATCCTTAAACCTTTGGGATTTGGCTCAGGGGTGACAACTATAAGTGAGACTTGACTGTAGTTGTCTATGGTTGGGTAGAGAGTCATAGTCCCAAACTTAGTTGCCCATTAGTTTTGAGATAAGTATCTCTCATGTTCTCATGAAATCAAGAATTATATATATATATGCTTATTTTCATTGCTGGTCTAAAATGATGTTTGTTGATGGCATGATATATGATTTCATTGTGTATGTGATTGACTAATGAGTTGTTGTCACTATGTAAAAGTTGTTGGAACAACATGTGGATATAATGATTATGTTCATGCAATAACTAGCATGGAATCTTTCTCATTGTAGTGGTAATATTTTTTCATGTTAGTGTGTAAGTTTATTGTTTGTAGATTTCAAGCTACATGAGGATGTGAAATGCATGAGATGCATGGACTTATACTAACATCTTGGATGTAGAGGTTATTTCATTATGATTTTTCTGGGTTGCAATGGTAGAAAGGAGTGCTCAGTAGTGTTAATGAACATTGTGGAAATATTTGAAATCTTATGTTCATTACATGTTTAAATTACTGTATAAGTTCTACCAGTTTTGTTGCATGTTAATTGGTCCATTCTTGATTGAAGGGAAGGATGCCTTGTTGCCATCCCTCATGGTATCATTATTTATTTGAAATGCATGAGATGTTGAGCCTTTCTCACTTATTTCTCATCTGCTAGTGCTTTGGAGCCAAGAAAATAATTTTTCTGCTCAGTTAATGAGTTATTACAACTATTTGTATTTTGGAATAAATGCACTTGAAAATGTTCTTAAATTGTTAGCATGCATATGATTCAGTGTTTCTTAAGTCTAGCCTTAAATTCCTTACAAATTTCTTAGCCATTTAGTGCTAGAAGTAGTGTTTGAGAAGCTGGAAAAATTACAACTCTGTTAAAGTACCAGAAATCCCAAAAAAAATTGCATTTCTCTTTAGCAGGTTGGCCAAGTCAGAGGTTGGGAGGTCGACCAAAAAGGATTGACACCGACGAGTGTTACTTTGGCCTACCACACACCGACCTGGCCCTCCACACACCGACCTGGCCCTCCACAACCTACAAGTTGGAGGTTAGCGCGAGACGGGGGTACATGGGTCTTGCAACAACCATATATTAAAGTTAGACAACTTACACCTTTCAACTTGAATTCCTACAATGATGTGTAGGCATGTGTAGTTTCTTATTAATTTAGATATATCCTTCTATAGCAATGCCCCCACTTTCTGGTAGTTAACTAGGGTTATGTAATTTAGTTGATATTTTCTCTTAATCATGTTATGGAGATTTGGAAGTTTGTTTATATTTTCCTCTTTACATTTTTTAGACCACCCAACCCCGACCTAGGTTGGAGGTCGGGGGCCAGGCCTAATTGTTAAAATTTAAAAATGCATGAAAGTAGGAGGGTTGACCCCGACCCTCTTTGGAACTTGTGTCTTCCACATGGACCTGCCCATGATGGTCATGCCTCAGGTGTGATGTGGGTCTACAGTCGGTCCGTGTGCCTCATCACTGCCACTTGTGCCTCTATGAGGTTTCCATGTGGAGGTTATGATGATGTGGCAGGGTGTAATTGGTCCATATTTAAAGGGCCGTAAATTTTTATCCATAAGTCAGATTGGGGCGAAATTTATATTGTTGGAATTGTATCGATGAGATGAACACAATGATGTAATTTATTTAAAATTCTGGAAATTTTGAAAAAGTAAAAAAATTTTAAGTCCCGTTCCTATATTTGGACCTTGGGAGCTAGGATAGTAGAGTAACCACCTCATTCTAACTCTGGTTGGGTTTGGGGTTAGGAGGAGTGTGTTTATATATTGGTTAGATGTTGTTAAATTGGTTGCTCAATGGTCTATAATAGTTTGGTTATGCTATGCTTTATTATGTCTATCTGTTTTGTATTCTTAGTGTCATCTAAGACTATCCATGATTTATTGATGGACTTCATGGAGTTAAGTGGACTTAGGCTCTAAGAAGGTGTCAATCTGTGGAAATTGTGTATGACATACCATATGGCATTTTCCAGTAGCATAATATGAAGGACCACTTTTTGAGTCTTTATTGTTAAACTTATGCAGTTCACATACATTTTCTTTTTACTGTTTAGTACAAATATAAGCTATCAAAGAATTCTGTTCCAAATTTATGGTGGCTATGTGTAATGATTTATGTCTAAGGTGAATTATATTCGTGAATTATGGTGTTTGTGTGAGGTTTTTGGCTATCATCTATGTGAATACTTGATATGCTATAAATAATTGTGACGCTCTATCATGAATGAACCCTATTCCTTTATTATTTCTTTTTCGAAGTTATTTTGTGCATATATGATGAATTCCTATCGGGCAATGACCTTTCTATTTAAACTATGTGATATGTGCGACCAATGTTTGTTATAATTACTGTGAGTACATTAATGTGCACAGTAAGGATTATGAATGCATGTTTGTTCAAGAAGACTATTTGCAACATATGGTAACTACATTAGATTGAGTTGGGTTAATCTGAGCTAGAATTGTTTCCTATTCCATTGTCTCCTTTCATAACCTTCAAATTTCTATAACCCATCATCATACCTCAGGTGAGACTTCATTTGCTTGTAGGCATTGATAATATCAATATCTATTGGGGTTTTTTTGGCAAATTCTTGAACCCTGGGTCATTTCCACAATGTGAAAACAAATGGTTCCCTTGCTAGGACCTGAAGATATGTGGTACAAAATGGGATGTGGAGGCTAACTATAAAATATATTAAAATGTGGTTGGACCAGAAATGATACGAATTCATGGAAAATCAAACAAGGAACCTACACTTTACTCCAGAAGATTGCTTACAGAGATACCTGCTCTTTGATTTCCATGAAATCTTCTTTATGGAGTTCCATGCCATCTTGTGGGAGTGGCTCCAATGCCAAGATGATCAACAATAACTGAGGGTCCATCTAGAACCTTACAGTTATATGTCAGAGTTTCTACAAATAATAAAAAGTGTAAGTAATTCTATTTCTAGAGTCGTTGATTTATGGTTAACTAATGTGCTAAAAGGATGCATAGTAGAATTTGCAGTAGAGTCCACATAATATTTTAGTGTAACTAAATGATACCTCTCTAGGGAACTGTGGGGAAGATACTTGAGGAAACTATCAACTTGGATTAAAATGTTGTTGTGCAACCTAGGGATAATTTCATTTGAATTTGACACCATGAGAAGCTAAAGCCTTATGTGACATGGGGAACTAAGGGGTTGAACATGGGATGGCTCGAAGCAAAGGAAGGGCAAGGGGTGGGAAGAGAAATGAAGATATAAAGAAGTGCACAATAATTGAGATGAGGGTTTAGGGGGCAAGCACGGAAGATGTTGATAAAGAGATCAATGTTGGGGGATGGAGTTGATTCAGTCCTAGAGGATGAATTGCAGTGGGGATGTAGATCTCCAAAAAGGTGAAGAAGTTCCAATGGCGTGTTTGGTATAGGAGCAGTGGATAATTTCCTGTTATTTCCAAAAGTGATAGTGATGAGCAGCAAAGTTGGCACTTTTCTCTGTGGGACGGGATATGTCTGTAGTTCCGACACAGGTAAGAGAATTGCAACATAACCAATCTCTGGCAGAAGGTTCAAAAGGAGGTAGGTCAGCTAAAATCGAAACATCTAGATTAGAGAAGGTTTAGGTTTCCAAAAATCTACAAAGGGAGAGAGAACAAAGGGCAGTGAAAAGGAGTATTTCTTGCACTGGGAGTGAGTGTGGTTCCATGGAGAGGGCCCTCCACCTAGGATAGAGGAGAAGGTCACTATGAAGAATGAGGAGAAAGGGAGGACCATCGTTTGAGTATCGATAGAGAAGGAAAAATGGAGGAGGAAGAATATATAGGTACAAAGGATCCACTACACCCCATTAGCCATCCCTTGGATCGCACCAATGACCCCTCATGCACCTTCCAAATATGAGGTAAACTCTTCGTTGTTTGCTGACTTTTCTCATTTATCAGTATCAGAACAATGTAGACATTTGGGTAGTGAAAGTGCGAGTAAACAAGGAGAGGTAGAAGTTTAAGGAGGAGAAATAGGTGTATCTTTAGGTATAATAGAAGTTGATGGAGTGCAGGTGATAGAAACAATTGAAGCTATTCCACCTGTGATAGAGAAAGTGAATTTTGAATAGGTAGGTTCCTGAAGACCAACTATGGGAGGTGTTACATTAAGGAACTATTATTTCACATGATCAAAATTGAAGATACAAAACAAAATTATTTCATGCGTGAAATAGTATGCACTAACAAACAAATCTCAGATGAAGGAACAAAGATAGCTTAGTTAGAGACTACATGTCAGGACCACTTTGTGGCATGGTATGTGAGGTATAATGCCACCACACCTAAGAACATCCTTGAACCTTGGTGAAAATAAAACAAGAATTATTGAAGGAATTCTAGAAGCACAATTCAGAGTCCTAGTGCATAACCAAAATCAAGTAAATTCAGTAGAGTAGTGGTGAGTTAGTATGGGACTATGACCAATGGTTTAAAATTTTGATGGACAGACTCGCATTCCAAATCCCTGATGCACAACATTGGGAGTGGTTTATAATAGGGCCATTGCTGCATATCTAAATCCCGTTAACTTGAAAAAGGTGAATTTTCAACTCAAAGTGTTACTGATAGGTATGATATGGTTGGAGAATACGCTAATAGTTGGGGGAAATAATGCAAGTGCAATCACAACTATATGCATTGAAACTACAATTGCAGGACCTTGAAAAGAGCAAGGAAAAGCACAAGGAAGTGTGGTGTACAATCTGTAGGAGGGAAGGACACCACCGCAGTGAGTTATTGACAATGACAGATTATGTGGCTACAAGGGAAACAAACCCATTAGCACAAGGAAAAGGGCTATGGTGTGAGATTGTCATGTGTGGGGGCACCTACCAATAAAAATTCCTGATGATGTAGAAGTATCAGAGCTTGATGACCACTCCTTTTTGTGATTTTTGTGATCTAAATGGAAAATGGCATCTACCCATGGTATTCTAACTCAAGAAGGATATAAATAATGGTCTTGACTTTGTAAAAGGACATATTTGTTGACACAATGTAGTTGTAATAGTTTCTCTATTTTACTAAAAGTTTCTTTCTTTTGAATATTGTGTTTTCTCTTTTCGATATGTTCAAATATCTTTGACCTTGGCCCTCCAAGATTTGGATAAGTGGTATCAGAGCCAAGTTATGATTCCATGGCAACATTTTTTTTTCTTAGGGCTTCTAGTGGGAGTTCTCAGATCTGCCCATAATCCTTCGTTTTGCATTTGGATAAGGGACACCACCTAGGTCACCATTGGTAGTGCTGGCATTGTTGTCATTGATGGAAAAGGAGTAGTCGCAAAGAAGTAGCAACATGGAAAAGGAGCAACAAAGTAGTAGCAAGGCAAGGAGTAGAAAAGGAGAAATATAAAGCATGTTGGTTAGGATCAAGGAAAAGAAGCAACAAAAGATGAGATGGCAATGGAGAAACAATAAGGAAAATAGACATGAAGCATATGTTGTTATAGTTGCAAAGCCGCAAGTTACGCTTGATGACAACAAAACAAAGGAGCAGGAATACCTTAATGGCTTGGTAGAACATTGATGCTTGCATGTGTTGTGTATAAGGATGATTTGAAGACTGGTTTGTTGGAGAAAATTATTGTGATGCAAGGCAAGACTCCATGACAACAAAGGCAAGGTTGCTGAGACAATGACTTAAAGATGTTTTGATGCAAGTCTATTGGGATGGGGTCCCTTGAGTCAGTTTTAGGGCAAAATCCTAAATTTTGATGTAAAGTCTCTGCAAATTGTGGATGCGGGGAGCACAGTTATTTAGGAGTCAAAAAGGATTTTTACCCTAGTTCATGTAAAGTTGATCTGGTTTTTGAGATCTACCCATGGTCCATGGACCATGGGATTGTACAAATAGGTGTGTCTTAGAGAGTCTAAGGCAGATATATGTTTTTTTGTCTATGGGTATGAACGAAGAAGTCTAGCACAGAGAAGTAAGTCTTAGAGGGGAAAAAGGCTTTGCAGTTGAGTGTGTAGAAGCCTAGAGTAGTGTCCGCAGTTGAGTGTGCAGATCCCTGCAGCTGAGTGCGCAAGGAAGTATTGACTATGTAAACCTATACTGAAGATCAATAAAGAAAACTGATTGCAGAAATTCCTGTGTTTTATCTCTTTACTTCTGTTATGTATGATTGAGATATATGT
Organism: Pinus tabuliformis; assembly: GCA_031772625.1. Taxonomy (NCBI): domain Eukaryota; kingdom Viridiplantae; phylum Streptophyta; class Pinopsida; order Pinales; family Pinaceae; genus Pinus; species Pinus tabuliformis. The sequence goes on from CM062809.1 coordinate 366,514,241, forward strand.
TGTGATAAAATGATGTCTTTATAAAATAACGATGTATTGATTCGCGAATTTACTTGATCTGTCTTATTATTTGAATGCAAATAACCTTAAGTGATTACGCAAAGATCATAACAATTTATGTTAAAGTCATCAAATAATTAGGTATATCTGAGTAAATACCAATTTAAGAGTAATCTATGGTGCGCGTGAGTAGCTAATTTTCTTGTTTAAGGTCTGCAAAAGCTAGTCGTAGACCTTCGTAAAGGTATAGAGGCTGATTGAGGGGAGTTATAACGCTAAGCCTTAAAGGCTTAGAAATCTATGCGAAGGAAGATCTAGGTCATAAAAAGACATCACACTGATCTCTGGATGCAGAAAATTGGTTCCAACATCCCCCCATACTTCTTCGGGTGAGACTTCAGTCTGCGCTAAGCAGATTTATGTCGAAAGGGCCAGTAGTGTAGGGATTTGTTTGGCCCAACTCACTCTGAACCTGGGTTAGGACCCCCTAAGCCAGCAAATGGTTCTGTTTCCGAGACTGGGATCTGCATAAAGATACGTGTGATGTCACATCACTGGAATCCAAACAAGAAAGAAATTGAGAAGTGGTTGGATAGAAAGATCCACGAATTCGTGGCACATGAAAATAGGAATCCGCGCCTGACAAAAGAACAGTGGTTGGACAAATATTTGTACACAGAAATACACGAAATTTTCTTCTTCACCTTCCTGATTGAACTATACGAGTGGATAGCTAATTTGGCAGACAACCAAGGAAGGTGGAGGCTTTACGGTCCAATATTGTGGACTCCAGAGCTAGTGCAGAGGTTGGAAGCCTATGAAGATAAGATCACGCATGCTATTGACCATTGTCTTGATCAGGTTATAGGAGGATTTGTTACAGAGTTTACGGTTGACACCTCGGCCAGTTACAACGAAGCAGAGTGATGCTTCTTCAAAGGACCGCGAGGTAAGTATTTGAGATCTTTGAATACCTAGATTAAGATGCTCTTGTGTGAAAAACAGGTTATGACATTGCCTTGATGTTTGGATCTACATGAAGTGGAAAGAGCTTTAGAAACCTAGAAAAAGCAGGTCCTGAATACAACCTATTGATTGGACCTCCTTCAAGTGACGACGAAGGAGCGGTGCAGGCCTCGTTGTGAAGCACTATCCAGTTGATAAGGCAGGGTTTTCCATGGATACATCATCCATCCACACCACCTCCACCTTCACCTCCACCACATACACCTTCTCCCACACCTCCACCACCACTGTGGCCATTCAACATGTCGAATACAATGAAGTTTCCAATTTTTAAGGGCTTAGGAAGTGAGGACCCAGATCAATTTTGGTTTGTTACGAAGGCTGTGTGGACATCACAATAGATTACGGATGATAATATAAAGAAGGCGCAGTTGGTTATTGCACTGATAATCTGTTGGCATCTTTAGCAGATACTCAAACGCTTTGAACAAAGAATTTGGTAAGCCTAAGTCTACCTCACAATCGGTAATTGGATTTAAGGAAATCACAATGAGGCCTGGTGAAATGCCCTGGGAGCTAGATCAAAGACTGAAGTGCGGGATCCGTGAAGCTAATATGAATCTCATAGATAGTCAGCACCATGATTGGTTTATAGCCGCACTCCTGCCCCACCTAAGGATTTCTTTATCACAGCAAAAGATAGGAACTTAGGCGGAAGCTCTGGAAATCGCGATGAGATTGCATGAAACACCTATTCAGGACGCGTCTTTGGGAGTCCAACAAATTCACTCGTAGTTGTAGAACCTCTGTTTGGAATTGCAAAGCTTGAAAAAAGAAAAGGAGGCCAGGACAGAGGTGCGCGAAGAAGTTTGGTGCCTCAAGTGTAAGAGCCAGGGGCATGATAAGGATCATTTTCCTGTCTTCGTGAAATTATATCTCGGGGGGGATGCCCTTGAGACAGGAAGCTCCAGCAGGAACAAGTATGGGGCTCACGCTATGGTGCACTATTTGTCAGGTGGTTGGAAAACATGTAATAAATAGCTGTCATTTGCTGCAAAAAAATGTGCAGACACCACAACAATTGTTCTGTGATTTCTAAAAATCGGTGGGCCACGATGAGTGCCACTGTTGTAGCTATGAACTAATGATGGAAAGGACACCTACATATTGAATGCAATCAGAAACTTGGCCTTCGAATCAGGGTGCTGAGGGAGCACCTAGAGGATATCAGGGGCACGGACAAGGCCGAGGAGGAGGAGGACCTGGTAGAGGTCATGGACATGTCATTTGCTATAATTGCGGAACACCAGGGCACTACGCATGGGAGTGTATGAGTCAGACATGCCCGTCATGTCAATACTGCACTCAGTTTGACCATACAATAGAAGAATGCCCTATGTTGATAGCTAAGATGCAGGAGAAGAAGGCGCAGCCTTAGTATCCTACCCAGAACTTACAGATGATGAGGGCCGAGCCCCACGAGGAAGATCCAAATGTGAATATCATGCTGCGAAGTGGAATAATGACTGGTGATGATAAAGGAAAACAAATTGAAGAAATTGGGTGGGTTTGCAAGGCCCTAGAAAAGGAGGTTGGGTTTGATCTCGAGCGCGCAAGGGAAATATTTATGAAGGTGAAGAAAAGCTTCATCGAGGCCTCTACCTCAGGAAGTCAGGACAAACTACCAGCAATCGGCGCACCTATAGAGGTTGACCCCTCTGTGCTTACCACCTTCTTGGAGACATGTATGAAACTACTGCGAGATAGCAAATTTGTGAAAGGGATACAAGAACTGATAAATAAGTGCATTGGGAAGGAAAATGATCTTGAAGGACACCACATAGTGAGAACGATTGGCAAACATAAGACAAGGACATGGTGCGAGATGAGGCTCACCGCGCAAATAGGAGACTATGAGATGGACCAGGTTATTCTTGATCTAGGATCTATTCGAACATTTTTCCTAAAAAGACATGGGAGAGAATGGGGAGGCCTGCACTGCAGTGGTCTCTGATTCAGTTGAGGATGGTGAACCAATAGAAGATTATCCATATGGGACAATTGTATGGAGTGACTGTAGATATAGAAGGTGCGAGCGCGCTGGCTGATTTTGAAGTAATAGAGATTGTTGATGACAGAAATCCATACCCTGTGCTCCTTGGTATTGATTGGGCTATTAACATGAATGGGGTCATCAATTTGAAGAAGTGGATAATGTCGTTTGAAAGGAAATCACTCCGCGTTGTAGTACCATTGGACCCTGCAGAAGGACCGCGCTATACAGAACCGGTCCGCAACTATAAAGAAAGTGATGATGATTTGGATAAAATATACAAAATTACGGTGCAAGACCAAGATTAGGTTAATACAACATCTGATGGATGGATTGCATGGGACCGTGAAATCTCCTATATCTCAGACTCAGATGAAGAATTGGAGCATTGAAAAAATACGCTGCATGAAGTATCTATGCTACGCTGCAATATGATGACTAAATCACTACGTTGTGTGTCATCGGAGGTAAGAAATTTACCTTATTACGATGGTTTAACCAATGTAGATAAGTTTTTTGATGGTTTTGAAAGAGAAGTCCCGGAGGATCATCATTTTCAGGCATTAGATTTGGCATTGTGTGCTACGCTCGCTCAATTGTGGGGTACACACAAGGACAACTTTGATGAATGGCGCATTACAGGAGGATGATGAGAATGCGATTTGGTCATCCTAAAGTGCAGTTAACTAAGAAATATGATGGGAGGAATGATCTGCACGATCATTTAGAAAAATGGACTAAAGTCTACGGAATAGAACCGCAACCAAAGTGGGTGCACTTATTTTGTCACACTCTACATATAATGCCTATGAATTGGTACCTGGAAACAGAGCTCCGCCATGGCATCGTGGAGTGGGATATATTAAGGGAAGGCTTTTTTATGACCTTTAGTTTTGAAGGTGGATTCAAAAGCATTGATGAGGGGTTGCAGGAGGTTAAGGCAACGATCTTCAGAATTTCACGGGATCCCTTGGAATTGGTTCAACCGGATTGGAGCACCCAGCTATGCCATGCGCTGAAATGCTATAATGTGACTGCTGAAGGGGAGGATGAGGATCCAAGGAATATCAATATCCCAGAAATGGAAGGTCACTGCGAGGTCGAAGGTCCACAGATAGAGAACTTGGATATCATTGCACTGATGAAAACTAGGCAAGTAAACATTGGAACTGAAGAAAAACCAAAATTTGCGAAGATTAGAGATCATTGGGATGATTCCACAATGGATAAAGTTACTGAGTTACTCTGCGAGTACCAGGATCTTTTTGCTACAAAATTTTCGGACTTGAAAGGCATCATAGGCGATTTGGGTGTGATGAAAATAACTTTGAAACTAGACGCAAAGCCCATTAAGCAGAGGTCATATCGCCTTAATCCCAAATATAAGGAAAAGGTCTGCTTGGAATTGGACAAGATGCTTGAAGCGGGCATTATCGAACTAGTGGAGGAATTTGATTGGGTGATCACAATGGTAGTTCAGGAAAAGAAGCAGAAGGGAGAGATAAGGATTTGCGTAGATCTAAGAAAGCTTAATGATGCCTGCGTCCATGATCCTTTCCTGATGTCGTTTACTGATGAGGTACTGGAAAATGTTGGAGGGCAAGAGGCCTACTCATATTAAGATCACGCCAGAAGACAAGAGAAAAACAACCTTCGTGACAGAATGGGGGTGTTTTCAGTACACAGTGATGCCATTTAGACTTAAGAATGCATCGACGATATTCTCCCACGTATTCATCGCGGCGTTCAAAGAGTTCATTCACAAATTATTGGAGGTATATTTTGATGACTAGATAGTGTTTGGGCTAGTAAAGCGCCATGTAGCCAGTCTACGTTTAATGTTGGATACATGCAGAAGATATCATATTGCGCTGAACCTGAAGAAATGCCTATTTTGTGTCCCCTCTGGAATTTTGCTTGGTCATGTGGCGTGCAAGCAAGGACTAATGGTAGACCCTGCCAAGATCATGATAATAGTCAATTTAGAGGCCCCAAGGAGTGTCAAACAGCTGCGTGCAACACTGGGTCATACTGGGTATTATCGAAACTTCATTAAGGCTTATGCCTAGATTACCGCGCTTATGGAGAAGCTACTAAAGAAGGATGCTACATTTTTTTGGGATGAAGAATATTAATGTAGTCTGGATGTATTGAAAGAAAAGATGGTCACCGCACCGATCTTGGTCTTCTCGGATTGGAAGAAGGAATTCCACGTGCACGCTGCCTCGTGCATTGTGTTGGGAGCAGTATTGACATAAGCTAGTGAAGGAAAGATGGATCACCCTATAACTTTTGTGAGCAGGAAGTTATCAAAGGCTAAGAAGAACTACTCAACAATAGAGTGCGAGGTATTGGCTATGGTGTATGTGCTCCAAAAATTCAGACACTATATTTTGGGTGAACATTTCAAGATGTACACAGACCACTCCGCCTTGAAGTACCTAGTCAATAAGCCTATGTTTGGCGGGAAGATATGCAAATGGCTGTTGTTGTTTCAAGAAGATGACTTTGAGGTAATTGTGAAGCCAGGAAGGTTGAATGTAGGACTTGACCATTTGTCACAAATTGAAATAGGGGAGGAGCCTACTAATTTGGAGGAAGGGCTACCCGACACGCATCTATTCACAGTGCACATAACGGACAACCAATTTGCAAATATTATCCACTTTTTGACCACATGGATGGCTCCAGAAGGTTAGACCAGTCAACAGAAGAAAGATTTGGTAGTATGCGCGACTGATTTCTCGGTAATTACAGGACATTTATACAAGATGGGTTCAGACGAGATACTCCGACAGTTGTGCCTGATTTCAGAAGAAACAACACCCTTATGGAGGCTCATGGAGAAGCTGTAGGAGGGAATTATGCAGGAAAGGCAACAACGCAGAATATCCTGTGCCGGGCTATGGTGGCCTACATTACACAAGGATACCAAAGCATATTGTAGGGCATGTGATGCATGTCAAAGAACATGCAGGCCATTGCGAATGGATGAGCTACCTCTGAATCCTCAAGTGTCATTACAACCATTTGAGAAATGGGCTATTGACTTTCTAGGACCAATTCAACCCCCAGGCAAGAAAACCGGTGCACATTATATCATCACAGTGACAGAGTATCTGACTAGATGGGTGGAGGCACAGCCTGTGAAATCTTGTACAAGGGCCACAACAGCTAAATTCTTGTTTGAGTATGTATTAACCAGATTTGGCTACCCAAAAGTGTTGATGAGTGATTGCGGTACACACTTCCTCAACGAAACGATCAATGCGCTGACAGAAGAATTTCAGGTTTATCATCAGAAGAGTACACCATACCATCCTCAGGCTAATGGAATAATTGAGGCCCATAATAATATATTGGAGAATGCACTGACAAAGGTTTGTAATGCGCAACGGAATGATTGGGACGTGCATGTACTGACAGTATTATGGGCTTACAGGACTACTTGCAAAAAGCTAACAGGTCAGACACCTTTACGGTTGGTCTATGGTGTAGACGCTATCATGCCTATGGAATATATCATGCCTAGTCTATGCATAGCAGCTTTCATAGGGATGGCAGACCATGGAGCCTTGGAAGAATGGCTCGTGCAGTTGATGGAGCTCGAAGAAGACAGATTCTTGGCTAGATTTCATCAGCAAGTACAGAAGGAACGTGAAAAATCATGGCACGATCGACCCATCAAGCTGCGCACGTTTAAGGTAAATGACTTGGTTTTATTATATGACACTAAGTTTGATAAGTTTCTAGGAAATTTTCTGCATTGGTTGGGACCATATGTCATCAAAGAAATCACAGATGGGGGCGTGGTTCAGCTTGCAAAGCTGAACGGAGAACCTTTTCCGGGAATGGTGAATGGAAGTCGGTTGAAGCCATACGTAGGAGATCTAGCTCAATGACTACATGACGATAGGACAGTCTTAGTGCTCCAGGCAGCTATAAGGGAGCGTGGGACTATAAACTACACTACCCAGTTTTGGGGACTACGCAACAGGGGGGCTACGTGAAATAGGGTGATGTCACAGTACCAGGGGCCGCGCGACGAGAGCTGTGCTATGGAGGGAGATACCACACAACACAACAAGAAAATGACCATTAGAGTCACTGTTCATGATTTGATAGCCAGGAGACGGTTAAGAGGAGCGGGTGGGCGGCATTTAAGGCTGAAATATTTGGAGATCTGTTGCCAAATCAGCGTTAATGGACAAATTTTTGGGGGAACAGTCAGATTTGAATTCAAATTCCCCTATAAATTATGTGTGCCAATCCAGTAGAGAACACTTTGCACCCTTAGAGTTTTTGAGCTGTGTTGTCCGTCACTTATGAATCGTAAGTTTTTCGAAGATTTGGTCGCAAGCTCCGTGTTTGATAATCTACCCGAGGAAACCCGACAATTCATTTACAACACTATGTCAGGACCAGGTGAGACTGCAAGCACCGGAGGAACTGTTGCCTCTGAAGGAGCGGCTCCAGAAGTTGTGAGCATGGAGGCTCTAGCTCCTGTGCCTACGGTGCCGAGGTTGCCTAGGTCAAAGCCTAAACCAATACATGAGATCCACAAGCCTAAGAAAGATAAGCAGAAAAGGCCGGTGCCAGTGTGTTAGTCGCCTAGAAAGAATTTTTCTATGGAGGCACGAAAGAAGGACAAGCAGCCTGAGAAGGTTGTAGATTTGGAGGCTGAAGAGGGTGCTGAAGATATAGATGTTGAGGGCACGGAGCCCATCTCCAAGTTGCCAGAGTATATCCCTCCACGTAAAGGGAAGGCGAAGGTCACTACGGACCCGGGCTTAGAAAAATTCATCATCCACATGCCCCTATTGCCCGAAAATATTACCTTTAAAGGTCCGCGCCTGGCACGGGTTCCCCTTTTAAAGATGGAGGATTGGGATTTGGCTGACCATGAGAGGTTCCCCCACCTCACGACAGATAATTACATGAAGCGATTATATTACAAAGACTCTGGTGTCACTATTTTGGAGACAGTTCAGTGGATGCATAGAGTAGAGCAGTCTGGGTTATTGAACCTACTATGGGTGCCCCATTACCACCACTTTAACATAAATACCACTTGTATACGGTAGCTACTGACTCTAGTGCACGATGGGTGCTTATGGCTTGGTGCGCCTATCCCCATCATGGACATGCTCATCCACAGGATCATGCTCCTGCCACATGAAGGCTTGAATCTGGCCAAGGAGTTTGGCAGAAAGACAAGCGAGTGAGACTTGGTAGAGAAGATGAAGAAGAAATTTGAGCTTCTCAAGAAACCGCGCGGGTACTCCATAACATCCATCAATAATGTCGCGGTGAAAATTGCCACCCAGATACTAGCCAGAAAGGTCATGAGGAAGTGTCATGCATACGAGGTTTTGGCACCCATGATCTCATTAGCTGCACAATGCATGGAGGGCATGCATTTTAACTGGTCACACTATTTATGTAGCGAGTTCCTTGCGAATTTTCGCGAGGCTCAAGATGAGAGAAAGACATTCCACTACCCATGGCTTCTTCTCTCCATTGTGTTGGTTGCTTGGGAGCTGCCGGAGGACAGTCAATTTCTTCCATTGGAGACAGGCTTGCCGGAGGTTGCACAGTTTACCTCCCTTTGGGCCACAAACAACCCCACGCAGGTCACAAAAACGGATATTTTATGGGTTTTCATGGAAGCAAGCATCCACATGGCTATCAACCAGTGCCCACAGTTGTCCCCAACCGTTCATGAACAATTGTTAGAGTATGCGGAATTCAAGGCAGACTTCCACTGTGTTTATATCCATGGGCAGAAGGATCTGGAGCATAAGTGGTTTGATCTACCATATCTTGCCACAGATGATGTGATTCAAGAAGTAATTAAGCGTTGGCCAGCAAACTGGCACTCTCCATTCGACTTGGACGTAGGTACAAGCAAAGGCGCAGAGAGTTCAACAAAGAAAAAGAGGAAGGATGCAGTGATTCAGGTGACAAAGAAGTTGGCCGCGTAGCGAAGGAAGGAGGTCGAGGAGAAGGCATGACTGGAAAAGGAGCGTGTTGTAAAACAACAGGCTGAATAGGAGTAGTGTGACTCCAAGTGAAGCAGTAAATCCCCTTCACCCATAACCGAAGAGGAATAGCAGTCTGTGTAGGGAAGTGGAGGCACTGAGGGACAGAGCACTCCATTCTGGGTAAAGAGGTACAAAGAACAAGAGAAGGAGGGGTCCTGGAAGAAGACAAAGGCGACTAAGCCACCACTGGATCCCATTACACTGACGGAGGGCGATCTTGATGAGATTGGGGACAAAGTGCATGACACTACAGTTGAACTATTGTAGTAGTTTGAGCAACAACACCTGCAATCCTTAGGAAATATTCAGAAGGATATGTGCGAATTGCATATCTAGACCAGCAGAATTCAGGTGGGCGTAGGACAAGTTAGCATCGCACAGATGAGCCTGGCACTAGGGACAAGTGAGGCTGTAGAGTTGGTCAAGACAGTGGATCTTAGGATAGTCGCGTTGCCGGAAGGGTCCCTAAGCGTAGAGTCGGCTGATGATAAGATCATCATTATCACCTTAAATAACATTAGCCTCAATATTGCAGCACTCCCTAACAAGTATCTTCATGCGTTGGAGACATGCATAACATCGGAATTGAGAGTGCGGGTGCAGCGCGCTCTAAGCTTAATAAGTGAGTATCGGATGAATAATGAGAAAATGTTTGTTGAGAAGATGGAAGCCATGAAGGCAAGGGAAACAATCCAGGTGTAGAGCACCCAGCTGGCGACTGTGGTTGCAGAGGCATGCAGGACAGTGCTGGAATTGCACATACTTGAGGAGGAACCGCTCGAGGCCAAGATCTGGAAGCCAGTTATGGGCGTCCGTGAGGCGAAGGCAGAGGTGGAAAGAGTTCAATTTGAACTCAACATGAAAATCACGGAACTAGAGCTTAAGTCATAGCCTACGACTCTGCCCGAAGTCTAGGAACAGCGCGGAGCTGCCTTTAAGGAAGGGATAGCTACTATGGATGTCGCGGTCGTTAATTGCACAAATTTATTCGAACAGGCCATGGAAGTGGTGATGGCCCTGCAGGATGATCCCACAGTGTAGATATTGAACACAGAAATTCGCGAGCTCCAACAGTAGTACGACAAGGTTAGGACGATGGCATGCTCCATTACTACAACACAATGCCTCACCAAGTTGAAGGAGGAAAATCAGCTCCTTGAACAAGTGGAAGCAACACAAAAAAAACAGGTAGTGCTTAAGGCACAGTTGGGTCCTTGGTTGGATGAAGCCTACCAAGTATTATCCAACATCCAGGAAAATCTGATGAACTTGCAGCTCACACAACAGAAGATCAAGCGAGCCGGCAAAGGACCAGCTACAGAGAAGTTGGTTGAACAAGTAAAGCAAGCAGCCACGCAAAGCATGACTAAAGTAGCAGTTATACAAATGGAGTTGGGGGATATTCACGGAAAGATCACCACACCAGCTGAGTGACTCGAGGGTGAGTCGTGACTTTTTTGTTGGGGGCTTGTTGGGATGGGGTCCCCTGGGTCAATTTTGGGGAAAAAGCCTAAATTTTGATGTAAAAAGATGTAAAGTCTCCGCAAATTGTGGATGCGGAGCATGTAGTTAGTTAGGAGTCAAAAAGGGTTTTTACCCTCATTCATGTAAATTTGAGTCGGTTTTTGAGATCTACCCATGGTTCGTGAACCATGGGATTGTATAAATAGGTGTGTCTTAGAGAGTCTAAGGCAGATCTATGTAAATTTGAGTCGGTTTTTTAGATCTACCCATGGTCCGTGAACCATGGGATTGTATAAATAGGTGTGTCTTAGAGAGTCTTAGAGGGGAAAAAGGCTCTGCAGCTGAGTGCGCAGAGGCCTAGAGTAGTGTCCGCAACTGAGTGCGTGGACCCCTGCAGCTGAGTGCACAGGGAAGTATTGAGTCTGTAAACCTATATTGAAGATCAATAAAGAAGACTGATTGCATAAATTCCTGTGTTTTATCTCTTTACTTATGTTATGTATGATTGAGATATATACTGTGATAAAATGATGTCTTTATAAAATAATGATGTATTGATGCGTGAATTTACTTGATCCGTCTTATTATTTGAACACAATTATTGTTAAGTGCTTACGCGAAGATCATAATAATTTCAGTTAAAGTTATCAAACACTTAGGTAGATCTGAGTGAATACTGATCTAAGAGTAATCTATGGTGCGCATAAGTAGCTAATTTTCCTATTCAGGGTCCACAAAAGCTAGTCGTAGACCTTCGCGGAGGTCTAGAGGCCGATTGAGGGGAGTTACAGCGCTAAGCCTTAAAGGCTTAGAAATTTGCACGAAGGCAGATCTAGGTCATAAAAAGACATCACACTGATATCTGGATGCAGAGACTTGGTTCTAGCATCCCCCCATACTGCTTTAGGTGAGACTTCAGTCTGCACTACACGGATTTATGCCGAAAGGGCCAGTAGTGTAGGGATTTGTTTGGCGCAACTAACTCTGAACCTAGGTCAGGACCCCCTAAGCCAACAAAGTCCAAGGTAAAGGAAAATATGTTTCAACGATTATTGTGATGCATTAATGGAAAATGTTGTTATTGATCATGAGAAATGAATGCTCAATTATATAGTCATATGTTATTCCTATAATGTTACATGATGTTGACATTATATTGATGGATTAATCATTACCTGTGGATGAAAAATAATATTGGATGGACTATTTAATTTTGTGTTATAATATTCAAAATTTTAAGAGTTTGGAAGCAAATGAGTTGAAGGAAAAGAGTCAAGACTATTCACTTCATATTCTTATGTGGGATACAAACAACTAACAAACTATACCTATAAAATATGTGATTTTGGAAGGCAAGATGAAGAGAGATAGTTGGAGAATGTGTGAGATATGATTTAGGTGTTATGCATTCGTTACCTGGCACATATGAAGCTTATGTGAAGTAGAATTGAAGGGAAGAAGAGGCTAAAATGAATATGGAGATATGCAAAATTTATGACTAGGTAAACCAACACATTGTTGTTTCTTGTTTGTATAAGGTGTTTGTAGTCTCCTTTCAAGTAGTGGCTTGATAAATGTGAGGTTGGATACTATTTAGGTAGGATCCTCCTATGGATTGTAGCCTATAAAAAATGTATGGGAGTTGGAGCTTCCTTGCATGTTGCAACTTGCAGAAAATTGAGGTAGCAACCTCCTTTAGGTTAGAGCCTACATAAAACTAGATGTAATAAGGGAGTAGGAGTTTGCCTTTGCATCACAACAATAAAAAAATAGTTGATTTCTCCCTTTATGTGTTTCCACTTATATATGGTGTTAATATGTGTTGTTATTATGTGCTGATGTGATGTTTTTATTTTCTTATTACTTGTTCACATATTCACTTTGCTGGTCATTATTTGTTAAGCACTCATTTAATGTTTCAACTAATGAGGTTTAAAGAAAATAAATTAATTACCATGAATGTACTAAACTCATTCACCCCCCCTCTCAGTTTAGTCAAGTTTTCATTAATTAGTATCAAAGCGGGTTCCTTCTATGTAAGCCTAACAACTTGAAGGTAGCTTTTCTTGATTCATGGATTATCAAAGTGTACCCGTGTTGAGTGCAACAAACTTTCATGAATGGAGAGATAAGGTAAAATCTGAACTGATAGCTTATGGACCTAGTGTATGGAAACTAGTATGTGATGACTACTGTAAAGACTCCCCCTCTACGCAAGAACAACAATGGAATGCTAAGGAAAAATGTGTTATGTTTAACAATCTTCATAATAAGGATCTTGATACAGTAATAGATTTAACTTCTACAAAAGAAATATGGGATAGATTGTAGCTTATTCATGAAGGAGAGACTAGTAGTAGTAGTACAAAAAAGAGAAAAGAAAGAGGAAGAAGAAAAATCCATGTCAACAATAAAGGGTTCAATCAAATAAGGTATTTTCTAGTGTGAATGGACCTTATTGCCATGAAGAAAAGACAACTCAAGAACAAGAAAATCTTGACATAGCCTTGAATGAAATATTTAAGAATGAAAACAAAGATTTGAAGAAATTGGTGCAAATATGTGATGAAAGAGAGCATGAATACAAGGAGGAAATCATTAGTCTAAGGAAACAACTTAAAGAAGAAATAATAATAGAAGTAATGAGAAGATGACTGAAAGAGAAAGAAGAACACTGTGAAAGGTTAGAGGTTGAGACTGATTTAGCTAGAAGTGAGTTAGAAGAAAATAATAGATTGTGTAAACAACTAGAAGAAGAGAATGTATCCATGAAGAACTCACAAAAATCAGCCCTTAAACAGGACACAACAACCTTGAAAATCCATGTAGAATAAGGCAAGCAACAAAATCAAAATGAAAAGAATGAGTCAAAGAAAATGAAATCTTCTCCTAAATATGAAGGTAAGAAGCCTACAAGAATTCAAAGGAGAAATAATGTCATGTGACCCCATTGCCATAAACTTGGCCATGCAATAGGACACTATAGGATAAATCAAACCAAATATTATTAGCAAAAGATCTAGTAGAAAAAGAAGCTACCTCAAGTAAGAAATCGAAGGAGGCCTCTACTCATAGAAGACCATCAGTAATCAGGTACACAAATTTCTTCTATGGCTATTGTTTCTTGTGCTATTCATTTGGACATAAGGATGCTGATTGTAAACACTTTGAAAGGAAAAATAGAAAATACAAGAATTTTCTTTCATTTCTTGGTGACATAAGGTGCTATAAGTGTAACAATCCTGGCTACATAGCTAAATACTGCAAGTTACTATATACCCTAAAGAGTTCTATAGAGAAAACAAAAGCAACTTGAAGCAGACCAGACAATGAGCCAAAAGGAAATGCAGACAACAACAGAAGGCAGCCAAATAAGGTATGGAAGAGAAATAAAAAGGAGCATCATGTGACTTAAATAGAAAAATGAAGTCATCATAGCCTCAGGGGTAAGTTCCTCAAGAAAGCAAAAGAAGAATTCATTCGATGTTACAAGAGCAGAAGCATCTCAGGGGGAGAGAAACCCCAATTAGTTTCTTGACATATATATATATATATATATATATATATATATATATATATATATATATATATATATGTTGGAGTGTCTTTGCAATAAAACTTTAATGAAAATGATGACTATGATTAGTTGCAATTTTCAAAAGGAGAGGTGTTTGAAGGACCATGTTAAGAAACATTTAGAGTGCATCAAATATCCTATATCTCACTTGACTAAGAAGGCTACCAAAAGGAAGAAAACTTAAAGTGTTACTTGTAAGAAGAAGAAAAGGGACAAAAGTCAAAATAATCAGGCCATTATGTAAATCAACCTATATATATTCTTGAATTATCATTCCAGTAAATATATTACATAGGAAAAGAGCCACAACGATTGTACAATTTCATCATATATAGAACTATTAATTTAGTTCTGTCTTTAGGAAGCCAATTCTTGAAATAAAGCAAATGTATATGAAAGAAAGAAATAAATTTTGTCCGTGCATCCTAGTATATCCTTGCAACTTTTCCTTGAACATAGCAAAGAATGAATTTTCCCACAACTTCAACAAATCTGCACACAAACAAGTCAAAGGATAGTTAAAACATGATTCAGAGGCATGTGGATTTGGCGATGGTGAGGTCAAGGCTAGAGGAAGGTTCTTACCTTGACAATGTAGAATCTTTCAACAATGCACTTGTTTATTATGCAAGGAAATCTTTAGACTGCATAAGGAGGTGAAGAACATATTATGATATATATGTTTTTAAGGTTTTATGCCCCAATTCCAAATAAATACAATATAATGGAGCAGAGGACAATAATTGCTTCAATGGCATATAATAACTTGCAAATTTGTATTGACTATGCAACTACTGAAGGTGTGCACTCTAGAGCAATGCCTAAGCACTGAACTCTAATAGTTGAAAAATGAATAGTTATTAGCAATAAGCATTCCTATCCAGTTGCTTGGGAGATCCCTAGTCTAATCAATTCCTTACTCATCGCTAGGAGGTCCAAGTCCCTCTTATAAAAAGAAACATGATAAAAATTAAGGCAGTCGAGGATGAAATGGGATCGTATGATGAGTCCTTCATCGTTGGATGGTCTTCTAACTCTCTATGATATTTCCTTGCATCACTTCAATAACAACACAAATGATTTAAGACAAACATAATTATGATTAAAAGGAGGACTAGGAGACCATTATGTAATCATAACAAGAGGTAAAAGATAAAAAGCATGGAGTGTTACATCTGTGTAGTTAAGATAGAGGATTTGAAAACTATTGAGATATAGAGAGAAGAGAAAGCTTGTTGTGGTAGCAAAGGAATCAAAACAAGAAGCCAGAAAAAAAAAAAAAAAAAAAATATATATATATATATATATATATATATATATATATATATATATATATATATATATATATATATTTATATATATATATATATATATATTTATATATATATATATATATATTTATATATATATATATAGAGGCCACGAGTCCATTATATTTGCCATATTTTCCTGGGGAAGTTGGAATGACATAAGATAGTTAGGAATATGGAATGTAGATGTTATAAATTAGAGGAACTGCAAATACCAGTGATATGCTAGATAATTGGATTTCAAATGTTACAAACCAGACCTAAGGGAAGTTAGGTAACCAATGTTATAATAACAACATATGTTAAGGATAAAGCATAACATTATGCTTCAGAGCCATAAATTCTGCCAACACCAGACCTACCAAGTCAGAATTGTGGGAAAATTGATATGTTGCACATAATAGTTATGTGTTATGGTAAAATGATGCCATAATATAAATAAAAATTAACATTTTGTCGCCTCTCCAGATCCACTAGTGCCATAATTCTGAATCCAATCCTGTGACTCCTAGTTTTTCAACTGAGATTTTGTATTTGGGATCCATTGTAAAGGAAAATCTCAATTGCAAATTAGCAATAATATGTGGCATAATCCTGATGTATATTGTGGCAACATTGGCATTCAATTTATTGGTCAATGTTAAAAAATATTGTAACATCATGCATTATATATTATGGTAGGTAATATATATTATAATTCTTGGCACATCATTTTTATTGTGTCTTATATATTTTATGTGGTCTGATCTCCAATAATTTTATTGCATATAATATATCTATCACCCATGGTTGAACAAATGTAAACGATGTTGGTAAACTTTCGAGTGGCCACCGAGTTCGAAATGGCACAGTTGATATGACAACTCCAACCAATCTGGAAAGGGGTTGAATAATACTCTTACATCTTCATGGATTCTCTAAAATGGTTAGCATTGAGACATGATAACATAACATATCCTAACGAAATGTTGTTGTAGCAATTCTCTTGTGCAATGACAATGAAGTACTACGACATATATTATTTTGGTGGCATGATATATATTTCACTATGTCACAATATGATTATGGTATAATATGTTGGAATTATTAGACAATCATATATTTATTGGTGCTACGTTTTGTATATTCATTGGTGGTGGATACGTGATAGGGTTGAAAGAGATGACAAGAATTGCAGAAGCTACAGGGGTGTAGTGACAAAACGACCAAGTATTCTTAATAGAATCATAACACAAAGAATTGGTTTCAAAATATTATAACGCTAGATTGATAGGTTGTCATAACATATGCATTAAAATACTCATATTATTGCTATCTATACATCACATTCATTTGGTGTGACAACCTGCTCTCAATCCGTGTCAACCTCGACCCCATGGTGAGAGTCTTGTTGGCCATGACCTATCTCTTAATTCCTAAAGAGGCCATGAGGTCGAGTATTCTTGGGCAACCTTTTTCATATTTTCTCATTGTCGATAAGCAAATGTTTGGCTATCTTACCGAACTAGCTATCAAGACAATGATTTAATGGCATATAGCTGCAATGTAATTATTTACAAAAGGGACCAGTCTCGAGATGGAGAAGAAGTTATAAGGGATAAATTCTTTAACTGTTTGACTGCACCTATTCATGAATCTTTGTTTATACGTTTCACTCAAGAATTATTCACATGATTACCAACATCAATGTTGAATTCCATAGAAAATGGATGATTGGATATGATAATAGTAGGAGTTTTTAATGAATTTCTACAAATCCTTTCATCGTTGAAACATCAAGTAATCTATATGAATTAGAGGAATGCATTGCATAAAAAGGAGGAAACATGGAATCCATTCATATCTTTGAAATTGTTGAAGAACTTTCTAACTGTGAGATGTAGTCTTTAAAGACTGGCCTCCTCGATGCTTCGACCTGATGTACTACGGGCACACAAATGATTACAGGCAGGCACAAGTGCTCAGTAACAAGCTGGTCATCAATGTGGTCAACAATGATGAAATTATAGCCAATAAAGGACCCTTGGCTTTGTGTCTCAAAGAAAGGATGGTGATCATATTGAGTGGTTTGAAGTGGGTTGATGAGGTTATAACTGATGCACCATATACAATAAATGAGAATTTCATGAAGAAGTTGTTTGATGAGTATAATATTGATTATATTATACACGGATATGATCCATGTCTACTCCCTGAAGGTAGTGATGCATATTCCCTTTCCAAGAAGGTTGGACAGTATATACAGATAAAATGTACTAAGGGTGTTTCTAGTACTAATATAGTTGGTCGAATGCTGCTCTGTGTAAGGGACAAACCAAACAGTGACAATCATAATCACTCTAATTTGCAGTGGAAATTTAGTCATGGTAATAGTCACAATGATGATGTTGAAAGTTCTTCATGTGGAGCTCGAGTTTCCCATTTTCTACCTATATCTTGCAATATTTTGCAGTTCTCAAATGGAAAAGGTCCTGGACTAGATGTACACATAGTCTATATTGATGATGCTTTTGATCTTTTTCATGCTGGACATGTAGAGATACTTAAATATGCAATGAAACTTGGAGATTTTTTACTTGTTGGACTTCATATAGACAACCAGTGCACATAGAGGGCCCCATCATATAATCATGAATCTCCATGAGCGTAATGTTCGTGTGATAGCATGCCGATATGTGGATGACGTTATAATTGGTGCCCCGTGGGAGGTCACTAAAGATATGATTAAAACATTCAATATTTCTTTGGTTGTGCATAAAATTTTTGCTAAGAACAATGACTTATTAAATGAAGATGTTGATCCTTATTCAGCTCCTAAGAGCATGGGGATTTTTAAGATTATAGAGAGCCTGAGAGATATAACAACTACATCAATCATGAAAAGGATAGTTGTGAATCATGAAACTTTCAAGAAATAGAATGAGAATAAAATTGAAAGAAAGAGGAGGTATTATGAAGATAAAACCTACATTGGCAACGACTGAGGAATTTTAGCCTCATCCTGATCCATTTTCATTTTAATGTTAACATGTTCCACGTGTAGTTGTCTCACTACAACAATTTCAAACAAATCCTAGGGGCACAAATGTTTTATTGCTATTGATTATATTTAAATCTAGTTATCATTGGAAAATATAGTAGAAGGACCATCATATGTTCTTTTATATGACTTGTTTACTACAGCTGTATAGAGATCTTATTTGCAAAATACTTGTTCAAATAATTTGGCACCTATATGAGCAACATATTTTTTTTAACCTCCTTTCCATTGATGTCAAAGGGGGAGTTAAGTAGAGGTTAGGAGCAGCAAGGAGAAATATTTTTGAGGACAAAAGAGGGCGGATCAATGCTTTTCCATTAATGCTAAAGGATGATATTGATGGCATTGTTGTCATTGATGGCAATGGAGTAGTCACAAAGAAGAACAACATGGAAAAGGAGCAACAAAGTAGCAGCAAGGCAAGGAGCAAGAAAGAAGCAACAAAAAGCATGTATGGTTATGATCAAGGCAAAGAAGCAACAAAAGATGAGATGGTAGTGGAGCAGCAATAAGGAAAAGAAGCAGGAAGCATATGCTATTGTAGTTGCAAAGTAGAAAGTTATTCTTGATGATAGGATAACAAAGGAGCATCAAATACCTTGATGGATTGGAGAACATTGATGCTTGCATGTGTTGTGTATAAGGATGATTTGAAGACTGGTTTGCTGGAGAAAATTGTTATGATTCAAGGAAAGACTCCATTGTAGCAAAGGCAAGGCCAAACTCCATGACGACAAATGAAAGGAAAGAATCCATGACAACAAAGGCAAGACAAAACTCCATGACAACAAAGGCAAGGAAAGACTCCATGAAGGAAAATTCAAGGATGCTGAGAAAATGGCATGAAGATGTTGTGATGCAAGTCCAAGGAAAAGGCAAAGATGTTGCAAAGATTATTATGATGCATTAATGGAAAACGTTGTTATTGATCATGAGAAATGAATGCTCAATGATATAGTCATATGTTATTCCTATAATTTTACATGATGTTGGCATTATATTGATGAATTAATCATTACATGTGGATGAAAAATAATATTGGATGGAGCGTTTAATTTTGTGTTCTAATATTCAAAATATGAAGAGTTTGGAAAGGAATGAGTAAAAGGCAAAGAGTCAAGCCTATTAACTTCATATTATTATGTGGGATACAAATAGCCAACAAACTATGTTTATAAAAGATGTGATTTTGGAAGGCAAGAGGAAGAGAGAGAGTTGCAGAATGTGTGAGAGATGATTGAGGTGTTATGAATTAGTTACTTGACACACATGAAGCTTATGTGAAGCAGAATTGAAGGGAAGAAGAGGCAAAAATGAAGATGGAGATATGACGAATTTATGACCAAGTAAACAGACACATTATGGTTTCTTATTTGCATAAGCGGATTGTAGTCTATTTTCAAGTAGTGGCTTGATAAATATCAGGTTGGAGCCTATTGAGGTAGGATCATCCTGTGGATTGTAGTCTATAGAAAATGTATGGGAGTTGGAGCTTCCTTGCATGTTGCAACTTGAAAAAAATTGAGGTAGCAACCTCCTGTAGGTTGGAGCCTACAAAAAATCAGATGCAATAAGGGAGTAGGGGCTTGCCTTTGCACCACAACAATAACAAATTTGTGGTTTTACCCCTTTATGGGTTTCCAATTATATCTAGTGTCAATATGTGTTGATGCGATGTTTTTCTTTGTTTATTACTTGTTGTTCACATATTCAATCTGTTGGTCATTATTTGTTAATATGCTCATTTAATGTTTCAACTAATGAGGTTTAAAGAAAATAAATTAATGTCCATGTATGTATTAAGCAGATTCACCTCACCCCCCTCTCAGTTTAATCAAGTTTTCATTAGGTAGAGTTACAAACTATTGTATAGAGCATTGTCCAAGGCTGCATTTGAGATATTTATAGGAAAAGGAATCCAATAGAGAGATATGATTAAATACTAACTATTTTTGGAGGATTCCTAACCCAAGAAAGAGAGAATGGAAGGTGTGAATTTTGATGAGAGAATTTAGCCGCTTCAACCCACCATGAGACCCATTCTTCCTAGTAGAGTTGGTAGGAAATTACTAGTCGAGTTGTGGTTGTGATTGACATTCACTTGCAGTGGTTGTACTATTACTAGAGGTTGTGACAATTCATATTGGTCTTTGGTAATCCTTTGGTGATTTCTTCAAAAGACGAGGATTGATGTTGAGGCCGTTGATGTGGTTTTATTTGGTTTGCATGGTTGGGGCAATAAAGAGCTTTTGCATATTCTCTTCCAACGATTACAAATTTATATTTATATTCACATATATTATCTACTGTTATTGCAACTGCTGATTTTTATTCATATTTGGGATGCAAACGAAGTTGGATTTGATGATATTGTCGTGGTTTCACCCCTTCACTATTTTTGTTCTGTGCCTGTCATGGATGAATATTATTGTGGGTATTCAGGTTGCATATTTTCTCTTCTAACTCTACTATGACTCTGGAAGATGGTTACTCTCTCATTGTGCACATGTGGGATAAAGCAGATGTCATCTACTCCTCAGGTGTAGTGGATATATAACATTGATTATGACTTCAGTAGGTTGGAGGAATGATTCCCACAATGCATTATTCTATATATGTTAGTGATAATTCATGCATGGGATATTATGAAAGTGGTGAAGCCACCTGTAAGAAATGACTATGAGTTTTATGTGGTTGTGGGAGTGATGCTTCGGTCCCTGTGTCGTCTCAATGTGGATGCAAACCTTGTTCTCATTGATTCCAGAGACGTTCCATAATTACAATCTCAATTTTCATCTCAATCAACTCAGTATGTTGTTATTCACCAACAACGCCTAAAAATTCTAGGTATAATTTACTCTTATCCATGATCAGTAATCACCATCTCCAATAGGAGAAATGACAACAAATTCTACTTGCATCAACAACTCTCTTTGATCAAGTTCCTAGTAGTACCTTGTTGAGTGGGATTTTTTTATTCATAAGGATGGAATCAAGGTAGACAACATGGAAAATACATACAGACACTAATCCAATTTTGATAAAAATTTTACTCTCACCCTCAATAAGTTATTCTTCATTTATTGTCAAGATTGAAGTTGTTGAAGCTGTGGTGGAGGATTTTTATCAGGTGTTAGGGTTAAAATCAGAATGAGAGGGTTCAAAGCTTTCAGTGGATGAGATACTGATGGCCTATAGAGCTGGAGCCCGATCCCTTGCCTACCATCCTAACAAAAGGCCTATCTACCCCAATGTGGCTACCCTCTTCCAGAATATCCAAACCAATTAGGAACTTCACACTGACAAGACCACCTGCACAACCTTTAATGCATTCATACGCCAAATGAATAAAAGGATGAACATGGAAAACTAGAGGGCCTCCGATGTCTCTTTGAAGTGCAAGAAATTGTCAGGATTTGAGCCAATCATGTGCATAAATCCCTTCACGCAAATAATTTGCAACCTTTTGTCAAGACTACAAAGAAGGAGATGAACGTGGATTCTGCAGATTCAATGGACAATGAAAATATGGTGAAAAATATGTGGAATTCATTGGTTGGAGATGGTGATTATACTGCTAAGAGGTTTATGGAAATTTTCGAGCAGCTTTGGATGGTCGAAGTTGTTGTCCCGAGAGTCTTAGGAAGATAGGATGTTGCCACCGTAGTTTTTTCCCATTCCATAATGTGTCGGGTGTAGTGGTGTGATTTTCTATTTTCTCTCTAGACATTATCATGTCAATCCATGGTAGTTTCTCTAATGCAGTGGCTAACTCATTTTGAAGCACGATGGTTTCTATTAAGCTCGTCAAATTTTGGTGGAACTGATCCGCTGCAACTCTTTTTCCCATCTCCATCTAGTTTCCAACTTTCTACTTGCTCCACCATTATCTACGGGAACCTCTTCTCTTGCATTTCTCGAATAACATATTTTCTCGATGCTAAAATATGTGCCAAGTTCCTTCCAACAACAATTGATTTTGTCGTTGGTATATTTTTAAGAGCACTGCATGCTTCTCGAACACATCGAGCAAGTTATGGTATGGCACTTCACAAAAAGAGATGTCCTTGATTAGTAGTTGGATATTTGAATATACAAGTTTTTTTGATGAGAAATGAATAACATTAAGAATAACAAGTTCTACACCTATAGTACTCCCATGACAATGTAAAAGGAACCCTCACAACGAAGAAAAAAACAAACAAAAAAACAAAAACAAAAAAACAAAAACAAAAACAAAAACAAAAAAACAAAAAAAAAAAACTTTAATATTCTTCTTCCCAACTACCACTATCAAGGATCTCCCATAATTGTTATGGCCTTCAAAGCTAAAGCATATGTTACTTCTATTTTCTTGTGCTACCTTTATTTTCATCAACAAATAATTCAGAATATCTATTCAAAGATAAGATGCCACTCAATTTTGAATCATTTTCTTGTGCTACCTCTATTTTCATCAACAACTAATTAAAGATATCAATTCAAAGATAAACCACCAGATATCTACCAGGAAGAATGTTGGGTGTGGAGCCTGATTATCTTCTGTATTCAAAGGTTTCAGCCGGATGTATACCCCAGGAAGACTGTACAACCCTCCACGCGGGGGGTGCGGGGGGGACTTGTCCCCCTCGCGGGGGTTTGGGGGGGTAAATCCCCCCCGGCTGGGGGGTTCAAGGGCAGCACCCCCGAAGCTAAAAATAGATGTAAAATTTCCTTGTAAAATTCTAGTAATTTCTAGTCAATATGGGTCGTTCATTAGGCGGATGATTTGACAATAGAAGTTATGTTTAGTTTAGGGATTTTTGCCCTAGAAGGCAACCCCTCACTATATATGAGGGAATTTTATTGCATCTATGTAGATCTGTATTCTGAGTGAGGAGAAGAGAGGAGATTGAGAGCGAAGAGGGTGTTACAGTGGATCTGCTGTAGGTTGTATCTCTTCAGTTTGCTGGATAATATAATAAAAGAAGGACTGGTTGTTTCTCCATGGATGTAGCCCAAACTGGGTGAACCACGTATATCTGTGTCTCTCTTGTTTTATGCATTTTCTGTGTTTATATTTCTGCAATATTTTATGTGTTCCATTGCTTCGTAATATATAATTTTTTAACAACTAGTATTAGAGTTGAAGGTTTATTTGGTTGATAAACTCGCAGGAGAGAAGGGTTCCTGGTTCGAGTGGGAGTAATGGCGGAAGATGGTAGGTTTAGGGTTGAAAAATTCAATGGCCAAAACTATTGGCTATGGAAGATGCAGATGGAAGATTATCTATATCAGAGAGATCTGTACCTACCATTGAGCAGAAAGATAAAGAAGCCGACGAGTATGATAGACATAGAATGGGATATTCTGGACAAAAAGGCACTTGGAACAATACGGATGTGCCTAGCGGCGTCGATAGCATTTAATATTTCAAAGGAAACGACAACACAGGGTTTAATGTCGGCATTGGCCAAACTATATGAAAAACCCTCGGCCTCAAATAAGGTATTTCTTATGAAGCGTTTATTTAATATGAAGATGTCAGAAGGTGGATCTGTCGTTGATTATTTAAATGATTTTAATATAGTTACAAGTCAGTTAAGTTTTGTAGGGGTAAATTTTTATGATGAATTTAGGGCTCTGCTGTTTTTTGTGCTCATTGCCAGAAAGTTGGAATGGTTTAGTTATGGCCATTAGTAACTCTGTCTCTGGATCTAGTACTTTAAAGTTTGATGATGTTGTCGGTGCAATCCTTAGCGAGGAAATGCGATGGAAAAGCTCCAGTGAGACATCAGGTAATGCTTTGACTGCAGAGACTAGGGGAAGAAAATGGAAAGAGGAAAGGGCCCAGGATATCGCAGTAAGTCAAGAAAAGTCAGATCCAAGTTCAGATCGGGGATATTGTGCTGGAAATGTGGGGAGAAAGGACACTTGAAGAAAGACTGCAAGTCTCGGAAGGGAAAAGAAGGAGATGCGCAGCAAGAAACTAATCATGAAGCGAATGTAACAGGTGATGTGTTGCAAGATCCTTTGATTTTTTCATTAGAAAATATTATTGATGCCTGGGTGGTAGATTCAGGGGCCTCATTCCATGCCACACCTGATAAGAAACATTTTCATGATTATGTTCAAGGAGATTTTGGACAGGTCGATTAGGTGATGATAAACCCTGTAAAGTCGTTGGAATGGGTACTGTTTTCATAAAACAACAAAATGGAAATCAATGGTTATTGAAGGAGGTAAGGCATGTTCTAGATCTGAAGAAAAATCTGATTTCAACAGGGTAGTTGGGAGGTGAAGGTTGCGTAAGTATTTTCACAGATAAAACCTGCAAGGTCACTAAAGGATCCCTGGTAATAGCGAAAGGAGGAAAGGTTGGTACATTGTATTTATGCAATGGTATTTCTAATTCTGTTAATGATTTAACCTCTACAGGAGAAGATACGACATTGTGGCATCATAGGCTCGAGCACATGAGTGAGAAGGGGATGCAGATTCTTCACTCAAGAAATTTGTTGCCAGGTTTGAAGCATGTTGATTTAAAATTTTGTGAGAATTGTGTTAATGGAAAACAGAAGAGAGTCAGATTCCTTAGAGTTGGGATAGAAAAGAAGAGCGAAAAATTAGAGCTTGTGCATACAGATGTATGGGGACCTGCTTAGGTATCATCTCTTGGTGGCTCTTGTTATTATGTTACTTTTATTGTTGATGCAACCAGAAAAACTTGGATTTATTGTATTCGAAATAAATCTGATGTATTTGATACTTTCAAGAAATGGAAAGCTTTGGTTGAAAATGAGACAGGGAAAGGTTGAAGTGTCTCAGATCAGATAATGGAGGTGAATATTGCAGCAAAGAGTTTGATAGGTACTGTTCAGAGAATGGAATTCATAAAGAGAAGATAGTTCCAGGAACACCACAAAAAAATGGTGTGTCAGAAAGGATGAACAGGACAATCATGGAGCATGCAAGGTGCATGAGATTGCATGCAGGATTGCCTTTACAATTTTGGGCAGATGCTGTAGATATTGCTATTTATCTACTAAATAGAAGGCCTTCAAGTTCCTTGGATTGTGGTATTACAGAGGAGGCATGGACAGGTAAAAAGGTAAACTACTCCTTTTTGAAGACTTTTGGTTGTGAAGCCTTTGTCCACATTAACAAAGAAAATAGAACAAAGCTTGAGGCAAAATCAAATAAATGTACCTTTATTGGATATGGTGTTAATGATTTTGGTTATCGCTTATTAGATTATGAAAATCACAAAATCATTAGGAGCAGAGATGTAATATTCAATGAAAAGGTCTTGTATAAGAATCAGTTGTAGGAAAAGAAACAAGGAAAAGAAAACAGAGAATACATAGTGCTTGAAGATATCACAATAAAAGTGATGGTGCCTAAAAATCATAATGATCAAGAGCCAGAACAACAACCACAATAGCAACAAGGACTTCAAACACCTGAAAGTGGTGTTAGAAGATCTACCAGGATAAGTAGACCCCTTGAATGATACTCTCCTTTCTAATATTACGTATTGTTGACTGATTCTGGTGAATCAGAATGTTATGAAGAAGCAGTGCAGGTAGAAACCAGGAAGAAGTGGGAGCAAGCCATGAAAGAAGAGATGGACTCCTTAGCACATAACTAGACTTGGGACTTAGTCAGGTTGCCTGCAGGTAAAACAAAATTGCAGAATAAATGGGTTTATAGGTTGAAGGAAGAATATGGAGGAAAACAGAGGTACAAAGTTAGACTTGTAGTGAAGGGGTTTTCACAGAAGAAAGGTATTGATTTTGATGAAATATTTTCTCATGTTGTTAAAATGACTTCAATTAGAACTATTTTAAGTCTAGTAGTAGCTGAAGATTTGCATCTTGAGCAGTTAGATGTAAAGACAACCTTTCTCCATGGGGATTTGGAGGAAGAGATATATATGTAGTAGCCACAAGGATATGAGGTAAAAGGGAAGGAGAAACTAGTGTGCAGGTTGAAGAAGAGCTTGTATGGCTTAAAACAGGCTCCAAGGCAGTGGTATCTAAAATTTGATAGGTTTATGTCTGAACAAGGTTATACTAGATGTCACTTTGATCATTGTGTTTATCTCAAAAGGCAAAATGATGGCAGCTATATTATATTGTTATTGTATGTAGATGATATGCTTGTTACAGGTTTTAACATGCAGGAAATAAATGTGCTCAAAAGAAAATTGACAAACTCATTTGCAATGAAGGATTTGGGTGTTGCAAAACAAATCCTTGGTATGAGAATAACTAGAGACAGGAAGAGTCACAAATTAACATTGTCTCAAAGTGAGTACGTAGAAAAGGTGTCGAAAAGGTTTAATATGCAGAATGCAAAACCAGTTAGTATACCTTTGGCTAACCATTTCAAATTAAGTAAGGAGGTGTGTCCCAATACTCAGGAAGAAATGGCTCATATGTCTAAAGTTCCATATGCATCAGCAATTGGAAGCTTAATGTATGCAATGGTTTGCACAAGGCCTGATATTTCACATGTAGTGGGAGTTGTAAGCAGGTACATGAACAATCTAGGAAAAGAACATTGGATGGCAGTGAAGTGGATTCTCAGGTATTTGAGAGGTACCACAAATCAAGCATTATGCTTTGGTGGTTCAAACATTGCTCTACAGGGATATGTTGATGCAGATATGGCAGGTGACAGAGATAATAGGAGGAGCACTACAGGATATGTATTTATTGTAGGTGGAACACTTGTCAGTTGGGTTTCAAAAATCCAAAGTGTTGTTGCACTTTCAACAACAGAAGCAGAGTATGTTGTTGCTACAGAGGCTAGTAAAGAAATGATTTGGTTACAAAGGTTTCTGGATGAATTGGGTAAGAATCAAGAGTTGGGCAGGCTATACAGTGACAGCCAGAGTGCCACACATCTTGCAAAGAACTCTACATTTCATTCCAAGACTAAGCATATACAGCTCAAGTACCATTTCATACGATCAGTGTTGGAAGATGGACAGTTGAAGCTGGAAAAGATACACACTAGCCTGAATCATAAAGATATGTTAACAAAAGTTGTAACCAGGGAGAAATTGAGAATTTGCTCAGTTTCAATTGGTCTTCAATTATGATGAAGAAGATGAGAAACAGCTAGGTACAAATTGGATTCATTGTCTAGCAAATGAAGTAGCAGTGAAGTTGCTATAATCAGTCTCCAAGTGGGAGATTGTTGGGTGTGGAGCATGATTATCTTCTCTATTCAAAGGTTTCAGCGGGATGTATACCCCAGGAAGACTGTACACCCCTCCACGCGGGGGGGGCTTTTCCCCCCTGCAGGGGTTCAGGGCGGTAAATCCCCCCCGCTGGGGGTTCCGGGAGCCAGCGGTCCCCCGGCGGGGGTTCGGGGGCAAGTGCCCCTGAAGCTAAAAATAGATGTAAAATTGCTTTGTAAAAGTCTAGTAATTTCTAGTCAATCTGGGCCGTTCATTAGGCGGATGATCTGATGGTAGAAGTTATGTTTAGTTTAGTTTTTTTTGCCCTAGAAGGCAACCCCTCACTATATATGAGGAATTGTATTGCGTCTATGTAGATCTGTATTCTGAGTGAGGAAGAGAGAGGAGATTGAGAGCGAAGAGGGTGTTACAGCGATCTGTTGTAGGTTGTATCTCTTCAGTTTGTTGGATAATATAATAAAAGAAGGACTGGTTGTTTCTCCGTGTATGTAGCCCAAATTGGGTGAACCATGTATATATGTGTCTCTCTTGTTTTATGCATTTTCCGTGTTTATATTTCTGCAATATTTTATGTGTTCCATTGCTCCGTAATATATAATTTTCTAACAAAGAATGACATGCAAACTATATTGAGGTCCATTTTCTAAGCCAAGCACTACCAGTGTCACAGTTTGCCCATAAGAATTACAAGGTATCTCTATCCTCAATCCCTCATTCGTCATGATTATGGGTCAACCACAAACCCACAGTTATGGGTAAATCACACAAAACCCTTACCATCAAAGCCCATTTTCTAGGCCGCACATTGTTAGTATCACAGTTGTCCCATAAGAATTACAAGGTATCTCTATCCTTGGATCTTCGTACATCACATTTTTGCGTCATCCACAAACCCGCAATTATGGGTCAAAACCCTTCTCTTCATTGGCTCATATTCAACAAACGCTTCTCATGAGGAAACTTGACGCAATGGGGACCATTGCTTCCTAAGAGGGAAGAGTGATCCAAATGGAAATTTGCATCCGCCCATGGTATCTACCCATGGTATTTTCCCATGGTATCAACCCATGGTATTGTAACTCCATAAGGCTATAAATAATGGTTCTCACTTTGTAAAAGGACAAATTTGTTAGCACAATGTAGTTGTAATAGTTTCTATGTTTTAATAAAAAGTTTCTTTCTTTTGAATATTATGTTTTCTCTTTTTGAGGTGTTCTCTTTGACATTGGCCCTCCAAGATCCAAATCAAGTCATAATTGACTACGTTGAAACTACAATTGCAAGACCTTATAAAAAGCAATTAAAAGCACAAGGAAGTATGGTGCACAATGATGGGTCTCCAAATTAGACATAAATTAAGACCCATCTAACCTTTCTTAGGCACATGAAGGCTATATTAAACCTCTCCTTCTATACTTAATAATGTTTTTTAGCTTTAATATGTTCATTAGGAAGGTTTATGGATAATTTCATATTTGTGCCTAATATTATTTCTTTTTGTAGAATATTGTGAGAATATTGGGCAATTATGGAGATTTGGAGGAGGAGATAATTTAGGTACTTACTCCCTACTACAGGAGGATCAATATTGGATAATAAATCAACAAGAGATTATGAAATTATTGCACATATTTTAGAGTTCCACTGATTGAGAAAATTTAGGAATGTGTTTCGTGTCATTTAATGCAGATTCCTAGTGTTGGGAACCAAATCCACTATTTCAGGTATTTTAGAGGGGAAAGCTTCCTCCTTTAATGGGGAATGCTTCCTAATCATTTTGTATAAGTACCAAGTCAAATTTACCTCTAGGGGTTGATTTTTATTAGTCTTCTTGTGGAGAACACTTGTATTTTTGCAACTCCATTTTCATTTCTTGTGGGATGTAAGTGTATTGATGGAAATAATGAAGATTGGTACCATTTTCACCTTCTAAATCTTAGTATCCTTCATAGGAATATGATTTACTTGGGCTTGGCCATCCTAGGAGCCTCATAGCCCTTTTGTATCATTTACTTTTCTTCCTTTCACTTCTTATTCACATGCATCTCTTGTTCTTGTATTTTTCTATTTCTGCATTTAGTATTGATGATTTATTGTTGTAGGATTAGGTTAAATGGTTGAAGTAAGTTGTTTTGCAGGATCAAAATCATGATTTCACCCTTTAAACAACTTTGTAAGGTCATAGTAGTCATTGAGCTACTTGGATTAGTTTGCTTATTCCCAAATCTAAATTTCTGGAAGTCCGTTGTGGCAAATATTAGTAAATTTTTGCTATTTTTTAGAACATGCTAACGAGCTTCAATCGTTTTTTTTATAATTTCATTAGATCACAAAAAGATTATAGTTAATAAAAAAATTTACCCTGTTGCATTCACGCTTGATTAGGTTAAGAATTTGATAGATTAACTAGCTCACTAGTTCTCAAATTTCTAGATTTTAGACTAGTAATTTTATGCTATTTTTAGCATGTGTTAATAGGGGTATTTTTTAGTGATTCCACTTGGAATGGAGACCTAAGACATCCTAGTCAATATTTTTTTTTCCCATCCAATTTGGATTTGATTTTCTTGGTCATTCGGTGAAATATATCTTCATGTAGCAAACTGTTTCCTGTAGCAGATTCCTGTAGCACTTCCAGCATATATATACTTACCTATAGTTACTAAAAAAGGTTGGTTTTTTTCCCTTAGGGTTGAATCATCACTCCTAGGCTCTAAATCAATGATTAGAGAAGACTAAATACCACTTAGGACTTGCCTTTTGCCCTTGCAAAACATCTCAATAATTTGGGTTAATGGAAAAATTTATGAAATGGATAATACAATGATGATTTTCTTGATTGCCACATCCAATGAACTCTGTTAATGGATCTGAACTATTTGAAATGTAATGATTGATATTTAGTTCATGATATTTGATTTATGCAATTAGAATAGGTTTTATTTCCTTGTATTTTCTTTCCTGCAATAGGTTAAGGTTTCCATTTTGAGCATTTCCATTTATGAAATTAGCTATTTAGCATTTGATTTCATTACATTCATTCCATTACATCATGGCAGTGAAGGAATGACACATTGCATGCTGCACGTATAATGCTAATACCTAATAAGTTTGTACGCACCCCAGTCGATAATTAAAGTTGGTAGCCTTGGGAGTTGCAACATTCTTGTTGCAATATTGAGGCTCATCACACAATTTGTAAGAGGGAAGGACACCACTGCAATGAGTTCTTGATAGTGAGAGATTATGTGGCTACAAGGGAAACATACCCATTCTCCCAAGGAAAAGGGCTATGGTGTGAGATTGTTGTGAGTGGGGGAACCTACCAACAAACTTCCCAATGATGCAAAAGTATTAGAGCTTGATTAAGACTCCTTTTTGTGATTTTTGCAATTTTTTCAAGGATGTCATTCACTCTTTCCATGTATTGGAGCTAATGTGCAAGGGGACCTTCAATGCTTACTACATGCACTAGGCAACAACAACAATATCAATCACGAGATTATTTTGTGCTAGCTCGAGCGCAAGGACCCCCAGGGAGAGGACAAGGCCCACCTATAAGAGGGCGATGTGATTTTTGATGAGGGAGAGGGTCGAAGATATGTTATAACTATTTCCAACCAAGACATCTGGAAAGGGACTGTCCGATTCCATGCTCGACTTGTACAAGACAGCTCAACCACGCTATGGAGGATAACACTTTGTTACTGGCGAAATGAAAGGAGAAGCACAAACCAAATGTGCAGATGATTATAATGAAAGTTTGACAATGTTATCATCCAAAAAGTGATCACCTAGCCATTTTCCACTAGGACGATCAGAATACACCATGTAGTATGGGTTTTACACATTAAAACTCACTTTGACCAAAAGAAATAATTTAGAGAACCAATTTTCCTAATTTTTTTTGTTTAATTAATATATCCACTTCAAAATAACCCATAATCTCATTTAATTAATTTCATAATATTTTCATATTTACCCATTTTGTGAATATAATTTAAAATATTTTCACCCATCCATAGGAATAATTAAATAAGTCACTATTTATTTATTATTCCTTAATCATTTCACTTCCATCCCTTGAAATAATTATTAAATCATTATTTATTATGATTTCAAACCCATTTTGACCATATCACCGAGAATAATGAAATAAATCTTTATTTATTTATTATTCTTTTTTCATTACATTTTTCTCCTATGAAATAATTATTAAATCACTATTTAGTAATTATATCTAACTTATTTTGACCTTATCTCCTATAAATAATTAATAATTAATTTTCATTTATTAATTATTTTACCCACTTTTCTTAATTAACTCAATTTTGAGTTAGATAAGTAAATAATGTTATTGACCATTTCTCTAATATTTTCCTCTCCCAAAAATAATAAAATATTCATAATGGTTAGATCTTGATTTTTTCAACCAAATATTTTATTATTTGACTAGATTTAGTCTAATCTAGCATTTTATTATAAATAGGGAGGTTTTTCCCTCATCACATACACATGATCACTATCATTGCCATCATTTTGATCTTGCAACATTTGAGCTCTCCACCATGATTTCTACCATTTTCTCACATTGCACATTTGTAAAGAGAGGAGGGATAAGCAACCATTTGCGCCATAGGCACATAAAAGAACCCTTCGGTGGAGGAGGAATTTATAGAACCACATTAGTAAATCATTCTCCAAAACTGTCATCTTTATTAATAAAAAGAAAAATTTCTTTGGGTCCTGATTCTATGATTTTTTAGCATATATTTTTAGTTTCTTAGAGTTTTTTCCAAGTTTTCCTATAACATTGTATGCAAATATGAAGATAGTTGTTGAATATTGTGTAGGTTTTAACCCTACACAGAAATTACCTGCAAATAGATTCTTAAAATAGCAAATTATACAATGGTGAGAACATAAAAAAATATACATAGAGATTTTCCCTTGGATCCCAAAACTGGGAATACTAGATTGATTTTTCAATATATTCCTTTCAATATATATAGATATATATATATATATGTCGAAGCATTCATAAACCTCAATCAAATAACCCTAGATTAGAATATAACAATAGTTCCCTTTACCAGAAATACAAAATTGCATGGACAAAAAACCATCATTCCCAAAATGATGTGCAAAAACCATGCATAAAAACATGGGTAGGTTCACCCACCATCTTTGGGTCTGTTCCCTATCCTTGGGTTTGCATAAAATAATTTTTTTCCCAGGGCGTTGCCCAGAGCTCCTGATGCTTGGAAAGAATATAACACACACTCAACATTCTCCCACTTGTTGTTTTCTTTCCAAAACGAGGGTCACAAGAGAGATTAGTCATTGGTCCAAGGTTGTAATGCTCATTATTTATCTACACTAAGAAAACTTCTTAGTGATCATATACTTTGTCAATGCATCTGCAACATTCTTCAAAGTGTCCACCTTTGCCAGTAATAACTTTTTATCTTCAACCAGATCCCTCACAAAGTGATACTGAACATCAATGTGTTTTATTTTTGAATGATAAGCAAGGTTCTTTGCAAAGAAAATTGCACTTTTGGTTGTCACAATATATCCTTATAATCTGATGTACCAACCCCATACTTGAACATAATCTTTGCAACCAAACTGGTTCCTTGCTTGCATGAGTGGTTTCCATGTATTCAACCTTTCTAGTTGAAAGTGCCACTAAAGACTGCCTCTTTCTCATCCAACTGACTACTCCTCCAAATACTTTAAACACATACCCACTTGTAGATCCTCTCCAATCCAAATCTCTAGCCTAGTCCTCATCAACAAAGCCATGGATGTACAAAGCTCTGTCCAATCTTGGTCTTCTGTTGGGCGTGGAATCCCCCCAAAGCATGTTTTGGGGCTTAAAGCCCAAGTTTTGACCAAGTCCATTATAAAGAATCTGTGATTTGTGGGCGCGGAGCGCGAAGTCATAATAGAGTCATATGGTTGTTCACCCTTGTTTTTGTAATGTAGGAGAAGGCTCTAAGTATAGAAAATAGTTAATCGAATCTAAGCATGATGAGTCTAAGGAATTGATTGAGTCAAAGTGTAAGTTGTGTCTTTGGGTCGTAAAGTAGGAGAAGGCTCTACAGCTGAGTGCGCAGAGGCCTAGTAGTCCGCAGCTGAGTGCGCGGACCCCTGTAGATGAGTGTGCAGGGCAAGTCGAGTATGTAACCATTGGAAACATTAATAAAGATAAGTTATAGCATATTTCTGTGTATCTTTTCCTGTTTTATGTACTATTGGGTATGAATTGCAAGTTTACCATTTATTTGTTGCACGAACTCGTATGAATGTGCTGTATAAGTAAATATAACATAAGGCATCCATTTACGCATAATATAAGTAAGATCTCAGGTGTGACTTAGGGGAATAGTACAGAGTGCTGCTCTAGCAGTGCGGAAGCCCCACAGCCCCTAGTTAGGGTTGTGCGAAGGCGAATACATTAGGGCATGAAAGCCAGGGAAGTGCGCGAAGTGTTGGCTTGTTGGGGCCTGACCCAAGTTCAGAGTTAATTAGCCAAACAAATCCTGGTACTACTGTCCCTTTCGGCAACAGTCCACGGAGCGTGGATTGAGGTCTCACCTGATGTAGTATGGGGGGGTGTTGGAACTAGGTTTCCGTACCCTTGAGATGTCTCAGAGATTTGACTAGTCCAACTGTTCATCCCTACGCACAGGTTGCTTCGTGTACTTCCCAGGCCTTCACGCCCTAATATACTTGTTGATCTGGATTTAAATAGGAACAGAAAATATACAGAGATAACCATATACACAAAGATGCAGAGGAAATAATACTTCATTTCATTAATGTAAAATATTGAAATATGCTTACAAACAGAAATGGAAATAAACCAACTAGGGTGATGGTAGCTTATCTCTGAGAAGAGATGTGGCGGCTACATGCCTCTGAATTGTGTTACAATGAGGATCGAAGGCCTATTTATTGTTGAGAAACAATGGAAAACCCTTAACATCCCAAAACCTAACCCTAGAAGATGAAACACCAAATTGTGGGCCCCGTTTTGGGTAAGCTGGTACATTAACTTCCCGGGGTCGTAACTTTGGCACCCGATCTTCGTTTGACGCATACGATATCTCGTTAGAAAGATCTATCTAAACACTACAACTTTGGGAAGAACAACATGGACCCATGTTGCTCCCAGATTTCCCAAAAAATGTAGTTTAAGGCCTCAAAACGGCTCCGTAAATTCAGGACCCGAAAAACTACTAAAAATAGTAAATTGTGCTACAATTACAAAAACTGAAAAACTGAAAGAGACAGTTGTGGGGGTCCAAGTGGGATAGGTGGGTGGCCACCAACATCCACCTGGATCATTCCTCCCCCTTTAGGAAGCAATGGTCCCCATTGCGTTGAGTTCCTCCATCTGCTGAACTTGTTCTTGGGTGAGCTGTTCTACAATCTCTGATGTGTCCAGTAATGGTGAGAAGCATGGTCGACGACAGTCCACATTGAACACTTGGTGGAAGCGAAGGAATGGAGGAATGTTGTGCTCCAAAGCATTGTTTCCTATAGCCTTGGTAATGTTGTAAGGACCCTGTTGGTGTGGTTGGAACTTCTGATGGGCTCTTATAAGGCGTTCTTTCTACATATGTAACCAAGCTTTGTCGCCCACCTGAAACTTGTGTGGTTCCTTTGTGGGTGAGGAGAAGTTGTTCCTGTGTTCTTTCATGACCATATCACTCTGCTGCTACTGTTGCATGGAGG
Organism: Pinus tabuliformis; assembly: GCA_031772625.1. Taxonomy (NCBI): domain Eukaryota; kingdom Viridiplantae; phylum Streptophyta; class Pinopsida; order Pinales; family Pinaceae; genus Pinus; species Pinus tabuliformis. The sequence goes on from CM062809.1 coordinate 366,549,631, forward strand.
AACCCTTCGCGAGGGTCATGGATGTGGTGATGATCTTCCCCTTACTTTGGGAGCGAACCAGACAGAAAATGAATTTCCTAGTCTGGGAGATGAGCTTGCTGCCTTTATTGACAGTGACCAAAGAGGTGGTGGTAGGTGGGGCTACCTCCGGTATCCTGTATAATGAATTACCCAAAGAAATAATGACAACAAAGGCCTTGACTCATACACAGCATGTCACCTCCACAAGTATGGCTGGCCTAATAATACATCACAAACATCTAGAGGTGTAACATCAAACAATACCTTGTCTGTGGAAGGCTTGATGTTGTAGGGAAGGCAACACTACTGGCGAACTTTGAGATCTTGTCCTTCATGAAGCCACCTGATACTATACGGCTAAGGGTGTGTTGTAGTAGGTAGGCCCAACCGCTTCACGACCTCTGCTGAAATGAGGTTCTTTTGGCTGCCACTGTCGATAATGAATTGCAGCGGCGAACCCTTCACCCACATCTGTGAGTGGAAAAGACGCTCCCCCTCCTCTGGGTCTTCGGGCTTATTCTTCTGGATCTTGGTGGTGGCAATAGTGACGTTGGGCTCTGCATCAATGATCTGCTTCCCTTTGCCATTCCCCTTGTCGGGTTCTGACTCAGGGTTGGAACATGCATCTGATTCTGAAGCCTTCAACTCGGCCACTAGCGACTGCTTGGTCCGACACTCACTTGTGTTATGAGTGGGACTCTTGTGGAACTCACACCACTTTCCTGTTTCCTTCTTCGACTTTGTGGTGTTGTTATTTTCTTGTGGCTTTGATGAGTTACCTTGGGTCACCCCGCCTTGGCTTTGTCCTTTGGTCTTTGGATTCGCAGATCTAAAGTCTCGCTTCTTCTGTTTAAACTTCTGCTCGATCTTGACAGCATATTGGTATGTCGTGCCGAGAGAGGAGATGTTCAGGAACTCCATCTCTTCCTGGATGTATCTATGTAGGCAGCCACGGTATTTGAGTACCAAATGTAGCTCAGAGTCCTTGATACCCAACTGTGTGCGAAGGGTATGAAAAATGTTTGTGAACTCCGGCACATCTTGGTCCCTTCCCTATCGTAGTGTGGTCCATTTGATGTATTTGTCCTCATAGCTTTTGACAGGGTAGTACTGCTCCTTGACGGCATCTCGTAATGGATCCCAAGTGTATGCAGCTGAAAATAGTGAGCTCGTACTTTCATTCTTCTGCTCGCAGTAGGTTTCCCACCAGTCCTTGATGTGGGGGGCTGCTTTGAGAAGAGCGAAAACAATCTTTTCTCGACTCGAAAATTCATGAACAGAAAAATACCCATCTAGCAGATTTAACCATTCATCTACAACATCTGTGTCTGTTTGACCCTCGAATATGGGGATTTCAAAATTAAGTTGTACCTTAAAGGGTGTGGCGTTTCCAGAGTAGCTTTTGGAAGCCGATGCGTCGCCTCTAGGTAGCTGTTTAGTCAATTTAGTGTTGTCTAAATTGCTATCATAAATTGTCAACCCGGGGCTCGTAAGCTGATGAAGTGAAGGTGTATAGTATATACTTAAGTAACCTCTTAGATCTTTTTGTCGTTTGGGGGTGTTGTGGTCAATTTAACTTCCTAAGATAGAGTGATGATTTTATAAACAAATGAGTGATTTGTGTGTGTATGGTGGTTTCTAAATGAGTGAGTGTGTGTAACTGGTGGTTTCTAACTACCTTCTAAACTTGCAAAGAAAGATCTTGAAAGAAATAACTTGAAATGAAACTGAAAGCAAAGCATAAAAACCACTTTCTAATGGCACTAGTCACTACTCATGCTGCTGCAATAAAAAGGTAAGAAAAACCACTTTAAAGACCAATTATAATGTTCATCTCTTCCTAACACTCTGCTTCCAACATATAGTACTATGTGAAACACGATTAAGAAGTAGTTAGATATAAGTCTAAAAAGTAATCAAGCTCTAAGATGACAAATTATAACACCACTTTGCCTCTCTCCAACATTCTTCTTCCAACATTCATTGTAATGTGTAACAAGTGAAGAAAGAGTTAGTGATATAAGTCAAAAACTACTCAAAGCAAGCTGTGATTTATTAGTATTCTGATCTCTTAAAGATGAACAACTTATGATAAGGAGACCATCAATATGTTAGCATACAACTTGAGAAACTAAACTAGAAATCAAGCTAGAAAAACAGAGTAAAGGCAGCAACTATGAATATGACAACTAAAAATACCATTAGAGATAAAGCAAATACAACAAAGACACACAATCCCGGGCTAACACCTGCAGAAAACAATCCTGATCAGTTAAAGTAAATGCTGGAAATAAGATGACAGTGAAAGTAAATCAAAACTGTACATGTATTAAAGAAAAGGAAAATTGCTGAATTCAAAAGAAGGAAATGGCAAGAACATAAAGGTAAATTTACTGTACAAAGGCTGTTATGAATGGGGGCCCTCCATCCACAAAACCCAAGGAAAGTTCAGCTACTTGAAGGAGTCAAAACAGCACAGTCTTCTATTAACTCATATGCAGAAATTATAGTAAAAAGTGCTGAAACAGCAGCTTCAAAACAGAGTTTCTGTACACACTAAAATTGTAGCAATTACATAAACAAAGCAACTAAAAACTAATCCTTAAGCGTGCGCAGACGCTGGATTTTATAGGCGTATGAACAACTGCCTACTGCGTAAAACATGAAACCAGAAATTAACTGACAGTCATGCTAATTAAATGGTACAGCAACACGTAAACAGGTCCGTGTGTTATCTGGAGGGTACGGTCGTCATGGAGGTTGAATCCAAGGTTGGATCCTGTCTCCCATAACCTGCATACCGTGGAGGAATCACCATCTGGAATGACGTGACCTATCAGCTCACGCAACACCGTTTGAGCTGGCTTTGTTGACCGAAGTTTGATCCACGTTGACCGGAGGTGTGCGTGGCGTTGCTGACCGAACCAATAGCATAGGAACCTTTAACACCTTCATTCCCACGTGCCCATGTGATTCGTTTTTCAAAATGACACGTGGAACATAGAGATCAATGAAAAGGCTGCGGAATGACTAGATAGCTGCGGAATTGCTGAATGGCTGCGGAATTGCCAGACAGTTGCGGAATCTCTATGCATATGTCAAAACTCTAGACAAACAGTCAAACATTAGCAAAGTTAACCAATCATGCTTAAAGACATCAATTGTAATGATCTGGATAGGTTTATGAGGAAAATAGGGCAAAAGAGAGGGATAAGTGAGGAAAAGCTGTAGGTAATGATAGATAATTAGGTGCAAGTTAGAGGCTCTACAGTAGCCGCTGAAGGATCTGGGCAAAGTTGTCCATCATCGCGTTCCTTTGTCGCTCGAGGGCTTCTTCGAGCAAGATTTTGATAGGATCTCCTACCCCCTCATCTTTCTTTTCATCCACCATGGGAGGCCGTCGGGATTTGCGAGGCTGGTCTTGCAAAGGTTCAACTAGTTCAAGCCCTAACTCCTTATATCTTGACCTCGTTGGGGACATGCAAAGAAAAACAGAGAAAAAAACAAACCACTCTGATACCACTGGTTTGGATTTAAACAGGAACACAACAAAATACAGAGATAACCCCATATACACAAAGATGCAGCGGAAATAATACTTCATTTCATTAATGTAAAATACTGAAATATGCTTACAAACAGAAATGGAAATAAACCACCTAGGGTGATGGTAGCTTATCTCTGAGAAGAGATGTGGCGGCTACATGCCTCTGAACTATGTTACAATGAGGCTCGAAGGCCTATTTATTGTTGAGAAACAATGGAAAACCCTTAACATCCCAAAACCTAACCCTAGAAGATGAAACGCCAAATTGTGGGCCCTGTTTTGGGTAAGTTGGTACATCAACTTCCCGGGGTCGTAACTTTGGCACTCGATCTTCGTTTGACACGTACAATAGCTCGTTAGAAAGATCTATCTGAGCACTAAAACTCTGGGAAGAGCAATATGGGTCCATTTTGCTCCCAGATTTCCTAAAATACGTCGTTTAGGGCCTCAAATCGACTCTGGAAGTTCAGGACCTGAAAAACTGCTAAAAATAGTAAATTGTGCTACAATTACGGAAACTGAAAAACTGAAAGAGACAGCTGTGGGGGTCCAAGTGGGATAGGTGGGTGGCCACCAACATCCACCTGGATCACTTGCCTTCACGCAACCATAAACAAGGGATGTGGGGCTTCCGCGCTACTGGAGCAGCACTCTGCACTATTCCCCTAAGTCATACCCAAGAGCTTACTTATCTTCCTATACCAGTTAAGTATCTTCGCGTAAATAGAAGCATTTGGTTATATTTATTTATACCATACATTCATAAGAGTTCGCGTAGTAAAATAAATAGTACACTTGCAATTTAAACCCAATCATACATTAAAACAGGGAAAGATACACAGTAATATGGTAAACTTCTCTTTATTAGTTCTTCCAATGATTACAGACTTGACCTGCCTTGCGCACTCAGTTGCGGACTACTAGGCCTCTGCGCACTTAGCTGCAGAGCCTTCTCCTACTCTACGACCCAAAGACACACTTTACACTTCGACTCAATCACTTAGACTCATCATGCTTCCATTCTATTCATTATCTATACACTTAGAGCCTCACTCTATTTATACAATCCCATGGTCCACGGACCATGGGTAGGTCTATCAAGCCGACATTACATTACAAAAATGAGGGTGGACAACCCTATGACTCTATTATAACTTCATGCTCCGCGCCCATAATTTGCGGAGCTTTTACAAAAGACTTGGTCAAAACTTGGGCTTTAAGCCCCAAAACATGCCTTGGGGGGATTCCATGCCCAAAAGGCCCCCAACACAAACATCGTGACTCGCCCTTGAGTCACTCTGTCGGTGCGGAGATATTTGCGCGGAGTCCCTCCAACTCTGTTTGAACTACTGCAAGGTTGGCAGTGCACTGAGCAGCTGCCTGTTGGATCTCTTGTACACGTTGTTCTGAGATCACAGTGTCGGAACTACTTCCTTGCACTTGTGCCTGTGTTCCCTGCATTTGTTTATAGTCCTGCGCCTTCGTCCGGATCCTTGGAGCGTGAAGACTGTGCTTCTGCTAGCTAGTCAGATAGCCGGGCCACCCATGTAGTGCTTCAATCGGCTGCCATTCACTTTTCTCGGGAAAGGCTCTACATTTAGCTTGACTAGTTGTACCGTGCCTCCGTCTGTAACCTCCTTAACAATGTATGGTCCTAGCCAATGCATTCTGAACTTTCCCGGGAATTTATCAAACTTGCTGTCATACAACAACACTAAATCATGTACCTTGAAGGTGCACAACTTAATATGGCAATCGTGCCAGGACTTCTCGCGTTTCTTTTGTACCTGCTGATGAAAGCCAGCCAGGAACCGTTCCTCCTCAAGTTCTTCCAACTGCGCGAGCCTCTCTTCCAGGGCTTCGCGGTTTGTCATACCTGTGAGCGCTACTATGTGCAGACTAGGTACAATATACTCCATTGGCATGACAGCTTCCACGCCATAAACCAACTGGAAAGGTGTCTGTCTCGTCAGTTTTTTGCACATTGTCCTATAAGCCCATAGTACTACAGGTATGCATAGGTCCCAATCACTATGTTGCACGTTACATACTTTGGTCAATGAAGTCTCTAGTATTTTGTTGAAAGCTTCTACTGTCCCATTGGCTTGTGGGTGATACAGTGTGCTTTTCTAATGATACACCTGAAACTCTTCTGTCAATGCGCTGATGGTTTCGTTGAGGAAATGTGTACCGTGATCGCTCATCAAGATTTTCGGACATCCAAATCGAGTCAACATGTGTTCAAACAAAAACTTCGCAGTTGTGGCAGCCATGCAGTCTTTGACTGGTTGCGCTACTGCCCAACGAGTCAGGTACTCTGTTGCGGTGATAATGTATCTTACGCCCATCTTTCCCTAAGGTTTGATAGGTCCTACAAATTCAATTGCCCACTTTTTGAAGGGCTGCAATTTCATTTGTGGATTCAAAGGCATCTCATCCCTCCGTGATGGTTTTCCTATCCTTTGACATATATCACAGGCCTTACAGTGTGCATTTGAATCCTAATGAAGGGTTGGCCACCCAACCCTGCACGAAGAATCTTTTGCGCAGTCGCTCGCCCTGCATGGTGTCCTCCTGCAGCACCCCCATGCACTTCCGCAAGGATCTGATTGCGTTCAAATTCAGGTACATACCTTCGCAGTATCTCATCATTGCCCATCTTGTATAGGTGTCCCGAGATGAAAGAAAAATCAGCCGTGTGCACCACCAGTTCCTTCTTCTGCTGGATGGATTATTCCTTTGGCACAGTCCCCATTGTTAGAAAGTGGATTATATCTTCAAAGTGTCTGTTCACTACGTGCACAGCAAAGAGCTGTGCATCAGGTAATCCTTCCTCCAAATTAGTAGGTTCCTCGCTTGTCTCAATTCAAGACAAGTGATCCGGTCCTGCGTTCAGGTGTCCAGGCTTCACACAGACCTCAAAATCATATTCTTGGAATAGTAAGAGCCACTGACATATGCGCCCCCCCAACACAGGCTTATTGACCAAGTATTTTAGTGTGGAATGGTCTGTATACATCTTGAAATGTCCCCCTAGCAAATAGTGCTGGTATTTTTGGAGCGTGTACACCATAGCCAACTCCTCACATTCATTTGTGGAATAGTTCTTTTCTGCTTTATACAACCTATGACTCGGGAATGCGATAGGGTGATCCAAGCCCTCTCCACCCTCTTGTGTGAGTACTGCTCCCAACGCTATACACGATGCGTCAACATGGACATGAAACTCCACATCCCATTTTGGCAAGACCAGCATTGGTGTGGAGGCCAATTTCTCCTTTAGTACATCCAGGCCCTTCATGCAATCATTGTTCAAGCAAAATGTGACATCCTTTCTCAACAGTTTCTCCATTGGCACAGTGATCTGAGCTTAGTTTTTGATGAAATTCCTATAGTACCCCGTATGTCCCAAGGTAGCATGCAACTGTTTAACACTTTGTGGTGCTTCCAAATTAAGAATTATTGCAATCTTCATGGGGTCTACCATTAGTCCCTGTTTTCAGACCACATGTCCCAACAGGTTCCCAAAGGGAACGAGGAATGTACACTTCTTGAGGTTCAGCATGATTTGGTGGCGTCGGAAAGTATCCAACATCAAGCGTAAGCTCGCTACATGGTTCTTAACCAATCCAAATACAGTCCAATCATCCAGGTAGACCTCCAAGAATTTGTGGATATACTCTTTAAATAATGCAACAACTATGCGTGAAAAGATGGCCGTTGTGTTATTCAACCCAAACGGCATAACGGTGTATTGAAAGCAGCACCACTCAGTCGTGAAGTGTAGGTTTTAACCCCGTACAGAAATTACCTGCATACGAATTCTAAAACACAGAAAATAAAAAACGTGAGAGCATAACACATAAAACACATATACACAGAGATTTTCCTCTGGATCCCAAAATCGGGACTACCAGCTTGATTTTTCATTATGTTCCTTACAATGTTACAATACATATTTATACATGCCGAAGCATCAAATACCATGGACTGAAAACCATCGCATCCAAAACCATGGACCGAAAACCATCGCGTCCAAAACCATGTGCAAAAAACATGCACAAAACCATAGGTAGGTCCGCCCAACCTAACATAGGGTCCAAAACTAGAATTTTCCAGGGCGCTGCCCCGGACCCTAGAGAGCGGGGTTACCTGCACCTCTCAACCCCCCCGCGATGCAATTGGCACAACGAAGGGGGGGCTCCTCCCCCCCTCTAAACCCCTAGTTAACTACGTGGGCTAGTCTTGGAAAGAATATAACACAACCCAACACAAAGGTGGTCTTGCTCCTGTCTTTTGTCACGATTTTGATCTGGTGGTACCCTGAGAACCCATCAGTAAAAGAATATACTTCTTTCCCACCGACATTTTCCAATACTTCATTTGTGAACAGAGTTTGGAATGGGTTGTGCACACATGCGTCATTCAATTTCCTGAGGTCCATGCATATTCTTATCTCGCCCTTCTTCTTCTTTTCTTGCACTACCATAGGGCTTACCCAGTTGGATTCTTCCACTAGTTCAATGATTCCAACTGTGAGCATTTTGTCTAGTTCTGCACGAACCTTTTCCTTGTACTTCGGATTCAAGTGGTAAGGCCTCTACTTAACTAGATTCACGTCGGGTTTTAAGGTGATCTTCATCATCCCTAAATCACCAACGATCCCCTTTAAGTCCGTGATCTTGGTCGGGAATAAGTCCTGGTACTTGCGAAGTAACTCAACGACCTTATCCACCATTTCTTCTTCCCAGAAGTCACCTAGTGTTGCATACTTCGGTTCGGCCTCCATACCAATGTTTACCTGCTTCGTCTTTACCAGCGCGGTTATGTCAAGGTCTTCAATCAATGGCCCTTGAACCTCGCGATAGCCTTCAGTTTCTGAAATGTTAACTTTTCACGGATCTTCATCATTTTCTTAAAGATTCATGTTGTAACACTCCAGTGCGTAGCTCAGCTGGCTCACCCATTCAAGTTGAAGCACTTCTGTTGGCTCCTGGGGTATTTTAAAGATAGCTGCTTTTACTGCTTGTAGTGCATCATCAACAATATCCCACCAACGAGCCTCAAACATGAAGGTCAACAGGAATCCTTCATGCAAGATATCCCATTCGTTCATTCCATGGCAGAGCTCCATCTCTATATACTAGTTCATGGGTATAATATCCAGGGTATGACAGAACAGGTGCGCCCACTCAGGTTGTGGCTCTTCCCCATAGCCTTTGTCCATTTTGCGAGGTGCGCGCGCGGATCATCCTGTCTGTCATACTTGTCTTTTAACCTCATCCTAGGCTTCCCAAACCGCATGCGCATCATCCTTCTGCATTTGCGCAAGTCCTCAAAACTTCTTTGTTGCATACCCCACCACCTTGCGACGTAGCGCATAGTACCCATTTCAAAGCTTCGAAACGTTGATGTTCCGACACTTCTCTTTCAAATATGTTCAGGAAGTCATCTACTTCACTTAACCCATCATAAATAGGTAGATCCCTCACCTCCATCGATATACAGCGTAGCGATCTCGTCATCATGTCACAGTGCAGTGTGGTTACCTCGTGTAACTGGTTCTGCCATCGTTCTATTTCCTCATCCGAATCTGATGTGTAGGAGCTTTCGTGCTCCCATGAGATTCGTCCATCCGCAGTCAGATTCACCTAGTCTTGTTCTTGCGTGGTCATCTTATAGATGCAGCCCAAATCATCATCGTTTTCGTAGTCGCGCACTGGCTCCGTGTAACGTGATCCTTCTGCAGGGTCTAAAGATACCACTACACACAAGGATTTTTTCTCAAAAATCATCTTGTACTTCTTCAGACTTATCACCCCATTCATGTCCGTGGCCCAATCTATTCCTAATAGTGCGAGGTAGGGATTGCTGTCATCAACAATATATATCACTTCGAAATTTGCTATCGCACTTGCTCCTTCGATATCCACTGTGATTCCCTGCAATCTCCCCATCGGTAGGATCTTTTTCTTGTTCGCCATTCACAGTTGGATAGGAGACCATTGCAGTGTAGGCCTTCCCATTCGCTCCCATTTTTGCTTCGGCAGGACATTCGCGTCCGATCCTAGATCCAGAATCACTTGGTCCATCTCATATTCTCCAATCTGCACGGTTAATCTCATCTCCCTTCTCGTTTGCGTTGTGTGCTTTCCAAGCTTCCAGACTACGCGCAGTTCTCTTTGCACAGTCCCATCACATCTATTTATGAGTTCTTGCAGCCCCTTTATAGCCTTATTTTCGCGCAGCAGCTTCATGCATGCCAGTAACATGGTGAGCATTGATGGGTCCATTTTCGGCTCCAGTCTGTCTTTACTTCTTGAAGTGGAGGCATCAGTGAAGCTCCTCTTGGCTTGCATGAAGGTCTCCTTAGCGCGCTCCAAATCAGACTCTGGTTCCTTCATTGGAGCCTTGTGAACCCAAGAACTTTCTTTAGGCTGCTTGCCTTTGTCATCTCCTGTCATAATTCCACTTCAGAGCACAATATTCACATTAGGGTATTCCTCGCGTAGCTCATCATTTGCAGGTTCTGAGTCAGGGGAGGTTGGAGTGCTCCTTTATTACGCAACCTTGCTATTAGCATGGGACATTCCTCTGTCTTGTGATCAAACAATGTACAATACAAACATGATGGCCACGTTGAATTTGTACAATTGCGGGCATAATGTCCTGGCCCTCCGCAATTGTAACATATCAACTGTCTGTGACCTCTTCCTGGTCCTCCACCCCGACCTCGTCCGCGCCCCTGAAATCCAGTTCACGCCATCCCTGCGTTCTGATCAAGGGGCCGCGTTTCAGCCTGAACTCGGTAGGTAGGAGTCCAATCCATCATTAGCTCGTAACTTCTACAGGTGCGCTCATCATGTCCCACTGATCTACAAAAATTACAGAACAACTGTTGTGAATTTTGCGTGTACCTTTGCAATAAATGGCAATTATATGTAGCATGCTTTCCCCTATTTGACAAATAGCGCACCATAGTGCAGGCACTGCGCTCGATCCTGCTTCTGTCTCCGAGGTAATTCGCGAACATCGGATAGTGGTCCTTATCATGTCCCTAGCCCTTGCACTTTACGCACCATACCTCATTCTGGGCGGATTGTCCTATCTTATTTCAAACTCTTCATCTCAAGGCACAAGTTTTTCAACTGTGTGTGAATTTGTTGAATCCTAGGTTGGGATCTTGTATTGGGGTCTCGTGTAATCTCATCGCAACCTCCAATGCCTCGGCCTGAGTTTTTAGCCTCTGTTGTGACAATGCTTTCCTTATATGCGGCGTTAATGATTCTACAAACCATTCACAGTGTTATCCATCCGTCAACATCATGTTAGCTCCACAAATTATACACTTCAGTCTCTGATCCAACTCCCAAGGGATCTCGCCTGGTAGCATTGTGATTTCCTTGAACCCAATGATCGACTACACCTCTGACTTTGGCCTGCTAAATTCTTTGTTTAGTGCAGATTGGATATCTGCTATCCCTGCATTAGGATTGTCATTGGAATGCTTAATGTACCAGGTTAGCGCGTGATCCTGCAGAGTGCTGACCAAAGTTGCCTTCTTTATATTGTTATTCGTGACTCCCTACGCTTCCCATACAGCTTTTATCATGAACCAAAATTGGTGCGGATCTTCATTTCCTACTCCCTTGAACATTGGAAACTTTATCGCGCTCGCCAAATTGCTTCGTGGTGGTGGCGGAGGTGGTATGGGTGAAGATGGAGGTGAATAGGGTGAAACTGGTGGTGGTGTGGGTGGGGGTGGTATGCGCGGAATTCTCTACCTTATCAAATTGATCGCACTTCTTGGTGAGACCTTCGTGAGCTCTTTTTCGCCCCCTCACGAAGGTGAAATCAAGGGGCTAGTTTCTAGTTTGGCACTACCTTCGTTTCTGTAGATTCTCCCACTTCATGTAGCCCCAAACATCAATTTATTCTCATAACCCGCTTTTCACACAGTAGCATTTTAATCCAAGTGCTCAAATATTTGATGTACTTACCTCGCGGCCCTTTGAGGAAGCATCATTTTGCCTTGCTATAGCTGACTGAGGTATCTACCACGAACTTGGTGATGAATCCTCCTATGATTCGATCGAGCCAGTGATCAACAACACACGTGATCTTATCCTCCAATGCTTCCAATCTACGCACTAGTTCTAGAGTCCACACAATAGGTCTATTGAATTTACACCTTCCTTGGCTATCTGCTAGCTTCGCGATCCAATCGTACAACTCAATACGGAAATACGCGAAGAAAATTTTGTGGATATCTATGTATAAATAGTAGTCTAGCCACTCTTCCTTTGATAGTCGCAGATTCCTATTTTTCTGCGCTGTGAACTCGTGAATCTTTCTGTCCAACCAATCTTCAATTCCTTTCTTCATTGGATTCCAATGGTACGACATAAGACATCTCTATGCAGATCTTGGTCCCAGCAACATAACCATTTGTTGGCTTGTTGGGGCCTGACCCAGGTTCGGAGTTAATTAGCCAAACAAATCCCGGTACTACTGGCCCTTTCAGCAATATTCTGCGGAGCGCAGATTGAGGTCTCACCCGAAGTAGTATGGGGGGGTGTTGGAACTAGGTTTCCACACCCTTGAGATGTCTGAGAGGTTCGACTGGTCCAACTCTTTATCCCTGTGTGCAGGTTGCTTCGCACACTTCCTAGGCCTTCGCGCAACCCTAACCAGGGGCTATGGGGCTTCCGCGCTACTGGAACAGCGCTCTGCACTGCTAGAGAAATGCTCTGCGCTATTCCCCTAACTTGCGCCTGAGAGCTTACTTATCTTCCTATACCAGTTAAGTATCTTCGCATAAATAGAAGCCTTGGGTTATATTTATTTATACCATACATTCATAAGAGTTCGCGTAACAAATAAACAGTACACTTGAAATTTAAACCCAATCATACATTGAAACAGGGAAAGATACACAGTAATATGGTAAGCTTCTCTTTATTAGTTCTTCCAATGATCACAGACTCGACCTGCCCTACGCACTCAGCTGCAGGGGTCTACGCACTCAGTTGCGGACTACTAGGCCTTTGTGCACTCAGCTGTAGAGCCTTCTCCTACTCTACTACCCAAAGACACACTTTACACTTTGACTCAATCACTTAGACTCATCATGCTTCCATTCTATTCATTATATATACACTTAGAGCCTCACTCTATTTATACAATCCCATGGCCCGTGGACTATGGGTAGGTCTATCAAGCCAACATTACATTGCAAAAACAAGGGCAAACAACCCTATGACTCTATTATAACTTCGCGCTCTATACCCATAATTCGCGGAGCTTTTACAAAGACTTGGTCAAAAATTGGGCTTTAAGCCCCAAAACATGCATTGGCGGGATTCCATGCCCAACACGAAGCAACCTACGTGCAGGGAATAGCAGCTGGACCGAATCAACGCCTCAGACATCTCAAGGGTGTAGAAACTTGGTTCCAGCACCCCCCCATACTACTTCGAGTGAGACCTCAGTCCACGCTCTGTGGACTATTGCTGAAAGGGCTAGTAGTAGAGGGATTTGTTTGGCTAATTAAGTCTAAACCTGGGTCATGCCCCAATAAGCCAACAAATGGTCTCATTTCCGGGATAGAGATTGTTGATGACAACAATCCATACCCTGCGCTATTATGAATAGATTGGGCCACTGACATGAATGGGGTGATAAATTTGAAGAAGCACAAAATGATTTTTGAGAAAAAGTCTTTGCGCGTAGTTGTACCTTTGGACCCTGCAGAAGGATCGTGCTACACAGAGCCATTGTGTGACTATGAAAGCAACGACAACTTGGACTGCATCTACAAGATAACCACACGAGAGAAAGATAGGGTAAATCCAACCGTGGATGGACAAATCTCATGGGAGCGCGAAAGCTCCTGCACATCGGATTCCAATGAGGAGATAGAATGATGGCATAACCGGTTATGCGAGGTAACCACGCTGAACTACAACATGATGACAAGATTGCTACACTGTGTATCAACAAAGTTAAGGGATCTGCCTATGTATGATGGGTTAAGTGAGGTAGATGACTTCCTGAACATATTTGAAAGAGAGGTGCCGAAATAGCAACGTTTCGAAGCTTTGAAATGGGTATTGCGCGCTACGCCCGCGAGGTGGTCGGGTACGCACCAAGGAAGCTTTGAGCACTGACATGAATGAAGGAGAATGATGTGCACGCAGTTTGGGAAGCCTTAGATGTGATTAACAGACAAGATTGTCGGACAAAACAATTCGCGCGCGCACTTGTCTAGATGGATACAGGCATATTTTAAAAAACCTGTGCGGAAGCACACAGACTTTGCGTTGGGAGACACAGTTAGTAAGCATGTGTGGTGAGGCAATGGCGCGAATGACCCCTCTGGCTGTAACAACGGAGTATGGAAAGACCAAGTGCATAGAAGGTTATCCACGCCAAAGCCTTTAACGAATTATGCGAAGCGCTCAACAAGGTACACAATGCCCAGCGGACTGATTGGGACCTACACATACCAACAGTTATATGGGCTTATAGAAGCATGTGAAAGAAACTGACAAAGCAAGCGTCTCCGAGGCCAGAGTATGGAGCGAACGCTGTAATCGCCATAGAGTATAAAATTCCTAGTTCGTGCATAGTAGCACCGGTAGATAGGATGGCTCGTGGAGCCTTGGAAGAAGGGATCGCATAGCTGAATGAAGCAAAATGCTTGGGACCTGAGGAAGAAATATGACAGGGTGATCTTAGGCTCCAAGAACTTAGGAAAGAAAGGGTGCAATTAAGGGAGAAAAGCGCTCTGGTGGAAGCAGAAGTGAAGAAGCTTGAGGATGGAATAAAGGAAGATTTTCCTGATAAGAAGACCAAGGTGATAAAACAGGGTACGCACGATCATGTTGACGAATTCGGGGACTACCACTGAGAGTTGACCAACCTGATGCCTTGGCTTGGACCGCATATTACTAAATGAATCACCCATGGTGACGCGATGCAGATGATAAAGTGCACAACGTAGCCATTAACAAGAAAAGATGGGTATTTTCTAGGAAAAGTGATGGATGACCAGATGAAACCCTAAACAGGTGGCACGACCACCTGACTAGCCATGGGAAGTATAGCCTTAGCACTCTAGGTAGTTGAAAAGAGGTGCAGGACTATAAACTACTCTGCTCACGCGCTGCGTGATGTTGGAGCTGTGCGCAGGAGTAAAGTGTCACAAGGTCCACGACTACGCAAGGGGAGTTGCGCTGCCACGCGGGTTGGCTGGAAAGTGACTGTTAGAGTCACTATTCACAATGTGATGCTCGACTTGAGACCAAATGGAGCGGGTGACAGGCATTTAAGATGTGCTTTATGGGCAAGATTTGGGAAAATCTGCCGCCAAGGGAGCATTAATGGACCGGATTTGGGGGGAACAGTCGAATTCAAATTCAAAAGACTCTATAAATTACAAAGGGCTTCCCAGTAAACAACATTTGGTCATTTGCGACTTGAGCTGTCATATGCACCGTGTATTTTGAGCTGAGACTTGTTTCCCTGTGCAGAGCATTGATTGAGCCCCTGATTAAGCGATTGAGAGATTTCTGGAACAACAAGATGGTCACATCAGAAGAAGCTAGAGAAATTATAGAGATGACCACCGAAGAGGCCGCGTAGGCCCTAACTGTGGAAGATGCCCCTGAAGGCGCCGAGATTGTGGCAAAAATACCTAAATCACTGCACACACTGAGGCCGAAGAAGGACAAACGACTGATGATTTCGGTGCGCGTGTCCCCACGAAACCTGATGCGCACTAGATTAACGATGGAGGAGAAGGGGAAAGACGTTAACTTGGAAACCGACGAGGAGGAGGAAGATCGGGAGGACCTCATAATTGAAGAAGACAAGGACGAGGGCATGGAGGAAGAAACCGAGCCTATGCACCCTCCAACCAAGTTGCCCACATATATCCCTCTACGGAAGGGGAAGGTGAAAGTGCCCAAAGACCTCGACGTCTCCAGACTCCGCTCCTCCTAGACAACATCATCTTTGAGGGCACACATGTGGGGCGGGTGCTAAGCTTGAAATTTGAAGATTGGGATATCGCTGACCATGATAAATTCCCTCATCTAGAGACCACGTAGCTTATGAAGCCCAAGCAGAACACCGGGGAGGGGGTTATCAAATTGGCACCGCAAAAGTGGTTATGCAGAGTGGAAAAGGTAGGGTTATTAAACCTGCTCTGGGTGTCGCATTTCCACTGTTCCTAGTAACGATCTTTGTCATCAGGCAACTGCTATGCCTGGTGAATGGTGGGTGTTTATGGTTGGAGGAGCCCATCCCCATCATGAACCACTTAATCCATCGCATTACCCAGTTCCCGTGCAAAGGAGAGGACCCCGCCGACATCTCAGAGGGGAAGAGTAGTGACTTGGCCATCGCGGAGGCCATGAAGAAGAAATATAAGTTGGAGAAGAAGAAAAGTGGCTACGCCATATCCAACATCAACAACAAAGCAGTTAAAGTGGCAACCCAGATACTAGCAAGCAAGCTCATGAAGAAGTGTCGTGTGGACGAGGTGCCCGTGACGGTGGTTGCACTTGCTGAGAAGTGCGTGGAGGGGGTCTAGTTTAACTGGTCCAAGTTCCTATGCAAGGAGTTCCTGGAAAATTTCCACAAGGCCTAGGAACAAGGAAAAACTTTCCACTATGCATGGCTTTCGCTGTCCATAGTGCCGGTGGCAGGGGAATTGCCGGAGGATAGCTAGTTCCCCATAATGACAGGGATCTTCCAGAGGCCATGAAGTATGCTTCATTGTGGGCCACAAAAGACGCACACCGGATCCGCAACAACAAGATATTCTGGGTTTTCATGGAGATGAACATTAGAATGGGGATTAACCGCAAAACGCGGTTATCACCCACTGTCTACAACAGCCTGCAAAGTTTTGTAGAATTTAAAGCGGACTTCCACAACATATATATCAGAGCGCGCAAGGAACCGGCCAAGAAATGGAGTGAGATACCCTTCATAGCCACATATGACGTAATTTTCGATGTACCGGAGACATGGCCGTCAGAGTGGCGCGCCCCAGACATCGCGGTGGTAGAGATGTCTGCTACACAGAAGAAGAAAGAGGAGGCCAAAATACGCATGGCATAGTTGGTAGAGAAGAGAAGGCAGGAAGCCACGACATCAAAAGTGCAGAAGGCGCGGGACACTATACAAACAACAACAGAACAGAAAAGGATACAGCAGCACAAGAGGCAGCCAAGAAGGTGCGCGAGGGCCAAAATTCGCCTTCACATGGGCAGGAGAAAGAGATGAAGATAGAGGAAGAAGAGGGTGGCGCAGACCCACAAACAGCATCAACACTACTGAAGCACCAATGCTCGAGTGAGCGGACAGGTATGCTCAAGAAGGTGAAATCCTCCAAGCTATCGATTGACACGATCACCCTTACTAAGGGTGATTTGCATGACATAGGTGAGATAGTGTGTGATGTCACCACAGAGGCCCTCCAGAATTTTACAGAGGAGAATCAGATTGTGTTGGGGGCCCTCCGAGCGCAGATTCAGGAGTTGCAGGTGCGCACTCCTCAGGTTAGTACCCTTTTGACCAGCCTCGTAGTAGGGATAGCTACAGCCGAGAAAATGCTACATGCTCGGACAACCAACACCATAGTGCTACCAAAGGGGGCATTGGTTACAACAAACAAGGCCGACATGCCTATAATTAGTGCACTAAAAGGGATAGGCATCAACATGGCTGCGCTCCCGCGGGAGATGCCCTATGTTCTGCAGGATGGGATTACTGCAGAACTATGGGCTAGGGAGAGCTGTGCGTTGCAAGTGCTAAGCGAGAAAAAGATCAACATGGAGCAGTTGAGCTTGCAGCGTGACGAAGTGGTGTCACAGAACAGGCAGATGGTATAGGTACTGGAAGAAGCCTGTCAGATGGTCCCTGAGCTGGCCATCCCAGTAGATGCACCAGCAGAGGTGCACATCCATAGATTAGCAATAAGGGTGTGCGGTTGAAGGCACAACCATCCACCCCTCCGAAAGTAAGAGAACAATGCGCCAGCGCTATTACATCAGGGATGGAAGCGATCAACAGCGCAGTGAGGAACTGCACCAGAATGTTGGAAGAGTCCTTCGAAGTCCTCACCAATCTACAGGAGGACCCTAACATCCAGTACTTAGAGACAAAGGCATGTGAGCTCCAATAGCAATATGACAGTGTCAAAGGGACCGCATAAACGGTGACCCTCACTCAGAGGCTCGTGCGAATATAGCAGGATAAAGCGTTGAAAGAGCAAGTGGATGCAACACGACATAGAGAAGCAGTTCTGAAGGTGTGCATTCAACCTTGGATCGACGAGGCCTTCATCATTACAGGAAGCAGTTCCAACACCACGGTCTCGGAACAACGGGTATAGTAATTCAATAGGTAGTCGCTTAGTGCACTACCGACCTTGCAACGGTTCGAGCAGAGTTGGAGGAACTCCATGCAAAGATCTCCGCACCAACAGAGTGACTCAAGGGCGAGTCACAATGTTTGTGTTGGGGGCCTGTTGGGCGTGGAATCCCCCTAAGGCATGTTTTGGGGCTTAAAGCCCAAGTTTTGACCAAGTCCATTGTAAAGACTCCGCGATTTGTGGGCACGGAGCGTGAATTCATAATAGAGTCATAGGATTGTCTGCCCTTGTTTTTATAATGCAATGTCAGTTTGAAAGATCTGCCCATGGTATGCGGCCCATGGGATTGTATAAATAGAGCAAGGCTCTAAGTATGGAAAAAAGTTAATCAAATCTAAGCATGATGAGTCTTAGGAATTGATTGAGTCGAAGTGTAAGTTGTGTCTTTGGGTCGTAGGGTAGGAGAAGGTTCTGCAGCTGAGTGCGCAGAGTCTTAGTAGTCTGCAGCTGAGTGCGCGGACCCCTGCAGCTGAGTGCGTAGGGCAAGTCGAGTCTGTAACCATTGGAAGCATTAATAAAGAGAAGTTATATGATATTTCTATGTATATTTTCCTGTTTTATGTATTATTGGGTATGAATTGCAAGTTTACCATTTATTTGTTGCGCGAACTCATATGAATGTGTTGTATAAGTAAATATAACATAAGGCATCCATTTATGCAAAGATAAATAACCAGTGTAAGAAGATAAGTAAGATCTCAGGTGTGACTTAGGGGAATAGTGTAGAGTGCTTCTCCAACAGTGTGGAAGCCCCACAGCCCCTGGTTAGGGTTGCACGAAGGCGAATACATTAGGGCACGAAGGCCATGGAAGTGCACAAAGTAACCTGCACACAGGACTAGCAGTTGGACCGAATCAACCCCTCAGCCATCTCAAGGGTGCGGAAACCTGGTTCCAGCACCCCCCCATACTACTTCGGGTGAGACCTCAGTCCGCGCTCCACACACTGTTGCCGAAAGGGCCAGTAGTATAGGGATTTGTTTGGATAATTAACTCTAAACTTGGGTCAGGCCCCAACAAGCCAACATCTTCCTTGGTAGCACAGACCATAATCAAAAGTGCATGGAAATACCTAAAACATGCTTCACTGTTGTCCAATGCTCCTTCCTTAGTTTCAACATAATCCTCCTCAATACTCTCACTGCATGCACAAGGTCTGGTATGGCGCAAACCATTCCATACATTAGGCTACTAACTACACTCGCATATGGAACATAGGCAATGTCCTCTTCCTCTTCTTGTGTCTTGGGACATCGTTTAGCAAATAACTTTACACCTACAAGAATAGGAACCTTGACCGATTTAGTATCCTGCATATTAAACCTTCGCAATATTGTCTCGACATACTTTCTCTGGTTTAACCAAAGCCTCCTCTTTGCCCGATCTTATTCGATTTCCATGCCCAAAATATAGTTTACAACACCAAGATACTTCATGTTGAATTTGCAGGACAATTGGGTCTTCAAATCCTGGATAATTTCTTTGTCATTTCCAATCAACAACATATCATCCACATACATGATCAAATAAATAAAATGGTCACCAATTAATTTAAAATACACACAATGATCCTCTTTTCTTATTATGAAGCCAAGTTTCCGTATATATGTATCAAATTTCTGATTATTGTTTAAACCCATACAAAGACTTTTTGAACCTGCATACCAGTTCTTTCTTACCCTTCACTGCAAAGCCTTCTCATTGCTTCATGTAGATCTCTTCTTCCACATCCCCATGAATAAATGTTGTCTTCACATCCATCTGTTCTACCTCAAAATCAAAAGTAACAACAACAGATAGAATTAATCTAATAGAAGCTAACTTGGCAACAGGAGAAAAAATATCACCAAAATCAATTCCCGACACCTGGGAATAACCATTTTCTACCAATCAAGCTTCGTATTTCTCCACCTTTCCTTTTGCATTAATCTTCTTTTTAAACACCCATTTGTTGTCAATGGGTTTCCTTCTAGTCAACAACTCCACCAGATCCCAAGCCTCATTTTTGTCCAAAAATGCTATTTCTTCAACCATGACCTCCTTTCAGAGTTTTCCATCCTCTAAATCCACTGCTTCCCTAACATTTCTAGGATCATCATTAGTAACAGATAAAGAAAAAATTGAACAGAAAGCAGATGGACTATACCTTTTTGGATGCCTTTTCTCTTGAACTGATCTCCTCAAAAGTAGAGTGTGTGGCTCTTCCTCTTCTGATTCATGTTCTATTGTAGATTTTGTTTCTTCCTCCTCTAGCTCAACCTCTATCTTCTTAGGTTCCTTTGGTAGTAATTCATGTTTAATAACATATTTAACCTCTCTAAGCACCACATCTCATTTGTACATAACCTTCCTTGTTTCTAGGTTCCATCCTTATACCCAATAAAGATGAACCTTTCAGATTTACTGTCCAACTTGGTTCTTTTCTCCTTTGGAACATTTACATATGCATCACAACCAAATACACTAAGATGTGAGA
The DNA here is from genome assembly GCA_031772625.1 of Pinus tabuliformis. Lineage (NCBI taxonomy): Eukaryota > Viridiplantae > Streptophyta > Pinopsida > Pinales > Pinaceae > Pinus > Pinus tabuliformis. The sequence continues at coordinate 366,570,121 of CM062809.1, forward strand.
GAGAGGGTTTCTTACTAATCCATACCTCATGTGGATTCTTGTCCTCCAACTTTGATGAATATGATCTGTTAAATAGGTAATATGAAATATCCACTACTTCGGCCCAAAATTCTTGTCCTAACTTGGCACCATTGAGCATGATTCTTTCCTTTTTCCACCAATGTCATGTTAATTATTTATCCAACTCCATTTTTCTAAGGTGTTTATGGAGTAGTATTATGCTATGTTATACCACACTTATTACAAAACTCTTTGAATTCCTTCTTGCAGAACTCTCCACCATTATCAGTCCTCAACACTTTAGTCTTCTTTTTTGTCTGATATTCCACCATAGCCTTAAATTCTTTAAACCTGTTAAAGAATTTAGTTTTATTCTTGAGGAAATATATCCATGTATTCCTCAAGAAGTCATCTATAAATGAGACATATTACATAAACTTACCCAATGATGGAACCAACACGAGTCCAAAAACATCATTATGCACAAGCTCTAATATCCCTTTCACCCTCTTAGCACTAGAGGGGAAACTCACCTGATTTTGCTTCCCATATACACAATGTTCACAGAAATTGAAATCTAGAGAGAAATTAGACATACCTTCTACCATGCCATTACCATGTAATATTCGAAGGCCCTTCTCTCCAATATGTCCAAGTCTTTGATGCCACAACATAGTCTTTTCTCTAGAGACCACTAGATTTTTTGCTCCACTTTTAGGAAACACATAAATTTTGCACCCAAAAATAACAGTGCTACCTAGAAGCTTGTAAAAAGTTCCAATTAAAACTCCCCACATCAATAACAGTGCTCCTAGAACCATCTTGTAGGTATCTTTCTTGAACACTATTTTTACACCTACATCATCCATCTTGCTTACACAAATTAGATTTCTAGCCAATGTATGAAGATGCAGAACACCAGGAAGTGTTCTAATCCTTCTACCTTGCAAATTCCACTTGAATTTTTTGTGTCCCATGATTCTGGCCTTCCTTTCATCCCCTAGGAAGACATCACCACCATTATATTTCTCATACTCACAAAATCACTACCTATGAGGAGTGAAGTGAAAGGATGCACCTGAGTCAATCAACCATGCCTCGTGATCTACATGTGTACTTGAAGAAGAGGCCAAGTACACATCCCCATCTTCATATGAGGGTTTTTTCACCTCTATAGAAGGAATATCATCAAATCCCTTTCCTTTCTCAGGCGTTTTATATTTACAATCCTTTTTGTAGTGCCCTTCTTTTCCACATTTCTAGGATACCTTTACAAGTTTTCCTAGAGATTTAGATCTCCCTATAGATTTATATATCCCACTTGAGGACTTATTTATTTTTTTGTTCTGGGACCATCCTCTTATAGACAAGGCATCTCCATTTTGGCTCTCCATATTTTTCCATTTCATCTCCTCTAACAACAAAGATGAGACTATTTCATCAAACTTCAAGGTAGTTGTATTGCTACCTATAGCAACAACTAAATTATCCCACGAATCTTGTAGAGAACACAATAGGTGAATGCACTTATCTTCATCTGAAATTTTAATATCAATAAATAAAAATTGGCTTACCACAATATTGGAGGTTTTCAGATGCTCTGACACCGAGTCTCCATCCTTCATCCTCAAGTTATACAACTTTTTCCCGAGGAAAAAAAATGTTCACCAGAGACTTGTATTGGTACAAAGCCCTAAATTGTCCCACAAAGTATTTGTCATGGTTTCCCCTGATACATTCAACAATACTAAGTCTGAGAGACACAATCATATTGTGGTCTTCACCTTCCGATCTAACTTCTCCCAGTCTTTACCTAACATTCATGTTAGTGCCATACCTAGATCTACAACAATCCACTGATCTCTATCCACCAATAGATCCTCCATATTGATCTTCCATAGCTCAAAACTATATCCATTGAGTTTATTGATCTCTATCTTTCCACTATTTTCCATCTCCTTTCACAGCAAGAATCGTTCCCGCAGATCTCCCACTGTAACAAGGTCTACTACAGGGCCAAGTAAAAACCCTCAGCAAAAAGGGTGTCCCCTTGAAGCCAAAACAACTCTATTACCAAATGTAGGTTTTAACCCTATACGTAAATTACCTGCAAATATATTCTTAAAATAGAAAAATATACAATGGCAAGATCATAAAACAAATATACATAGAGATTTCCCCCTAGATCCCAAAACCAAGAATACTAGATTGATTTTTCATTATATTTTTTTCATTGTTACAATACATACATACATACATACATATATATATGTGTGTGTGTGTATATATATATATACACATACATATATACATATATATATATGTGTGTGTGTGTGTGTGTGTGTATATATGTATATATATATATGTATATATATATATATATATATATACACACGTATATATATATATACACACATACATAGTGTGTATATATATATATACACACATACATATATACATATATATATATGTATATGTATATGTATATGTATATGTATATGTATATGTATATGTATATGTATATGTATATGTGTCTATATACATACATACATATGCTTAAGCATTCATAAACCCCCATCCACTAACCCTAGATTAGAATATAACTGTAGTTCCCTTGACCGGATCTACAAAATACCGTGGGCAAAAAACCAGCATGCCCAAAACCACATGCAAAGACCATGGGTAGGTTTTCCCACCATCTTTGGGTCCACCCCCCATATTTGGGTCCGCCCAGCTATTATTGGGTTTGCATAAAAATAATTTTTTTATGGGGAAATACCCCAAACCCCATGACACATGGAAATAAAATAACACACACACACACTAGATTGCAGGTTTATTTTCTTTTGTTTTTCTTTTGTTGTTAGGTTATTTTGTCACCAACATTGAAAAGGGTATTTTGGTACACTCTGTTGGCAATGATGTCAACCATACTGGCAAGAATGTGTGCTACAACAAATGCATGGCTCCAAAGGATTCCTATGGTAGTTGCAAGCTTCATGTGGAGGATCATCATGGTGGGTGTGATTTCGTTTGTCCAAAAAGTCAATGAGCATAGAAGTTTGCAATCATCTTCTAGGCAGCAGAAGGACTCAAAGCCTACATCGAGCCCTCTCCATTGAAAAGTGCTATGAACAAGATTTGCAATGATATGTCGAAGTCAAAAAATGGACTCCTGGATGAAAAGATAGGATCTGTTGAAGTTTCAAGGATTTGAAACCTTAGGAAGGAAGGAATATCAGAGATCGCAATATCAAATGTCCAAAATATCAGAGATGGCAATATCAGAGGTCTAGCACATTGCACATCACAATACTAGAGGTACAACACTTCACATCCCAATATCAGAGGTCCAATACATTGGAGCAAGCAGTATTAGAGCTTGGAGGAGCATCGACACATCAGAACATTGGCGTATCACAGAATCAAAACTTCTTAAAGTGATAACCTCTAAAAAGTTGTGGTATCATAAAGTTCCAATAATATTAGAAAGCACCATGAAACACCAATAAAGGATTAACAAAGGATTTCATTGCAAAACCAAAGGTTGATGGGCTCTTTTCTCTCTCCTCTAGCAGGACACATGGAAACATACAATTGGATCTAATATAGACACATGGTAGCATACGATTGGTTCCAATTAAGGTATAGTGGAATCTGATGTCAGCCTAACGTGGCAGTATGACACGACACGTGAAAAACAATTTTGGTATTCTGAGGGGCCTAAGGGGAAAAATTTGGATGACACATGTCACCACTCATGAGGTTCCACGTGGAGGGATGACGTCATGTAGAAGGTTAGTATATCGGAGGTTGAGGATGTCAAAACTTTAGAACAATTGGTGTTTGAAAAACTTCCGATGAGAGGGGCTCCGATATTGGGTTGGCACATGGCATCTGGAACACCACTAAGGCCACCACGGTTGATCACTCCCAACTCTATAAAATGGAGAATTCAAGTGGTTAAGGGGAAAGCGATAGGAGAACCAAACGAGTATCTAAAGAGAAACATTGTGGAAAAAGACATGGCCTGGTCGGAGGCACTCACAGGCATGGCATGGAGATATTTTTCTCGGCCATCATTCAGTTGTTCCATTTTTTTATTTTTCTAATTTTTTTCATTTTAAAGAAAGGAATCAAATATGTTGTAATGATTTGGGAAGCAGAGCCTTCGCACGCGGAGACATCTAGTCGATCTGACAGTTGGAGCTCGGTTAAGATATTTTTTAACTGTTTCTCAAGATCCCCCTCTCCTTATAAAAAGAGGGAAGCAACTGATCTAGGTGGATATTGGTGGCCACCTGCCTATTCCACTTGGACCCCCAACACTATCTCTTTTAGTTTTTTGGTTTCCTTAAATGTAGCACAATTTACTATTTTTGGCAGTTTTTCGGGTCTTGAACTTCCGGAGCCATTTGAGGCCCTAAACAACGTTTTTAGGGAAAACGGAGAGACCGAAAATGTCCCAAACTAGCTTGATTGTTTATTTTCGGCCTTCTCTTTTAGATATTCGAAATGAGGTATTATGATAGCCAAACAGAGATTGTATGCCACAGTTACGAGGCCGAGAAGTTGATGTACCAATTTACCCAAACGTGGCCCATAGTTTTGTCTCTTCATCTCCTAGGGTTATTTTTTGGATGTTTAGGGTTTTCTATTGTTTCTAAATAATAAATAGGCCTTTGAGCCTCATTGTAGCACAATTCAGAGGTATTTATATGCCACATCTCTCCTCAGAGATAAGCCACCATTGCCCAAGCTATCTTATTTCCATTCTGTTTGTAAGCATAGTTCAATATTTTTCTATTAATGAAATGAAGTGTTTTTCTGTCGCATCTTTGTGTTTATGATTATATCTATAAGTTGTTGCGTTCCTATTTAAGTTCGGATCAGAAACACTTAAAGAAGGTTCAGAATTTTTGGAAAGAACCCTTGGAAAGGACCTTTTCATGGTTTCATGAAGATAACGTTATGAATCTCGATGTATGTATGTTTCTCAGAAAATTAATGCGATATTTTTGGTGATTCCAACTTCTTGGATTGCAGTATGTTCATCTCCTTGTTTGTTTTCATATATTTTGAATATTATTCTCAGATTTCATTTCAAGTAGCTTCCAGATATATTTTTCATTAGATGCAGATTCATTTCGATTAAGTTATTGATGGATAATGCTTGTATGGGTGTGGAAATTAAGTCTTTAAAAAGAGTTCCATGTATCTTAGCATTCCATAAAATTTTCCTTTCTCTCGTTTTTTTCTAAACCTAGATATACATAATTCTCAAGATTTAAGCTCTATATGATGGATTTCTCCTCTACTGTCTTTTACAATTACATCTGTCTTAACAATTGATTTGCTGCAATCTCTCAATCTAATTTAGCCACCACCAATCGAGGATCATTTCCAGTGTATTACTACATGTATGTTGGTTCATACATTGTATCTTTATGAATGGTTATGAATCAATCTTGTTTGAATTACATGCAAAACTATGGTGCTACAAGTCCTTATGACAAATTTGACAACACTAATTAGGATGACCTAGGCACTAGTCTCCTATCAACCCAGACACTGTCTCAAGGAGTGAAAACATCTTTCCAGCATCATTTCCAAGGAATGGATTAGAGAATTTTTCCCCTGAGTACGACATTCATACACTCTTTGATAAGGTGAGCAAAGATGTGTGGGTTGTAGATTTATCACCTTGGCGACTCCACTGTTAAATCATAATTTCATCACCCTGTATTTTAGGAGGCCCCATACCCGCTCAGATACCTCTCATCAAAGAACAACATCTATATTTGATCCAGAAAGACTAATATCCAGAAGGATTTGGAAGAAAAAAATCCCCAATACTAATGCTATTGTCTCCTCGTTTCCTGAAACATCCTCATCTAGCTCACAGAATGCCATAATTCATTGCTTCGATTTTTCTCCTGGAGTCTTGGCATATCCCTCAAAAATTGGTCCACTACTCAGTAACACCTCCCTATAAGTTAAGGAATAAGAAGTCTCAGTCAACACCCCTTCTTTATCATTTCCTCCCCTCCTTGAAGTTGAGGAGTAAAATATATCCTCAAGAGTAGTCCTACTCACATTGTGAACAGTTTCTCATTCCACGGTTAGTCAACTATCTCGCAATTGGTCATAGCTCAGAGACCACTAATAAACCTAGCACCACCACCTCTGCTCCAGATGGTTGTTCTAGGTTTCCTATTAAACAAATATGCTCCCTAAGACCTGCCTCAACCTTTAAGTTCCATGCCTCAAGATTATCTCAAACTCTTGCCCGAGTTTAATGGAGAAGACGATACATCAGCACAGAGACACATAGAGGCTTTTTGTGCCTTCACAGAAAATTTAAATGTCGAGCACCAGAATGTGGTGACGAGGCTCTTCGTCCAATATTTGGATGGTGAAGTTACGAAATGGTTCAAATCCTTGTCGAATTCTTCCATTACTACTTGGGAAGAGATGGAGAATTCTTTTATGCAGAAATGGGAGAGAAGAGAGATCATGGATATATTCTTATTGAGTTCAATGCTATGAAGAAGAAACCTCATGAGGATATCTATGGGTTTATGAAAAGGTTTAATAAATTTTACAACAATTTACCTGCGGAAATTAAACCTCCATAGGCTGCTTCCAGAGTAGCTTTTGTTGGGGCCTTTGAATCAGAGTTTGGCTTCACACTCAAAGAGAGGAAGTCTCGTACCTTGGACCAAATTCAAATTGATTCTCTTGAGGTAGAAGAAAATTTTACATCAACAGGGAAGTCAAGAAGCAGAACTGACCCTGGAGAGAAGAAAAAGGGGAAATAGGAGGCAACTTCCTCAAGTCATGGAAGAGAATCCCAAGAACAAAAGATGGAGGAAATGGATAAGTTAATAAAGAACTTATCAAATAAACTGGTAAAACTGGAACTAGAGAATAAAAACCTTCCACGACCGAACTCCCAAACCACTAATCAAGGTTTCAATCCCCAATATAGAAGGTCTCCCCTACATATATGGAAAAGGGAGAGGAAAGAATGACAAGACCATATCCATCCTCCATTATATATAGAAGATGATCTGGAGGAGCAGATACAAGATGCCAATGAAGTTCAGGTGAACCTGTATTCCTCTTTCTCTGATGAAGAACAAGATTTCAGAACATATGAAGAACAAGGGGATGATATCGATGCAATGCTAAATGATGGTGGATTGATGATTACTGCAAGAAGTTTGTTGATTTCATGTAGGCTCAGCTGAATAATAAATATGATCTTTAGTCATCTAGAAAGAGATTGATGGGACAAGACCAAAACAAAGGCGCTTCCTCCCAAGAGCCTCCGAAGCTAGCTGATAAAGGGAAGGGGCCTTTAGATCCAATTTTTCAAAAAAAGAAGGAGTCATCATATCCAAACTGCCATAAGCTCGAAGTCCTCGAAGAAGAGAAGTCACCTCCCCCCTCTAGGCCCATTCGTGAAAAAGAAAAAGAGTTAGTAGAGGTTAGCATTGCAGAAAAAGGCCCTGCTATCTTTAATCTTCAAAAATAGCTTGAGAAAGTCAAAATCTTGGTCCCATTATCTGAGCTCTTGAAACAACCCACCTATAAGGTCCAAGTTTTCCAGTTCATGCTTTCATCTACTTTGGTCCAATCACATGATAGTTTAAACCTCCAAGAATAAAGGCCAATGGTTGTCTTTGGACCCCATGTTGAATAACAAGATCCCTCCACAACATCTTTTTACGTTACTCTAGTAGTACATAGACTCCTACTCCATAATTTCATGTTGCACTTAGGCGCTTCCCATAACTCGATGACATTGTCAGTAATGGATCAACTAGGTCTGTAGATAACCAAACCATACAAAGATATCTACTATTTTGACTCTAAGAGGGTAAAGTGCTTGGGAATGATAAAGGAATTAGTGGTGAATTTGGCCCAGATCCCAGTAAAAAGTGTAGTAATGGACATTGTAGTAGTTGATATCCCTGCAAGGTTCAGTATGCTTTTTTCCAGATCTTGGGGATCAAATATTGGAGGTTCCATCAAGCTGGATCTTACCTATGCTACCATCCCTATCTTTGGTGGAGAAGAAAGGTGACTGTATAGGGAATCAAGGTTCGTTAAAACAATTACAAAAGATGATTTCCCAAATAATGTTCTTGTGTATGGGAAAGAAAGGGATCTCTCCTTCTTACTGCTAGAAGAAGATGATTTTATTTTAGAAGAAACATAGGTATAGCCAATAGACATATTAGATCAACAACTCAGAGATTGTAGCAAATTATGGAAGTTGTATTATGGTGGTACTAATTCCAAGGAAGGTAATGGAGCAGGTCTCGTTCAAATTGGAATTTGAAGCAACAGATAATGTGGTAGAGTATGAGGTATTGCAACTAGGCCTGCAAGTAATGAGGAATTTGAGCATTGAATACCTGATTGTGTTTGGAGACTTGGAATTCGTGGTAAAGAAAATCAAGAACTAATGTCAAACTAAGCACCCCAGGTTAAGGGCTTATAGAAATGAGGTTTTGGATTTAATGGACAACTTCTTCGTGGATTTTAATGTCCAATTCTTACCCAGGGAAGGAATTCGAATGGCTGACTCCTTGGCTATAGCTACCAATAATTTTAAGCCATCACAAAATCCACTTTTCATATATGAATTCAAAGTTAGGTACATACCTTCAGTGATTGATAATGTGAGAGACTGGTAGGTGTTTGAAGATGATGAACAAATCAAGTGCTTTATAGAAATAATTGGGGAATTCTCAAAGTTTGTGATCGACTAAGAAGAAGAAAAAGTGACAGAGGAACAACCAACCGCTTTGGAGGAGACTATCGCAGAGCATAGAGTTCTATAGCTAAAGAGAAACATTATTCCCCATGGCCTAGTTCCTTTGGAGAGATTATTCAAATCCAACGATGTGGCCTCAAAACCTGTTGAATAGGGAGTTGATGAATAGGTGGAGGATTGCAACAAAATGTTGATCATGTTGTCAAAATGGATCCCCCATCAATATAAACAATGGTACTTAAATCTCTTTAGAACCTATAAAGATGTATTTTCTTGGTCATGTGATGATTTAAAGACTTTTGATACAAATGTTATTCAACATAAGATTCCCTTAAAGAATGGAATGAAGCCTTGTAAGCAAAAACTCAGACATATCAATCCACTTTTACTCCCATCCATTGAGAAGGAAGTAAAGAAGTTACTTTAGGCTAAGATCATTATACCCTTGAGGTACTCAGAGTGGGTGGCCAACTTGGTTCCTGTCAGGAAAAAGAATGGAGAGATAAGGCTATGTGTGTATTTCATAAACCTTAACAAAGATTCATTAGAAGACAACTACCCATTGCCAAAAATGGATTATATATTACAGAATGTAGTTGGATAAGCTTGGATGTCCATGATGGATGGCTTTTTAGGGTATATTCAGGTAGCAGTGCATCCCAATGATCAAAATAAAATTTCATTCACTACACACTAGGGAACATTCATGTATGCAAGAATTCCATTTGGCCTTATAAATGCAGGAGCAACCTTCCAAAGGGCCATGGATATAGCATTCGTGGGAGAACATGACAAATTCGTAGTGGTCTACTTGGATGATATCACAATTTTTTCTAAAACATACGAGGATCATATTGTGCATTTCAAACTCACTTTTGAGAAATGTAGGAAGTATGGGATGTATATAAATATAAAGAAATCTCAGTTCGCTCTATGCGAAGGTAAGATGTTTGGACATATAGTATCACAGGAGGGGGTGAAGATCGATCCCAATTATGTGGAAGTGATTAGCCACCTTTCCCTACCTAGAAATAAAAAAGAGGTCCAAGTGTTCTTGGGAAGGATAAAATTCTTGAGGAGATTTATACCTAAATATGCGGAGATAGTGAAAGGTATCACAAAGATGCTAAAGAAAGAGAACGAAGTGAAGTGGAATCCAGATTCCGAGAATCCTCCTCTAGGATCAAGAGATATTTTGCATAGGCTCGTGTGTTTGTCAACCCATATTATTCAATACCATTTTACATCTTTTCGTTTGCCTCCCCTCATACTATAGCCACTGTGTTATTGCAAAAGAATAATGAAGGTCACGAGCAACCTATAGCCTTCTTCAGCGAGGTGCTATGGGAGGCTGAATTGAAATATATTATCTTCGAAAAACAGGATTATGACTTGGTAAAATCTTTGAAGGCCTTTATAGTTTATGGTTTACACTCTAACATTGTATCTTATGTTCCAACAACAGTTGTTAAAGACATCCTAGTGCAAGGGGTAGTGATGGAAAAAGAGGTAAGTGGATTGCCAAAATCCAAGAGTACGACATGGATATCAAGCATAGAGATTGGCCATAATCTTATCATAGTATAATGACCAGGCCTTGGGGATTAAATTATTAATATAAGAAGATGAAGAAGGGACACAACAACCAATGATCAAGACATCAATCCAAAAATTCAGGTCAAATACGAAACATCTGCTTGGTATAAAGATTTCATCCACTATTTTCTATTCTTAAGGTGCCCAGTGAAGATGGATAAATCCAAGTATAGAGCGTTAAGATTGCAAGCCCAAAATTTTATTATATCCAATGGGAAACTGTATTGGAAATACTCAGTTGTAATACTACTTCTGTGTTTTGTAGAAACATAAACTCAAAGGGTAATTGATGATTTCCATAGTGGTGTTTGTGGGGGACACTATAAGTAGAATACTACCGCACATAAGTTATTGAAAACAAGATTCTATTGGCCTAAACTATTCGGAGAAGTTCACTCTTGTGTTCGGGCCTGCCAACAATGACAAATGTTCGCTGAGAAGCATAAATTAGCCCACTCCCATTAATCCTTGTTTGTATAGAAAATCCTTTCAGGCAATGGGGACTGGACTTTATCGGATAGATACACCCCCCTTCTAGTAGCCAACACAAGTGGATACTCACAACCACAAACTATTTCACAAAATGGGAGGAAGCAATCCTAGCCCAAAATGCAACTGACACTGTGGTTATAAATTTTTTGGAGGAATATATCCTGGCCAGGTTTGGGTGTCCTATGAAAATTGTGGCTGATAACGCTCAGTTTTTTAAGTCTGCAAAATTTATCATCTATTTTCATAAATTCAACATTACATTTGGCCACTCTAATACCTACTATCCACAAGGAAATGAACTAGCTGAGTCTTCCAACAAAATGGTAGTAAGGATCCTGAAGAAAAAAATTGTAGAAAGCCAGAGAAATTGGGACTCCGAACTAAAATTTTCCCTATGGTCTAATAGGGTCACTCCTAAAATATCCACAAGGAAATCTCTGTTCGAATTGGTCTATGGGAAAGCATCTATATTCCCTATAAAACTCACCATGCTGGTTGCCAAAATATTACAAGATGTGGTAGAAGAACCAAACTCCCTAACTCGAAGGATAAATCAACTAGTGGAGTTCCAGGAGAACAGAAAGAAGGTAAACCACAAGTTAATCAACTACCAGTAGGAAATTAATTTTTCATTTGATGAGAAGGCTAAGGACAGACCTATCCAGCCAGGAGATCTAGTTTTGAGGTGGGATATAAGAAGAGAAGGCAAAGGGAAACAATACTTTATTGCTAGAAAACTTGGAGGGTGAAATGCTTGAGCTGCCTGTAAATGGGAAATTCCTCAAGCTTTACTTCGAGCACTAAGAGGTCCATTACTAACCCATTGTACATACTAGTGATCCGCTATAAAATACTAGTAATACTTTCAGTTCTTTATGTTTTTGTTTTTGTTTTTATATACTTGAATAAAATGACTCCATGCCCAATGGATATAAGGCTACTAGTCTGCAGGTTCTCAGCACCTTATTAGCAAGGAACTTTCCCCAATTGGAGCCAATGTTGGCACTGATGTCAACCAGACTGGCAAGAATGTGTGCTACAACAAATGCATGGCTCAGAAGGATTCAATGGTACCTACAAGCTTCATGTGGAGGATCCCCATGGTGGGTGTGATCTCATCTGTCCAAAAAGTCAATGAGAATAGAATTTTGTAGTCATCTTCCAGGAAGTAGAAGGACCCAAAGCCTACATCGAACCCTCTCCATTGGAAAGTTCTTTTAATGAGATTTCTAATGATATGTGGAAGTCCAAAAATAGACTCCTGGATCAAAATATATGATCAACTGAAGTTTCAAGGATTTGAAGCCTTAGGAAGGAAGGAATATCATAGATCATAATATTGGAGGTCCAGAATATTAGAGATTGCAATATCGGAGGTCTAACACATCATCCATCGCAATATCGTAGGTCAAAAACATCACGCGTCGCAATATCGGAGGTTTGATACATCAGAGCAGGTGATATCAGAGGTTGGAGGAGCATTGGAACATCAAAACATCAACATATCGCAGAATCATAAATTCTTAAAGTGAGAACCTTTAAAAAGTTGAGATATCATAAAGTGCCAATAATATTAGAAAGCATCGGGGAACACCGATAAAGGATTAATGAAGGATTTCATTGCAAAACCAAAGGTTGACACGTACCTTTCTCTCTCCTCTAGTGGGACACATGGTAGCGTATGATTGGCTTTGAAAAGACACATGGCAACATACGATTGGTTTCGTAAAGCTACCGTAGCATCTGACGTCAACATGACGTGGCAGTATTACATGACATGTGGCAGGAAATTTTGGTATTTTGAGGGGCCTAAGGGGACAAATCTGGATGACACGTGTGACCAATCATGAGGTTCAACGTGGAGCGATGACATCATATCGGAGGAGGTCAGCATATCGGAGGTTAAGGACGTCAGAATTTTAGAACAATTGGTGTTTGAAAAACTTCCGATGAGAGAGGCTCTGATATTGGGCTGGCACATGGCATCGTCAACACCACTAAGGCCACCACGATTGATCGCTCCTAGCTCTAGAAAGTGGGGAATTCAAGTGGTTAAGGGGAAAGTGACAGGTGAACCAACCAAGTAACTGAAGAGGAACATTGTGGTAAAAGACGTGGCCTGATCAGAGGCATTCACATGCATGGCATGGATATATTTTTCTCAGCCATCATTCAGTTGTTCCATTTTGTTATTTTGTAATTTTTTGCATTTTAAAGAAAGGAATCGAATCCGTTGTAAAGATTTTGGTAGCAGAGCCTTCGCACACTGAGACAGCTAGTCAATCAAACAACCGGAGCTCAACTGAGATATTTTGTAATTGTTTCTCAAGCTCCCCCTCTCCTTATAAAAAGAGGGAAGAAACACTTAAAGAAGGTTCAACATTTTTGGAAAGAGTTATTGGAAAGGACCTTTTCCTGGTTTCATGAAGACAATGTTATGAATCTCGATGTATGTATGTTTCTCAGAAAATTAATGTGAGATTTTTGGGGACTCCAACTTATTGGATTGTAGTATAAAATTCATCTCCCTTTGTTTTTGCATATGTGTTGAATATTCTTCTCAGGTTTCATGTCAAGTAGCTGCCAGATACGTTTCTCATTAGATGCAGATTCATTTCGATCAAGTTATTGATGGATAATGTCTATATGGATGTGGAAATTAAGTATTAAAAAAGCGCTCCATGTATCTTAGAATTCCATAAAAAATTCATTTCTCTCGTTTCTCTTTAAACCCATGTTGGCTTATAGGGGCCTGACCCAGGTTCAAAGGTGATTTAGCCAAACAAATCCTTGCACTACTGGCCCTTTCGGCAACAGTCCACGAAGCATGGACTGAGGTCTCACCCGAAGTAGTATGGGAGGGTGCTAGAACTAGGTTTCCGCACCCTAGAGATGTCTAATGATTTTCAGTGGTTCGCATATTTGCCCTACGCGCACGTCGCTACGTGCATCTATCCTGCGATGTTGTCTTCGCGCAGCCTTGCTCGAGGCGCAATCCGTGTTATTACCCAATTCCTTGCTATTAACCTGATAACTATCGATCACTTATCATATCAGTATGTGTCTAGTTATATTTAACAATGTTTAATATTCATATAAGTGCATGCGATAAAGAAAACAATATACTTAAACAGGAAATAGCACAAGAATATATACACAAGATTTGGATTCAAACTTCTCTTTATTATTCTTCTTCCTTGGTTACAGACTTGACTACGCCCTGCGCACTTAGCTGCAGGGGTCCGCGCACTCAGCTGCGGACTCTACTAGGCCTCTGCGCACTCAGCTGCAGAGCCTCTTTCTACTACTATGACCCAAGATACTTATACCTTTACTCTATACTCGCTATCTTCTAGACTCCATTCGTTTTCATCTGTCTCTCATTCTCTTTACAACTTAGAGCCTAGCTCTATTTATACAATCCCATGGTCCGCGGACCATGGGTAGGCCGACAATACATTACAAAACTTAGGGCGGACAACCCTATGACTCAACATACATTTCTCGATCCGCGCCCATAATTCACAAAGTCTTACAACATTATTTGACCAAAATTGGGCTTTGAGCCCTAAAACATGCTGTGGGGGGATTCCATGCCCAATAAGCCCCCAACACAAACATCGTGAATCGCCGTCGAGTCACTCTGTCGACGCGGCGATCTTGGCATGGAGTCCCCCCAACTGGTCCCGAACGGCTTGAATGTCAGTAGCACATTGCGCTACTGCCTGCTGAACCTACTGCATTCTTGCTTCTTAACCCTATGTTTCTGATGTGCTATGCTGCATCTATGCATGCATTCCTTGAATCTGTGCAAACTTTCCTTCAATATTTGCCGTGATTGTGAAGGCTTCATCAATCCACGACTAGACACGTGCTTTTAGAACTGCTTCTTTGTGGCGTGCCGCGTCCACCTGCTCTTTTAAGGCCTTGGCCTGCTGCATCCTTGCAAGCCGTTGAGTAAGGACTACTATCTGCGCAGTCCCTCTAATGCTGTCATATTGTTGTTGGAGTTCACGTGCCTCGATCTCCAACTGCTGAATGTTGGGGTCCTCCTACAACGTAGTGAGGACCTCTAGCGCCTGCTCCAACATGTTGGTACAGTCGTGGACTGCACCTCCAATCTCTTCCATCCCTACTGCAATAGTGCTGGTGCACTGTTCTCTGACCTCTGGGGGAGTGGAAGGCTGCACCTTCAGCCACAGCTCAACAATCTGGAGATTCAGCTCCAGTTGCACTCTTGTTATTTCCTCGTGCACGTTACGGACTCCACTTGCCAAATAGTGGATCTGCACTTCTGTTGGTAGGTCCACTGCAATGGAAAACTCTGGGATGCACCAACAAGCGTCGTCAACTGTCTGTACCAACTGTTGGTTCTGCGACACCAACTCGTCGCACTGCAAGCTAAGTTGTTCTATATTAATCTTCTGCTCACTCAAAACCTAGATTGCGCACTCTCTCTGGCGTGGAGTTCTACTGTTATCCCATCCTGTAGCTGATAAAGCGTGTCGCGGGGAAGGGCAACCAAGTTAAGGACACTGCCTTTCATTGTATTAAGTGTCACCCACTCCATTGTGTTTTCCAAGACTAGCACTCCATGTGGCAATTTTATCGTATTGGCCATTTTTGTGCATAGCATTTATTCTGTTGTCGACATGGCTGTTATGTGGTGAGCTCCAGTATTGCAGCAATGATGCTGCAACTCCTAGGACTCCCTACTTTACTTTTATCAACCCGGTAGTTCGTAACAAACTTGGAAGTGACGGTGCTATATGCACAAGTACTAGCTCCTACTGTAGGCTGTCACTTGATCAACTGGCACAAGTTCGCTAGGAGCTTAAGCCAACTTATATGAGTTTTTAGAAGAAGCTTTTAACTGTGATGGATGAAAGCTAACTCAAAAGAGGCTAGTCTACTTGCATAAAGAAGATGAAAGCTGAAAGGAAATGCAAACCCTAGCAAACCCTAGTTTTACAGACTAACCCTACTTGTGTAAGAAAAGAGATGTACCACTACTGAAATGGATGCCATGGACTATTGCAGAGGTAAAATACATGTGTTTAAGCTACTTCTGAAAGAAAATATGAAAAAATCATCTTTTTGTATTTTTGAACAATTTTATGCAAGATTATTATGCATGTGTTTTAACTATTTTTGACTGTGCAGAGGTTTACTGGCGAAAGAAAATGGAGTGGGTGTTTGCAGGGGGTGTTATCACTCAGGTTGTTCCCCAGGAAAGCTCTAATGGGGGAATACGACCGAGGTAACCACTAACCAGCCTTTTAGCTGCAGATTCTAGCCAATCTGCAACCAGAGAGGGCTCTCTCTATGTAATTTAACTTTGTTTTGAAGTATTTTAGGCTAGTTATGATGCACAGAGTTTGGTTTTTAGTTTTTTGGATGGTGATCTTAAATAGAGATGGGATGCAAGTCTAAAACAGTTTATACCATTGGGAAAATGGGGTCAATGATGATGTATTGTTGAAAGTGTTTTCTTTGGTAAAGGGTAATGCTACAGAGCAAGATAATCAGTCTTGGAACAATTTTGAGATCTGGAAGTTAATGGAATGTAAGCCAGTGGATGAAGGGTAGTGAAGAATCCTTCATCATGCTGGCAGAGGGAAGGTGCATGAATATTATCAAGGAGCAGTAAAGAATTCCTAGGCAATATTCAAAGTGAAAGGACCAGTGGAAACAGGAGCAGCTAAGAATTCCTATTTATGACTAATCATGAAGAAAACATAATTAATACCAGAGATTGAACACAAAGTGTATTTAAACAAATTTTGGGCTATTATTTTTCTTTGTTACTAAGACTATGAAACATATATGAAATTTACAAACACAGAAAACATACACAGTTTAGAGCAACTTATTGATCCATAGAAAGACACAGTAATTCTGTAGCAGTTCCCAAAACATCAAATTCACATTCAAACGGTCCAGCAACAGTGAACTTCAAATAGCCTTTGTATTAGAGAGTCTCAGAATTACAGCGCAGTCCAGAGAGAAAATCACCAACCCCAAATACATCTTATGGGGAGGTATTTATACAAAAAGGAGATCCAAAATATCATGTAGATAAGCTATTTGAGCAATAACTTCCTTCACCAACTCTTCAGAAGAAGTAAATGAGAGAAATGAATGTCGCAGGAAATGTTGGTGTGCTGGCTGTTTAATTTGTCAGAGATATTTGACTTTTGCACTGAGTGAGTCGGCTGGTAGCTGCGTCTTTACTCTGCGTTACTGCGTTTGCTGCCTTGTTGTTTTGCTGTGTTGCTGTCCTGGCCTTGTCATCGGTGCTTGGTCTTGCATTAATGAGCTGCAGTCACAATTTGACTTCTTCTTTCTGCTATTTTCACTCTTTGACAGGTGGCCCGTGTATTTGAATTTGCTGACCTGTAGCTGACCAAAAAAGGAAATAGAAACAAAATTACCTCGGTAAAACCTCCAACATTCCTTGCCACCAGTCTTTTGTAGGCAACTGATGTCTTTGTATTTTTATGAGTGTTTCATCAGCTTCAGTATATCTATAGAAGTTGGGCTGAACCTCAAAAAGGTGATTTATCTCATGTTCAATGTAGAACAGATTTTCTAATTTATCATAAAGACTTTGTCCAGAGGGAGGCCCTGTTTCTTCTGAGGTGCTTGAGGATGTTGTAATTTGATTGGAAACATAGTTATTTTCCCTGTTGGCATACTGTTCATGTGTTAGCAGTCTTCCACTGCTGGTTAACAAGCTGGGTAAGCCTTTGCTCTGTAATGTTGCAAACTTTAGTTTGAAGGCATTTATTTCTGCCTGCATTTCTTGGCACTTTCTTTCTAAATTCTGTACAAAATTCCTCGGGATCAGCACCTTTTTTACTATCAAAATGGTGTCTGTCTTGTTCCTGATATCTAGAGCTGCCAGCTGCTCTTTGGTATGAGTGTTCAAAAATTGAATCATTCTATTGGCTTGCTCAGGCATATTTCCCAATGATGCTCTAGCCTTTTGAGTCTCAAATTGAGCTAAGCCTATCAATTCTATTTGCTCGTGTATAGTCTGAATTGATTGCCATTGGTCAGTGATAGATTGGCCAATTTTGGCCCACAAAATTTTCTTGATTTCAGCTAGAGTTTTATCTAGAGTAAGCTCTTTTTCTAAGGACTTTATTTTATTGTCCAAGGCCTTTATTTCCCTTGTTTTCTCAGCCACTGTTATCTTGGACTTGTCATAGCTTACTTCTAGCTTGGCCAACTTCTCTTTGGCCTCTTTCAGCTCTGTCATTTGAACTTCTAGCTCTTTGACTGCTTTCATCATTTCTTCCATACTCATGCTAGATCCTGGTGCTGTTGTTGTTGCTGCTGCTGAAGCATCTGTAGTTGATGTACCTGTTGTTGATGCTGGAATGATAGGAGGAATTGCTGCTGCTACTGTGGGAAGGGCAGTGGGGACTGTTGGAGCTATTACAGGTGGCTGGGAGGTCGACTCTCCCTGCTTGCCTTGCAATGCTTTCTCTAGTTCTTGCTCCATTTGAATTATTCTTTGGTTCATCCTCATCAGCAAATCCATTGTATCTCCTTCTGCCTTCTCTTCCGCAAGTTCTGTAGTTTGTGGGTGCATGGTTGCAGGCAGCCTTAGCTGCTTTCTAAGTGCAGCAATATCTTCTTCCTTTTTTCTTATGAGGGCTTTGATGCCCTTGGCATCCTTAGGATCATGCCCTAGTTCCATAATAATTTCCTCCAATGTCTTTATTCTGTTGTCTTTGGCCAAGGAAGACATTCTCTCCAAATCTAATTGAGTAGATGTATTTCTCAATGATTCCTTCAATTGGTGGGCCAGCATTGCCTTGTCTACTAGAGTAGCATAGACCATTTCACCTGTTTGCTTGTGTAGCTCAATTTGGTCCATTGGGTGTATGTCCTTGGCGAGGACCTCCAAGTTTGTCTTTATGTAGTCTGTAGCTGTCTGTGGCTGTGGTACCTTAGGCTTGAAATGACTTAAGATCATTTTCTCCTCCTTAATGTCATAAGCTGCCATTAATCTCTGATGTTTGGAGGGTGTTGTCTTAAGAAATTGATCATACAGCTGTATTCTCAATAACTCATTTTGGGCCTTGATTTCCATGAAAGTTCCTTTAATACCAGATGGTTGTGCACCTTACTACCTCGAGGAGGACACCTCCATACCATGTGGCCTCTCTGTTTCTTGTCTGTGAGAGCTGGTGGATGTTTGATGGCTGGTTTCCCTCTCCCTCCTTGGGCTCTCTATGATTCCTTCACTAATCTCCTCTTCAATTTGAGGATCTATTCTCTGCCTTTTGGCCTCTGGCTATTGTGTTGACCCACTTGCAGGTGTGGTCTCTTCCCTATCCCGTTTCTTGCCTCTTTCCTCATTGAACAATGTAAACTTTGAAACGGGAACTGATACTGTTACCCGTTTCGTAGAGGTGGCAAAAAAATGACCCGATTTTCAAAAGTGGTGATGCAAAATACACATGTTTTTTTTAGAACATGGTTTTTGGAACTTTAATTTTTTTCATGTGCATTAAGTTTTAGAATGGTAGTGAATGGTAGTGATTTTCATCCAGATTTTAAAAAGTGAGTATTCTGCATCACACCCTTTTTTTAAAAGACCTATTTTTTGACTTTAAATTTTCTAGTGTGTGAAATGTAAAAAATTATTTTCTAAATTTGATAGTTTTTGAAGTGGTCATTTTATTCATATTTTCTTGTTCTCTATCTTAATTTTTTTTTTTTTTTTTAGTGGGGTTTTTATTGTTTTGCATTTTTAAATTAGAAAGTCGATAGTTTGAATTTTAGATAATCTACATATTTATACATCCTTAATTAATTTTTCAATCCACATGAAATAGTTGTTTCTAAAAAACAACATTTTTTAACAATGGACATAAAAATAACCATTTTTAACATAAATATAACAAAAAAACTAAACGTTTTGATAATTTTTTGCTAGAATTAACATGTCAAAATCACAATTTTTATACAAAAATATTAACTAAAAATGGTCAAATAATAGTTTTTTTTATGAATTTCATGTCAAAAAAATAATAATAACAACTTTCTTTTTCAAAAAATAATAATTAACTTAAAAATCAATGCGAAAATCACAGTTGTGCTCTCTCTTTCTTTCACATACCAGACTCTTGATGGAAATTTCACCTCTTTTGAACTTTTCCAATCTGAGATTAGCTTCTTATCACTTAAAGCACTTGAAATATTTATAGGCATGAGCTCAGGTGGAGTTCGTTCACCAATGTTTTTTGAAGATACACCTTTAAGACTCTTTGGTCCAGAAAGATTCACAGAAATTTTCCTTGATGCCATTTTCCTAAAAAAAAACACATAAATTAGTAAATAAAAAAACATGTTAACTTAAATTAACAACAAAAATATACCATAAATTTTTTATTTGTATAATCAGAATTGCCCAGCCACCTCTAACGGGCAGGCGGGTCGATCGGCGAGCGGGAGTTCAGGTGAGGGATAATAAGGCTAAGTGGCCAATTAGGCAAGTATGGGCGAGCCCCTACCCATGCGCCCCCCACAACCCCCTGACGACTACATTGAAGCCCCGACCCCATTAACTTATTCCTCTCACGAGAGATCTCTTGTCTGGATTCACTACACATTAATAATTAAAGTAACACGCCTGATCCAATCTCCGAAAATGATGATGATGACAAATCCCTCGATATGATTACCAAGTTATTGTACTCCCTGCATCCATCAAATCTGTGTTTTCTCTTTGTTTCGCTCGCCAACTCTGTATTTCTTCGTGGTCCATCCTTCGCATGCCACGCTAGATGTTTGTTTTCAGCTGAATTTTCTGTTTGAACGAAGCTTCCTAAGCTTCCCCCCCTCCCTGGCCCTCCTCCCCTTCCCTCCCCCTACACCCTACCATCCCCCCACACTCCCGCGCCCCATCCCCCCTCGCCCCCCTCCATCCCCCCTCGCCCCCCGCCCCCGCCCCCCTCTAATGTTACAAGACTTTCCCTTTTCATGCTAAATGTCTTTGTAATGTTACTCAACAAGGATTATATTTAGTCGACAAGAGTAACGTTGGAAGTTATTTTAGTAATGTTACTCAACAAGGATTATATTTCGTCGACAAGAGTAACGCTGGAAGTTATTTTAATCATCAAAATTTTCATAGATGCTTTACTCTTCCAATCATATCAATATTTTGAATACTTTAGATCTTCATCCTTGATGCTTTCCAAGTTATGGTAGTGTACCTTTGATTATGTTGTCAGGGTCATACCACTCCGAATTAATGTCCTTATCTATAACAATGTGCAGTTCGAGTCATACCTGTGGCTAAAAAAAATTATGGTGACTAGAATAATTTAAAGAACCATCAAATTTTGTGAACCCAGTTGTGTACTTGGTAGTATAGTAATAGGCCACGTCAAGGTGTCCATGTGAAATTCATATAGACTTTGTGGTAGCCTATCTTCTACGACTATGAGTAAACTAGGTGATCCAATGGTCAGCATATTATCTAGGGTTGTACATTGCTTAACCTTCCCTACAATTGCTTAACCTTCCCTGCAATTTGTGTTTCTTCATTAATATTTCTCATGCTTATATACAAGGAGGGAGAGACTCTTGGGCTTCACCTCCCATTGTCTCTTCATTTTCCTATTCTCCATTATTTACTATTTACATTATTTACAAATGTTCACCCAATCCCAATGATTAGATGTCAACATAATATAATATATAAATTTAGTCAATAAGTTGGAAATATAATCAATACTCATCAAAGAGATGTTTAATGACTAGGTTTATTTAACTCCAACTGATAATTGGCTTATTTATAAAGATCTATAAACACTTAATTACTGGATCAAATATATTCTCAGCAAGTATATTTAATTCACAATTCTTAAGCTAGATAGATTTACTTAATGATAATAATTAATTCAATTGTATCGTTATTTCATGGTGTCACTTTTATCCATTGACCTACATGGCCGACCATTAATACAACTCTAGGTTAAGATTAAACCCTACTCTAGTATTATAATCAAATGAACTTTACTCTATAAATAAAGTTGTTACATAACCACCATATTTTCACAAAAAGAATAAAAAAAGGATGTGGGGTGTAATTAAAAGGTAGAATGGGTGTTATAATAGTAAATTTCAATATTTTCAGAACTTAAATGTAAAAAAACATTAAGGTAATTTGGCTTCACCTCGAGATGATGCCAAATAAAAAGGAAATATAATTCTTGTTTTCTATATTAAATATTTCATAGTATTTCAAAGTAGGAAATATGCTTTGTATCTATTTATCATTTCTAATAATTTTAAGTTGATGTAAGTTACTATACACTTATCTTCCATATTTTTATAATAATAAACAATTAGTTAGCTTTCAAACTTCGTTAGATCATAAGGTGATTAGCACTCAACAAAAAATAGGGGAAAGTTTCACAAAGAAATTAAGTCTTAACCTATTTCCACTCCCATCGAAGTTGGAACCTTGCGTCCAAGAGTTTTGAGCAATTGTGAATCAACTTAAAAACTTAACGATTGAGGAGAAATTTAATAATTAAATTGGGTTGTATTTTATTTCTCAATATATTTTGAGTAACATTGATTAAGCTCCCTTAATTAATATATTCAGAAATTCTTCAAACGCCGTAAGCCAGGAGGGGGTGTTCATTCTTACCAAAAAATACTAGGAGCACGGTCGCCGTTGAAACTTGGAGAAACCCAATTTCATCCATTTGTTTTGTATGCATGCCATCGACCGAAGTAACTGAAGATTCTTATGATGTGGAGGTTGAATGGAGAATTGAACACAGAAATTAAATAAAATGATTGGGTGCGATTAAATAGAGCAGCTTTGGCTGTCGCTTAATACTACAGTATCGTATCTGATGCTTGCGTGCTCACCATGCTTTGTCTCCAGGGAACTTAGGTTGGATTTTGGATTTAGAGTTGGTTGATTTTTGCACATAAATTTAAAGTTGGCTGATTTTAGATATAAAATCAAAATTAGATATTAAATGCTTCGTGCTTGGGAAGTTTTAGGAACATCCTTGCCGTGCCGCGCGTCCGTCGAATACTCCAATTTTATCACTGCTCACACCGCGGCCCATCCCACCCTACTTTACTCTTTCACTTTAGAATTCTTAGACATCCCGCCCCCTCCGCGGCAGCGACACCCCCGGGCCGCCCCGCCCCGCCCGACCCGCGGCGGGTCGATTCCGGGAATCGACCCGCCGCCGGTCGGGCGGGGCGGGGCGGCCCGGGGGTGGCGCTGCGCGCGTGCATTTCACTGGTGCACAGATAGTTCTTCCATCTAAGATAGTTTTTCCACATCTAACATTGAAACTTGCATTTCACTGGTAAATAGTCGGCCTAGGCTCAGCCTAATTGGGATAAAAATAAAAGTAAAATAAAAATATTAACATATAATTTCTTTGACACGGGCAGTCGAGAATTTGCCGAGGAGATAACGCCAAGACCTCGACAAATGTTGAGGACTTTGGTCCTACTCTACCTTTAATCTACGGACTGATTTCCTCCGATGCATTTAGAATACGTAATGTATTTCTGAGTGCATCATTTCCCTAGTATACGTTCTATCTTGCGAATCGATATCAGCGAAAGTAAAACTTAATAAGCGCCATCCAGATGCAAAATCTGCGATAGTCGTGTTGCTAGGACGAAACTGTGCAGGCGGAAGAAATGTAGGTTTGCCATGGATATTAGTAAATTTTCACATTTGTAACATTGGGCAGTGATCATTTACCAGAGGTGCAGCGGTTAGTCCAGCAGACTCTCAGAGGTAGGTAACTCCTAGGAATCTAGGCTAGGCTCTCATATTATGTATTTATGATACATGTGTAGATTTTCTATTACACCAAAACCCACAAGCATTACCTAACCAAATCTGTCACATTACTTGTCTCTCAGATGCATAATCTGTCACATTACTTGTCTCTCAGATGCATTTAGAACACATAATGGAATTCTGAGTACATCATTTCCTTAGTATAAGTTCTATCTTAAGAATTGATGTTAGTTAAACTAAAACTTAATAGTCCTGTTGCTAAGTTGAAATTGTGCAAACATACCGGCCTAATCCGTAACATTACTAGTCCCATGTTTTCAGGGTGGCCGTTAGTCTACACTTCCAAACACCAGTAGCATTACTTTGAGTCGGTGGTGATCGATTACCAGAGATACAATTGGTAGAATTACTTTGAGTGGGCCGTAATCCATTACTAGAAGTGCAAATCCATTACTAGAGGTGCAACTTGGGCATCCATTAACAGAGGTGCAGCAATGAGTCTAACTGCCTTTCCCCTTCAAGGTAACTCTGGGAACATAACTTGGCCAAGACTTTGATACTATGTGTAGGTTTGTTATTACACCAAAATCCACAAGTATTAATAAACTTCCAAATTGAAATCCAATTCCAAATACTAGTTCATGTTTTCAGAGTGGTAGTTAGTTCATGTTTTCAGAGTGGTAGTTAGTCCACATGATCCATTCCCAGAAATACAACAATTAGTCCAACCAGAAACCTATTAAAATGAGGGTGCAAGAAACAACAATGATATTTCATAACATGGGAGAGCTATGTATAGATCCATTTAAAGTCTGCCCCTATTACAAAATGAAATAAGCTGGATAAAGAAAATTAGGCACAAAATATGTGGCCGCACAAACGTTGAGATCTCCCCTATACCAGATTTGAAGAACACATAGATCTTTGGATACAATAATTATATGCATTTTGGAGTTTGGTTTGTGGAAACGACAGGTATTCTTCAGAATAGGTAAACTAGTTTATATGGTCTGATCTCGCGCTAGTTTCATTGGGTAGTAATGTCGCAAACGATTGATGTGGAAGGCAAAATGTTATATTTTTAAGAGTAGGAAAACTCGGAAATAGTACACTTATTTGATGGATCCGTAAGAAGGCAAACGAAATTTTATTGTCTAATATCGTGCTGCACTAAAATCAGCTCTGGGTTTCGTCTCGTTTTGCGCAGGACGGCGGGGATGGAAAGAAAGCAGAGCGCAGATGGAAAGGAAGTATGAGGTACGCGTCCATTTTTCTAAATCGGCTTTGCACCGTTTCCGTGGTTATGCTCTGACTGATTATTCTACTGGTCTTGCACTTTTTCCGTGACGTAGATCCCTAGTTTAATTACTTCACCCTAAATATACTATACCTCTTCATGGCCTTGAAGATTTCGTGATCTCTTATTCCTTTCTTTTCGCAGAAATCAATGGAATAACTTCGACATCGGACTCTTTACACAGAAAGGTAGAGAGAAAAGCTAGTTACAGCATTTATTATTGTTTGAAAATGGAATATTGCCCTTAAAATTCTCTTGATTTTTACTTGTTACCAACCATTTTGAGTGAGCGTACATTATTTGTTTGTCAATTAATAATCAGGAACTCAAGAAGCCCTCCCCAAGGAAAACACTTCAAGCGGCTCCGAGAAAGAGACCACGGGAGCCCATGATGAGGAATGGAAGTTGCCAAAATCAGGTATGGGGACTCTCTGGAGGCAGCAGAAGAACTTAAGTGTACACGGAGTCAAGAGAAAAAGAAGCAAAAATGTGACTGGGCATATTAACGAATGGAAAAATACCACCAAAAAAATGAGGGAGGAGACTGATATACAGCAGGAAGATGGGCTAAAAGTGGATGAGAAAGCGATGCCTGATAAACGTTCTAACAATAGTAACGAAGTAGAAGGTTCCCAATGCAGGCGGAGGAATGGGCGAGGGTGGCGGTGTTCTCAGCGGACTCTTGTAGGGTACTCTCTATGCGAATACCATCTGGGCAAGGGCAGACTTAGGAGTATAAACAACAATAATAAAAACGCTAATAGAGTTATCGTGAATAACAAGGTGGGTACATGCAAGCTCAAAGAATTGCGCCTCATAGACTCTTCTTGATCTTGTAATGTTCCCAACTTGTAAGAATTAGGAGAGGAACTGTCGTACAATTCATAGATAAGACACTCTGCTGTTGCAGTTTCGTATGTACTGTTAATTTTCCACGATGATTCGCTATCCATTGCACGGTGGCAATGTGAAACTCGAATTCCTTTTCCCAATTTAATTCTCAAATATGCTTCCAATAGAATGGAGTTAGCCGTCATGGGCTAAATATATGCTGCAGTTATATTTGCTAGTGTATTGTTAATTACATTAGACTGGTGCATTGGCTGTGTAAGATCCTTTTCATTTTCCATTTATAAAGGAAACGAATATATTTGATTGATTGTGCCATCGTATTATTAGAAGTTCATTTTTTATGTCAAACGCATATTTATTTACAGTATTTAGTTTCGAGGACCTTACTATGACCAGTAAGCTGAATTGAGAATTTAGAGCATTTGTTGCGGATAACCGCAGCACCACCCCCGGGCCGCCCCGCCCCGCCCGACCGGCGGCGGGTCGATTCCCGGAATCGACCCGCCGCCGGTCGGGCGGGGCAGGGCGGCCCGGGGGTGGCGCTGCGGGCATCATGGGCTAAATATATGCTGCAGTTATATTTGCTAGTGTATTGTTAATTACATTAGACTGGTGCATTGGCTGTGTAAGATCCTTTTCATTTTCCATTTATAAAGGAAACGAATATATTTGATTGATTGTGCCATCGTATTATTAGAAGTTCATTTTTTATGTCAAACGCATATTTATTTACAGTATTTAGTTTCGAGGACCTTACTATGACCAGTAAGCTGAATTGAGAATTTAGAGCATTTGTTGCGGATAACCGCAGCGCCACCCCCGGGCCGCCCCGCCCCGCCCGACCGGCGACGGGTCGATTCCGTGAATCGACCCGCCGCCGGTCGGGCGGGGTGGCCCGGGGGTGCTGGAGAGAGGTGCCTCATAAACCTTAAAAGATCCGTGACATAAAAAAATTAATTTTATTAACTAATTTTAAGCATTATTATTAAGTCTAATGCGTAAATCATGGTCGAAAACAAAACCAAAGACCATATGTAAGACAAAGAACCATATAGCCCTCGAATGCTGTGAATAAAGCATCCAATCATATCGCGTGCCCTCATCCAATCATGGACGTTTCGATTTCAATAGTGAAAGGCCATTTACAAGGAATTCGATTAAGAACATGTCGGCTCATGGTTATGACAATTAGCATAGCGTTTTATGCTGATATAAATTTTACCGTTAAACATGATTATCGCCGAAAGAAAAGGCAAGGTGGGAGATTTTACATAATTGAATCAAGTTAAGAACAGAGATTACGAATTTCAGGAATATTTCAGAATTTAACAATGATGAAAATGAATCACCCTACACCGTGGTGGCAGTAGGCAAATCGCACAAGGAGAATGTAGAGATTTTGGAAATGTACGATTCCTCTGAAAATTGTTGGAGGATTGTGGGGCAATTACCCGGTAATGTAAGGGTAATGCGTATGAGAGTGGCAGAGGGTGGAAGATTGATCTTCTGCAACGGATTCTGCTACAGTCTAGCGATCAACACTGACCTTCCTCGTCGTGAATGGCGGGGCATCATAGGTTTCAGCATCGCAGATGGGATGCCAATGTTTGTCTCGCTACCGTTAGAGACGTTGGATCTTGCACCCATGGGGTGGCCTCAGTTGCTTACCTGCGGGTCGAGGGTTCTACTCACTGGAGGTATATCAGATCATCAGGGGCTTTCAGATACCGTGGGTATATGGGAGTTTCATCCAAATTCATCTTTATGGGCTGAGATTACGAGAATGCCTGCATTGATGTTAAATAGAATTTCTCCCATCAGACGTTTTGACAGTGTAGGAGTGGAGGATTGTGTATGTTTCATAGTCTTCAAAGACGGACCAGAAAGAGAGACGGTTGTAGAAGTTTACAACTTGAATCAAAATTCCTGGGGTTGGCTTCCCAACTGTCCCATGACTAGCCTGACAAAGGGTTTGTCCTCTGAAGCAAGGCTTGATATAGAACTCCGATGAAGCATTTCAGAAGATATAGTCACTGACAGTTTGTTTTTTAACAGAGATTATTTATCAAGTTGTACAGATATTTGGTATAATTTGACATTAGTTTTGATCATAATGACATTAGTGAAAAGAATTGTTGTCATATTGATAGTTTTTAAAGATGATGGACAAATGAGTTTCACGCAATGATGAAGAGGATGGTTGATAAAGAGGATGGTTTATTGTTCATAAGAGTAGTTTATGTACCGCTGTAATTTGGATTTTTAAATGTATAGATGTGTATGTGTGAAAGATGGGTTACCAATTAATTTTTATAATGGTTTAATGGTTTGGTTTTGCAATTTTTTTTTCCAAATAGAAATGGAGGGAATTTAATGGTTAAGAATATGTATGTTTTTTTATAAGAAGTTACAAGTTTAAATTTAGAAGGGTTTTTGATGTATAAATAATATAGAAAATATTAACAAATATAGGTTCACACCTCTCAACAATATGAAGGAACAAATTTACAATTTTTTTTTTCTAACCACATGAACACAAAATTATGCGGATGTGATGCATAACTCATGATCACACATGTCAACAACTCCATGGAACAAATTCATGTGGATTTCATTCATAGCTCTCATGCTCATACCTCAATTATTCCATGGAACAAACCCACAAAAACTAAAAATATGAACACAGAGTTATGCGGATTTAATTCATAGTTCTCATTCCTAACCATAATAAGAAAATAGAGTTTTATAGACACCCATAGAGCTATTAAAACATTCTTTTCAAGAATGTCTACACACAACCTTACTTTCTCTAATATATTATCCTTATATTAGTTTACATTGTCAAAGCTCTAATATATAGGCTTTCTCTTAAGAAAAAATAAAAAAAATCTCAAAAAACCCGTAAGTAAAACAGTAATTCTAAAGAAAAAGGAACAGAAACCATATCTTCTCCTCAAAGCTAGCCAAGAATTGTAATAATTGAATTCATTCAGTGATATAATTTGTTCATAATGTCATGTTTTTTTAGTTTTATAGTTGAAAAAATTTCAATTTCTTTTGTATCTAGCATGTTGTGGTTGAAAACATGTTAAATTTATACTTAGGAAAGAAAAATGATATTCTACCAGAAACATTAATGTGTTTTTTCCTTAAAATTTAACTTTGTTTGAGACATAAAAAATTGGTTTTATTAGCATTTTTTAAAAAGTATGAAAATTGACCCTAAAAAAATAAATCATTATTCCAGTATCAACACTTTTGTTCTGAAGCTATATTTTGCAAGAAAATTTCGTAGAAAATTTCGTAGTCACTGCCATTTTTAAAACAGCCGCAAAATTGACACCTAAAAAAAAAAACATCGTTCCGGTATACACACTTTTCGTTTTGAGCACTGTTTTTGTGGTTTTTTTGGGGTTTTTGGGCCAGAGTTCCCGTTTTGAGTTTATAGTTCCCGTTTCAAAGTTTACATTGTTATTGAGAGGAGTCTGTAAAGCTGGTACCTGTGGACCCTCTGTCTGCAGTGGAGGGGCTTGCCCTTGACTCTGTTCCTTTGAAGTAGTTGGTTGTTCTGTCATTGTTTCTTGCTCTGCATCAACTACCTCCTTGCCTTTAGCTGTAGCTGCTGCTGGTGTAGACCTTTCTTGGGCAGCTTGTGGAGCAGCAACAGTTGATGTGCCTTCTCCAACTTGCTGCGGCAGTTTGAATGACACCTGCTCAAAAGAATCCAAGTCAAGAGTCTTTTTCAAATCTTTCACATTTTGCTCCATTATTTCTTCTTGGGTGAATTCTTCAACTAGTGTCCCTTCCACCCACTCATCTTGGTTGGAAAATTGTTCTATCTGTGGGATTTTGCAATGTTCATAGGATGACAGCCTATATTTTATTTTTCTGGCATTGATAAAACCATTTGGGTCATAAGGTACCCACCAAAAACTTCTTTTTAACCTGAGTTTCTCCCCCAATATTTGATTAGCATCTTGCCATCCTTCTTTTTTGTTCATGACAAAGGGGCCTAGTTGGTCTTTGAATTTCAACTGAGCCTTTTTTTTGGTGCTATGAAAATGAGTTAAATCTGAGTTGATGAATTGCTTGTAATATTCCAAGGCAAACAATCTCATTGGCACATATCTTGGCACATATCTTGGCATCCTGTAGGGACAGAGCTCACAGCCATATATCCCGATGACAGTGTGATTCTGGTAAAAGTACCAGTCACCTATTTTGTAGTTTTCCGAGAGCTGCAATATTTTTTGCATGTCATAGGATAGCCTAGTAGGAGGAGTTCTCATTAGGAGAGAAGAGACTGGATAGACAAACAGGTCAATGAACTCACAGTAAGAGTAGGGAGAGCTGTGGACTTCATGAAAGACTGAGGTCCAAAAAATCACAGACCTCTTTTCTCCTTTGGAGTCCAATCTTTTGATGGGGCATTGGAAACAGTCTGGCTGATAATACAGGAATAGATGATAGATGTAAGATGAGTATTTGAATACTCCCTCCCTATCCAGTTTCAGTAGTTGGTCATGTACCTTATTAGCAATGAATTTGGCATAATTGTATTTGACAACAGGGGGTTGTCCTGGGCTGAATGCAGACAGCAAGACCAATATAGTTTGATCAATATGTTCACTTGTCTTGAAACCCAGAACATAAGATATCATATCTACTAGTAATTTACCCACTTCATTGAAATGTACATAGAGAAAAGGGGGTGGCCCTGTAGGCTGGCGATCTGCTC
Organism: Pinus tabuliformis; assembly: GCA_031772625.1. Taxonomy (NCBI): domain Eukaryota; kingdom Viridiplantae; phylum Streptophyta; class Pinopsida; order Pinales; family Pinaceae; genus Pinus; species Pinus tabuliformis. The sequence goes on from CM062809.1 coordinate 366,600,695, forward strand.
TCATGAATACTTGGGCAATTCGGGCTATCTCTGAGCTGGAGAGTTTGGGACCTTCATCAAGCAGGAATTTCATAGAAAGAGGGACCAGAAGCTGAGTTTGCTTGAAGTTTAGCATTTGATTGATGGAGTCAGGAGTTATATGAAAGAGGATGCTCCCAGATGGAGACTTGACTGCCCTTTGAGTTGGCTCATAGTTTTCACAGCAGAGGCGAATTATTTCAGGGAAGATATTGACAGAAGGGAGGAAGTATATGGGAAAATTTGATTCCCATATGCCATAAATGTCACTGTTGTTCAAATAACTGTTCCTCAGCTCACAGAATGTCTGCAGGTGGTTTCTGTCACCAACCAAGTCTTGGATTAAGTAGTCCCTATCAGCCAAAGGTAATGCTTCCAGTTCCTTGTGGGGTGCATTGAGAGGAGTAATGTTCAAGGCTGCTGGAGTCTCCATGGCTCAATTCTATGAGTATGAATTTTGAAACTGGGGTCTGTGTGGATGAAATGAGTGGAACAGCAGTTTTGGGCCTGTTTCTGTGGACTTTTACAGATTAAATTGGGCTGAATGAACTGATGAGGTGAAAATGACAGTGAGAAAGATAGTCAGCAGAGTTTTCTTTAGTGGAAACCGGATATGGGCAGCTCTGGGCTTTTTTCTTCAGCATTCACAGAATGGAGTGAACTCGAGTTCGAGTCCACGGGGAAACTTTGCAAAGGGAGACTGTTTTAACAGGGTTTCTTGGTGAAAGGTTGGAGAAAATTGCGGTTATGGTGCACTTTCTGCGGGCATTTTGATTGGTTTTAACTTATATTTTGGAGTTGATAAGCAATTTTAGCAGAGGAAAGTGAAAAACACAGGGTTTGGGCAAGACTGTGAGTAAATACCTGTTTTGATGGTGCGGCGAGCGATTAGCAGGGGCAACTCGAGCTGCAGGGTCGAGCTACGGAGCGAATTTGCAGGGTGATGGAATGTGCACCTTAGGTGGCGGATTGGTCGTAAAATCGCATGTAGATGCCTCCACTAGCGCACAAATAGAAATAAACAAAAAACCGTCGTTTTCACGATTTTTAACAAAATTTGTGCCTTTTTGGGCTTTTCGCGCTTTTTTATGATGACATCATCATGACGCATTTTTGTCGTGTAGCGGGTACAAAGGATGACGTGGCAGCTGATGTGTCGAATGATGTGGCGGATGACACGGTGGCGGGGTGGTGATGTCAACAGATGACATGGCATTGGTGCAGAGCAGTGGCGAGCGACGTGGACGCGACGTCATCATGTGACGTGGGGATGACGTCAGGGGGTAGGCGGCCGGGCGGTAAGCAGTATTCCCCGCACCACCTTTGGCCCATGGTGGTTTTGCAGGAGGGGGCTCCGATCACGCCGGGAAGCCGATGCGTGGCAGGGGTACGGCAGCAATACCACCCATCCCCCAGACGCTAACTCTCGGCAGATGAGGGGCTCCGATATTGCCGCCAACCGTTGGATCTACGGCGCGGGATCAGACGGTCGACGGGCGGTGATAGATGACGAAGAGTTTATGGTACGGGACCCGCCGTAATATTTTAATGTTTTAATATTTGCGGGGTATAAAACTTTGGGTTATGGGTTTTATGCGGGCGGCCACGATTATTCGTTTAACCAACTGTCAAAACAAATTCCAATATACATGCGCGCCAGGTTAATGCATGGTTCATGTGAGGGGTTCAACACGGTTGTTCATTTAACCAGATGTCAAATCAACCCCTAATGTGTTTTGAACGCGAAAGGGTTTATTATTAAAGTCGCAAATGGACTAATAATTCCCGAACTTGTATTATATGGCTATAGTTGCCAAGGGTAAGGATACTTAGGTATTTTTTGGGTTTTTTATATAGTTTTTTGTAAAATAGGGGAGGGAAAAATGATAAAGGAGCTATGCAATAGGGTTAAGGTTAATATGACTTTATGGATAGGTAACGCTAAGTTTATGAGGTAATAACTTAGGTTGTTTAGGGAAATGAAGTAAAATGGTAAGATATTTTACACAAGAAATGTGGCTTCTTTTAACTAAGTAAACTCAGAGTTCAACTTAGCATTTCTCATAAAATGAAGTGAAATTGGACTACTGGGCAGATCCCAAGGTCCTTGAGGGGATGTTAGTAAATGATTTCTAGGGGAATGAAAGGGGAAGTTAGTCATGCTTCCACTGTTCTACACCCAAACAACTGCCATGGTACTTGTGTTGTTGATGAGATGAGTCTTTCTTGACAAGACAAAAAAGTGATCACAAACTTGCTTCTGCAACCTCAAACTGCCTACCCAGCCTAATACACCTAACATTTTTTCTTCCTTTTGATTGGGTGCATTTGGACTAGCAAACCCTGATGTTCCTCTTTTCTTTTGAATGCCCTTCTATCTAAATCTACCCTTATCTCTTTCAAGGGCCCAGATTAAGCAGTTGGGCTCCTTATTTCTCTACCTATTTACTCATCTACCAAGCTTGAACTGTTTGGACAGACTTTATTCTCTATTCTAAAGACAAGTAAATTCAAAGATGATCTGACCAGGATTTGAACTGTCTGGCCATTCATCAACTATATCGAGAATCAAACACCTCAACACAATGAAATTCTGCAACAATGGAACAGTAGTGGCATTTAAACTAGCACACTTTCTTGGTCTTTTGGTTTGGGGTTCATTTTCATCATTTTTTCTGACCAATTTACTCTTTTTGCCCTTCGATTTCTCTTTTAGGGCATACCCTCTTTTCATGTTTTAATTTTCTTGATTTGTTTACAACATATGGAACCTTTGCAGCATGCAAGGATGAACATATTTGGCTCTTCTACAGTCAATCATGAAAAATGAAACCTATTGGTATAGGAACCTAACAGTGGCTCCACTTGGGGATGGCTTTTCCTGGTGAAAAGCCAAGAACAGCAGGTCAGATGGCCTTATTTTCACCTCTTGATGTAATCTGAAATTCCTCCTTTGTTGTACACTAAATGGTGCTTCTGCAAAATTTGAGTGTTTCTCATGAATTCATTCACTTAGTTGCAGCTCTGTTTGGCTTACTTTGTCTGAACATTAGCCATCATTTTTACAGTTCCCAAGTCTCCTTGTGACTTCTTGTGATATACTCAAAGTTCCATACCATTAGGTGTCACAATTCCTCACCTTTCCTCAAAATTTTCTGCATGTCATTCCCTATCATATTGTTGTAATAAATTTGCAGAAAGAAAACACTATTATGTACAAACTACAGTGCTGATTTTTTCAACAAACAGGGTCAAAATAATGTTTCAGCATTCGACCATTTACTGGTCCATCATCTGCCTCTATACCATCCAAGCTTTTCAGAAAATAGGTGTTGTTTCCTTGTACAGTCTGAATAACAAATGGTCCTTTCCAAAGAAAATCAAATTTCCCATGTTTCCCTTTATCCTCTCTTCTAGAATCCCACTTTAAAACTTTATCCCCAATGAAGAAATCCTCTGCTTTGGTTCTTTTATCAAACATCTTTTTCAGTTTTTCTTGTAGAACCTGACTTCTTTGATATACTTCCTCTCTAGTCTGTTGCAAGTGAATAGTTTGATTGATCCTTCTCTGAATATCATTAAATTCTGCTTGTATTTCTTGCAGAAACTTTATCACTGGGATTCCCAAAGATGAAGGGAATCTTGCCTCCATGCCATAAACCAATTCATATGGGCTTGTTCCAATAGATCTTTTGGTGGTCAATCTGTCTGCCCATAGTGCATTTACCAGTTTTTATGCCAATTTTTCTTGTTTTCCTCCAAAACTTTCTTAATAATGTTGATTAAGCTTTTGTTGGATGACTCAGCTAGACCATTACCTTGAGGGTAATAGGTTGTGGAGTGGCCCAAGGTAATGTGGTACTTGTGGCAAAAATTGATCATTCTTTTGGATTTAAAGGCAGCTGCATTGTCTGTAATAATCTTTTCCGGACAGCCAAATCTAGACAAGATGTTGGTTTCTAAGAATTGCATGATGATTGAGTCATTGGCTTGCCTACAAGGGGCAACTTCTATCCACTTGGTAAAATAGTATGTGGCAGTCAAAATCCACTTGTGTTGGCCAGAGGAGGAAGGGTGGATTTCTCCAATGAAGTCTAAACCCCATTGTTGAAATGGCCTTTCAGTTGAAATGGGTTTGAGGGGCAAAGGCAGCAGCTTTTTCTTGCCTTCAAAGATCTGGCATTTATGACAAGAAACTACAAATTTTTTCACATCAGCAAACAGGGAGGGCCAATAAAAACCAGCTCTTAGAATTTTATCATCTGTTGACTTCCAATACAAGTGTCCTCCGCGGTCTCCTGCATGAAATTCCTTGAGTATTTTGTTAGTTTCATCCCGTATTAGGCAATTTAGCAAAATACCTTCATGATTTTTCCAAAATAAAGCATTGTCTAGAATACAAAACTTTGATGCCTTCATTTTCAAGAATCTCTTTTTAGTCTTAGATAACCCTAGAGGAGCTTGCAGGTTTAACAATACAAAACATATGTCAGCGTACGAAGGTGATTGTAAAAAGGCTTGATTGATCTATGGAGTCGCCATCTCCTGTTCGTTATCCAGTTCATTGATGTCAAGGGCTTGGAAATTGGTTTCAGTCATTAATTTAGCTAACCCTTGTCCTTTTATGAGTTTTGTAGGCTTGATCTCAATGTCATACTCTAAAATGTTGGCTATCCATTTGCCCCTTTTACCCTCAATTCCTTCTTGAGTCAGAATGTCTTTGACCACAACATTTGGAACATAGGCTATTACATGAGAGTACAAGATATAAACTCTGAAATCCTTGATGGCTTTTACAAGGGCATATGCTTGTTTTTCCATGATCTGATATTTTAAAGGTGCATCTCTAAGTGCTTTGCTAAAAAAAGCAATGGGCTTCTCACACCCTTGGTCATCTTTTTGCAATAGGACAGCAGCAATAGTATGCTCAGATGCAAAGGAAAAGATCATGAAATCTCTATCAAACTTGGGGTTGGTGAGGACTGGTGTTTTTGTTAAAGCTGTTTTGATGTCCTCAAAGGCTTGTTTAGCTTCCATTGTCCATTTGACTTTATAATCTTTCTTCAGCATATTATTCAACAGCCTTATTAGCTCGGCCAAATTGGGAATGAATCTTCTTAGGAAATTTATCTTCCCTAGAAAGGCTTGTAGTTCCTTGATGTTCCTTGGGTGGGGCACTTGGAGAATAGCTTGAATTTTGTCGGGGTCAATTCTAATGCCATCTTTTGAAATTATATGACCTAGGAGTTTGCCTTCTTCTAGGCCAAACAATGATTTCTTTGGGTTCAATGATATGCCATATTTTCTGCAAATTAGGAACACTTGTCTTAAATGCTCTAAATGTTCTTGGTCTGATTTTGAGAAAGCAGTGAGATCATCAAGGTATATAACTAAGAAATCATGGATCTCTTTGGCAAAGGCTATGTCCATTGCTCTTTGAAATGTGGCCCCTGCATTTTTTAGTCCAAAAGGCATTTTCACATATTTGAAGGTTCCCCAAGGCGTTGTAAAGGCAGTTTTAACTTGATCATCCAGGTGGACTAAAATCTAATTGAATCCTGAGAATCCATATAGCAATGAGATCATAGAAGCCCCCACTACCCTTTGTAGGATATGATCCATTTTTGGTAAGGGTAGTGGTCTTTGAGAGAGACTTTGTTCAAATTTCTTAAGTCAACACACAGTTTTATCTCTCCCGTTTTCTTCCTAGTAGGCACTAGATTTGAAATCCACTCTGAGAACCTGATAGGTGCAATGATTCCAGCTTCATACATTCGTTTAACTTCCTTTTCAATCAGAGGAAGGAGGACAGGATTCACCCTTATAAGCTTTTGTTTAAAAGGTTTTTGATTCTCTTTCAAAGGTATAGTATGTTGGATGACAGAAGTATCATAGGATTTGAGGTCCTCATAGCTCCAGGCAAAGACATCTTGGAACTCCTTAAACAACTCAATGTATTTCAGCTTTTGATCAGCAGGTAATGCTTTGGAGAGTTTTACCATTTTGGGATTTTTTGTGGTTCCAATGTTGCAGTCCTCAATTTCTGCATTCAGTGGTTGCATTTTTGGCTTTCTTGGAATATCATTTGAATCAAATATATCCTCCAAAGGAGTTAAGCCCGCGGGCAGCAAATTATCCTTTAGTTCAATTATTTCAGATTCTCCCTCAGCCATTTCATCAAGGTCTATTTGCTTCAGCTCTTGTAAATTCTTGTCATCAAAAGTTCTTGGATGCAAAATCAGATTTGTTGTTTCAGCTGATATACTTTGCTCACTTTTGTCTATTTGTTATTGATCATCCATGGTGCTTGTGTCAATGTTTATACTTGAGAATTCCTCTTTCAAAGTCAGGAAATTATTTATTTGTGTATCATTTTCAAAGACCTGCCAATTTTTTATATTATCTGGGACAGCAGGTCTGTGTTTGAAGTGGTGGTTGGGCTCAAATGGTAGCTTGCAAGTGCTGGCAAAGGTTGCCAAGCTATGTGCATGTAAATTGTGCTTTCTTGGAATTTTGGTGAGCTGAGATTCTGAGAAGGTGTTAAGTATTTTGATGACTGCCCCTCTGTAAGCTCTCAACCTAAGATCATTTGTAACAAAATTTCCCTTCATCTGTTGGATAATCAAATCTCAGTCCCCTAGAATTGAAATCCCAGCTGCCCCAAGACTTTTAATGAGTTTGAGACCCAGTAAAAGGGCTTCATACTCGGGCATATTTTTTGTACATTTGAAATTTAGCCTATATGCATGACCTTGAGCATGGTCATTTTTCATGTTGTGTATCCAAACCCCTGCCCCTGCTCCTAATTTGTTCATTGAGCCATCAAATTCTAAGTACCATAAGGTTTCTTGGTTATGACTAGCCTTAGGAGTTTTGAAACCTTGTTCAGTGGGCAAATTTGGATTTTGCAACTCATATGATATGTCATGTTCATTTGTTGCATCAATCACATCAAGATTTTTTTGATCTTGGGCACTAGATTGTTCATTTATGCTTTTTGTTTGTGCTGTTTCTAGGAGTTTGGCATCAGTTTTGGGACACATCTCAGCATTATATAAAATTAATGAATCCATGTCAGAATGCATCCAATATATGGGGAAGTTTTGGGGTTTCTCTTGACTGCTAACCACATATTTCATTAATGTTTCCCGGTATAATCTCTTTGGCTGGCCAAAGACTGAAATAATGGCATAGGACATGTCTAATTGCAAAGACCCTTGGAGTTTTGCACCCCAAGATCTGGATAAAAGCATACCATACTTAGGTGGAATATCAGCTACCACCACATCCATCAAAATTGTTTTGGCTGGATATTGGACCAAAGATACACAAAGGTCTTTAATTAGGCCTAGGCACCTGACCTAGCTAGAATCAAATGAGAACAAGTCTTTGTATGGCCTTGTAATATCTAGGTCTAGTCTTTCCATCACTGACTTAGGCATTAGGTTATGGGAAGCTCCCGAATCAAACATTGCATTATGCAGCACTTTGTCATGAATATTTAAGATTACATAGAATGGAGGAACCCCTCCATCTACTATTTTACCATTGACTTCAAGACCAAAAATCAGTTCTGGTTGGTCATCTAAAACATTGACTGCATCCCTATTCCCTGATATTTGAAGTGACCTGTTGATCTGTTCCCTATAAACTTCATGTCTAGCCAATTAAGATAAAGGAATGGCTATTTTCAGTTTTCCTATTTCTGTCTCTAGACTAAAAGGTTTTTCCACTTGAATTCTTGTGTTATGGACAACAAACTTTTCCTTTTTTGCTATTTTTTCAGTGACCATCTCTTCATTATGAGTGTTGTTTTGAACTAAATCTGTTTTAAAATTATTTTCAGGAGGGGAGTTTAGATTTTATTTTGAGGAATGGGATGTGGATGGCTGATTCTTTGAGGGCTGTACATCTGATATGTCCTCAACAGTGGCTTCCTTTGGGTTTGGGTCTGTTTTAGCAGGGAGTTCTGTCAGGACAGCTTTGTCTTTTGTTTTCTTTGGCTGCTTAGTATCTTTCAGCTTGGCAGGTTCAAGCACATCTATAGTTCTGCTTCTTAACTTATACTGTTTATGAACCTCATAGACTACTGCATCATAGCCTTCTCTGAAATCAAATGACTCTCCGGATTTGGTTTGAAATTGATTAAAATTATGAGCTTCTTGGTCATCTTGGGTTAGAAAGATTTGTTGCTCATTGTTTAACCCCATTAGATTGATTTGGGTGTCCTCTATTGGTTCACTAGATGTTGAGGCTTCGGCATAGTTCTCTTGAAATGGAGGTCTAATGTTCTGGTCAGGGCCAGCCCTTCCAACATTTGGATTTTGATTTTTTCTAAAGTTTGGGTTTCTTGCGGTGTTACTTGGTTGACCTTCCCAAGATGATTTCCTTTCAATAGTTTCCACCCTATCTCCAAGTCTGTCCATACCTTTGATGATTGCATCCAGTTTTTGTTCAAATGCTGAAGGCTCTTCTTTGAAAGTTGTTCTTCTTTCAGCTCTTGCACGATTTCGTTTAGCAATCAGGTTTGCCTCTACACTAACAGCTATATTCTACATGTCTGCTAAGCTTGGAGGGGCTCTTTCCCTCAGTTGATATGCCATGTCAGAATCAAATCCATCAGGGAATTTGATCAAGGCCAAATTAGGTGGAGGTCTAAGGTTCTGAGGAATAGCATTATAGACATTGTTGAACCTAGCACAATAGTCTTGGACGGTTTCTTGTGGGCCTCTTTTCAAATTGTCATATTCTGTTAAAATGTGTAAAGGGTCTTTCTTCTTTTCCCATCTGTTTAAAAAAGATTGATAAAGAGCTTCTGAATTGGCTATAGAATTTACAGCAAGTTCTCTAAACCAAATCCTTACATCACCAGTTAGACTTTGGACAAAGATCTTCATTCTCACATCATCATCATCAATTTCATAATTCTCAAAATAATCTTGCATTTTCTTAGTGTGTTGCTGGGTTGTATAGGAGCCAATACCATCAAAATATGTGATTTTGCTCTGATAATCCTGAGGCATAGCCCCTGGATTTCCAGGTAACTGCAGAGGAGCATAACGGTTTGCCATATTTACAGGGATAAATGGGACAACAGGAAGAAATAAGACAACTGGAACAGCAGGGACAGCAGTGGAAATATGTGCAGTGGATGGGGGAGTGGAGAGGATACTTTGAGGTGTGGATGAGGAACTAGGAGAGGATGTTGAAAGGATTGCTGCTCTCCCCGGGGTGAACTTAGATTTAGTAGGGTTTTGCTGAAGTATATCAAGGTCTAAATCAACAGATTTTCCTAGTTTTTCTTGTTTTCTAAGGGTCTTAGGGATCAAGTTGGGATTTTCAAAAATAGATGGAGGGTCTGGATTAGGATTTGACCTGGTGTAACGAGTTTTCTTCTTTGGAGCCAGCTTCTAAATTTGTTTTGGTATTTCCTGGAAATGTTTAAAGATCACAGTTTTTAAGAATTTACTGAAGGAAATTCTTTGAAATATAGGAGGCCTTGGGCTTTCCTTTGAATATGTTGGAACAGGGAAACTGATCAAATCTTTGGAACAATTGTTTAAAGCCTAAAACTAGACTGGAGATTGACTGAAGCAGTGTTTATTTACTCCTGTAAATGCACAGCAAGAACAGTTTCAAAGGCTACCTGGCTAAATTCAGGCTCCATCTGTAGCTTTACAAAATAAACAGCAGTAACAAATAGTCATTCAGGTCCCCAGCGGAGTCGCCAATGATGTTATCACTCAAGTTGTTCCCCAGGAAAGCTCTATTGGGGGAATACAGCCGAGGTAACCACTAACCAGTCTTTTAGCTACAGATTCTAGCCAATCTGCAACCAGAGAGGGCTCTCTCTATGTAATTTAACTTTGTTTTGAAGTATTTTAGGCTAGTTATGATGCACAGAGTTTGGGTTTTAGTTTGTTGGATAGTGATCTTAAATAGAGTTGGGATACAAGTCTAAAACAGTTTATAGCATTGGGCAAATGGGGTTAATGATGATGTATTGCTGAAAGTGTTTTCTTTGGTAAAGGGTAATGCTACAGAGCAAGATAATCAGTCTTGGAACAATTTTGAGATCTGGAAGTTAATGGAATGTAAGCCAGTGGATGAAGGGCAGTGAAGAATCCTTCATCATGCTGGCAGAGGGAAGGTGCATGAATATGATCAAGGAGCAGTAAAGAATTCCTAGGCAATATTCAAAGTGAAAGGACCAGTGGAAACAGGAGCAGCTAAGAATTCCTATTTATGACTAATCCTGAAGAAAACATAATTAATACCAGAGATTGAACACATAGTGTATTTAAACAAATTCTGGGCTATTATTTTTCTCTGTTACTAAGACTATGAAACATATATGAAATATACAAACATAGAAAACATAAACGCAGATTATAGAAACTTATTGATCCATAGAAAGACACAGGAATTCTATAGCAGTTCCCAGAACATCAAATTCACATTCAGACGGTCCAGCAACAGTGATCTTCAAACAGCCTTTGTATTAGAGAGTCTCAGAATTACAGCGCAGTCCAGAGAGAAAATCACCAACCCCAAATACATCTTATGGGGAGGTATATATACAAAAAGGAGATCCAAAATATCATGTAGATAAGCTATTTGAGCAATAACTTCCTTCATCAACTCTTCAGAAGAAGTAAATGAGAGAAATGAATGCCGCAGTAAATGTTGGTGTGCTGGTTATTTAATTTGTCAGAGATATTTGACTTTTGGACTGAGTGAGTCAGCTGGTAGCTGCATCTTTACTCTGCGTTACTGCGTTTGTTGCCTTGCTATTTTGCTGTGTTGTTGTCCTGGCCTTGTCATCGGTGCTTGGTCTTGCATTAATGAGCTGCAGTCACAATTTGACTTCTTCTTTCTGCTGTTTTCACTCTTTGACAGGTGGCCCGTGTATTTGAATTTGCTGACCTGTAGCTAACCAAAAAAGGAAACAGAAACAAAATTACCTCGGTAAAACCTCCAGCATTCCTTGCCACCAGTCTTCTGTAGGTGATTGATGTCTTTTTATTTTTATGAGTGTTTCATCAGCTTCAGTATATCTATAGAAGTTGGGTTGAACCTCAAAAAGGTGATTTATCTCATGTTCAATGTAGAACAAATTTTCTAATTTATCATAAAGACTTTGTCTAGAGGGAGGCCCTATTTCTTCTGAGTTGCTTGAGGATGTTGTAATTTGATTGGAAACATAATTATTTACCCTGTTGGCATATTGTTCATGTGTTGGCAGTCTTCCACTGTTGGTTAACAAGTTGGGTAAGCCTTTGCTCTGTAATGTTGCAAACTTTAGTTTGAAGGCATTTATTTCTGCCTGCATTTCTTGGCACTTTCTTTCTAAAGTTTGTACAAAATTCCTCAGGGTCAGCACCTTTTTTACTATCAAAATGGTGTCTGTCTTGTTCCTGATATCTAGAGCTGCCAGCTTCTCTTTGGTATGAGTGTTCAAAAATTGAATCATTCTATTGGTTTCCTCAGGCATATTTCCCAATGATGCTCTAGCCTTTTGAGTCTCAAATTGAGCTAAGCCTATCAATTCTATTTGCTCGTGTATAGTCTGAATTGATTGCCATTGGTCAGTGATAGATTGGCCAATTTTGGCCCACAAAATTTTCTTGATTTCAGCTATAGTTTTATCTAGAGTAAGCTCTTTTTCTAAGGCCTTTATTTCCCTTGTTTTCTCAACCACTGTTATCTTGGAATTGTCATAGCTTACTTCTAGCTTGGCCAACTTCTCTTTGGCCTCTTTCAGCTCTGTCATTTGAACTTCTAGCTCTTTGACTGCTTTCATCATTTCTTCCATACTCATGCTAGATCCTGGTGATGTTGTTGCTACTACTACTGAAGCATCTGTAGTTGATGTACCTGTTGTTGATGCTAGAATGATAGGAGGAATTGCTGCTGCTACTGTGGGAAGGGCAGTGGGGACTATTGGAGCTGTACAGGTGGCTGGGAGGTCGACTCTCCCTGCTTGCCTTGCAATGCTTTCTCTAGTTCTTGCTCCATTTGAATTATTCTTTGGTTCATCCTCATCAGTAAATCCATTGTATCTCCTTCTGCCTTCTCTTCCGCAAGTTCTGTAGTTTGTGGGTGCATGGTTGCAAGAAGCCTTAGCTGCTTTCTAAGTGCAGCAATATCTTCTTCCTTTTTTCTTAGTACATATAATCACATTCGTTGTCCTCTACTAGAGATATTTTCCTTTTTGAAGTCACTATGTGGATAACTTATCTATCCTCTATAGTGAACCTTGTGAACATTGCATGGTGTGATGGACTGCAATTGTGTGTTTCTCCTTTCATTGAGAATGTGAAGGAGAGATTATTGTCAACCTTTCATGGCTATCATTACTTCCTTTTAGTACATATATATTGTTTGGAGTCTTGATTCCTTTTTCCACTATGTTTCCTGAGTCTTCCTTCCTTATTCTACATCCTTTAGAGTTGAATGTGACTTTATGTCCTCTATCAACCATTTGACTTACACTCAAGATATTGTGCATTAAGCCTTTAACAAGTAGGACATTGTTAGCATTAGTCCTTTTATTATCAATGCTAACTTTTCCTTTTTCCATTACTTTGATTGATGTACCATTTCCAAGAGTAACATTGCCATCCTTGATCTCCTTTAGAGAGACAAATACGTTTTTATCTCATGTCATATGATGAGAGCATCCTCTATCTATATGCCATTGATCATCTGCATCTTGAGCACATAAAACTAAGTTGTATTTCTTTTATTATTCTCACTTTCTTTTCCATATCTTTGTATTCTAATTTTTGTTAATAACATTTGTTTCTAATTTCTTCTCCGTGACCTAAGTAAGTTATTTCTGTTTGGTTTGGTTTAAAGGCTCTAACCACTTACTTCTACAATCTTTTTCCTTGTGTCCAAAGTAGTTACATATGTAGCATTCAACATGATCTAAGAAGGGAGCAAAAAAATGTAATCTATAATGGTATTCTTATCATAACCTCTTGATTTTTTGCTTTCATATTCATTCTTTGAGACGTTACATGATCTCTTGTTGTTATTATCCATCATATTCTGATTTCTTGCATAATAACTACATTTTATTACCTTATGTCCAAAAATATCATAAGAAAAAAACATCCATGGAAAAGCCTTTGATTCCTAGGAGCATTTTCCTTTTGAGAATAAAATATTTTGATTCTTAGATGCCTTTGTCTTTGAGGACGATAAGGACTCTACTAGTTTTTCACTTGATCTTTTGGTTGTTTGAATTATTGTTATGAAATTCCTAGCTTTCCTACTACTGAGTTGTATTGTTGTCATTTTCCTTTCTTTGTTGCTATTAATTTTTATCATTTCCTTTAAGTCATGTTGTTGTTAGGTCCTTTGACTACTTCAACATAGTTGATTGACTCCTTGTCTTCAACTTTCTTGGTGCTTGATTCTCCTTCATAGCCAGATCAATCTTTATGAGAGGAGATGTTTGAGTATCAAGAATATCATCTAATATTTCGGTACTCTTATCAAACTTTAGATAATGTTTCAATTGGTCATTGGCTTTCTCTAGATTATTACTCAAGGAAACAACCTTGGCTTCTAGTTTCTCACAATGATATTCTCTCTCTTTTTGTTAGCTTTTTGTCACTTCTTCCACTCTTTTGGATTCTCCCAGTTAGGTCTTCAAAATAGCAAATATTTTTCTTAATTCATCAATATAAAATTTCTTGTTTTCATATTCTTGCAACAATTCCTTCTATTTTCGGTTTGTCATTGTAAACCTATTAATCTCTTCTAAGCCAAAGATAAGGTTTATTCTGGAATGTATCTTGTCATTAATACCTTCTTCTTTTGAATCTAATCTTTCTAATTTAGCGTATTGAGCCTCCATTGTGATGAGTGGAGATTCCTTTACAATGTTATCATATGCATAGCTACTATTATCTTCTATTAAGATATTTCTTTATTTTTCATTCTCATAAGTTTTTCTCTCAACTTCATGTTCTTCTCTATCACTACCATTTTTTGAACTTCGATATGAACATTTAAGAGCAAGATCACATATTCTTCCAATACAATTGAATAGTAGCTTATCTGTGGGTTGTACTTCTTCTGCATCTTCTTCACCTTTAGATTCATCCTCTAAATATGAATTTTTCTCTTGACGATTAACAACTTGAACATTCATAACTAGGGGATATTCTTAATCATTTGGTTCTTTACTTGAGCAATCATGGTATTGAATATTTTTTTATTCTTTGTGTTTTTCTTCCTCATAGATACATTACAACTTATCCAACATTTCTTTTATATTCTCACAACAAATTACCCTTTTAGAATATGATTTAGACAACCCACTCAAGATTTCTTTCATGGCTTTTGTATTATACTTGTTGTTCTTATGTTCATCCACTACATATCGCCATACGTCCCAACCAAGATCCATTATATAAACCTTCATTCTTACCTTCTGGACTTTATACTCTAATACATTCATAACAATGCTTCTTGTGGGAAATTTCCATCCTCGCTAACCATGGTCCCTTAAGATCTACCTTCCAATGGTTAAATTATTCCTGAAGGAACTAGCTCTGATAGGAATTTTTAGGAAAAAGGACAATCCTGAGGGGGGTTGTGGATTAGTATTAAACAATTGTTAACAATATTTAAGATTATTTACGTTATTGTTGATCAATCACACAACAACAACATAAATAAAGCATCACACATAGAGCAGGAGACACAAATATTTGTGTCGAAACCCATGCGGGAGAAAACCACAAAACTTATGTATGAATATTGTTGTAGGCTCCAACCTACTGTTACATCAAATTTACTTACACCAACTAGAATGAGACACCCATCCCATGATTTGCAAGCACCAACTTGCAAGAGGCACCAACCCTCATTCTCTTCTTAAGCACCCACTTTCTAAAAGTACCAACTCCCAATGTTTGTAGGCACCAAATTGTTAGAGGAACCAACCCCCTGATATTTCATTCCCCTAATCTAAACACCCACTTTCTCCAGCCAGTTGGATCCCTCTTTCATCTCATTTTCAAATTCAAATCCACATGGTCTTTGATTAAATTTTTACATAGGTAACAATATTTAGTCTCCAATCTATTTTCTCTCTTCCTCTAACTCAAATTTGATCTCAGCCATTCAGATCTTCTCTTATCTTTCTACATCTATTCAGATCAACCATTTCTCTTTTCACAACAACTCTAGATTTTATCCACATTGCACACTTAGCTTCTACTTAACAATCCTCTATAACTCTGTATCATATCTCCTCTTCCTTTCAGTGTGGCAGCTTCATACCTCAATAGATATGAATTACTCATATTTTCCCATGATCTCTTATTCTCGGGATAACTACATCTCAAGTATATATTCGGATATGATCTATGATCTCTTTACTAGCACAGATTGCACATATGTTATTTTCTCATTACTCTTTCATGATTTTGGAGGTTATGGACTCACTACTCTTCTATTGTGCCACTCTGATAATATTTTAAATATTTTGTTGCTTAAGCACATCCTCATCTACACAAACCACTAACTTTTGAGTGCATTGTTAATTAACTTTATAATGTTGGTTCTTCCTTTACCGTGGGTGCAGATCCATGGTAATGACCCATAGTATTTCAGTATGACTAGATGTCTTCTTAACCTATTCAAGAAAACCATGCTCCCTTCTATCCAACCATGCTCTTATTATAATTTTAAATCACTTCAACCATTAGCTAAATTTGGCGCCTGAAACACCAAATTTCCAATCTCAACACTCAAAGTCTAAGCCCCTTGATTCATGTGATTGAGGGGCATGATGGTTCGAATATTGGATTCCCATATACAACATTATTGGTATTCATTTATCATTTAATTGTCAACCTAGGGTCTACTGACTTGTGAGGTTCCTAGTGTTGTATGCACAAGCATCAGGGTTCCTACCCTTTCTATATGCATGAAGTTGGATCAATGAAACCTATGGGTGATACGTATCCTAAGTCTTATCAAGGCCTAACTCTATACTTTGGTTTAGCTACATGGCACCTCACATATCGAGATCACAGCTAAGTGTCACTATTCCTATTGAGGTTAAGTAGTTCTACAGGGCTACGGTTTCGTTGCAACTACAACTAATTTCATAGCAACTAGATTTTGCATCACAACTATGAAATCTTCACCTTACACACTCAAAATCATAACATGGCCCAAATAAATGCATAAAGGAAATTAAACAAGATGTTTGATGAGTTATGAAATTGTGCTTTATGCTGCGAAATTCCTACGCTTTTTATTACTAATCCACTTCTTTTTGCCTCAAAATTATCATTAACCTTGTACATATACCATGGGCAACTTAAGAAATGAAATACATGTTTATTAGTTTTCTTATCATGTTTCTGGATTAGAAGTGAAGAAGGTTAAAAGAGTAGTTTATATATATATATATATATATATATATATATATATATATATATATATATATATATATATATTAAGTGTGTGTGAGGCGCTAACTCAAGTAAGTGAAGGTGTGCAACCGATATCATATGATTAGCAGGAATATTGGTAGCCACAAAAGAGGAACAAACCGCATCCACGAGTTTAACCACATGTCATATAAAGGAAAACGACTTCAATTTTGACATATACGAAGAATTCAAAGTATACAAGTGTAGTCACTTGTATATCATTACGTGGATGTTGTGCATAGGACCAATCACAAGATGGTATTTTTTAAGGATTCCATCGAAGTCAAGAAAGGTGTTTTGTTGTCCAATAATTTGTTCCACTAATAATTGAAGATTTTCCGAGATGCTTGAGTGTGTAGCAGTCATTACAATGTCGAGGATCAAATCAGTTTTTACTTGAAGAATTTCTTTGTTGTCTCTAATCCTTATTTATAGAGTTAATGTATCATGTGATAAATTGTTTTGGTTAAAGTGACCTCTAATTGCATACGATCTGTTGGGAGTTAGATGTTCTTCATCGTATAAATATATGTACTCTTAAATAGATGAGAAAGGAGTGTGTGAACTATACTATAATTTTGATTGCTTTTAATACAAAATCATGAATGTGGATATGTTAGCTTGTTTATTGAACTTACGTTAGTAAATTCATGAGTTCTTAGGCACAGGTCAAACCTCGAGTTGGTGATCCAGGTGTGGGGAGGAGAGAGCTAAAAACATCAAGAGAGGAGAAAAAAACACAGAAAGAACACAAAGAAACATTTAAAGAAAATTGTCTCAACTAGATTGTGTGGACGAATGTGTCCTTTTACTAAATGAGGCTTGCTACCTATATCCTTTTTTTAGTTACAATACCATGGGTGGATGCCACTTTCCATTCGGGTCATTCATTTTTTTTAGTTACAATATCATGGGTAAATTCCATGGGTGGATAAATACCATGGGTGGATGAATACCATGGGTGTATATTCGGGTCATTCCTCTCCTATTAAGAAGCAGTGGTCCCCATTCTGTGAAGTTCCCTCCTGAGAAGCCTTTGTTGTATATGAAGAGCCACTAAAGAGAAGAGCTTTGTGTGGTTGATCAATAACCGTGATGGACAAAGTTTCGAGGATAGAGATATCATGTAATTCTTGTGACCAACTGTGATACTGAGAGTGTGTGCCTAGAAAATGGACCTCAATGAACCATGGGTTTATGAATGACCCAAAATTATAAGGAAAGAAGATCCGAGGATAGAGATGCCATGTAATGCTCATCACCAACTATGATCCTTATAGTGTGTAGCCTAGAAAATGGACTCCGTTGACAAGGGTTTTGTGCATTTGACCCATAACCATGATGAACGAGGATATGAGGATAAAGATATCATGTAATGCTTATATGCCCACTATGAGGGTGATAGTGCATGGCCTAGCAAATGGACCTCGACATTGTTTTCTTACTGGTTTGCCTGGTAGAAATCTGACAACTTATCTGGTGGCTTATATTTGTAAATTCTCACCATCCAATGAGATGTTGTAAAGGCTTGAAAATTCCTTGATGGTGAAATGCTTGTAAAAAACATTTCTCTAAAAATAGGTATTACTCCTTTGTTGTAAGTATTTTCTCTTGTATCATGTTGATATCTGAAATTTTAAATTGTATTGATCAAATAAAGATGAATTGTTGAAAGTCCACCAATAAACTAAACTGAAAATAATGTGTACAATAAGAGCACAATTGATGCAGGCCTTTTTGACATAGCTTTCCAGACTATAACACCATCTGCTACCATAAACATAAAGCAAAAATAGTAGTTGCACAGTTCAATCAATTTCCCTACCCATGGGAAATGATGATTCAAATGCTTCATACAATTATCACATAAAGAGTAGTGGGAACACCGTGCTAGATGATACCGCATATATGTATTAAAAATATATATATATGAAACATATTGACCATTCCAAAGTCTCCCAAGCTTGAAGATACCCGATCAGTTTAAGTGAATCCGATAATATTTTATAGTGAATATGTCTGCAGAACTTTTGTTTAACCAGTTTACCTAAAACACAAGCCTTCGATTGTATGCTAAATACAAGATCCAATGGAATGTCCCCATTTTCATTAGAACTGCTCAAGTTCCCACCTGCCCCATATAGAGGAACAATATTCAACAGCTTGTTTTACATGAGATTCACACGAGTGGAAACCACATGAATTCCCAAAAACTTAGCAAGATTGTAGATGTTGAGCTTTAGAGTGGAATTCACTGAAATCGTCATCGTGGGAAAATCAGTCTTATCAGCTCCCTCGTCAACATGGAAGTCACTGAAGAAAATACTCTTCAAGGTAATTTGGTGCATGTAGGGGTAGCTAGTGCCACATAGTGCCAAACAAAATATGGCAAAAAGTAGATCAAAACATGATACAAAGAGGAGGACATGACAACAAGGCGACCAAACCTTTCTCCCACCAAAAGAATACTCAAGAAACACTTTTTATGGGATGGCATCGGTATGATTCCATTTATTTCTACTGTGTTTTGCATCGGGGATGGCCTTGCCCCAACAATGGGTTCCCGAGGAATTCTTGGAGTGGTGCCCCAACAACGATGCAGACATTGACTAGTGTGAGCTAGCGGAGTGAAAGGAGAAGGGCATCTTGTCATCATCGAGCAACGAGTCCCTCGAAGTTGGGCTCTGCATAAAGTAGAGATGCCCCTATAGCGTTGATGATGACGATGCCCCCATGCTTGTCACCATTGAATCTGATTTCATCTCTTGATCTTTTGCATTGCTTGTTGTAACTGACAGGTCATCGAATCGATCCATGTCTCGGGAAGAATTGGACGATGTTTTTGCCTTCGTAGTCATGCTTGACAGATTGGGTGTCACCACGAAACTACTATTGTGGTGTTCCATGGAGTCCACGAAGAATAACCCATGCTCACGCCCACCATGAATAAGTGGTAGAAGTTCCAAAGAATCCACTCATCATGCAATAGTGGGACTGTCTTAGGTTGATTCCTTTGCAAATATCTCTTCTTCGAAAGTTCTTATAGGAAGACAGAGAGCTTGGCAGTTGAACCTCTAGAAGTTGTAGAGCTCCATGACCTTATTGTAGTTTTATGTACACCAACATTATGCTTGCCAATTGTTGAACATTTCCCGACTAAAACAAATGTGTTTGAGGCCTTTTTCGCCTTGTGGCAAGGATAGGAAAGTGATCAAAAACCCCAAATCCACCTACGTAAACCACTCCTTGGATTCATCTTCTTCCTCTACAAAGACGACGTCGTGACTGCTACCTAGAACTTGGATTCTTCTTCTTCTTTTGTGAATGCATCCCTTAAGATGCCTTGTCTAGCTCCAGTGAACTTTGTGGTTTGCCTTTCCGATACACACTCGACGTCGCGAATGGCCTACAATGATTGTACGAATTTTCAATTCCATATATTTAATTTGAGTAGTGAGATGCTTGATAGCCTCTTTTGAGGCCAGAGACCTAGCCATAGTTGCACCAACAATCTCACTTCCACAAAGAGACTCATCTAGTCATTTTTTACATAATTCAGGTCAACATTACTACTAAATCTTCCTTAAACTAATCAATGATGACCAAATCTATAAATCTATAGAATGTTTTCTTCCCCTTCTAGTACTACCCTACTCTCCTAACTTTTGTCGATTTCATGCACATAAACTGCTACATAAATTGGTGACATTCAATGATGCAACCAAATAAAGAACTTCTCACCTCCAAAGGCATGGATTTGTCACCCACTCTGATACCACCGATCTAGATGTGGGGAGAAAATAGTTGAAAACATCAAGAGAGGAGATAAAAACACAGAAAGGACACAAAGGAACATTTAAAGAAAATTGTCCCAACTACATTGTGTGGATGAATGTATTCTTTCACAAAACGAGGCTTGTTACTTATAGCCTTTTTTGATTTACAATACCATGGGTAAATTCCATCGGTCGGTTAATACCATGGGTGATGCCACTTTCCATTCAGCTCATTAGTTTTCTTTTAGTTACAATACCATGGGTAAATTTCATGGGTGGATAAATACCATGGGTGGATATTTGAATCAGTTGGACCCACTTGAGGTAAGGTCTTATGCTATGTCTATTTCTTGTAAGTTGTGTTTTTAATTTAATTGCAGAATAGATAGAATCGATCGAGTTAATTTATGCGACGTGTGTGTGTCTGTGTGTATGTGTGTTGATTTCATTTTTTGCATTCTGTTGAATTTCAATGAATTTACTTTCCAGTATTTCTTTGAGCCATGTTTTAATTTTAAGTGTGAAGGGTGATGATCAAATTATTGTGAAACCAACAATAGTTGTTTTGTAACCTACAACAGTGTTGTGAAATCATTAGTGGTTTCTATGAAAGCATAGCCTTGTAGATTCACTTAACCCTAATTGGAATGATGAGACTGAGATAGGTGTCAAAATAATATTTTGATACCTAAGGAACCATGCAGTTGGACTAAAGGACATTCCTAAGAAAAATGTTTTTTCCCACAAATGTTACATGTCTCGACATTGTTTAAAGAGAATTCCCTAGGAGTGTGCTTTTTTTGACATTTGGAGCAAAATATCCCTAAGGCTAAATCAACCCCCTCCTTCTTCTTTTTAGCTTGTAAGGTATCTAATTGAGAGCTAAGGGTGTTGAGAATATTAGTTTTAAAGTTTTCTAACAGGTTCCCTAAATCATCTTTAGTTACCCCTGTCCCACTAGACCTATTAATCCTAGAGAGCACATCCCAAGAACCTTTACCATTTTTTGAAATCCCTCTGGAATATCATTTGAACAAATCACAAATATTTTAATATGATAATAAAGAAACATCCCCCACACCCATGAGGTTTAATGTTTCAAGATAGTCTTCTTTTCTCCCCTCAAGAAAAAGGATTCGCAAGGTTTCTAGGCCCAAAGTATTTTTTTTGTTCTTTGTAAATTATATTGAAATATTTCCAAATAATCTTCTAAACTCTAGTCATAGGCTTGGGACATCTTGAATATTTATTCTTTAATATACCAAACCTTACAATAGTCCTAGTATTTTTTCAAAAACATTTTCTTCATATCATCCTAAGTCTGGATAGAATTTCCACCAAGTCCCGTGAACCAACACAGAGTGGAATCTTTCAATGTTGCAGGATATAGCTTTAGTTTTTTAGCATTTGTAGAATAATCATAACTTCAACAAGCCAAAATCAAATAGAACTGTGTTCGGATCTTCCTTATACAGGCCATGAAAATTCACAAGGGTAGATAGAGGGATGTTCGTCATTTGCATTGTTGTATTAGGGTCTTGGATGGGAAATTCAAAGGTAACAGGTCTCTTTCCCCTAGGCCCCTTTCCTCTTTTGGAGTTCCGGGGTTTTGAATTTTATTAGAACCTGGAGAACTTTCCAATTCCTCATCCAAGATAGTTTCTTCCCTTCTCAATATCTCTCCTTTTGGTGTTTGTCATACCATACTATTTTGAACAAACATGGCCTTTAAAGAATTCCCCTTTTCATTTTCCAAAATGTTTGTATGTGTGGCTCCTATTGCACCATGTGTTGGGGTATTAGTAGACATTTTCTTTTTCTTACCTATAGTGTTCTAATTGCAACTAACTTGCTCTAAATGTAGGAAATTTAGGATGTAGGTTACTGAAATGGATTAATAGGCAATCTCCCTCTGGTCGCTTCTACTCCCAGTGTCATTCCTATTTGGACCTAAGGCATGAATATTAATACTTTTAAGCACCTACTTGATAACGATGCGAAAAATTGTGGCATGAATACTTTAATCTCTAATCAAAGTGATGTTTTGCATTCAATTATCATTTGATTTATCAATCAAAGGTCTATTTGAATTACAAGGGTCTCAATACTATATACACAAGCATCAAAGTTCCTATCGAGGTCTATCACCAACCCCCATTGTCCTTTAACTAGTTGATAGGTCTACTGCAAAACCATAAGGAATGATGGAGGATATCATCATTTCCATAGATTCATGGGAATATCCAGTTGAATTCGTGATTCTTAAGCCTAAAGCTAATCTTGGAGGCTACCTGTTAATTCTAGGTAGACCTTGGTTGGCCAAAACAAATGTGTATATTAGTTGTAAGTATGGGGATATGACTATTTCCCATGGAAATTCCATGAAGAAGCTTACACTTTATCCTCCCTCTACGCTTTCCCTAGACCTTGAAAATTATCTTTGGTTTGAAGATAGTGATGAAGAATCTACTAAACCTCTCTTGACCCTTGATGGAGCCTCAACTTTTAAATAAAATATTGAGGATGATCTAATTTGTACCTTTATAAAACATCCACACATCACTTGAAATTCACCACTCAATCAAGTTTTAAGGAAACAATCTTAGGAAACATGTTCACCCACTAAACTATCACAAAAACTAGATGCAATAGCCCCACCTATTGTGCACCTATTATTGTTATTGAGAATCAAACTCAGGTTTTTGAAATTCATCCTTGAAAATATTTGAATATTAATGCCCATATGGAACCCTCGCAACAAAAGCAACTTATAGAAATGCTTAAGAAAAATAATAGTGCTTTTGCCTGGGATATTATTGACATGAAGAGAAATCCTCCCAATCTATGTACTTGTCATATTTATATAAAGAAAGATGCTTGACCTATTAGGAAACCCGAGAGGAGGATGAATCCAACATTGAAGGACATCATCAAGGAGGAGTTACAAAAATTGTTGAATGCAAACTTTATTTGCCCAATCTTTGATAGCACGTGGCTCTTTCCCCTAGTTATAGTCCCTAAAAAGAATGTCAAATGGAGAGTGTGTGTAGATTATCGGTAACTATATAAGGCTACTTTAGAACATTATTTCCCCTTTCCTTTCATTGATCAAGTCTTAGATACCTGAGTAGGAAATAAATTATTTTATTTTCTTTATGGGTATAACAGTTATAACCAGATATAAGTAGCCCCTAAAGATCCAGAAAAAACAACCTTTACCTTTCCATGGGGAACTTATGCATGCAAAGTACTCCCACTTGGGTTATGTAATGCTTCAACAATTGTCCAACAAGTTGTTCTCGAGATATTTTTTGACTTGGCCAATGATTGCATTGAAATATATATGGATGACTTTACCGTACACTGAGAAACTTTTGAAGAAGCTTTGAATAACCTTGAAAAGGTATTGATCTGATGTCAAGACACAAACCTTACTCTTAGTGACATGAAATGTCAAATACTTCCCACTGAGGTAATTGATCTACGACACCATATTTTTCTTAAAGGGATTAGCGAGGATCCTACTAAAATATAATTAATTATCAAGATAGCAACCCCAGCTACACAAAAATATGTTCACAAATTTCTATGATATGCGGGATACTATCATAGATTTACAAACAAAAAAAATACTAAGATATCCTCCCCACTCTTCCATCGCTTAACGAAAGTTGTAGACTTTTGTTGGACTAGTCAATATTAGCTAGTGTGTGATACCCTTAAAGAGAAGTTATCCATTGCTCCTATTTTGTGAGGTCCTAATTGATCCTAGCCTTTTCACATTCATACTAATGCTTCAGATATATCCATTGGGGTTGTATTAGGATAGAAGGAGGAACAAAAACCATATGCCATTTATTATGTCAGTAAGAACTTAACCCTGACCGAACTAAACTACATTGTCACTAAAAAGAATTGCTTGTCATGCTTCACACTATAAAATCAATTTTGTAATTATATTACTAGGTATCCTATGTTTGTACACACTGATCACTCTTCCATTTGATATCTTATGAACAAACCCATTACTCATGGTAGAGTGACTAGGTGGTTTCTTCTTAAGCAAGAATTTGACATTATTATTATTGATAAGTCATGAGAATAAAATGTTATCGCTAATTTCTTATTGCAATTCAATAACAAGGATGAATCTAATTTTATAAAATATGCCTTTCCACATGAACATTTGTTTTCTTTATCTATTCATGCAACTTGGTTTGCAGATATTGCTACTTATTTGGTTGCACGGAAACTCCCACAACATTTGTTGCCTAGAGAGGGGGGGAAAGGTTGTTGGACATATTGTTATATACTCTGGGAATCATGGGTACTTATTCCAAACTAGGCCTAATCATTGGATTAGGTGATGTATTTGGGAAGATGAAATTTATGATATTTGAAGGCTTGTAATGACGAGCCTTATGGGGGACACTTTACTGACAAAAGAACTGCAAACAAAGTTTTGCGACAAGGATATTATTGACCAAGTATCTTTAGTGATGCTAAGAAATACGTCAAAAGTTGTGACAAATGTCAAAGAATGGGAAGAACAACAAAATCTGATGAAATGCCACTACAGACGTAAATTATGCAAGAGCCTTTTGAAAAGTGCGCTCTCAACTATGTAGGGTAGATTAACCCTCCATAAAAATATAAAGCATACATTTTGGTATGTACCAACTACGTAACTAAGTGAGTTGAGGCCAAGTCTCTACCTAAGGTGATAAAACAAGCAACAATTGATTTTCTGTATGAAGAAATCTTTGTTTGTTTTGGCATCCCATGGGAAATTTTTACAGATCAAGGGACTCAGTTTACTTCCAATCTCATCCAATCTATTATCGATAAGTTCAAAATTAAGCACCAAATGTCCACTCTTTATCACCCTTAGGAAAATAGAAGAGTAAACGTTACTAATAAGGTGTTGGAGACTATCTTGACCAAGATGATACAACAACATGATAAGGATTGTACTGAGAATCATTCATAGGCCTTCTGGGATTATAGAGTCACTTGGAAAAATGGCATTGGTTTCACTTCTTACGAACTCATGTATGGGAAGTAGGTTGTCATCCCTATCAAGTTCAAAATAAAAAAACTAAGGACAACTTTGCAAGTGGGAATGGACCTCTCTAAGGCTCAACAATATCAATTGGATCAACTCAATGAACTTGATGAAATTCATCAGGATTCCATACAAAAGACAAGTGTTATCCAACAACAACAAGCAAATTAGCATGACAAATTCATCTAGAAAAAAGAAAATTAAAGAGGGAGATTGAGATCTCTTATTCAATTTGAGATACAAGGACTTCAAAGGGAAATTGTATACTTGATGGTCAAAGCCATATAAAATTGAAATAATATTCAATAATGGGTCTGTATGGCTTCACACTATTGATGAAGCTCAGACACCATTAATGGCTAATGGGAACCGACTAAGGTTATATAAAAAACTTAAGTCCAGTTTATCAAGGAGCTAGTAAAGTAGTCAGAGTTAGAAGTCATAGAAAGGGTGGATGATTCGCCCCCTCGCTAAGAAAAAAAAATCCAGCTATGGAAACCTTTCGAGGAACAAATGGATGAGCTTATGTTGGAAAAATGGGGATCTGACTTGAAGAGTTTGGAACGAAAAGAAAAGAAAAAAATATATATTTTTTTCTTCGCTTTCTCAGCATGACATTTATAATTCCATGTGATTTAGACACATTACTAGTCTCTTAGGTTATGATTTTGCAGGGAAGTTGAAGATAAATGTCATGTGATTTAGACACATTACTAGTCTCTTAGATTATGATTTTGCAGGGATCTTGAAGATAATGATAACACCTTTAGGCGAGAAACGGGGGAAAAATGGCGCTATTATGCATTAGGGTTTCATCGAGTGGAAATGCGGGAAGAGGTTTGGAAACCAGGAACTGCCTCTCGGTGGATGAGAAGGGAAAACATGGGACCGAGACTACATGCCTTTGGTGGATGCTCAAATTTGGGTGGGAGCTTGCAGCTTCTCCAAAGAGGTGAGGTCATCTTGGTTGGTGGAGTGTAGGGGATCGAGAACATTCAGATGGAGGAAAACATGGCCAAGCGGTGAGTCTCACACTCGGGGCTACAATGGCGATTTTGCTCCGGTGAAAAGCGTTTCGCAACCCTACTCTATATTGTTGGAGTTGAAACATCCTTATTGGTTGGCTGAACAGGGTTACTTGGACGGAGGTGACAACAAAATATATTGTGGCCTTTGTCTTTGAGTATCTCTGATTCCACTCTCCAGGACTCCACTGTGGTCTCATCTTATTTATTGTCATTTACCTATTTGGACAAACTACATTTTTCCCAGATAAGATGAAACTCCTACATATCGATATTGTTGTGGTGACCGGGCACTCAAAACTACCATACCTGCACACTTCCTCTGCGCTGGAGGGGAGAATAATTGCTTTGGGCGCCCAAGGTTCTGCGATAAACGAGGACAAATACCCACGGATACAGGATGGCCACACTATTTCACGCTCTACTTAGACAGAACCTGATCAACATTTGTGATTTGGCTCAGAAGGGGAGTCCCCTATTTCATCATCAAAGGCAAGAGATATTATCCTACATGAAGGACCATGGTTCTGGGGATTGTCGGGCCTCTTCATCACACCTTGGTTTCCAAATTTGGATGCAAATACCATGGTCGTTTCTAGGATGTCGGTTTGGGTTCGGCTGCACAATCTCCCCCTTCATTTTTAGGACAACCAGGTCCTAGCAGGCATAGGGAACAACATTGGGACGTACATCAAGACAGACACCCAAAGAATGAAGGAAAGGGTCTTCACATTCACATGAATATGTGTGGAAGTAGATATCTACAAAGGATTAACGGATTGCATTCAACTAACCCACAAATAGTGGAAGTGGACACAGACTATAGATTATGAGAACACAACTTTCAAGTTTAGAAATTGTAGGCAGACATGGCATGTTCATAATATGTGTCCTAAAGCCAAGAAAGATACCCGAAGAAATAAGAAGATTGGGAAACACTCCAAAGGTTGGCAATTTCCCCCGCCTGAGTTGGAAGAGGAGGAGGATGAAGCTGAGGATGAACCCTCACCCAATGGGAACAACCAGACACCAAATGAACTAGAAACACAGGGGGAAACCCCACAAGACCCAATTGAACCTCAGAACCAGCCGATGCAATCAGACATGATACCAGAAGCAAGAGATAACAATGGGAACAAGTGTATACACTCATCAGGCAATTAAGACAAGGGCAATGCAAGACTTGAAGTTGGGAATTAGCTCGCACTTATCTCTTCAGTGCCGTCTCAAGGGGAATGGCGCAAGGTCGAGAAAAAGAAAGGGAGAAAATCCTATCTTTTCTCTTCATATGTATATTAGTTTTCTTTTTGTAGGTTTCTGATTATCATCAGTCATGGACTTGATGATGCTATGTTTCTTAGTAAGATGAAACATGTAATTTTGTTTTCATTAATAAAGTTACGCTTTTTTCCTGGGATCACCTTTAAGGCTATCTCTCAAACAAGACCACAAGAGGTGAACAAATGAATGTTGCAACTATGTATTACATGTTGCTTAACAAAGATTAGGTAATCTTTAAAGATTTCTTTAGTTTATTTTCTAAAAAAAAATTAGGAAACAAGTGATATGTCAAAAATATCATGAGCTTAATTATCTCACTTAACCTCTATATCTCACTTAAACCTCTATGTCTCACTTAACCTCTTTAGTCCCTCTTCAAAAACATATCCTCCTTACCCTTTATGATCGAACCAAAGACCATTGGATGGTTTATAATGTTATACCTTATATCGTGGCCATTATGTGTTGATTATTTTATGCCTTGTTACAATAACAATAACCACATAATGAAATAATGACCCATTACTTGTTTCATAGCAAATATATTGTTTTTTAGCTCGTGCCACATTTTGCAGCACAATATGACATTTTGTAGCACCTCTCCACGTGAATGGGACGACAATTGGTTAAGGAATAATGATGGCATGAACAACAACAGGCATCAACTCACAATCGTTTTGTAGCCAACTGTCTAGGCCATAATTTCATAGAATTTATGGAAATGACTTAACATGGCTTCCATACTGGTTGGATCAAGGAGCAGTGTGGTCATAAAGAACCACTATTGGAATGAGTAGCACAAAGTATAGGGAGGAGAACAAAGGAAACTATCTAAGCTAAAGCAGCAATTAATTTTCAATAGAGGGTGGATAGACTCACATATATCCATAGGAGGAATATGGTTTGGGTCGAACCATCTAATGTAGAGGTTATTCATGAAAATCCGCTAGTTTAGGATGTCTTTGTGAGAGGAGAGTGGATTGTATTTCTCTAGAAGTTCCAGGGATAAGACACCCAGATAGCTTTGGAATTTGTCAACACCTTTAACAGAGCCAGGGCCTTGGTACACCAACTCATAATCGTCGTAAATGAAGAAACCCTTATGATGAAAATCGAGCTTCCACGGGATCGTGAAATGTGGTATAAAAAGCACAAGATCTCTAGTAAAAGTTGGTGCTCTTTACTTGAAGAGCACTCGCCACTTCCTGACTTGAAGCAAGGGATTGAGTGAGATGCATTACAACCACTATGGAGGGATGCCATCTATTTCATTCAAAATTTGATCACATGTGAGGGTCACTTTAGCAAATTATATCACTACCACATACAAATCCTCATGCACCTGGGTGGGATAAAGGCTATGAATATTCCCCACTATCTCCTGGAGAGTCTGACAAAAATGGACATGGAAGTTTGTAAGCGGAGGAACCCCGAGACTACACTATTTCATTAGGGCCTTATCAAGATTATTGTTCTGTATGAGTTAAAGTGAAGTGGCATTCCTTGGGGTCCATTTTCATAGAGGATAAGGACTAAGCCACATGCAACAATCTTGTTGGTAACTAAGAAATTTTATAATAATCTTGCAAATCCATCACATAATAAAGATTAAGTGTCGACACATTTCGAGCCACCTAATGTGGTTCATCATCAGGACAAAAGATGAAGAGATTCTGATCTGAGAAGGGTTTAGAAAGAGCTAGGCTTAGGAGACAAACAAAAAATGAGATAATAATGGCTAGAAAAAATAAAAATAAAATAAAATAAATAAATAAGAGTAATAGTAATAATAAAATATTATCAAAAGTCAAATAATAGAAAGCCAAATTAATAAGAATAAAGAAAATTAGCTACTAAGGGAGGAGAGGGGTCTACCACACTAGACAAGCCCTTACGCCAATACCCTGTAAGAGCTTTGTCGTAGGACAAAGGGAAGAAAATTGTCGAGGAATGTGTAGATATTACCGGTGATGACGGGCTTGAACCAATGGAAGAAGATCATGTTGATACCCTAGAAGTTGACCCTCCATTTTCATATGAAGATACAAAATTCCATATCGAAAAGTTGGATGGAAAGCCTGGAAAGAGAAAGATTTGAGGTAAGCCTTTTATGCCTCAACCTTTTTGTTTATGTAGCTCGCCATATCAAACCTTGTTAAAAAACAAATGACTTTTGTTGCAAAACCAAAAGTTGAAGTCCTAGTTGTGAATGACCAAACCTTGGCTTCATAATTTAAATGCCCTTATCGATGCCACAAACCAGGTTGAAGGCCAAGGGCTCAAACAATACTCTTAAGAGTGCATTGTAGAAGCACAACATATTATCAATAAAATTTGAATGACATTATTTTAAATACATGTGCTTTTCTTCAACTCAAGTCAGACCTTCCCCAATGGAAAATAAAATATGAATTGTTTGATTTTGTAATTATTGAGAAAGAGACACATCACAAGGTAATTGGGAAAATGAGGAAGCGATGGTTCACAAAGTACTTAGCTTAGGAGGAAAACTAGGGAGCAAAGATTAGAAAATGGAAAGAAAAGTCTACATAGGAGGAAAATCTTAAGAAGGCTGCATGTGAACTAGGTTTGCAAGTTGTTACCTGCAAGGTACCCTCTAGAGTATACCCAATATTTCTATGTGAGCCGTGGTTGATTTTTCAACTCAAGCAAATTTTGGAAAGTCAACCTTATTTAGTAAATTCGCTGCATGAATTTATGGATCTTTACTTTACCTATGAGAATGCAAATCAAAATCTTTTATGTGAACTCTATATTTTTAATTTGCTCTTGAAATAAAACTCACGGTGGAACCCTAACCCTTATGTGCAGCTTTGAACCCTAACATCCTACATAACCAACCTGATACAGTGGAATAAATGTACAAACTTCTATGAGAAAATAGAAATTGCGACGAAATTGGTAGTGAGGGAGGAATACCCATTGACTGGGTCCATCCAAGAAGATATACATAGGCTTAGGACAAACCCAGGATATGCCTTCACTATTCAACACAACCAAAGATATGTAATCACGGAATTTCAATAAATAGTGAGGACCGAGTCGTTTAAGGCCCTCATAGTTGCACATGATATCTGGAAAGGATTGGGTAAATTTCTCTAGCAAAGGCACCCACTTGGGTACCCCTACTTTATCTTGGCTCTTAATCAAGCCTCCTTCTACACTAGACCTCTATTGAGGTATGGGGCAAGATGGATCGATCAATGAATCAATTTTCTCCTAATTGAGTGTCCCACCATATTTTACCAGGAACCGACTCAGTGGGATGAACAGGAGGAGACAATGTGCTGACAAGAGTTGCAACGATGCCTAGGTTATTATTATGTAGGAGAGTTGGTCATCCATCATATGTTTGGAGCAATGTACATGTTGGTCTTCCTAAGCAGGAAGATGATGTGGCATGAGGAGATGCAATAGGCTTAGCAGGGGGGAGATGATGGGCTACAAAATTGTGTTTTTTTCAATGAAATTACCTTGCTTTATTTTTTATCAAACTATCCTTTTCCCAACTTAAATTACCATAAAACCTTGTACATGACTTCTGAGCAACTCAAGGTATGAATTGCTTATTAAATATTTATCTTACTATCATTTTAGAATATAATTAAAGATGTTTTAAAGAGTCATTTTAATAAACTATATATGTATGAAATAAGATGGGCACTAACTCGAATGATTATAGACGTACAACCATTTATCACTAGATATCATGTGATCAACAATATGTTGGAAACTTAAGGAAGGAATGGGTTGCATCTAAAAAATTCACATGCATGCCACAAAAGGGGGAAATAGTCCCGAATTTAGCATTTGCAAGGAACATGGTACATATGGTCACTCCCACTTGCATGTTGTTATATGAATGTTGTGCACAAAGATATTTCCAGTTGGTTGGTTATGGTAGATTCAGTCCAATTATGAGGAAGGTGTTCCATTGTTCGATGATTTATTGCGCTATGGACTGAAGTCTATCTGAGATACGTTGACGTGCAACAATCATTATGGCACCAAGGGAAGAATAATTATTTCCATTGGAATCAATTTGTTATGCCTCCTCTTTATTTAGGCATTTGATGTTTCGCATGCCAAAGTGTTTTAGTTAGTGTCCTCAGATTGTGAACAGTCTCTCGAACCATTATTGAGACTCAAATTCCCTTTTGCTTCTATGAATATGTACTCTAAAATATGATATGGATAGTACATATTGTGTGAACTTGTGTTGTAATTTTTATTTCTCTTAATATAAATCTCCCTCCTATGGATGTTTTGGGTTTCTCGTTAAAGTCGTGTTGGTGAATTTATAAGTCTTCAGGTGCGGGTCGAACCCCGATTTGGGTTTTCTTAAGGTAAAGCCTTGCGTTGTGTTCATTTTTTGTTCTTTTAATATATTATAATTTGTATT
Organism: Pinus tabuliformis; assembly: GCA_031772625.1. Taxonomy (NCBI): domain Eukaryota; kingdom Viridiplantae; phylum Streptophyta; class Pinopsida; order Pinales; family Pinaceae; genus Pinus; species Pinus tabuliformis. The sequence goes on from CM062809.1 coordinate 366,632,749, forward strand.
TCATTTAATTGCAAAACAGATAGAAATGGTCATATTCAATTTACGCAGTTGTGTGTGTATGTTAATGTCATTTCTTATGGTGTGTCAAATTTTATTCTGAATAGTGACAACGTGAATACTTGTTCTCTAATTAAAGTGATGTTAATCATTCACTGGTCATTTAATTTATTAACCTAGGGTCTACTTAAATTACAAGGCTCTCAATGTTGTATACACAAGCATCAGAGTTCCTACAAATTTTATATGTAGAAAACTTGATTCAAAAGGAAACCTACCAGCGATGCAGAACCTAAGTCCAATTAGAGCGTAACTTTTCTACCTTGGTCTATCTATGTGGCACCTTGTGTATCGAAATATTAGTTCAAAAACTAGCTCAGAGTCACTATTCAATTTAGGATTAAGGGAATCTGCAGGGCTACGGTTTTGTAGCAACCATTGCTAATTTGATAGCATTGTTGCTAGTTTCACAACAACTATTGTTGGTTTCACAATAGTTGGATTATTTCCCCTCACACTTAAAATTAAAGCATGGCCCAAATAAATATATGAAAGGAAATTTAATAAATTTCAACACACTACAAAAACTAAAATTAACACACACATACACACACACCTCACATAAATTTACTAAGTCGATTCTATATATTCTGCAATTAAATAAAACACACAACTTACAAGAAATAAACACAGTGCAAGACCTTACCTCAAGTGAGACCAACTTGGGGTTTGGCATGTGACTAAGAACTCATGAATTTACCTACGCAACTTTAATAAACAAGCCAACACATCCATGGGAAAGATTTTATCTTAAAATAAATCAAAAATACAGTATAGTTCACGCACTCCTCTCTCATTTGTTTAAGAGTACATATATTTATATAGTGGAGGGGAATCTAAGTCCCAACATACCGTCTACAATTAGAGGTTGATTTAACCAAAATAGTTTATCACATGACACATTGACTATCTAAATAAGGAGTAGACATAACAAACAGATCACACAAGTAATAACCCATTTGGTCCTCCACTTTGTAATGACTATTACATGGCAATGCATCTCATACAGTGTTCAATTATTAGTGCAGCAAATTGTTGGACAAAAAATTGCATCTCCCGTACTTGGATGGAATCATCATAATAGACCAGCTTATGATTGGTCCTATGCACAACATCCACGTAACAATATACAAGTGACTACACACATATACTTTGAATTGCTCATAGATGTCGAATCTGAAGTCGTTTTCCTTTTTATGACATGTAGTTAAACTTGTAGATTCCATCTATTCCTCTTTTGCAGTTGCTAATATGCATGTTAAGCATATGATATCAATTACACACCTTCACTTAGTTGAGTTAGTGCCTTGTCATTTATTCCATGCACACACACACAATATATATATATATAATATTAAATTGCTCTTTTAACATTCTTCAATTCTAAACTAGAAACATGATAAGGAAACTAGTAAGCATGTATTTCATACCTTAAGCTGCCCATGGTATATGTACAAGGTTTTAATGATAATTTTGAGGAAAGAAGAGGTTGATTAGTAAAAAACAAAGTAGCCAATTTCGTAGCAAAAAGAACAATTTCATAGCTCGTCATCTCCCGCTTTCTAGTCCTGTCCATGACCTCTCGCATCATCATCTTCTTGTTTTGGAAGGCTTGCATGTATATCACTCCATGAATATGAAGGATGGACAAACTCTCTAGTATAATAATATCCCAAGCAATGTTCCAATTCGTGCCATCGTGTCCTTTCCTCTTGCTCATGTCAATGAATGGGTGCCTAATAAAACCTAGTGGGACCCTGGATGATTGGGAAATGGAATCGTAATGCAATCCATTTAGCCCCAAATATCAATATAGAACTAGTATATAAAGAGGCTCGATTGAGAGCTAGGATAAAATAGGGATAACCCAAAGGGTTCCTATACTAGAGGCATTTGGGAAGCCCATCCCAGATATCCTGAGCAACAATAAGAGCTTTGAGGAATTCGATTCTAACCAATTCCCTATACTTTGCGATTTTGAATCTTTGATTGTGTTATATTGTAACAACATCTGCAAGGTACATTCTAAGCCTATTTAGATCGTCCCTAATGGGTCCTGTCAAAGTGTATTCTTCTCTGACGACTAACCTTGCTATAGTTTGTGTATCCCTGTAAAAAAATTGGGACTTCTTCTATTGAATGAGATTAGTTATATAGGACATCAAGGCCCTAAGTTTTACGTCTCCAACAATCTGATCTAAGTTCCACCTTTAGTTATCTTCCATTATAAAATTGAAAATATATAATTCACACAAGAGATTTTGATCAATGTTCTCAACATTAATATATAAATCTATGAATTCATGTGGTTGTGTTATCACATGAGGTTGGCCCGTCGAGATCTATCAAAGTTGAAAATTTACCCAATGTTCATGTAGAAATATTAGGTATACCCTTGAAGGTATTCAATAGATAATGACCTATAACCCTAGATCACTTGCAATGTTTTTACGTTTTTCTTCTTGTCTAGCCTTGTCCCTCCATTTCCTAATCTCTACCCCCAACTTTGCCTCTTGAGCCAAGTACATGGTAAATCAGTGTTTTCTCATATTTTCAACAACTTGTCGATGTGTTTCCTTGTCTAGAATCCCAAGGTTGAATAATGTGTCCTTCGTCTGCCATTGGGGAAGGTCATGCTTAAGTTGGTGAAGAGAATACATATATGTAACAAAATCATTTAGAATGTTGTTAATAAGGTGTTGGGATTTTGTGGTACATTCATGGGAATAATGTTTAGCTCTCACCTCTGGGATTTTGGCATGGTTGATGGCCTCAAGAAGAGTGTCCAAATTATGAAACCTCATCCAAGTTTTCCGCAGTCGAGCTCTTAACTTGTGATTTTACAACAAGAGCCTCTTATTTGTTTTCAAAAGGGTCTGATACATTGGACTACAAAACTAGAAGGAGTGGTGCATTATAGCCTTACCTTTTGTCCCATGCTTATTGGATTGTAATTTTTTGTCCCAACACTAAATTGTATTGCTTCATCCAGAGATGGAAAGTCACCTTTATTCTAAAACAGAAAATTTCTTTCATTCTAAAACTGGAGTAAACCTTGAGGGTATCATCCATGTCAGTTTCCATTGGTTTAGAATTATAATCACAGATAATATCCACATGTTCTTTTGTAATTTCCTTACTCTTCTCCTATTGTGAGGCTCTTATAGGGTATTGACGTCGGGCTTTGTCTATCATGATCGACTCCCTTCTATCCCTAGCTGCTAATTTGTTGGTGATTGGAAGGACTGTTTCCCATCATTTGGTCTTCACCCTTTGTGAAAATGGTCCCCATGGGATACCAATTTGTTTAAGCTCATCTTTGACAATAATATTAACAATATTTTATTGGAAAAGCATAGTTTCGGGGTTCTTTTGCTTCTGAACTACCACAACCATGCTCCTCAATCTCTGGATAAGGTAGTTTTGTACTGTTCAACAACCCCCCCATTTATTATATTAATAGTTAGCATTGTTTTAATAAATGGGGCCCCTAAAAAAAAATTCAAAAAACTCAGCAAAAAAGAGCTTGCCTTTTGAAACCATTCGGAATAAAACTTTGGATAAACTTAAGATATCAAACCAAGTCACTTTGTGATTAGGCATTCCTGCTTTATTTCAAATCGTAGGATCAGAAGTAAGAAAGGTTAGTTATGAGTCGGAATCCGCAAAATGCGATAAAAGAAACCCCCTAAAAAATCCAAAGAAAACATTAAAATTTATGTAAAGCTTAAGGCTTAAGATATTCTTTAAATTATTTATCGCAATTGCATCGTGGCTTTTATAAGGGCGCAAAATATACAAACCACAAGAAAATGTGAAATGCGATCTGGTTCGGACCCGACAGAGTATTAAAACTATTATAAAACTTCAATTGGGTCCAACATATCGTAAATATCTATTTTAATGAAATAAGCCTCTGCATAAAAGGAAACGCGCTCTAAAAGGTAAAAGATATGCCACTCATCGCAAATCGTAAAACACTAAAGCAACTTTGAATTGCTATATTCATAATCTTCGATATTGTGATTTGTGATCTTTCCAATATTGCGATTTGCGATCTTTCCGATATTGCAATTTTCGATCTTACCGATATTCACGATTTGCGATATTGCGATTCATCGCAATCACAAGATCGGTATCGCACATAACACAAACCAATTTGAAACATCATTTTCAAACTTGCGATGCGATATTTTGACAAGACATAAATAAAATCTTATATAAATCCTTAATGCATAGTTAATGAGGTTTAAATGCATTTATTCGTTTAACGGCTCGAGATGATAGATGTTTTTTTCCCGTGTTTGAAATAAAAGCTCCATCCTTATGTTCTATCAGAATTTACTATGCTAATTGTGTTTCCACTTGCATTTACCACTCTGTGTTTTTATCCTGTTTTCTCCATTTGCCCGAATTTCAGGAAGTTTTCGAAGAAGACAGCGCTCACAAAAATGGTTAAGAAAGGAAAAAAGACCGCAGAGGCTACTGTGTCTAAGGAGTCAGACATGCAACCACTCTTCTTTGATACCACCTGTAACAAGGATGACAGGACTACATCTTGGGAGGCAATGTATAATTTACTAGAGGAAGAAAACCCAAGGCCCCTGGAAACTAAAGCAACAATAGATGCCATGGATTCATCTGACGCTTCTTACTTCGAAGCAGCATGTTCTTTCCTACATAAGATAGCTACAAGACCGAAAATATTACCATACACAGATATGGTAAGATGGATTATTGATAATGTGGATATTTTGGATAGAACGTTCAGAAACTCCAGGCAAGAAGTCATGGGGTCATTCAAACCAGACAATTTGAGCCAAATGTACCACCTACCATAGCCACAGAAGATCTATGATAAAGCCTTTATTGAGCATTTTGCCAAAGAAAATGAAGACCCGATGGACATTATGCAGAATTGGAGGTCTGGCTCAAACAAGTTTAGGCAGGAGAAAATCGGTATATACCCTATTGCACCTCTGTCAGCCCCACACAATTTTGCAACTGCAATGTTGTGTAGGTTATTCGAAAAAGTTGATACCACCAAGTTTTATATTGAATGGGTTCCCTTGATTGATGCAATTGTAAATGCTATGATTATGAACTGGAGTACTATTTTGTTGGACAATTTAGCCATGGCCATTAGAGAATACAGGCGCAATAGAATTGTCTCCACTTGGGTTATCCCTCCCTTTTACATGAGTGCTTATGTCATGGATGCTATATGTTTTTGCTCACATTTTCCAAACATGGGCTGGAAATGGACTTTAAAGGATCTTGCACCCATCCATGTTTATCATAAAATTTTGTGGGAATCACAGTTTGGCTCCCATTTTTATAAAATTTGTCATGGCATCATGTTGCCAATTTATCAGACCATTTTTAATAAGAAAGCCCCTAGGCTTTCAGAGGAAGCAAAGATAGACATCTTACCGGTGGCAAGATGGTTTTGTGAGGAATCATTTACTTATATAAGATTTTTCGGGAGTATCACAACTCCCCATGTCCTTCCATATTTTGTTCCAGATAAATTACTGGCAAGAGAGACTACTTATCACACAATGGGTGATGGTATAACCAAAACCCTCAAAGAGCAGAAGCTCTCCCAGACATTAAACAGTTAGAAGAACAATGGAAAGAAACTTCCCAAACAAATGCAGAGGCAATCAAGCAACTGTCTAAGCTTAACTGGGAAACCTACTGGCAGTTTCTCGTAAAACCACACAGTCATTGGATGAATCTACATTGTTTAACCAATTCTGCTCAAAAGATGGTGCCACTTCTCACTGATGTTGTATTCATGGGACAATTGAGATCTAGAATTGGCCAACCTCCCCAGGTTAAGCCAATGATAGACATCTACGAGCTTAAGGACCAAATTGTTGAATATGACCATTCAATTTGAAGAAGATTGTCATCATTTTATTTTTAGTTTTAGTTTTTATTTCACTTATTATGAGGAAGATTGTTTGAAACCTCCACATATTTTTATGTAATAATATATTTCTAATACATATGTGTATTATTTAAACCCCTCTCATGCATTTTGGGAGAGGTCCATAATTTTATCAAAAACACTTTGCAAGAGCTTGCACTTTTGTACTTTTGTGATTGTTTTGATGAGATAATTGGAACAACATCTAATTTTCTTAGAGATTGAAGCATACTCTACTGAATTTTCATTTATGTACTCTTAGAGTATATTTGATTGAAGAGAAGCATATCAATATTGTTTACCTCATGAGTAGGACCTTTCATATCTGGTACTTCTATCTTATGATTGTGTTTTGTTTATGAATTAGCAGTAAACTTTCTTATATTGTGTTGCGTATGAAATCCGAGTTATAGTTTGGCATCAAAGCACTTTTGTATAAATGTTTCAGCTGTAATTCCTTATTGAATACATGATCAAGTGATATATGCGATATATATTCCACAATTATTTTGCCTAACTATTTAGTCAAAATAATTATCATTAACAATTTGTTATCTTATAGTAATTGAATGATCTTTATTATCTTTTGCTTTAAGATATCTTTCTAGATTGCATGATTTGAGTTATTCCCGTGTATATAGTAAGATAATGTTTATAATGTGTATATTTTAGTTAAATCATTACCCATCATATCTTATATCAAACCAACACCATCATCATATAAATTCTTGCTGGGAAACTGGTCCCATTATCCCCAATAGGAGCCACCACACCAAACGGAAAAGGAGTTACTTTCAAGGTCCAAACCGGGTGATTATCCCCCATGTTGTTGCAACGAAATTCCGAGGCTTCAACAAGTAGAAAGGCATATTCATGGCCTTAATTCTAGCTAAATGCATCAAAATGTGTATATGGTAATGGTAGACCTTATTGAAATGAACTTCACAAGCAATAATTTTTTGGATGAAATAGACAACGTCCTGCAACATTGGCTATAATAGTTCTATTTTGGTAGCAGTGAGGGTTCCTCTAGGAATGGGCACCAATTCTCTCTAGAAATTTTAAGATTTTTGTATCATTTTTCACTGGTTTGTGGAATCTCCATGGTTATTGCAAGGGTTTCCTCATTCACCATGATAATGAGTTGGTGGACTAAATCCATAGCTCCATTGAAAGTGCTGGAAAATTCCAAGGCAAACTGAGTATCGTGCCCTTGAAACTTTTCGAGAAACACAATCCATTTGGCACAAAAAAAAGGTATCCAAAACTATTGGATTTGCTCGGACGACTTCCATATCTATTAAATCATTGTGAATCATTATTCCTCCCATAATGCTTTGTATGCCTATACCTTCCCCTTGTTAAAATTCCCACTGCATGAACTTGTATGCTAACCATGTTCTTCCAATTTTGCACTATTTGTGATGAGGGTAATTCCTTTCACCGATGGCTTTTCAAACCAATCGATGTGATGATTATGCTAGTTATTTCCATTGATTATATGAGTTTATTACCTGACTGGCTAGTTGAGGTTTGATGCTCGCTCTGCTCGTTCCATTATAGTTTTTTCAGCTCAAAAGTACACCCAAACCATGTGAAGGGAGGTGTTGCAAAACAACACCTTGTGCTATGAAACATGGCATGGGCTACAAAATGGATAATATGTTGCAAAATGGTTGTGGGGCATCATTGCGCTAGGTGGATCTTGCTCATTTATTAATTGAGAACAAGGTGTAGAGTAATGGTTATAACATAACAAGGTTGATACATAGTAATAGGGTTATAAGATATGTGAAATATGATGATCATGTGATTAATTGGTCTGTATTGTAAGTGGAGCTAGAAGGAGAATTCCAATCGAAACCTCAGTGCATTTTGCAACAGAAACAACTCATGCTCTAGAATTGAGCAAGTTAAAGTGCAGTGGAAGCACTTTGGGTCCGATGAAGCTACAAGGGAGATGGTTGATCCAATGCAGGTTGTGTATCCATCATTGTTTGCCGGTTGAGGCAAAGGAGTTTTGTTATTGGTATATGTATTTATGTATGTTTGTCATTGTAAATACCACAATGAGTTGTGTTATAAAGTTCCAATAAGCGGTATGGTTGTCATGTTGGCATGTTGGTTTGTTTTTCAACAGGTTGTTCATTGTAAATATTGCATCGAGCTAAGTTATAAAGCTCCATAAGCAATATGTTTTGGTTTTCAACGGTTTTTTCTAGTTGTAGGTGTCAAAGAACACCGAAGACGGTGTTCCTGTAAGGGGGAGGGATCTATAACAACCCCATGTTAAAAGTTCTTGTAATAATGTTAATAAAGGCAAAATAAGACCAAGGTCATGGGACATGTATTCCAAGCTGAATGTTGGGAAAACCATCCTAGTGGGTATTCATTTTGTTTATTATATGGTTAAGGAATTTGGCAAAGGCAATCACAAAGGCATTGAAAAGGAAAAGAGGCATTAATTGGCATTTTATTTATGAAAATGATGGAAAATGGGAGAAAAGGAAGGTGAAAGGTCACAGGTTGCATGTGAGGATGAAATTAAAGGAAAATTAGTGGAAATTGAAGAAAATAGAGGCCTCATTGATAAAAAGTATTTTGAGGATCAGTTCACAACTTTTTATCGGTACAACCTTTTGTCAGTTCAGTTTTGGAGCTATCTCTATTCTCTCATACTCTTGCACACTTAGAGCATTCTTGGAGCACTCTAGCACTGGAGAAAGGAAGGAAAAGGAAGGACAAGAAAGAAAAGGGAAGCAAAGATCAAGAAAGGGAGAGTTAGATCAAGCGGCTACAACATGATTACTTATAGGTATCAAGTTGCATCTATGATTTTCTTACTAGTTTTGGCATGCATGGTACATGCATGTGTGTATTTGGTTCTGTTGCTATCATTGGCATGAGTTTTGCCAGGTGTGACAATGGTTTCAACTTTTCCTTTCCATTTTAGGATAGCCATGGTGTGATGGGGTTCTTTCACTTGGTTGAGCTTTGGATTGCTTGATGGTTTTGGAACTGGTTGAGGTGGTCTCAAGAAAATTCTTAGGCGCCTAGGAATCCCTTAACCGGTAATAGCGTGATACACAGTAAAGCCTGAGGGTGGAGACGGGAAAATTCCTCAAGGTATTGGTGAAGAAATCCAGAGGCATACATGCTTATTTAGGGCTTAGTGACATGTTGATCGATTTTGGCGAGATTGAAGTAAAGCCTGGTAATGTATGTTTCTTTGTTTGGGCCTAGGAATCCCTTGACTGGTAATGACGAGATTGTGGTAAAGCCTGGTTGTATAGATGAGGGTTTCGGGCCTAGAAATCCCTTGACCGGTAATGGTGGGATATGTGGTAAAGCCTGAGGAAGCCCTAGTTGTTTTGTTGTGAGTCCCACATTCATGCTTGGAATATGGCACAGGGGTGATTGGCTAAAAGAAAGATTTGGTTCAGCCCAATCTATGGTCGAGTGGTCCGTGGAAGTCCTAACTTGGTTGGAATTTTCATATGTTAATAAGAGATCTTTTCCCCTTGTATTTCATGAGTATTTATACTTGTTATTAGGTGGATTTAATGGATGTTCTATCATTATTATTATTCTAGTTATATGTTGGTTATAAGCATGGTTTTATGATAGACTTTAGTTATGACTCTCATCATATTTTGATTGGTAAATGAATGGTTATTGAATGCATGACCTAATATATGTTAATGCAACTATTGATAGAAGGCATCAAACTTTCTTGACGATTCTCATATAAGTATGAGACCCCTATGTTCAGATTTGCATTTATAACCTATAGATTACATGTTCTCAATGTGTTTGACGAAATCAATGGCATGGTTGGGCCTGGTTAGGTCAATTGCTTGACTAATTTTTCTATATCTATCTTTGTCTTGATGCATTTTATCATTCTGGAAAGTTCTTTCAAGTTTTGGGCAGTGGTATGGGGACTAACCCTGAAAAACTGGCTTAGATGTCGTGGTCCCGGGCACAAAACTCATAGAAATAATTCATGTATGTTTGATTTAAGCTCACATTAATGATTATGGGAATTCTTAGTTTAGTGCATGATAATATAGCTTTTACAAATTTCACCGCCTACCTTTTGTCTTGCCCTCCTTTTTTCTCTTAGGAAATCATTAGATAATATAAATTTATATTCATACATGTGCTTAATTCATGGTGATTTTAATTTCATACTTTTTTGTAAAAAATGCCAAAATCTTTAAATGAAAATATTCTCTAGCAGGACCTTCACCTTGGGCTCCCACTAGGAACCTTTAGAATTATATGTACAAATTTATATCTCATGTATTTTTGTACATAGCCCATATGGCTTGTCTACATACATTTAGACATAATTTCCAACTATGCACAACATATGGGTAGAAAAACGGGCATTATGAATTAATACTTTCTTCTCTACTTTTCTAAAAATAAAATGTTTTAAAGCAACAAATAAGCTTCCAATTGATATTAATATCCCATTTATATAAACAATATCAAGAATAAAATCACAATGCTAGATAGAACAACATTAATATCAAAAGGGAAAAAAATAAAAATAAAAAATATCACTAATGTTTGTACAAATAAAATAAGCTTCCAATTGATACTAATATCTCATTTATAGAAACAATATCAAGAATAAAATCACAATGCTAGATAGAACAACTTTAATATCAAAATATATATATATATATATATATATATATATATATATCACTAATGTTTGTACAAATAGGCATGACAAAAATTTTATTTGAATAAATATATTTTATCATCATAATATTTCTATATATATTTTTTCACATTGTGATAGTGAAAATTAAATTAAGGGGAAATATTACAATATTATTCACTTTATAATTACAAAATTAATTCACATAAAGATAACATTACAACCAACTCACAATCCATGGTCAAAAGAGTCAAACTATCAACTTAACACTAGCTAACACTTTTAAGCAAATTAACAAATCAATCCCTCTCTCTCTATGATATCTTCATAACAAAATGATATTTATCAATGTAGGCATTACTATAATATTTATAACTACTCACAAATATACTATTAAAATTATTTGTAATTATATATTTAGATTAGTAATACTAACCATGATTTTTTTTGTAAGCTTGGTAGTACCTTCCTTTTCATTACTTTAAAAGAAAATTATAGCAACATAACAGTTAGTTAAGTGGTCGGAACTTGCCCATAGGGAAACCAAGTTAACCGACCACCTAACAGCATTATAGGCCAACCAATAGCAAAAAATAAGGAGTCTGTCACACCAGGCTAGATATGCCTGCAAGTCTAGACTGTATCTAAAAACTACAATGCCTTCAACGATAATTACAACATATTGAAATGTAAAAGCTATCCATATACTGCTATTCAAAAAACTAGAGAGAGATCAACAAGAAAACTAGTCAGCACCCTCAGCTGAAACTGACTCGACTGGAGCCGAATCCTTCACATTTGAGTCAAGGAGTTCTGTCAGAGTACGGATGCACGGGATATGGTCTTCAATTCTTCTGAGATGACCATCCTGTTGGAAATAATACTGAGAGGGGGGGTGAATCAGTATTATCAAATTCTTTTCAATATATCTTCCAGAATTATACTTTAATTTATTCTTCAGATATTGATCATTAGTTTGTATGTCAGTACCATATAATAATGAGTAAGAACAGGAAAAACAGATAATCACACCAAAGAACACCAGATATAAGGTGGAAACCCAATGTGGGTGAAAACTACCTGCTGCAATATGTCTCTATCTTCTTTCAATTAGAAACTTCTTTTACAATGATTTTGTACTGGTGCAGTCCTTTACCAGTACGCAGGTTGCAACCTGCTGAGAGCTACAACCCTCTCTCGTTTTCCAGTCTCTCCTGGAAGGGAGCTACAACCCCCCTAGCTCTTGTACTAGCTGATCTACTAGTACGTAGGTGCTGACCTACTTCTTTTCTTCCAAGGACCTCATTTCATTAATTTTCAGACTGGATCCATGAACATCAAATAATCATCAAGTACATGTGAATCAACCAATCTCCTTTTAAAATCACACAATGAATCAACCAATAACTTCTCAGAATGCAATAACCAGAACAGCAATACCAGTAATCTAAACCCAGAACTCTTCAGCAATAGATAAAAGGTAGCCAACAAATATTTCAAGAAAAGTCCGCAACTTCACCAATAGAAACCTGCGAATATCCGCAGCTCTTCTGTGTCTAAACTACGCAGATCCACACCTGGTCCTTCTTCTGCTCTGCGTACCTCCGCATTGTGCCTTCTGCTGCGCTGCGTACCTCCACACCAGCGCCTTCTACTTCGCTGCGGACCCCCACACCTGCGCCTTCTGCTGCGCTGCGGACCCCCGCACCTGCGCTGTGGATCGCCTGCAAACCTCTAAATAGAGCCAAATTAACAGTCCTCCAATGTGCCACAAACAGTCAGATCCACAAATATAATCATGCACCCGAGAGATCACGACCTATCAATAGATTCACCTTAAATTTCACCTTGCTTTAGATCTAGCTTTTCAAACCGATCACCCAAAATTTTTAGATCTTAAGATATTCAAATTTCACAAGTGACTAGCCAAGTGATCTCCTTTCCTTTTTATAGGCAAGCCCTTATTCAAACCATGGGACAAAACCATCGAAAACCAATACAAGGGATCCAAACCGGGGTTCAATAATTTAGATCCTATACCACGGATCAAAACCATGGGATCATGAACGTCGGGCTAAATACCATGGACCAAACATAAGAATTCCCACGTGTGCGCGCTTCTCTGCATTGGAGTGAGTGAACTCGGGTCCGCACCTTCTGTTTGAATAACCTGCAGACATGACCGCACTTTGTGAACGGCGTGCCTGCGGGCCCGCACCTTTTGAACGGTGTACCTGGGAACCCCTTATTTTCCATCATTTTGAGAGCCTGAACAGAGATTTGCCACTTGAGTGAGTTGCCATCAAGTACAACACCTGTGCCATAGTGCCAAACCTGAATCATAATGCCAACAATCTCCCCCTTTGGACTTGATGGCAACCCCAAGATCCTCAAAGTAAACCTGAATCATAATGCCAACAATCTCCCCCTTTGGACTTGATGGCAACCCCAAGATCCTCAAAGCCATTCTCCCCCTTTGACATCAAGGGCAAAGGGTTATGCTCCCCCTGAGAACATGTTGAAGTCTCTGCTCTGTTAATCACGCTCCCCCTGACTATAGGCCAGATCTACAAAAGAAAAATTCTTCAAAAAGAACCATAATCTACCATACACCATACATGACCTTGACAAAAGACATAGAGACATATTAGCAACAATATTCAGATCAGCATCCATGTTCTCCTTCTGTACTTTCTCCTCCAAGATCTTCTACCATAATGCCAACAATGCATTATTAGAAGAATATATGCTCCCCCTGAACCTGTGCCATTCGATCTTCGACCAATCCATAACCCAGCAAATGTACGCGTATACCCCATATGAAACTTGCGTACAACCAACAATCTATGAAATAGATGAGATTCAACAACAAGATGATGCATCAACTACCCCCAGCTTTTGCCTGAGGTATTCAAAGGTCTCCCTGGACAGTGGTTTGGTGAGTATATCAACAACTTGTTCCTTAGAAGGAACATACTCTAACTTGACCTTTTGTTCAAGCACTTGTTCCCGAACAAAATGATATTTGATAGGTATATGCTTGGTCTTTGAATGCATGACTGGGTTCTTTGACATGCTGATAGCACTTGTATTACCACATAAGATGGAGATAGGTGGTGTACAAGTGATTTGAAAATACTGCAAGGTCTGCATCATCCAAAGGAGTTGAGTGCAGCAAGATGCAGCAGCCACATATTCCGCTTCAGCTGTAGAAGCAATCGAACTCTGTTTCTTGCTGAACCAAGATACTAATCTGGAACCCATAAAGAATGCACCACCACTTGTGCTCTTCCTGTCATCCACGCTTCTGGACCAATCTGCATCTGTATAAGCATGAAGTTTGAGATCTGTATCTCTAGGATACCATTAGCCATAGTTTTGAGTTCCTTGAAGGTACTTGAAGATTCTCTTAACTGCCTGAAGATGAGTTTCCTTGGGATTTGCTTGAAATCTTCCAACTATTCCCACTGCATGCATGATGTCTGGTTGGGTACCTGTCAAATAAAGTAGACTTCCAATCATGGATCTATAGGTGGGTTGATGCACTACTGCTGATTCATCATTTGCACTGAGGCTGCATCCTGTAACCATAGCGGTACATACTGGTTTTGAATCTTCCATGCCATACTTCTTCAAAATCTGCTTGAGGTACTTGGTTTGAGACAAAAAGATACCGCCTTCATTTTGTTGGATTTGTAGACCAAGAAAATATGTCAGCTCTCCAAGTAATGACATTTCGAATTCTTTCTGCATCACCAAGGCAAAGCTTTGACTCATAGTTTCTTCATTGCTGCCAAAGATAATATCATCTACATACACAACAAGTATTAGCAATTTGTCATTTTCAATTTTTATATAGATATTTCTATCTGCTGATCCCTTTGAAAAGCCTTGTTGATGAAGGTATTTGTCCAAACGATAGTACCAAGCCCTTGGAGCTTGTTTAAGACCATAAAGAGCCTTTTTTAGTTTGCATACAAGATTTGGATCATTCCCAAGAACGAAACCATCTGGTTGCTCAATGTACACCTCTTCTTCTAAGTCTCCATTCAGAAAGGCTAATTTCACGTCCATTTGAAATACTTTGAATTTCTGAAAGCTTGAGAGAGCAAGGAACATTCGGATGGCCTCAAGTCTAGCAATGGGAGCAAAAGTTTCTTCAAAGTCTATTCCTTCTTGTTGAGCATACCCTTTACAAACAAGTCTGGCCTTGTTTCTAATTACTTCCCCATTTTCATTCAACTTATTTTTGAAGATCCATTTTGTCCCTATGACATTCTTATCTTTTGGTCTAGGAACCAACTCCCAAGTGTTGTTCTTTTTGATCTGCTCAAGTTCTTCATCCATTGCCTTGACCCAGCATTCATCTTTGCATGCCTCTCTTACATTTTGTGGTTCAGTGGAGGAGAGTAATGCCAAATAGCTTGAAGCTTCTGCAATTGTTCTTCTTGTTTGTACGCCTGCCTCCTTTTGCCCCAAGATTTGAGATTCTGGATGATTCTTTTGAACATACCTGGATGGAGTCTTCTCTTTTATCCTTATCTGTTCCTCTGGTGCCTCTTGAGGTTCTTCTTCATCATCAGTCGGATTTGAAGGATGATCTTCATCCTCTTCGATATTTTCATAATTTACTTGCCTAGGAATGTTTCTTTCTTCATCAACCACTACATCAATGTTGTCAACTATTCTTCCAAGTCTTTTGTTGTAACACTTATATGCTTTGCTGTGAGGAGAATAACCAAGGAGAATCCCTTCATCTGCTCTAGGTTCAAACTTGCTAAGATGTTCATCATTATTCTTAATATAACATTTGCTTCCAAAGATTTTGAAATGTTTTACCGAAGGAGTCTCACCATACCAGAGCTCATGAGGAGTTTGAGTGCTGTTCACCTGGACATTTGTTTTGTTGAGAATAATGACCGCAGCAAATGCAGCTTCACCCCAGAAGGTTGCGGGAGTTTGAGATTCATCAAGCATTGCACGAGCCATTTGTTGAACCGTTCTGTTCATCCTTTCCACTACTCCATTTTGCTGAGGAGTCCTAGCTGTAGAGAATTCCCTTCTTATTCCATGTTCTTCACAAAAATCGAAAAATTCATTTGAGGTAAACTCCCCACCTCTATCAGACCTGAGGCACTTAATTTTGTGATCTGATTCGTTTTCAACCAAGGCTTTGAAAGATTTGAATTTTTCGAAGGCTTTGTCTTTGTGCTTCATAAGTCCTATCCAAACCATCCTGGAGAAGTCGTCAATGAATAATATAAAGTATTCTTCTCCTCGAGGTGACCTTTTCCTAGATGGTCCACATACATCTGTATGGACTAGTTCAAGGGACCTGCTAGCTGATCCTTCCTTCTCAGGGAAGTTAGTTCTGGTTTGCTTACCAAACTGACATGATTTGAATATTGTATTGTCTGGAATTCTGATGTCTGGAAGACCACGAACTGCCTGGTATTTGCATGCTTTCCTTATCTGTGAAAAGCTTAGATGCCCCAACCTCCGGTGCCATAACCAGTGTTCATCATTCTTGCTCAAATAGCATTGTTGTTGTCCTTCTTCAAATATGTATAAATTATTTGGAGTTCTTATGCCTTTGATCACTATTTTTCCTGTATCAAGATCACGAACACTACATCCATTTGATTGAAATATTACCTCAGTTTCTTGATCGCACATCTGACTGACACTCAGTAGATTATGCTTCAAGCCATCAACATACAGAACATTTCTAGCCTTGACTTTCTCTTTCAACTGAACAGTGCCTTTTCCTTTTATGACTGCAGGGGTATCATTTCCAAAAGAAACTTTCTTTCCTTTTTCTAAAGCACTATATGATTGAAGTTTTTCTTTATCACCTGTCATATGCTTCAAACATCCACTGTCGATGTACCATTGATTTTCCTGTCCTTCTGCATATAAGGCTATCCCACAACTTTCTGGTTGCGGTTCCTTCATTCTCCATGTTCTGGCATTTGAGGTTTGTTCCTTCTGAGTTGTCTTCCGAAACCTGCTCTTGCATTCAGACTCTTCATGACCGAAGTTATTACAAATAGAACATTCAATTTCATTTTCAAGGGCGGAAAAGTTGTTATAGGTCCTTTTCGTGATTCTAGTCATACTTCTTTGTTTTTGAGCTTCTCTAGTCATGATTGTCTTATAGGCAACACATTGAGCTGCTTTGTGACCAAAGTTATGGCAAGAGAAACATTGGCGATTGAAGAAACTCCTACGATTATCAAATCTATCATCCAACCGATTGTAGTTTCTACTGACATCCATTCTTGAGGCAAATTGGGAAGATTTTACCCGTGGCTGGTTGTAGCTTCTGTTTGTCCTTAAGGTAGCTTGCCCCTGATTTTCTTGATAGCCTTTGTTCGTTCTTGAGGTAAACTGTCCCTGATTTACCTGATGATTTCTATTAGGCCTTTGCTCGCTCCTCCTTGCTGCATCAAGATAACTTTTGGAGGTGGATGCTTGAGATGCTTCTCCATTATATGCCAGACCTGTCTTGATTAGTGGAGAACGCTGCACATTGATGATCTCATCCAGAGTTTCAGACCCTTTAACAAATTTAAGATTAAGAGCTTTTGTTTTCTCAATCTCTTTTCTAAGACTAACAATTTCACATTCCAATTTTTCGTGATGTTTTTCCCTTTCAGCCAATTGACATTGCAGAGAATCAATAATCACATTTTTCTCTTCTAAACAAATTTTGAGATTAGAAATCTCTTCATAAAGACCTTCTTCATCTACAACATCCATATAATCATCATCTTCAAAAGCCATTAAAAGTTTATAATTATTACCTCGTTCATCTTCGTCACTATTTGAAAGTCCATCACTATCTTCATGAGTGTAATAGCTTTTCTTATTTGCATTCTGTTTCTTGTTCCATCTAACAGGTTCCTTCCCCTTGTCAATCTTATCCTTATGAGGAAATTTGGCAGCATAGTGACCGACTCTTCCACAAGCAAAGCATTTGAAAGGTAACTTACCTCGGAATCGTCCAGCACCCCATTGAAGGTTTTTGACAAAATTTGATTCTTCTTCTTCTTCTGACACGTGTCCTGACTCATAGTAATCTCCTTTGCTAGAAGCCTTGAAGGCAGCTTCTCTCCTGTCTGATGGTCCTCCTTTCCTCATTTCATAAGCAGTCAAAATTCGTGCAGCTGTGACATGGTAAGGTTTCGTAGATTCTCCTTTTCTTCTATTGCAGAAACTTTAGATTCAAACCTAGGGGACAAAGATCTTAGAACCTTTTCAACCACAACAGCCTCTTTTATTTCTTGACCCAAATTTTTCATACAATTAACAATCTCATCTACACGAAGGAAATAGTTAGCCACACTTTCATCGTTGTGCATTCTGAGATTTTCATACTGAATTCTGAGGGTTTCAAGTTTTGCTCGTTTTACCTGATCATCTCCTTCATAGCTCAGAACAATCTTGTCCCATATTTCTTTTGCGGATTTATACTGCATAACCTTCATGAATTCTGATTGAGATAGACATCCTAGTAGAGTATTGACAGCCTTTGCATTTGTTTCATATTTCTTCTTCTCATCTGGATTTGTAGGAGTTGCTGATGGAAAAGTGTACCCTGTATCTATGATATCCCAGACTTTTGTACCAAGAGATTGAAGATAGGCAGTAACTCTTACCTTCCAATATACGAAGTTTGTCCCGTCAAAAATTGGTGGCGTGATAGATGCTTCTCTCTCGTAGTTGCTCATGATGATGGATCTTCCTTCAAGTGATCAAGCTTCTTCAGAAGGACCTGCTCTGATACCAATTGTTGGAAATAATATTGAGAGGGGGGGTGAATCAGTATTATCAAATTATTTTCAATATATCTTCCAGAATTATACTTTAATTTATTCTTCAGATATTGATCATTAGTTTGTATGTCAGTACCATATAGTAATGAGCAAGAACAGGAAAAACAGATAATCACACCAAAGAACACCAGATATAAGGTGGAAACCCAATGTGGGTGAAAACCACCTGCTGCAATATGTCTCTATCTTCTTTCAATTAGAAACTTCTTTTACAATGATTTTGTACTGGTGCAGTCCTTTACCAGTACGCAGGCTGCAACCCTTTCTCGTTTTCCAGTCTCTCCTGGAAGAGAGCTACAACCCCCCTAGCTCTTGTACTAGCTGATCTACTAGTACGTAGGTGCTAACCTACTTCTTTTCTTCCAAGGACCTCGTTTCATTAATTTTCAGACTAGATCCATGAACATCAAATAATCATCAAGTACATGTGAATCAACCAATCTCCTTTTACAATCACACAATGAATCAACCAATAACTTCTCAGAATGCAGTAACCAGAACAACAATACCAGTAATCTAAACCTAGAACTGTTTAGCAATAGATAAAAGGCAGCCAACAAATATTTCAAGAAAAGTCCGCAACTTCACCAATAGAAACCTGCGAATATCCGCAGCACTTCTGTATCTGAACTGCACAGATCCGCACCTGGTCCTTCTTCTGCTCTGCGTACCTCCGCACTGTGCCTTTTGCTGCACTGTGTACCTCCGCACCAGCGCCTTCTGCTTCGCTGCGGACCCCCGCACCTGCGCCTTCTGCTGCGCTGCGGACCCCCGCACCTGCGTTGTGGATCGCCTGCGGACCTCTGAATAGAGCCAAATTAACAGTCCTCCAATGTGCCACAGACAGTCAGATCCACAGATCTGATCATGCGCCCGAGAGATCACGACCTATCAATAGATTCGCCTTAAATTTCACCTTGATTTAGATCTATCTTTTCAAACCAATCACCCAAAATTTCATATCTTAAGATATTCAAATTTCACAAGTGACTAGCCAAGTGATCTCCTTTCCTTTTTATATGCAAGCCCTTATTCAAACCATGGGACAAAACCATCGAAAACCAATACAAGGGATCCAAACTGGGGTTCAATAATTTAGATCCTATACCACGGACCAAAACCATAGGATCATGAATGTCGGGCTAAATACCATGGGCCAAACATAAGAATTCCCACGTATGCGCACTTCTCTGCATTGGAGTGAGTGCGCTGGGGTCCGCACCTTCTGTTCGGATAACCTGCGGACATGACCACACTTTGTGAATAGCGTGCCTGCGGGCCCGCACCTTTTGAACGGTGTACCTGCGAACCCCTTATTTTCCATCATTTTGAGAGCCTGAACAGAGATTTGCCACTTGAGTGAGTTGCCATCAAGTACAACACCTGTGCCATAGCGCCAAACCTGAATCATAATGCCAACACATCCTACTTCTGTAATTGGAAGTGTAGTTTCTAAAACGCCTTGTGGTAGTCCGGGAAGCTTTGGACTGTCGTTGCCATGTTTATCACAACCTGCTCCAGTGCCTTGCCCAAAAGGCTCTTCATCGACCAGTATAAAAACAAAGTTTGTTTGTACTGAGTCACTCTGTCGCGAATGTGCCTGGGATCTGGCACCATTGCTTGTGCTTCTTCGACATCAATTTCCATGTTTCCAGCTTGTTTATTTAATTATGCTTCCCATTCTTCAATGAGATTGTGAATTTCCTCCGCAGTACCCTCATGATACGCAAAGGTTGCGTCATTGATAATACTATTGACGGGCTTTCGTCCTCTTGTCCTCCCCCCCGAGGTGCTGGGTTGGTTTGACTGAGTATCCCCTCTGTTTCATTTTCCTCACCCTCGAGAGGTAGAGCCATGACCAAACATTGTCAACGAGCGAGCGATTCCCTTACAGAACCAATGAACCTGATAAACAAAGGGCCATGTAACTGTAATCTTAAAAGAGGGATCATTCTAGGAGGTGAACCACTTCCAGGTGGTCTTATTATCCAGAACCCCCAAAGAAATGAGATAAGAGGAGTTGAGCTCGCCTCCGTGCCGAGAGCTTTTCGGTAGTGCACCCTTCCTCCTTTAACTTCCCATGGAGTAGACTTCGAGCATGATCATAATTGTTTATCAAGACGGTTAACCACAAGCTGCGTTGAAGGCCTCTACCACCTTCGATATATGTCTTAAACGCCTACATGTGCTCACCCTCCTCACCACTTGCCTCAAGCATATGAGGTGGGGGGGTGTGCTTCCCAATGTCATCACCATAACGAGCACGTTGGTAATATGTACTGCAAGTCGCACCCCAATTTGGGATATTGGTTGGTAGAGTGGGATTGCCGATGATTCTCATCCCAGTCCTGCTAAAGAATCTCTGACAACTAGTTGAACCTTTGGTCCTGAGTGTGAGGGGGCCAAGTCAACTCCACATGATCATTTGGATGCGCACTACCCCAATTTGCTAAAAAAATCAGCTACTCTATTCCCTTCTCTCAGGACATGAGTAGTGACTATGTAGTCAATGTGGCAAAGCATATTCCCCACCTCTTGAACCAGCCTCACTGTTCTCCAACTGTGGCTAAGCTTATCCCAGCTAGCTCCCTGACTGAGCTTTTTAACAATATTTATCAATACAAGTTTTTTTTATCCTAGTTTGGATGCCATGAGGAGCCTATGTCTAATTACTGTAAATTCTCCTTCGTTGTTACTTGCATACCCACAGTGTTCCGCATAAATGAATCGGGTTTTAGCTTGTGAGTCTCGAAAGATACCTCCAAAGCCAGTTGAGCCTAGGTTTCCCTTCGAAGCTCCGTCAAAACTTAACTTAATGAAGCCCTCAGGAGGCACTAAGAAATGTTTTAGGGAAAGCACCTGGCTGGGAGGAGGTTTCCATGAACCCGGAGCTATCATTGATGGAGAAAGATTCAGTTGACTAAGAATTATGGCTTCTTGGGGAGCGACTTACCAATCCTCTGGATTCCATTTCTCTGCCAAGATGGTCTCCCTAATGTTTCAAATAATTCCTTCCCATACAATAGCCTAGGGATGCGATTTGTCCTTGAAAAGCTTGTTATTCCTTTCCTTCCAGATGGCCTAGAGCATGAAACCAAGGGTCAAACCCCATGCCCTATTCAACACAGGGCTCAAGAATAGGTTTTTGCGCCAAAGTAAAATGGTTTCTTTAATGTTATTCTGGTCTCTATCCATTCTTCCAAAGAGGTCTTCCACTTGGCTCCATTTCTGGTCTGCAAAGGGGCATGAGTTGAGGAGATGTTCCAAATCTTCTTTATTATTTCTACATAAGATAGAGTAGGATGGCCCCTCAATGCCTTTCTTTTGTATTTGATCCCATGTTAGAATCCAACCTCTGCCCACCAGCCAAAGGAAACTGGCAATTTTCGGCCACCATCCCCCCTTCCAAATATTTTTCCAGATTAAGCTTGGTTTTCCTTGTCCCCATTCAGCCTTGAGGGTATATGCCTCCTTGATGGTAAAAGTGCCCTTTGGTGTGTACCCCCATCGTAGAATGTTAGCTCCTTCCTAAGGAAAAATCCTCCTGGATGATAACTCCCTTTCCATCTGTTGCCACTGGTTCGAGTCTGGAGCTTGAGCCCAATCCTTGTGGTCCTTCCATTTCCTCCATCCTTCCATCTGTGGTGTCTCTTTCCAATATCAATCCATAGTGAGGAAGTTCCTATTAGTCCCTATAATACTAGTGTATTCCCCAGTTATTATTGTCATTGTATCCCCTTATTTTTATTCTTGTGCCAATTTTGTCCCCATATTGTTATTATTGTGCCGCATAGAAGCCCACTATTGTTATTGTTGTGCCCTTATATTATTATTGTTATGTCGGCTCTGACTATATTGTAACCCCTTAGGCTCTTATATATAGAAAAGAGGTTTTGTCATTTTTATCATTGAAGAATTATTCATTTGTGTAATGTAAAGGAAGTTTCCCCCTTGAAGAGGCTTATTTTGAAGTCATTTATCTATCTCTTCTTCTATTTTGTGAGTTGGTTGCATAACATTTGGAATCAGAGCTTTGGATTCTAGGGTTTCGCTGCTTCAAACAGGCCATTGTGGCATTTTCACTTTTTTTTTTTTTTCTACGAAGCTTCACAAGCTGAAAAACCCATTTGCGATGAAATTGTGATGAATGTTGTGTCCAAATTTCAGACTGTTTCCTGCTATGTTTTTGGAGATATGAACCGAGGAAGTTAGGCTTTTTGTAGGCTCCCAAATTCCATATCAAACAGGTGACCTTGGGAAAATCGTCATAAATTTCTCTCTGAGCATCGGATTCTAATTTTGTAAAAAGTGGCAGAAAGAGGACGGATTGTAGTTTTTTTGCTATCATTTTTAGGGCATAAGGTTGAAACAGTGACACGTGGCACTTCGTACAAGTTCGCTCTACTGAACTAGTATGTAATCAGGACATTGTGGGAGATTAGGCATAACTCTGCCTTGGAAAATCCACTCTTGATCATACTTGTGGGGCTGGAAAGAGGACTCAGAGGGCTACCACAGGACGAAATTTTAGACCTTGGAGATATGAAAGTACAGATATACAACAGATTCAATATTGAGCTCCTACAAAGTAAAAAAAATATGTGTAGTATTTTTAAAAAATTTCATAAGTTTTGTTTGAAAAATTAGTTTGAAGTGATTAAAAGGGCATAGTGAATAAAATTATCATTAGTTGATGCCCCGAAGAAAAAAATGGCAACACCTAGTAAGCAAACCGAAAGCTCTATTATGACACATGAAGAAGAGGAAGAAATGCAACATGATATATCAAAATTACGAGACCAAGTGCAACAAATTCCGGTCTCACAAAAAGCAACTAAAGCTAAGATGTATGGTTTAAAGAATGGAATGGAAGTTAAGATGGATGGTATAGAAGAAAAACTTAAAGGTAACATGGAAAATTTGCATATAGATTTGACAAAGTTGCTACAAGAAATGCTTACTAATGGCGAAAGGGTAGTAAAGGAAACTCATGATGAGAACAAAATAAATGTTAATCATGATTTCATAAACTCTAACGTTGGATCGAAGAGCCACCATGCTCCAACGATCAATATGAGGAAGTTTGATGGCAAGGATCCTGTAACTTGGATACTATAGATGGAGCAATATTTCAATCTCCATAATGTGTAAGACACACAAAAGGTATAGATTGCAACTTTATATTTGGAACCCAATCAGTTTGTATGGTATCGATGGCTTTGCTCTCATAAGCAAATTGTCACGTGGTCAATTTTTACGGGGGCAATGATAGCACAATATGAGGATACACAGAACAACACCTTGTTTAGCCAATTGATAAATCTCGAACAAAAGGGTTCAATGGTGGAGCACATTTAGGACTTCCAAAAATTGAATATAAGCGTAAAAGATATTCCAGAGGAGCATTGGATTGATGTGTTCATATGGAATTTAAAGGAAAACATCCAACCTAGGGTTCTCCTTTGGGAACTTGATTCATTGGAGGAAGCATTCAGGTTGGCAAGAAAAATTGAAAGCAAAATTATGGAAATAAGGAAGCCTACCACTCACAACTATAAAGATGGAAGTGTTGTTGCCCCTAGCCTTCCACAACCTACAAGGTTGACACCACAACAATTGGAAGAAAAAAGATAAAAAGGGCTTTATTACAGTTGCGATAGCAAATACACTAAAGGTCGTAAGTGTGCTGAGAAGAAATTATTTTACATAGATTGTGAAGAGGAGGAAGAAAAGGAACAAGAAATGTCAAAAGAAGAGGATATACACCTAGAACAAACCCTATAGAAAGAAGAAATGAATCCGACCATATCTTGTAATGCATTGGCAATAATTACCACTCCTCAAACTCTCAAGATAGAAGGACAAATCAAGAAGAAAAAGGTAATAATGTTGATTGATTCGGGTAGTACCCATAATTTTATTCATTGTAAGATAACTAATGAATTGAATTGCTTCTTATATGTAGCACTAGAGTGTCAAGTGATGGTTGCAAATGGAGGAACCATAAATTGATTTGTGCCATAATATCAAGCTTTCCATGGGAGAATATGTATTCAATAGTCCAATGCTTTCCATTCCAATGGGTGGTGTTGATGTTGTACTAGGAGTCCAATGGCTACAATCTTTGGGTATGATAGCTTTTAATTTTCAAGAACTTTTCTTGCAATTTTTTTTGGAAGGAAAGGAAGTTGAATTAAGGGGTATCATAGGGAAATTAGAAAAGATAATCAGTTGTAGCGACATGACAAAGCTTCTAAAGAAAGAACAATGAGGCGTAATTGCACAATTATGTTCACTGGAGGTTCCCACATCGAAACAATCTATTTCTCCGGATCTTAAAAAAGTCTTGGACAATCATTTCAAAGGTATTTGAGACTCCCAAAGGCCTCCCACCTATTCGTGATCATGATCATGCTATTCATTTGATTCCAAGAAGTGTTCCTCCAAACATAAGGCCTTACAGATATCCCTATGCCCAAAAGAGTGAAATTGAACGTATGGTTACAGAAATGCTAGAGGCTGGTATAATTCAACCTAGTTAAAGTTCTTTCTTTGCTCCAGTAATATTGGTGCACAAGAAGGATGGATCATGGCACATGTGTCCAGATTGTAGGGAACTCAATAAGCTCACTATTAAAAATAAATTTCCCATTCTTGTCATTGATGAATTATTGGATGAATTACATGGAGCAATTTACTTCACCAAGTTGATCTTCATTAAGGATATCATCAAATCGGAATGAAGACTGAAGACATTCAAAAAACAACCTTTAGAACTCATGAGGGTCATTATGAATTTTTGGTCATGCCTTTTGGCCTGACCAATGCACTTTCTACATTTCAAGGCTTGATGAATTCCATTTTCAAACCCTTCCTTAGAAAATTTGTTTTAGTATTTTTTGATGATATACTAATCTACAACAAGTCTTGAAAGGATCATGTTCAACACGATGACAAGGTGCTCAAACTATTGGAGGAGAAAACATTATATGCAAAAACCTCCAAATGTTTCTTTGGAGTATAGGAGGTGGAATATCTAGGTCATATTTTATCTCATTAAGGTGTTAAGGTAGACCCTAGAAAAATTAAAGCCATTAAGGGATGGAAAATTCCCACATCCTTAAAGAATTGAGGATTTCTTAGGTTGACATAGTATTATCGCAAGTTTGTTAAGAATTATGGGAGAATAGCAGCACCTCTAACAACATTACTGAAGAAAGATACATTTTGTTGGACTCCAGAAGCAACAAAGGCCTTCGAACATCTTAAAGAGGCAATGTGCCAAGCACCGGTCTTAGCTACGCCAGATTTCAAAAAACCTTTATTGCAGGATGTGATGCCTTAGGAAATGGAAATGGTGCGATTTTAATGCAAGAAGGAAGACCCATTGATTTTGAAAGTCGTCCAATCAAAGGAAAGTATTAACACAAAGCTATTTATGAGAAGGACATGTTGGAAATACTACATGCACTTAAGAAATGGAGACCTTACCTAATGGGAAGACACTTCAAGGTAAAAACAGATCATGATAGTATTAAATACTTTTTAGAACAAAGATTATATTTAGAAGAGCAACAAAAATGGGTCACAAAGATGTCAGGTTATGACTTTGAAATCATCTACAAAAAAAGGAAGAAAAATGTTGTTGCAAATGCACTCTCAAGAAAGGATAGGATGTGGAAGCATTGCTTTGTGCCATTTCTATTATCCAACCAGATCGGATAAATGAAGCAAGGGATGAATGGAATAATGACGAAGAAGTGTGGGAACTCATTCAAAAGTTGCAGCAATATCCCAATACATCTGATACATTTAGCTGGAAAAATGATTCGTTATGGTACAAAGATCGCTTATACCTTTGTAAGAATTCCCAACTCAAACAAAAGATTCTTCTAGAATTGCACACCTCTCCCTTGGGAGGGCACTTAGGATTTTTAAAAGCTTACCACAGGGTTAGGAAGGATTTTTTTTGGGATGGCCTTAAATCTAATATTCAAAAGTTTGTGGTGGAATGTTTTGTTTGCCAACAAAATAAAGTTGAGACAATTAATACCTCAGGTTTGTTACAACCTTTATCCATTCCAAATCAATGTTGGGAGGAGGTTTCAATGGATTTTATCATAGGTTTACCCAAGTCCGAAGGAAAGAGTGTCATCACGGTGGTAGTTGATAGACTTGCCAAGTATGCACACTTTTGTACATTATCTCATCCATTTAAAGCCAGTACAGTTGCTACTGCATTTATGGAAACAATTCAAAAGCTACATGGAAACCCAAAGATTATTGTAAGCGACAGAGATCCCATTTTCACTGGAAATTTTTGGATGGAATTATTTTCTTGTCTGGGCACTTAGTTAGCTCATGGCTCATCTTATCGTCCTCAATCTGATGGGCAAACTATGATAGTGAACAAATGTTTGGAAGGATATCTTCATTGCTTTGTATCTGATAAACAAACAAAATGGGTTAAGTGGTTGCGTCTGGCTGAATGGTGGTATAACATCGAGCATCAACAACGATTTCTCCAACTCTTAAAGGATAACCTCACTTTGGCACAAAATATAATGAAACAATAGGGAGATCAACATCATAGTGAAAGAAGTTTTGATGTAGGTGACTGGGTATTTCTACGGCTACAACCATACAAAAAATATCCCTCGAGCAAGCTAAGAAGGACAATAAATTATCACCAAAATATTATGGTCCATACAAGGTGTTGCAAAATATTGGTACTATGGCATGCAAATTGGAGCTTCCTGCATCTTCTTGAGTGCACCTAGTTTTCCATGTTTCATGATTAAAGAAGGTTACAGGTGGCAATCTCCCAGTTCAAACAATATTACTAGAACTTGACGAGGAAGGAAAAAGCATATTGGAACCTGAAGCAGTCATAAAAACAAGAACTTGACAGCTACGAAATTGATCAATTTCAGAGTATCTCATCAAGTGGAAGAACTCACCCGCTAAAGATTTCACATAGGAGGATGATAATTTTATACATAAGCATCCAAAACTACTGAAGTGTTGAGGACAACACTTTTTTGAAGGAGAGGGGCATGTTAGGTCCCTATAATATTAGTGTATTCCCCCGTTATTATTGTCATTGTAGCCCCTTATTGTTATTGTTGTGCCAATGTTGTCCCCATATTGTTATTATTGTGCCCCATAGAAGACCACTATTGTTACAGTTGTGCACTTAAATTGTTATTGTTATGTCGATTCTGACTATATTGTGACCCCTTAGACTCCTATTTATAGAAAGGAGCTTTTGTCATTTGTATCATCGAAGAATTATTCATTTGTGTAATGTAAAGGAGGTTTCCCCCTCAAAGAGGCTTATTTTGAAGTCGTTGATCTATCTCTTCTTCTATTTTGCGAACTGGTTGCATAACAGTTCATGTTAGTGGTGTAGAGTAATATTTCATGCAAGTCCTATCTCCCTAATAGTTTACTTTGTTGTTGCCAGGAGTCATGCCAGAACAGGGAAGATTTCCCATTCCTAATTTCCCAAAAGAAATGGTTGTTGATAAGATCCATGTTTTGGGCAGCTAGGTTCCATATTGCTGATCCTTTTGGAGGATCATGATATCAGAGGATATCTTTAGTTTGGGTAGGCATATCATATTTTTGGGTCCATATCTACTTCCATAGGTCTGCTCCACCTCTCATCCATCACCACCATAGTTTAGCTCCCATGACCTGGTTCAGAATGAATGGGTTTGAAGGCCCAACCCCCCTTCCTTCCTGGACTTCGTGAGGTTGGGCCAGGACACCAAGGCCCATTTCCTCAGTTGATGCGCTCCACCCCATAAGAATTTTTTAAAGATCTCAACCATCTTGACACAAGAGGATTTGGGGGCAGCGAGGCCTAAGAGATGGTAAATCGGGATGGACTAGAGAACAACTTTCAAGAGAACAGTCCTACTAGAGAGATTAAGAGCTCTAAAGGTCTAGTTGTTAAGCTTGGCTTGAATTTTTTGAAGCAATGATTGCCAGCAGGACGTCCTCAAGGAATTGATAGATAAAGGCATGCCCAAATATTTGGTGGGGAGAGGTTTGATGTTGAAACCCAAAACCTGAGCCAAGTAGGATTGGACATTAACCAGAGTATTGAAGAAAAAAATACAGGATTTGTCATTGTTTATCAGGGTGTTTGAAGCCTCCATAAAGGATTGAAGGATGGCTTCTATACGTCGGGCTTCTCACAGAGAGACATGGTAGAAGAGCATGATATCATCGACAAACTGTTGGTGGGTGATGGGTAGATCATTGCCCCAAAGTCTCAGACCCCAGATGTGGGAGGCCCTTGCTTCCTCCTTCAAGTATCTTCCTAGGCCCTCAACCGCTAGAATAAACAAAAAGGGGGAGATAGGGTCGCCTTGGTGTAATCTGCGTGAGACATTGAAAGTTTTGGTGGGGGAGCCGTTGAGCAGAATAGAGAGCACATGAGAAGAAACCATTGCAGAGATCCAATTAATCCAACGTTGATCAAAACCATAGGCTTCAAGAATGCTAGAGAGATACTTCCAACTGAGCTGATCATAGGCTTTAGAGAGGTCCAATTTGATCATCATGCCAGGGGTTTTGTGAATCTTCAGAGAGTGGAAAATTTCCTGAGAGGTAACAAATCCATCGAGGATCTGTCAACCTTCAACAAACCCCGTTTTCTCAGGGGAGATAAGACCAGGTAATAAAGGTTTGAGACGTTTGACTATAACAGTCACAATAATTTTGTATATGACATTGTAAAGAGCGATAGGACGAAATCCTTGTGGGTCATCCAATTTGGCTGTTTTAGGGATTAAAGCTATGAAAGTGGCATTAAGATCAGGGCATACCTTTTGATTGCGTCATGATTCCTCCACCACTTCCCGAATGTTTGGGCCTATAAAATGCCAAGCCGCTTGGAAGAACTCCACCGTGAATCCATCTGGGCCTGGAGCCTTGTTCTTGGCCATTCCTTTTACCACTTCCTCAACTTCCTCCATAGACATTGCTCTCATAAGGGCCAGGTTCTGTTCCCTCGAAATAAGACGTGGAATTTGCTGGGTAATTCTCTGGATTGCTTCATATCTGTCCTACAAGGGTTCCGAGAGGAGGGATTGGAAGTGATCCACCACCAGATCCTCTAGATCCTCGTGCTGCACCTGTATGTTCCCTATTGCATCTTTCAAGGAGAAAATCCTATTATGTTGTCGGTGTTGATTCATTTCCTTGTGGAAGAATCGAGTATTCCTTTCCCCTTCCTGCAACCACGTAACCTGAGACTTTTGTTTCGAAAGGATTTCTTCTTGCTTCCTTATTTCTTCCAACTAGTTGATAATCCGACCTTCTGCTTCCGCCATTTCATCCGATCTTCCGTAGTTAATGATTCTTTGCTAGATTTCCTGCATTTTGTTGTTGAGTTGGATCTGGTCTTTCATGATGTGGCCAAACTCCTCTTTGTTCCATTGTCTGATTTTTTGTTTGAGCTCTCTCAGCTTTAGTTGGAATGTATGCATCCTATTTCACCCCTGCACTTCACTGCCCCTCCACCAACCTTCAATTTTTTCCATGAGTTTGGGGTCTCTCAACTAGAAGGACTCAAACCGGAAGGGTCAGTTATTAGGCCTTGTTTTAAGGTCGATCTCTAGCCGAATCGGCCAATGGTCCAATCCTGAGCATGGGATAATAGAGGCTTCTATGTAGATGTATTTGTTGATCACCACTTCTGAGACTAGAAATCGATCCAGGTGGGAGGCAATATGATGAGTACGCCCCCTCTGGCTGTTCTAGGTGAAAATCCCATTAGTGGTTGGCACATCTACGAGATGTAAGTCAGTTATTTGGTCCCAAAATTTTTCCATATCCAAATCTGGTCTACGGAGCCCACCTTTTTTCTCGTCTAAGGAGGTGATCATGTTGAAATCCCCTGCTACTATCCAATGTTCCTCAGGGTAGACACTTCTCAGGTTGGCTAGGTTTTGAAGAAAAACCCCTCTTTCTCCTAGAAGGTGTGGCCCATAGACCCCTGACAGTAGAACCCACTCCCAAGATCCAATGTGGAGAAATTTTCTAAATAAGATTCAGGGAAGGCTAAGTTAGTCTTCAAACCATACCTCTACTAGATTCCATAAGATATCCAGCCCACCCATACTTCTCCGGCATCCTAGGCAATTACCTTGTACTAGCGTTTAAAGCTCTTCATTAACTCCTGAAGTTTGGCCTCTAAAATCTTTGTTTCTTAAATCAGCATAATACTTGGTCTATCCTTCAAAACCCTCTGCTTACCTCTACTGTTGAGGCCTCGTATATTATAGGATGTAATAATCATTTAGAATATTTATTGAGTTGATTGAATATAGTTGACAACGATATTACCCTTCTTGAGTTTACCAACATTTCACCTACCATCTGTAGTGACTCATTCAGATTCTTTCGTCCCCTCTTCTTGCCTCCTTTGCCCATTAGGCCTTGCTCTGGCCCTTGGGTTGATTGGGAACCCAGTTGATCTAGTTGTTTAGAGGCATGCGAGCCTTGTTTGGCTTTATACTGTTGGAAGGTTTCTTTGTAGAGTTTCTTTTAATCTTCTGGGATGAACCTTTCATCCAGGTGCTTCCACTCATTCAATAATCATTGCATGATATGTTCCTCAGTGCTTATATCCTCCTTGTGCCCATCGATTTCCATATTGGTCTGATTTGGCTCTTGGGTAGGGGATTCCTTAACCAGATCCATGTCATGGGTCGATGCGTCTTCTGCCTTTATTTTGGAATGAGAGCCTCCTTTCTGAAGGATTGGCTGGGGATCGGGATTGGGGGTTGCAATCTTAATCCCTTCCTCTTCCTCTTCCTGCAATATCTCGTATCTATTACTGTTCTGCATGCTTTTTCCTGGTGTTGACTGGGAATGATTGGGTTGGTTCTTTTGGTTCCTCTTTCTTCTTTGGACCTCCTGGAAGCCCTCTGAATCTTCTTGTTGCTTGGATTGGTTGTTAGAGGGGGCATGTTATTCGCTCTCGTTCTGATTCAGTGGGCAATTGCGAAACAAGTGCCCATATTCATGGCAACGACAACAATGGAAAGGGATATGCTCGTAATCAAGGGGTTGCAACCATACCTCATCATGGTATTCAAGCTCAATGGATTCAGGTAGGGGTTATGTGATATTCATATATACACAGATTCGGGCAAATGAAGTATACCTTCCCCGTCGAGTGGTATCTGCTACCTTGACGAAGCTGCCAATCGAGTTTCTGATGCCTTCCAAAATCTCTGGATCCCAAAAATCAATGGGCAAACTGAATAGCTGGACCCATACAGGAGTTGCAAGAAATTTCTCCCGATCAGGGTTGTAGCACTCCTCCCAATGCTGAATGAAGAGGCCACCATTGTTGTAGAAATAAGGGCCATTATCAAAAACCCATTCCTTGTCTTCGAGGTTAGCGAAAATGAATGTAAAGAAACCTCGGGCTCCTAGTTTTAATTCAATGTGGCCCTTTGGCTGCCATTTATTCTGTATCCACCTCACCAGATCTTTCTCTAGAGTTCGATAAATTTGCATATAAGGGCATGATCTTTCATATATTTCCTGTAAGTCTCCAGCTTGTTGTTTGGGATCACAAATCTGGGTTTCTTTTTTGCTCTCGGCAGGCATTGCCCTCGCATGTGAGCCTGCCATTGAGTGCCCAAAACTAGAGGTCCTTTCCCATTTCCTCCTAGGTTATCACTCGTTACAGCTTGGCTACTCGACTCTCCAGCTGCAATGTTTCGATAGGAGGGGATCTCTCCCCTCCCCTCTAGCGTACTCATGCCTTTTGTCAATGCCACAGTTTGTATTTGGTCTGAACTCGACAAGGTAGCATTTACGTCACGGTTTGATTACTGTGGAATCAGGGTTTAAGTCAGAAACCCTAGTAGAGTGATTCAGTACTCCCAACTGAGCATACTATGGGAAATTTGTTTTAATACTAACCATGAATTTTAACATTAAAGATATTTTTGACTTTCTATATAGAAAACTAAAATATCTTACCAACTTGAATATTTATTTTATATATATAAACATTAACAAATGCTTTAAGATTTTCATAACACTTATCTCAAAATGCTTCCCCTTGCTTTACATGGTAAAAGATAAACTACTTTTAGTAAGAATCTTAACTATTTAAACCACAAACACTGTAATAATTTTTAACATATTTACTCACTGCCATTTAATGATTTAAATTACATTGACCATATCTATTGGTATACTTTTTAATAGATTTACTCATTTATATATATACTAGCACAACCATATTAATAAATGTGGTTTATACACACTGTAGGCATATAGGTAAATATTTCATCAACAAATATAAACTCAAATCCTAAAAATGTTATGCAACCAAAACCCTAACCATAGAAGCTAATTATTAAAGCCAATATCTCTTATATATTAACTGATAAACTACCTCCAAAGAATGTTGTAGTTTCTATATAATTTAACCTTAATCTCATAAATGAGAAACGATACAACAATTACAATGTAACCTCTTCCCATTTATAAAGCATTATACATCATTATAAATTTAATATAATTTTACATTTTAGTCAATTCAAAGAATTACTAAATTGGAAGAGCTTTAGACTTCCTTTATTCATTAATAACATTTAGAGTTAGCAGCGAGAAAACCCCGCAAATTTAGATGTACATGTCCACCATATCATATATTCTATTAGAATCTAATGAACTAGAGATGCGCTTGAATATAGCCAACATAAGGATTCCATCAACATAGTTAATATTAGAAATGATGATGATAAAGAGCGATGTGTATAGAGGAACAAGAGGTTTGATGCGCAGAGAGAAGACACTGCCCTCATACATCTACAAGTAATTCTCCAATTGAATAAATGAAGAAGAGAGATGGGATATATAAAGACAGTGTCATCTCCCCTGCGCACCAAACACATAATGCCCACATCTCCGCCATGATCAGATCTGGTTTTTCCCTCTGATTTACTCTCACTTATTTGTATGTACAAATTCATGGAATGAAATTGGAATCTCTATCTATGTGGATACCACAAACACACAAATAGATACATACACATGGGATGCACAAACACCTCCCTATATTTTTAAAACCTAGATGCGAAGAGTTCATCTGTCGAGCTAAGAATTCCTGGCCAAGGACGATTACTCAATAAACGGGAGAATAATTCAAAATGAATTCATTTCATTTTGTATAGACTAATCCACACTTTTCTTCTCTTATCTTCGGATTCAAAATGAATTGGTAGTCAAGCGTTGGTGCAGAGAAAGTCGAATTGAATTCCATTCAAACCAAGTTCACTAGTGGAGGAGGTACTACTGATGTAATTGATTATTTCACTATCATATAAATATGAAAGGGTGGATAAATAAAATCAAACGATCATGGTCACATTGAAACAAAATCAAACGATCTGATTCCAATCATGTTAATGGTTTCTTAACAGGTGGATATTTAAATTTAATACGTTATTCTTGGGTTTGAAACTAAAAACTTGTTCAAATACTTTTCATATCATTCGTTGGATGATGTATTAAACGAATATTATTCTCTTTAAATCAAATCTTGTCCTTTCATTCATCTAAAAATCAAAATTCCTCAAGCCCAATTCTAATATAGGCCATGCCCACAACATAATAAATATAAATATTTTTGTGCTATTAAAAAAATTAATATTTTTTAATCATTAAGAATTTGAGTGAATTTAATGAATAAGAATATATGCTTTCTCTTAAGAGATTACATATTTAAATTTATAGGAAGTAGAGTATGCATGCCTTCAAAGTCTCAAGTAGTCAAATTATAAGTTGAGACTCTTGTTTCACAAATAAGGAGGTCCCATACACTAATTTAGTGTGTAGTTTGGTTGTGACCTTAAAATTAGATGATTATTAGTAAGAAAACTTGTTTTTTATCATGTTTTTCGAATTTTCTTTTATTACTACAATTTTTGTTTAATCAATAAAAAATGGATGAGTCTAAATATCTTATTTTTGTGACCTTTTTTGGTAATTGTATTCAGATATCTATATATATATATATATATATATATATACAAAGTGACCAAAGTCATTACACTGCTCTGATAGGAGGCAGAATTTCCAGGACAAAATAGGTAAGAAAAACCAGAACATAACCCATGCAGGGGATCTTCATAGTGAACAAAACTACAAAAAAACATAGGAAATCCACAGTAGAGTTAACATGGTAAACTTGCCCAATGATAACCATGGCATAACCCAAAAAGCAGTCGCCAGCAACAACGTGCTAATCATCTTGTGGTTCTTCCACAACTCAGCACCATTCGAATTCTGGCTCACCCATAATTGGAGCAACGATCTGTTCAGAGGGTCCAGGATCGACAGGCAACATCTCCGCATCCTGAGAGCTGCAACCTGGAGCGTTCTGAACATGCTGCGACGCCATACCAATTCCAAGCTGAATCGAAGGAGTAGGAACAGAGACTGCCCCAAATCCCCCCGAATGAGAGTCTGAGTCCTCCATTTGAGTGGTCTCATAGAAAACCACAGTTATGTGAGCCATTATCCGAGGCCGATGCAGGGAACTGTTGAAGGAGAAAATTGCAGAGCCGGTCGAGGAAGGAGGCCCACGGTAGTGACTGGAGGCATGACGCCACCCTCTCCCGCTTCAAGTGCCTAGGTAACGACCAGTAAACAATTCACTGGAGGGGGCAGGCGAATCCGAAGACGAGCCTGTCGGAGCGTGCTAGGGTTGGCCTCTACGGCACCCCATACGTTGACGAAGTCGAGCCATCTTTGAGGGAGAAATAGAACAGATGCAGACAAGCTAAGCAATTGACCCGAGACAAATTGTATTCAAATATTACGAATTAATTGTTAACGAAATTGTTATTTTCCGTTGCTCATCTCATAATGTTTTTCCAATTTTCTCTTATTATTACAATTCTCGACTGGTGAATAAAAAATGGATGAGTCTAAATATTCTACTTTTTTTACTCTGACCAATAATCATATCTGACATTGTAATTGTTGACAAAATTGTTATTTTACATTGCTCAAACCACGTTTTTTAATACATAAATTGATCTAGTATCCTCAAATACCTCTAGGGCACTCAAATTATGTAGTCTCAACATTGGCGAAACTGGTTGCACACCATAAACTTACACTACATTAGATTAATCACAACTATAAATACATCAAACATTGGTTGAAGATAGTAATTATATCTTAACCATACAATCACTTAGTTGAGAAAATCTCTCAACCAAACACTAATCTAGGAACTATTTTAGTTGGACTAAATATCTGAGATCCAACTAATTAACAATTACATTTATGATGAGGAATCTCATTCAATGTGCACAAGACAAGTAGGAGTTAAATCTCCAAGTCCCTCCCTTAACGAGTACTTGTCTTTGATCTTCTTGTCTGCAAATTCTTCATTAGCTTCTTTAAACATCTTCGAAATCACATAGAGCTAACTCCATCAAGTTATCTCATAACCCTCATAAAGGTGTAGTCGACGAACTGGATTCCTGAGTTCCACTCTCGAACTCCCGAATCATAGATCTCTCAAAGTCATTTACTGAACAACACCCCAAGTTGTCGCATAACCTCACCAAAAGACCACTCTCACTTCAAATGATGGATCCTTCCCTAGATCCACAACTTCCAAACTAACTCGACAACCATCCATATTGAGTTTTACATGACTCAATCTCTTAAATGGTAGCTTCAGACACAACCAATTTCCTCTTTGCAATCAAAATTGAACTACTAGTCATTCTATGGACGAGCTCCCATCTACCAAAATACATGGATGCCAACCGTTGTACTCGCTAGTTGTATAGAAGAGTTGTCTAGATACATAATGTATATAGAGCTAGTCTTACAAAATGACCTCCTTATCTGATTTGAAATTCATTATAACTTAATTTTTACAAACAAACTTCTAAACTTCTAATGGTTTATAGAAAATATATTACTAATTAATATCACTCCTCCCTTTCAAAACATAATAACAACGACATCATGTAGAATATAACATCTATGTTATCCGACAAGTGTTGTTATGAGCTCATGCTCTTCTCATTCGGCCTACCATCCACCTTTGTAGCAAAACCACTCTTTAATGGCAGTCATCCAACAATAATTTCCCACTTGAATCCTTTTGAGTGGGTCATCCCAATAGCGATCCTAATTTGCATAAGTTTGGTTGAATATTAGATTGGGAAGAATAAGAAATTCCACTTGGAGAACCTTTCAAGTAATGGTGATAACATATTCATAAGACAAAGTGTTTCGTTTTAGCTGGTCTTATTGAAACTTTTGTTATAAACTCACCACTTCCTTGTTGGTCATCCCAAATTGCAAATTCTGCACCACTGGTTCCATTGTTTATAATTATGGATCACCTTCAAGGAGATCTTTGTGTCCAACAACCTGGGGTAGGAAATTTGTAACAATAACATACAAGTATTTGACATTAGGCCAGAGGCAAGTGATGATTCCTTGCCATGTATCTTTAGAGATCTCGGTGTGGATAAAGTCTGTCGATTGAGTATTCAGGCATAATATCTTCATAACACTTTCTATGAGGCAAGAATCCATCACTATCATTGTTTATTGAGCCATTGTGAATATCTTGGCACAACGACTTCTCTAAAAAGCCTCGACACGAACATGACTCCCGTTATATGCAAGACCGTTGAAAAACAAGCATTACATGCTTTGATCAGCTTCCTCCGCCACAAGAAATACCTCATGCAATGTTCACAACTCTTACTAGTCAGTTGGCTCACTCCTTTACGTTGCCCTAGAATATTTCAGACCGTGCACTCTAACAAAAATGTTTAAACAACACGGTGCCACACTAGTCAGATATTTCGTTGGACAACGCACACCATAATATGCTCTCTCTAAACACATAAGAGACACCAATTTACTTTACATCTACATCATATTATATCCCGGGCCCTCCCTTAAGGGAATTACCCACAAAACCATTGGCTCTAATACCAATTTGTGAAACTAATTGCACACCATAAACTTACACTACATTAGATTAATCACAGATATAAATACATTAAACATTGGTTGAAGATAGTAATTCTATCTTAACCATACAACCACTTAGTTGAGTAAATCTCTCAACTAAACACTAATCTAGGAACTATTTTAGTTGGACTAAATATTTGAGATCCAACTAATTAACAATTACATTTGTGATGAGGAATTTCATTCAATGTGCATAAGACAAGTAGAAGTTAAATCTCCAAGTCCCTCCCTTAATGAATACTTGTATTTGGTCTTCTTGTCTGCAAAATATTCATTAATTTCTTTAAACATCTTCGAAATCACATAGAGCTAACTCCATCAAGTTGTCTCATAACCCTTGTAAAGGTGTAATTGACAAACTGGATTCCCGAGTTCCACTCTTGAACTACCAAATCACATATCTCCTGAAGTCAATTACTAAACAACACCCAACTTGTCACATAACCTCACCAGAAGACCACTCTCACGTCTTCAACAAATGAGGGATCCTTCCCTAGATCCACAACTGCCAAACTAACTCGACAACCATCCATATTGAGTTTTACACCACTCGATCTCTTAAATAGTAGCTTCAGACACAACCAATTTACTCTTTGCAATAAAAACTGAACTACTAGTCATTCTATGGACGAGCTTCCATCTACTGAGATGCATGGGTGCCAACCGCTGTACTCGCTAGTTGTATAGAAGAACTGTCTAAATACAAAATGTATCTAGAGTCAGTCTTACAAAATGACCTACTTATTTGATTTGAAATTCATCGTCACTTAATTTTTACAAACAAACTTCTAAACTTCTAATAGTTTATAGAAAATCTATTACTAATTAATATCATTGCTCCCTTTCAAAACACACTAACAATGAAATCATGTAGAATAGAACATCTATGTTATCCGACTAGTGTTTTTATGAGCTCATGCTCTTCTCATTCGACCTACCATCCACCTTTGTAGCAAAACCACTCTTTAATGGTAGCTATCCAACAATAATTTCCCACTCGAATTCTTTTAAGTGGGTCATCCCAACAACGATCCTTATTTGCATAAGTTTGGTTGAATATTAGATTGGGAAGAATAAGAAATTACACTTGGAGAACCTTTCAAGTAATGACGATAACAGATTCAGAAGACAAAGCGATTCATTTCAGTTGGTCTTATTCAAACTTCTGTTGTAAACTCATTGCTTCCTTGCTGGTCATCCCAAATTGCAAATTTTACACCACTAGTTCCATTGTTTATAATTATGGATCACCTTCAAGGAGTTCTTTATGTCCAACAACCTGGAGTAGCAAATTTGTAACAATAACGTACAAGTATATGACATTGGGCCAGAGGTGAGTGATGAATCCTTGCCACAAATCTTTGGAGATCTCGATGTGGATCAAGTCTGTCAGTTGAGTATTCATG
This sequence comes from Pinus tabuliformis, assembly GCA_031772625.1. Lineage (NCBI taxonomy): Eukaryota > Viridiplantae > Streptophyta > Pinopsida > Pinales > Pinaceae > Pinus > Pinus tabuliformis. Next base: position 366,671,719 of record CM062809.1, read on the forward strand.
CAAAGTATCTTCATAACACTTTCTATGAGTCAAGGATCTGTCACCATCATTGTTTATTGAGCCAGTGTGAATATCTTGGCACAACAACTTCTCTAAAGAGCCCTGACACAAACACGGTTCCCGTTTTGTGCAAGACCACTGAAAATTAGAAGTGCATACTTTGATCAACTTCCTCTGCCATAAGCAATACCTCATGCAATGTTCACAAATCTTATGAGTCAACTAGCCCACTCATTTATGCTGCCACAAAATATTTCAGACCATGCGCTCTAACAAAAATGCTGAAAAACACGGTGCCACCCCAATCAGATCTTTCGCTGGACAACGCAAACCACAATACGCTCTCTCTAAACAGACAAGAGACACCAATTTACTCTATATCTACAACAAATTATATCCTGGGCCCTCCCTTAAGGGATTTACCCACAAAGCTACTGGCTCTGATACCAATTTGTGGAACTAATTGCACACCATAAACTTACACTACATTGGATTAATCACAGATATAAATACATCAAACATTGGTTGAATATAGTAATTCTATCTTACTCATACAATCACTTAGTTGAGAAAATCTCTCAACCAAACACTAATCTAGGAACTCTTTTAGTTGGACTAAATACCTGAGATCCAACTAATTAACGATTACATTTATGACGAGGAATCTCATTCAATGTGCACAAGACAAGTAGGAGTTGAATCTCGAAGTTCAACAACTAAATTATGCAATTTCAAAATTTTCAATTGGATTTGAAGTGAAACTCATATGAAAACCATACTCGAAAAAGATGAAAAATGTAGAACATTTAAAGTACATTATAAAAATTCAAGATTTCCTTTTGTTGTTGTTGTTGGAAATTTAGAAGTTCTATTGCATATCAAAGAGAGATTACATCAATTATTTTTGACATATTCAGGCCACAATTCACCATTGGGGAAACCAATCCAACAGTGAAATAGTAGACTTTTAGTCCAAAATTTTACAAAAGCATTATAAAAACTGTCTCAGTGTTAAAACTCAACATGATATATTGGATTTTTAGATAAGTCCAGGTGTACCATGAATTAATTGTAATGGTGGGGTCGTGGTGGGGGTGTCAACACCACCACCACCACTCACTTCCCTCGTGTGCACCTCAAATGAGGTAATTTTTAGGATTTCTAAATATAAATTAAAAAATGAATTTAATTATATAAATAAATACCTATTTTAACTACTATATTTAACTATTATTGAGTAAGTCAATTATTAAGCTAAAATTCCTCAATCTTACTGGGCTAGAAAGGCAACATCTCTCGCCTCTCGCCAACGTCTAAGAAATATAACATAACAAATAAGATAAAAAAGTCACAAGCCTTGTGCAATTAGGGATCGAGCCGAAAACACATCCATGTGATGAAGAAATTATGATAGTTCATCTCAAGATAATACTACAACACGTGTTTCCTCTATTTACCATCAAACTAAATACAAATAATTTGCTAAGGTATGAGCCATGGCACAACTGTGAAAGAATTAAATCCCACAATATTATAAAGAGGATAAATGTTGTTTAAGATTAAAGTATCATCATACAAATAAGCAACCTGCAACATGTCATAACCGTGCAAAATAACATTAAGGATTTATACGATTAAAATCTATGCGTGACGTCAAAAGATGACAAGGGGTACTTGTGAAACAATGCTATATATCCATGTACAACATTAGGAAACCCACTTCAATATGTATAGCTTTGAGGTTACCTTGAATGATTGTTCTCCTCATAATGGTGAATAACCTTAAATTTCTCATATCTTTTACATTCAAAGGCTTTTGATAATTTTTCACCATTGTGCATGTCCCTCTTATTGCACTTCAATGTGCAATCTCTATTCGGAAATGTGTAATTTTTCTTCCTTTTTTGCTTTGTAGAACGTGTTGTGTGGGTGAACTAATTATAAGAAATTTTGTATTATGACATCTTGAAATAATATATACAAGAGAGATGTAATCTTATAGCAGATAAAGTGACATTTTAATTACAAATATAATAAAAATGTGATAAAAACTATATGGCTAAATTTCCACCATAATAAAAAGTTCATACATGCAAGAATGTTGTTTCTAGAAATCTTCCAATTTTAGTAAAAAGTTCATACATGCAAGAATGTTGTTTCTAGAAATCTTCCAATTTTAATTGACAAATATTATGAAAAACTAAACTAGCATAGCCACATAAATAAATAGTTGAAAAACATTAATAGTCATCAAAACACTTATGTTCCATTTAATTTATTAACCACTTAATTTATGTAATACTTAAAATGAATGGAAATGACCAACACAGGACATCAGTTTTAAAATGAAAAAATAATTTAAAAACCTTAATTTCATCCATCAAATTATGTATACCACAAAAAAAAATATTCTCATATTCTTAAATCGAGACCATTTATACATTCTTATTTTTAAATAATAAAAATTATAAAATCACGATTCCCAAATAAATGAATCTAAACCGCCCTGAAAATGTAATAAAAGGTTTCTTTAATAAAAGGTAAGAACTCTCATTCACTCACTTGCAAAATTTCACAACTAAAGAAATAATTTGCATCACTTTAAAACCTGCCTCTTTAACGAAAAATGGTTTTAGGGATAGCGAAGGCAAAATCAAAAGCTCAAGAGATGCCCGTGGGGGAGGTAGCGACCGAATGTAATCCATAGCGTCACGGGAACGCAAGTATAGCAAATATATTCACATCACTTTTCGCTGGAGTGCAAACCACTTCTATATAGGTGTTTATAACAATACCTCTTGAAGCTCTATGTAGCCCTGCCCTGTTCTCGGCGAGCTGTACGAGTTTAGCCGTGGTCTCCAAGCAATCCAGTCTGTCCGTTCCTCCCTTCATTCCGCCAGAGGAGGAGGGGAATCAAGAAAGAGCCGGGGTTTGATCTTTGCATATCTCTCTCCCCTCTTGCACTCACCAGCGATGGCCAACGCCAATCTACCTCGCAGAATCATCAAGGTTTACCGTCTCCTCTAACTTCTGCCTTTACTTGGATTTTGCGTCGGAAAATATCAGCTTTTTGTGTTCTTAGGGTTCCTTGTTTGATGCATTAAAGCCCTCGCCTTGTAAGAAGTTTGATCTGCTCCCTCGGGTGGCGTATCGCCTCGCCGGCGGTCATGGTTCAAACCCCGCCCCGCCCTGTGAACCCTTAAATTTCTTTTTCTTTCAATGCATTTTCAAACAAACTGAGGTCTGTGCCCTTTTTTGTGCCTAACAGGAAACTCAGCGCTTACTCAGCGAGCCGGGTATGCATTCTACTTCTCTTATTTTATAATAAAAAACCTTTCATTTTCATGTAATTCACGCCACCTGTTGAGATTCCGAAATTTGTAGACAGCGTTGAGAAAACATTTAAATTATGATTTCACAGCCAGGAAAAGTTTGAATTTTGGATCTGTGGAAGCTGGAAGATATCGGGAGGGTTTGGGTCACGATAACATGCATGATTATGCTGACCGGGAATCTATTTACAGCAAATTTGTTAAAATTGAACTCATGTAATGATCTGGAAGAGTCGAATTATTTGAATAGTCTTAGATAAATCAGTGTTTTCTGTCAAAATAAATTAAAATAAAGGTTTGGAACGGTTGAGAGAAGAGGTAGGGCTTGATCGGGTTGTGCATGCTTCTTGTGCCCCATTACTGCCTGTTCTGCCAGCCTAATTTGCGTCTGTCTGTTTGCCCTCACTGGTTTGGCTTCCCTCGCCATGAGTCGTGGGGAGCCTTACAATGGCTTCCATTGGTTCTCGGGATGGCTCATTTGACCTGTCGTTGGCTGTAGCCTGTGATTGTTTGCCACTGTACTGTTGTTGATAATTGCAAGCGTGATATTAGTATCACTGCCAAAGGCTCCTTGGAAGTTCGTTCCGAAGGTTTATCACAAGGTTACGATAATTTGCCTAAGGAAACTCTCGTTGACAATTTTTTTTTGTTGGAGTATAAAGAAGTTCATAACACTTAAAAAGCATACACTACCTGTGTACTGTGTTGGCTGAGTACTCCTGGATGTTGTGATTTAAGACTCCGGTTAAGGAGCCACATGGTTGGCAGTCCTTGACACATGGATATTGACTAAAGGCATTTTTCTGTTTTGCTTATATCTTTTTTTCTGTAAGCTTGGTGGGACTATGTCTTCGTCATGTCCAATATATCACTCCGATCGGGGTGGGAAATTGAACCGGTGACTTCACATCAAGGAGTGCCTTAATTGAGCATGCGATCACCGTCTATCCAAAACCTTGTGGACTTCTGTTTTGCTTATATCATTGTTTGTAGACCAATGTTTTAAAAATACTTTGGTTGCAGTTTTGTACATGGTTGAGGGTCTTTTAATAGACCAAAATACCCAACTTGGATGTTTGGTGTCAGTTGAATTCTTAGACTACTTGTGCATTTTTCGTCTTTTCTTGAGCAAGTTTCAATGTCAATTATAGGGTTTTTTTGTTCATGATCTCCCCTTTATTCTTTAGCCCCTTACATGTGAGAAAAGTGTTTTTCTAAGAGTTAACCTCTTTAAAGATATTAAAGAGTTTACCTACTTATGGGTCAACCCTGTTCCCTCTCTTATTTACCCAATAAAATGAACATTTTGGAGAAACCCACTCGGCACTTTCCTCCATTTCAAAGAGCTACCAAGGGTAAACTGGTTGATGTTAGTTTCGGCAGCATAACTTGGGAGGGACATCAAGTGAGGTCCATAATATTCACATAGGTAGCCATCTTGAAGCCTTCTCCCCACCACCCCTTGCACGCGATTCAAAACACTCAACCACTCAACCTAACCCACCAGGCTTAGGCAATCCCTATCCTCCAGCTATTTATGCTAGGTTAGCCACTTAATCTCTTGTTTAAGTTGCCGCTCAGGCTACTATTGACATCGAGGGAGGTCATGCTTAAGTAATTTGCAATAATTATAGGAATAACAAAATGGGAACACAGCCTAAAAGGTGTAATGTCCCAAGTTGACAACCTTTAGTCTGTTGATGCTCAATAATCTCATTGCCTCGACTATTGGGAGGGAGGTGGTGTGCCACTCCGAAGCTTCCCCTTGGGAGTCATGAGGGTGTGTTCTTGTATCCTCGGCAATCCTTGATGCCAAGATATCTTAGAAAAATCCGGAAGTTCATACATTGGAGGATTGGATCCATGTCTCAATCTTCATGGGCCTAATGACATTGAATTCTCACTGCTTTAAAACTATGGTCCATAGAATAAGGACTTTGAATCCAAGCCTTTAATGAATTTCTTTTGTTTTGTTATAATAATAATTATTTATTCATTTTATTTTTATTTTTATTTTTTATTTGCATTAAAGCGTTAAGTTCTTTTAAGGGTCGAGCCCTTTTCGAAGACGAATAGTCAATAAGCTTTGAGAAGTCCATTAGTTGGTAATTGAGGATTTCAATATTGGAAATACTTAGGAGGAAAAGGAAGGCATGCTCACAATTAGAGTTTTTCTTGGGGAAAGAAATATTAGAATGATCTTAGAGATAAGTTAGGTCTCTATGATTCTAGCAAGTTTAGGGAAACAAATCATTTGATTTATGGGTTATTTTATCCTGCTTCTAGATGGGTAATCAAACAAATTTGAAAAGGTTGGAACGAGGCATGCTTTTTAATTAAAGTACTTTTTATTTTCATTGTAAGGGGGCGAGACTGTTGAAATTTGGTACCGGAGGACAGGTGGTTCCCTAAGGCTTTGATCTTTGGCCTAGGGAAAAGTGTCCAAAAAGAATTTAATTTTTCTCCTAAAGTGACTTTATAATTTTTATAAAGTTAAATCTAATTTAAAAGTGACTTTAAGTGATAAAGTTATTAAAGTCTAATTTTAAAGTGACTTTATTAAAGTCAATGTAAAGTTAGAAAGGAAAAGTGACTTTGGAAATAAATGACTAAGTGGGTCTTTATTAAAGTGGGGTGAATTAAAAAATAGAAAGTGAGATTTAAATGAGCATTTAATCTCAGCCATAGATCTAAATCTATTTCAGCCATTGGATTTAGGGATCACCCAAAAGTCACTTAGGGTTAGATTAAAAGAGGAAAATGAGGAAAAGGTCATTCATTCTTTCATGAGCAGATTGAGAGAGAGAGAGCAAGAGAGCAAGAGAGATTTCTGAGCAGGGAGGAGAAGGAGACAGCAGCTTGGCACACATTCCAAGGCAACAGTTGAGCAGATTTGTACAGTTGATTCAGCACACAGTGAAAGGCAGATTTTGGCACGATTTTCTAGAAATCCGTACAGTTGGTTTGCACAGAAATCGAGGAGCAGTTTGCTGTTTTTTTGCACGCAAATCGAGGTCCGTACAGTGCATTTATTGCAGTTTGTACAACGCATTTAATGCAAGCCGTACAACAACATTTAATGCTGAAAGTGGGCACGAAATTCGAGGAGGACGTACAACATTTATTGTTGTCCTGTTTGCTGTAATTTCCAGTTTGCTGTGAGGCACGGGAAAAGAGATAAGTTGTAAATTTGCTTGTTGATTTTTTGTTGAATATTTCTCACTGTAAAAAATGCATTTTCAGAAATAAAGAAGAGCTCTCGAACTGGTTTTCCCCAAGAGTTGTAGGGGGTTTTTCCAGGGTCACATTGACAAAAAATCACTGTGTTCAAATGTGTTAAATGACTGTTTGTACCTGCTGATTTTTTATTTTCTGCATTTTCCAGCATTCTGTAAAATTTCCAGAATTTGTGTTTTTAGCAAAATTTATTTTTTTCAGTGTTGAATGTATGGATATGGGAATGGGCATTTAACTATATGGGAGAAATAAGGTGAAACTGAAAATCTGGGGTGGGAAAATAGAAATTTTTACATGGTATCAGAGCTTGAGTGCTGAAGTGCAGTTTGGGACAACAAGGAGGAAAATTACAGCCTGTTGATTTTTCACTCAGAAAATTCCAGCAAGTTGATTTTTCACAAACAACAGTTTTATCTTTACTACAACAGTGCTATTTTTCAGTTTTAGGACAGCAAGATGTCATTGGGATTGAGGGTGGAGGATAGGTTGGATGGGCATACAAATTACAGCGTTTGGAAGGAGAGAATGCATAGTATCTTTGAGGAGGTAGAAGTCTGGGACATCATGGTGCATACCACATAGAACCCTGTTGTTGTGCCTACTGATGCTACTCAGTTGGCTGAGTATAATAAAAAGAACAACAAGGGTAAGAGACTGATTCTAGACGGAGTCAAAGACCATTGTATTCCTCATGTGAGAGGAAAGAGAAATGCCCATGAGATGTGGACAGCATTGTCCAATCTCTACCAGAGTACCAATGAGAACCGGAAAATGGTCCTGAAGGAGAAGCTAAAGACTATTAAGATGGGTAATGATTGTGCAACTGGATATCTCACAAAGATTACTAATGTGAGAGATGAGTTGGCAGCAATTGGAGAGGCCATTCAACCCACTGAGTTGGTGCGGATTGCAGTGAATGGCCTCCCCCGTTCATGATGAACTTTGCTGATGGGGTTTGTGCACGTGAGACCCTTCCCACATGGGAGAGGTTTTGGGATGATTGCATTCAGATAGAGATTAGGAAAGGTCAGCTTGGGGCAGCCAAGCCAGTTGAGTAGGATGAGGATGTAGCACTATCGACAGGAGGCAAGAAAGGCAAAGGGAAGAAGCAGGCTTCCACAAGCAATGGTGGGGGCAAAGGCAAAGGTAAAGGTAAACAGGGTGATACACAGAAGGACTATTTCAAGGTGAAGTGTTGGAATTGTCAAAAGATGGGACACTATGCAGTTGTGTGTCCGGAGAAGAAGAAGAAGAAGGGGAAGAACCAGAACGTGGTAGCTTCAGCAGAGGTTGAGGACTTTGCAGTTCGTTTTGACCGGGAGTTTGGGTTCATTGCGTATGAGTCTTCTAGTGCAGGATCACCTGCCACACAGGTTCAGAGGGAGCATGCTTTTCCCTCGATTAGCGGAGCATCTTCGGGTATCTGGTATGTGGACAGTGCGGCTTCACGTCACATGACAGGAGTCCGTGAGTACTTCTCAGAGCTCTCACAGAGTGGCACTGATATAGAGGTAGTACTCGGTGATGACAGAGTTGTTAGAGAAGTTGGGGTGGGGACACTGACATTTCGAGGGAGTCCAAACCTCCCTTGAAGGTGACAGATGTTCTTTATGTGCTACGGATGAGGAAGAACCTCATATCCATATCAGCTTTGGAGGACAGAGGATATGAGGATACTGTTCAGGGGAGGACAGGTGTTGATGTATCCCAGGGGCACTCCAGCTGATTCAGCTAGAGTGATAGGTGTATGCCATGCAAAGGTGTACAAGTTTGCATTTCAGTCCCTTGTGGCATTGAGCAGTAGTACCGACAGCAGAGCTAGCAGTTCTGAGTTGTGTGAGATTTGGCATCGCAGGATGGGACATATGTATCATGGAGCCTTGAGGACATTGCGGGAGATCACTACAGGTGTGCCAGATTTCAGCACTGATCACTTTGATACTTGCAGAGGATGTGCGATGAGCAAGTTTGCCAAATCCCCTTTTCCCAGCAGTGACAGCAAAGCGACTGGGATACTTGATTTGATTCATTCCGATGTGAGCGGTCGGATGTCTCATGTTTCCTTGAGTGGATATGAGTACTATGTTTTATTCATTGATGATCACTCCAGGAGGACCTGGATTTATTTCTTGAAGACCAAGAGTGAGGTCTTCAAGCGGTTTCAGGAGTTCAGAGCGCTCTTGTGGAGACACAGACAGGTCGGAAGATCAAGTCCCTGAGGTCGGACAATGGGGGAGAGTACACCCTTGGAGAGTTTGTTGACTATTGTGCGGAGGCAGGCATTAGGAGGGAGTTCACTGTTCCTTACAACCCCCAGCAGAACGGGGTTGCGGAGAGGAAGAACAGATCCATCGTAAGGGCTGCCAAAGCCATGTTACATGATCAGGGGTTGCCATTGTTCTTGTGGGCAAAGGCCTGCAACACAGCTGTTTATTTGCAGAACAGGAGTCCGCATCATGCCTTGGGGCACATGACTCCAGAGGAGGCTTTTTCTAGGAAGAAGCCTGATATTGGTCATCTTCGTATCTTTGGATGCATTACATACTCCTACATACCCAAGGAGAAGAGGACCAAACTAGAGCCCACCGCAGAGAAGGGTATCTTTGTGGGCTACAGTGAGACCTCAAAGGCCTTTCGGATTTACATTCCTGCACAGAGGAAAGTTGTTGTCAGACGGGATGTGAAGTTCGAGGAGGACAGGGCCTTTAGGAGATCACGGGAGTTACAGTATCTGGATCAGCCAGATCCTCAGCAGCAGTTGAGTCAGTCGCAGGGATCAGTGGGCAGGGATCAGGAGCATTCGGAGGTACATCTATGAGGATGTCAGGTCCGTCAGTGAGCAGTGGCTCACCGAGCCAGAGGGGTGGTGCTCCAGGCAGCATGCAGAGCAGTTCACAGAGCAATTCACTAGGGAGTCCACTGATGGACAGTTCACACGGTACCTCAGCTTCTACAGGTTCAGGTGCAAGCAAGAGGACAACAGACAGACAGTCAGGAGTTCAGGCTCCTGATGATGATGATGAGGAGGAGTTTCATTCTCCTATGGGAGAAGTACGCTCAGGGAAGAGGAAGCCCAAGTGGCTTCAGGACACCTTGAGAGTTGCCACATCTGTTGCTGAGCCTAAGAGGTCGGTCAGAGAGAGTAGACCACCTGAGAGGTTTTGTAGCTATATGGTAATGGTTACCAGCATTCTTGACTCTGAGCCTTCTAGCTATGAGGAGGCAGCTAGCTAGCAGGTCTGGAGAGAGGCCATGCAGGAGGAGTATTCTTCTATCATGAAGAATGATGTTTGGGAGGTGGTACCGAGGCTTGAGGGCAAATCCGTGGTTACTTCCAGATAGCTTTACAAGGTAAAGCATGCTGCAGATGGCAGCATTGAGAAATTCAAAGCGAGGTTTGTGGCTAGAGGGTTCTCCCAGGTAGAGGGAGTTGATTATGAGGAGACCTTCGCTCTCGTGGCTCGATATACTTCGATCCGCTCCATTATATCGATAGCAACAGAGATGGGTTAGAAGATCCACCAGATGGATGTGAACACTGCATTTCTCAATGGCTTTATACAGGAGGAGGTGTACATTGAGCAACCACAGGGCTTTGAGGTGCATGGGAAGGAGTCCCATGTGTGCAGACTGAAGTAGGCCCTTTATGGCTTGAAGCAAGCTTCCAGAGCTTGGTACTCCAAGATAGATATATACTTGCAGGGGATGGGTTTCACAAAGAGTGAGGCAGATCCGAACCTTTACTTTATTGTGATAGGTGAGGAGCCTCTCATTTTGGTGCTGTATGTGGATGACTTGGTCATTACAGGTGCAGAGAGACTCATAGAGCACTGCAAGAGAGATTTTGCGACGGAGTTTGAGATGAAGGACATCGACTTGATGCATTACTTTTTGGGTTTGGAGGTGTGGCAGGAGGAGGGGCATTTCTTCCTACGGCAGGGGAAGTATATTGTGGATATCCTTAGCAGATTCCACATGGAGGATTGTAGACCCATGTCGACACTGATGATAACCAACTGGAAGAAGCTTCATGCTTCGGATTCCGAGTTGGTGGATTCCACATTGTACAGGCAGCTGATTGGTTCCTTGATGTATTTGGTCAACACTGGACCAGATATTTGTTTTGCAGTCAACACGATGAGTCAGTTTATGTGTGAGCTTAGGAAGGTTCACTGGGTGGCTGCAAAACACATTTTGCGGTACTTGCAGGGGACAATGGATTATGGTCTGGACTCTGGACTACAGGCAGGGGGATGGAGTGAGATTGGCAGGATACACTGATTCTGATTGGGCAGGTTGTGCTTCTGATAGGAAGAGCACTTCAGGGTGCTGTTTTGGGTTGGGTTCAGCAGTAGTGTCATGGTTCAGCCGGAAGCAGCAGTCAGTAGCATTGAGTTCAGCGGAAGCAGAGTATATGGCAGCCAGTCTAGCTAGTTGTGAGGCCATCTGGCTTCGCAAGATGTTGTTTGGCTTATTTGGTCAGTGTTGAGACCTTCAGTGATTTACTGTGATAATCAGAGTTGCATTAAACTCATGGAGAATCCAGTATTTCATGACAGGTCAAAGCATATCGGGATCAAATATCATTTCATCAGAGACTATGTTCAGAAGGGAGCTGTGAAGCTTGAGTATATTCCCACTGATGAGCAGGTTGTAGATATTCTTACCAAAGCCTTACCACGGGGCAAGCATGACTACTTCAGAGACAAGATGGGTGTTGTGAGGAACGCCTTCCTCGGTAAGAGGGAGTGTTGAAATTTGGTACCGGAGGACAGGTGGTTCCCTAAGGCTTTGATCTTTGGCTTAGGGAAAAGTGTCTAAAAAGAATTTAATTTTTTTCCTAAAGTGACTTTATAATTTTTATAAAGTTAAATCTAATTTAAAAGTGACTTTAAGTGATAAAGTTACTAAAGTTACTAAAGTCTAATTTTAAAGTGACTTTATTAAAGTCAATGTAAAATTAGAAAAGAAAAGTGACTTTGGAAATAAATGACTAAGTGGGTCTTTATTAAAGTGGGGTGAATTAAAAAATAGAAAGTGAGATTTAAATGAGCATTTAATCTCAGCCATAGATCTAAATCTATTTCAGCCATTGGATTTAGGGATCACCCAAAAGTCACTTAGGGTTAGATTAAAGGAGGAAAAGGAGGAAAATGTCATTCATTCTTTCATGAGCAGATTGAGAGAGAGAAAGAGAGCAAGAGAGCAAGAGAGATTTCTGAGCAGGGAGGAGAAGGAGACAGCAGCTTGACACACATTCCAAGGCAGCAGTTGAGCAGATTTGTATAGCTGATTCAGCACACAGTGAAAGGCAGATTTTGGCACGATTTTCTAGAAATCCGTACAGCTGGTTTGCATAGAAATCGAGGAGCAGTTTGCTGTTTTTTTGCACGCAAATCGAGGTCCGTACATCGCATTTATTGCAGTCCTTACATTGCATTTAATGCAGGCTGTACATTAGCATTTAATGCTGAAAGTGGGCACAAAAATCGAGGAGGCCGTACAACATTTATTGCTGTCCTGTTTGTTGTAATTTCTCAGTTTGCTGTGAGGCACGGGAAAAGAGATAAGTTGTAAATTTGCTTGCTGATTTTTTGTTGAATATTTCTCATTGTAAAAAGGCATTTTCAGAAATAAAGAAGAGCTTTCGAACTGGTTTTCCCCAAGAGTTGTAGGGGGTTTTTCCAGGGTCACATTGACCAAAAATCACTGTGTTCAAATGTGTTAAATGACTGTTTGTACCTGCTGATTTTTTATTTTTTGCATTTTCCAGCATTCTGTAAAATTTCCAGAATTTGTGTTTTCAGCAAAATTTATTTTTTCAGTGTTGAATGTATGGATATGGGAATGAACATTTAACTATATGGGAGAAATAAGGTGAAACTGAAAACTGGGGTGGGAAAACAGAAATTTTTACAGAGACTTGTGGAAGTTTTGGACGAGGCCACTCTTTTTGATCACCAACTTATCTACTTCTCTATCTAATGGGAGATGAATAGATGCAAATGCATAAAAGTTTTCTTATCGATTTGTCTTGCTTGAAAAGCTAGAGTAATATTAGTTGTATTAAAAGTACTTGGGATTTTTAATGGGCCAAAAAGTGATGAAGGTTGCATCATCTCATGGGAAAATGCCATTGCATGAACCACTTCCTTTTTAAGGGGTATGGGTGACAAATTTCTTTGATATGTAGGAAGTGAGGCAAAGTTGTAAAGTGAGTCAAAATAAGTCAATCAAAAGTTGCAGTCTAATCCATTTGATGAAGGAACACAAGTCGGGGTTTCCAACATTTGTTTCTTTCTCAAAGTGGATGAAGTGCGTAGGACGAGGCTAATTCCTTTTCCATTGGCACAAATTAGGTGATAGGTCCACCAAAGTTTTCTTCGAGCACTTAGCTACAAAGGAAGCCCCATAACAAATTTCAGGGCTTAGATTGATTGTTGACTAGCTCGCCAAGAATATATTGAAAGGAAGTTTGTCAACCATTATAAGTTGGTTTTCTAATTACAGGGCTTCAAAAGATAAAAGAGAGGACCATGCTATATTGTCTTCTCAATGTGGTTCCTTATCCCCTCTTTCAGCAGCAAGTGAGAACATGTGAACAATCACAAACGTTAGTTGAGTTGATGGTTGCTTTGATGGAGATGGATGATGATATCATTGAGATTGGATGGTTTTGCAAGTTTTACAAGGCCATGTGGGAATTTCTTGATCAAGATCTAACCCAGGCTATGTTGCATAAGCTTTCAAAATGCCAAAAATGGGGGAACACGTGTTTAGGATGGCTAGAATCTCCCCTCAAATTTCCAAGGTATGATGAGCTAGGAGAAAAGAATATATATATATATATATATATATATATATATATATATATAACAAATGTTTATTTTTAGAAGTGTCCAAAAATATTGGAAAATAGGAAATGATTAAGAAATACATAGAAAGTTTATTCGAACATGATATATACATCAAAATATTACACAGTCCATAATAATACCATTCATGCTTCTATAAATGTTTCACATGATAACTTGGTTATACTCAAATGTTAACATCCTTTATCTATTTTATTATGAAGTTCAGTTGATGCATAAATCAAAAAGCTAAAATGGCCCAAACAATATTGAAATAGGGACATATAGTTTGCAATGGAAAAAGGGCCAAAATTAAGCCATTAGTTATGCTTTGTTTGAATGTGAATTTGCCACATTTTGTGTTGTTTGTTGGAACATTAACATGCCTTAAATACAAGGTCTTTCCATCCTTAATAGATGGGCAACCACCCTATTGTAGTTTGCATATATTGTATGAGTAACTTGACATGGAATTGTTGTCCATTTTAGTGGTAGATTGCAACAATTATTTGTTGCTTCTCTCCCTTGATCCATTTGATCTAAGGCCAACAAAGGAATTAGAGAACAAAAAAATGATAAATGAATGCCAAATTTTGACACAATGTACAAGAACATACATGATAAAATTAATGATTCAATGTATCATGTATTAATTTGTAGTAAATCATTGAACATTGAGCAATGTTAAAAATCCATATGGAACATATGTCAATTTGGAATGAATCATTAAGTAAGAAACATAAACTAATACATGCTATATATGTAATATCCCCTATGAATCAATTGCCCAAGGAAGGACATAATAGCCTATCCAACCTTGTAGGCTATACTCTTTGATAAAGGGGCGAACACAATTATCCAATGTTTTGGGGCAACATTCGATAAATTTTGGCGTAGCAGGGACAAAAAACAAATTGGGGGTTGCTCATGAACCCCTCACGTTTGATTAAGGAGGAGAAGGCCCCATGAAGAAATCTATAAATAAAGGGGGATTAGCAATCATTTATCATCATCAAATTGAATTGAATTGTCTTTGTTTATTTGAGCTTGAGGTTTTGAGGGTTTTAAGACCCCTTCTTCTTGAATAGTTTCGTTGGAGGTGATCCCATCCTAGCTAATCCCTGTCTAGTTTCGGTGGAGCTGATCCCACCCTACCTCGACACCTTTTTTCTTTGTTCTGGCACAACATCTTTCCTTGGAAACCTCTAAAATCTATTTGGCTAGCAGGATCAAAGTTCTTTGTGGACATTTATAGGTCTATTAGTTCTGTCCAAATTAGTGGAAGTTTTCTTCCTAAGAGGACCTTTTTGCAGTTCTCCTTGGAGTGGATCGAACAGATTTTGAAGCTAAATCAATGAAGACAATGGAAGATAGCATGGCACACATGCAGCCAGTTCTTTGTCTAAGGTCGATATAGGGTTTGCGACATAGTCAGTTGGGGTATTGCCTATGGTCAACATACCCTCATTAAGATTGTTTGAATTTGAATGACTAATAACTTAATGAACTTACCAGAAGTTGCTCCAAGCGGCGATATGAGCTGAAGTCTCTAATATAGCCAGGAAGGTTGACTGAAGGATAGGCACGCCTAATTATCCTTTGTGTGATCTTGTAAAGCCCTTGTCTTAGACAACGAGGCAAATTAGAGGGAAGCCAAAATCATTGACAATCTCTGTTCAGAACAACGAATTTCATTATAGACATTGTTCTAGCCTAGTGAGGCTTGTTCAGGGCTTTGCCTGGTTCAATTTTAGTAGCAGAGAGACACTTTTAGTCTTTTGGGATTTGTTGGGTCGCAAAAGGGGGACTTAAGGTTTGTAGTATAGCCAGGGGGGATAATATGGGGTACAGAGGGAGGTACCCAAGGGAATAATGTGAGGATGATAAGTAAATGGGCCATAATTAATAAATAAAGTGGTTAACTTGCATAATTCAAGGGACCACAAGTACTTAGGAAATAATGTGATAAACTCATAGTATTTGATGCATGGTATTGAGAGACCCATGGTAATTCCCCATGGCATTGTATGTATGAAGCCTATATAGAGGCTAGAGACTCTTTATTGAGGGATGTCAAGTATTGTTATATTAACAAACATATGGTTTGTGGAGTGATCTCCTTCCTTAAGAAGTAGTTGTATGGTGTTGCCCTTCCTCAAGGGTTTTGATATTAATAAAGATTGGAAAATTTTATATTTTGTTCTTGTATTTCTCTTGAGATTATTTGCAATTATTAGGCATATTTGAAATTTTAATATATTTGCAGGTCAAATCTATTACAAGTGGTATCAGAGCACTGCCTTGGGCAAAGTGGAGAGGTTTTTTTGTTTTTTGTTTTTTCTTTTTTTTGTAGGAATCTTTTGGACGACGAGTTTCCAGATTAGATCTGAAAATTTTGGTGCAAAATTTGCAAAAACAAATATCAGATATGAATTTCTTGCAAAAAATACCGAATTCAAAAAAATTGGTCAAATTAGAGTCTAGATGAGGGAGATATCGCTGATTTAAAATCCGTTGTTTTGCAGAAATTTTTTCCGAACGATGATTCGTGGATGACGACTCAGTAATAATTTTTTGCAGTTTTTTGTATGGAATTTCAGAAAACTAATTGTAGATTTGAGATCCTTTTGAAAAATCACCCAAATTCAGCAAAAAATCGGTTGAATCAGAGTCCAAATGAGGGAGATATCACTGATTTAAAATCAACTATTTTCTTAGAAATTTTTCTGACGACCAAACAATTGCAGTGCATATTTGAGTTATAAAGTGCCCAAATTGTGATTTCAATCATATGGAAAGATGCAGAAGGGCCGTTCCATTTATGAAAACAGACTATAATAAGGATTATGAGCCATATTAACCGAGTTTTGGCTATTTTAAAATTTCTGCACAAAGTAGGTAAATTTTTACAAAACCCTCATTCTATTTTAAGGGTTATAGCAAGATGTTTTTTACAGGAAAAGATGATGGTCCTACTATTGAAGAATTTATATAATATCATAAGTCTCAATGTCCACTACTTTGGAGCATCTACATAGGGAATCATTTGGAAGATGAGGCGGCTATATGGTGGAAGTCACTTGACAATGATTTTCTGAAGATACTTCCTCCTAAAGAAATTGAAAAACTCTTTTTGGACAAATAGTCTCATACTAGAAAGAAGGAAAATAAGAAACATAAAGGGTTATTTTCTACTGATATCCCCATATTACAAGTTCATGGAAGTATTCAAAAAGAGAAGATCATTGTTGCTATTTGCCCTAGTTGCAAGCATAATCTAATCAATCTCAAATTGGCCAAACACTTGCAAGTTCCAGCACAACATATTGCAAGCACAGAGGTTGATGGGGCGCCTATTCAAATATTTAAGGACTTGAAGGTGACCATGGATAAATATGTATTACATGCTGACTTTTATGCTTTAGACATGGATAAGGCAGATGTTGTTTTGGGTTATCCTTGGATGGACTCAGTGGGCACCATCAATATTAATGTACAAAAGAAATTCCTAAAGCTATGGTATAAAAGGAAGAAAATTACCTTGCAGGATATTTCCATTAGGAACTAGGCAGATACTGTGGAGGCAAAAGCAAAAAGCTCTAATGACACTGACACATCAGATGATGAACCTTTGATGGTAGACAACTAAACACAAACATCAAACCAGGTACCAGAAAAAGAACCAAACACCACTCAGGCACCAATAGTGGAGGAATTAACGAAATATATACCATCAGTTAAAGCTTTAGCATATCACCACCTGCATCGCCTAGCAAGATAACAACCAATAAGGTGGCAACGAATTAGCGACAAGGACAACAACCCCTGGACGACACACAAAGAGGTGTGACGATCCACCCACAACACATCAACATAGAGGAACAACCAGAACTAGTTTCCATCTCAAGCGAGTGAGGCATCTACTAGATCGGATGTTCACTTTTCTCTGGAATGGCTAGATGCACGTGCATGGTACCAATGGACTACTCTTTTGATTAGATCTTATTATTTGTGTTCTTCTCATGTTTTGGGGACGAAACATGTTTAATGGGGGTGGAATGTAGTATACCTAGGGGGGATAATATGGGGTACAGAGAGAGGTATCCAATGGAATAATGTAATGTAATAATATGAGGATGACAAGTAAATGGGCCATAATTAATAAATAAAGTGGTTAACCTGCATAATGTGAGGGACCACAAGTAGCTAGGGAATTATGTGATAAGCCCATAGTATTTGATGTTTGGTATTGAGAGACCCATGGTATTGTATGTATGAAGCCTATATAGAGGCTAGAGACTCTCCATTGAGGGATGTCAAGTATTGTTGTATTGATAATCATATGGCTTGTGGAGTGATCTCCTTCCTTAAGGAGTGATTGTATGGTGTTACCCTACCTCAAGGATTTGATATTGATAAAAAATTGAAGCTTTTATTATCTATTATATTATTTCTTGGGCATATTTTGCATTGTTATATGTTTTCAGGTCAGATCTATTACAAGGTTATAGAACACGGGTTAGGGCAGCAAGAGGTCTCAAGTACTAACATGAAAGGTGAAGGAACCACAATGGAAAGAATTGTATTAGAATATGGATTTTGATTACTTCTGAGAACAATTGGTGAGTGGATATTAGAGATAGTGGTACTAAATAGGGTTAATAATTGTTGCAATTACATTCTAGTATCTTAATTGAAGGAAACTGATACTGTCAGGGGGTAATAGCCCTAGCAAACTATTGTGGAATCTACTGTTGAATTTTAAGTTCTTCCCCAACTGATAATTGTTTCTTAGATGATCTTACCTTACATTCATTATTCATCATAAAACAATTACACAAAGAACTTCAACAAAAAAAAAATATGCCAGTAAGATCATAAAGAGATAGTCACACAAGAACACATTATTTTACCCTAGGAAATCCATCAGTGGGTAAGGCCCAACAACCTTTTCAATAGAGAAATCTTTAATTCAACAGAGATACATCTTAGTGATTAACTAGATCAAACTTCGTCCATCCTCTTAGTCAAGTCATTTGGCCCAAGAAACATGTTTCGTTCTGCCCAAGGACATAATTTTGTCCTTCAACTTCAATCCTTAGGTCATCCCTGCACCTCAAAAATTTCTACGCCTTAGATGCCTTAGAATTTCGTTGCCTCAGAATGTGCCCTTTGCAGGGCTCAAAAAGTGCTTTCCTTGCTGCTTTAGAATAGGACAAATCACAGAAGAAGAGATTTTAATTTTCTCTTTTGAATAGAAGCTACACGAATTGCCCTTTGGGGAGGTTGAGTCATTCTTTATTTATAATGATCCAATAGGTCGAATAGGTATCTCTTGGAGGCTGGGCGGACTTGATTAGGAGGAGGTTGACTTCAACTTTTGGAGCCAAAAAATTTACCTCTAAAAAATTTGAATTTTTCTCTTTTAAATGCCTAAATGGACATGACTCAAATATTTCTTTTGTTTCTAACTTGAAGAACATGCTTACAAATATGTTAATGACTCAAATATACATTATGAAGATCAACCATAATTAAAAAAATCAACACTCCCTCTTAACTAGGGAGGTATTCATAATGACTATCTGGATGTTCCCATGTTGACATATTTTCTCTATGAAAAGGTTATAAAAAATGATCATCAACCTTGTCAGCATCTTTGACATAAGGTATGCCAACATCTCTGACATTATCTCGTCAGCATCTCTGACATGAATCATCAACATCATCTAGTTAGCATCTACTTAGTTGGAATCTCTGACACACTGTTAGCATCTAGTAGGCATTTCTTCAATCATATACATCAATATCAACATCGACTAGTTGGACAACCAATACAACCACTATGAATATGCACAAAAATTAAATCCGAAAGGGAAGAACTCATTATTCATGCTGCAAGTTAAGTAGATGTTTAGTAAGTACATTAAAGCCTAGTAATGGAACATGGGTTGCTCTTACCACCCTCTAAAGCAAAACCGTAGCTTCACCACAACTCAACCTACTAGCTGCCAAGAGCTGAGTGTCTCCAACTCCTTAAGCGCAA
This sequence comes from Pinus tabuliformis, assembly GCA_031772625.1. Classification (NCBI taxonomy): domain Eukaryota; kingdom Viridiplantae; phylum Streptophyta; class Pinopsida; order Pinales; family Pinaceae; genus Pinus; species Pinus tabuliformis. The sequence goes on from CM062809.1 coordinate 366,691,188, forward strand.
AACAACTATTTAAAGCTAGCCTAGCTCAAGTGCTAAAGTCCCCCACAAATGAGGCATGGGGATATATTTATAGAAATGAGGTGACTGTTCACCTACCCTCATGACTCTTGAACTTTCTCACAACTCTCTCATGTCTAATGACTATTACATGCCTTTAAAATTTTACCTTTTATAATTATGATAAGATATTTACAACAAGATAAAAACAAAAGAGGTGCTGTTAGAAATCTTGAATTAATTGTTGTTGGTGATGTTGAAAAACTTTTCAGAGTGCTTGAAATAGAAGGCATACAATGTGATTCTTCCGCTGAGGCAATCATGCATACATGCTGAATATCTAACCATCTCATGGTTGTAGAGTGTGAAATTTTTAGTGGTACTCTGGTTTCTATCATGGCATATAATACTTGAATCTCATGTGAAAAGCTACCCTCAATCTTCTCTTCAGTTCTTGGATTTAAATTCATTGGTTGGAAAGTTCAAGTTTCTCTCATCCACAATAGTCAAGTTCACCATACAACTTGTGAGGGCTTCCATAAGAGATATTTGTCATATATTTACCAGCTTCATTGTGACACCATAAAATCCACCTGCGAGGTATTAAATAGAAAGAGTTAAGGCACATTATGCTGCACTACGAAAGGTTGCAACACACCTATGGAGGAAATGTCCATAATTCACGTCCTTCCTTAATTAGGATCTGTTCACTTTGAGCTTCATAGAGTGTTTAAAAATATAGAAAGTCAATATCGGAAATCAAGGAGACAAAAAGATGCATGCATTCTCAAGATGAAGATGAGTTGGTTATTGTTGATTTGAGATTGCCTATGACCCTTTTATTTGAAGTAGTCCACTCTAGATTTGGTCGTAAGGCATTTAGCTTCTTCATATGACTATTATGCTGGAATCTCTGTCTATATTCTCCAATAGGTGAACCGTATTGATGAATAGGTTTCATTGAATTTTATGATCCAATACTTGTCTACTTCCTTCACTACATCCTCGGCTTGCCTCCACACCTCCCTTGAATCATTATTTATGATATTTAATGCTTGAGAAAACTTTAATTACATTGCTTAGAATGATGTGCAATCATCTTGAATCTTTTTCAATAGTGAGGCACCACAACGGAAATGGCATTGGGGAAATTCGCAAATGAGAATGCGACTAGTGGACAAGAGGTAGTAGGAAATGCGATTTAAGGAAGGGAAATTGCAAATGAGGATGCAATTGGTGCATAGGTCGCAATTTTAGAAAACAAAGCAGGGCACAGGTTCAAGAAGTTGGGCAGGTTGCATTTCATATTTGCAGTACAATTGAAGGTTGTCAATGCGACTTACGAGTGACGGAGGAGAGGGATGATCTAATCACAATTTTGGTTCATAGAGCAAGCCGTAGCCTTGGATGAATACGAAAATTGCGAATTGTGACGAAAAGTTTGCTGAGATGTAATGCAAGTCACAATTTGAAGCGGTAGTTTCACTGAGGATTAGGTATGCGACTAGCGACCTATTCGTACACTTGATATTCTACCTGAAAGCTGGTCGCGGACCCAAATCCTAGCAATATTTCATCAATCGAAATATACAAGGGAACCTTGTAACCTCTGACTAGAAATGCGATGAAGGAAACATGGTTTTCGTACCACAAGATAACAAGTAAAGCATAGGGTTTATGTGGTCATTTTGTGGGTGCATTGAGTGGTGTATGCCATAAAACACATAAGGGGAATTAACACAGTTCACAACATGAACCCAAGGTGGCATCTATTGACACAAAACAAGTTTTACTCCCAAAACAATCGCTATCCCTTTAATGTTGAGCCATAATTCAAACACTCTCGTTGTTGATGCATTTACACAAATAAGTTGGGGTTTAAATTAATGGTTTGATTTGGGTGATTTGATATGGTAACCATGGGTAAATTAACGAGATTCAGAGCATATTTGGAGTAAAGGTCGAAGGCAACAACATGGTGATTGAACGCATGGGTAACAAGAAAGGATGCATGTAGGGTTGGGGAACATTCAACGTTGGAGGAAGAGTGAAATGGACTGAGGAACGAGTTCAAATATATAAGGAGTGGCGTGTGCATGGGAGGTCGCAACTTGGAGATTCACACTAGCTTTATCACATGCACTAGAGTTCGCAGGTCACATCTTTAAAGAGTAGTGCCAAATCACGCGAATTAAAATTGCAACTTGCGACCAAAATGAATCCCAAAAGTTCTAAATCATGCTTGTTGTCGTTTGAGTTTCTTCCGGGCCGGAGTTCCTGGTGGATGTTTGAATCCCTTACTTCGTGGCCATGTTATTGCTGGATGTCTATGTCTTGAGGGCGTCACAACACTTGGTCTTCATGGTTTGCTCTCAATGTTTATTTCATGCTTTGAAGCACCATGGAGCTTCTCCTTCATATCCTGAAAACACAATTGCTGATCATCGAGATTGATATTTGGCATTGCACTTCAAATAATGGCTTCTCACATATCTCAAATGCTACCAACATTTTGATCTGCACATATGAGCAACGTTTCTCAATAACAAAAAATATACACTAATCTAGTGATCAGAATCCTTGTAAGGTCAAATTGTGCTCGAATGTCATCTATCTCATTCTTATCCATTTTAGGATCTTGCATGCATATCTCCCCAAATTCTATACTTCTCTTGAACAAATAAATGTTGAGATAATTGAAACGAGCTTTAGTGACTCAACATCATTTCCTTCTGCTCAAATTTTTCGAAGCTATACGATGAGAGGAACCAACATTTTTTTTCATAATTGAAGGCATAGAGGAACACTCTGTAAAATGAAACTTGCAACCATAGTTTAGTTGACTATGGTTATAAATGGCTTTTGTGTCTCATGAATTTAAACAATCTAAAAATGATCCAGCATAACTTAATCATTTTCGTAGAAACAAATCTACTTCTGTATGTTCAAGCTTTTATGTTTTTTGCTTGCAAGTGTCTCATGTACTTGAGTCTTCACACCATATGTCTTCAGCTGAAAGTTCTCAAAGGCTTCAAAATCAACACTAACCAGTGCTGGTTTCTCTGGGTACACTCGCACAAATCTGTCTTGACAAGATGCGGGTAGTAACTGACTAATTCGATCTTTAGCAATGGAAAATTTTGATGTACTATCATAGTCTTGGAAGAAGTGTAACTGTACACTCTTTACAGAGTTTTCTTCACCCCGAGTAAGATCAATTTTAATATTACTGTCTACAATATCTTCTTCCTTTTGGATCATTCCAATTTTTTTGTGGGCCAGCATGAGTTCCAAAGCCTTCACTTTTGGATGAGTGTAGATCATCTTGTAAAGATCTACACGAGTAACGAATAATTTGTGGACAACCCAATATTCCTTAGCCCTATAACATATTTCATGTTATATTTGAATTCAGGGTTCTATGATCCATGCTATGAATGTTGGAAAATCTTTTGGTAATAATCACATCAAGACCATTTCGTCGACGCATTTCGAACCGTCTAGTGTGGTCCATCATTAGGACAAGATGGAGAATCAGATCGTGGAATCAGATTAAATAGGGATAGCGACGTGGAGAATATAACAGTTAGTTTTGACTAAATATTAATAAATAATATTTTAATGTAATGAATTTAATTGTTAGAAAATAATTCTTAATTTGAATCAAGAATTGATATTTAATCAAGAAAAATTCTAATAAATTATAGATCCATAATAAAATAAAAATGTCTAAAAATAAATAAATAAATATTTTTTTATTCTAATTAATCTAAAACATTAAGGTCCAAAAATGAATAGACCAAGGTCAAATTAACAAAAATGAATAAATTAGTAAATTAATAAGTAAATAACTAGTTTTTGAGTAAATAAATAAATATTTTTACTTATTTAATTATTTAAGTTTTGACTAAATAAATAAATAAATATGTTTGGACTAAATAAATAATTAAATATTAAAATTGATTGACTAAATAAATAAATAAATATTTAGATTTGACTAAATAAATACAAAAATATTTTATTTAGCTTGGACAAAATAAACATTTTATTTAATCTTGGACTAAATAAAAATAAATATTAAGAGATTAAAAAAAAGGCAGATAAGGTTTTTTAAGGAAGATAAGGCAGGGACCCAACAACTGCTAATTTTCCAACCATCATCTCTATTTAGATTGCTTGGCCTCCTTTCAATTTCTATAGCCTCCCTAAATTTACGGTGACGGAAATGATTAACCTTTGCAATGACCCGAGCCTCTTCAATGCAGATGTGATGTTTTGCCAAAGCTGAGGAGTGGGTCCTCCCATGTTTTATGTCGGCCGTGTGCTCATGAATCCTCTGATCTATTGAGTGACCAGTTTCTCAAGGAAGCAAAGTGCACAGAACACCCAGTTGATTAAAGGAGATATCTACTACAATATTTTTCATCTCCTTTTCTAAATGTGCCCACTTAATTCCAACAACGTCCATTGCAATTAGTTCTATAACATTCGTGGTGATGGGCTGGAATTCTAAACCGACTTGTTTCCTTGCATTCAGAAGGATATCTTGTAGAGTATCATTAACTTCACCAGCGTAACTTTATAAGTTTAGCTAGAGTCATTCTCATCAAAATGTCAATAATTTTACTAGGTGAAGTCCACACGATCTTCTTTGGCTTTGGTAGAACATATGGAGCCTCAAATGCTGCTTGGTATGCTTTTCCTTTTCTTTGCTTTGTTGTTTTTTAGAGTCTTCATATAATGTGATCTTTGGACATTTCACTTTGCTCACATTGCAGAGTTAATGTGAAAGCATTCCTTGAGAGTTGCTTCTAACAGTGCTTGTAACCTCGCCTTGGACCTCGACATACAAAGGCATACATGAGCATACAAAGAAAAGTACTCTTTGCCTATGGAATCATGATTAGAGAAGCAGTGCTAAGAGACCTTTTGCGAAATTAATTAGATGCAAATGATGCAAACCCTAATGATGAGGATGAAGTGGGACCGATAAGTTTAGGCCTCATATGTTAAGAGTCAAGACCTTGAAAAGCGTAGGGGGACCCGAAATTTAGATATATAAGTTAAAATTTTTGGGTGTCCTTGTAGCAGCCAACAAAGCAATACTGCTTCCGTACCATGTCGTGTTACTAGATTTCAAGGTGCCTTGACTTGTCATCAAGTTGTCACTTGCACCTGATCAACCAATCCTGCGAGCTAGAGCCATACTGCTTCGCAACTCGCCTTTCAAGCTGCAACATACTTTGCCTCTTAGTTCAACAAATGTGTGCTTCCTGCTCATCCACGAGATTGCAGTCCAAACTAAGGCGATAACAGTGAATTCCTATAACTGTACTTCTCTATCTAAGACATCTCTCAAACCATTACTGACTGTGTCATGACCAACTGTACCATGATGGTACTTCGACACATATTGAGCTACATGCCTTGGCTCAACGATACACTGATCTTGATCCATCATCTTGGTTACATCGATTACCATCATCTTGGTTACGTCGATTACCCTAACTGGGTATTCTTTCTTAAACAGATCCTGCCACGACAATCCTGATTTGCTCCCTTTGCCACTGATGCTATCAACTATCTAGTCAAGGTCTTTCATCTTGATTTTTGTGGTCAACTCCCTTTGAAGCCAAAAAATGGGTTCTTGGAGAAAACATGAGCTCTTCTACTTTTGTCAGAAAACAAATCATATATAGGATCAACCTTGATCCATTAATCTAAGATTCTGTACAAAGCCTTCCTAAGCATAAGACTTCTTCATGTATCTCACCAGCCTGGGGTAGCTCATATGCACACTTCTTTCATCGAGAAAGATGATCTCTATATCCATCTGATTTAGTTTTCAACCAAAAATCATAAATAAATTTTAATAAAGTGTACCTAACAAGATGTCTCTTCATAGTCTTCTTTCCTCTTACTGAGGTAATCCTTTACCTTGTACTTCTGAGTCCATATCTCATCTCTCATCACAAATCCCTATTTTTGGGAGAGTCCTCTTGTCATATCTTTGCTTTGTTCTTCCACCTACTACTAAATCTTTCATTATTGTTAAATTTTGGTATGTTCTATGCTGTAGAGCAATTCACTTCAATTTTCTTGTTAGCTCAATATTAATGTCCAGTTTAGCAATCATATTAGCATGATAGGAAAATGCAGATAGAACATAAACATAAACAGTAAAAGACAAGCCAAGACAAGAGGACACAAGATGTGGCACTAGCCAGGGACAAACCCCAATGTGGGGAAACCCTTAGAACATAAACATAAACAGTAGAAGACAAGCCAAGACAAGAGGACACAAGATGTGGCACTAGCTAGGGACAAACCCTAATGTGGGGAAACCCTTGATCAATTCTTCTTATATTCTTCAATAGTTCAGCAGAGAGATAGAGATAGTACAAAGATTTAAAGTCAACATTGACTTGCCAAATAGGAGATTTGACATCAAAGATCTACACGATGAAAATGACACAATGAGGTTGCAATTCTGACATCAAGGACTGCAGTTTTGAATAATGGTTAGGGCATATTTATCAACCCTCAAAATCTGCCCACATTGCCTTCAATTAATGCAGTTTGTCTTCCAAGGGAAAGTTGCCCCTTTGCTGTAATGCAGAGCAACCTACTAGCCCTTAACAATAGCTCTGCCTTCCTCTCATTACAGTGGCATCCTACAACCCTTAGAACAGGCCTGGGACAGTCTTTCAAGAGGACTGTTCCATCCTCTATGAGCCCTTAGACAACTCCCTTTCTCCTCGTCCTTCAAGCAAGATACTCGGCCTCCTTTCAAGCCTTTAGTCTTCCTGGAATGGCTACAAAACAACCCTATTTCACCCACGTTGAATGCCTCTTCTTGCTGTGATCTTAAGCTTCAAACTTCGACCTTTCTCCCTACAAGAGCACCCAAGAACAACACTCAAAACAACCTCTCTTTCACACGTTGTACCTACAGTAAAACATAAGACTTTCATGTTGCTTCTAGGGCTTCTTTCTTGTTGTCTTATGGCTCCTTGTAGTGGCTAGGGCCTCCCTTTGACTGCGGCTAGGGCCTCTCTCACTGCAGCTTTAGACCTATCTTGATTGCAACTATAGGCTTCTTGATGGAAAATAAGAGCTTCCTTTGCTGTGGATAGGAGCCTTCCTTTTGCTGCGTATTAGGCCTCTCTTGACTGCGTCTTTAGGCCTCTCTTGACTATGTCTTAGGCCTCTCTCTAGACTACGTTTTAGGCCTCTCTCTTGCTGTGGCTAAGCCTCCTTTTGACTGCGGTTAGGGATGCTTTTTACTGTGGCTAGGGCTTCCTTTTCGACTGTGGCTAGAGCTCCTTCAAGACTGCGGCTAGGTCTCCCTTCATGACTGCAGCTAGGGCTCCTTTGTGACTGCGGCTATGTCTCCTTCAAGACCTCTCTTTCCACCAAACCCAAACGAGTGGAGAGAGATCATGTGATATGTGTGTAACAAATGACTTGAGGCCTCCTCTATTTAAATGCAACGTTGAGGTTGAGTTAGGGGTAATTTGGTAATTGTCAAATAATATAAATAAATTCATATCTCCATAAATACATGTCAGAATCGGATGATCTTTAGATCAATCCTACACTTGTCGAAGAGAGGAATCCAAGAAAAATATCAGCTGCCATAAATAAGATGACCCACATGGAGTTTGGCCCTAGTTGCCAATTTTAACAATTATGTACATATAGTCCTCACTAGGAGGCCAAGGAAGAAAAATCACAATCAAGCAAACAATTTAAAGACGAGATTTTCAATAATAATAATCAAATAGGAGAGATATAAAATACTTATCTTTTTGAGAAGAATATTAGCTCCCTCGTGACCTTGAGTCTTCTTGCATTCATCTTTCACTTTCATCAGCTACATCCTTATCATCATCATGATGTCATCCTTTGCAAATGCTAGAGTTTCTACTTTCAGTGGAAACGTTTAATCCTAGGGTTTTGTCCCTAAACCCTAGGGTTTTTCTTATCCAAGGCTTGTTGCTTGCTAGGGTTTACAAACCCTAGATATTTAATTGGTCAAAGACCCTAGATTCGGTATGTCATTCTTGTCATTAATCAATCAATGATCATTCTAAGCCAAGAAGTTTGGTTTCTTCAAAATATCAATGTGCAAGGAGTAAGCTTCATCATTTAGAGCTGAACATTATCTTCAGTCTTCTAATGCCCACTGTCCCATCATACTTGATTAGTTCTTCAATATTGCCAATTAAAATATTAAACTTGAGCCTTTCAACCCAGGAGGCCAAAGCACATACATCTCCCTTGAGATAACTTCAGACTTTAATTTCAAAGAGGAGCTCGGCCTCTTTTCTACTGTAAACAGGCTTTCTACAAAGGCATCCTCTTCCCTTGATGTGCAACAGAGTCCATGGCAACAAATGTTGATGCCTTTTAATCTTTGTAGCCTCAACATCCAAACTTTGCATTTTCAGAACTTTATACACAACTCATATCATATCAATAATCAATAGATGTATGCATGACTGTCCTATATAGTGCATCTCATAATTCAGAGGTTCTAGAAGGCATTAATGTTCACACTTAGTCTCTCGAACTAAAAATTTCTTTTCTGAGATTAAAAAGTCTGGTGCCTTTTCTAATGTGAAAACAAACGTCAGAAAAATTTAATCGCAAAAAATACATTTCAGACTCCTTGTCTGATGTTAAAGTTTTCTTATTAATACAATGAGTTCCTTCAATATTCAAGAGATAAGAATCCTACACGAGTCATGACAGTACATACCTCAAGATTGTATTGCAACCTAGGTCTCCGGCCAAATCAATCCTTTCTTTAGTACAAAGGTCTCTTTAATTTTCTTTCGGGTTGCTTACTTCAAAGAGATATCAGGTTATCTCCTTGCAATGCATTTCGTCTAGGTCACATGACCTTTTATGTATATAAGAAAGATCTCTTCAAGCTAACATGAGATTGACTTCTAAATGAATTTTAGGATTCGACTTCTATAGAGAAGACTAGCTTTCTGAGACTTAGTCGATGACCAATTCTGAGAGTAGTATTGAAAATAGCAGCACTAGAAGTCATTCTCCATTGAGATGTCTTAAATGGCCACCCTGAGGCTAGCCAGGGAAGATTTGGAGAATCAATAAATCCTGTGAGTCACTGCAAAAGTCAAGGCGAAGGTAGAAGCCTTGTGAGCTTTGACAAGAGCTAGTATGAAGGCGCTGCTAGTGGGGATGCCTGGTGAGCCATGTGCAAAATCCAAGGCCATGTCTTGTGAGCTCTTTAAGCAACAGTCAAGACTCAGTCTAGCAAGAGTCAGGGCAAATGAATAAGTCTTGTGAGCTAGTACTGGCATGTGTGATGGACTCCTTGGCTTGTTGTGATGTGACTACCTAGGACCTGGCCCTTCATAGGCTACTCCAACAAGTGTCCAAGTTGTAGTACTAAATGATCACATGGAAAAGACCACCTTCTTATTGTCGTCTTGAATATAATTACTTAAATGTAATTGCAAGTGAATGGACCATGCTGGTTGAAAGAGTGATAAAATGTCTATGTAAAAGCCTTGAGTCATGTAAAAGTATTTGTCATGTAAACTCCTAGTTCTAGTGACTAGTTGAGATGTGATAATGTAATGTTATGATGTAAAGGCTAAAAGCCCAAGTTTGCCTAAGTTTATAAAGGCATTATTATATTAAAGATGTCAATGTAAAATTAGAAGGTGGGGGGGGCGCACTTGTCTAGGGAGAACAACTTAAGTTGTTAACCCCTCTCTCATGGAGTCTTCTAGAAGGATCATGAAGCTTATCCAATGCCAATCCAAGATTAGTTATGGGCGCTCCATTCTAGCTATAAGAGAAATGATAAAAAGGACCAAGAGAAAGCAATTCACTACAAAAGTTCATTTTCTGCAGCTTTTCATCAGCACAGGTTTTCTGGGGTGAGTTGCAAAAGTGAGCATAACTTGAACTACAAAGGTTTAATCAAGGTGATTCCAGTTGGATCTGGAAGCTAAGACAGGGGTGTTCCTAGATCCATAGAATGCTCAGTCAAATTCAGGCTTTAAGGCAGGCATCTACACTGCTAAAGTGACATGACCTTATTCTGTCAAATTTTTGCAGAATTTTTGAAACAGGATGTGTGGAAAAGGGTTTGATTTACAGGGTTTCTGCTCTAGATCTTGGTGAGCGCTAAGTGGATCTTGGATCTACTCTCCAAGGCGCACCTAACCCTCTTGAGCGCCTAGGGTTTCAAGTTCTCAACTGTTAGATATTATCATTCAAAGTTTAGCAATCATTTTGCCCAAATCTGCTCTATTTTTCTGGGGTGTGCCCAAGTAATCTTCAGATCTACTTCATACAAGCTCAGATCTGGTCGTGGTTGCTACAGATCTGACATCTTTGGCTCAAGGCGAAGTTGATCTAAGTCATTTGCACCTGCATGCAAGAAGTTTCACGTCAGTTAAGGCTTCATTTGTCTCTAGTTGTCCTCTCTCCTAGCGAACTGTACTGTAGCACCCTCAAGAAGGGTTTTGTACCTGCAAATTTCTTCAAGAGCAATAAAGTAAGGTGGTCTTTGCTGGGGTTTTCTCCCTTATTGAGTTTCCCCAGGGTAAATCTTGTGTACTGGTGTGTTTGAGTACTTTTACAGTTTATTTCAGTTACTTATGCATGTTGATATTCAGATCTAAATGTTGAATTTTTTTTTAAAGTACTCACAGTCATATCTGCATTAAAAAATTAACAATTAGGACTTTAAAAAACAAGGTATTTGAGAACATTTCAGACTCCTATGAAGTTAATCGACTTCTTGAGACTTATTTGTAATTCTCTGAGATAACTTATGACCTTTGACTGCAATATTTCAATTTTTTTATCAAATTCTGATAATGGTAGTCTTTAGACTCTCGATTTCGAAATAGAGGCATTTCTCAGTTTGGAGATTTTGATGGACTACGAATTGCAGCCTTGTAAACAACATAAACTGATCCTTCTAAAAACATAACTTGGATAGTCTGAGGTTTTTCGGATAGAGACTTTGGCTCATTGAGGATATTTCGACTTCTGTGACTTTGCCCTACTGTAGAAAACACACACACACACACACACACATATATATGAGGAGATCAGAGACTAGGGCAATATACTCCTTTTAGACCTACAGAGATTCAGATCTGATGAACCTTTAATCTTTCATAGGTAGGGCATAGACTTTGGAAGTCCAATAACTAGGATTTTTGGCCTTCTTCAATACTTTTGAGGTCAATTTTGGACCTTTCTGAGGATTTGCAGCCTATGTAACAGACCCTATACTGAGCCTTGGTCCGAGATTAGATTTAGATCTCTTATCAAATTGTGACAATAATAATCCTTTGGCCTACTGAGTCTCTTTCTGAGAGACTTAACCTATCTTTGACCCACTGAAATGCTATCAGATAGTAAGCTAACTTGTCTTCATATCAATTAGGGCTGGATTGAAACAAAAGATGACTTCATTCCAGGGTTGCTCTTCCATCATGGCTTTGATACCATGTTGAATGTTAAGGATTTCTCCAACCCATAATTGTTTCTTATGATTATTTCTTAGATGATTTTATCTTACATTCATTGTTCGTCATAAAACAATTACACAAAGAACTTCAACAAGAAAAACTTTATCTTAGTAAGATCATAAAGAGACACCCACACAAGAACATATTATTTTACCCTGCGAAAACCCTCACGGGGAAAAACTCAACAACCTTTTCAATAAAGAAATCTTCGATTCAACAGAGATACATCTTAGTCAATAACGAGGTCAAACTTGGTCCATCCTCCTAGTCAAGTCATTTGGCCCAAGAAACATACTTTGTTCTGCCCAAGGACAACATTTTGTCCTTCTTCCTCATTCATTAGGTCATCCCTGCACCTTAGGAATTTCGCTGCCTTAGAACTGCAGAGTTTAGCTGCCTCAGAATGTGCCCTTCGCTAGCCTTAGGAAGTGCTTTACGTGCTGCCTTTGAATAGGACAAATCACAAAAGAAAAGATCCAAATTTGCTCTAAGCTACACGAGTTGCCCTTGATTAGGTCGAGTCATTCTTCAATTATAGTGATCCAGTAGGCCAAATGGGCGCTTCTTGGAGGTTGGGTTAACATGACTAGGAGGATGCCGACTTCAACTTTTGGAGAAAAAATTTTGCCTTTTAAAAATTCAAAATTTTCTCTTTTAAATGTCCAAATAGACATGACTCGAACATTTTGTTTCGAGCATGAAGAATATGCTTACAAATACATTAATGACTCAAATATACATTATGAAAATCGACTGTAGATACAAAAATCGACATCTACATCAGTCAGGTACTGTTTATCTTAGCTTGGTTCAACTGATGTTTTATGATGATGTTGTTTATTTATGCACTACTATAGTTTAATGATCATTGTGGGAAAGTTGTGAAGACTACTATAATATTAATGCAATATATCCCATGTTTTGAAACACTAAAAGCAAAGAAAGTTACCTTGGATAGTACAGTGGTATCAGAGTTGTGCATCTTGCTAGCTTTTGAGCGTATGAGCCTTGAAGATACAAGTTACGTTGCAATCAGAATAAAAGGATTGTCCATAATACAACCATGGTGGATAGGGGAGGTCAAAGAGAACAAGATCCTAGTGAGTTGTGGAAAGTACTAATCTATGGACAATAAGAAATGACCAATTCACTATTGCAAAGGCAGCAACATATAGCCCAAGGAAAATAATGAATGATGCAGCTCATCCAAGCCATAAACAATCTAGGTAACAATGTTGTTGGTAACAGGAATGAGGCTGAAGGGAGCAACATCCTCAATCCTGGCTCTGCACAATCTAATGCTAGGGCAAGGCCTCAAATATCTATTGGTTTAAGAGGGGAGTTGTCGCCTTCTCTCCAATATGGAGTATCTAGTTTGGTTGTTAATAAAAGACCTGCACAAGTAAGGGAAACAAGTGGAGAATGATATTTTAAAAGGCCAAATAGGCTGTGCATGCAATTATAAAAAAAGCAGAACCTGACATGGCTGAGGAAATTGTTGATATTGCAATCAGTTTTGAAGGCAATAATATGTTCACTAATTTGGAAATAGAAATGGCTTCAATCAATTTTGAGGAAATAGATGAATATGAAGCGACCTTGGGACAATATGTTCTTTCTAGCAAAGAAGTCAACATTGGTACGAAACAACCATCTATGGATTTTAAAGCTTTCTAACGATGAAGTATCAATTGTTCAAAAGAGTCCCTAGTACAAAATTCAATGATGGCAACGCTACTATCAAAATTGAGAGTCCTAGTGAAGTAGAGCCACTCAAGCAGATGAATGAGAAGTGTATTAAGGATAAATCTGATGATGATGCAATCAAAGAGAGCAACACAAAAATTTAAAGGGACAGTTTTGCTAACCCCGCAAATTTGACGCTTTATAAAGAATTTGAAGGACAATGTGACAACAATTTTGAGAATTATTTAACACCAATTGTGTATTTAGAAGTAAAAATTGAGAGACGCCCTCCTCTCATAGTTGAGGCACAAGACAATTGGGACAATGAGAGCAACAACCATGGCACACAATGCAATTTTAATTTGTTTCTTGGACAAAAATATGAACTAATTGAACAGTTTGCCAAGAGTGAAGCTCAAGATGTTGTATCACCAAGAACCACAATGATAAAGCTCAAGAGGGGATAAAGCTCATGAAGTTACATTCAACTCTTCGGACATTAGCAGAGAATGTTTTGGCCTCGATGACTTGAATGGCCTTCAAATAGAGGAAGATGGCAACCAACATAGTCATGAGAATGAAGATAAGGAAGGTGGAGAATCCAGAGTCTTGGAAAAGAGTTTGAGCTCGTTGGTTGTGGATAATAACGTTGACATTTATTTCCTAACAAATGATCAAGCCCTTAGTTCTTCCTGCCCTGAGGAGTTTGAGAAGTCATCATCATACAACTTAATGACAACTTCTCTTTAGGGCTCCAGTGTCCTAGTGGGATCTAGTCTATTCATTCTACCCCTTATATTCGTGCATCATCTGTCAATTCAACATGTTGTACTGAGTGGCCACTTCCAACATTTGTATTGGCAACACCTATGCTTTACACAAAATCCTCATCAATTTTCATTGAATATGGGAGTTGGTCATTTGGACATAGGATTTTCAGAAGGCAATGGTCAAGAAATTGATGTCTAATAGATTTGGATTTGTTGGGTCAACCACCAATATCGATGACCACAAATGTTAGTCTGAAATACATGATCCAATTGCAGGCCAATCTAATATGGCACATGAGAAAAAGAGTGGAGTCTCCAAGGGTAGTGGACGTATAACACAGTTGAAATCACATAGGCCTGGTTCAATTGTGCTTGGTAAAAATGAATGCTCTCAAATACCGAAGTTGAGGTCATTTCATCCAAGTAATTCTGTCAAAGGGATTAAAAGGGTTGCACCAAGAGGTAACATTGACTTGAGTCCATATGGAAATATGGGAGAAAGGTTTCCATTGGAACGTATGTCAGCCATAGTTTCAACTATAGGAAGTTCAGTTCTCTGGCCAACAAAAAGTGGAACTGCAAGGTTGAAGTATACGATTCCACAACCATTTGCTCTGGCCATTGACAAAAGGGCTTTTGCAAGGGTGCACCCTGTTGAGGTAGTAGCTAGTGGCATAAACCAATGTATTGGTGCAAGAGGTATCCCACCCTTTTTAGTTCCTAAAAGGGACAATATGTTAGTAAAAATGGATACACAAGGTGTTTGCGATCCCTTGCTTTCTGAAAATCTACATCTACATGACCAGAAGGTGCATCCACCCAAGCATACAAAGCTAGGAGAAGATGCCCATTACACTTTTTCGTCAACTGCAAGTGCGAAATCATTTAGAGATTCTAAGAGCAAGTTTGGTAGTGCTCCTTCTGAGGTTGTTTTCAGTTCTAGATACAATGAGATCGCTGAGAAGTGTAAAGAGCTTTATTCAAAATTAGACGCAAAATTGAATGCAAGGGAAGCAGAGCAAAACCAATTGCAAGTAAAAAACAAAGGAGCTGCAAGAAGCTGAGATAAAAATGCTTAGGGGAAGTTTGGCATTCAAAGTGTTTCCCATTCCCTCATTCTATCATGAAGCAACACCACCAAAGGTTGAGTTGAAGAAGATACCTCTTTCCCGCCCAAAATCCCCCAAGTTAGGGTGGAGAAGGAGCTATGCTGGTGTAGAAATTGAAAATGACCAAAAGGAAGGATGCAAGGCAAGTGAGCAATCTTCATTCTTGAACCTAAGGGGACAAATTTTGTAGCAACTAGACACGCAATTGCTTGAGGACAAGCAATGTGAGGAAGGGGGGACTGTAATATCCACAATGAATTAATTGCCCAAGGAAGGATGGAAGAGTCTATCCAAACCTGTAGGCTATAGTCTTTGATAAAGGGGGAAACCCAATTATCCACCAATGTTTTGGGGTTGCACATGAACCCCTCACATTTGATTAAGGAGGGGAGAACCCCATGAGGAAATCTATAAATAAAGGGGAGTTGGAATCATTTTACTATCATCGAATTGAATTGAATTGTATCTGTTTCTTTGAGCCTGAGGCTTTGAAGGTTTTAAGACCCCTTCTTGATTAATTTCAGTGGAGGTGGTGCCACCCTGGCTAATCCCCATCTAGTTTGGTGGCACTGATCCCACCCTACCTAGACACACCTCTTTTCTTGTTTTGGCACATCATCTTTCCTTGGAAACCTCTCGAATCTAGTTTGGATAGCAGGATCAAAGTTCTCAACAGACATTTTTAGGTCAATCAACTTTGTCTAGATCAACGTAAGTTTTCTTCTCGAGAGGACCTTTCCACATTTCTCCCTAAAGTGGATCGAAAATATTGTGAAGCTAAATCAATAAAGACAACGGAAGATAACAATGTACACTTATGGCCAGTTCTCTGTCTAAGGTCAATTGCTCTTATTTTCTTCCCATAAACTAATTTGGATTTTGCACATGATGTTCGCTCAACACTGACAACACTAATGGTTGCATGCACCTCAAGATAGGATAATTTTATTAATTTCCAATGAATGATCACAAAAGTAGGTCAACGAGACTAAATGACTATAATGTGGGAGTGCAAAAGCAACTCCTAGTCAATGTTGACAGCAAGAATGAAATTTATGACACTTATAAATTGGTAAAGAGACATGATGGGTGCTAATGCACATTTTTTCCCCTTGCATGTTTGTCGTCTAAGGTATTTTTGTAATGTCTTTGAAGACATTCTAAAAGGCATGCACATAACAAAGAAGTTAAAAGATATGATTAGTTTTTCTTTTTGAACCATCAAGCCTACTACGCAAATTGGTGCTACATCCATGAGCTTGGGGGCCGAGGGGAGGATTTAGGAGAACACTATTTAGTATTCTCCCAATTTCGCTCCCCATACTATGTAATAAGAAGGGCCGCCCCCTTCGATTGCATCCATACCTCAAATTGGAAAGTTGTATCTATTTAGTATTATCCCAATTTCACTTCCTTGTATCGTATTAGAAGGACCACCTTCTTTGATTGCAATCACACCTTAATGTGGAATGTTGCATTCTTCATTCTTCCTAGTTTTTACAAATATCATTAGCATCACAATTCTCTCAGCTTAAAGTAAAGGTTAGGGTCTGCTTCACTCCTAGTGAATCCCAACTTCATCAGGTAGCTATCGATCCTCTCATACCACGCTTGGGGTGCTTGCTTCAGTCGATAGAGGGCTTGCTTCAAACTGCACACATGAGATTCCCGATCATGAATCTCAAATCCTTTGTGTTGTTCCACATAGATTGCCTCTTTGATCGAACCATGCAAGAATGCGGTCTTGACATCCATCTGATGTAGGTTCCATCCTTACGAAGCAGCAAGGGCTATGATCGAGCGGATGGTGGTATATCGGGCAACAGGTGCAAATATCTCGTCATAGTCTATACCTTCGTTTTGAGAGAAGCCACGAGCGGCAAAACGAGCCTTATACTTTTCAACACTTCCATCAGCTCCATGCTTTATCTTGTAAATCCATTTCGAAGTGACAACTACTTTGTCCTGGGGTCTGGGGACCACATCCCAGACATCATTCTTCATGATGGACTCATATTTCTCAGTCATAGCATCTTTCCATACTTGATGCTTGACAGCTTCTGCGAACGACGAAGGCTCATTTTGTTTGATCGTGCTCATGATGGTCAAGTATCCCTGATACCTGGTGGGCTTTTTACTTTCACGGAAAGTCCCTCTGGGTGTAATGTGTCCTTCGGCATCATCAAGTGTCCCCCCTGAGCCATGAAGGCCTCTTCCTAGAAGAGGAAGGCTCTTGCGGAGGGGGATCAATAGGATCCATAGGTTCTTCCACATCGGGCATTGTCTCATCTTCCTTTTCCTTCAGTTTCTTGGTGTCAGCTTCTTTAGGTTCCCTTAGAGTAGGAAGATTGTCAACTTTGCTAAGAGCCATATCTTCGTCAAAGGTGAAATCATGGTTAATCTCGACTCCCTTTGACCGGCCACATAGATTCTATAGCCCTTAGTATTTTCGCTATAGCCCACGAAGATTCCTTTCTTTCCAGATGCACCTAGTTTATTCCAAATATACGGGACTTCCAAAAATTCTAAAATGAGATATGCCATGTTTCTTACCAGTGAACATTTCTTCGGGAGTCTTAGAACCCAATGCTTGATGAGGGCATCGGTTTTGCACACATACGACGATATTCGCAGCTTCGGCCCATAGAAACTGCAGAAGCCTTTGATCATGGAGCATAGCACGGACAACTTCCACAATGGTACGATTCTTCCTTTCTGCCACACCATTTTGCTCAGGAGTATATGGTGTTGTAGTCTCCCTCTTAATGCTAGCTTCCTTACAAAAGTCGTGGAACTCATTGGATTCATACTCGGTCCCATTATCATTCCTTAAGATCTTGATCTTCTTCTCAGTTTGATTCTCGATCATGGCTTTGAAGTGACGGAACCAGGAGAACACTTCATCCTTCTTTTTCAAGAAGTATATCCAAGTCTTGTGAGAAAATCATCTGTAAAAGTGAGGTAATATAAATATCCTCCCAAGGAGTTCACATGCATCATACCAGATATGTCATAGTGAACCAACTGTGATATACCAGAGGTCTTGCTATGGCTCGAGGCGAATGGTCCCCTTTTGATCTTTCCTTCGGCACATCTCAGACATACACCTTCTTGCTCTACTTTGAACTCAGGCATCCCTGTCACCATTTGTCTCACATTGGGTAGAGCTTTATAATGAAGGTGAGCAAACCAT
Source organism: Pinus tabuliformis (assembly GCA_031772625.1). Lineage (NCBI taxonomy): Eukaryota > Viridiplantae > Streptophyta > Pinopsida > Pinales > Pinaceae > Pinus > Pinus tabuliformis. The sequence goes on from CM062809.1 coordinate 366,709,477, forward strand.
CGATGCCATAGTTCTGACTGAAGTGATGTGTCACAAGACATGACACCCAACGGACTTCCTCCATCCTGATATAATGAATCAACTCAAAACCCAAGAGTGAAAGCATCTTTAAAACTCTTTTTCCATACACGTACCTTGCCATCGATGAAGGCCACCTTGTAGCCTTTGTCTTCCATTGCCGAAATGGACACCAGGTTCTTTTTGAGATCAGGTACATATAGGACTTCTTGGAAATGAATTGTATTACCCTGATTCAATTGAAGAGCGACATTCCCTACGCCTTTCACGGGGATATTTTGAGTTGTCCCCAAGAACAATTCCCGGTTGGTCTCCTTCTCTATCAAATTAGAGAGAGCTTCTATGTAACTAGTGAAGTGCCTTGAGCCACCACTATCAATAAGCCAATTTCCTAGCAAGTCCGGGGGAGCAGTAGTAGAGAGGGCCGCTGGTAGATAATATTCATCTTGCTTATTGTTAACAACGTTAGATTCATACCCGGAGTTTCTTGCCTTCTTGGAGGGTTGACCACTTCCTTGGTTTCCGACATTCCTCTTTCCTTTGCCATTGAACCTGCCATTCCTTTGATTGCCTCGAGAGTGATTTTGATCATCGTGATGATGTGAGTCCTTTTTATCAGGGCACTCCCTTGCATAGTGGCCCATTTTGTTGCAATTGTAACATCTTCCTTTTCTTCCACCCTTTGGTCTGACCTTTCCTTTAGATTTAGCCCTGGAATTGTTTCTTCTTTTAGCATGAGAGGAGAATGCAGCGGGATTGCCTCTAAGTGTAGGCATTTCCTGCTCTTCCATCCTTGTTTCTTCTTGAATGCATCTTGCCATCAATTCCTCAAATCCAAGAATTACATTATTGTTGAGAAGAGTGGTTCTGAATATATACCATTCAGATGGGAGCCCTCCAAGAGTTGTGATGGTCAGTTCGCTGTCAGGAATGACTTCCCCAATTGATAGGAGATCATTCTTGATCTCGGTGATCCTCAAGAAGTGGACTTGCATATTCTCATCTTTGCCCTTCTTAATTTCCTTCGGCTTATTCTTAAGGAACAAAACTTGATTTGCATCATTAACTTTAAATAAACTGACCAGTCTATCGTAGATTTCCTTGGAGGTGGTCAACTCGGAAACATAGGCCACCAAGCGCTTGTCGATAGAGTCCCGGATGATCTTCTTTGCTTTGACTTCTCGCCTGGTCCACTCGTTCCTAGCAACAGCGGATGAATTTGATGGAGGCTCAATGATTCTGCCTCTCACATGGTCCAACACTTCCTGCTCTTCTAATATCAAATCGAGAGACATCTTCCATCTGTGATAGTTAGACTTCTCACGGAGCTTGTCTTCAATGGGAAAGTGTGATGAGGACCTCATGAAGTCTTTGAGATTGCTTCAACAGCCTTCAGTGATTGCTCTTGCTCTTGCTTGTGCTTTGTCTTCACCTCAGCTTTGAAACCATGTTAATTTATGGTATGTTTTATGCTTAGAGCGGTTTACTTCAATTTCTTCTTATTAGCCACTGTTTAGCAATCACATTAACATTAAGTAAAATGCTGATAGAACATTAATAGATCGACAGAAAACAAGCCAAGACAAGAGACACCAGATGTGGCAGCTAGCCAGGGACAAACCCCAATGTGGGGAAATCCTTTGATCAATTCTTCTATAATCTTCAATAGTTCAGCAGAGAGAGAAATAGTACAAATTTAGAAATCTGTAATTTTATGACAGCAACAACAAACCCTAAATCAGCAAAGTCAAATTTAGTCAAACAACGCCGGATTGACTTCTAGTCAACCTTGAAGAACTCGGTCTTCAACAGAAAACTTTGTCAGCCCAAAACAGCCTTTGGGCAACAGTCAAAACAACAGTCAAAGATCAGTAGTCCACGGTCAACCCTAACTAGTCAACGCTGGTCAATGTAGCACCCAAACACCATGCGCAGATGAGCTCTGGGTCAACGCTTCACAAAATAGCCCAGCACTTGGTCAACGCAGCCCTAGAAAAGTCAATGTTGCCCTAAACAGAAAATGCATCCTCCTTCTTGCACGTGTGAGAGAAGCTGCTCCTTTGCTGGCCCAATGAGATGAGGAGAGAGAAGATGAGTGAATAATGACTCAACCTCACTTGTACTCATATGATGTGCTGGGCATGTGTACCACACATTTAGTTGTTGGCTGACCTTGACAATTTGTCAAGTAAATACAAATAAATTCATATCTCTATAAATACTTGTCGGAATCAGATGATCGTTAGATCAATCCTACACCTCTCACCCTAAGTTACCAGGATACGGATCCGGATCCGGATACGGATACGAATCCGTTGGATTTTTGAAAAGCTAGGATCCGGATACGGCGAGGATACGACAAGTACAAAAATATATAATAATATTTTTTAAAATTTTAAAAAATACATTTGATGTTTAAAATCAAAACCATTCATGAATCACAACATTAGAACTAAAATAATTAGACAATTTATGAATCTGAACACTAAAATGATGCATCTTGCCTCATACAAAGATGATAGTAGTAAAAACAAAATGAATGTTTCATCAATGATCACTTTATTAATATGATAATATAGAGTAGGTGTGTCTACATATCATGAAATGGGTCTACATCATCATCATCTACATATTGCAACTCTACATCATGAATAGACGATCGTGCGCCAGGAATGTTAGAAGTTGTTGCAGAAGTAGGAAGTGGTTGTGTAGCATCCTCAAGTAGATTAAGGTGAGTCATGGCATTCAATGTCATGTTCAAGTCAGATATTTCAGGTTCCACATCCCACATCCTATTTGGACCTTTCTTATGCTCTGAAGTAGAATGTGATAGAAGACGAAGGTTGGAATGGACATATACAAGATCCTCAGCCTTCGCTGCTCCCAATCTGTTTCTCTTTACCGAATGGATGAAGCCATATGTACTCCAGTTCCTCGCAGCTGATGAGGAACTAACAATCTGCGATAACAACCTCGTGGCTAGAGTTGAGTGATAAGTGCTATCTCCACCATGAAAGCCCCACCAAGGAATAGGATCCATATGCCCCGATCATCCATGGCTATTGGATCTGAAAAGATCCCAGTGGATTGTACAAATGCTCCAAATTCCTCACGTACATCCTTTGCAATTCCAACTTCCCTATAGATTTTCCTCAAAGCTGTCTTATATCCCTGTACCACTTCAGAATCTCTGTTTGGTGCTGCTCTACCAGGTAAAGACAATATTTTGGAATGGTAATATTTGGGGTGTAGAGCATACGCCAAAAGGTGTAATGGTGTGGTCATTTTGTTCCACCTTTTTGTAACTATGTCTTTCACTTCATTGTAATATACTTCAAAGGGCTCATGCTCACTTGCCTTGATAATTTCCCGTATATTCTCCAACATACTATCTATATTTTCATAGACTTCCCCCAAGCAAGGCATATCTGTGTCAAATGCCCTAATCATGGTTAGAATTGGTTTTGTGAACTGCAAAAGGTATTGGACCTTGTCCCACCATGCATCATCAAGAATGGTATACTTTATTCTTTGTCCTCTATCAGAAGTTGAAGTCCTCCATGATTCCCAAAGAGGGTCAATGACCATTGCCTGTAATGCTTGTTTGACCTCCAAAAGCCTTTTTATGACTAAAGTGTGGGAAGCAAAACGAGTTTCAACAACCTACATAAACATATTGAAAAGTAAAATCTTAAATCAGACATAAAATAAATTGAACATTAAAATTGAGAACTCATAATGCATAACATTGATTAAAATTGGAGTACCTTTAGTAGCTCCAACTTTGCAAAACTCCGATATATGGCTTGGGACATTGAATGATTGGTGATAAACATTTGGATCTCCTTTGATACTACATATATTTCATTGATCCACTCAATTTCACCAATCTTGGCTAGCATAAGGTTCAATGAATGCACTGCACATGGAGTCCAAAATATGTGATTGTATTGACCCTCCACAATCAGGCCTGTTGCGCTACAAACCTTTGCATTGTCTGTGATAACTTGGACAACATTTTGTGACCCCACACTTTCTATTGCATCAATAAGAATTGTCGAGATGAACGTTGCATCTTTTTCCACTCCACTGTAATCAATGGCCTTCAAAAACATTGCTCCTTGGGGACAAATTGCAATAACATTAATTAAAGGGCGATTTCTTTGGTCTCTCCATCCATCAGAAACGATTGACACCCCTGTTTCTGCCCATGTATCACGGATTGATTGTAATTGTCTATCCACAAATTTTCTTTCTGATGTTAACAAAGTGGTGTGTACCTTTTCATACCCGGGGCTCTTGTATCCTTTTGGTGGTTCATTAACTGCTTTAATCATTTGTTGCCAATAAGGAGAGCGCACCAAATTGAATGCTAGTCCATTTGCATAGATGCAGCAAGCAACATGCTCATCTGCAACTTCTCTACCCTAGTTATTGAATGCTGCTTCAAGAGGTCCTAGAGTAGGCCTTTTATTACTTGTGAGAGCTGGTGTAGATGGCAATGAAGACTTGGTTGTAGAGGCTTGCACAGGGAGTTTTCCCTTGCTGAATTTCCTATCAGCAACATCTTGCAAAGATACATAAAACTTAACTTTTGCAGCACTCAAACCTATCCCAGGTTGGCCATTTGGACTATTGCATACTAACACACCTGTGTTAGTTTTCCCAGTGAGATGGGCCTTCACCCTAGTGTATGAGCCATTTCGAATGCTATTGCATTCACTACATCTCCATTTGTACGAACCACCACCAGAGTTTTTGCCAAGAATTTCCACATACTGCCATAAAGGAGATCTTGGATCTTTATTGACATTTATTCCTTCACTAGATTCATGCTGTAATGGTTCCATGTTTATCACACCTGCGTTGATAACCAAATATAAATTAATAAAATTGTCATTCTCAAAACAAAATTCTAAATTGGAATACCTAATATATTATTATATATATGCATGTGTAGGGCGAAATAAAATTACAAAAAAATATAAAATTCTAAATTATTATTTTATAATAAATAATTTAAAATTTGAATAAATAACTAATTATACATATACATAATTTAAAATTTTCAAAACTTATAAACATATAAAATTTAAATATTAATAAAAAAAACAAATACACATATTGAATAATTGCTATAAATTATAATTATTAAAATAAAATTATAAACATAAACATAAAATATTTTTTAATTTTTATTTATAACTTACAACTACAAGTTACATCTTTTAATTTTTATTTATAACTTACACACTATATTAAATTCTTAATATAGCTTACGGCCCACGGGCCTACTACTTTTAATTAATTTTTAACCATATTTAATTTTTATTTATAAAAAAATATTTTAAATTTTAACCATATTTAATTTTTATTTAATTTTTTTTTTAACCATATCATATTGTCAATTTATATAGGTTATAACGTATATCATATATGTTATAAAAATAAAAAAAATAAAAATAAAACACAAAAATTAAAATCGAACCTACCGCGCAGCGCTCGACTCACGATGCCCACGCCTGGTCCTCTGCCCGACCCACAACGCCCACGCCTGGTCCTCTGCCCGACCCACAACGCCCACGGGAACTGAGACACACGACTCACGATGCCCACGCATGCAACCCGCACCTGGTCCTCTGCCCGACCCATGACGCCCACAGAACTGAGGCACACGATGCCCACGCCTGGTCCTCTGCCCAACCCACGACGCCCACGCCTGCTCCTCTGCCCGAATCACGGAGAACTGGAGGACGGCTCGCCTGCTGTGGGCAAAGAATGCCGCACAGCTCGACCCATGACGCCGCACAGATGCCTGCTCTCCCACGACGCTGCCAACCAAACTCGCCCATGCTAAAATCGATTTCACTATCGCCCTTTTATAGAATTCCTTGCAGCTAAACTAGGAGTTAAACTAGAAGTTAAACGAGAATAAAATTTCAATTAACTGAGTTGGATCAACTGTTAACTGAGGATCCAAACCCACCTGAACTGCGACATCAACATTTTGTTAACTGATCGTACGGATCCCACCGTATCCGTATCCGTACCCGTTTCGGATTCGGGGATCCGAGGTTTCACCGCTTGACCCCCGCGGATCCGGTAACGTAGCTCTCAACGAGAGGAATCAAGGAAAAATATCAGCTGCCATAAATAAGATGACCCACATAGAGTTTGGCCCTAGTTGCCAATTTAACAATAATGTACTGTATGTTCATTACACAATGACTGTGCATACAAGACAGTTGAGCTGGATGTCTCACACCTGTGCACTCTGGGAGTACTGGGGGTGCTCTGTGGTGGGGTGGCTGTCATCTAGTTCTCCAACTTATTTGGCCTGTTACATAAATTCCAAGTGTTCTGAGGGAGGGCCTTGGCACATGGTTGGTTGGGTAGTTGAAGAAATGAATGAATGCTGCCACAATTTCCCTCCACTCACACACCTAATGATAATTTTCTAATGCTTTCCCATGCAATATCCAAGACTGAGAAGCGTTCAAAACATGGCGTGGGCAATGATGGATGGGGTCCTTCCATTCTAGACCCAGAGCCAACTAATGATGTGTAGGGGCCCACCCCTAATGATCATGATGACCTTCCACCTAATTTCGGGACTCGGGGCTATTCAAGAAACAGCTTGGGCCACTAATGATGTGTAGGGGCCCACCTCTAATGATCATGATGACCTTCCACCTAATGTTGGGACTCGGGGCTATTCAAGAAACAGCTTGATTTATGGATCTTGATGTGTGGGGCTCTTTTTTTTTCAAAGTAAAAACCTCGTGGGATCCCTCTCTCTTCCTCTAAATATCTTGATGGAGGGAAACTTAACTGCTAGCCACAATAGCAGCTGGTAACACCAAGGGACAACTGGATTTGAATTTGTGGTCTATTGCCTCCCTGTAGGGAACATGGCTTGGGCAGATGGTTAAACTGATTGAGCTATTTCTTGGGGTCTTCTGCGTCTCTTTTCCTGTGCCTGAATGACAGGCATTATGTTTATTTTTATTATAGGCTGGGTGGACTTCTAAAGTTCTATGAGCTCTTTTGTATTCCTAAGTGGCAACTTTTTTTTAAATATTTTGGCAATTTTGTTAGTGTGGCCCCCCAGTTTTGGACTAGCTAGTGTGTCTACTTAGCAGCTGGCTTTTTTTATTATTATATAAAACTGCCTACCATGCACTATTTATTTCATAATATACATCAATAGTTAAAGGATTTCACAGAAACTCAATTAAATTAAATTCCAGAATTTTGTTAAGAGGTCTTAATCTGTTGTGCTATTCTTGTAGTCATTGGAAATCATTTGCAGATTGCAGAGCAGATGGTTATTCTCCTAAGTTTACTTAAGTTTTAATCACAGTGCTGCAAAGGAACACTGATAATAGCATTGGAATTAATACCATTAATTTTTATTTTTTCTAACATGACATTTATGTGACCCCAGCCCCTGGAATCAGTGCATCTCCCTCAGAGGACAACATGCGATACTTCAATGTTATGATTCTTGGACCTACTCAGTCTCCATATGAAGGTAACTCGATTTTCTCTCTTTATTCAATTATGTGAAAGAGATTCATGTCAAAGTATGTTCTAGACATGGTTTTGATGAGATGTAATGATGCTTATGCTTTTTAATCTCTAGTATGGCTCAGGGTATAAACAGTGTTTGCCTCAAAGCTCTTTTTGAGGCATAATAGAAAGTTTGGAGGGTTTCAGTTGTGATATATAATTGTTTCAATAATTTTACTTTCATTTGTTATTATACAGAAATAACTTTAACATCTTCTTTCCCCTTGTAAATTCAAATTTCATTAGTTATAACAAAACCCTTTGATATTTTTTTCCCCTGTAAAATTGGTCGTGAAGTTGAGTCATTGAGAAAATACTAGAATCTTCTAGCTATAAAAATAATTCTTTCCTTCAAGCCAAGTCAAAGAAAAATTTAGTGACCAAAATCTGCTGTTTGAATGGTTTCCAAAGTGTGTTCAAAAGATTTTGCCAGTATATTCTCTTAGGCTCCATTAGAATCATATTATTCCAAAAACCAAAATAGTCTGTAAAATACATGAAAAATATAAGAAATCTGGACACCTGTAATAGTTTTTTTCATGAAATTTCAAATTTCTATAATTCATATTTTGTATGAACTACACTTCCCAAAAAATATGGTTCCTTAAAATTATCCATAGGTGGATAGATATCGGCAATTTCAAAGACTTATGCATGGCAGAAATGTTGCTTATTGACAATAATGATATTAATATCTGTTTTCCAATTAAACAAGTATGATCAAATCTGCTATTGGTTGAAAATGAATCTCATTTCAAATAGCTTGTTGGATTTTTCTGACCTTGTCTAATTTTGAAAAACGATAATTTCATTCTTTTGTCAGGTTTTAGTAATATTAGTTATATTGATAGAATGGAGAACTAACCAGGGTTGCGTGGGAGCAGTGCCCCCCCCCCCCCCCCCCCACAAGCGACCCTGGGAGCACACTCCCAAATTTCGTGAATTTCATGGTATTGATAAGCAATTCATGGTAATTTTAAATTCATAATCTTTAACATTAAGAATTTTACTTAAATTTTTAACATTACCATGAAATGACTCTAGATGTTTGAGATTGGTTCTGACCTCTTTGGATTTCATATGGAGAAAGTAGAATTTTAGATCTCTCTCAAAATCCAGCATACTTATCAGTTTTTCAGAATTTCAGGATTGGGGGGATTGCAATGTTTCCATTGGATTTTGTCATGTACTAGGGTATGAAATTCGTATTTAATCAAGAGCACCAATCCCTCTATGTACCTTGATGTTATTGACATTAGTTGTTGAACTCCTCTATCAGAACCCTACTAAAAATGTACCCATCACTCAAACAAAATCTTGTCTTGACATGCTACGTTTATTCTATCTTATGTTAATGCTTAAAGGTTGATATTAATGATAAAGATCCCAAGATATGATTTTGATGATATGTAGGTATTTGTTGTAGCATGATTTTTTTGGATGCTAGAGGCGATCTAGAGTCTATTTGTTGATGTATTTTCGGTTCAGAGATGGATTGCACTTGAGGCTATTTTGGTTCTGTGCACCCTTACATGTTATATAAATCGAAACCTGTAACTTGTGGACCTGTGGTTGACAAAGATTGTAATTACTAGATGATTGATGTTATATGGTTTAATCCATGTTTTTATGCTTTTTATAACTAATTCATCATTCTACATGCTTTCTCCGAAATTAGACATTTCTCGTGGCGGCAAGAGGCCCAAGCATTAGCAATAGATAATAGATCTACTTGTCTTTTCTAGTTTCTAGTAGTTTTTATAACTGTCGAGTCTTTCATATTTATTATGATATTTTTTGTAAACGATATATGACAATTTAAGTTCGGAGTTTGAAGTTGACAATTATAACTCATTGGTAATGAATTATGAATATGATGCTTTGTGAAAGTTGAAAGTTGAAACATTTCATTTCATGTTAGATATTCTTTGTTATTGTTTGGTTACTTGGTAATGGTAATGGTCACAAGTACAAGTTACAACTTTAGTGACCAATGATGATAAATGTTTTATATCGAATTTTGAAAGTTTGAAACTTTAAGATTGATGAATCATGAGACTTGATATGTTGTATGTTACTAACTTGTGGACGTGGTTCAATCCATGTTTTTATGCTTTTTATATCTAATTCATCATTCTACATGCTTTTGTTGACAGATATGCATCAAAATATATAAAAATACATATTATATAAAAATTGTCCCCCCATTCGCTCCCAAACTGGGAGCTTTTGAAAATGTCGCTCCCCACTCCTGCTTCCACTCCCACTCCCAAGCCACCTTGGAATTAACAGATGTTGGGAAAATCTCACTTGTAGTTCATTAATGATTATGATAACATCTCTATTCCAACGGATACAAAAAAGACATCTGTATTCCAAGTTCCAACAACCTATGTAAATTAATTCTTAATGATTTCCTTTGTGAAAAAGTAATTTGGATCGAATTCTTCAGCTTATAGAATAAATACACTTGTTGGAAATTTAACTAGAAATAAAAAATCAGCGGAAGATTTTGGAAACCAGTTTCCAAAATATACACAGAAATTTCAGCCTTTCAAATATTAGCTTTTCATTAAAATTACTCCAAGCTTGCATAGGCTCCCAATTTGGGAAAATAACCAATTGAGAAAACAAGAAGAAATTAGAGCAAAACCTGGTTGCTCTGTGTTGAAAATTGGGAGCTATGGTCCGAATTTCATCATTAAAATTGACGGAGAAAATTTAATTTTGACCCTTGACCAAATCAGCTCAAAGAAGTCAAGTCAGCCTTAACCACATATAAATAGACATTCGTTGACCATCATTTGGAGCATCATCATCATACATCACATCAACAAGTTCGGTCTGAAATTACAGGGCTATTCCACACGTGCGAAGGAGCAAGGAGTTATCTTTTCTGTTCTGCATTCTCTCTCTCTTTTGACCAGTGTTGACTTGCGTTGACTGAGCTATTTCTTTGCTGCTTTGATTGAGTTCTTGGAAGGAGACTTTCGCTGAATTCGTGACTTCCTTTGAAGGTCAAATTGTAGGAGACTTTGACTGAATTTCTGGGGACACTTTCTGAGGTTGACTGCACTGTTTGACTAGGGTTTGATCATAGGTTGGCTGAGGCATTTGACCTAGAACTTGCGGACTGTTTTGACCAAATTTTGACTGTTGAAGGAGGCTGAAATTGCAGATTGACTTTGACTTGGGTTGACTGAAGTTCTGTCATCATTTTTGATTGCGTTGACTGCAGGGTTTGACTGTAACAGTTTACCGAGAGTTGCAGGAGGTTGCCCAAACTCACACAAGCCGAAAATTGCAGACTGTTAGCTTTGATCAGATTTCACTTTCTCTCTCATTATTGACTGGTTTCGGATTGGTTGACTTGGGAAAGTCAAAGTTTGACTTTGCCTGTTTTATGGATGTACAATTAGAGTACGTATCTCATGCTGAACATTGATTGACTAATAAAAGAAAAAGAATTGATTCTGGGTTTTCCCCCTTGTGGGGTTTTTCCCTGGTCTTTGACCAAAATCTGTGTGTCACATTGTGCTTGGCTATCTTCTATTGTGTATTTACCATTTACTGTTCTATTTATAATTGCTTAACTATTACTGGGGTGATTGAAATGGGGAAAAATTGTTTTGAGTTATTATAACAGCATAAAACACTGGAAAATTAACACTCTGGTGCACTATACAACTTGTACAACCCTGCCAAAACCTGCTGTAAAATCCCTTCTGCTGTTGAAACCTGAAATTTGTCCCAAAAATTTGTATGGCTGCCCTTTTCCTTTGCTGGGTTGTATGGCCTCCTGAAGTTGCCTCTGCACCTGATTTGTATGACCCCTTCAATTTTTGAGAGATGGGTTAATCTCCTTTTGCTGTTCCCGTTGTTTCCTTTTTTCTCCTTTAGACTTGCACACTGAGTGAAAATCTTTTATCATTCTCTTACTTTCATTTTTATAACAGTGTGTATCACACTCTTTTTCTTTCACTTTGTCTTTCCTTTATAGCTTTGAGTTGATGACCAAGTTTCCATAACCCTAATCTCTCAATGAGATTGACGGTTGAGATTTACTCCCAATCAATGGTGGAGATTACATCTAAATCACTAATGTAAATATGTTGTTACATTTTATTAGACATTAATCAAATCACTAATAAAAGACATTTTAAATTAGTAATTATCTTTAGTTAAAGTGAATTACAAAATAGAAAGGACTTTTTTGGACAACTTCCACATGTCCTACACTAGACTTGTGCGGAAATCTCTATTTAATGCTGTATATGGGCTATATATCATAGGAAAAGAAGTTACGTTTGTCCCTTTCAATATGTTATGGTGCTTAATGAAGCTCGTAATTGGATAAGGTCCTAAATACAGTGTAAAGTTTGAGTTCTATTGTTGGAATTTTGGGTTCTCGTCAGTTGTTCTTTGGTTGTATTCTTTGATTAAGACAAGAAAATAAAAATTTATATTATGTTGGATGAGAGTTTGTACCCTCACATCTCAAAGTATAGATATATTAGAATGCCACATTCACAAATCCCTTGTCTATAAAACCCACTATATATAGTAATTACCACAAAAAAGTCTTCATTTAGAAGTACCTTGAAGAGATGTATAGTTCTCGTTGTCCCCTTGTTGTGTGTTTGATTGTCTTCATCTTGTTCCATCTACTTGGATGCCTTGAAGTAATTATTTCTTGACTATGTAGGGACAATAGAAACTCAAATCTTGTAATGATGTCCTGATGAATAAATTTGGTAGTAGTGTATGTTGTGTAATTCATAGTAGCTCTATCCTTCAACCTTTCTTGCAATGAACTTTGTTGCAATGTTTTCATATTTGTTCGTTGTTCCTTAACTTCTCTTTAGAAGTAGAGCCTTTGAGGGACCCGTTACCCACCAAAAGTGGGTGATCCCATAGGAGATATTTTCTCCTAGTCATCTCTTTAGCTGGTAGCAACAACCCTTGACAACCACTACTGTAGTTGATACATTTTGCCACCTGATCTCCGCTCCCTGCATTAGTCATATATCCCCTTGCCCCTCTGTTGAGAGCATATGTTAGAAGGTGGGAAATCCAACCTAAAAGGTATGCTTTTCATGGTGCAGTCAGGTGCTTATGCTTGTTTTTAGCGGGCATCTTGGGCATAGATTATTTGGTGACTTGGAAGAAGGAAGGGCTTTGACCATGGTTTTGTTCCCTCACCTTAAATGGGGGATTTACCTGTATCCTAGTCCTGTGGGATCTCCTCTATTGACCCGTGGTTCTAGGAAGGGCATTACTTGGGAAACCCCATTTTTGGTAGTGTGGTCCTGTTTTCCTATTCCACATTTTCACTGCCCTCCACAAATTACAAGCCCTATTTTATCATTTTCCCTCTCTGGGTCCACAAGGCACTGACGCATCTCCTCCCCTAGGCCACATGTCTGGGTCGGGCCTCGAAATGTTGCCTCGGAGGTTGATGCAGCTAAAAGGAATTTAAAAGCATATCATGGCATGAGCAAGAAACAAAATATTATAAAATTCAAAAAATGGTCAGCACATTTAATATAGCATTTAATGGTGGGGAAAAACCAAACATGAGCTCTACCCTTTGTCATGGCCATCACCCTGGTTCCTAGGGCCCCATGAGTGCCCCCACATCATTAAAGAACCCATGCACGTCCCAACCCCTGGTGGGCGATGAACTGCTCCACCTTGAGGGGGTAATAACTTCACATATACACAACATGCTCTAATTTCTCGGATCCCCGAGCAGTAATACAAAGAAAAATCAAGAAAAGACAAAAGGCGAATAAAGATGGGTGGGCCGAGGTATCTAATGTATCCATGATTGCTCCTTGCTACATCTATACAACCAATGTGTCCCTCATTATTGCTATCCTTGTGCCTATGACATTTGGCCTTGAGATCTCGTGACCCCATCCATCCCATCATCATTCATATGCCACCTATTGATTGAAGGATGCACTAAGGACCTGTCTATCCCCTTAAGGGTCTGGGAACACCTAATAGGGTTGTTTATTAACCACTCCTACCAAGGGAGGTAACACTATTACGAGATTAATGATCCAAATTTGGAATGGAAGGCCAATATGAAGTCTCAATGTGCCCTGGATTAACAAGCTTGGTTCACTTAGATGCATTAATGAATTATTGTACTTGATGGTGATGATGCAACATTGGACATAAATGTAATTGGCAGGTGGTTTAATCATGAGTTGGGCAACTTAATTGGATCCAATGTCCTCCAGAGGATCATATTGACACCCACAGGGGAAGCGTTGAGAGCCATGGGACTTCCATCATGTGTAGAGAATCATTTCATGCCATGGGCACCTTTAGCACCTTCAACAATCTGCTCATTGTCCCATTATATTCACGAGATGATGCACTTGGACTAGTGTGCCCTAGTCGGCTCAACAATGATCGCATGGTTTGACAGCTGATCCGAGGCCCAAAGGAGGTTTGTCTCACCCCTTGAGACATGGGAGGGTAAGCATGGTCATTAAAACCCTCAGAATTGGAGCATTATAGGCTATTCTATCATCGGGAGACACATGAGACCAGTTTCTGTGCTGTAAATTCACTTTGGGTCCCCACATGATGACTTGCATGGAGAATTAGGGGCCATCCCCTGGTTCATGTTTTATGCGGCCCTCTCGTACATTTGGGAACCAAGAGGACTCAATGTGGTCCTCCAATGTCCCTACATTAGCATGATGTCATCAATTCGTCTAGCATTTGGATGGTTAATTCATAATTTGTAAAAGCTACTTGGTTGGCTTGTGACCAATGGGTGTATCATGCCCATTTTTATAATGTTTGGGCCTTGGGGGCTTATAGACTAAATTCGGCCTAGTAGGACTCATATAAATAAAACTCAACTTCATTTGTATTGGATCATCATCACACTTGGGAATTTCGGCCTTCTTGGCAAATTCACACTTTTTCTTTGATTGGCTATTGGATGTTCTTTGATGCATTTTGATATTTGGAGCTGAAATTCAATCTTCTTTGGAGCTATCTCTTGATTTGTGGATGGATATATCATATTGTCATTTTGTAAGTGCTTTTTGTTGAAGTTCTACTCTTGGAATATGTCTAATGTATATAATTTCTGCAACTAGGTTGTTATGTGCCCTAATTTATTGAAGATAATTTTGAAAGCTATTTGGTTGACAATTGCATAAGTTATTCATTGTATGGCAAATGATGAATGTTGCTAATGGATGAAATAATTTTTTCCTCCATAAAACTTCATAATTCTTGAGTAGGTAAATGTTGAGGGTTGATACCTAGGGCATCAATTCTTGACCTCCTTAAGGACAAATTTGGCCGATCTTAAGCATCTAAGACTCCGTATGCCTAAAGGATAAGGCACTGGTCCAGGCCTTTGGAAATCAAACTCCTCTCTCCTCCATATTTTTTTCTTCTAAATTTTCGATCCCCTCTTCTTAGACGGCTAGGCTAGGGCATAGAGCGAAATTATTTAGTGTGGATTGGTGGATTCTGGGAGCATAGGCTTCAAACCTGGGGTCTTATCTACAAGACCTCAAGGTTTGACAAGCATCCCATTGGTTTTCATCCATAAAATCTCTTGCCCTAGGTGTGCCCTAGAAGGGAAACCCTAGCTTGCATTTCCTTGACTTGGGGACTTCTTTGAGGGTTGTATGAGCTCAGTACTTGGTGGCGTAAATTATAAGAAGCCCTTTCTCCTCCTTGCCTTGGTCTTGGGGGTGCCTTTTCCACGAGAATTCATGAAACCTTAGATCTTGTGCAAGTTTTCTGTAGATCTCTTAGAGGGAACGAAGTACCTTTGAATTACATATAGTTTCCCTTGAGAGGTCTTGCCTCATCACCTAGCACCATAAACCCTAGAATATATTTCAAAGGTGATTATCGGTCTTACCGAGACTCCTCCCATCGGTGAAAATCCGTAAAGAGTAGGGGACATTGACTATGGTGGCAGTGGGGCATTGGCCCGTTGTTATCCCTTGGTCTAGCTTCTTGTCCTATAGGCTTTTCCTCCTTAGGACCTGTTAGATTGTGTGGTAACAAGACCTATAATTCTCTCCTTTGCTAAGTGTGCCTTTGATTGTCCTAATGGTTAATTGTGGTTCCTTTTCCCTCTTGGTACTTCATTAGTTACTTTTCATTTCTTCTTCCTCGTTCTTGGATTATTGTAGTCATTCCTTCTTCACTGTTTACGGACAATGGGATCTTAACCCTTGTTTAGAAGAAGTTCGTTGGATGGACTTATAGATCTCTCCTTCATGAATTGTGTCTTTGATTGGCCTCATTGTTAATTATGCTTTCTTTTCCCTTTTCTTGGTCTGTTAGTTCCTTTTGCTTAGATTCCTTAATGTGGTTCTTTCTTCACTCTTGAGAGACAACGGGAACTCAAAATTTGCAATGATGTTCTTATACTTGAATTTGGTAATAGTTTAAACCATATAATTTATAAGTAATTTTCCTTCAATCAATTTGGTGATGAGCTTTATTTCAATGATTATTGTTAGGATATTCCGACACATAGGAAATAGTTAAGTTCAACTTGGTCTAGTATAGAGTTAGGTAAAGTGTGTTTCTTTACCATTGTACATTTTGTAACTTACAATCCGACGGTCACGATATGTAGTGATCCGACGGTTCACTCTCTCCTCGGTATTACCGACACTTGATCTGTGGCTTGACACCCGATTGGTCCATGAGTTCTATTTAAAGCGCATGGAGGGTCATTGTTCGGGTAATCCGTCTATGAGAGAAAGCTTATGTAAATTTTCATTCTTTGATTAATAAATTGCCTGAAGTGGCCACGTTGGCTCAGGCCGTGGACTGTTTCCCTCTTTGAGGGTTTTAACCACGTCAAAAATACTGGTGTATTGATTTGAGATCTGGTTGTGAGCGGTGTCCTTTTGGTGTTCTTTCTGAGGAACTTACCCTGTATATTCCTACATGGTATCAGAGCTATTTGAGGGCCGCGTCCGTTGGTGATCCAAATCTGAAGCCAGTAGAACTGCATCCGACTACTGTTTCCTAGATCTGCTGTTTCTGACTGCTTTCGGGCCGAGAGGACTGCTCTGTTGTGTTCGGAGCATCTGTTCCAGTGAGGAACCCCTTTCGTTTCACGCGAAAAGGTTTCCGGTAGCCCTAGCTGCGTCATTTTTTAGATCTGGAGGTATACAGTGTTTATTTGCAGTTTACTGTTATTTTCTCTCTGCTTATTTCGGTTTCGGTTTATTTAGCTTTTTTTTAACCGGATCTATACCTTTCATTTCTGCGTATGCTCTTTGCCCTGCGACTCTGTGCGATCTGGGCAAATCAGAAACAGAAAGGAAGGATTTTTCTCATGCGTATGCTCTTTTCCTTGCACCTTAGTGTGATCTCGGAAAATCAGAAACATTGAGAAAAATATTTAGTTTTTCGGCTAAAGCTAACTTTGAGCCGCAAGGTTCAATTTTTTGAAAATATTTAGTTTTTTGGGTAAAGCTAACTTCGAGCCGTAAGGTTCGTTTTTCTTTGCATATTCGTGTTGGGTTTTGTGTTTTTGTTTTGTAGGAAAAAAAGAGCTTTCTCAAGGCAAGCACGCAGCCCAAGGCCCCCCCCCCCCCCTCTCTCTCTCTCAAATTTTTTGTATAGCTCAATTGGTTCAAAGCTATTTTAAGAGAGTAGAGGTCTTGGGTTCAAATCTCCATTTTGTGGGGGCGTTTTTTTTCATTCCCACACATTCACGCACTTTGCCGGCAACTTCAACAATTTTTTTTCAAAAAGCCATAACTTCTTCATCCGGAAGCCTTTTTCAGAGCCGTTTTTTTTAAAACAGCCTAATTTTTCGAGATCTATCCATTGGAACACTTACTTTCAGCATCTTCAACTTCAGTTTTTAAAAAAAATGGAAAGTCCATGCCAAGTCATTCTTGACAGCACTAACTACTTCCAATGGATATCCTACATGGAAGATTTACTTAGAAGTAAAGGTCTCTACAGAATAGCCACAGGCCAAGAGAAGAAACCAAAAGATGAAGACAAGGCTGCAAAATGGGAAAATAGACAAGATCAAGCACGTGGTTTGATAGGGGTGTCTATTTCTCGTGATCTTAGATTCCATATTGCAGAACTTGATACTCCTCATGAAGCATTGGAACAAATCACTAAAGTTTTTGGGATTAAAAATGAAATTAGAGCCCATCAACTTGAAAATGAGTTAATTACATTGGATCCTAATAATTTTTCTTGCATTGAAGATTTCTTGTCCAAATTCAAGACCCTTAGATATCTCTTGGAAGGTGTTAAGGTTAAGAAAGAAGATAGTAACCTTATTTATTCCATCCTTACTAAGTTGGGACCAACCTACTCTGTATTTGTTTCCACCTTCCATTCTACAAGGGAAGCTTTCATTTGTCAAGGAAAAGACTACAAGGCCCCTTCCTTTGACTCTTTTTGTGATTCTTTAATAAGAGAACAAGAAAACCTCTTACACCTTGGTCTTCTTAATCTTGGAAACTCTTCCAAGAAAGCGTTAGCCGCCCAGCAGCAACCAAATTCAAAGAATCCTAAGAAGTCATATCCTAAAAAGAATGGTCCTAAACCAAACAAGGGTCCTAAGCAAACTCACCCTCAAAATGAAAGATCATTTCAGCAAAATGATAAGACCAATAAAAACAAATGGAAGAAGACTGATAGACATTGTAACTTTTGTAATCGAGATGGCCACTTAGAATCTAAATGCTTTAAGAAGATGGAAGCCTTGGAAGCCGCAATGAAGAAACATAACATCCATGTGGAGCATTCTTCAACTTCAACTTCAACTTCATCTTCAGGAATGGCACTTTCTGCATGTCGTTGTCAATCATCTCAGTCTGGTTATGCATTAAATGTATCTTCTTCTTCTCATTCTCATGACTGGCTCATTGATTCTGGAGCCTCTTATCACATGGCCAAAAACAAAGCCATGTTTTCTTCTTTAAATGATTGTAACACCAAAAATATATATGTTGGTGATGATAGATCTCTTAATGTTGTAGGGACTGGAACTGTTCATCTAGACAATGGTCAGTTTAATGATGTCTTATGTGTTCCAACCTTATCCTGCAACCTTCTATCTGTATATCAGATAACTCATTCAGGTGAAGGTAAAATTGTTGAATTTTCACCTCATGATGTTGTAATCAAGGATCTAAGAGATCCTAAACAGATTCTAGCTACTGGTATTGCTGATGATTCCACAAGGTTGTATAAGTTTCACAACTTTGGGTCAACAAATCTTCCCTCAGTATTTGTTGCTCATAATGATGAAGTGAGCAAACTTTGGCATGAGCGATTTGGTCACTTAAACTATCGCTCCCTTCAACATCTATGTAAAGAAAATATGGTGACAGGCCTTCCTATGGTATCTTGCAGAGATGGTGTTTGTTCCGGATGTGTACTCGGAAAACATCATCGGGATAGTTTTGAAAAACGTGCCTCTTGGCAAGCCTCAGCCCCTTTACAGCTTGTGCACAGTGATTTATGTGGTCCACTTCCTGTTGCTTCATTCTCTGGCTGCAAGTATTTCTTAACTTTCATTGATGATTTCTCCAGACGCACTTGGGTATACTTCTTAAAACTCAAGAGCGAAGTATTTAACACTTTTTTGGCCTTCAAAGCCTTCGTTGAAAAACAATCTGGACATCAAATTCTTAAGCTAAGAACTGATAATGGTGGAGAATATGTTAAAAACATATTCATCAACTTTTGCACCGAAAATGGAATTCAAATGCAACATACTGTTCCATACACTCCACAACAAAATGGTGTAGCTGAAAGGAAAAATCGCACCTTAAAGGAAATGGCTAATTGTATGCTGCAATCTAAAGGACTCAGTCTTAGTTTTTGGGCCGGAGCAATTAATTGTGCAAATTATATAATAAATTGCACTCCTACTAAGGTTCTAAAGAATATCACTCCAGAAGAAGCTTGGAGTTCCATTAAACCAGATGTAAGTCACTTTCGTGTTTTTGGAAGTGAAGCATGGGCCCATATTCCAGATGAAAAGCATAAAGCTTTAGAACCTAAGAGTGAGAAATGTACTTTTGTTGGATATTCTGAAGATGTAAAAGGTTATAGACTTATTCCATTTAAGTCCAAAAATGTTATCATTAGAAGAGATGTAAAATTTGATGAAAATAAATCGGCCTGCGAGCCTAGTCCGGTGGATGTGCCACCTCTTCCTATCTCTTCTACTTTTGAAAACATTTCTTCTTCAGATGATGAAAGTGAGGATGACAATCCTCTCCCACCTTCTCAGGATCCTCAACTTCCAAAATGGGTCCGTGCTACTCGGGATGCAGCAGGTGATCTTGCCGGTGATCCTACAGATCAGCGACGTACACGTTCTCAGTTTGAAAGAGCCTCTTCTTTACTGGCTCAAGCTCCAGTAAATCATGATCCTGACACTTTTGCAGAAGCTTCAGGCCATCCACATTGGGAAGCAGCTATGAATGAAGAATATCATTAATTGTTGGCAAATGATACATGGGATCTTGTTCCTCTACCAAAGGGACGCAAACTTGTTAGATGTAAATGGGTTTACAGAACCAAGTATGGACCAGATGGGAAAGTTGATAAACATAAAGCTCGTCTTGTTGCTAAGGGCTTTTCACAGGTTGAAGGCATTGACTACACTGAAACCTTCTCCCCTGTTGCCAAAATGAACTCTATCCGCCTTGTTCTTTCCCTTGCTGCCTCTTTAAAATGGGAAGTCCATCAGATGGATGTTAAATCTGCCTTCTTGCATGGGGACTTGCATGAAGAAATCTATATGGAACAACCCATTGGCTTCATCCAAACAGACTCCAGCCTTGTATGTCGACTTAAGTAATCTCTTTATGGTTTCAAGCAAGCTCCTCGGGCTTGGTATGCTAAAATGGATAGCTTTCTTTTAGAATCTGGCTTTCCTAGGTGTTATTCTGACAATACTGTCTACACCAAGAAAGTGGGCAACTCTCTTATCATCCTTGTTCTTTATGTTGATGATCTTATTTTTACTGGTAGTGATCCCAACCTTATAAACCATGTGAAGTCCAGCCTTAAAAAGAAATTTGAAATGACAGACTTAGGACACTTACACTATTTTCTCGGTCTTCAAGTCTTGCAGTCCAAGGAGGGTATTTCCCTTTCCCAATCCAAGTATGCTTGTGATATTCTTCGTCATTTTCACATGGAAGACTGTAAGCCAGCCCCTTCTCCCTTTCAGTCTGGAGTCAAACTTTCAGTCTCTTGTACTTCTCCTGAAGTTGATGCTACATTATACCGTCAACTTGTAGGAAAACTCTTGTATTTAACCCATACTCGTCCTGACCTTTCCTTTGCTGTTGGCCTTGTTGCTCGTTTTATGCAAAACCCCCGTGAAAGTCATTGGAAAGCAGCTAAAAGAATACTTCGTTATGTTCGAGGTACAGTACAGTTTGGGATTCATTACAGTGCCAAAGCAGCTCCTCTATTAGTTGGTTTCACTGATTCTGATTGGGCTGGTGACCCTGATGATCGGAAGTCTACTGCCGGTTATGTCTTCACTCTTGGTTCAGGACCTATTACATGGGCTTGTAAGAAACAGGCTGCCATTTCTCTTTCGTCAGCAGAAGCAGAGTATCGTGGTGCCGTGGAAGCTAGTAAGGAAGCCTTGTGGCTTCGTCAGATCCTATCAGAGTTTGGCTTTGAGCAGCAGCATCCAACCACACTTTGGTGTGATAATCAAAGTGCCATTCAGCTATGCAAAGATCCAGTCCAGCATCAGCGCAACAAACACATTGAACTACACATGCACTTCATCAGAAAGCTCATTCATGACCATGTTCTTGAAGTGCAATATTGTTCAACAGATGATCAGGTTGCAGACATCTTCACAAAGGCTCTCACAGAGGCGAAGTTCACTAAACTTCGATATATGCTTGGAGTTCAGGAAGTTGTCACTAAGGGGGGATAGGCTCTAGTGCCTCCTTCCTTCTCCTATTGTGTCATATTTGTAAATCCTTCAATCCTATCCCAAGTTGTTCTTAAGGGGGGATGTTAGGATATTCCGACACATAGGAAATAGTTAAGTTCAACTTGGTCTAGTATAGAGTTAGGTAAAGTGTGTTTCTTTACCATTGTACATTTTGTAACTTACAATCCGACGGTCACGATATGTAGTGATCCGACGGTTCACTCTCTCCTCGGTATTACCGACACTTGATCCGTGGCTTGACACCCGATTGGTCCATGAGTTCTATTTAAAGCGCATGGAGGGTCATTGTTCGGGTAATCCGTCTATGAGAGAAAGCTTATGTAAATTTTCATTCTTTGATTAATAAATTGCCTGAAGTGGCCACGTTGGCTCGGGCCGTGGACTGTTTCCCTCTTTGAGGGTTTTAACCACGTCAAAAATACTGGTGTATTGATTTGAGATTTGGTTGTGAGCGGTGTCCTTTTGGTGTTCTTTCTGAGGAACTTACCCTGTATATTCCTACAATTATATATTTGGCCTTGGTTTTTTAGCACCTTGTTTAGAAGAAGTTCTATAGAGGGATTCATAAATCTCTCCTTCATGTCTTGTGTCTTTGATTGGCCTCATTGTTAATCACACTTTCTTTTCCTTTTCATAGTTTGTTAGTCCCTTTGTATCT
This sequence comes from Pinus tabuliformis, assembly GCA_031772625.1. Classification (NCBI taxonomy): domain Eukaryota; kingdom Viridiplantae; phylum Streptophyta; class Pinopsida; order Pinales; family Pinaceae; genus Pinus; species Pinus tabuliformis. Next base: position 366,731,709 of record CM062809.1, read on the forward strand.
CTTGTTCCTCTTGCTTGAACTCCTTTGAAGTGGTTCTTTCTTCACTTTTTAGAGATACAAAGGGCACTCAAACTTTGAATGATGATTTGATACCTAAATTTAGTAGTAGTCTAAGTTGTGTAATTTATGACCATTTCTTTGTTAACCTATTTTGTACTAGACTTTGTCATAATGATTATATATATGGTCATGGTTCTTTTAGTTTGTTTAGAAAAGTGCTTTGGAGGGACTTACAAAATTCGTTAAATCTTCACCAATTATGTCTTTGACTGCCCTCAATAACTTTGACAAGTTGTGTTAGGGCATTACAGTACATTGCAACAACTCCACAACTCCATAAGCATCTTCTGGTCATCAATACAAAATACTTGACCACATGCAACCAATCTCTACTAAGCAAACAAAGTAGATTACAGATGGGTTGGAGCTATTGGAGATGTTGGTGTGTAGCAAGAAGGAAGAGCACTAGTGAAAAGTGCCCCTATTTCAATGCTGTGGAGTGAGTAGTTGGTGGAAGAAAGCAAGGATAGAAAACATAACAATATATAACAAAAAATGTGATATCAAACATTTAATAGCACACAATCAATTTACTTATATTTTTGGGAGAATATTCCTCCTATGCATTTAGCAAGTCCACAACTCCATAGGCACCCTCTGGTTGTCAATACAAAATAATCAAGCACATGCACCCAATCTCTACTAAGAAAATGGAGTGGATTATAGATGATTTTGAGGTGTTAGAGTTAATGGTGTGTATCAAGGAGAAGTGTTGGTGGAAGGTGCCCCTAGCTCGATGTCATGGAGTGAGTAGTTGGTGGATGAAAGTAAGGATAGGAGAAAATAACAATATAGAACAAATGACTTAATATCAAGCATTTAGTAGCACACAAATAATTTACTTATCTTTTTGGGAGAATATGACTTCTATTGGCTATAATGAAGGATGTTCCACCCAACCTTATGCTCATTGTCACACTTAATATTTCCATGATAAGGCCACCCCTTGAGTTGAGTCTATGAGTTCACAAGGGTGATGTCTTAAGGTGCTTCTCAATTGTAAATGTACACTTGGCCATAACACTGACTCTACTTTCCACTTGGTGGTCTCTCTAGTTGCAATATATCATTTCTGCTTGTCCTTGTTGCCTTGCATGTTATGGAATATTTAGCACTTGCCTTGCAATATAAAGTGAGGTTATGAAAGAAACAACATAGAACATTGATCCTTGAATGACGTCCAACAATGATTGTGAACTGACACTCTCAAAAGATATGCTTGATGGTTTCCAGTCACTGAAACACTAGGTAGAGACCATTTCAAAGGCCACCCTTAACCACTCTAGCTCTATGTAGAATCCTTTGCAAAATTTGATCTTTTAAACTTGTCCATAGGTATTGAAGCTTTCACGAACTTTGGTATTTTTAATAGGCTCGAAAGCCATTGTGGCCTTCACATTTCTTTTTTTCAGCAAACTGTTTAATAGATAAATATTTTAGCATGAAGCTTTGATCAAGGGACTCGAAAAAGCTTATGTGATTGTAACCCCTCCTTATGCTGTCTCTTTGTTGGAAATTGTTAGGTTGTACAACCTCCTCCTCAATCCCCACATAATTTTATTTTCGCATGCCTTTAGCTTAAAGTTGCACCCCCTATATATATAATTTGGGAATTTATCCAATGTTGACTTCATAAAGTCAAGTTTTTAATATAAATTAAACTTTAGATATACCATGTATAAAGCAAAATTATAGTAAATAAAGAATTTTGCTAAAAAACCTAATGCCAAAATGGGTAATAATATGAGATCATGATTAGATGATCATTATTCTTAAGATATATTTTAAATTTTTAGCAACATGACGCTTATGGATAAGATAAGGAAATCTGGAAAATTAGGCGACATCATTATTGGATCAATAGAGGACTATGAAAGACATTGGATTGAACTAATAATAAAGAAGGGAAACATTTGTTGTAGATGTGGTCTGAAATGGATTTGTGGCATCCATGCGATTCAAAATCTAACAAGGACAAAGCATCAAGGATATTTAATGAGCATAGCAGTGTTACTTGGGAGTGGGAGCGGGAGCGAAAATGGGTGTGGGAGCGACATTTTCAAAAGCTCCTGGTTTGGGAGCGAATCCCGAAGCGTTTTTTATATAATATATATATTTTTATATTTTGATACATATATGTCAACAAATACATGTAGAATGATGAATTAGATATAAAAAACATAAAAAAAACATAGATTGAACCATATAACAACAATCATCTAGAAGTTATAATCTTCATCAACCACGTCCGTAAGTTAGTAACATAGTAATATACAACATATTGAGTCTCGTGATTCATCAATCTTAAAGTTTCAAGTTTTCAAAATTCAATATATAACATCTATGATCATTGATCACCAAAGTTGTACTTGTAAGTTAAGTGTAACCATTACAACAAATAATATCTAACATGAAATGAAATGTTATAAAATGAAATGAAACAACTTTCAACTTTCATGAAGCATCATATTCATAATTCATTACTAATGAGTTATAATTGCCAACTTCAAACTTAAATTGTGATATATTGTTTAAAAAAATATCATAATAAATATGAAAGAGTCAATAGTTATAAAAACTACTAGAAACTAGAAAAGACAAGTAAATCTATTATCTATTGCTTATGCTTGAGCTTCTTGCCACCACGAGAAATGTCTAATTTTTAGTCTTGTTGGAAAATTAGGGTCTTTGTCATTGATATCACCCTCTAAGCATTAATATCTGTAGGTATCTTTGTCATTACCTCTGTATCCGTATAGGGATCTTTGTCATTAATATCACCCTCTAAGCATTAACATAAGATAGAAACATCATATCATGTCAACTTGAGTGATGCGTACATTTTAGGAGGGTCATGATAGAGGAGTTCGACAACCAATGTCACTAACATCAAGGTACATAGAGGGATTGGTGCTCTTGATTAAATACGAGTTCCATACCCTATTACATGACAAAATTCAATGGAAACATTGCAATCCTGAAATCTTGAAAAATTGATAAGTCTGTTGGATTTTGAATGGAATCTAAAATTCTACTTTCTCGATATGGAATCCAATGAGGTCGGAACCACTCTCAAACATCTTGAGTCATTTCATGGTAATGTTAAAAATTTAAGTAAAATGATGAAAATGAAGATTAAAAAGAATGCCACTTTTACTTTAAGAATTTAACATTACCATGAATCACATATCAATACTAGGGCCATAGGCTTGATCATTAAGCTGCCCCACTCAAAACTTATTTGTTTCTTCGAAAAAAATTGCATTTGGAACATTATTGCAACAAAAAAAATTGCAAAAAAGGCTAAACGCTCCCGAAAAGGCAAGGAGCGTTTTTTTTAGGGAGCGTGCTCCCGACCCGCTCTCGAGTCGCTCCTGCTGGGAGCGTGGATTGGGAGCGGGATTGGGGGGGGGGGTGCTCCCCCGCACCACTGGAGCATAGAGAACATATTTTGATCAACCAATTGGAAGACAATATGAGTTAACAAGAGTAATTGTAACTTGTGAAAATATTTCGTGCCAACCACTTAATTTATGAAAAAGTTAGGGTAGAACAAGTTAGCCTAACAAGGTCAAAATTGGATATCGATGTTTTATAACAAAGCAATGCCAAAAGTGTCACTAGCATTTATTGTACATAGTGTTGTCATTGATGTCAAACTGAATGCCTAAGGAAGCAACAATAACATCTCTGAGATAGTATGACAACCTGATTTCTTGTATGTTCTCATCAAGTGAAGTCAAAGAGGTTTGAAGTTATTGAGTTTTTGATGAAGTTATGATGTCCTAATGAGCCTATGGATAGTATGGTTGGATAGTCCTCGTCGAGACCTTTCCAGTGGTATATCATAATATCACACTCTGAAAAACTCCTTTCGGATGAGACGCTGTGACCATTTGAAAAACAATAGTTGTAGAGGACACAAACTATGGAGGAAAAAATCCAAATTACCAAATTCATTAAAAAATGTGCATCTTAAGGGTAGATTTATGGGTCAATGATTTGATCAATGGTGAATAGTGGTAAAAGGTGCACAAACTTTAACAACATTAAATTTCTAGCATGTCTGCTCAAATCAGACGAATTTGACAGTCGGATGAGAAATTGAACAACTTGTTTGAAGGTTATCTAGGGGTACTAGCTTGCCCCATAGTGACACGTGGATCCTCTCATGGGCAACCACGCGTGATGATGACATGATGTTGACATCAGCATGCTAAGGACCACTGAGCCCTTGGGATCATGGTCACATGGACTCTTAATGTTAGGCCCAAAAATATAGGGTGGAAGTTAGGGGCAAGGTCACGGTTTCGATGGTCATATGGTTGGCTTATGGTTGAAACTCCAGATTTTATTGCACGTCCACCAACACATTGTTGGCTCCCATGAGTTTTGGTCCACCATATACAAATATAAATACACATGCCATAGAAGAGAATGTCATGAACTTGTGCATGAGTAATGGTTAGCATTCCAAGTTCTATGATCGCTGGTTCTGAGTTTTCTATTAGTTTGAGTCCATTGATGTGAAGTTTGGTTGTGGATAGCAGGGAGGTCGCGCTTTAATTATTGTGTGTTTGGAAAGTTAACGAAGACTGACGACCGAACTTCACCGTTTTGTTTGTTCCTAGATAAAGGTTTGTGGTTGAGTCTCAGTGTTGTCCTCAAATCCGTATGTCTGTAAAAAATTTGTATGACGGTATGGAATCATACGAACAAATGTTCGACCTGCCCTGTTGGGTTGTACGATCACTCTTTTCATTGTTATTGATTGGCTGCCTATCCTAGCTAAACATTGGTTGCCTTCTCCTTGCTGAAGCTACTAAAATCCTCGCCAATGGCTAAAAATCAAATCTTTGATTTTCTCCTTCACTCATGTGACTTGTGAAATGAATGCTTTATGTGTCATTGTCCTTTTCCCTCTCTTTCTTTTATAACTTTGACATGAGCCAGAAACCCAATTTTCAATGGTTGAGATCTAATTGTGAGATCAATGGCTCACTTTTAATTAGGTTATTAAGTGACCCACTTTAGTCACTTTATTAATTAAAAATTACTTTAATAAAAGAATGTTCACTTTATTAATTAATTAACAAAGTGAACTTCTGAAAAAGCATATGATACTTTTAATGACAATTCCCATAAGCAAACACCCTCATGGGAATCCCTGTTTGAGTTACAAACACCAACGAAAACATAGATAAACATACAACAATTGAAAAATGAAAGTATGTTACCCACAAGCATTATGGTTTTACATTAAACAACGAAGTCTAAAGACATTAAGGTATGATGCACCCAATACAAAGGAACTTATTAGCACTCAAAGCATGACCCAAGTCAAATGCCTACAACCCAAGAACGATTATGCCACCATGGAAACATGCTCAACTATAGAGAATGTCATAATAATAATGATAAAATAAATACTAAGTTGGTTGATGAAAGGTCAAATGGCATGCACCATTTTGCCTCGTGGCTAATCAATCCATATAAGTATATTATCATGAGGCTCATTGTTAATTTTATCTTTTCAATCATTTATTACTCCACATATCATATATACTTGCCTAAATACTCTTGCAATATTGTGATAAACATGATGGTTATCCCAAGGGGGTTACTTTGTTGCTCAAGGGGAATGACCTTTGGGGGATTGTAGAGAAGGAGATCTGATCACCAACAGATCTAGCATAGTTTGTGGTCTATGAAAGGGAGGACATTAGAGCTCAACGCGTCGAGGATGCTGTGAAGGATCAAATGATTGTTGACTTGGTAGAAAATAAGATAGCTAGGGATATATTATGATGAAAATTTGGGTAGTTCGGAAGGTCTTTCCGAATGAAGAAAACCCGCTAAAAGGGAGTTGGTTGCGCTGGTTACCCAAGTGGTTGGGCTTTTGACCCAAAGTTGTGGGCTTGAGGCCCATGTTAATTAATTGTTTATTCTAATTATTGTGTAGGACACTTTTAATGGATCAAAAGGGGTCCTAGGACAACTAATTAGAGAGTATAAATAAAAGGCTAATGGAATGGCCTAGATGCACTTGAGAAGGACTTCAAGTGTGGAGAATGAGAGTTCTAGAGGAGGTTGAGTTAGTCTAAGAAGGCTATAGTCAGAGAGGATACCCACAACAAGGATATGTCTTGGAAAATGAGGCATAGTAGAGTTTTGTAATGGAAGGTTGAGGATGATTGAAGTCTATTCAGGTCAGGATCTAAAGGGGATTGAGCCCTAATCAAGGGTTGGTATAACATATCTACTTATCTGTGCAAGAGATTTGGGGAACAGAAGAAGGCCGAGGTCTAGCGGAGGGCCATGGAGGCTTGATTTGAGCTGAACAAAGATTTCTAGCAAGGCCGTGGGTTGTAGGGGCTTCAAGAAGAGATTGAACAAAGGCTTGTGAGAGCTGGCCATGAGGTTGGAGACCTCTTGAAGTGATCCAGAGTCATAACAGTGGAAGTTGAGGTCTATTAGGGCTTCCAGAACTTGTTAAGAAGGCTACCCAGACGAAAATACAAGAAGTCCAAGGGCCTATGAAGCTATTAAGAGGTTGGGCGTGGGGTTGCAAGAGTTCTTGAAGGAAAGCTCCAATGAGATCTAAAGTGTTGTAGTTGTATCCTGTAGAAAGGTAGGCAATCAAGTGGTTTCGCTGTAGGCTGGATCAACCCAAGGCACTGGGCTTAGACCCTAAGGGTTAGGATTAAGACCAGCCAAGGGTAGGACAAAAGTAGTTGTGGCCTGGTCAAGGGCTGGATAGTGAGTTAAGGGCTACTACTAGGTTGGCTGTGTGTTTAGGATCCTACAACAGAGGATAGATCGAGGGCTTCAGGGTTGCTGGAGAAGCCAATAAGATATGCACTGGTGAAGTGAGGCAGGCCAATTTGGATAGGAAGGGTAGTTAAGTTGTGGAGACTGGCTGAAGCAGTTAAGTGTGAACTTTGTTAGGTGGAGGAAGACCTAACAACAAGATATCTAGTGCTAATAGTGTATAGAAGGCTGAAGGATAAGTCCTTATGTGAGCAGATCTGATAGTGATCTATGGGCACTGATCACTATGTAATATTGGAGGCAAAGTATAACCAAGAGCAGTGGACAAGAGGACTGAAAGCGCTGACTACAAAGGATTGCGTTCAAGTGAGCCAAGATTTGTCTCTGTATTTAATGGGCAGATTGAGGGTTTGAAGGATTATACCCCATGCACTAGTTGTACTTTATTATATACTAGTTTGTATCAGGGTTTATGAAGGGCCATGATCCTTGGTATGGGAGCCCTACTGTTTTCTTATTGATGGGCTAATGAGAAACGAGATTTTGGGCCAATATTCTTGTGTTGTTGATTTCACTATTGTTATATTTGCGCTGTGTAAAGTGCTTTTGTGTTTAGCTTCTCTAGTGTGTTGTGTTACTACCTAGGGCACATACCAGACCTAAAGGGCATGGAAATTTCAACATGGTACTTGAGCTACTTTGAAGTGCACGTGGATTATAGTGTGCACATGAAGCGACTGAAGGAGGAGTTGTGAAATTGATAGACATGGAGTAGAAGGTTCAACAGACAAGGCTCTTTGGCATGGACAAGATAACTTTGTGTGGATGGTAGGTTGATTGTGAGTTAGTATCTTCATTGGGTTGTGGAGTTGCCCATATCGCTGTTGGACCATGTGCACATGATGTATTTCACCCAGGATGATGAGCACATTTACAAAGTTGAGTTGCGGTGGCCTAGAGTGAATTAGACCCAATGTTCAACCACAACTCGAGACTGACTTTGGAAGGACACAAGTTCGGTAGCGAAACTTTCTGAAAGGGAGAGCAAAATAAGACAATGGTGGTTGTTGTTAGAAAATTATATATTACAGAGCAATGGAACACATAAAATATTGTAGAAATATAAACACAGAAGACACATAAAACAAGAGAGACACAGATATATGTGGTTCACCCAATTTAGGTTACGTCCATGGAGAAACAACCAGTGCTTCCTTTTATATTATCCAGCAAACTGAAGAGATACAACCAACCGCAGATCCATTGTAATTCCATCTTCGCTCTCACAATATCTTCTCTCTTTCTCACTTAGAATACAGATCTACATAAACGCAATACAATTCCCTCGTATATAGCGAGGGGTTGCCTTCTAGGGAAAAAAACCCTAAATTAAACATAACTTCTACCGTCAAATCTCCGCATAATGAACGGCCCAGATTGACTACGAAATTACAACATTTTACAAGGTAATTTTACATCTATTTTTAGCTTCGGGGGCGCTGCCCTCGATCCCCGGCCAGGGGGGGCTCAACCCCCCTGACGGCGGGCATAAATGGGTGGTGTTGCCGCCACATTACGAAATGGGGTCCAATGTGGCGATACCTCTGAATAAAGAAGATAATCAGGCTCCACACCCAACAATATTCCACTTGGAGACTGATTATATCAACTCCACCGTTGCTTCATTTGTTGGACAATGGCTCCACTTTGGACCTGGTTGTTTCTCATCTTCATCATCATACTTGAAGACCAATTGAAACCGAGTAGAATCTCAGTTTCTCCCTAGTTACAACTTTTGTTAACATATCTGCAGGATTCTGGCTAGTGTGTATCTTTTCTAGCTTCAACTGTCCATCTTCCAACATTGACCGTATGAAATGGTACTTGAGATGTATATGTTTAGTCTTGGAATGAAATGCAGAGTTCTTTGCAAGATGTATGGCACTCTGGCTGTCACTGTATAACCTGCCCAACCCTTGCTTCTTACCCAATTCATCCAGAAACCTTTGTAACCAAATCATTTCTTTACTAGCCTACAGTAGCAGCAACATACTCTACTGGCCTATGTAGCTGCCCCCGTGGACCCCCCTTGTAGCATACATTTTACGGGCGGCGTTGCCACCACATTACGAACTGGGGTCCAATGTGGTGATACCTCTAGATAAAGAAGATAATTAGACACCACACCCAACAATATCCCACTTGGAGATTGATTATAGCAACTCCATCGCTGCTTCATTTGCTGGACAATGACTCCACTTTGGACCGCGCTGTTTCTCATCTTCTTCATCATACTTGAAGACCAATTGAAACTGAGCAGACTCTTAGTTTCTCCCTGGTTACAAATTTTGTTAACATATCTACAAGATTCTGGCTAGTGTGTATCTTTTCTAGCTTCAACTGTCCATCTTCCAAAACTGACCGTATGAAATGGTACTTGAGCTATATATGTTTAGTCTTGGAATGAAATGCAGAGTGTTTTGCAAGATGTATGACACTCTGGTTGTCATTGTATAACTTGCCCAACTCTTGCTTCTTACCTAATTCATTTAGAAACCTTTGTAACCAAATCATTTCTTTACTAGCCTCTGTAGCAACATCATACTAATGCTTCTGTTGTTGAGAGTGCAACAACACTTTGCAGTTTTGAGACCCAACTGACAGTTGTTCCACCTACAGTGAACACATACCCTGTGGTGCTCCTCCTGTTATCTCTATCACTCGCCATATCTGCATCAACATATCCCTGTAGAGCAATGTTTGAACCACCAAAGCATAATGTTTGATTTGTGGTACCTCTCAAATACCCGAGAATCCACTTCATCGCCATCCAATGTTCTTTTCCTGGATTGTTCATGTACTTGCTTACAACTCCAATTGCATGTGCAATATCAGGCCTTGTGCAGACCATTGCATACATTAAGCTTCCAACTGCTGATGCATATGGAACTTTAGACATACAAACCAGAGTCTTGGGACACACCTCCTTACTTAGTTTGAAATGGCTAGCCAAAGGTATACTAATTGGTTTTGCATTCTGCATATTAAAGCTTTTCAACACCATTTCTATGTATTCACTCTGAGACAATGTTAATTTTCGATTCTTCCTGTCTCTAGTTATTCTCATACCAAGGATTTGTTTTGCAACACCCAAATCTTTCATTGCAAATGAGTTCGCCAATTTTCTTTTGAGCACATTTATTTCTTGCATGTTAGAACCTGCAACAAGCATGTCATCTACATATAATAACAATATAATATAGCTGCCATCATTTTGCCTTTTGAGATAAACACAATGATCAGAGTGACATCTAGTATAACCTTGTTTAGACATAAACCTGTCAAATTTTAGATACAACTGCTTTGGAGCATGTTTTAAGCTATACAAGCTCTTCTTCAACCTGCACACTAGTTTCTCCTTCCCTTTTACCTCACATCCTTGTGGCTGATGCAGATATATCTCTTTCTCCAAATCCCCATGGAGAAAGGTTGTCTTTACATCTAACTGCTCAAGATGCAAATCTTCAGCTGTTACTAAACTTAAAATAGTTCTGATTGAAGTTATTTTAACAACAGGAGAAAATATCTTATCAAAGTCTATACCCTTTTTCTGTGTAAACCCCTTCACCACAAGTCTAGCTTTATACCTTTTTCTACCTCCATCTTCTTCTTTCAACCTGCAAACCCATTTATTCTGTAGTGCTGTTTTACCTGCAGACAACCTGACTAAGTCCCAAGTTTGGTTATGTGCTAAGGAGTCCATCTCTTCTTTCATGGCTTGCTCCCACTTTTTCCTAGTTTCTACCTGCACTGCTTCTTCATGACATTCTGGTTCACTAGAATTAGTCAACAATACATAATATAATGAAGGAGAATATCGTTCAAGGGGTCTACTTATATTGGTAGATCTTCTAACACCACGTTCAGGGGTTTGAGGTGCTTGTTGCTATTGTGGTTGTTGTTGTTGTTTTGGCTGTTGATCATTATGATTTTCAAGCACCTTCACTTTTTGTGATCTCATCAAGCACTGTGTATTCTCTGTTTTCTTTTTCCTATTTCTTTCCCTGCCGCTGATCCTTATACAAAACCTTTTCATTGAATATGACATCTCTACACCTAATGATTTTGTGTTTTCATAATCATAAAAGCGATAACCAAAATCATTAACACCATATCCAATAAAGGTACATTTATTTGATTTTGCCTCAAGCTTTGTTTCATTTTCTTTATTAATGTGGACAAAAGCTTCACAACCAAAAGTTTTTAAAAATGAGTAGTTTACCTTTTTACCTGTCCATGCCTCCTCTGAAATACCACCATCCAAGGAATTTGAAGGCCCTCTGTTTATTAGATAAACAACAATTTCTACAACATCTGCCCAAAATTGTAAAGGCAATCCTGCATGCAATCATGCAATCTCATGCACCTTGCATGCTCCATGATTGTCTTGTTCATCCTTTCTGACACATTATTTTCTTGTGGTGTTCCTGGAACTGTCTTCTCTCTGCGAATTCCATTCTCTGAACAGTACCTATCAAACTCTTTTCTGCAATATTCACCTCCATTGTCTGATCTGAGACACTTCAACCTTTTTTCTATTTCATTTTCAACTAAAGCTCTCCATTTCTTGAAAGTATCAAATACATCAGATTTATTTCGAATACAATAAATCCAGTTTTTTCTGGTTGCATTATCAATAAAAGTAACATAATAACGAGAACCATCGAGAGATGATACTTGAGCAGACCCCCATACATCTGTATCCACTAGCTCTAATTTTTTGCTCTTCTTTTCTTTCCCAACTCTGAGGAATCTGACTCTCTTTTGTTTTCCATAAACACAATTCTCACAGAATTTTAAATCAACATGCTTCAAACCCGACAACAAATTTCCCGAGTCAAGAATCTGCATCCCCTTCTCACTCCTGTGCCCGAGCCTATGATGTCACAGTGTCGTATCTTCTCCTGTAGAAGTTAAAGCATTAACATAATTAAAAATACCATTGCATAAATACAATGTACCAATCTTTTCTCCTTTTTCTATTACCAAGGCTCCTTTAGTGACCTTCCAAGTTTTATCTGTAAAAGTAGTTACACAGCCTTCACCTCCCAACTGCCTTGTTGAAATCAGATTTTTCTTCGGATCTGGAACATGCCTTACCTCTTTTAATAGCCATTGATTTCCATTCTGTTGTTTTATGAACACTGTACCCATTCCAATGATTTTACATGCTATATTATCACCTAATCGACCCTGTTCAAAATCTCCTTGAACATAATCAAGAAAATGTTTCCTATCAGGTGTGGCATGGAATGAGGCCCCTGAATCTACCACCAAGGCATCAATAATATTTTCTTAAGAAAGAATCAAAGCATCTTGCAACACATGACCTGTAACATTCGCTTCATGATTGTTTTCTTGTTGCGTGTCTCCATCTTTTCCCTTCCGATACTTGTAGTCTTTCTTCAGGTGTCCTTTCTTCCCGCATTTCGAGCACACTATCCCCGATCTGGACTTGGATATGCCTTTTCTTGATTTACTGCGATACCCTGGGCTCTTTCCTCTTTCCATTTTTCTTCCCCTAGTCTCTGCAGTCAAAGCATTATCTGATGTCTCACTGGAGCTTTTTCGTGTTAAGGATTGCACCGACAACATCATCAAACTTTAAAGTACCAGATCCAGAGACAGAGTTATTAATGGCCATAACTAAACCATTCCAATTTTCTGGCAATGAGCATATAAATAACAAAGCCCTAACTTCATCATTAAAAGTTACCCCTACAAAACTTAACCGACTGGTAACTGTATTAAATTCATTTAAATGATCAGCAACAGATCCACTTTTTGACATCTTAATATTAAATAAATGCTTCATAAGAAATAACTTATTTGAGGCTGAGGGTTTTTCATATAGTTTGGCCAATGCCTTCTTCATTAAACGCTCTGTTGTTGTTTCCTTTGAAATATTAAAGGCTACCGACGCCGCTAGGCACAACGTATTATTCCAAGTGACTTTCTGTCGAGAATATCCCTTTCCGTGTTTGTCATACTCATCGATTTCATTGTCTTTCCGCTCAATGGTAGCTACAAATCTCTTTGGTACAAATAATCTTCCATTTGCATCTTCCACATCTGGTAGTTTGGCCGTTAAATTTTTCGACCCTAAACTGACTTTCTTTCGCCATTGCTCCCAATCGAACCAGGAACCCTCCTCTCCTGTGAGTTTATCAGCCAAGTAGACCTTCGGCTCTGATACCAGTTGTTAGAAAATTATATATTACAGAGCAATGGAACACATAAAATATTGCAGAAATATAAACACAGATTACACATAAAACAAGAGAGACATAGATATAAGTGGTTCACCCAATTTGGGCTATGTCCATGTAGAAATAGTCAGTCCTTCCTTTTATATTATCCATCAAACTGAAGAGTTACAACCTACAACAGATCCGCTGTAATTCCCTCTTCGCTCTCACACAATCTCCTTTCTCTTTCTCCCTCATAATACAGATCTACATAGATGCAATACAATTCCCTCATATATAGCAATGGGTTGCCTTTTAGGGCAAAAAACCCTAAATTAAACATAACTTCTACCGTCAAATCTCTGCCTAATGAACGATCTTGTAGTGTACATTTTACGAGTGGCATTGCCGCCACATTACAAACTGGGGTCCAATGTGGCGATACATCTAAATAAAGAAGATAAGCAAGCTCCACACCCAACAGTTGTTTAGACTTATAGAGGAAGTATATCTTTAGAGGGAGACTACGAAGGAATGTTAGCCACCTAGTGGAATTTAAACCTTCAGGCTCAAGGGAGAGAGTGGAGTTTTCAGCCCATGCAAGGACAATCCTGTACCATGTGAGAACACTCATGGTGTTGCAAGGAAAGTCATAGCCCATGTGAGGACAGTTATGGAGCACACAAGGAAAAGTCATGTTGCATGCGAGGATAGTCATGCACCATGCAAGATAAAGCTAGGCCTAGTACAAAAGAAGGTGTGGTACATGCAAGGACAAATATGGCCATGCAAGGAAAGTCACGACTCATGCAAGAACAATCATGGGTATGTAAGGAAAGTCATGGAGTTGGAGGTTTCAAGGTGTGATGGAAATACCTTCCGCACTAAGAGGGAGTGTTGAAAACTTGGGTAGTTCCGAAGGTCTTTCTGAGTGCAGAAAACCTACCAAAAGGGAGTTGGTTGGACAAGTTACCCAAGTGGTTGGGTTTTGACCCAAAGTTGTGGGCTTGAGACCCAAGTTAATTAATTGCCTATTCTAATAATTGTTGTGGACACTTTTAATGGATCAAAAGGGGTTCTAAGGCAACTTATTAGAGTATAAATAAGAGGCCAATGGAGTGGCCTAGATGTTGGAAATAATACTGAGGGGGGTGAATCAGTGTTATCAGATCAATAATTTTTCATCTCCCAAAAGGATTTATATACGCAACTTTTGTGAAGTGAACTAGCGTGTACACGCTACTGTAAGTAGTGAAACCAGCGTATACCCAAAGAACTTGTGATTTAGTTAATTTATTATGTGTTGATCTATTACCAGTGCATCAGTAACATATTAAACACTGCAGTAAAAACGTAATAAACCATCACACATAAGCAACACACATGAACACCAAGATTTAAGGTGGAAACCCAATGTGGGTGAAAACCACCTGCTGCTGTCGTCTCTGCCTTCTTTTTAATAATAAGAAAATCTGTTTACAATCTTGTACTGGTGTAGAATCATACCAGTATGCAGGCACCCACCTGCAGAAGGCTACAACCTTCTCTTTTTTCCAGCTTCTACTAGAAGGGAGCTGCAACCCCCTAGCTCTTGTACTGGCCAATGTGTTTACTAGTACGTAGGCGCCGACCCACAAAAGGCTACAACCTTCTGTAGACTGGATGCTCTTGACACACAACGATATATATGAAGGCTTCGTTTCATCAAATTTTCATACTGGACCCATCAGAAACTTTGAAACTCAAACCGCATCAACCAACAATCAATTAATCTGAACAATCAGATCACTGTCACCAGAACACTGTGCTGAACCCAGAAACCTGCATCATCATTCAGAACCAGTTGCAACCTAAAAAATCATGCATCAGAATGTATATGCTACTTTACTGAACCCAACCTGCGTGTATACACTACTTTCTTTAATCAAACCTGCGTATACCTTCAAAATTACTAAAACATAAAACTTCTGAATCAAGTTTGTACCAACCTGTAATATGCTAAACATCTACTGTCAATTATAGAGCTTTACACAGGCAGTAGCAGAGATCACCCTTCTCACTTATACAATCAATCAATCAGATATCAAACTCCTTATGTATTTAGTTTTATATTCAGATCTAATAAGACTTCATTGACAGACAATAGTAAAACATCAGAACTGATCAGATAGATTGGTCAAATATGAAGAATAGACTTTTCTTCTGTATACGCTACTTGGAAGAGTAGACCCTGCGTGTACACGCGCTTTTACTGAGACGAACCAGCGTATAGATCTGTAAATATTAACTCATAACTTCACTGCTATTCCAGACTTTATACAAATTGAGATCATGACATTTAGAGAATAAAACAGGTGTACACAATCAGATCTGGCCCAACCAATATCAGATCATTCAATGATAAGTCATTTCAAGTCTCATGATCATGATTCAACATTGAATTCAAGGTGCACACAATATTTCAGATCAAATCACAAAGATAGCCCCTGCAACATAAAATATACTTCAGATAGAAGTATTCCTTAGAAACCCTTTTCACTTGCACGCTCTGGCCTAATGATCTTCTCCTCCTTATATAGTTTTTGGCCTTTCTTAATACCTCGGACTAAAACCACTTAGGACCCATGGTATTCTTGGGCGGGTTCAAATAGTCATTACTGCGCTCAATATTGTGGGCTAATACCATTGTATTGACCCCTGGTATTCTCTACTCTAGAAATTCCTTGTTTTTCCAACCTGTACGCGCTTTTCCTCTTGTGGGAGTGCGTTTATACATATACACGCTTTTTGTTCTGTGGACTTGCGTGTATGCGTTGTTTTGACTTGCGTGTATGCGTTGTTTTGACTTGCGTGTATGCGTTGTTTTGACTAAGTGGACCTTCGTATACATCTTAAATTGCTTTTCACCATCCTTCACTTTCAGCTTTTTCATTCTGATTAGTAGACTTTAGTTCCATCTTCCTGTTCTTCTGTACCAATGCCCTGTTACATTTGAATGGATTTGTTACACTGTGGGTTGCCTTTAATCAAAACTGAATTAACCTGTGAGTGAGTTGCCATCAAGGACAACACTTGTATCATAATGCCAACACTAGATGTACTTGAGAAGGAATTCAAGTGTTGAGAATGAGAGTTCTAGAGGAGGTTGAGTTTTTTCTAAGAACAATGCAGTCTTAGAGAGGATACTCGTAGCAAGGATATGTCTTGGCAAAAGAAGCATAACATAGTTCTATAACGGAACGCTGAAGCGTAGTCTAGAGGCCAAGGCTGATTGAAGTCTGTTTAGGTTAGGATCTAAAGGGGACCGAGCCTTAGTTAAGGGTTGGTATAATCGATTTGCCTATTTGTGCATTAGATCTGAGGAACAAAAGAAGGTTGATGCCTTGTTGAGGGCCAGGAAGGCCTGATTTGAGCTAAATAGAGACTTTTAGCAAGGCAGAGGCTGTAGGGGCATCAAAAGAGATTGAATGAAGGCTTTGGGAGTGGCCATGAGGTTGGAGACCTCCTAAAGTGATGCATAATCATAATAGTGGACGCCGAGGTCTGTTAGGGCTTTTAGAACTTGTTAAGAAGGCTGTCCAAATAAAAACAAAAGAAGGCTGAGGGCTTATGAAGCTACTAGGAGTCTGGATGTGGGGTTGCAAGAACTCTCGAGGGAGAGCCACAGTGAGATCTGAAGTGTTGTAGTTGTCTGCCTGTGGAAAGGTAGGTAGCTGAGTGGTTTGGATCTAGGCTAGAACAACCTAAGGAGATGGACCTAGACCCTAAGGGATATGGTTAAGACTAGCCAAGGGTAGGACAAAAGTAGTCTTGGCCTGGTCAAGGGCTACACAATAAGTTACAAACTACTACTTGGATGGATATGTGCTTAGGAGCCTAGAAAAGAGGACAAATCAGCGGTTTAAGGGTTGCTGGAGTAGCCATCAAGGCAACAAGATATCCACTAGTGAAGAAAGGTACACCGAGTTGGATAGGAAGGCTAGTTTAGTTGTGAACGCTGGCTAAAGCATCTAAGTGTGAACTCTGTTAGGTGAATGAAGACCTAACAACAAGATATCTATTGCTAATAATTTATCAAAGGCTAAAGTAAGTCCTTCTACGAGCAGATATGAGGGTGATCTAAAGGGGGTTGATCACTATGTATTATTGGAGGCAAAGGACAACCAAGAGCGGTGGACACGAGGATTGAAAGGGCTAACTGCAAAAGATTGCCATCAATAAGTAGGTCAAGATTTGTCTCTGTATCTAATCGGAAGGTTGAGGGTCTGAAGGATTAGACCCCAAGTCCTAGTTGTACTTTATTGTATATCGGTTTGTATTAGGGTTTATGAAGGGCCATGAAGAGAGATGTGACTTCACTTGTGCAAGGGGTGCCCTAGTGGAGGGTTCAGTTTTGCTCGTGGAGGCCAAGATATGCCCTTGAAAGAAGACCGTAGCTAGGTTATCTTCATTTCTACGAGTCTGAGTAAAAGATTAGATGAGTAGCAAGAGGGCCGAAGTCATGGAGGGCTGGAGATCATACCAATTTTTGTTTAGGGCCTAGTCTAAGGTCAATGTGGAATATTCGTGCCATGTTGCTATAGCCTTTGAAGGAGGCTGAGTGCCTCATCCATTGTGAACTGGAGTGTTGTGGAAGGGTCGAGGGAAAGTTAGAGGGTTTTGATGAATGAGGACAAAGCTAAATCATGGCAATCAATCTTGGTGTGAACAATCAAGCCAAGAACGGAGAGTAGCAAACCTTTAAAGAGGGACAAGTTACATCTGGTTTGAGATTTCTGAATTAGAGAAAGAAGCCAAGTTGCTTGTCTACGTGCTGGGGATAAAAGGAAGGTTGTCGAGTTAATGTTGTTTGTTGGTTGATTAAAGGGAGGACTACCATGAGGATTTTTCCTAGAAAAAAATTGTTAAGAAGGCCAAGTTTTGTTCATTGGCCAAGATAGGTCGAAGTCCTAGCATAGTGCCGAAAAGTTACAAGAGTCAAGGAGCAGGGACGAAGGGCTTAGGTCTCTGGTAGGGTAGGGCGAGGCCTGTATAAGGAGGTTGCAGACAAAGGAAGGGGGCCCGAAAGAATTAGGTGGCTTGCAAGAGTAGACCGTGTTGCAACAGGGCCTATGTAGAGGCCAACAAGGCATAATGGCACTGCTTTTCCAAGAAGGAAGAGGAGGTTGACTCTGTTTTTTGAAGTCTATTCATCAAGGAGGATTGAACAACGGAGTTTAAGGGCTAATATGCAGTGAGTTTGAAGGGAAAAATTTACTATGTGTAGTTGAAGTATTTGGAGTTGATATATGCAATGACTTTGAAGGACAAAATCCATTGTGAGTAGTTGATTGGACAAAGATTAGAAAGGATCCTAATCACTGTGTAATGGAGGCAAAGGATAACTAAGTACATCAAGGACAAGTGGACAAAATGGGCTGGAAGCAAAGGAGGGCTACAACAAGTAAGTCATGTATTTTTTTTCTTGTTGTGTTGGGAAGATTGCAAATTTGATGGATTACATCACAAGCCCTGATTGTATACTATGTATACTAGCTGTACTAGTAATTTGAAGGACCATGATCCCTAGTACAAGAGCCATAATGTTTTTTCTTATTGAAGGACTAATAGAAAATGAGACTGTTGGATCAAACAAATTTGTGTACTTAATTGATTTCACTGCATTATATTTTCGTCGTTCAAAGCACTGTGTTTTGGGGTTCCTAGTGTGTCTATGTTCTTGGTTAGCCATAGACTTGATCTAGGGCCTAAAGAAAATCCAACAAAAGCCTCTCAGCGAGGGAAGAAGAATGACTAGAGCAAGCTCAAGTGCTTCATCTGCCACAAGAGTGAAGGTTGCAATAGACAAAAACATCAATAGAGGTTCAACTTGATGAGTTTATAATGAAGTTTGAGAAGGACTTCTCATTTGTCTCCTATCTATCTACTAGCACCATCACAAGGAGTGCTTGGTACGTAGATGGTGGTGCATTACGTCATATGATATAGAGTCATGGAAACTATTTAACAGTTTGACAAAGAGTTACTAAGATTTGTTTGTGGAGCTTGATAATGATGGCAGGTATGCAGTGAAGGGGGTTGGAACCATTAATTTCTAGCTAAAGTCAGGAGGGATATTGGAAGCCAAGGATGTGTTATTTATACCGAGATTGAAGAATAATTTGGTCTTAGTATCAATCGTGGAGGACAAAGGATATGGAGCCATGTTTAGGACTGGGGAGATGCTCATTCGTCTTGAGGAGTATAACACAAACACAATAGTTTCCATTGGGGTTAGAGAGAGAAACTTATATAGGTTGATGGGCAAACCTGCTTGGACATTGAGGGATGCTCAAGAGCATGTGGAGGCGCCTAGGAGCACATTCAGGGAGAGCAGGCCTTCGAAGAAAGATATTGTGCCAGGTTCAGAGGAACAACCAGTTCTAGGTGGCTCTTTAAGAACTCTATGTCTTGCTAAGAGGGAGTGTTGATGTTTGTTAGCTCAGGTAGGTACTTTAACACAGGGCCAAGTGTCTAGGTGTGTGGAAGTCGCCTAACAGACAGTTAACCTTAGCAATTGCTTTAGTGATTAAAGTAATTTATTTTTATAAGATAAAGTGAGTTAATTTAATGAAATGCAAAGGTTTTTGCATTAGTGAATTAGATGAATCTCAACAATTGATCTCAAGCGCTGTTGATATCTAATCTCAATCGTCAATCACTTTGGAGATTGGGCTTGAGGCAAGGTGAGAGCTAGGTGTTGCATGTGGCAATTTCTTGAAAATTGAAATATATGGTGTAGGTGCTCCAAAACACATTATAATTTATTATAATATGGATATACATTACTGCATATAAATTAGAGAAATAATTTGGCAAAAAAGTGACACAATTATATCATAAAATTTTCAAGAATCGTTTGCCAGATGTGGGGTGGACAATTGGTGGGTATTTTAGTATGGTAGAATTGGAGGTTGATTGGGTTGTTGGCATGGGACTAATTATTAGTGGTTCGAAACGACATGCTTGGGCAAGATGTAAGGTTGTTCCTCAACACTTTGATTTTAAATGGGGGGAAGAAAGGGCTTGACCATGGAGGTTGGTTTACCTTACCCAATTTTAGGGAGGGGATGGATACTGTTGGGTGTATGATTCTTGGATGCCCTTTGATGTGTTGGTTGAGGCTTTTGGGTTAGAACATTTGCCAATCCAAACTTCCCTTTTTGTTCGAAATGTGGTGGACTCAAAGGCCTCACTTTTACTTGCGTGTTTCTCTTTCAGAGTCCCCCAACGTTTTTGCACTTTGTTCACAAGGTTTGGAACCCTGTGCTTGGATATGTTGGTTGTTGTGGTGGGAGGCCATTATTTAGAGATCTGCCAAGTTCATGGGAGGTTGGGGCACATGATAGTATGCAAGTGTAGATGAGGGCTTCGAGAGCCAAACAAAAGTTGGAAGAGTTTTTTACCTTCATGTAGGAGGATTTATATAAGACTATTCTTAAGGATGATGCAACTTTGTTGGAGTTGATGTAATTAGAACCGGGCCAGTTTTGGCAAGACTGGTTCGTTCAATTGGTTCTGGGGTGGTATTGGTCATGTTAAAGGATTCAAATTGGAAATGGCCAGTTTTGTACTGAATTGATCGGTTCCATATTAGACTTGGCCATAAATGCCAAAACAAGTCAATTCCATACGTAACTATACAATCAACGATAGGGACCACTTAAAACTCAAATAAAAAAGAAAATCAATTAAATTAATCCCTTGCCAAAGTGGATTGTGGAGACACAGCTAATAGTATTTGACAATGAAGACCCATCTTGGATGGAATTAGACCTACTTCATAGTTAGAGGATCTAAACGTTGTTGTTGGATGGCATACCGTCAAGGCCATGGGAATCAAGTTGGAATTTTGTTTATGAGTTTAGTCATGTTGAGGATATATATAATGAGAATTGAGATGATTCTCTCATGTGATTAGATTTTAGAGCCTAGATTCTAGACTATAGTTATTAATTAGTAATGTGCTTATTTTTGGACTCCAGAGCTCATTTAAAGGCCTTTTTGTGATGTATTTTGGTTCAGATATGGATTACACTTGACACATATTTTGGTTATATGCACTTGCACCCTTGCTATTTACATGAGAAACTTTGCAAATTTGTTTATAATTTTTTGGATTCATATATGTGTGTTGTGTGTGTGTGTAGACATATTCTATGTATTTTTTGGTTGATTGGTTTTTTGGTCCTCTTTTGTGTGATTTCAATATGTGGTTGACAATGAAATGTTCAATTTTGCTAACATTAGTTGAATTTGGTGGTGCATAGAGAGGAGTACATATCTAGAGGAGCATGAGTGCATGCTTTGCTTGTAGTAGTGGATTCATGAGGGGTAGGGGGTTTCAAATTCTTTGCTGACTTTCTAAAGAAGAAAGTGGTAGTTGAATGGGTTCTTGGTCTTCACAGAGTTGATGGCTCACTTGAGGAGGATGTTGATTTTTCAAGTGCAATAGATATAAGCACAATATTTCTGAAAACGAATAATTACTTCTAATGATGTTCTTTTAATTTTTCTAGTATATCATTAAGAAATTATATTTCAGAAATTCAACCATATGATTACAGTAGGACAATAGAGATCACAATGGACAAAGAGAACACAAGATTTACCCTAGGAAAACCCACTTGGGGGAAATCTAACAACCTTTTAAGTAGAGAAATTCTTCTTTTCAACAAGAGACACACCTAGACTTTGTTGAAAAATGCAGCGAGAAAGTCTCAATTTGATTTTGCCTTGGTCAAATTGAGAAAATTCGAATTTCCACATCAACAAACAACTTGGATGTAGTTAACTTGTGTGACATGGCTTGTGTCACTCAGTTTACTCAGTGAATTCGAGTTAGAGGGCTTGGAGTAAAGTTAAGCATGTGTGATTGCTAATTTGTAGCAATAAGGTCAGTTAAACTTGTTCTAACTGTTGGAGGAACTAGTGGAAGGTCAATTGTGTAGTGGGACTTCAGTCTAACTCAATGATCATCCAGTAACTGATCAATCAACCCAAAATATCTAGTGCATGCAGAGAATTTGAGTTCCGCAACTGTGGTGGAGATTCCAAGGCAATGGAACATCAATTATAGACTAGTCTTGGGTGTATAGGTGTTGCATGCAGTCAGATGGTCATCCTTTGGAATTGCACAATCATTTTGGAGGAAATTCCTAAATAATAGGGGCCTAATTTCCTTAGGAATTGTGCAAAGAAATAGGGGCTCAAGCAGAGGCAAAAATTGACTAAGTCTGGGTCAGAGCTTCTTAGTGAGTAGAGAGATAGGTTATTCACTTGCAGGTTGAGCTTAGATTGAGCTAACAATTGTAATACATCTCTATTCATCAGATTAATGCAAGCAGGCAAAGGGGTTTTTAACAGATTGCTTTCCCCTAGAAAAAATATTATGTGCACGTGTGTTATTTCTCATTGCATGATTGTGATTGATGTTATAAATTGTGAATTGAATTCTGTAGAGAAGTAGAGTAGGTTTTTGTCTTGTGATTTTGATTAAACTTTCATGAGCAATTGCAAATTTGCACCATATTTTCTACATGGTATTAGAGCATGATTCACATTAGAACACGAATGTCAAAGCTGTTTCTTGGAAGGCTTGAATTTGCAGTTCTGTGTAGTAGGATCTCTACAGAGTTGGGGGTATTTGTAGGTTACACAGAAACTCCTCACAACTATTGTGTGTGCTTACCTTCCCTCAAAATCACAGTTGTGCGCAGGGATGTAAATTTTGATGAGGAGAAAGCGATGCAGTGCTCTCTTGAGAGGGAGCTTCAGATTCCACTAGAAGAGGAGCTTTTAGCTCGAAAGGAGTTGCCTCAGGAAGTTGTGGAGCAACCACAAGTAGAGGAGAAGAGAGTGGAGACATCCACTCAAGCAGAAACATTCAGAGAAGGCAATAAAAGAACCAGGGAAGCTGATAGAATAGTGCAGGATACGAGGGAGAATGTGGGAGCTCCTTCAAATTTCCACAGGCAAAGGAAGTCACCTGATTGCTACACTGACTACGTGGCTCTAATCATTGAGCTAGTAGAGACTGAGCCATCCTCTTTTGAGGAAGCAGTAGAGCAACCTGTATGGGTTGATGCAATGGTGGAGGAATACAAATCCATTGTAAAGAACAATGTTTGGGAAGTGGTCCCAAGACCGATAGATAAATCAGTTGTGGGTTTGAGATGGAAGCATAGAGAAGTATAAGGCCAAATTTGTGGCCAAGGGGTGCTCTCAAGTTGAGGGAATTGACTATGAGCAGACCTTTGCTCTCATAGCAAGGTACTCGCATCCATTAGATCAATTCTTGGATTGGTTGTGTAGATGGGGTGAAAGATCCACCAGATGGATGTAAAAACATTTCTCAATGAAGGTATTGACAAGGAGGTGTACATCGAGCAACCAAAAGGTTTTGAGACATTTGATCGAGAGTCTCATGTGTGCAGACTCAAGCGAGCATTGTACGGTCTCAAACAAGCACCCCATGCTTGGTACAACAGGATTGACAACTATCTCACTGGTTTGGGCCACACAAAAGTGAAGTGAATGCAAACCTTTATCATATCTTGGTAGAAGGTAAATTGCTTATTATTGTTTTATATGTTGATGATTTGATTTTAACTGGTGATGAACAATTGATCAAATCCTGAAAGGAGGACCTTGCAAGGGAATTTGAAATGAGGACGTGGGTCTCATGCACTACTTCCTTGGGTTGGAAGTATGGCAAGGCGATGGGGAACTATTTGTGTCTCAAGGAAAGTATGCAAATGAGATACTACAGAGATTCCACATGGAGAGTTGTAAACCCATGGAGACACCTCTAGCGACCAACTGGAGGAAGGAGGATGCCACTTTAGGTGAGGAAGTTGATGCTACCATTTATCGGCAGCTAGTGGGTTCACTTATGTATTTTGTAAACACATGACTAGATATGTGCTACGTAGTCAACTAGTTGAGCCAAGTTATGGTTAGGTCGACCAAATTGTTTTGGAAGGCAACGAAGCATGTTTTACTGTACCTCAGAGGCACCACCCAGTTTGGACTATGGTACAAACGGACAAAGGGAGTGAAGCTGTGTGGCTTCATAGATGTAGATTGGGTAAGGAGTCCATCCGACCGAATTAGTACATCAAGTGGAATTTTTAGTGTTGGGTCCGCAACGGTTTCTTAGTATAGTAGGAAGCAAAGATCTGTGGCGCTCAGCTCGACAGAAGCAAAATACATGGCTGCAAGTCAAGCAACATGTGAGGCGATCTAGATGAGAAAGATACTTGTGGGACTGTTTGGTCAAATGATGGATCCAACTGTGATCTATTGTGATAATAAAAGTTGCATTAAGATCTCTGAGAATCTTGTATTTTACGATCGATCCAAGCATATAGATATCCGGTATCATCATTTACGAGACTGTGTGTAGAGGCAGATAATGTTGCTACAATACATTCTGACAGAGGAACAAGATGTTGACATTTTGACGAAGGCTTTGTCAAGAGGGAAATTCGAGTTCCACAGGTGGAGGATAGCGGTGGTTGATAATCCCCTTCTTGCTGAGAGGGAGTGTTGAAAAATGCAGCAAGAAACTCTCAATTTGATTTTGCCTTGGTCAAATTGAGAAAATTCGAATTTCCACGTCAACAGACAATTTGGATGCAGTTAACTTGTGAGACATGGCTTGTGTCACTCAGTTTACTTAGTAAATTCGAGTTAGAGGGTTTGGAGTTCAGTTATGCATTGGTGGTTGCTAATTTGTAGCAATCAAGGTCAATTATTTCAAGTTGTTTTCAGTTAAACTAGTTCTAATTGTTGGAGGAACTAGTGGAAGGTCAGTGGTGCAATGGGACTTCACTTTGACTCTGTGATCATCTAGTTAACTGATCAATCAGACCAAAATAGCTATTGCATGCAGAGAATTCGAGTTCCCCAGCTGTGGTGGAGATTCCAAGGTAGTGTAACATTAGTTGTAGACTAGTCTTGAGTGTACAGGTGTTGCATGCAGTCAAATGATCAACCTTGGGAATTGTGCAATCATTTTGGAGGAAATTCCTAAATAATAGGGGCCTAATTTCCTCAGGAATTGCGCAAGGAAATAGGGGCTCAAGCAAAGGCAAAAATTGACTAAGTTTGGGTCAGAGCTTCTCAGTGAGCAGAGAGATACGTTATTCACTTGCATGTTGAGCTCAAATTGAGCTGGCAATTGTAATACATTACTATTCATCAGATTAATGCAAGCAGGCAAAGGGGTTTTTGGCAGATTGCTTTCCCCTGGAAAAAGAACTGTGCACATGTGTGTTATTTCTCATTGCATGTTTGTGATTGATGTTCTAAATTGTGAATTGAATTCTATAGAGCAGTAGAGTAATTTTGTGTCATGTGATTTTGATTAAAATTTCATGAGCAGTTGCAAATCTACACCATAATTTTCACAGACTTCTAGTCAACAACTAGGTCAAACTGACCTTCAACAAATCTATGTTCAAACTTGGTCAACACCCTCCAAGTCAAGCCTCCAATTTGATACAGCAACTCGACCCTCTTGATCTTCCCTAGGCCGTTTTGACCTCCCAAAAACTGTCCAGGATTCAGAATTTCGGCCGTGCAATATGCCCAAAATTTTTTGGCCATGCAACTACAACTTCCGTGAAAAGGATGCTAACTGGAGAGAGAGAACTTCCACATGTGCGAGCTAGATAGAGAGAGAAAGAGATGAATTCATCCTTCTTTTTCATCCTCCTTGTCCTTCTTGTCCTTTGCTTGGATGCCTAGAATATTTTTGCTTTAGAGAGATCGAATTACTACCTTGTGAAGGAGGTCGAACTGTCTTTATATAGTGATTTGTTGGGTCAACTTGACTTGGAAGGAGGCCGACTTTACTCGTTTTGGAGCCAAAAGTTCAATTTAAAAAATTCAATTTTTTTCTTTCTTTTAAAGGTCCATAAAGACATGACTAAAAAACAAGTTTTTCTTTTGACTCTAGATTGAGTTTTCTTTTATATTGGAGGGTTTTTGGGTTGCTAGTTCTCGCTTGTGGAAAGAATTGTACCATAGCTTGTGAGTATGCCCTGATCAACATGCCTTCTTCTAATTGACCTTTTGTGATGGAGATTGTTGTTCTTGTCCCACAGAATTGGGTGACAAAAAGAAACTCATTTCTAATTCTCTTCATAGAGGATATGTTAGGATGGTAGCTGGACATGGATTTTTCTTGTATCAATGGATTTAGTGATTATGATAACTTGGCAAGTTTTAAATGAATGGTGAGTTGAAGACAATGCTCTGACATAATGGGGCAAGCATGTTGATAGAATTGGGTTGGAATCGGCGGCTTGCCCTGAACGGGACCTTTGAGTTTGAATCAAAGGCTTGCCTGCACCCATGATTGTATCTCCTTGTCTTCTATATGACTTGAAACTTTGTTGAGCTGGTGAGATTCTTCTCATCAGTACACAATCAAGCACCCAAAAACTTGCATTTTTTTGAACTTTACATCTACATATGAGTTTAATATTATGAAACAAACTGAGTAATCAGTCTGCATGTACCCATTTTTCAGTGCATACATTAAACGTAATTATGCTTATGCTTATGTTTTATGCTCTGTGGATATAAAATACTTTATCTTCTAGCCACTCTTAATAATTTTTAATTGTATCATGGTAGGGAAATATCCTTTTGCTCCATTTAGAGAAGATTTGATGTCTTGGATTTTATTGTATGTGTAGGTGGTGTTTTCAAGTTGGAGTTATTCTTACCTGAAGAATATCCAATGGCTGCTCCAAAGGTGCGTTACCTTTTTCTTAATGTATTATTTTATTGTGTTGTAACTTGTAATGTTAGATTTCCACAGTATAAGAGATTTGTTCTAATATTTTTTATGGTCTTTTAACCTTGCACATTGTATATGGTTCATGTTTATGGCATTTGCATTTCTATCCCTTTATGAAGTCATCCGAGGAAGAGTAAACTGCTTTAATTCTATACCATTCTGTCGGCAAGAGATTCTATGCTTTAATTGTAAAATTCCTATGAGTAATGCTATTGTTTAATTTTAAATGTTTTGAGAGTATAGGTTTCTGCAGTTGATCATATTGTTACAAGGGTTTTGGGTGAGGTTGTGTATTAGATTCTGATGTTTTGGGTGTAGCTTATCAGCATCATCAGAGAAACCTAATATTAGAGCCATGCATTTGCCATGCCTTTTTTTGGTTTCTTGATGCCACAGGCTTAAAGAAATAAATTTGTGTAGACATTTTAATACTTTATTAAGTATTTTGGAATTTTATGTCAACAATAAGCCTATTGCATTGGTTTAAAATATATTGACATACGGTTAAATTGATTGATGAGAATTTATCCTATCCTTGAAGGTATCACTCTGCATTTCGGGATGCATGATCTTAGATTTTGATTCATCAAATAGGGAGTGGTCTTGCATGTAAATTGTTGGGAGTTATCCACGCAGCTGGAATCATGAGTTATACTTGCCAAATAACTGTTCTATGTTGGATCAGCATCAACATAATTTTTTCCAGGTTCGGGTGAGTCAAACTCGGGTCAACCAATTATATTCGCTATTAATTACAAGTATAACTTGGATTGACAGAGTTTGACTCAGTTTGTACCAGGTCAAAGTTGCCAAGGTGTCCCGTATAAGCCCCAGATTGCGCTATTTTGCCCTTTTTTTATACCTGCCAAGGTTTTGCTGAATTTTCCTCTAGTTTTTGCTAATCTGAATTAAACTCTAGACTCTACTGCCTCACCAAGTTTTTCACTGAGCCAAGTAAGGTAACTATGGAGTTGTATGAATTTTTTTCTAAATCATATAACATGGGGAGATGTAGACATGAGCGGCAGACACATGAATTGTAGCTCCCTGAAATGTGACACAGTGGAACATTCCTCTCTCTATATATAACATTAAGAAATTTCAATTATGGAAATAGACATAAAGATGCAAATTTTTAGATCAGTAGAAAACATTGATACAACTTTTACGACATCAAAGTTTCAAACAGACATGGAATTGGAATACATATGGAAGCTTAGAATTAGAAGTAGAATAAAAAACTGCAGTTGTCTCATTGAGTTATTTGATGTGATCAAAATCAAAATCTATTACATGGAGTATATATATAATTGCAATTTGTAGATGACCACAATACTAAATACAAAAAGGGGTAAAACTGTAGTTGGAAGAATCTCATAGGCTGTCAGTTGCCTAGGTCCTCCATGCCATAATCATCAAGATCATCACCACTGCTACTACCTTGTCCTCTCTCATATTTCTCTATATCCAATCCATTATGCATCTACTGCTGAGGATGACTTAAGAGTATCACAATCATCAAAATTGACCAGAACTAGTACTGGTTCATTAAGATCCAAGTTGGTCTTCTAGTTACATTTTTCCACACGGTATTTTTCTTCTTGTGTGTGCTTTCTTTCTGTTGCAGTTTTATGTGCAGAAATGACGTCGACACATCCAGCAGATACAGCACTAACAGTGGCCAATGAAGTTTGAGGGGAGCAACCAACATGAACATTATTCCCTTTCCTTTGACTGTCAGCAGAATCCCTTGATGATTGAGCCATGATTTCTTTGGTATGAATGAAGAATGCTGCCATTGTAGAATGGTGCACTCTAGGAAAAATTTGCGCACTTTAGATGCACCAATATCATACTAATCTAACCAAAAGACTGTTCTCCTTACCTGCAGTCTCTCGGAGGGAAAATGGCAATGAAATAATAAAGGGACCGAAAACATTTTTAGAGTTTTTTAAACATCAGAATCCACTTTTCCTTTTTTTTTGCACCATGTTTGATGTGTTGGGACATGAAATGGCCACATGTTGGACATGCTTTGACACATGCCATCACAGTGTAACCTACATGTGTCACAGTGCATCTGACACCTGGGAACCGGGTGTCTCTTGTCTACATGTTCTTCGGCCCTAGGTGGATGTGTCCAGTACCTCTAAAGACTGCATGAGAGAGTATGTTCATTGTTGGCTGCATGCTTCAGATAATCTTTGATGAACACTTCCAGTTATATATTTTTTTGATAGCTCACAAAGAAGTGGTTTAGTTATTGATAGCTGCTTCACCAGATTTTTAGAGTTTTTTAAACATCAGAATCCACATTTTCCTTTTTTTTCCACCATGTTTGATGTGTTGGGACATGAAATGGCCACATGTTGGACATGCTTTGACACATGCCATCACAGTGTAACCTACGCGTGTCACAGTGCATCTGACACATGGGAACAGGGTGTCTCTTGTCTACATGTTCTTCGGCCCTAGGTGGATGTGTCCAGTACCTTTAAAGACTGCATGAGAGAGAATGTTCATTGTTGGCTGCATGCTTCAGATAATCTTTGATGAACACTTCCAGTTAATATTTTTTTGATAGCTCACAAAGAAGTGGTTTAGTTATTGATAGCTGCTTCACCAGATTTTTAGAGTTTTTTAAACATCAGAATCCCCTTTTTCCTTTTTCTTGCCCCATGTTTGATGTGTTGGGAGCTCCTCCAAAGAGCACGGTGTAAATCTGGAAACGCAGCAGAGGGATGAAAATGCCCAAAAAGACATAGCCATGGGTACACAAAACCCCATAGAAACCTACATTCTGGGGCAAAATAGCAAAGAAGTAGCACACAAGGAGCAGGGAGGGCGAGCAACTCTCCGTATACCCCATACTCAATGATGAAGGTCCTATCCTGGAATAGCAGGGGACTAGGGCACCCCTCTAAAATTGCTGCCCTGAAAGACCTGATAGCTCATGAGAAACCAGGAATCTTAATGCTTCAAGAAACAAAACAAGGACATCAAGAAATGAAAGGAATCATTGATCAGCTCAAGCAGTATGAAGGTTACATTTGTGAATCAAGGGGCGCCTCTGGCGGAATCACCACCATCTGGAACCAAAGTACTTGGACATGCATATCCAATACAATCAGTCAGTATTGGATTAAAGTCACTCTAGAGAATCAATCAGATAACAAACAGATAGTCATCTACAATATCTATGCACCAAATCACTTCAGAGATAAAGAGCAATGTTGGGCTTCTCTCAAAACAGACATAGATGATGAAGATAATAGTAATATTATTCTTGGTGGAGATCTCAATCTCATACTTCACTCCAATGAGAAGAGAGGAGGTATTTTTACCCATGATCCCCACAGAACAAAGCTGGAAATTATCATGCAGGAACACGATTTAGTTGACGTTGTTCCAAAAAACCACAGATTCACTTGGAACAACTGCAGATTGGGCAAAGATAACATTATGGAGCGGCTAGACAGGATTATGATAAATGTCTCTCTTCTTTCCGCTTACCCCACTGCTTACGCTGCTGTCATTCCCTATTCGGCATCTGATCATTATCCTACAGTCCTAGTCCTTGAGGCCCACTACCCCTTGGGGCCCATTCCGTTTAAATTCAGCTCACTTTGGAGCAACATTCCCACCGCAGATCAGATTGTCAAACTCACATGGAGTCAGCACATAGAAGGATCGCCGGGATTCATTTGGGAAAGCAAGTTGAAGAGGACCAAATGTGCCTTAAAGGATTGGGCAGATAATTATTACAAAGAACCGGAGAAGGCCAAAAATGAAATAAAATCCGAATTAGAAAGGGTCCACAACAAGATAGAGGAACAAGGACTCTCCCAAGAATACAGAGCATTAGAAGGTGATCTCTATTTCCAGCTTTATCGTGCCAATAGAGATGAAGAACAAAAATGGAGAATAAAATCGAGACAACTTTGGTTGCAAGGAGGGGATAAAAATTCTGCCTTCTTCCACAAGCAGGCCACAGTCAGGAAAATTAGGAATAATGTCACCTCCATCACTGACGAGGAAGGCCATCTCCAAACTGCTCAAGACGCTATTAAGAAGACTGCCTCAGACTATTACAATGTCCTCCTAACTGAGACAAAAGCAGCAGAAGAATACTCATATCTTCTTCAGCACTTGCCCACGGGAATCAGTGAGGAAATCAATTCAAGCTTAATCAATGAAATTGAAGAGGATGAAATTCAAAATGCCATCTGGACGCTCCAACCAGACAAAGCCCCTGGGCCAGGTGGTATCCCCATTTGTTTTTACAAAACTTATTGGGGAACTATCAAAAAAGACCTTGTCAAAATGATAAGATGGGCTCAACGCAAGTGCAAAATCGGAGGATACACTAATGCCACTCATCTTGCCCTTATTCCCAAAGAGAATAGACCCTCATCCTTCTCTCGTTTCTGGTCCATTTCTTTGTGCAACTCTTCTTATAAAATCTTGACCAAAATCCTTGCTTCGCGCCTCAAACCTCTCCTTCCCTCTCTCATTTCTGAAAACCAAGGAGGTTTCTTGGCCAACAGACAAATATTGGACTCCATCCTTCTAGTCCAAGAGGCCATTCATTCCAGCCAAACTAGAAATGAAAAAGGCTTCATCCTAAAACTTGACTTATCCAATGCCTTTGATCGAGTTAGGCACTCCTTTTTATTTGCT
Organism: Pinus tabuliformis; assembly: GCA_031772625.1. Lineage (NCBI taxonomy): Eukaryota > Viridiplantae > Streptophyta > Pinopsida > Pinales > Pinaceae > Pinus > Pinus tabuliformis. The sequence goes on from CM062809.1 coordinate 366,763,320, forward strand.
GTTTTGGACAAATTGGGATTTGCCACGCCCTTCATTGACCTTGTCAAAGCATGCATTACTGGCCCTTGGATCGCCCCTCTCATTAATGGTAGACCAGGGCCTTCCTTCCAATCTTCGCGAGGTCTAAGACAAGGTTGCCCCCTCTCTCCTTACCTTTTCATCTTGATGGCTGAATCCTTCAGCAAGGCCTTGGACTACAATCGTCGCATGGGACTTATTACTGGGATCAAATTTGGAAATGGAGTCAAGAACATAAACCATTCCCAATTTGCTGACGATACACTGTCAATGGGAGGAGCCTCCAACATCATAGCTCGTCGATTCAAATCCCTCCTAGATAAATATATGAGCTACTCCGGAGGTTTGGTCAACTACCTCAAGAGCTGCATCTATGGCTGGAACACTTTTGCTCAAACTTTGCACAGCATTGCCAACACTTTTGGAGTCCCTTGCAAGTTGGATTGGGGGCACTTTTCCTACCTGGGCATGCCACTGAGTGCTGGCAATCTGAAAGCTACAGTCTGGGACACTATTATTGACAAAATGAAAAGGAAAGTGCAACAATGGGGCACCTCTTGGCTTAACCCAGCAGGGTGCCTAATTCTTCTAAAATTAAGTCTCTCTTCCTTACCCTTATATCAATTCTCGCTCCTGCAAGTCCTAGCTAGTTTTCATCACAAAGTGGAGGCCATCCTCCGTCACTTACTTTGGCAAGGGGGGAAAAATGAAAGAAAGAAATATAACCTTATAAACTGGAAACAGGTTATTCAATCGCAGGAGCAAGGAGGGCTTATAATTAGATCACCAAAACTCCTAAATCTGGCCTTTGGTGGCAAGATTGTGTGGAGGCTCATTAATGGCAAGCCTGCTTGGTGGAAGAAAGTGTTAGAAACCAAATATCTCAATTCCCCAAGGCAACAACTCTTGGATCATGAGATCCCTAGCAGATCTTGCTCTAAAATCTGGGGGCTGTGTAAGAAAGAAATCCCCCTCCTTGCACAAAACATTTCCAAGGTTCCTAAGGGTGGCAGTGATATTAGAATTGGAGTAGACAATATAATGGGCCAGCAAACCATTAGCAGCAGACCTGCTACTCAACAGATCTTATCCTTTCTTAATAGTATGGGGATTCATAATTTGGATCAAATCTTAGTGGGACGCCCAGTCTCAGATTTGGAAAGGATGGACCTTCCCAAATATACCCATTGAAATGGAAGCAAGCCTCACCAATCTTCAAACCCATCTTCATGGCATTGCCCCCACCAAATGCAACAATGATGATGGCTTTCGTTGGGACCCCTCAGGCTCCAACTACACAGTCAAAGCCGCTTACCAACAAATCTGTAGCAATGAGCACCCCATGCCAATTTGGATGCAGTGGAAAATAGCTTGGAAAACGGAGACCCTCCCAAAAATAAAATTCTTTATTTGGGTCCTCCTAAAAGGGAAAGTCCTCACCTCTGAGAATCTAAAAAAACGTGGGGTGATTGGCCCATCCCATTGTCCAAATTGTCAAGTAGCTGAAGAAACCATTCAACCTCTGTTCATAGATTGCCCCTTTGCCATAGCCTGTTGGAGAGAAGCTTTCCAGAACATCAACCTACCTTGGGGTACCAACAACTCTGTTGCTGAAGCCCTGCAACTATGGAAAAGAAACTACCCTTGGCAACATAAGAAAAACAATGTTGCACATAGAGTATGGAATCCTTTACCATGCTCTCTCTTGTGGAACATATGGCTAGCTCGAAATCGCATGGTCTTCAAGGACAAAGAAACCAGCGTCATGAAGTTAGACAATAAGGCATGGAGTCTCACATTGGAAGCAATGTCTGCTAAAAGTCAAGGGAAACTTGACACATTCGATCTCTATGTGGAATAATGGAACTTCATAGGGTATTTGCTGGACAAAAACAACGCCCACAGCAGGAGTAACACCAACAACGTCAACAACTCTAGCTACAGTTGGAAAATTAGAATGAAAGATGAGGAGTTTTCTTTATGGCTCAGAAACTGCAACACCCATTATCTTTTCTTTGATGGTGCCTCTAAATCTAACCCAGGAATGGCCGGGGCTGGAGGAATCATCTGTAATGCCAATGGAGACATCATAACTGCCTATGAATGGGGACTAGGCAATCTATCCAATAACAGGGCCGAAGTTCTTGCCCTCTACCAAGGTCTCCTCCAGCTTCAAAAACTTGGCATACACACAGCAACGATCATTGGAGACTCGACTATTATCATTAGCCTGATGGTACACAATCGAAGCGCCTCCAATGTGATCCTACAACAATCAATCAATAGATGCCAAGCACTTGCCCATCAGATGAAAGAAGCCCGATTCTATCATGTACTCTACACTCTCAACAAGGACGCAGATACGCGTGCAAACAGAGCCTGTTTCCACCCCATTGGCATTCTTCGTTGTAACGCCTCTGAGTCACAATGTTTTCTGCCATAATCAGAAATAAATCACCTCATAGATTATCTGCAGAGGTGTCCAGTTCCATCGGATCCCTCCTCGGTGACATTTGTATTATTCTCATGATTAATTTAGCTCACGGGTCACCTAAAATCTCCTCCGAATCTATTGCAGATGATATCAATGTCATAAAATCTTTGAATTCAACCCAAATACTCAGCCTCCGTCTTTTCTCACAAGCGCTCCTGCTGTCTTCATACCATTCCTGTGAACTATCTCTCAATTTTCATGTGAATCCATTTCCATACCTCCTCGATTCTCTGGCCAAGCACTTGTATTTAATCATGGTCCCCCTCGATCTGAATCACTCCTCCCTCTTCCCTCTTTCGCTCTTGCATTCCCCTTCTATGCGTTCGCATCTCCCTCATCATTCTTCATCCCGATCTTCCGTCCCTTTGCTTTTCAAAACCCTCTGCTACATTTCTATCCCAAATCTCTGCCCATTGGAGCTGCGCTTTTACAGGCTTGTGCTACACTCAAGTTCAACAAATTGCTCTCAAAGCATGGCAAAAAGCTAAGATTGCTTCCACTGTGCTGATCTCTAGGCAAAGCTGGAGCAAATCCGCGCACAACAGAAGATCTTCGATACCAAAATTGACACTCAGGTTCAAATTAATAAGGAGAAACATGAGGCCGACCTCAATTTCTTCCATCATAGAGTGTCTTCACTCCAGGGACAGTTCAATGACCTCTCAAACAGGTGCAACCATGTCAAAGAATCCGTGGATATTCTAAAGTATATTTTGGAAAAAAATAATGCTCCAAGTACCAGCTCAGCAAATGCAACCTTGAAGAATCCACAACATGTCAAATCCACCACATAAGCATTGATTAAGCATGAATTGCAAATACTGTCTTTTGTTATTTCAGTTTGTTTGAGTCTATACTAGCTCAGTTTTTCATATAGTTAAGAATGACGGAAGCAAAAGGGATTTTGTTCTCAATGTTGTCCTCCCCTGCTCTGCTTCTCATCTACACTGCCCTGTAACAATGGAGCTTAGTCTCCCCTATCTTTTTTGTATATAAACAACAACCGACTTTGTAAAAAAACATTACGAAACACACTAGCCCCCAGGGGATGTCTAAAAGATGTTACATTATAAAGTTAAATCACCTAGGATAATCACACAAAGGCAACATGAATCATCCCACCATAGCAACATTAGAGAAAGGGTCATAACAAAATTACATTGCAAGGGAGCCAACCTGATTGATTTGGAATATATTCTTTTTGTTATAAGTTATTGCGCTTATGAGAAGAATAGAAGTTGTATTAGAACGAAGTTTGTCTAAAGTGATGGATGGAAAGTTGCAAGTCTGTAAATGATGTCAGAACATTGCCTTGGAATCTCAAGTATTGAACAAGACCTAGAAGCTTTTACTAAGATGTCTCTTCAAGCCTGAAAGACCAAAGGGATAAGAACTTACATGAATATTTGTAACACTGGAATGATATTTTGAGAAAAAATACTGCTCATTGCAAGCGTATAGCTTTGGTCATTTGAAGTATATGCAAAGTTGTTGAGACATAGTAAGAGGTCGAATCTCGTCGTCAAATCCTGGAGGCTGATCAAATGATGAGCATAATACATCTTCTGATATCTTGTTGAAAGTTTGAGACTTAATAGGATTGCAAAAACTAGGATTTGGGAGAATGGATGTCTTGACCAGATTCTTGGAATGTTTTGGGTTTGTAAACCCCAGTAAGGGTTTGAATAGGAATGTCGAAGGGTTTATGGACAAAACCTTAGGTCTGATCACTCATAAAGCTGATACTGAAATCAAGAATGATGAAGTTGGAAAAGAATGCAAAGATGAGTGGGTTTGCAAACCCTAGACTAAATTTGAAGAATGATTAGGGTTTGTAGTCAAAACCCTAGCTAAACAATTGATAGCCCTATCTAGTGTTGGAGATGAAAGCCTAGGGCTTATGGGTTAATTGCTTCCACTCAATGTTACACGAAGTGGGGATGTTTTTTGGAAGCAGGGACGCGGAAGCGTCATTTTCCAAAAATTTAGGAAGCGAAGCGTTTGCTATATATATATATATTTATATTTATTTGCATTTATACTCAAAACAAACATCCCAAATACCCATCCCTAGTTCCTAGAAGAAATGACATCTTTGATGACGAGGTTGATTTGCAAGTTGGAGACAAGAAGGCTAAGATTAAGAGGGAGTTGAAAAATACTTATCTATCTTTCTTTATTATTACTATTGTTGTTATTCTTCTTGTCCTTTATCTTGCTTGGTCTTTTTTGTTTTGCCTGGCCTCTTACTGAGGATTGCAGGTACATATTGAAGCTTGCCAAGGCTGTTGCAATAAAAGAAAAGATTGGAAGAACAAAGCTTGTGACAAGAAGACTCATATTGAATGAAGCTCTGGACCTAGAGGGAGCAAACAAGATCAACCCGATTAAGGCATGTTTTAATCTATGACGAAAATAAGTCAATTGTGACTTCCAAGATGAAGATGGCTCGAAGTTTTGAAGAGAAATGCTGATTTGAATTTGTTGAAGATAAGCTTGTGATTTTTGTTTTGCTATGTGTTGATGATATGTTTCTGACAAGCGCTGAGGACTTTTATGTCTAGTGTAAGAGGGAGCTATTTTCATAAAGGCATGAGTTTGGTGAAATCTTTGTTGTGATTTGGCATAATGGACTACGAGTCCATGGACATCTCCATCATGAAAAAATTGAAGAAGCTGGAACACTCTGTTGCTGACATGGTTGATTCTCTGATTAGCTCATCGAAACTATCTGCTGCACATTCTGATGTTCGCTTCTATTAGAAGCTGTGACTGAAGCTGAATAAATCTAATTGTTCAACGACCAACTTATTGTTGTCTGCTAGACTCAATCGTGGTATACTTTTTTGTTGTGGAGCAGGGTGTTGATGTTTGTTTCTGTGAGAAGCCTGGAATGGTTGAGAATCTCTCTTAGAGAGGGAGCATTGATTCTATAGCATCATGAATCTTCCTTGGGTTGTAGATGAGATGCCATAGAATGTTCGGGAAGATCGTCACTCCCTTAGGTCAGTTGACCGAGAGGCCAATGAGTTTGGTCGGCGAGCTTGGTTCTGAGGCATGAAGTGATCCCTTAGGTCAGTTGACTGAGAGACCGACGAGTTTGGTCGGGGACTCTGATTTTGTGATCTCTCTCTTAGGCAGTTGCTGAGAGACCTATGGATTGGTTAAGGAGATTCATCTTGAGTTCCCTTCCTTGGGTTGTTGATTGAGAGGCTAATGAGTTTGGTCGGGAAGGATGAGTTCTCTCCCTTGGGTTGTGGACCGAGAGACTATATAGTCAGGGATTCTTCCCATAGGTTGTGGACCAAGAGATCTTGTTTATGGTCGGGGAGATGGACCTTGTGTAACCATTGCATATGGTTGGAAATTTTGGCCTTATGAACAATATTGATTGGTGGTATGTAGTTGATGCTATGTATCTTTCCTTATAGTGAGACTTGTGATCTCTCCCTTGGGTAGTTGTTGAGAGACCTATGAATTGGTTAGGGAGATTGAACTTGAGAAAGAATGAAAAGTACCTCCCTGGCTAAGAGGGAGTGTTGGAAATTGAGTAGCGATGGTTGATATTTTCATTATTAAAAGAAAAGGAAAATTTAAATTTACATTATGACCCCACAAGTGTCAAGTCGGCCTTCTCCTTGATCAAGTCAGCTTGACCCTTGGAGGCACCCTTTTGACCCCCCTTCATTTGGACATCACATGATCTCTTGTATGTATTTGTTCTAGCGAAGATAAAAGGAAGAAGAGGAGGTCTGAATTGCGAAAGAGGTGATGACTTGATGACTTGGGACTTGTGGGAGGTCTTGTATTGGTTAACTATTATTTTTGATGTTTTGTTTCTAGATGAATTGATGAAAATTGACTCTCTCTCATAAGGAATGATTTTTGGGTTTTCCACTTGTGGGTTTTGCCATGGCCTCGGGCCTAATTTTTTGTCTCTTGTCTCATTGTTATTTTCTACTGCTCTATTGTGATTATTGGTTGAAATTTTCTTATGAATAACTGCTTGATGATATTGAATATTATATGTAATTGATGCTAATAAATCATTGGAAGCAGTTATCGTTGAAGAAAATTGTTCCAGTCTGTTACTACTAGAGATATCAACACTAGATGAAGATTCTTCCAAAATTTGTGAAATAACAATGTTTTTTTCTATTCAATTAGAAATGAATAAGATTCAAGTATTATTGTTGGACGCATTCAAATGTTATGTATTTTTTAACATTCTTGTAGTAGTTATCAATTGCAAAGAATTTTGTGAAATTAGTCAATGCCATGGAAAGTTAGTTCAAATATTTTGAAATCTGTAAGTATCTGTACCCAAACCCATCTCCATATAATGTTATCATGCTAATTCATAAGGTACAAGGGAGAGTGTTACCTATATTCAAGGTAAAATACATATTATATTCTCATTGTAACACTTACCTTCATTTCAAACAATATTGATAGAATATCTTGGTTATTGATTAGATGAAGATATTTTGAATTGAAATTGTTTGTCTAGGATACAAAAGAAGATAAAACATGAAAAGACATGCAAATTTTAAAAAGATTCCCAAATCAGGGTTCCATAATAATTCATCGCAAGGATGGAAATTACACAGAAATGTGTTGTGAAATTTACAATGTGTAGCTTATAAAATATGTGTAAAGGGGTTCTACAATGATTGACTACACTGATGGAAATTACATAAAGTTTTGTGAAATCTAGAAGATGAAGAGGCACAATAAGTCAATGCTATCCATGAAGCTTGCCAATAGTGGATGACATTTAGGTAGATATTATTGTAGCTCCACATACCTTGGCATTGATAGGTATTCTCACACATGCCATTGGTGTTAGGCATGTGAGAATAAATTTGAGACACTCAGCTAGTGTTTTTTCCTTGAAAATCCATTGTGGACATTGTGTTATGATAACCCATGGTATTTTGATTTATGATGACCCATGGTATTCTCTTTGGAAAAATGCAAATACAAGGCAATGAGAGAGGTTCATTACAAGATTGAGTGGTTCATTCTTGTGGCAAGAGAGCAAGATAGGATGCCTTGTGGAGGAAAGAAGGTCGAGTGGGCCTCATATCTATTTGTGAAGGCCAAGTAGGCCTCAACCTTAGGTTGACCTATGAGGAGGTAGTTTTGTGTGAGGGCTGAGTAGGGAAAGGAGAGGGATGAGTCTGCTTCTAACAACAAGAGGAAGGAGGAGGGCCGTAAAATTGTTTGTGTGGCAACATACAAAGAAAGGGGAGGCTGAGCCTTGTGGGAGGGGTGGCAGAGAAGGCTGCAACAAAGGAAAAGAGGGCTGCATCCTTGAAAAAGATAGAATGATGTCTGTGGAAACTAGTCGCAGACCTAAAGAACAAGGCTGTAGCTTGTGGAAGGTCGCAACAAAGGGAAGCGAGGCCAAAACAAGGGTTTAGATAGACCGCATGCAAAAGAAGGATAGCCGAGGCTTGTAGGGTGATAGCAACCATAGTTTTTAAAACCGTTTTTGAAAACAGGTTACCGGTCAAACCGGCCGGTTAGCAAGGCTGCCGGTCTGAACCGGCCAAAAAACCCGGTTTGACTGGGCCTTTCGCCATTTTTCAGCCCTAACCGGTGAAAACCGGCCGGTTTAGGACAAAACCGGCCGGTTTTAGGCATGCCCACCAAAACATGGAAAAAGGTGGATTTTTTACTGTGGTTTAGGGAAATTTGACTGTGGTTTAGGGGTTTTTGACTGTGGTTGAGGCTGATTTTGATATCGACACCACAGGTTTGGATTTGTCATAGCCTATAGGTTAAGATTTCTCATGTATACTCCTTGTCTTTGCCATATAAAACTCCTCCCAATCCTTAGATGCTTCATTATATTAGACTTTGATGCTTCCATGTCTACTTTAAACTTCAGGAAATTCAGATGCCAAAGATAGCTCAGATCTTGGACAAGTATTATTGTTTCTAGTTGTCATAAAAAATGCCTTAAATCTGTCAATAAGTTAGGTTACAGAATTCCACGTTTTTGTACTTTAGATGTCACTGTCCAAAGAAACTCGGATGTCAGAGTTCTGATTTTTCATAGAGGTGTTATTTTGGATGTTCGCAGGGTAATGTAATTCAAAGAGTTTCTGATGTCCATAGGAACTTTCACATTAACATGTACAGTCATCAGAATTCCAGTGTAACTTCTCCTTAATTTATAGTGAGGAAGTTCGACCTTTATATCTGATATAACATAAGCTTTTTGGTTCTCTTTCAAAGTCTTGGCTCACCTTGCTATAGTACATAGAACTTGCCTTGAAATACAGAGAGAGAAAATGCAAATGCCTTACAGGTCTTGAACAGACTATTTAAACCTTCTTATATTCTTATTCCTTTGGAGCACTCCTTGACCTCAGCACTTTTATGATCTTTGACTTCTCTGAAAATCAGACTTTTTGCTCTGAGTCGGCATCAGAACCAGGATTAGTAGCGACATCAAGGAAAGGCAAAGAAGCAATGGAAGGCACTAGTCGTGCAGGTCGACAAACTCGTGCTTCCATTAGGTCCACTTCTATTATCATTGGTGGCATTGATACTGAGGTTGCAGATCAGGCTGAGGCATCCTCAGACTCTGAACCAGATGATGTCTATGTAGCTCCTGATGATGATCCTATGTCTAGCAGTGGTGATGAACTTGATGATTGATCATGTGTACAGTGTAGACTTGTAGTAGGCCAATGGCCTCATAGCTTGCAGCATTGTTTTTGGACTTTATAGGCCATTTAGAGCCTCATTTCTTATGTATTTTGCTATTTTGTCGATGATATGTATTGTACTCGGTGCCATTTTGATATATTCACCTTTACATGGTATATAAATGAGCAAACTTTGCATATTTTGTCTCTATTGGCTTGGAATCATGGTTTTACATCTTAAAATAGTTTTGTTTCATTAAAAATTAATTATTTAATGTATTTTTGTAAAACCGGTTCGTTTAGACCAAACCAGTCCCGGTTAGACCGGTTCCGGTCGGTAAACCGGTTCATTAGGTGGACCGGTCCGGTCACCGGTTCCGGTTTTAAAAACATTGATAGCAACACCATGTTTATGGGTTGATCATAGGTCTGTGAAGAAGACAACAACAAAAGAGGAACAAGTCGAGGCCTGGAAGGTGTCTTTTTTTGTAGCCTAGAAAGGAGGCCATGGGGTCTAGTTTATTGCTGAGTAGTAGCACAATTTGGAGGACTAAGCTTGCCCTTGACTTCTAGTGATTGGATAGCTACATGGGAAACCAACAAGTAGACTATGGCACTGAAATTGAGGAGGGTTTCGAGGGTTTTTTGTGTAAGTTTTGCCTTGTATTGGGATTTTATTGAGCATTGTAAAAGGGTCATTTTCCATGGTATGGGAGCCCTATATTCTTGTTGAAGGAGTAATAAGAATTTGTTTTGGTGCTTAATTTTCATGTTACTTTGCATGATTTGATTGCTAGTTTTATAAGTTTCATTGTGCAAAATTTGTTTTTACTTAGGCACATCAGTGTGTTTTCATTAATTAGTTCATTTGAGACTGTTACTAGATTTGGTGTATGTGTGCATTGTGCATAGTGCCCACCTGCCTAAAATCTAACAATAATCTCGTCCTAAATACAAATATAAGGAAAGGGCACTATACAACTATTATATATCATGTCTCTAATGCAATCACTATTCAAAAAAGCATCCAAACAAAGACAACCACTAGTTTCGTTGTAATGATTAATAAAGTGGCTACCATAAATATAGGGATTTTCTAAATTGGAAGGGTGGTTTTATGGGAGTACTTCAAAAGACTATGGTTTGCATTTAGTCATGGAAAGTGGCACAATGGATACATTGTCAAAATGTTAGTTTGGTTCTCAACGATAGTGTCAAAGGACCAATTTCTAATTGTTACAATCAACATTAAAACATGTCAAGAAATCCAAGAGAGATGAGCAAGGGGTGGAGTACAAGCCGAAAAAGGTAGAGAGGGATTTTACTACAATGAAAATTTGTTACTTTTAATAGCTTGTATCATCTGTTATCACTAGTTGTGATATTTTGAGGTGAGAAGGTTATGCATAACATGATAATGTAACCATTTGTGTTTGAAGTAACCTAATTGTTTGCAATTATGTTTACATAAGTACAAAGTGTAGTAAATAGTTCATATATATTCTTGAATATAGAATTATTTTTGCATATACATAATTATATTGCTTGATAAAAGATGTTGATGTTGCAATGAGCCTTGTGATGGTCTGCTTATAACATTGATTGGTCATGAGGTGAAGGGGTGTGTGCCCTTTGACTTTCATTAAATTAGTTAATACTATTTATTATTATAATTATTATATTTATGACATTGCTACCCTCTTAAAGAATTCTTTGTCTTCAAAGCATAGTAAATAGGATCCTCTCTACTTGAGCACATTTCTCTAGTGGAATGAAGTTTAATTGCTTGTAGGGATTTGTCTTTGTTCATGCTTGGAGCGTTGGGAGTTTACTTTGTATTATTTGCATCATAGTTTGAAGTCTTTTAACTTTATTATTTATGATAAACGTTTTATGCTCCTTGGCAACATATTTCCCTTGGTTCCATTGTATGCTTGATTGTGCTTCTTGCCCCTCTTTTTTTAATTGTACTTGATTCTTCTTGAGAGCGGAATCTTCAATACCATATAATTTATAGTGTTGAGCTTGCCAATTGAAATCCATGAATTGTTCTTCAAGGTTTGTGGTATAATTTCCCAATTGCATCAACCAATTTACGCCTAACACCACATCCATTTCTTTGAGTGGTGGAGTGTAAAATCTTGCTTGTAGTTCTAGTTCTTGCATTTAAATTGAGACTTTATGACATCTTCCTCCTTCTTTGACCTTTGTCCATTGGCAATCATAATTGTGAGATCCTTGGTGGGATATACGAAAAGGTTTAGCTGCTTAACATTGTTGAAATTGGAAACTAGGGCCAAATTCCACTTTAGACAACTCGTTTGATGAAGATGGTGATTGCATTAAATTCAACTTTTTGAGAGGACCAAAATTGATATAAAGGTCATCTAATTTGGATAAGCAGAAGTGTGTTTTTGAATTTATGCCCACATGTGTAAATTGTTTAGGTTGGCCACATCATCGTGTAGGCTCATGAAGCCCAAGAGACATGTCACTTTACCCATAATGACTTTGTATAAATACAAGTGACCTCTCACCTCATTTGGCATCATCATCACTCACACATTCTTCTCTCTCCTTCTCTCATTGGTTCGTACAACTATTGGGCAGATCTTCTCTCACACGTGTGGCAAGGAGAACGAATTTTCTGGGCAAACTATAGGGCCAAATTTCAAAACTATTAGAGGGGTTTGACCAACATTGACTAGGGACTGTTTGACCAAGTTTGACTGTGATTTTGGAGGGTTTGACTTTGTTTTGCCAAGCCGCATTGATTGGCATAGAAATCGATAAATTTTGGGCTGTTTGTTATGCGTTGACCGTGGGTTGACTTTATGTTGACCAAGTTTGACCACATATTTTATGACTGTTTTGGGTTGACTTTGACCACTATTGGAGGTTGAGTTTGATTACCTTTGACCGAGCTTCAAAGGAGAAGTTTGACTGTTGCGTGGACCATATTTGACTTTCTGGTTAGGGCTGAGTTTGAATGCAGATTCGACAGGGCTATTTTGACTTTGATTTGGCAATTCAATTTTGACTTTTTGTACTCTCTCTCTACTGAACATTTGATATAATAATAAGAAGAATTGATCAAAGGGTTTTCCCCACATTGGGTTTTTTCCCTAGCATCCGCCAAATCTAGTGTTCTCTTGTCTTGGATTGCCGCCTTCATTTTGTTTCATGTTCTATCTACTTTCACTGTTAATGTGATTAGTGGTTAATGTGATTGCTATTGGAAACTAAATTGGAAATTGTCATTGGGCTGCTAAAGTGCATTGAAGTAATTGTGCTAAGCATAGATCATACCATTGTTAACTAAATGTAACATGGTATCAGAGCTCAAGTGAAGACAAAGCCCAAGCAAGAGAGAGAAAAGCAATCACCAAGAAAGATTTATTGGACAAGTTTCATTGGCTTCTTCATCTTACTTCAAGACAGAGGATAAGCTCAATGAAAAATTTGGCTATCATGCATGGAAGATGATGTTGGAATTGACTTTAGAGGAGCATGGAGCATTGGACTATGTGCAAGGAAAAGTGGCGGAGCCTCCTTCAAATGCATCAATTGCTACTAAGTCAAAGTATAGAAAACATGAGGTCAAAGCAAATAAAATTTTGGTTGACTCTATTCGAAAGCATGTGGTTGCCTATATTTTTTATTTGGGAACTTCTAAGGAGATAGATGATAAGCTGGTTGGGATGTTCAAAGTGAACAATGCAAATCAATTCCTTTTTCTCAAAAACAAGTTGAAGGACATCAAGATGGATAAAGGGGAGTCTATCTAATCATACTTCATGAGGATCACACAGACCAAGAAGGATCTTCTATCTACTGGAGAAGTTATTGCTGACAGGGAGCTCACTCTCATTGCATTTGGGGGTCTTTCAAGAGCATGGGATGTGTTTCACACCACCATTCTCAACAATGACAAGATTCCTAGTTTCGATGAATTATTTCCTAGATGCACTCAAGAGGAGAGAAATACAAGCCTTCAAATGGAAATGAACCTACTCCTTTCTCTGCTCATGCTAAGAGGAAAAATAATGCCGGTCCAAGGAGACAGGGTGAAGGATTCAAGCAAGGATTCAAAGAAGGAATAAAATGAAGGTGCTATAATTGTAACAGGTTCGACCACTATGTTAGAGCGTGTCCTCACAAGAAGAATTCTCCAAAGGATGACGACAACAACAACAACAATTTCAAAGGCAGTGGCAATCAAAGGAACAACATGTTCAACAATAAAGGAAAGAGGAACGCTTCCTCTGCTCAATATGGAAATGAATGACCTCCCAAAAGATCAAGAAATTCCAAGTATATGAGGAAAGTAATGTTGTAGAAAAACAAAAGAAGTTTTATCTTATTTCCGCTCTATCTACTGCCTCTCCTCTAGATACTTTGGATCATTGGTTGATTGTTAGTGGAGCCTTAAGGCACTTCACTGGATACAAAGAGGCCCTCTCAAATTTGATTGAAAAGAAGACTAATTTGGAGATCTTTCTTGGAGATAATGCCACCTACCCCGTGAAAGGGATAGGCACTGTTCCCCTTCACTTGAATCGAGGTCAAACCATTCATTTACAAGAAGTGTTGTATGCACCCAATTTAAAGAAGAAATTGGTGCCTATTTCTGCGATGGAAGATAAGGGCTTCAAGGTAGCATTCACTAATGGAAAGGTACGTATTTGGCAAAGAAACCCTAAAGATGCATTCACACTTGGATTTAGAAGAGTTGATGGTCTCTATTAAGTTGGAGGAAGTCCTTTGGGAGCCTTGAATTGTGATGATTCACTTCAATTTGAGCTATGGCATCGAAGGTTTAGCCACTTACATTATGAAGCCTTACTTGCGGTAAGGAAGATGGTCTCGAGTATGCCCAATTTCAACATGAATGAAGGAGTTTGTCAGGGTGGAAAATCAAACAGGGAAGAAGATCAAAATATTGAGGACCGACAATGGAATCGAATATGAATCCAAACGACTTCAATGAATTTTGTAGAGAGGCTGGCATTAAGAGGGAGACAACCATTCCATACACTCCTAAGAAAAATGGAGCTGCTGAAAGGAAGAATCTAACAATTATGGAAGCCACCTGTGCCATGCTCCATGATCAAGGTCTACCAAAGTTCTTATGGGGATAAGCTGCCAAAACTGTCATGAAGTTGCTCGAGAGATGTGGGATGGTGGATTGCATCTCTGTGCTTACTCCAATGGAACTCAGTTTCAAGAAGCTATGTGGTAGTGGTGCTGGGCCCGAATTGGCAAACCCTTTTGAATATAGACAACTTGTGGGGGCCTTGATGTACTTGGTAAACTCCCGTCCAAACATATGGTTCACTGTGAATACGTTGAGTCAATTTATGGTTGAGCCTCATCACATACATTGGATTATTGCTAAGAATCTCTTGAGATGCATTGCCGGGAATTTGAGGCTACATGGATCTACTGATGTTGACTGGGCTGGCAGTGTGGTGGATCGAAAGAGCACATTAGGATGTTGCTTCTCATTGGGGTTTGCTTCGATTTCATGGATGAGCAAGAAGCATAAATCGGTTGCTTTAAGCACCGCCGAGGCCGAATACATTGCCCGCTAGTATGGCCTGTTGTAACACTGTTTGGTTGAGGAAGCTCTTCAGTGAGCTATTTGAGCACGTGCTGGATACCATTGTAATCTTCCTCCAAACACATTGATATCAGGTACCATTTTATCCGGGATATGGTACAACGGGGAGCAATAAGGCTCCAACACATCAGGATTGATGAGCAGGTCACAAACATCCTCACGAAGCCCTTAGGGAAGGTCAAATTCTTAGCCTTCCGAGAGAGACTTGGAGTCGTGGAAAGACCCTCCCATGAGGGTCCTGCTTGAGTTGGACATTGAGCTCTGGGAGCTCCTAGGGGCTTGGGGTACTTCTTGGAGCTATGAGCGACCATAGGGTGAGTGGTTCACCTTCCCCTATTTGTGCGCTGTGTACATGGTTAGTGGTCGAACTTCCCCTGTGATACCCCATGATGGTTGACATGTGTGTAGGGTGAGTGGTTCACCTTCCCTTACGATTGATGACACTTGTGTAGGGTGAGTGGTTCACCTTCCCCCACAGTTGACATATGCATAAAATGAGTGGTTCACCTTTTCCTATGGCATATGAGCAGGATGAGTGGTTCACCTTCTCTTGCTGATGCTCCAACATACATCCTACCCATGTAGGCCGAGACTCATGGGAAGGACCTGTCATCTGGCCATTGAGTTGGGATAACTGGATAGGGACTGTAACACTATAGATGGACGCATCGTGTACTGTTGTACTCCCTATGTCTAGGATGCATGGTGTTCAACAACTTGATCTGGGTTCAAGTCTGATTGAGGTTCTACCTCTGGATTGACTTTTGTTAGTGGAGAGTGGTAAGGTCTTGTGACTCTCTCTCGATCAATTCTTATTCATTATTCATATCATTGTTCAACAGAGCAGAGATGAGATGAGATACAAAGATGGTACATGACATCAAGATGGCATGATGATGGGTGGATTGGTAGGTGGAATTATCCCTAGTGGAGAGGGAGTATTAAAATTGGCAACTAGGGCCAAATTCCACTTTACACAACTCATTTGATGGAGATGATGATTGCATTAAATTCCTCTTTTTGAGAGGACCAAAATTGATATAAAGATCATTTAATTTGGACAAGCGGAAGTGTGTTTTTGAATTTATGCCCACACATGTAAATTGTTCAAGTCAACCACATCATTATGTAGGCTCATGAAGCCCAAGAGACATGTCACTTTATCCTCAATGACTTGTGTAAATACAAGTGACCTCTCACTCATTTGGTATCATCATCACTCACACATTCTTCTCTCTCCTTCTCTCATTGGTTTGTACCAGTGTTGAAAATTTCGGTATTGGCAAAATATCAGCGAGGGTCTAGAAAACATCTTATCGGCAATATCGGCAAGCATAAAAAATGCATAATATATTTATTTATTTATTTATTTATTTTTCAGTTTTTTAAACATATAAAGCAATAACAACATGAAATAAACACATTGGCACATAAATATGAAGAAAGCACTGATATATATGATGTCAAATAGAAATGATACATTAAAGGCGATACCAAATCTTGTTGATCCCTGGTAATTGTCCAATCAAGGACTCAAATGTGGAGAACCGGTACAAAATAACATCACATATATAGAAGTATCTCATCATCATGAGTTATATGTAGCAAAACAAATAAAACTAGCAGCGATCTATCTGAAATCACTGCCCTCTCCCCCTTTTAAACGAAAACATGATGGGTTGTTTACCAGACCTACCCCTAGTAGTAGAAGGCCCTGGCCCTGCCTCTGCACCTAATGTCAAATAATGAGTGCTAGGTATGGAGCTGTGCTCTCCTATATCTATAGCAGATGGTGTTGATGCTGATGCTCCCATAGTGTCCTCCTCCTCCTCTTGCTCCTCCTTCGAGTGCTGCTCCTCCTCCGAGTCCTCCTCCTTTTGCTACCCCTGTTCTAATGGATCTTTTGGCTCTAACCATGAAGGTGACTCCTCCAAGATGGGTTCCTCAGACTCGACCCTCCACTAAGACAATACATCAATTTTGTCTAAGGAAATGGCATCTGGATCCATTGGTGCTTCTAGTTGCCTCACTTGAAGTCGGATGTTGTAATGCACATACACTAAATCATTGAGGTGTGCGAACTCGAACCTTTAAGAGTGTCAAAAAAACTAATGAGTCTTGACTCTTGACACTTGAAGGTCATAAATAAAAAATAAAAAATTACAATAAGTGTAATTGCTCAACTGAAGGCTAGAGCTCAAAGTTATACCTGTTGCGCTTTTTTGCATGTATTTTCTCAAATACACTCCAATTGCGCTCACACCTTGAAGAGCTACATGTTTGACTCAAGATTCTTATGGCCAATTTCTGCAAATTTGGTGCCCTTGCACCATAGCTTCACCACCAAATATCTACAACAAAATAAAGAAATAAAAAATTCAAAAACTTAAAACATAATCAAACTTTCAAATAAAAGTTACATAATTGAATTAAAAAAAAATAGAATTATAAGTAAGGAAATTCTAAATTGAAAATTCTAATTTCTAATGAGTGATGACTTGTCACTTACGTGGCATGAAGAGGGTCCTTTCCCTAATAGCATCATCAAAGCCAAATAGGCCAACACAATCCTGATAAAACTGTATCTCGCGATTGATTTTGCTACGAAGCTCAGGATCAGGTACCATCCTATGAATACAAGAATGGAGCCCTTCCATCACCTCGCCATCAAAATCAAAGCCGCATTTGTATGAAAATGCGGGGTTGAGGAAGAGTGCTGCTGCATGAATGGGTTGATGAAGCATCCTTGTCCACCGACTATCAATCACATCCCATAACATTATATGCCTATCAAGGCCAACATAACCCTTGTCTGCATAATAAGAACGAATGGCCTCCTTGGCCCTATCCATGGCCTCATACAAATAAGCCATTGCAGGCTTCTCCCCATCTACCAATCTGAGAACCTTTACTATAGGTTCACTAACTAAGCATGCTTCTTCTACTCCACGCTAAAACGTGTTAGAGTACACCATTTTTGCAATGGATTTTCCGTCCTGTCTCCTGTTGTATCTACATTTATGCTAGTCATCAGACACAAACTTTTGCTCAACTCGAATTGACATCGAAGCAAACACTGAAGAGTAATAAAGTGTGTGGCAAAACCCGTGATCGCAGGATGCCGCAACTCCTTGTTTCTAGTGAACTTCCTCATGAGGGTAAGAACAAAAGCATGGTTATAAATAAACTTGGGGACGCTCCTACCCATATCAACCACCTCCTTGATGAAGGAGAGTTTCCCCATATGCTCAAGCAACAAATCGAGACAATGTGCTACACACGGAGTCCAGAACAATGTGCGATGCCTCTCCATAAGCATCTTGCCGATAGACACATAATTAGCTGCATTGTCTGTTATGACTTGCACCACATTCTGCACACCTTTCTCCCGAATGAACCCATACAACAACTCACATATCATCGCTGCATCTTTGATATGTTCTGATGCATCCACTGATTTAATAAACATGGTATCTTTAGGACAATGTACCAAGAAATCTAGAAGGGTCCTACCCTTCCTATCTGTCCAACCATTAGATATCACTGTGCATCCAATAACTTCCCATGTTTTTTTCAACTTCGCCAATCTAGAGTTGATGTCCTGTTTTTCTGCTTGAAGAATTGGCCCCCGCAACTCCTCATATGTAGCATTTTTGTACCCTGGGCCCACAATAGCAATAACATCACACATTGGCTGCCAAAATGGATTGGTTTTTGTGATGCTAAGAGGTAAGTCGCTCTAGAAAAGACACCTCCCCATGACTCTATCTGCTTCTTGCTTCTCCTTTTTTTTAACAAGTGATTTTATGCCAGGTTGTGATCCATGTCCTGTTCCTGTTACAAAAATGATGACCTCGCACTAGCAGTAGTAGGTGATGCTGTGGAGCCCCTCCCACTACCCTCAGCATCAAAATCAGGAGAAGATAACCCGAAAGATCTACTTGCACATTCAACGTTGTTTCTTTCTGTCTCTTCCTTCTTTCTGTATTTTTCATCAGTTGCCTCGAAAGCTTTTTGTATAAGATCCGGACTAGAAACTGTACAAATCCCAACATCATGTCCAGTGAGTCTAGCCAAATGGTTTTTCAATTGTGTAACCCCTTCTGTCATCCTAGTCCCACACAATTTGCATGTAAGATATGCCCGATTTGTCCCACTATCAGGCTCCCCATACTTCCAAAATGGGTCCAAGGCTTTTGGCATATTTGAATTTTGTAGTGAGCTAACTCAAACCTAGGGCACCAAAAAAATTTGGAATTAATAAGTAATAACCACCTCATTTTACAAAATAATATTTTTGCTACATTATTTGCAATGTGAATTCAATGAAAAACCATAAATGACAATAAGAGGGTGCATTTGAAAGTAAAAAAAAAATGGAGTTTGCTGTCCAAATATGGAGAAAACCCTTGCATTTGCTCATGGGCATGAAAATCATAGCAAATGGAAAAAAAAACAAGCAAAATGTTTGTAGGAAAATAGGCAAGCAAGAATAATCCTAAAACTATAAAAAAATTCACTAACATAGGGGTTTATTTGAACATACCTGTTAATGGAAGAAATGAAATTGTCTCACTGTTCCGCAATCTTAGATCAACAAAATCTTTGTTGATGATGGCGATAATGGCTATTCAACACTCAAATCCTCCTTGGCAGCGAGCACACCACATAGCTCTCCCCTTCCTTCTCTGGCCTTTTCTAGTTGCGACGTCAATTTTTTTCCACTGATATCGTCGATATTTCGAAAATATTGTGATATTTTCGGGGAGACAAAATATCGTGATATTTTCTCGACGATATCTTGTCTCCTCGAAAATATCACGATATTTGCGAATATCGGTGATATTGTCAACACTGGTTCATACAACTATTGGGTAGATCCTTTCTCACACGTGTGGCAAGGAGAACAAATTTTGGTAGATTGTAGAGCCGAATTACATGACTATTGTAGTGGTTTGACCAACGTTGACTAGGGATTGTTTGACCAAGTTTGATTGTGATTTTGGAGGGTTTGACTCTGTTTGACCAGGCCACATTGATTGGCACACAAATTGAGAAATTTTGGGTTGTTTGACCTGTGCTGACCACAGGCTTGTTTGACCGTAAAGTTGACTTCAGGTTGACTAATTTTGACTGCAAATTTTATGATTGTTTTGGGTTGACTTTGACTATTGCTGGAGGTCGAGTTTGATTGCCTTTGATTGAGCTTCAAAGGAGAAGTTTGACTGCTGCGTTGACCATCTTTGGCTTTGCAGTTAGGGCTGAGTTTGACTGTAGATTTGACAGGGATATTTTGACTTTGATTTGGAAAGTCAATTTCGAATTTTTGTAATCTTTGTCTACTGAACATTTGATATAATAATAAAAAGAATTGATCAAAGGGTTTTCCCCACATTGGGGTTTTTCCCCGGCATCTGCCAAATCTGGTGTTCTCTTGTCTTGGTTTGTCTTATGCATTTTGTTTCATGTTCTATCTACTTTTACTATCAATGTGATTAATTGTTGATTTGATTGCTATTGGAAACTAAATTGGAAATTGTCGTTGGGTTGCTAAAGTACATTGAGGTAACTGTGCTAAGCATAGAACATACCATTGTTGACTAAATTTAACAAACATAAACAATGTGTATACAATTATGAGTACTACCTTAGAATCTACAAGTATTGTGGCATTTCTATCTTTTATGACCGCTTTAAGCTTCAAGGTTTTAGGTTGTGGTTTCCCTGTCATGGTTGCCGACATAACTATAGGTTTGTTTTCTTTTTTTCTTGGATATTTGACCCTCTCCTCTTTGAGATGTGGTGGGATGCATTTTTCAATCGATGGATGTAGTTGGTATTTTGGAGTAATTATCATTCTTTGAAGTTTGTTCTCTTCATTTTTATTTTGCTTGCACATGATATTAAAACCATTCATGTTTTTTTATGTTGTTTCAACATAGTCAGAATTTTCGTTGTATGCTATAGTGATTTCATTACTTGGTTTCTAGACTTTACTTGCTTTGCATTCACTATTATATAGTAGCATAATGAAGTGCCCTCACAACTAATTCCCTCACTTATGACAACTGTTTTCCTTCTTTTTCTATGTTTAACAATGTTATTGGATCTAGATTGGAATTGGCGGAACCGACTGGTTTGACTAGTTTGGGCCCAAAACTGGTTCGGTTCAGGCTTTGGAACCATAATACGCTGATTTAGTATCAAATTGGCCTATTTCACTGCACTGGCCGTTTCGAAATTGTTTTCGTGCGGTTTGTCCCTATGTGGGGGCCAATTTTTTTTTTTTTGTTTAATTAATTTTATTGTTTTGTTCGTTTGGTTGACCAACTTCTAATTTTCCCCTAGGCTAGCCTAACATTCAAGCCTATGGTGTTGGTATTGCTATGCAATTCATGGTAATTTTAAATTATTAAAGTAAAAGTGACATTCTCCTTTATCTTTCATTTTTAACCTTTTAGTTAATTTTTTAACATTACCATGAAATGACTTAGGATGTTTGAGAGTGGTACTAACCTCATTGATCTAACAATCATCTGATTCCGACAAGTATTTATGAAGATATGAATTTATTTGTAATTACTTGACAAATTGTCAAGGTCGGCCAGCAACTAAGCGTGTGGCAAACATGCCAAGCGTTTCATATAAATATAAGTGAGGTTGTGTCATTATCTCATCTCATCTCATCTTGTCTTCTTCTCTCTCACTCTCCTTACTTGATTGGGTTAACAAGGAGCGGCTAACGTGGGAGAAGAAGGACGTGGCAAGGAGGCAAGGAAAACGCAACAAGGAGGAGGACACAGGTCTGTTTTGCGTAGACTTTCGTTGACCTGGGCGCAGCAAACAAGAGAGGACTGCATTGACCACCGATGGAGCCATTTTCACTGCGGTCTAGTGTGGGGGGTCCCCCTCAAGCAAGCCACAATCTTGATCTGTTGCCCGTGGACTTGATTTGACTTATGAAGTGACCAACACTGGCTGGTTAGGGTTGACCGCACGGCTGCCTAGATGTTGACCAGTTTTGACCATTTCTTTTGGGCTGTCCTTCATTGCTGTTGAAGGCTGAGTTGACTAAGGTTGACTTTAGGCTATTTGTGAACCTTTTGATCCACTTTGCAAGTGTTGGTTAGGGCTTCTATTATTGCTGTCATAAAAATTACAGATCTGTACTTGTAAAGTTTTGTAGATGTTCTATGCTAAGAGCAATTTCACTTTTCTCACAACAATCATACAAGTAGATAAGCAAAATGCAGATAGAACATATAAGCAGATCTTATAGAAGACAAATCAGAAACAAGAAAAATGTATGTGTTCGTTTCGGCGGTCAGCAGGATGCTTCAACCAGCAAAGTCTCCTTTGGTCAGCTAGCCTAGCATGTGTCACAACAACCCTCTAACCAGCATGTGTCACAACAACCCTCAACGCTGGTCAAACTTCTGCGAAACCCTAGCAGCAGAAACCCTAGCATGTGAGTTGTGTTATCATCAAATTCTCTCCAACTTTACCTGTATATATATCCATCAATGAGGGTGTGTGACACATCTGTTGGGCATGTGAGCCTACATTACAAAACTGGCTGACCTAGCACATATAATTTATTAAGAATAATAAATTCAAAATATAAGTTCCGCTCATCGGATTAAGACTATTTTTATATGGATTTTACACCTCTCAGAAAGAGGAATCCAACAAAAATATTAGCCTCTTAATCTGAGCATCAGAACATGGAGTTTGGACCTAGTTGTCCAAATTTAACACTCCCTCTCAACTAGGGAGAACTCCATCTATTAGTGCAATTAACATCGTGATTCATCCCGCCGAAACTTGCTTTGCTGGCTTCTTTATTTCAGAACAGAAGTGGGTCATTCACAAAGACATCATTCCCCGACTGACATAATCAGTCCAGAGGTCCCAGACCTCACAAATCTTGATCCCAGATCAAGTGGTTGGACCATGCCATCCTAGATAGAGAGTACGGCAATCTCTGATGCGTCCATCAGTCTTTGCTAATAGTCTCTAGCTTTTCCACACCTTATTGGCCAAATGAGAGGTACTTCCCATGAGCCCTGAACTCAATGGGTAGGATGCATACGGGGCATAGATTAAATGAGTGGCGAACCAACTCAATAATCACAAGGGTGGGGCAGAAGCATTATGAGTGCTTATAGCTCCGAGAAGCTATCCCCAAAGCCCCCCAGAGCTCCCAGAGCTCATCGTCCAACATGACCCACATCATAGGGTCTTTCCATGACACCAAGACTCTCACGGAAGGTTAGGAACTTGACCTTCCCCAGGGGCTTAGTGAGAATATCCGCGACCTGCTCATCAGTTCCTATATGATCGAGCCTTACGGCGCCTCGCTGTACCATATCCTGGATAAAGTGGTACCTGATATCAATATGCTTGGATCGGTCGTGGAACACAGGATTCTCAGTCATACGAATCCCACTCTGATTATCACAGAGTATTACAGTGGTATCTAGCACATGTTGGAACAGCTCACTAAAGAGCTTCCTCAACCAAACTGCTTCACAACAGGCCATACTAGCAGCAATGTATTCGGCCTCCGCGGTGCTCAAAGCCACCGACTTCTGCTTCCTGCTCATCCATGAGATCGAAGCAGAACCAAGATTGAAACAGCATCCAGATGTGCTCTTACGATCCACCACACTGCCAGCCCAATCGGCATCAGTATATCCCTGGAGTATTACACTCCCGGCAGTGTATCTCAGCCCATGGTTTATCGTGCCCCGAAGATATCTCAAAAGATTCTTGGCACCAACCCAGTGAGAATGATGAGGCTCAACCAACTGTTGACTCAAAGTATTCACTGCAAAACATATGTCCGGACGGGTGTTCACTAAGAACATCAAAGCTCCTATGAGTTGACGATACTCAGTAGGATTGGCCAAGATAGGCCCTGCAGCACTGCCACTCAACTTCTTAAAGTTGAGTTCCATTGGTGTCGACACGGACTTACAGTCCACCATCCCAAATCTTTCCAGAAGCTTCACAATATACTTTCCTTGAGAAAGGAAAATCTCTCCAGGTCTCTGCCAGACCTCCAGGCCTAGGAAATAGTGCATCAGTCCTAGGTCTTTCATCTCAAACTCAGCAGCAAGCTCCCTCTTACATTGATGAATGAGAGGGTCATCATCTGTCAGGAAGAGGTCGTCCACGTACAGCACTAGAATGAGAGGCTTTCCTTCCTCAACCTTAAAGTAAAGGTTTGGATCAGCATTGCTTCGAGTGAAGCCCAGCTTCATCAAGTAACTATCCATCCTCTCATACCAAGCTCGGGTGCTTGCTTTAACCCATAGAGGGCTTTCTTCAACCTGCAGACATGAGTGTCTTCGATCTTGAACTTCAAATCCCAGAGGTTGTTCTACATACACCTCTTCCTTTATTGCACCATGCAGAAAAGCGGTCTTGACATCCATCTGATGAAGACTCCATCCTTGCGTAGCAGCAAGGGCTATGATGGATCGGATGGTGGTATATCGAGCCACAGGTGCAAATATATCGTCATAGTCAATTCCTTCCTTTTGAGAGAAGCTACGGGCAACAAATCTTGCCTTAAACTTTTCAGCACTCCCATCAGATCCATGTTTAATCTTGTAGAGCCA
The DNA here is from genome assembly GCA_031772625.1 of Pinus tabuliformis. Classification (NCBI taxonomy): domain Eukaryota; kingdom Viridiplantae; phylum Streptophyta; class Pinopsida; order Pinales; family Pinaceae; genus Pinus; species Pinus tabuliformis. Next base: position 366,787,743 of record CM062809.1, read on the forward strand.
TTTAGCGGTGACAACAGATTTGTCCTTCGGTCTCGGGACCACATCCCAGACATCATTCTTCATAATAGCCTCATATTCTTCATGCATAGCATCCTTCCAGACTTCCAGGTCTTTCTTCATGGTTTTCTTCAGATCTAGGAAGATCTACTACTTTCTTCAGGGAAGCATCTTCGTCAAAAGTGACATCATGGCTTATCTCTACTTCCCTTTGACCAGGTACATAGACTCTATATGCCTTAGAAGTCTCACTGTAGCCCACAAACATTCCTTTCTTCCCAGTAGCATCCAGCTTACTTCTCTTTTCTTTCGGCACATGAAAATAGACAGGACATCCAAAAATTCTAAAATGTGAGACATCAGGTTTCTTACCAGAGAAAACCTCTTCGGGAGTTTTGGAGTCCAAAGCGGAATGAGGGCATCGGATTTGAATGTACACAACAGCATTTCTTTCATTATCAAATTCCTTCATCCTTGTTTCATGTGTGGGGAAACCCTTGATCAATTCTTCTTTTATCTTCAAGGTTCAGCAGAGAAAGAGAGAGAGAGTACATTTACAACATAAGTCAACACTTTGACTTGTCTAGATCTGAGCATAGATGATCTTCTATAACGATGAGATCAGTTGAAGACATTCTGCTTCAACTGATTCTCCAAAGTGACGGCTTCACCTATCATAGTACTACATCTAGGTCCACTTGCTGCATCACTGCATATGACGCCATGCTGCAATAGTTGTGATTATCATCATGCTGCCCTATATATCATTGTCATGTCACAACCATATAAATCACTGTCATACAAGAATCACTTCCTTACATCAAGAAACATTGTCCGAATATCACTAAAGTCGCTGCCCAAACATTATTGTCATAGGAACAAATATCTCTTCCATATATCATCTCTATTCTTCACTTGTCAAGAGAACAATATCACTGCTATGCATAACTGTCATAAGAGTAAGTGACACTACAATAAGTGCAGAAGATCACTGTCAGAAAACTATGTCATATTGTCATATTTCACTACAGAAGATAGGGTCTGATAATAAGCTCACTTGACTACCCTTAAGCTTTTCCATATATCCATTTTTAAGACTCCAAAGCATCTGCCTTCTAACAACCCTTGTTGTCCTTCTCAAGGGACTATACTTGGAGCTTTACCAAGCATCTTCTTACAGCCCATTATACCGGAATTGCAAACTGTCTAATTTGGACCATAATATCTGGCAAATTCATCATTATAAAAGACAAGCACATACCTGTGATAGACGTCATATTTCTGTCCACAAATACATTTCGACCAATGCACAGGACCCTGAAATTTCGGCCTTGGTTAGGGCTTTCTGTGGCTGCTACGACAGCCCTACTATACAGCCTTCAAACTTCTTTTCAATAATACATGTACATGAGTATGCCGGCTAACACACGGCCATACTCATAACCAATACAACAAGGCACGAGAGGCCTTAATAATAATACATCAAAACTGCAGCTTTCTATGTAAGCGGGTACCCACCGAGACGCTTACATAAACCTGCACCAAACTGTGTATAAGACTGTCATAAACCAGTCTACAACCAAGGCTATAATTTGTCCACAACCGAGGCTATAACCTGTCCACGTGTTATCTCAGCAAACCCGCGTTATCTCCTACGCTATTTGCTCCAAACGTCTCAGCGTATATATATAAACCTACGTATATATATAACTGTCCACGTGTGTGTCAACGATTCTGTTCTTGTCCACATGTCTACCGGCAACCATTCAACTGTCTGTCAACCAATAACCCGTGGACTTATAAAATCCCGTGTGGTTGTCCGAACACACCAGCATTTAAACGTCTTCGCGCTATGTTGTAACTCCGTCCACGCGATGGTTTTCTGTATTGTGATACAGACCCCGTCCGCGTGGCAGTTTCCCAACAACCCTCTGCATAAACCACGTGCTATCTGTTCAGGCGTTCCACGTTCCAGCCGTCCACATATCAATCCCGGGTTTATCTACGCACCAGCGTATATAACCTGCATATGTGATTTACTGTCCACGCGTCACCTTTTCAACTAACCGAATCAGTCTTCGGCAACCTGCTCCACTGATAAGGTAATCCGATGATCTGCGCCCTGTATACCACAATCTTGTGTCTCTGCGCAGTATTATAGACTTCGTCCACGTGTCTACCTCCCGGTAGACCCGCTACTTACATCGCTGGTTGCTTCCGAACGTTCTGCCGCATATATATATAACCCTGCGCATATACATATGTCACAGTCAACGTGCCCGTCTACCAACGACTGCGAATGTTACAGGCCCTCGTCCACGCGGCCCTCCGGTAACTTCCGTGTGATTATAATGAATCTTCGCCCACGTGTCTACCTATCGTAGACCTGCGTAGCTTTACGGGATCAGTCCTCCGTTGATCACAACAACCCGACAATCCACATATAGGTAAGTTTCTGTGCAGCGGATTTCTGTCCACGTGACAGTCTACGAATCTCTGTCCACGTGACAGACTACCAACAGTCCGTGAATATCACCGACCCTTGTCCACGCGTCGTTGTCAGAACCCGACTGCTTACAAGATGTCTGCGCAACCCTTTACGCTATGCCGCAGCCTATACTTATAAACAGTCTTTCAACCAGATCTTCGACAACTTCGATAGTTTGCGGGTCAGATGTTTATTTCTGCGCTGTCATTTGAGTGAACCCGCACACTCGTCTGATCTGCGCAATTATCTATCCGCTCACCGTCCCATCAATCTCAGTTGGAGACTTTATGCGACCACCGCATAGATTAAGCGCATTAGAACTGCGCCCTTCCTTGGAAGTGATGACTGGAAGTCATCACTTCCAGTCAGCTTGTCATTCTCCCTGAATTCAAGCTTAGAGGAATCCATTTCTTTCGATGATGATTGCTATAGATAGAGTTTGTCTTCACCTCAGCTCTGATACCATGTAAAGTTTTGTAGATGTTCTATGCTAAGAGCAATTTCACTTTTCTCACAGCAATCATACAAGTAGATAAGCAAAATGCAGATAGAACATATAAGCAGATCTTATAGAAGACAAATCAGAAACAAGAAAAATGTATGTGTTCGTTTCGGCGGTCAGCAGGATGCTTCAACCAGCAAAGTCTCCTTTGGTCAGCTAGCCCAGCATGTGTCACAACAACCCTCTAACCAGCATGTGTCACAACAACCCTCAACGCTGGTCAAACTTCTGCGAAACCCTAGCAGCAGAAACCCTAGCATGTGAGTTGTGTTATCATCAAATTCTCTCCAACTTTACCTGTATATATATCCATCAATGAGGGTGTGTGACACATCTGTTGGGCATGTGAGCCTACATTACAAAACTGGCTGACCTAGCACATATAATTTATTAAGAATAATAAATTCAAAATATAAGTTCCGCTCATCGGATTAAGACTATTTTTATATGGATTTTACACCTCTCAGAAAGAGGAATCCAACAAAAATATTAGCCTCTTAATCTGAGCATCAGAACATGGAGTTTGGACCTAGTTGTCCAAATTTAACAGTACTATTGTACTATTTTTCTCTCTGCTGAACTATTGAAGATTAAAGAAGAATTGATCAAAGGGTTTCCCCACATTGGGGTTTGTCCTTGGCTAGCCTCCACATCTGGTGTCTCTTGTCTTGGCTTGTTTTCTGTCGATCTATTAATGTTCTATCTGCACTTTACTTTATGTTTATGTGATTGCTAAACAATGGCTAATAAGAAGAATTGAAGTAAACTGCTATAAGCATAGAACATACCATAAATTAACACATTGGTTGTTGAACTCCTCTATCATGACTCTACTAAAAATGTACCCATCACCCAACAAAATCTTTACTTGATGTGCTATGTTTTTTCTATCTTATTTGAATGCTTAAAGGGTTATATCGATTACTAAGATCCCAATATAGGCAATGATTTTGATGATATGTAGGTGTTTATTGTAGCAAGATTTTTTTTGGATGCTTGAGGCCATTTAGAGCCATTTTGTTAATGAATTTTCGGTTCAGAGATGGATTGCACTTGATGCTATTTTGGTTATAAGTACCCTTACATGCTTTATAAATGAGAACTTTTGCTTATTTGTGTATAAATGGTTTGGATTCATATGGATGCACATGAATATATATGTTTTTATTTAAAATTTGAATATTTTATGTGTTTTTGGTCAATCGTTTTTTTGGTCTGGTGTTTTTGCTGGTTTCGGTCTAGTTTCAACTAGTTCCCTGTCCATAAGGTTTTTCGGTTTGGTTCAGATAGCATTGATCTCTAATTCAATGTTATATGAATCGAACCGAATCCCCCCACCAACCAATGCCCATGGAGTCTTGGGCATTGGTTGGTGGGGGGATTCGATGGAAATAGTGGGCTTGGTTTGTACTCTTGTCTCCTTTGCCCAATTTGATGGTTAACCTTGTATCCTAGTCCTGTGGGATAGTGGTGGCACTCCATGGGAAAACTTGATTTTGGTTGTGTGGTCCTGCTTACCGACACCATATACATCACTCCCCTCCACTCATTATAACCCTATTCACCATATTTTCCCATTCGGGTCCACAAGGAGTTAGCCTCCTCCTCCCCTTGTCCACATCTTTGGTCAGGCCTAGAACGTTGCCCCGGTGGTTGATGCAGCGAAAAAGAAAGATAAAAGCATAATTTGGCCACTTATAATAAGAAATGTACCATAAAATGCAAAATATGGTCGAGACATAAAAATTTAGCACGTGGGCAAAACCCAAACATGAGCTCTACCCCTTATCATGGCCATCACCCTAGTTCCTAGGGCCCCTATGAGAGCACCCCGTGTCATTAAGGAACCCATGATTGTCCTAACCCCTGGTGCCTATGAACTGCCCAACCTTAAGGGGGTATTCATTGTTATATCATTCACATCATGCTCTCATTCCGTGGAGCCCCAAGAAGTTATACAAGAAAAATCAATAAAAGGCAAAGGGCATATGAAGAAGGGTGGAAAAACAAAGGTCGCGGTAAGTCATGTACCACAATTGCTCCCTCCTACTTCTATACACCTATGTGTTGGCTTACCTTGTTATAGCTACCCTTGTACCATGGCATGTGGCTTGGAGCCTTGTTGCCCCACTCCATTCTATCATTATTTCATGTGGCACCTGCCATCTAATGAGCATATCATGGACCTGTCATTCCCTTAGAGGTTGAAGTCACCTAATAGGGTCCTTGATTAACCTCCCTCTTGAACCTAGGGACACCTGTACATTCTAAAGCCCATTATGGAAGGGCATGCCACTATGAAGTGCCCTCTTGGTTCCATGATTTGTAAGCTCATTTGGTCAATTGCACTAATGATTGTTGTATTGGAAGGCGAGGAGAAGCATTGCATGTTATACAAGATTACAGTTGGGTCTTCATCTTGGGGTTTGGTCTCCCTATACAGGATCCAAGCCCTCAAAAGGGTCTTAATGACATTTATAGGGTGAGTGTTGAGAGCGATGAGCCTCTACAATAACAGAGAGCAAATAGCCACACAATGGGGTCCCTCAAGACTACTTATTTCTTGCTTGTGTATCATTTGTTTGATGATATGATGATGTATCTGGACCACCTAGCCCAACTGGCTACACACTTGCACCACACACTTGGCAGTTGATCCAGGGTCCAGATGGGGTTTTGTCTCTCATAAGGAGACAAGGGAAGGCTTGCATCATTATTCCAGCCCTTACAGATGGAGCACATGCTTGATCAATTAAGTTGGAGACCCGTGAGGATGTTCTCTGTGCCCCCACAACCACTTGAGAGCACCATAGGTCATTTGCTTGGAGGTCAAGGGGCCACCCTTCATCACTGTTATTGGAGCCCTCCTACTGATTTTGGTACATGAGGGGACTTCATTTGGCCTTCTAGTGGCCCTTCTAGCTATATTTATATCATTGCAGCCTTCTTTAGAGGCTAATTATTCTTATTATGGAGCTATTTGGTGGGCTTGTCACCTAAAATATTGTTATTTTGCACATTATTTTATTATGGGCATCATTAGGCTAAATTTGGCTTTTTGAACCCCTTAGAGGATTGTATAAATATAAGAGAGTTGTTCTCTCTCATTCATCAACACTTGGATTTGGATCATTGTTTCTTTTGGAGTTTCGCTATAGCTATTGGAGGACAAATTGGATAATCTTTGATGCATTTTGATATTTGAAAATTTTGCCTTGTTCTTGGAGCTTCAATTTTCTCTCTTTGATGATTAGATGTATTCGCTATACTTGTAAGTGCTCTTTCATGGTAGATTTCTCTATTTCGTGTTACATGTATAATGTATGGAATTTTCGCTCATGGAATCTATGTTTTTGCCCTAATTGAAGTGCGAATTTGATTTTGTGAGGGTTTTGCATATGTTACATGTCTATTATGGTGAATGGGTGCTCCTAGGGGTTTATTATCTATTTAATTGCCTTAGTAAGTCATCAAATTGCAGAGATAAGAAGTATGCATTTTCTTGGTAACCTAGTTGTTGCACTTAGGGCCATGTGAAGTTGTTGGGGAACTCCTTGATTGGGCAAAAGATGCTCTAAAGGTTGAAATCTCATTGACTCCATTCTCCCAATAGACTAGGCATTGGTCTAATCCTTGGTGATCACATTAACTTAACGAAATATCATTCTTTCACGTCTTTTTCCTTTTTTTTTCGTCCCCAAGGATAAGGAGATTTTCTTGGGCTTGGTGCGAAATTTTAGGGAGGAGGAATTTTAGGATTCCGTTTGGACAAGTTTCTTCATTCATGTCTCCTCCAGGCATCCTCTTGTTTTGAACAAATTCTGATAGTGGAATTTCAAATAAATTAATGCCCTAGCTATCACACCAAGAGGGAACCCTTGACGCTGCTTTGACTTGAGGATTTATTGAAGGTTTGCACTTTGTAGTTCACCATTCAAAACCTTTTCTCTTAACTATAGGTTATCATTGGATGAGCCTTGCCACAATATATCGCTCGACCCTTGGTCTCTTATAGTATTTCTCTCAAGGGGTTTTTCGTGGAAAGTCACCCTAGCTTCTCCCAGAGCTCACACTTTAATTGAATCTTTCCATTGAATGAGCCATCCTTGCCTCAATTTGAACCCTAGTACAAATACATCAATCACAAGTGAGGGATTTTGGAAGTTTTGATATTAGGCATTCATCATTTTTGAATATTCCTAAGCCTGAGGTCATCCTTCACATGCCCTTAATTGGGGATCCTTTTGGTTTTTCTTCAAGTATTTAAACCATTAATTGAGCCTCTCCTTTGAATGGGCCTAGGAAATCATGTTATACCTTACCATTGATCCTATCATTCAAGTGATTTCCTCCATATCGAGATTCCTCCCATTGGTGAAAGTTCGTAAAGAGAAGGGGACATTGACTAAGGTGACAATGGGTACTTGTCCCATTGTTTTCACTTGGTCTAGTAGTAGTCACTTTGGAACCCCTCTTAAGACCCCTTCTAGATTGAGCGGTAACATTTTTGGCACCGTTACTGAGGACAAGAGACTCGTGCCTTGTTCCCCTTTTGACATCATTGTATATCATTCTTGGCAAATCCATTGGGAGAGTGAAACCCTAGTTCTTCATTGAACTTCGAGGTCAATGCTTGTAGGGTGAAGCAAGCATTTGTAAAGGCAATTTCAATCACCCTGGCGACTCCACATATGATCTCCATAGAATACTCAACACCATGTGGGATTGGGCAACAAAGCATCCAACATTGGATATTAAATGGATTTCGGGATACCCAAATGCCATTGATTATAATGGTAGGGAGCCCTTGCCATACTTCGATGGTGACCCATCTACTACAGTTAACCATGTGATTAATTTCAAGGAATATATCTCAAAGGTCAACGTGGTTCATGAAGATGTTGTTATTCACATATTCCTCACCTTTGTTAAGACCAAGTCTAGGGGCTTGCTTGAATAATGTGAACCTAAAAGTTTCTCTTCTTTAGTTACCGTAGTTGACCATTGTCAAGGACATGAGGAGCTTAAGATACAAATGGTTAAAGATGCCATCTAAATCCTAAATTTATTTAAATCATTGAACTTAGGGTCTTTCCCCATTATGGGTGGTTGCCCAAGTTTGATGGAAGCAATGTTGATGCCAAAAAGCATATGATTGACTTTATATGGGAAGTTAATCTTTGGATGCCTAATCTAGATGATGAGGATATCCTTATGATGCTCTTTGCATTGTCACTTGAGGGTGAGGCCATGGATCAGTTTTCCAACCTCCTTTTAAGAAGTATTGAAGATTTTGATCAATTTGAGGATGTCTTCATGAAGAGATGGACTAATCAAGGTTATCTTAGCCGTACTTAAGAGAGAAAAGAAAGCTAAGCTCATTTGGACCTTGATGAATCCATGAATGAGGTAAATGAAGAAGAAGAGAGTCAAGAAGCCCGCTTTCTAGAGAGCCAAGTGAATCCTGTCTTGAGAAACCAACAAGAATCAAGTAATTTTGAAGGGGATCTTGATAACAATATCAATGAGGAATTCACCTTAAAAGATAAAGCTACTAGTATCCTCTTGATTCCTCAGGATTGTTCCCCTCTCATTGCATATAGTAAAGCCCTTGAAAGTGATCCCCGAATTACCCCTTTGGATATTTGTGACCATTCTTCTACTAAATGGGAAATGTGGGGGATGAGGGACCATTCTTGAAATAACAACCTTGCCTTTGATACAAATGATATCATTGAGGCCCCTATCTTTCTCTATGACCCTTGGGGGTTGTCTAACTCATCAATCGTTCCTTCTATCACTTAGCAAGTTAGCACACAACCATCAGTGATATTGATCCTTCCTTCACTCCTGAGCTTGATTGTTTGGGAAAGCACCTCGTTGAGTCTAATCCCTCCCGCCACCTTCTTCCTACCCATCATAACCTTAAAACAACTATAAATCATAACACCCTAAGAAATGATCATGAAGATGATAAGCCTAAAGTTGCCATTCATCAAAGATTTATGAGCCTGATTGTTGATATATCCATCTTTTGGTTGCGGGAAAGGTGCACATTCCATTCCTCTTTTCCTTCCTCGTGTAAGGTCCTTAGCACCTTATCGTTTCATTTACTGACCTCCCACCCTAGTAGCTTTGTCCCTTCTTATTTTTGTCATCACAAGGCTAACTATAAGGGAAATTATTCTCACATTGACTGGATGATATACTGGTTGCATTGGCTTTTTGATTATGCTTAGGATTCTGGAATGTAGCCATGCATGATAGGGTAGGATGCATTGCATGCTGATTTTTCTCATTAGAACTAACATCATATGATATTATCATGCTAGAATAACTACTTTTAGATTAAATTGCATTTAGAGTAACAATTTATTTCTTGTTGATTTTATGGCCTAATATTATGCATGGGTGATTATAAGACACCACAAAAACATGTTGCCCTTGTGTGCTTGGTCTTTGATATGTGCAGGTAACAGGTCTACAGTCCCAAGAGATTGCTGGTGTTCTCATGACCTCCCCGTTCAAGTATGTTAGTTCACTCTTTTAAGAGATCATGTCCCAATTGGAGTAAGATGTTACCCATCACCCGTGGGTAGTATACATATGAGAAATTTTTTCTCCTAGATGGTACTCAGCCGACAACGAGCAACCCCTTGCAACCACCAGATAGCTCGATGTGCCACTATCTCCGCCACCTAAGCCAACCATATGATCCCTCGCCTATCTGCTATGATCTAATGTTTGAAGGTGGGCCTACAAAAACACTCAAAAGATTCATATCTCCACAGAGAAATTACAAGACTTTGAAGAACACAATCCCCACTGAGATAGACTGTTGTGGCATTAAACAGATGAATATCCTTGCATCGCAAGTGAAATCTGTAGGCTACCTGGCTCACAAAGTAGATTCAGTCTAAAGATCAACCCCAACCCTAAAAGATCCGTCACTTTAGGTTCTTCCCTATGCTCGCACATAGAGACGCAGGCTTCTCAGATCCTTACTCTAGACTTGACTCCAATGCCTTCACCTTGGCCTTTGCCCTCTTTAAATCGCTAATTCTATGGAAAAACCCCGTGAAATTCATGACTCAAAAGTAAAGATACCTTCAGATTGATTATCCGTGCAAGGAAATCAAATCTTTTATGAAGTAAATCGTCCTAAAAAGGAAGGATTTGATGGTCCCGTGCAAGGGTATCACAATCCTTATAGTTATTATGTGACATAAAAAAAGTAAAATGTCAGGAATCATTGCTTTCGGGTAACATTGAAATGACATCCACGCAGAGATTCACAGACATACCTAGTACTAAGTGCAGGTGTGTACAAAATGGAGATTCTTTTACGAAGAACCCATGAAAGAAACGTCTAACACCATTGTCGGTTAGAAAGACTTTACAGTACAAAAAATGACACTTGTGGATGAGTATAATAACTATGTCAGATGTGTGGAAAAGAATTGAATTGTCACTTCCTTTTCAGATTCCCAAATCTTATTTTCATGATCTTCTGTTGGTAGGAGAAAGTTAATTTCTTCGAAAGGATTATTGTCCGGATCTGATTGTTGGTGAAAGTCATTGTATTCCATTCTGGTTCCATCAGTACTTGAGACAAGTTGTCTTGCACAAATCCTTTGGGCTACAAACCAATAAGTATGACCGCATCTTCTTATTGCATTTAGAAAAGCAATATCTTCTATTTCAATGAGATCTTTAAGACTATTATACCAAGCTCTAGTATGGAGTGTGCCGGGTGCAGAGAATCCATCAATCTTTAATCGGGTGAATTGATAGGGCATTGTAAGAATAGCACTGAGACCGTAGATTTTCCACCAACCTCCAAACCAATTAGGAAAAGGATCTTCTTGATTCATTCTTTCTGTTGGCCAATCTTCATAACTGAAGTCAAATTGTAGATGATAGAAGAAGTTAGATGAGATATTTTCTAAATTCATCATTTGGAAGAAGGCATACTTTTGTCTCTCTGGATCAAAATCAGTTCTTCTAAAAGGATTGTTGAACTGTCTAATTGTGAGTCTGCAATTTCCAATTCTGTTATCTTCTTCATAATAAATTTCATAAGAAATGTTTCCAATATGAACCAAATAATCAAGTTCTTGATCATCCCAAGTCCAGAGATTGGGAATACCTTCTCTCCACCTTATTTCTTTTACTGGGTACCAATCATCATCATGATCAGATAGACTGGTATTACTAATATTGTTATATCTGACCCATCCATGAGTGGTTTCTATCTCAACATAATCTCCGATTCTTCTTATGAAATTGCAGGATAAAGAATGAACAGAATGCTTCTCCAAGAATTCCCTAGATAGCATGTCAGCAAAAGAATTCTTATGACCAGGTATGAATTCAATTTCAAAATTGTATTGACTGAGTGTCATCATCCATCTTACCATTGCAGCATCTTCAAAATCACATTTCTGGATGGCGAACTTTAATGCCTGACAGTCAGTTTTTACTAAAAACATTGTATAGATCACAAAGTCTTTGAACTTCTCAATTCCCAAACAGACCGCTCTGAGTTCTTTTTTGAGGCTTGCTCAGTGTGTCTGAGTTGTAGACCATAATCCAGAGGCATATTGGCAGATTTCTAGTGGTTCTTTCTTTTTCTCTGGATTTTCTTGGCAAAGAATAGCCCCCCCATCCAATATTACTGGCGTCTATCATGATTACCTTTTTCCAGTTTTTCCTGTCATGATTACCTTTCCTTTTTCCAGTTTTTTCAATACAAGAAAACTGGAAAAAGGTAATTATGACAGACGCCAGTAATATTGGATGGGGGGCTATTCTTTGCCAAGAAAATCCAGAGAAAAAGAAAGAACCACTAGAAATCTGCCAATATGCCTCTGGATTATGGTCTACAACTCAGACAAACTGGGCAAGCCTCAAAAAAGAACTCAGAGCGGTCTGTTTGGGAATTGAAAAGTTTAAAGACTTTGTGATCTATACAAAGTTTTTAGTAAAAACTGACTGTTAGGCATTAAAGTTTGCCATCCAGAAATGTGATTTTGAAGATGCTGCAATGGTAAGATGGATGATGACACTCAGTCAATACTATTTTGAAATTGAATTCATCCCTGGTCATAAGAATTCTTTCGCTGACATGCTATCTAGGGAATTCTTGGAGAAGAATTTTGTTCATTCTTTATCCTGTGATTTCATAAGAAGAATCAGAGATTATGTTGAGATAGAAACCACTCATGGATGGGTCAGATATAACAAAATTAGTAATACCAGTCTATCTGATCATGATGATGATTGGTACCCAGTAAAAGAAATAAGGTGGAGAGAAGGTATTCCCAATCTCTGGACTTGGGATGATCAAGAACTTGATTATTTGGTTCATATTGGAAATATTTCTTATGAAATTTATTATGAAGATGATAACAGAATTGGAAATTGCAGGCTCACAATTAACAGTTCAACAATCCCTTTAGAAGAACTGATTTTGATCCAGAAAGACAAAAGTCTACCTTCTTCCAAATGATGAATTTAGAAAATATCTCATCTAACTTCTTCTATCATCTACAATTTGACTTCGGTTATGAAGATTGGCCAACAAAAAGAATGAATCAAGAGGATCCTTTTCCTAATTGGTTTGGAGGTTGGTGGAAACTCTACGGTCTCAATGCTATTCTTACAATGCCCTATCAATTCACCCGATTAAAGATTGATGGATTCTCTGCACTTGGCACACTCCATACTAGAGTTTTGTATAAAAGTCTTAAAGATCTCATTGAAATAGAAGATATTGCTTTTCTAAATGCAATAAGAAGATGCGGTCATACTCATTGGTTTGTAGCCCAAAGGATTTGTGCAAGACAACTTGTCTCAAGTACTGATGGAACCAGAATGGAATACAATGACTTTCACCAACAATCAGATCCGGACAATAATCCTTTTGAAGAAGTTAACTTTCTCCTACCACCAGAAGATCATGAAAATAAGATTTGGGAATCTGAAAAGGAAGTGACAGTTCAATTCTTTTCCACACATCTCATAGATCATTTCCGACATAGTTATTATACTCATCCACAAGTGTCATTTTTTGTACTGTAAAGTCTTTCTAACCGACAATGGTGTTAGACGTTTCTTTCATGGGTTCTTCGTAAAAGAATCTCCATTTTGTACACACCTGCACTTAGTACTAGGTATGTCTGTGAATCTCTGCGCGGATGTCATTCGGATGTTACCCGAAAGCAATGATTTATGACATTTTACTTTCTTTATGTCACATAATAACTATAAGGATTGTGATACCCTTGCATGGGACCATCAAATCCTTCCTTTTTAAGGCAAAGGCCAAGGTGAAGGCATTGGAGTCAAGTCTAGAGTAAGGATTTGAGAACCCTGCGTCTCTATGTGCGAGCATAGGGAAGAGCCTAAAGTGGCCGGATCTTTTAGCGTGGGGGTTGATCTTTAGACTGAGTTTGCTTTGTGAGCAAGGTAGCCTACAGATTTCACTTGCGATGCAAGGATATTCATCTGTTTAATGCCACAACAGTCTATCTCAGTGGGGATCGTGTTCTTCAAAGTCTTGTAATTTCTCTGTGGAAATATGAATCTTTTGAGTGTTTTTGTAATTACCAGTTTCTATCACTAATAAAATGAATTTTTAGGGGTAGAAAGATGCCATTGTTTGCATATTTGTTGATAGCCATGCGCCGTTCTCGGATTTGTGGCTGCTCTAGCAATCTTCATTTGTGAGCAGAGTTCAACAATTATTGCCTTTACTGCTTGCCTTATTATTCCGAATTTGTAGTCACCGATTTTTCCAGGCAATTTGGTGACTATTGCTTGTGAAACCCATAATGGTAAAGAAGAGATGAATATTTCTTTCCATTTTGGTTCAAGAATGAGTTCAGGAGATCGAGTGTGCAACCTATGTAGGAACTCATTAAAATATTCATCAAAATGCTGCATATTATGGAGTTTCATAGCAACCAAAGTAATAGCAGTTAAATCATTGTTAATCTGTGGAAACCCAGTGAAATTTACAGTGATGCCATAAAGTAAGCAACCAATCAGATTGTTTACAGGGAGTGATGTTGTAGGGTCCATGTACACACTTCCATCTGCATTCAGAACTTGTGAATTTTCCCATGTATTTAACATAGCAGGATCTTTCAATGTTTAAGCTTTTAACCACGAGTCTAAAGATCCTTCAAACCCCCAATAATTCTTCTGGTAGAATTTACGGGTCCAATACCATCAGGCAAATAGGTTCTATAACAAACAAGTATAGAATACATGACTAACAAAACTTCTGCCTCAGTGCAATTATCTATATTCCACGAATATGTGGAGGATGCAGACCAGTGTTTATGATATCCAGATTTCATCAAGTCTCTTCTATTTGGGGCAGGAGTCCAAGTAGAATTCCAGGTAGATCTGGATGTGGTTGCATGGACCGTATTGTCTTCAGGATGTTAAATTGAACCTTGTATTGAGGAGAAAAATTCTGTACATAATCCTCAAGTTTTTCTAAGGAAGGTTCTTCATCATCTATCTCTATCTTATGCAAACCTGTATCTTCTTTCTCTTCTTCATCGTACCACTGCTTTTTTGCTGTTTCTTCTTCTTTTACACTTTCTTCTTCTGCTTTCTTCATCTTAATCCATTCTGTGAGGGAAGAGCTAGTTGATGTACTAGGATGTGAGGAAGTTATGGGGTTTGATTTTAGATGTCCAAAATAACTTGGGGCAGCAAAAAGACTGTAAGGATAAGAGGTTCCTGGTTTGGGAAACTCGATTTCTACAGGCTGCTTTATAAGACTTGATACTGAACCAGAGATAGTGTATGGCATCTGTGAAGAAGGCTCACTAAACAAAGTAGTGGATTTGTAAGAGTCTGATGAAGGCTTCTTTTTCAATAAGTCAATGGAATTGGAAACATTCAAAACTTGTTTTTTAATAACATCAAGACTGGAATTCACTTTAACAATTTCTTTTCCATGAACTATAGTTGCATCAACTATCTTTCTTTCTGTAGATATTCTGAGCTTATCCAGGCTTTCAGCTATATGTTTATCATTTTCTGCTAAGGTCTTGACATTATCATTCAAACAAACCAAAGCATAATCCTGCTTTTGCAACATTCTATTCATTAAGTCTTTCAGAACGTTATTCATCTCTTCTATGGATTTATGCCGGTTTCTCAGATATTTTTCCAAACTGGAAAGAGCAAGATTAGTCCAGTTTGTGGCAAGGACAAAGTCTTTTACCAAGTCCTCTGTCTGGATTGGGAAAAGTTTGAAGATTTTCCCATCATTTTTTCTGATAACAAAATTTTTCCATGGTGGAAAATCATTGTCAGTTTCATAGATCTGTCCGTCAAAAAGTTCCCATTTATGTTTTGCAGGGGAACCAGATCTAATCATGTTTACCTGCAGGCAACTGCAGATATCTCTTATTAATTTTTCTCCTTTTGTCCTTATGGCCTGCAAATCTCTGGGCAGGTTAGGTTTGGATAACATGCTTTGTATTTTTGGAGAAAATTCTAGAGTCACAAGAGGAGATGGAATAGTAACAGGATTGGATTCCATCTTTTCTGCTACAAAATTATCAACATTTAGAATCCTCTTTTGTCTAGCCTGGTTTAAGAAATTTTTTCTCAAGGATTCCTCTATCTGATTAGAGGAAGGATAATACCACTCATAAAAGGAAATCCATTGATTGTTGGATTTCATCCATTTTTTCCATTCCTCATTTTTCTGACTGTTGAAATTTTTCCTTTCTTCTTTAGGCAGCAGTCTGAGTTCTTCAACATATCTATTTTCAGATTTATGAGTGAAAATGTCCCAGTTAAACATTTTCTTCTTCCATTGATTGTTAGGATCATATGGACTAATTCCTTTGTAGATTTTCAGAAACGCAGTAATTTCATTGTCTGAAGGAATTTCCACATGCCTTGGAATTTTATTTTTGGGATTTTTTCTGTATGATGGAATTTCTGATCCATCCGTGAATCCTAAACCCTGATGGCTGTTTTTCTATGTTGACTGAATAATTATTTCTTCATGAATGTTGAAGAAATTTGTCCTAGTATATCCTTCTTCAGATTTACTTTTGTCTGGTATAAAAGTAATTATATTTATCCTCCTTCTGTCTTCTTCAATATTGCCATGTGGATTTGGTGGTTGTGAAGAGAATTGACAGAAGGTTTTAGAGCAGTGAGGATGGTCACAGACAGCAGCTAGGGAGTTACTGGAGGAAGCAATTTCACTCAGAACTAACTTTTTTACAGTGTTTAGAAATGTAGGATCAATTGAGAATGTGGGAGTAGTATTTACAGATGTAAAAATGTTAACAGAAGGTCCACCACACTCAGTTCGTGACTCTGGAAAGTTGGTATGGACATTACCATCTCTGGTGGTAAAGATTGTGGAGGAATTTACAGGAGATGGTCGAGTAGGTTTTCTGATGGATTCCCATTTAGTAACCCATTCTGAAGGAGGTTTTAATTCAGATCGAGGAATCATCTGGGGGGCAATAAGATTCATGCCATAATCATGGGTAATCAAAGTGGTGAATTCAGATTGTGATGAGGAGGATTTAACCATAGGAGTAGTCTTTTTGTAGAATTTAACTACTGAGGACCACCAAATGGCTATGTTTTTACTATCATCATCAAAATCATCATAGCCATGTGTTTGCAATCCTAACATCAAGGCATTTATAGCATTTGGATCTGTTAACACTATGGAGAAGTCGGGAAAGCATGACCATGAGGCTAGGCCATAGGCAAGGGTCCCTTGACATCCACCAATGAGGGCCTTAGGAAAAGTTCTACATCTCCGATCAAAAACACAAGAGAAAAAGGCAACATCTTGACCTTTCCTGTGTAGAGGTTGAATACCTATTTGGACATGGCCAAAATGGGCAAAATTATAACTTGCTTTTCTGGCAGCATGAAACTCAGGTTGATTTATAATATTCAGAGAATGAAGGATATTATTATTAGAAGTTGTTTGCAAGACTTCCTCTTTGACCTTATATCTCCAGAACTGGATGGAGTCCAGTAATCCTAAATTCTTGTAAACATTTTTCGGGTCTACTTTTGGAAGAGTCCAAGAATCAGATGCAACAGGTTCTGAGAATAGATTAACAGACTTATCAAGAACCATAGATTCTGTAACATTTGAGTTTCTTTTCTTGATATTTTCTTCTTGTTCTTTTAGAATTTCTTCAAATGACTTATCACCAAATTCATGACGAGAACTAGATGCAGATAAAGAATCCATAACAGCGTGAAGAAATACAAGTATAGCGGAAGATAATTAACTTATGCAGCTTCAGAGTAAAAGACAGAAATCTTCAAAATGCTGTGTACCAGATTTATCAGTATTACGATTGCAAACAGGGCAGGTTTCGCGGCTCCTCTTGGGAAGAAGTTCTAATCTCCTAGTCTTCAAATGCCATAGATGCCATTCTTGGCTTGACAGGCAACAGACATTATCGAGACTCAAACAAACTCAGATGTTCCCAAGAGTATCTTTTTCTGGCAAGCACTTTGTTCCCTCCCCTCTGAATTTTTAGGGGCAGAAAGATGCCATTGTTTGCATAATTGTTGATAGCCATGTGGCTTTCTCGGATTTGTGGCTGCTCTAGCAATCTTCATTTGTGAGCAGAGTTCAACAATTATTGCCTTTACTGCTTGTTTTATTACTCCGAATTTGTAGTTTTTCAACCTTTAAGGTATAGATTTTCATTGTGTAGTTGGGTATTTTTGTTTACTTATAATGGACACTTTTGGGTATGGATTGGTGGGGGAACTTAGTGGAAAGCGTGGGATTGGCTTGTACTCTTGTCTTCTTTTTCCATTTTGATGGTTAACTTTGTATCCTAGTCCTGTGGGATCTCATTTATTGGCTACTAGCTTTAGGGGTGTCACTACATGGGAAACCTTGATTTTGGTTGCGTGGTCTTGCTTCCCGACACCATATACATCACTCCCATCCGCTGCTCATTATAACCTTTGTTTTCAAAATCGGCCGGCTCGGAATTGACTCGACCAAGTTGATCCGAGCCAGGACTAAAAACTTTGACTCGGCCTTGGATTCCGTTCGGCCGGCCGAGCCCGCATTAACCCCGTCGGGTTAGAGACAGCGGCCCAGAAACCCGTAACTCAATCATTTTTTTTAATTTTGTTTTTTTGGGGGACTCCAAACCTGAATGTGTTTTCTCTAATTTGTATTTGGTGTCCATTCCCCTCTCCTAAACCCTATTTAACCCACCCAACCCCTCTCATTTTCTCACAACCATCTCATGCATTTGAGTGAGAATTTCAGTGAGAGTTTGTTGAGTTTGTTTTTGGAGCAGTAGTGAGGAGTCTTGGGCAAGCATTGTAGCTGGAGTGAGGAGCTTCTTGGGCAGCCATTTGGAGCAGCATTTGCCATTAAGGAGTTGGTTTCTTGGAACAAGCTTGAGGAGGCAGTTTGTGCCTGGAGGTATTTTTTTTCATTTGTTGAAACAACACTGGGCGGGGATTAGAGGCCAAATTACTCCATGTACCTCACCAAAAATTGGGGAGATTAGGAAGGATTTGTTAGCCAACTTTGAGAAGTTTAAAGAGGATAAGGCTAGGCAAAAAGAGTAGGCTGAAATTGGGAGGAAGAGGAATATACAAAAAATGCTGGCTATCAACCCCCATTTTGATTTTGTGGGTTCTTCCTCTATCCCTTGTACTGATGCATCCAACCCCTTCCGTTGTGTTCCTCCCTCTTTGAAGTCTATTCAAGAAAAGGGAAAGGGTAAAATGAAAAAAGGTGATATGAATATTAAAAGTTATTTCACTCCCTCCTCTCCACTAGATGCACATGGTCCTCAACCTAGTAGAAGTCATTTGCAGCCCACTTTAGATGACCATTGGAAGAAATAATTGAGGGAGACTGCTTGTGACTACATAGCTAGATGGTGGTATGATGCTGATATCCACTTCAATGCTTCCCGTTCACCATATTATCAGCCTATGTTTGATGCCACATGCTGCTGGAAAAGGCTTCAAAGGCCCTACTATGCATGAGCTAAGTGGGTATCGTTTGCAGAAAGAAATTGCCTCCATTAATGAGTATTTGAAAGATTTCAAGGACTCATGGGCAAGAACAGGATGTACCATCATGTCAGATGGATGGATTGATCAAAGAAACCATAACATCATAAACTTTCTTATCTTCTGCCCACGGGGAACCATGTTTCTAAAATCAGTTGATGCATCTGATAAGGTAAATATGGAAAATTGTTGTTTTAGCTATTGGATGAGGTTGTTGAGGAGGTGGGGGTCGTTAATGTTGTTCAAGTCATCACAGATAATGCCTCTAACTATGTTCTTGCTGGTAAACTGTTAGAGGAAAAGCATAAAACCATCTTTTGGACCCCATGTGCTGCACATTGCATGGACCTCATGCTTGAGGATATTGGCAAATTAGGTTGGGTCAAAAATATTGTAGATCATGGCAAAAGCATAACAAAATTTATCTACAATCATTCATGGATTTTGACCGTGATGAGGAAACACACAGTGCAGGGATATTATTAGGCTGCCATCACTAGATTTGCTACTCATTTTTTGACATTGCAATCTATGCTTTCACAACATAGAAACTTGCAAAAGATTTTTTCCAGTGAAGAATGGAATCAAAGTCGATGGTCTCACAAATTGGAAGGCAAAGAATTGAAAAAGAAAGTTAATGAAGAAATATTTTGGAGAAAGGCGACAAATATTGTGAAGCTTGCTGAGCCACTGGTTAAGGTGTTGTGGTTGGTGGATGGGGAAAGATTGGCTATGGGCTTTATTTATGAGGCTATGGATCAAGCAAAGGAGCAAATAAAGAGGGCATACAAGGATAAAGTGGCTAAGTATGGGCCCATTTGGGCAATCATTGATGAAAGATGGAACAATCAACTCCATCGCCCTATACATGCAGCTGGGTATTTTTTGAACCCATGGTATCATTATAAAGCTAAGGCGACAGGAGCTTTGAAGGGGGAGGTTAGAGATGGTTTGATTGACTGCATTGATCGTATGATCCCATTGGAGTGTGATTAGCGGGAGATACACCGACAGGCCACAACCTTCAGCAATGCCTCAAGTACCTTTGGGAAGAAGCTAGCAAAGATTGCAAGGGAAGTAGATGAGCCAGGTAAACAAAGATTTCAATTTTCAAATTCTTAATACTTATTTCGTTAAATTGTTTATAATTTGTAATTTTGTTGAGCTAAATTATTACAGTCCTATGATTTTTGCAGCACAATGGTGGGAGGCTTTTGGTAGCCATTGTCCTAAATTGCAGAGGTTTGCAATTCGTATTTTGAGTCAAACTTGCAGTGCTACTGGGTGTGAGCGCAATTGGTCTGTCTTTGAGAGGATTCACACAAAGAAGAGAAACTGTTTGGATAAAAAACGGTTAAATGATCTAGTCTATGTCCAGTACAACCTTTGGCTTAGACGCAACTAATTGTTGAACAAAAGACCTGATTCAGATCCCATTGTGTTGGAAGACATTGATCCAACATTAGATTGGGTAGTGGAGAGTCATTCAACAGAGTTTGATTTTGATGAGGATCTTGATTTGGATTTACAGGTGGAGGCAACACTCGAACATAATGTTCAGTTGAATGCAGATCCTGATCCACTTTTACCAGCCTCAGGGCCAGCCCCCAGTTCTCCAATTGCAGGCGCTTCTTCTGTAGAGCCATGACAGAGCACATATCTCGTCTATCTCAGCTTGCAGCTGCTGCACAGCCTGCTAGTGCTACCACTTCTACGATTGCAGTTGGAGATGATGATGAGGAGCCATGGGGCCCCCTATCTGACTCTTATCCAGAGGTTGATCCAGATGATCTTGGCTCCTCTAGCAGTAGCCAGTGATGCCACTAGCCAGTAGTACTGGTCACAATTTACTTTTGTTGTAGAGGCCATTTCTAGCCTCCTTGGTTATGTGTTTTTGTTTTGATTTCTATATCATCATCATGTATGTATTGGACAATGCACTGGGTGCCATTTTGATATAATGGATATATACATGAGCCTGCGTTGATCATATGTTGTCTTCTATCTATATTCTAATGTTGTGTGTTTGGAAACATGAATGAAAATCTTTAAAATTATGTTTTTTTTATAAAAATAAATAAATATTTGAAAGATGAAATCGAGCCGGCTGAGTCGATATTGAGTCGGACTCGGAGTTGGAGTCGACCTTCGGCCGAGTTGGTGTCGGAGTCGGAGTCTACCTTCGGCCGAGTCGGTGTCGAAGTCGGAGTCGACCTTCGGCCGAGTCGGTGTCGAAGTCGGAGTTTTAAAACATTGATTATAACCCCATTCAATATATTTTTCCATCCAGGTCCACATTTGTCCATTGGGTCCACAAGGAGATAGCCTCCCCCTTCCCTTGTCCACATCTTTGGTCAGGCCTGGAAAATAAATAAATATTTTAAAGATGAAATCGAGCCGGCCGAGTTGATATCGAGTTGGAGTCGACCCTCGGCCGAGTCGGTGTCAGAGTCGGAGTTTTAAAACATTGATTATAACGCCATTCACTATATTTTCCCATCCAGGTCCACATTTGTCCATTGGGTCCACAAGGAGATAGCCTCCCCCTTCCTTTGTCCACATCTTTGGTCAGGCTTGGAACATTGCTTCGGAGGTTGATGTAGCTAGAAAGAAAGTTAAAAGCATGATTTGGCCACTTACAATAGGAAATGTATCATAAAATGCAAAAGATGGTTGAGACATAATATTTTAGCACGTGGGAAAAGCGAAACATGAGCTCTACTCCTTATCATGGCCATCACCTTGGTTCCTAGGGCTCCTTTGTGAGCCCCCTGCATCATTAAGGAACCCATGATTGTCCTAACTCCTGGTGGGCAATGAACTACCCAACCTTAAGGGGGTATTCATTGCTATATCATTCAGATCATGCTCCTATTCCATGGAGCCCTGAGTAGTTATACAAGAAAAATCAATAAAAAGCAAAGGGCATATGAAGAAGGGTGGAAAAACAAAGGTCAGGGTAACTCATGTACCACGATTGCTCCCTCCTACATCTATACACCCATGTCTGTGTTTCCCTTGCTATAACTACCTTGTACCATGGCATGTGGCTTGTAGCCTTCCCTGTTGCCCCATTCCATTCCATTCCATCATTATTTCATGTGACACCTTCCATCTAACGGGTGTACCATGGAGCTGTCATTTCCTTAGAGGTTGAA
The DNA here is from genome assembly GCA_031772625.1 of Pinus tabuliformis. NCBI lineage: Eukaryota > Viridiplantae > Streptophyta > Pinopsida > Pinales > Pinaceae > Pinus > Pinus tabuliformis. Next base: position 366,809,962 of record CM062809.1, read on the forward strand.
GCCACCTAATAGGGTCCTTGATTAACCTCTCTCTTGAACCTAGGGACACCTGTACAATCTAAAGCCCATTATGGAAGGGCATGCCACTATGAAGTGCCCACTTGGTTCTATGATTTGTAAGCTCATTTGCTCAATTGCACTAATGAAGTTGTACTGGAAGGGGAGGAGATGCATTCGGTCTTATACAAGATTGTAGATGGGTCTTCATATTGGGGCTTGGTTTCCCTATACAGGATCCAAGCCCTGAAGAGGGTCTTAATGGCATTTATAGGGTGAGCATTGAGAGCCATGAGCGTGCACTATAGCAGAGAGAGAGAGAGAGAGAAAATATCCACACGATGGGATCACTCAACACTACTTATTGCTTGCTCGTGTATCACTTGTTCGATGAATATGATGCACCTAGACCACCTAGCCCAACCAACTACACACTTGCACCACACACTTGGTAGTTGATCCAGGGCCCAGATGGGGTTTTGACTCTCATAAGGAGGCAAGGGAAGGCTTGCATCATTATTCCAACCCTTACAGATGGAGCACATGCTTGATCGATTCAGTTGGAGACCCAAGAGGATGTTCTTTGTGGCCCCACAACCACTTGAGAGCACCATAGGTCATTTGCTTGGAGATCAAGGGGCCACCTCTTTCATCACTGTTACTGGAGCCCTTCTACTCATTTTGGCACATGAGGGACTTCATTTGGCGTTCCAATGGCCCTTCTAACTATCTTTCTATCATTTAAGCCCTCTTGAGAGGCTAATTATTCTTATTATGGAGCTATTTGGCTGGCTTGTCATGCAGAGTATTGTTATTTTGCACATTATTTTATTATAGGGGCATCATTAGGCTAAATTAGGCGATATTCAAACCCCTTAGAGGATTGTATAAATATAAGAGAGGTGTTCTCTCATTCATCATCACTTGGATTTGGATCATTGTTTCTTTTGGAATTTCGCTATAGCTATTGGAGGACGAATTGGATAATCTTTGATGCTTTTTGATATTTGGAAATTTTGTCTTGGTCTTGGAGCTTCGATTTTCTCTCTCTTTGATGATTAGATATATTCGCTATACTTGTAAGTGCTCTTTCATGGTAGATTTCTCTATTTCGTGTCACACGTATAATGTATGGAATTTTTGCTCATGGAATCTATGTTTTTGCCCTAATTGAAGTGTGAATTTGAATTTGTGAGGATTTTGCATATGTTACATGTCTATTATGGTGAATGGGTGCTCCTAGGGGTTTGTTATTTATGTAATTGCCTTAGTAAGTCATCAAATTGTAGAGATAAGAAGTATACATTTTCTTGGCAACCTAGTTGCTGCACTTAGGGCCATGCAAAGTTGTTGGGGAACTCCTTGATTGGGCAAAAGATACTCTACAGGTTGAAATCTCATTGATTCCATTCTCCTAGTAGACTAGGCATTGGTCTAATCCTTGGTGATCACATTAACTTAACTAAATATCATTCTTTCACCTCTCTTTCCTTTTATTTTTTGTCCCCAAGGATAAGGAGATTTTGTAGGTCTTGGTGCTAAATTTTAGGGAGGAGGAATTTTACGATTCTGTTTGACAAGTTTCTTCATTTATGTCTCTTTCAAGCATCCTCTTGTTTTGAACAAATTCTGATAGTGGAATTTCAAATAAATTGATGCCCTAGCTATCACACCAAGTGGGAACCCTTGAAGCTGCTTTGACTTGGGGATTTCTTGAAGGTTTGCACTTTGTAGTTCATCATTCAAAACCTTTTCTCTTAACTATAGGTTATCATTGGATGAGTCTTTACCACGATATATCTCTCGATCCTTGGTCTCTTATATTTATCTCAAGGGGTTTTCCGTGGAAAGTCACCCTAGCTTCTCCCAAAGCTCGCACTTTAATTGAATCTTTCCATTGAATGAGCTATCCTTGACTCACTTTGAACCCTAGTACAAACACATCAATCACAAGTGAGGGATTTTGGAAGTTTTGATCTTAGGCATTCATCATTTTTGAATATTCTTAAGCTCGAGGTCATCCTTCACAGGCCCTTTGTTGGGGAGCCTTTCGACTTTTCTTTAAGTATTTAAACCATTAATTGATTCTCTCCTTTGAATAGGCCTAGGAAATCACGTTATACCTTTCCATTGATTCTATCGTTCAAGTGATTCCTCCATACTTGGACTCCTCCCATCGGTGAAAGTGTGTAAAGAGAAGGGGACATCGACTGAGGTGATAGTGGGTCCTTGTCCCATTGTTGTCACTTGGTCTACTAGTAGTTCCTTTGGAACCCCTCCTAGGACCCTTGCTAGATTGAGCGGTAACAGGACTCCAGGATGAAAACTTGGCACTCAGGAAAATAAAACTCAGCGGTGGTCTTGGGATCCTAAAATGACAACTCTTATGACCAAAGGGAGGCTCCAAAATCAGTGCGGGCAAAATTTTGGAGGGCGGCTGTAGCAACTACCACACTTGGCAACACACTGGAAGAACTCCAACTTCTCTGTTTGGGTCTAAATTTGCGCACCAAGTCTAGCTTTCGATAAATATTGTTTCAACCCATAGATCATCGTAGTTTCTCTACTTAGCTTGATTACAGATGTAGTCTCTTCCATTCCTTTTATTGACTTAACACTTTCAATGAACTAGTCAAACATCAATTTTTTCAATTAGGGGTTAGGAGTATGTAAAAACATGCGTATAAGATGTTGGAGTTTTAATATCATCTCTAGTGTTGCTCCATTGCCAACAGGTCTGTTCAGTACGCTGACAAAGTCACTTCAAGGAATCAAAAGATTTGTTTCGCTGCTAGCGAGCTTGTTTAGTACCCTGACCAAGTTGCTTGCTTCACCTTTTTGCGTAGGAATCCTTTCTCTTCTTTCATCTGTTGGTTTTTTTATAACTTTATGCTCATTGGCTTTTTATCAACATTTATATCACCACAGTCAGAAGAGGTATCTCGACCTATTTAATGAGCAAGAAAGGTTGCTCCTTGTTTTACAGAGACTCTCAAGTATATACCTATGAAGTAAGGTAGCTCGCTTAGGATTCCTCCTTTTCCTTCTCTACTTGACAAAGTTGAAATGTTAAAACCAACCAAATGTGAAAGGCCGACCCAAGAAGACGCTGTTATAGATACGAGCATTGCAGATCTATTAAGGCTTTCTTTGGGAAAGAAACCTATTTTCTGTCTAAGTGTAATGGACTCTTAAAGATATAAGGCCTCTACAAAGCAGGGGATTGACAATTTATCAAGCGTTGATAGTTTGAGAGTTTCCTCTTGAACTTCGCCACACCTCTTCAAAGCCAAACAAAACAACTTTTACCTGTGTTGCACGGATACCCGCACCCGGGGGTGGGGTTCTCGAACCCGTCCCGAGTTCCTGCACCCAAGTACCGGATTCGGGTACGGGTTCTTCCCAGACGAACCCAGAAGAACCGGGTTCTTCAAAAAAAAAAATTGGGTTCTTTTCCTTTAACAGGTTCTTGGGTTCTTGGGTTCTTCGTGTGCTTGGGTTCTTGGGTTCTTCGGGTTGGGTTCTTCATAAAAAAACTATATTAAAAATTTAATTTTCAAATAATTTTTTTTATTGAAATTTAAAAAATGATATGCCATAAACGAATGATATGCCATAGAATATAGAATATATGCCATAAACGAATGATATCATTTTTGGAGTCATTGATGGTCATTGGTCTGGATTGTCCTTCAGAGATGGTTGTAAGGTCTTCTGAATGTTTCTCAAGGAAATTTTCTGCCATCATTTTCAAAGATTACAGTTTCCAAAGACTGTCTTTGTTCACATGCCTTAGCATTGCTCTGTGGGCATGACGTGCTGCTCAAGGGTAATGAATCATTGTAAAAATTTATCAACAGTGATAAGTTTTTCAAAACTTATGAGCGACACAGTATTCTGAAATCATATATGATTATGATATCTCAATATTATAAAAGGAACATTATGGGTGTACAGTCCCACAAGTAGAATATCATATCATATTGGTTGTAGCTTTGTGGAAATATTTGATAAGGTGATGACCATAGTTGGAAAAAAAAAAGGGTAGCTGTTTGCACATTCATGAGTCCCTTTCTACCGCAGGAGACTCTTATGATCAGTGTCTCCATTAGTCTTATGCTATAAATTTATAAAAACAATTTCAAAACTTATGCCCAAGGTTTGTTAGAGTCTCAATGTAAATTATGAATCTCCTATATTTGTGGATCTTCAATGCCTTTAATATTATATGGCATCGAAACCAGAACTGGAAAAGAGACCTCTTACTCTGTAATTTGAGCCTGCAGATTCTTGTAAATCAATTTGGAATGAATTTATGAAACATTCATTCGCTAGCCAAATAAGTTAATAACCATCAAATTATAAACTGTAAATTCACACATACAGGTTCAGACATTTTCGGTCAAATAGAAAGTAGGATTGAGACCAGCCATAAGCTGTAATCAGCTGATGCTGTTAAATGGCGAAGGGCTATTTTGGAAAATGGCTAAATTAAGTATCAAAATCTGCCAATTTCTCACAGCATTCTGATAACATCATGTTAAGATTAAAACTAGGAAAATATGCCTAAAATAATAAGCGTGTTTTGTGGAAGGGTAAGGCTGCCACTATTTTAACTTTTTGGGATTGCTTTACCACAGAGCACACCATGCATGGGGCAGGTGGATGATTAGACATCAAGAAAAGTCTAAACCACTATCAAGTTGAGAAGAGTCTCCTATGAAAAAATTGTGTTTTTATATGGGAGAGACTAAACATGTTTAAATGATTATCATTAAAGTTTTCTTGTTTAAAGTTGAAAAAATATACAAATTCAAATTTAATATACATTATTAATTATAAATTTATAATTTATAAAATATAATTATTAAAATTTAATATTATTATATTACCCGACGAACCCACGCACCTTGTTTCCAAAAATGCCGTCCCGTCCCCGTCCCCGTCCCCGCACCCACGTTTCCTGGCAACATAGACTTTTACACAACTTATTATAAACAAACTCAAAAGAAAAGTGCAAAAGAAAAAGGCGAATAAAAGAAATGATGATCAAAACAAAGTAGTGCTAAACCCTACTCCTAAACTAACAAAAGGAGGTTAGGATTATGTAAAGTGAAATTTCCAATGTAACCATAGAAGTGGTTCTTGACCTGCAAGGACGAGGGTAGGAGTGGTAAGAAACATTGTCAAGCCAAGTGTAAAAGGAAAAAGATAAATTGATACTCACTCCAAAGGCTAAAAGTCTAGATACATTAGTAGAGAAATATGACAAGAAAGCTTGAGCTAAACAATCTACCATTGTGTCTTGATGGTCGCATGAATTTTGACGACTTCTCGTGGAAGTACATTTGTTCATACCTTCAATCTTGGCAAACATCAAGAAATATTGAAGCTTATTACTAGCGAAAGAGCTTGCCAGGTAAGATTCTTTTAACCATTCGACAATCAAATCATGATATGAAAAGCAACTGAGTGAAGAATCTTGAAATTGAAAGAGAGATACATTTTCACCATGTTCAGTGGAATCATGAAGATTATGCCACGAGGGGATTTTGATCTGACCTTGTTTGGAAATCCTGCCAAGATCGCGAGATCTTGACATAACCATCAACAAGGGCCAAGTCCCTTGACTTCTTGGCAAATTTCCAAACTATTAAATGATGAATCATCAAATACTGGTGGCTTGGAAAGATCAACAGATGAAGATGCAAAATCATCACTAGATGTATCAATGAACACATTAAGAATGGCACTAGATAGATCATATTTCACATTCATGTCCAGGGACTCTTCATGGTTGGATGAATCAAATGAAGGATTTGCTTGTGCACAGGGAGTTATAAACTCTTCTTCTTCACATACCAAAGATGAGGAATGAAATAGATTATGAACAATGGATTCCACCCTTTCTTCTTTTAATTGAAAATCGACACCACACCATTCCTGATTGTGATTAAGACCAACAATATGAGGATCAAAATCATTTATAGGAAAAACTGGCATAGTAGATTGATTAAACATATAAGGAAACAATGAATAGTGTGTTAATGGCAAAGAGAGGAAAGAATAATATTATTAAAGATCATCTATAGTGACAGATTCTTGTTCACTATCTGATGCCCACACATAATGATCATAAAAAATATCATGAGCCTCTTGTACCTCTACTTGAACAACATCATCATCTTGTACTTGATCGTTGTAAGAATCCAGAGAAGTTGGTAGAACAGGTTGATCGGTGGATCAAGACAAAGATGGTCATAAGAGAGAGATGAGGGAGAATAAGAGGTGTATCTTGAAGATGCAATGTCATCAATCAAATCTGATGGTTCATTCTCTCGTAGTGATCCGATGGTTCATTCTCTCCTCGGTATTACCGACACTTGATCTGTGGCTTAACACCTGATTAGTCCATGATCTCTATTTAAAGAGCATACCATTATCATACCTATTATCCTAACTATTCTTGAGGGACAAAACATCCTTTAAATGGAAGGAATCAGATGATCTTTAGATCAATCCTACACCTCTTGACGAGAGGAATCCAAGAAAAATATCAGCTGCCATAAATAAAAAGACCCACATGGAGTTTGGCCCTAGTTGCCAATTTTAACGGGGATTTATAATGAAGCCTTGCTTTCATGGACCAAAAGAAGTTAATTTAATGAGAAGAAAACACAAAAGATCAAGCAACAATTTGTTGACAAAGAAAGAGTAATAGATTTAGTTGAATCACATGCAATAATCAGCATAATCATATCATCCAAAACAAAACTCATTCCACAATTCCGAATATCGGATGCTAATTTGACTTGTTTCCAATGGCATATTGACAAGTGCAATTAAAGAAGTTTTAATCAAATGCTTGATTGTACCAAAGATCATTGTACTGCTCCAAAGATCAACTTGGGGGGATTGACTTTGAAGATCTATCTTGTTTCCTAAACCAGCTCAACGGTAGTAAAGAAGGTTCAATCTGGTACAAAGACATACCATTATCCTAACTATTCTTGAAGGACAAAACATCCTTTAAATGGAAGGACATATAATGTACATAAACATGCATTACATGCTAATACTTTACATAACAATAACAATAATAATTAACAATAATTAATCACTAAAGGTCATGACTTTTCACCCTCGTAATGAGTGAATGATATTTATACCGTCATGAAAGGTCTTGTGAATCATTAATCATATTATTCATGCTATATATATATAATCTTATATACATTTCTTTACCGTTTTCCTATTTGGATTGGGTGTTTTATTGGTGATGAGTTCTTTCCCCATTTCCTATTTGAATTGGATGTTTTATTGGTAATGGGAACAGTATATATAACATTGACTTAGGAAAAAACGGTTTGAAATATACTGAGGCTTAATAGGTTTGATTAAATAGGAAGCCTGATTCTCGTGCTAGTCCACTGTTGAATGATTCCCTGCTACTTGCATTGTGGCCTTTACATTTGTAAGCCTTCTTTGCTACTGACCTTGTGGACACATACTCTGATATTTGTAGTAGTTGCGGGTTGAATTTTGATGTTGACTTTATTTGGTTCTAAAAAATTGGAGCTTTTTTAATTATTATTATTATTATTTAAAATTCATTATCATAAAGTAGCGTTAAAGCGGACAGTTTTGTCTAAACTGTAATGTGAACTTGGAGTAGTATTAAGTCGTCTCATTGCTGAAATTTGATCTGATGGACAGGTCCGATTTTTGACAAAGATATACCATCCAAATATTGATAAGGTTAGCTAGTGTTTGTTGCTTTCAATCATTTTTTTTTACCTAAATTGATTTTCAGCTCCTGAAGGCATTATAATTGGCAATTACAAACAGCTAGGTCGGATATGTCTAGACATTCTAAAGGATAAATGGAGCCCTGCTCTTCAAATTCGAACAGTTTTGCTGAGGTTTGTATATTTTATAATATGTTAATTATTCTGGTCTGTATGATGTTTATTCTCCTTCCTGGAGTGAAGAATTATATGATTTATTTCTCAAACCATTTTTATTCTTCTTGTGTTCAGCATCCAAGCATTGTTGAGTGCTCCCAATCCTGATGATCCACTTTCGGAAAACATTGCCAAACACTGGAAAGCAAACGAAGTCGAGGCTGTGGAAACAGGTAGATCGTAACCTTCTTGTTTATATGCTGTTGCTTTTTGTTGGGAATTAGCAAGTTTATCTTGTAACCCATGCATCCAACATTCATTATGTGGTTTTGGGTATCTCTCCATAGTCTCTTCCATTTTCTCTCTCTCTCTCTCTCTCTCACTCTGGTTTTATTTTGCAGCAGATACCGATTTTTATTTATTAATTTATTTAATGTCTTTGTTTTATTTTTTTTCTAATTTATTTAATTTATTAATATTAATTAATTAAATTATCTTTTCGGGGTTTTGGTTTTAAAATGATTATTGGGTATTGTAATCTTTGCAGCCAAGGAATGGACAAGGCTTTATGCAAGTGGTGCCTGACCGTGTTTTGAGGCTTGTTTCTTTGAATAACACGTTTGTAATGTGCAAGCTGTCATCCCATTGGTATCAGACATGGACTTTTCTTAAATTGTTAGCGAATATTCATGTATCATGTTCTTTGGTAACAGAGAATATGGTCTGACAAGACCATGTTGATTGGTATGTCAGTCAAAGAATGACATAGCAACTGGCACTAGCAACATTATGATATTTGTAGAATTTGTTTATGTAAAGTTCCTACGGTATGCGATTAAGGAAAGAAATCTGGTATAACAATAGTGTGGAAGTTTTCACCTAGCAGTACGTGGAACCATGGAACTTTTCTTGTCACAGTTTTCTAAAGTTGGAAGTCCCCTCAAAAAATTCCTTTACTCTTGTTTAGGGTGATTTCTTGTGAAAGCGTCAGTCCTAAATTTGATGTTAATTTGTTTTGCTATAAAGATGAATTTCCATGTTAAAAGGCATTCTGGGTATTTGGGAAAGATGTTAGTGTGCTTTCTGAATCGAGTATCTTCCCAACCTCATTGAGCGAAGAGATTATAAAAGAAATATATCAAGTTTAGAACATGACTATAATATAGAGAAAACTTTCGATTATTCGAGGAAAAGAAAGACTTAGTAACGGGGGCACAACAAATCTAAGATAAACTACAGCAGATATTTGGAAATTGTGGGTTGAAGAAGCTAAAAGAGCTTTTGGTAAAATGAAATTCATTTCAGGTTTCACTGTATATAACATAGCACGTAAGCTGATTAGCCAACTTACACCTTTATCAAGCAGCACCAAAATATGTAGTGTTCTTTTGTTCCTTTAGCGTTTAATATGACCAGAATTGAAGGTTATTATGCAGAAGTCAGGAGTCAGGTCAGGTTATCATCAAAGGATTCTTTTCAGTTCAATTTCATCCATTTTAACCATAATAGAAAAGAGAGAACAATTGGGAATAAGAATGATGTTCAATCATGTTCTTCAAATATTTTGAATGTGAATTTATCCTCACTACTATCATAGCATTCTTGTATGCTTATGAGTACAGTCTGTTGCATCTAGCCAACGCATATCGACTCCAAATCCGTGAAGGTACATTGCGGTCCAGTGACTTTAGTAACTACATCTGGTATGTACCATTGACCAAGAACCACTTTTAAACATGTTATTAATGATCGCACGGCCAATGATATATCTATGCAAGAAATTCAAATCATTAACGTATTCTACCTTGCAATCAACATGATGGTGGATTATTTTTCGGTCATTCTAGTAGATATTCTAGGTTAGCTTTGTTTTCCATCGATTTGATCATTCTAGTAGATATTCTAGGTTGGCTCAACATTGCAATAGATATTCAACTTAGATATAATGGTTGTTATGGTTATTTTTTAATTTAGTGTGTTATTAAATGTGTTATTTCATTTTAAACATAAAATCAGCAGGTTTTATTATTAAATCAAATTATACGGCTTTAGTGCTTTTTATTCTCAATTTCATGAAATGATTTATATAAAGTGAATTTAAAGGTTTTGATAGGATTCTTTTCCAATTCTATAAAGTTTTTAATGTGTTTTTTCATTCTTTAACTTCAAATTGCTATCAAATGAAATTAATTGTAAGCTTTTATTATCGAATGAAATTAAATTATTCATGACATTGTATGTATTTTACACTATTTTATAAAAAATCTGTTAAATGATTCTTGAAGACATGACCGAGGTTCTACATCAACATAATATTCACTTGCTTTGGCTTAGATATCAGTTTTATGCATGACAACATAATATTCACTTGCTTTGGCTTATATATCAGTTTTATGCACGACATTGTATGTTTTTTTACACTCTATTTTATAAAAGAATTATTAAATGATTCTTGAAGACATGACTGAGGTTCTACGTTACATAATATTCAATTGCTTTGGCTTAGGCTTAGATATCAGTTTTGAAGGAATTTATTATTAAATTATACATGACATTGTATGTGTTTTTAGTGATTATTTTATGACATTGTATGTGTTTTCAGTATTTATTTTATGAATTTTTTTATCATGTTTGTCAAACAATTTAAAAAAGATCTATTATGTTTGTTAAATGATTGTTGAAGATATGACTGAGGTTCTACATCACATAATATTCACTTGCTTTGGCTTAGATATCAGTTTATGCATGACATTGTATGTGTTTTTACACTATTTTATAAAAAAATTAATAATGATTCTTGAAGACATGACTGAGGTAGAAACATCACATAATGTTCACTTGCTTTGGCTTAGATATCAGTTTTGAAGGAATTTATTATTAGATTATACATGACATTGTCTGTGTTTTTACTCTCTATTTGATGAAAAATTCTATTATGTTTGTCAAATGATTTAAAAAAATCTATTATGTTTGTTAAATGATTCTTAAAAACATGACTGAGGATTGCCATCACATAATATTCACTTGCTTTGCTGAGATATCAGTTTTGAAATAATCTATTTTTGCACCTCACAAAATATTCACTTGCTTTGCTTAGATATCAGTTTTGAAGGAATCTATTTGCCAAAATTGTCACTTGTTTTTTATCATACCCACTATGCACCCTATCAAATCCAAATCATAGGGCACAAAAATGGTGGTTTAATAGAATTTTTAATTGTTTAAATTTGAAAGTAAACTATGTAAGTGACACACATTTTAAATTTTAAATTTATATTTTAAAATAATGAATGATAAAATATAATGGTTATCTATCACATTACACTATGTTTTATTTGTTTTGAAAATAACCTATCTACATGATTTGTATTTAGGAAAAATTGATGACAAATTATTATTACTTTCTCACATAACATTATATATTATTTTAAAAATAAACTATATACATAATTCACATTTTAAAAAAGCGGATGAAAAATTACTATGGCCATCCATAACATTACACTTCATTTATAATATTATTTTTTATAAACTAGAGCAATTATGTATGGCTAGTAAATGTTGATAGGCATCAATCCATGATAGGCATCAAAACATAGACTCCACGTTGCTAAAATTAAAAAAAATTTGAAAGTTAATTGGGTTCAGAGGTGCTCTCCATCTCAATAGGGAAGAGATGTTGTAGGGTAATTTATGTAATGTAAACATTTTGACTCTGCCAATTCACATCAAAATAAAATAAAATAAAATAAAATAAAAAATTAATAATTTTAATTAATAATTATCAATAATTAATAATAATTAATAATTATAATTAATAATTTTAACTATGGATCCATTAAATGTCTCATGGTGCAAATTGCTGAAAAGAATGCTAATTCAACCTCCAAAAATCAAATTAAAATTTGGCTCAAAAATTTGAATTTAAAATTCAAATTTATAGGTCGGCTCGCTCTCACTGTTAGGTTGGCTTGCCCCCTCTTGATGCCCCTTTGACTAATATAAATAGGGCATGTATGAGCCATCCCTAACATGCACATCCTCTGTGGTTATGAGGCCTTGTGATGGCACGTCTATCTGAAGATACATACTAAGTTTTGGGAGTTGGTAGAATGGAGTTCATAATACGTAGAAATTATCTATATGTCTAGCAATTGCTCAAGCCTAAGCCTAGCGTGGGGAAAGAAGGATAGGACGAAACGCTGGAAGAGAAATGAAGTGCTTTTGGCGTAATGTAGAGCCTGGATGAAGAAAAGAGTACATAGGTTGAACAAACAAGAAAAGACCCAATAGTAGTTCGTATCAACAACTCAAACCTAGTGATCCGCCTTGCCTTAAGGGGTGGTCCTTCCTTCTTGCTTGTTTAGGTATTCACTGTTTTATTTTTCTTGGGTCTTTCGCTGGGTTTATATAGGGCCTTTTGATGCACTTAGGCCTTAAAAATTCAGACCTCATTGTAGCTAATTTCAGACATACTGTAGACTATCTAAGGCAAATTTCGCAATGTTGAAGTAGACTTTGAGGCTTTGACCTAGTGCATCTCTGTGGCATATACTGCGACCTACCTTTGTGTCATCTGAGGCTACCTCAGAGGCTTTATTTTAACCCGCTCTAAGGTAACGTTCTACCATAGACCTGCAAGTACTTAGACAAAATAAATTTAACCATTAGGTAGGAGATCATTCATATTTTGTTTAAGGTCATCTGAGGGGGCAATTTTTGGTTGTTGTGGCATTTTGAAGTTAATTTTGGTGGTTGGAAGGTTTGCTTTCAGAGCTTAGTAAACATATTTGAAGGTCGCCTAGGCACCACCAAAATTTGGATATCGTATATACACTTTTTTGAAGCCTTTTCTTGACATTCTTGACACCATCCATTGGAGGATTCTTAATGACGAACTGTAGCAGATCTATGGGACAATTTTGCTCACGCTGTTTGTAATAAGATAAGCAGACCTAGTTCGAGTTGAATAAGTCTTCCACTAAATTACAAAGGCAATCTTTAAGGCCCAAATTTGAGGCATACTATTGCAGTCATTTAAAGATCTGAACTGAACACCTTAAATTAGTTTCTTGAGCCTATCCGTGACAAATTTTGAGGTCATCTCGGGGCTTGGTTGAGGGTTAATCTCAACACTTCATTTTTTATACATCTCTTCTTGCTGCCATAAATTAGAGCCATTTTGATGTTTATTTCTGAGATGTGGACTGGAATAAATGAGGATTGTTGGTGAAGTTTTGGCCGAGTAAAATATTGTCACACACTCTAGTGCAACCTAACATAGTCCTTGTGGTATGATCGTGGTAATAAACATGCATGGAACTTCTTTTCAATGGCAAAAATTTGACACAAGCTTGACCAAGGTAACTCAATATTCTTGGTAAGTTTGATGGCCTATTTTGTGGTAATTCTGAATAGATTGCTAGGGCATACATTCTTGTATTGTATTCAGATTTTCTGAGAGTCCCCACTGTGCATTTAGTTTATGTTTTTTTTAACGTATTTGGACTCATGAAAAATGCTTTGTGATAAAGTTGTGGTGAAACCTTGGGTGTTTGGGACAATGTCCTGTGGAGCATTTGAAGTAATTTTCTGTGCCTACTGTACAAACTCCTAAATAGTCACCTCTTGGTTCATTCTGTATCCATCCTATAACATGTTGAGACAAGTGTTGTAGGTGCTATTACTGTTGTTAGAAACTAATATATGATATTTTGAAAAACATAGAGTTGTGGTGTACTCAAATTGGTGATGCTGCTTAACGTGAAAGGGCACAAAAAATTGACAATGCATACTAGATGTTGCAGATAGTCCGCTAGGACCACTAGCAGTTAGAATTGACGCTGCTTGGTCTATTTGACTTATTAATTTTGCTAGGGGCTTTGGCTCTCGTATTGAAATGCAACATTTAAGCCACTTGATTTAGAAGGCTAAAGTCGTACACTAGTACTGGACAAAGTTTATGTTGAACATAATTGTGCACTCTAAATTATTGTAGGATGAGAATGCATTAATGTAATGGCTTGAAGTGCTTGCTAATCTAGGGTTCAAACCTAGGTTGCTAATATAGATTCATATGTATGATACCTATAGAACATTAATTCTCAAGAATATATATTTGGGTTTTGATCTCCTTCATATATTCTTGTTGAAGTAGCTTCAATGTACAATTCATGGATCAAATTGTTGCTAAGCTATTGCTATCACTAAAGATCAAATTGTTGACTACTAGGGTTTGTGAGCAAAGAAGCAATCACTGCCTTTTGAGTTGTTAAAGTATTGTTGAGGTCTGCTAGTGATAATGTTGAGTAGAGAACTTGGGTGCTATTAAATTGTTCAACTAGGACAAAGTTTGGTTGATTAGAGATATGTTGCCTCAAGTATGTGTTGCTTATGATGTTGGCTAATGAGAGCATGATGTTGATATTAAATTGATGAGCTAGGGTTTCATTGGAGCAAAGATATTGTATATGCTTTTGAACTAGAGGATGCTAATGTGAGTTGACAGAGTGATGTTGCAGACTTGACATAAATTATGCTACTAGTATTTGATCTTTTGAACAAAGAAGTTGTTACCACTGTTGATGACTTTGTGCTAGCATTGCAGATCGACAAAGTCAACAAATTGCTTTGATATGATTTATTTTGATTCGAGCATAGGTAGATCCAATTTGAAAATTGTGAAACATGGTCTACGGTGATAAACTGAAGGTTGAAACCTTAAGGGCAAGTGGCATCTTGCTTAACAGAGCGAAAGGGTGGTGCTAGGGTAGGTTGGAGCCTATGCAGGGTGTTGGAGCATCCTTTTAGTCGTAGCTGATAAAACCAGGGTGTTGCAGTGCCCTTCCATTTGGAGTTGGTAAACTAGGGTATGGGAGTGTCCTTCCAGCTGGAGCTAGTAAACTAGGGCCTTGGAGCGTCCTTTAGGTTGGAGCTTGTAAACTAGGGGGTTGGAGCCTCCTTCAATTGTTGCTGAAAACAATGGAAGTTGGAGCTTCTTATTGTTGAGACAAGTGTTGTAGGTGATATCACTGTTGTTAGAAACTAGTACATGATTTTATATATGCTTGTGAATTAGAGGATGCTAATGTGAGTTGACAGAGTGATGTTGTAGACTTGGCATATGTTATGCTACTAGGATTTAATCTTTTAAGCAAAGAAGTTGTTATTGCTATTGATGACTTTGTGCTAGCATCGCAGATCGACAAAGTCAATAAATTGCTTTGATATTATTTATTTTGATTCGAGCTAATATGAAAATTGTGAAACGTGGTCTGCCTTGATAAATTGAAGGTTGAAACCTTAAAGGAAAGTGGCATCTTGCTTAACAGAGCGAAAGGGTGGTGCTAGGGCAGGTTGGAGCCTATGTAGGGTGTTGGAGCATCCTTTTAGTCGTAGATGATAAAACTAGGGTGTTGGAGTATCCTTCCAGCGAGAGCTAGTAAACCAGGTCCTTGGAGTGTTGGAGCTTGTGTAAACCAGGGGGTTGGAGCCTCCTTCAGTTGTTGCTGAAAACAATGGAAGTTGGAACTTCTTATTGTTGAGACACGTGTTGTAGGTGATATTATTGCTATTAGAAGCTAGTACATGATATTTGGAAAAGCTTAGAGCTGTTGTGTACTCGAATTGGTGATGCTGCTTAATGTGAAAGGCCATGACAAATTTACAATGCATACTAGATGTTGTAGATAGTCTGCTAGGACCACCAACAGTTAGAATTGACACTGCTTGATCTATTTGACTAATTAATTTTGCTAGGGGTTTTGGCTCTCGTATTGAAATACAACATTTGAGCCACTTGATTTGGAAGGCTAAAGTCGAACACTAATACTGGACAGAGTTTATGTTGAACATAATTGTGCACTTTAAATTATTGTAGGATGAGAATGCATTAATGTAATGGGATTGAAACTCTTTCTAATCCAAGGTTCAAATCTAGGTTGCTAATATAGATTCATATGTATGATACCTATAGAACATTAATTCTCGATAGTATATATTGGGGTTATGATCTCCTTTATATATTCTTGTTGAAGTAGCTTTAATGTATCATTCATGGATCAAATTGTTGCTGACCTATTGCTATCACTAAAGATCAAATTGTTGACTACTAGGGTTTGTGAGCAAAGAAGCAATCACTGCCTTTGGAGTTGTTAAAGTATTGTTGCGGTCTGCTAGTGATAATGTTGAGTAAAGAATTTGGGCGCTATTACATTGTTCAACTAGGACAAAGTTTGGTTGATCAGAGATATGTTGCCTCAAGTATGTGTTGCTTATGATGTTGGCCAATGAGGGTGTGATGTTGATATTAAATTGATGAGCTAGGGTTTCATTGGAGAAAAGATATTGTATATACTCGTGAATTAGAGGATGCTAATGTGAGTTGACAGGGTGATGTTGTAGACTTGACATACGTTATGCTACCAGGGTTTGATCTTTTGAACAAAGAAGTTGTTACTGCTGTTGATGAATTTGTGCTAGCATTGCTGTTAAAATTGGCAACTAAGGCCAAACTCCATGTGGGTCATCTTATTCATGGCTGATAATATTTTTATCAGATTCCTCTCATCGAGAGGTGTAGGATTGATCTAAAGATCATCCGATTCCGATAAGTATTTATGGAGATATGAATTTATTTTGATTATGGAATAATTATCAAGCCGACTAGCAACTCATGTAGGCTTAGAAGCCCAACAGACGCATCTATTCATCATCAACATTTGTATATAAATACAAGATGTATTTTCCTCATTTTGACACACACATCTCATCACATCTCTCTCTCTCTTGCGTAGAAAAGAGGCTCTTCTCCTACTGTGCAGAAAGGGACTTTTATCTCACACGTGTGGAAGGAAGGACGCAGAATTTACGGCTACAACTGTAGATCGGAAGTTTGACCAGCATTGACCATCAGACTCTCTCTCAGAACTGCGCTGTAGGTGGAACTGACTCTCCTCAAAAGGCCGTACATTTTGGTGAAGGAATCAAGGCAATTCGACGGTCGGCTTGCAAGATATTGTCTGCCCTAGTTTAGGGCTGATCTAGGGTTTGCTGCTGCTAATGCAAATCAGGTTTTTGTATTATTTCTCTCTGTTGAATTATTGAAGATAAAAGAAGATTTGATCAAGGGGTTTCCCCATATTGGGGTTTGTCCCTGGCTAGCCGCCACATCTTGTGTCTCTTGTCTTGGCTTGTTTTTCTGTCGATTGTTTAATGTTCTATTTGCACTTTACTTAATGTACATGTGATTGCTAATCTGTGGATAATAATAAGAAAAAGAAGTAAACTGCTTTAAGTATAGAACATACCATAACTTAACATGGTATCGGAGTTGAGGTGAAGACAAAGTCCGAGAAAGAGCAAGGGCAATCACCGAAGAGAAGATTGGCAAGGCTATCCTAAAAGAACTATGGGGTCCTCAACACTCTTCCTTGTCGAAGACAAGCTCCATGAGAAGTCTGACTATCATGGATGGAAGATGTCTCTTGATCTAACCTTAGAAGATCAAGGAGTGTTGGACCATGTGAGAGACAATATTGTTGAGCCTCCATCAAATGCACCCGCTACTGCCAGGGGCAAATGGAAAACCGGTGAAGTCAAAACAAAGAAAAAGATGATGTAACAATTCCCGATGTGGATGAACCCATGGATCCTGTTGATCCACTTGAGCCTTCCTCTTCTAGGAAGAGGCCTTTTTGGCTTAGGGGACTACTCGATGATGCTGAAGGACACACTACACCCTGAGGAACCTTCCGTGAAAGTAAGAAACCTAACAGGTATCAAGGATACCTGACCATCCTGAGCACGATCATACAAAATGAGCCTTCACCATTCTCAGATGCCGCCAAGCATCAAGTATGGAAGGATGCTATGACTGAAGAATATGAGTCTATTATGAAGAATGGTGTCTGGGAAGTAGTTCCTAGACCCCAGGACAAGACAATGTCACTTCTAAATGGCAAGATAAAGCATCCAACAAATGGAAGTACGAAAAAAATATAAGGCTCATTTTGTCGCTCGTGGCTTCTCCCAGAAAGAAGGTATAGACTATGACGAGATATTTGCACCTGTTGCCAAATATACCACCATCCGCTTGATCATAGCCCTTGCAGCTTCACAAGGATGGAACCTACATCAGATGGATGTCAAGACCACGTTCTTGCATGGTTCGATCAAAGAAGAGGTCTACGTGGAGCAACTTGAAGGATTTGAGATTTATGATCGAAAATTTCATGTGTGCAGGTTGATCAAGGCCCTCTATGGGCTAAAGCAAGCACCCCGAGCATGGTATGAGAGGATCAATAGCTACTTGATGAAGCTAGGATTCACTAGGAGTGAAGCTGATCCTAACCTTTACTTTAAGGTTGAAGATGACAAACCTCTCATACTGGTGCTGTATGTTGACGACCTCTTCCTAACAGGTGTAGACCCTCTCATTCACAAATGTAAGAGGGAGTTGGCTTCTGAATTTGAAATGAAGGACCTAGGATTGATGCACTATTTCCTAGGACTTGAAGTTTGGCAGAAGCTAGGGGAAATTTTCTTATCTCAAGGAAAATATGTGGTGAAGATTCTGGAAAGATTCGGTATGGTGGACTGTAAGCCTGTTACTACCTCGATGGAGCTTGACTTTAATAAGTTAAGCGGTAGCACTGCTGGACCTGTTTTACGAAATGCCACCGAGTATCGTCAACTCGTCGTAGCATTAATGTTCTTAGTGAACTCCCGTCTAGATATATGCTTCGCAGTCAACACGTTGAGTCAACATATGGTTGAACCTCACCACATACATTGGATTGGTGCTAAGAATTTGTTGAGATATCTTCATGGCACAATTACTTATGGGTTAAGATACACTGTCGGAGATGTGAGACTACTTGGATACGCTGATGCTGATTGGACAGGCAATGTGGTGGATCGTAAGAGCACTTCCAGGTGCTGTTTCTCCTTAGGATTTGCTTCGATATCTTGGATGAGTAGGAAGAAGAAGTCGGTGGCTTTGAGCACCACCGAGGCAGAGTATATTGCTGCTAGCATGGCCACCTGTGAGGTATTCTGGTTACGAAAGCTCTTCAGTGAGCTGTTTGGATTTACATTGGTTACCACCGTGATCCTATGTGATAATTAGAGTGGGATTCATTTATCAGAAAATCCCGTATTTCATGATTGCTCCAAGCATATCGATATCAGGTACCACTATATTCGAGATATGGTGCAGCAGGGAGCTATAAGGCTCCAACATATCGGTACAGATGAACAGGTCACCGACATTCTAACAAAGCCCCTAGGAAAGGTCAAATTTTTGACTTTCCGAGACCGACTTGGTGTCGTTCAGAAACTCTCTGATGAGGGTCCTGTATGATGTATGGAGCTCTTGGAGCTCCGAGGGGGCGCGGGGTACTTCTTGGAGTGACATATGACCACAGGGTGACTCGCCATCCCTTGGGGGTGTACGTGTATAGGGTAAAAGAATCAAAACTTTCCCTGTGACACCCCGTGGCGACTATGTAGCTGGATGATTAGTTCTCCTGTGAGGTCTGGATGATGTGTTCTCCATGGCGACTATGTAGCAGGATGATTAGTTCCCCTGTGAGGTCTGGATGATGTGTTCTCCATGGCGACTATGTAGCAGGATGATTAGTTCTCCTGTGAGGTCTGGATGATGTGTTCTCCATGGCGACTATGTAGCAAGATGATTAGTTCTCCTGTGAGGTCTGGATGATGTGTTCTCCATGATGATTGTGTAGCAGGATGATTAGTTCTCCTGTGAGGCCTAGATGATGTGTTTTCCATGGCGATTGTGGACAAGATGATTCACTCTCTTGTGGGACTAGATGATTCGCTCTCCTGTGGAAAAGATTGATTAGTTCTCCTGTCAAGGCATCCTACCCATGCAGTCTGGGACTCATGGGAAGTACCTCTCATCTGATCAATGAGCAGGGAAATGAGGATAGGGACCATAGTAGTACCGATGGACGCATCGCTGTATCTACCGTACTCCCTATGCTAGGATGACCTTCATTGATCTGGGATCAATGATACTGGTCTGGGACCAGTGGTAGGAGTTGTACCCACTATGACACTGACTTCGGGTCAGTTGAGGATTGGTATGGGACCAATGGTACACACTCTGAGACTGACTTTGAGTCAGTGGAGGATGGTATGCTACATCCTCGATCATTTCTTCTTCTTCATAATTCAGACAAAGCAGAGTAGAGAAAAACAGAGCAGATTAGAACAAGGTAGAACAGAACAAAGCAAAGCAGGCAAATAGAGCAGAGCAGAGTAGAGCAGGGGTCAAGTTGTACAGGGTAGTGCATTTGATGGATGAATAGTAGCAACCGACAGACAAATTGCAGATGGAGTTCTCCCTAGTTGAGAGGGAGTGTTAAAATTGGCAACTAGGGCCAAACTCCATGTGGGTCATCTTATTCATGGCTGATAATATTTTTATTAGATTCCTCTCGTTGAGAGGTGTAGGATTGATCTAAATATCATCTGATTCCTATAAGTATTTATGGAGATATGAATTTATTTTGATTATGGAATAATTATCAAGCCGATCAGCAACTCATGTAGGCTCAGAAGCCCAACAGACGCATCTATTCATCATCAACATTTGTATATAAATACAAGAGGTCTTTTCCTCATTTTGACACACATCTCATCACATCTCTCTCTCTCCTACACAGAAAAGAGGCTCTTCTCCTACTGTGCAGAAAGGGACTCTTCTCTCACACGTGCGGAAGGAAGGACGCAAAATTTAGGGTTGCAACTGCAGATCGGAAGTTTGACCAGCGTTGACCATCAAACTCTCTCTTAGAACTGCGCCGTAGGTGGAACTGAATCTCCTCAAAAGGTCGTACATTTTGGTGAAGAAATCAAGGCAATGCGACGGTTGGTTTGCAAGATATTGTCTGCCCTAGTTTAGGGCTGATCTAGGGTTTGCTGTTGCTAATGCAAATCAGATTTTTGTACTATTTCTCTCTGCTGAATTATTGAAGATAAAAGAAGATTTGATCAAAGGGTTTCCTGATCTTGGGGTTTGTCCCTCGCTAGTCGCCACATCTTGTGTCTCTTGTCTTGGCTTGTTTTTCTATCGATCGTTTAATGTTCTATCTACACTTTACTGAATGTACATGTGATTGCTAACCTGTGGATAATAATATGAAAAAGAAGTAAACTGCTTTAAGCATAGAACATACCATAACTTAACAATTGTAGATCGTCAGAGTCAACAGATTGCTTTGATATTATTTATTTTGATTCAAGAATAGGTAGATCCTGTTAGTGTCAGTCTTTCCAGCCTTCCTCCAGTGATCAAATATGCTCTTACAAAGTGGTCTCAGAGTGTCAAGGTCAAATTTTGTCATTTCAGTGAGTCTTCAAGCAAAATTTGGTCACTAGGCATTAGGTCTAGGGTTTGCTTTCACTCCTTTCAAAATTGTCCAAATGCCAATCTATGTCACTATTCAGCTGATTCTATCATCATTCATATGGTTGTCCTCATCATGACAAGTTCCATTGGGTCATTTTACAGCTTATTCATGCTCCAGTTGTGCCTTGGTAAGGTCCATTTCCCTCTCTTAGGGTTTTGGAGGTAATTTCTCTTGGATGGTCAAATCATTAGCAAAATTTGTATCCTGATGTTCATACACCTTCCCCTATCATTAATGTACCTTATTAAACACTTCCCATCCCTTAGATCCGCCAAATTCCTCATTTTCGCGCAAACCCTAGTTTCTTGCTACAACTTGGCAATTTTCTAGGTTGGGCCTGTGTTTTGCCCTTTTGGACCCCTTCCACTCACTCGATCTCCGAGACTCCACTTTCCCCTGCTTCCTAACATCCCTCCCTACTCCCCAAAATTTCCCCAAGAATTTACAAGCCCCTCATCCCCTTCATTTCGCTTCATTTCCACAAAATTCCTAGTTTGACACATCGGGATAATTTTCATTCAAAAGATGTTTCAGAGCAATAAAAGATGAATTTTGGAAAATTGAGAGAGGTTTTTGTCCAAAACATGCCAAAGAAGAAAAACCTCCTTCACTTTTTACACAGGTGTCATGGTTTTAGAGAAATGTCAAAAATATCGTTGCCTCAGGAGAATCGAATGCACCTCTGGAGTGACCTTGGGAAAATCAAATTTTCTCCTAGCTTGGTTGGTCAAATGAATTTATTGATGAGTCAAATGATAACTAGACATAAATATCTTTCCAATGAGCTATCATGAGCTCAATTTGGAGTTGAGGAAGGCATTCAAAAGTTGACTGCAACAACACTCTGCCTTGAGGCAGCCTCATTTGGCACATTTTGACCAGTCTTGGGAGATTTGATTTTTGACAAGGCAAATGAACTCCAAATTGAAAAATTCCAGTTGTGTTGGAAAGTAGACTCCAAGAACTTTCCAACGAGCTATACTGCGCCCGATTTCGACACCGGGAAGGCCTCCAAAAGCCTCCTGTAAAATGCACTAGGTAGCTGGGTGCGCGCTACGCATCAGGGTGGGTGCGCTACGCACCCAGGGGGCGCTACGCACCCAGGGGGCGCTACGCATCAGCACAATTTTTCCAGTGCAAAATTACTCGTGCGCTACGCACCAGGGGTGCACTACGCGTTGGGAAAGGTGCGCTATGCGTTGGGTTTTTCGCCTAGTGACTTGCCAGCAAGCTCTCAAATTCTCTCTTAACTCAAGAAAAATACACGTAAGCTTCTTTTCCATGGCTAGTTTCAGTTTTCCAAGATGAATGTGAAAGAAATATGATAAAGATGCCATGAAAATTAGAAGTAAAAACCCTAAATTGCTGTGTGAAATTTAAAGGTCAAGTTTGCTAGGGTTTCAAAGTGATATGCTGCCCAAGGTTTTCCCATTTTGATCCTTTTGTTTTTGCCCCCATATTCACCAGCATTTCCCTTCAAATTTCCCATAAAATTCTATAATATCCCCCTACAAAATTCTAACCCCTCCCTTCTATTACAAGCATATAATCCCTACCTCATTCCAAAACCCTAAAACTTCAAGATTTCCATATCCCTTCCCTTCCCTAAATTCCTTGTTTTATTTCCATTATTCCCTAATTCCCTGATATTCTCCCCTTCCTAATATTCCCTTGTTACATTTGTTTTCCCCTTGGTCACAACATTGTTTAGATCAGAAGAGCAGTTCACATTCAGTTGTATACAACAGTTTCACATATTAGCATTCATCCAAGGCAGTCGTGCAACAACAGTTATGTCATCCGGTCATTCATCTGATTATGAAGTGGAAACGCAAAGTGACTCACCCTTGGAAAGACATGCACTCATGAGGCTTCATAGATGGTGGCAGAAATATCATTACTTGTCCCGGAACTTGGTGTACAAAGCGAGAATCGGAAGTTTGAAAGCAAAGGTAAAGAGAGCTTCAAAGAGGCAAAAAGTGGATGAAGGACTCTAGATATTGGCTGAGGCATCTGATGTGCCCCAATTTTGGTACAATTTGGGCTCATTTTTGGCCTATTTTGCTTGCTCAAACCATTCATTTTTATTGTTTATGCATACACTTCTTAGTTTATTCATGTTGTTTGTAGGAGAAAGGATAGGCACTTTATCCACGTAGCTAATGCATTGTGATTCCAGGTTTTTGGCATTAAAAGGGAGCAAAAGACAACGAAAAGGTGGCAAGGAGACAACGAGTTGGCATTGCTGACATAAGGAGAGGTTGTCCACGGTTTTGGGGGACATTCCTCGTGATCCTCACCAAGAACTCCGAGCCCACTTCAGCCTCCCTCCGAGCTTAATACACGGCCAGCTGTTCTACAGGAACAGCAGTTCAAAACTGCTCTACAGGAAACAGCATTTATGACCATCCTACAGGATCAGCAGTTAAACTATAGATTGAACAGCCGAGCTCCTAGAATCATGGATATCTGTTGGAACATCGTTTTGTATAAGTATAGAAGCCTTAGCCTTGGTTAGGTTGTTGAAACTCTCGTATTACTATTGTAATTTTGGAGCACAGCTCAAGTTTCGTTCTCTTTTGTAAGCCAATTTGGCATGATATCAGTTATGAATAAAGAAGACAGTTTGTGATCTAGTTCTGAGTTCCTTAAGGAGACTATAGCTCTCAGGTTAGGGCCCAACCTGAGAGCCATAGATCCCCTCTGTTGTAGTGTTATTTCCATTTCAGTGCAGCATTGTGAGCTTTCCATTTACACATGCAATTCGAATTACAAGTTGATGAGTTGGTCTTTTTCATGAGTAGATAGGATTTGCTTATGGTGAGTTTGTTTACAGTCATTTAGTGTAGCAGAGGATAGATAGAGTCCATTGGAGCTCCAACAAAAAGGCTGTTAGGACTCACTGCCATCTTTCGTGAAGATTGGGGTGCAGCCCAAAGCTAGCCACCAAAAACACGCATTTCTTCACTTGATGATTGCTGCGATACAGTCACTGTTACGTTAGATGCTTCCTTGTCATCCACTCATGCACTGCACTTCCTTACCACAGCTTCATGCACGTTCTCTTTCACATTTCGATTGCTGCTCATTGAATTTACAAGCACAAGTAGTTTAGGTTGATGCATTTTTGGTTAAGTAACAGTCATAATCATTTGTTTCACTTACACTGCTCTCTCTCTCTCTCGTTCCATCACTTTGTCCTCCATCTTGATCACGCATGCAGACATCTCTTTGACCCCTGCTCCGCTCTGTTACCTCATCAAGTCTTGCATTCCTCACGTGTCTCCATTCTCTCGCCTTTCGTTGACATAGCCCTTCACCTTCCATCCTCTTTCCTACACTCACCTCCCATCCTAATCTTTCGATTCTAAGGCCATCACCAACCTCATCCCTACCTTCCACATCTCCCCCTACCATTTCACCATCCCTCCATCACTCCAAACATTCACAGTAGGTCATCCTGTAGCCATTTCTCGACATCCTGTAGAAAACAGAGTATCCTGTAGGATTCTCCACAGCCATCCTGTAGGAGGCCACTCTCTCGGTTGCTGAGCATCTGAATGCGAGGAACCTCTGTGGATGGGTGCTAAGGATCGCTAGGGACCTCTCCTAGCCTCCCCAACCTATCCCACGCTTTCCTTCCTTCTCCATCCCATCTGCACAACCAAACCCTAGTTAGCTCAAGATCACCATCATTCCACACACTTAAAGGAAAAACACAAAAACACATTTCTCATGATGCCAGTAGCTTAGACCCATGCATTCATACTTGTTAGAGGCAATGACAGCATTCATAAGAGTTGCACCCACATTCTTTGCATTATAGAGGATAGACTAGTTAAATTAGGGTTTCATAGATTTACATGCTTTAAGTTGCTTTTGATTCAGTTTGTCAAGTAGAGTAGCCTTTCTTTGAAGTTAACTTTCGTCCATCATTGATAAAGCTTCTTCTGTGAGCCTATAGAAGTTGGCTTAAGCCCTAGCGGACTTGTGCCAGCTGACCAAGTGACAGCTGCGACAAGGGCTAGTACTTGTGCATACAGCACCGTCGCTTCCAAGTTTGTACGAACTACCGGGTTGATAAAATTAAGAGACAGGAAGCCCCAGGAGTTGTAGCATTATTGCTACAATACTGGAGCTCACCATCTTTTTGGCGCCGTTGCCGGGGAAGCGTCAGAGTATTAGCACCTATTGCTTTTCCTCTACTTTCCTACTCTTACCTTCTGCTAAGTAGTTTGCTTCATTTCCATTCTGCAAAAGTAGCATAGACTTTCCTGCTTTCTTAGACTAGTATTTCCTGCTTTCTTAGATTAGTATTTCCTGCTTTCCTAGATTAATATTTCCTGCTTTCCTAGATTAATATTTCCAATTCCGCAAATTTCATTTGAGCAATCTAGTTAGTTGTAGATCACTTCGTTTCAGTTTTGCAGGTACAAGAAAAAAGCAAAAGCACTAAAAACAGAGAAGTGTCCTTTCCCTTTCATGCCTCGTAGGAACCGAGATAGATCAGGCAAATTCCTACCAAACACCCCCACCACATCACTAAGTCACCCTTCTCTCTTCTTTGGTGACAGTGACCCAGAGGAACCTATAGGTGAACATCCCGAGATATACCAAGACCCTATAGACGAAGAAGAGTTAGAAACCACTCCATCTGAAGCCATGGCTGATAATGGGAGAGAAGATGAGAGAATAGAAGGAGCTTTCCCCATCCGAGAAACCAATGGGGATATGAAAATGAAAAACATTAGCCCCTCTGCCTTGCCTCACTTCCATGGACTGACCACTGAGGATCCGGATACCTTCTTGTTTGAGTTTGCTGTCCTTTGTCGAACCTATGACTATACTGAGGATGAGCAAAAGTTGAAGCTTTTCCCTTCCACTCTCAAGGATGCAGCACTACGTTGGTTCATGGGATTACCTGGGAATAGCATCACCACTTGGGCTCAGATGCAGCAAGCCTTCAATACCAAGTATAGGGATTATTGTAGGTCCAAGGAAACCAAGGGAGAAATCTTTCGAATGACCATGGGGAATGATGAGTCTTTAGAGGACTATGAGGAGAGGTTCCAACTTAGCTATAAACGGGCCAGGTGCACACTTGACCCTGAATCCCTCAAGTTGGTTCTACTCCGAGGAGTCCCTGAAGATCTCCTAGACACCCTTCACATGTTAGCTGGGGGGGACATTTACCAACTGCCTTATGAGGACATCAAAACTGTGTTTCGAAATCATTCCAGGGCAGCTAGAAAACGAGGTAGAGGAAACCTCCTCTCCACTGGTGTCCCTTTCTCCAAACATGAGCTTACAAACCAATTAGAAGATCTTAAGAGTGAGGTGAGACATACCATTGCCATGCAGCTGGACACATTCAGGATCCAGCAAAAGAAAGAGGAAGCTGAGAGAGCCTTGGCTGTCTTCTGCCCTAGGTGCACCAGAAGACACCCTAAGAACGAATTTCCATTGCATTCGGTTGAAGTGTGTTTCGTTTGTGAGGAGGACCACCCAACAAATCAGTGTCCAACCTTGCCTGGGTTTAAAGCTATGTACCAAGGGACTGAAGCCCCCACTGAACCTCTCTACTTCATCAACCAAAGGAGGCCTCAAGGATCTAGACCTTATCAGCAGGGGATGCAAGGGGCATCTCAAGCTTATTACAACCCCAACCACTTGACTCCCATGCCTTCCTGGGGTCCCCCTGCTCATCCTTCCTGGTCCATGCCTCCTCCATGGTCTTATCCACCTCAGTACCCTACTCAACCTACTTCTCATCCATATCACTCACATACCCAGTCGCAGCCTCAATGGAGTGCACCTCAGTCGGGGTGGAGGCCTCAATACAACAATCCTCCCGCCATTCTGCCTCCACCTCCAGTTCAGCCACAACCATTACCTCCTGCTCCTCCAAGGCAACCTCAAATGCCTGCTCAACCGAACCCGAACCCCAACAATAGACAGGCTCAGCAGGTATATACTGGGGAGACCTCATGTCCTACCTATGCTGTGGAGATCCAGGAGATCAATCTGAGATCTGGAAAGACTCTTCCAGATCGCCAACCTCCTCCCCCAGAGGAGGAGGAAGACCATCAGGAAAGTGAACCAAAGCCTATTCCACCCTTTCCTGAGAGACTTACAGCCACCACACAACCCAACCCGGAGGAAGATGAGCTTTTGGGTGAGCTCAAACAGTTGTGTGTTAAAATCCCACTTCTCCAAGCCATCAAGGATGTGCCAATATATAACAAGCTGATTAAGGAGAAGTGTTTCAAACACCCAGGCAGACGGAAGAAAGATGCCTCAACTATCAACGTCATAGGACAACTGTCTGACCTTATGCTAGGACAAGTCATCTGCCCAAAATACCTAGATCCTGGAAGTCCTGTAGTAGATGTACACATCAATGGCACCATTATCCCCCACACCTTGATTGATCTGGGGGCAGCCATCAATGTGATGACCAGGGATACCATGCTTAAACTCAATCTTCAGGGTTCCTTGAGAAAGACTTCGACAGTACTGCAGTTAGCAGATCGCTCCACCGTGACTCCCGAAGGGATTGTGGAGGATGTCTTGGTCTCTATTGACTCTTGGGAGTATCCTGCAGACTTCCTGGTTCTGCAACCAAAGGCAAAGCTTACTGGATATCCCCTCATTTTGGGAAGGCCTTGGTTAGCCACTGCAGATGCCTATATCAGTTGTCGTGCTGGAAATATGACCATCAAAAATGGTCCTATGTCCAAGCAACTTGTCCTATACCCTCCTGCCCAACCCTCTTTAGAGCATGACTTACCACTCTGGTTGGAAGAAGGAGAAGAAGACGAGGTGTATTCAGCACCTCTATGTACCATAGAAACCAATAGAAGAAATCCCCCAACCGAGGATGATTTGATCGAGAACTTGATCCAGAACCCACCTACCAGTGCACTACCTTTAGAAAAATTGGTGGAGGATGCCCAAGCCAGCACCTTAGTGGATCTTTGTACAACCAACCCTGTCACTCCCAGAGTTAAGAATGTGGAGTTCGGCCCTGAGAGAGCATTGAAGATCAGCTCCTCCCTATCTCCTTCCCAGGAGAAGGAGTTGTGTAGCCTATTGTCCAGCCACTTAGATGCCTTTGCTTGGAGCTATAAGGAGATGAAAGGAGTCCACCCCTCGGTCTGTACCCATCATATATACATCAAAGAGGATTGTAAACCAGTTAGGCAACCCCAGAGGAGAATGAATCCAGCCCTTAAGGACATTGTCAAGGAAGAATTGCAAAAACTGTTGGACGCCGGATTCATTTACCCCATCTCAGATAGTGAATGGGTGTCCCCTCTGGTGTTGGTTCCCAAGAAGAATGGGAAGTGGAGGATCTGTGTAGATTACCGGGAGCTGAACAAAGCTACCAAGAAGGACCATTTCCCTCTACCCTTCATAGATCAAGTGTTGGATGGACTGGCAGGAAAAAAGTTCTTCTCTTTCCTGGATGGGTTCAGCGGGTACAATCAAATCCAAATCAGCCCGGAAGACCAAGATAAGACCACCTTCACTTGTCCTTGGGGTACCTTTGCCTACCGAGTCCTTCCCTTTGGGCTATGCAATGCTCCTGCTACTTTTCAGAGAGCTGTCTTGAGCATCTTCTCGGAGTTGGTCCATGATGCAGTGGAAATCTACATGGATGACTTTACCCCTTATGGGGCCAACTTCCAGGAAGCATTGTCCAACTTGGGAAATGTCATAACCAAGTGCATCGAGATGAACTTGTCCCTTAGCCCTGAGAAATGTGAATTCCTAATGACTGAAGGGACAGTGCTAGGCCATACCATTTCTTCTCAAGGATTGCAGGTGGATCCTAACAAAATTGCTCTCATCAAGAGGGTTCCACCTCCTCAAAAAGTAAGGGATGTCCGGAGTTTCTTGGGATTAGCAGGATACTACCGGAGGTTCATTAAAGACTTCAGCAAGTTAGCCTCACCGTTGTTTGGTTTGTTGGAAAAAGATGTGGAGTTTAATTGGACTGACGATTGTCAGAAGAGTTTGAATGAATTAAAAGACAAGTTAGTGTCAGCTCCAATCCTAAGAGGTCCAAACTGGGCCCTACCTTTCCACATCCACACTGATGCCTCGAACGAAGCCATAGGTGCAGCCTTAGGACAAGTTGAGCAAAAACTTCCATATGCCATTTACTTCGTTAGCAAAAACTTGTCCAAAGCAGAGCTGAATTACACTGTAACCGAGAAGGAATTCTTAGCTGTGGTTCATGCACTGAACAAGTTCCGACATTACATTACTGGTTACCAGACTTTTGTACATACTGACCATGCTGCTATTAGATACTTGATGAATAAACCAGATGTGAATGCTCGTATTATTAGGTGGTTACTTTTATTGCAGCAGTTTGATCTAACCATTGTTGATAAACCAGGAAAAGAAAATGTTGTTGCTGACTTCTTGTCTAGATTGGATTTGTCTGCAGATGAAGATGGGACGGTGGATGACCAGATGCCTGATGAGCATCTGTTTGCTATCTCAGTACTCTCTCCATGGTTTGCTGACATAGCAAACTACCTTGTTTCAGCTCAGTTTCCTCCGCACCTCTCTTCAAAAGAGAAGAGCAAAATCATCAGAAAGAGTGCCTCATTTACATGGATTGGGGGCAACCTGTTCAAGCTTGGCCCCGATCAGATCTTAAGGCGTTGTGTAAGGGAGGAGGAAGTCTTTGACATTCTCCTCACCTGTCATGATGGGCCTTGTGGAGGACATTTTGCGGCAAAGAGAACTGCCTTCAAGATCCTGCAGGCAGGCTACTATTGGCCCACACTTCATCAAGATGTCAGAAGATATGTTAGCCAGTGTGACCAATGCCAAAGAATGGGGAAACCGACCCAAAGGGATGAGATGCCTCTCCAACCTCAAGTGACTCTCGAGCCATTTGAGAAGTGGGGCATGGACTTTGTGGGCCCAATCAATCCCTCTTCGAGGCAAAGATCCTACATCATAGTGTGTACTGACTACTTGACAAAGTGGGCAGAGACTAAAGCAATCAAAGCAGCAACTGAAGAAAAGGTGGTTGAGTTCTTAAGAGAGAACATCTTCTACAAGTTTGGCTACCCAAGAGAGCTGGTGACCGATCAAGGGAGCCAGTTCACCTCTAACTTGGTTGAAGATCTATTGGCTCATCACAAGATCAAGCATAGGACTTCCACCCCTTATCATCCTCAAGCCAATGGGCAGGTGGAAGTCACCAATAAAGCTCTAGAAGGGATCTTGACCAAAGTGGTAGACAGCAGCAGAAAAGACTGGGTAGATCGCCTAGTTGAAGCCACATGGGCTTACAACACCACTTGGAAGACCACCACCGGTTTCACACCTTATGAGCTGGTCTATGGGAAGAAAGCTTTGCTGTCCATTGAATTTGAGTATAACACTTTGAGGTTGGCAGCTCAGCTGGACCTAGATCTCAGCCATGCACAGCAAGAAAGGCTATTGCAGCTAAATGGACTGGATGAACACCACATGCAGGCCCTCCTTCACTCAGAGGTGGTTCAACTTCAGAGGAAGGTGTGGCATGACCAACATCTCCATGACAAGCAATTTCAGCCGGGAGATTGGGCTTTGTTGTATGATTCCAGATTCAAAG
This sequence comes from Pinus tabuliformis, assembly GCA_031772625.1. NCBI lineage: Eukaryota > Viridiplantae > Streptophyta > Pinopsida > Pinales > Pinaceae > Pinus > Pinus tabuliformis. Next base: position 366,840,924 of record CM062809.1, read on the forward strand.
ATTTCAAGGGGAAGTTGAGAACCAGATGGCTAGGACCATATGTGGTGGAACAGTGCCATGACAATGGATCTGTCCTCATTCGAACCATTGATGAGGAATCCATTCCCATGCTTGTAAATGGGCACCGATTGAAGATCTATAGAAGACCTCTCTCAAGACAAGAGTTTATCAGCACTATGGAGAAATCTGTTTTGGTCATAGAGAAGGGTTCTGCATCCACTTTGGGCATACCCTGAAGGATCTAAAACACAAAAAAAAAAAAGAAAAAAAAAGAAGGAAAAAATAAAGATCCTTGGGTGAAAACCTCTCTGAGGCGCCCAAGGCAGGCAGTAGGGGTGAAAACCTCATTGAGGCGCTCCTATTGTCTTTCAAGAAAAAAGAGGAAAATAAAGATCCGTGGGTGAAAACCCCTCTGAGGCACCCAAGGCAGGCAGTGGGGGTGAAAACCTCATCGAGGCGCTCCTATTGTCTTTCTAAAAGAAAAAAAAGAAAAAAGAAAAAGAGAAAAAAAACAATCAGCACAATAAAAAGGTTTGCATGCAGATGTTCTATGGAGGAGAAGAAGCCTCTCCACTCCAAGCCAGGGGCCTTCATCATGCTAGCAAAGGATGTCATCAGCACCTCCTCCAAGAACAACAATGTTTTTAAGGTATGTGCAGTTATTATCATGCTTTGGATCTTCTACAGGAGGATACAATTTTTCTACAGGAACAGACAGTCTTCCTACAGGAAGACGTGGATCTTCTACAGGAAAGTGCCAAATTTCTACAGGAAGCTCTGTGTTCTACAGGAAACTTCCTGTAGAAGGTTACGATGGCCGAAATGTGTTTCAAATGAAGATCTAGCGACTGAGGAGTGGATTGAATGCATGCATGTCAATGATGGCACCCCTGAACATTGCCATTATCGTCCTCCACCACCCTCGTCGCCATGCAACCCAGATCCCTGCAGCAGCACACCAAAGTAATCAGTTCTCGTGAGAAAGCACCTGTCAAAGAGAAACTAAGCACCGAGAACCATACCACATCCATGTTGATACATCAGAAGCGCTGGGATCATGATCGAGAATCCAGAACCGCCAGCATGCAGCATACACCCGAGAAGAACGAATGGTGACAAGACCCCTCGCGGGGATCCTGTAACAGTTCGACCTGCTCAAGTGAAGACCGTTCACAGCGCCGCCATCTGAGATCAAACACGGGCTCATGAACGCAGATCCATCCACTCCATCGCCAGCATCCTGTAACCACGAGCCTACAGGAATGTGCAGCCACATGCGGCAGAGGGATCCATCGCTAAAAAATCTGGAAATCATGTGCAGCCGCGCGCAGGTAAGTGTTCTAATCCTTCTCTCCATCAAACTGCATGATTATTACTTCGATTTGTTTTGCATGGCATAAAGGTGAATGGTTGAGCGGCCTAAAGGCCAGTGATGGGCCACGTCGGTTAGTAAAGGGATAGTCAGAGGACGAGGTGGCAGCCACGACGAGAGACACACGCAGCAAGCACGTGAAGATCAGTCCCGTCAACCGAGAAGTGAAGTTTAACCGAAAAGGGCGGCGGCATATCTGTGGGAATGAATGCGGCAACAAACGAATGTGCAGGCAGACGAGGGGTGACGTCACCCAACGGTCCGGCGGGGACAGCTCACCCCCGCGCCACGAGCTGCGCCGATTCAAAATCTAATCGGCTCGATTAAGCGTGTATCTCCATCAACCTCACTTCAAAACTCGAGTAGATCCTCTGCTTACCTCTGCATGTTGACACGCCGAGCTCTCGGCTACCTGAATGCTAATAAAGCACCTCTCGACCGCCAGCCAGCTAAAAGCTCTTCCTGAAGCCTGCACACTGCTCCTACAGGAACAGTTTCTACAGGAACGCCGTCCTACAGGAAGCAGTTTCTACAGGCACGCGGCTCTACAGGAAGGTGAAGTCTTCACGTAAAAAAAGATGGCAGAAAAGAGGTAACCCTGCAACTGCTTCCGCAATTGGTTTTTAAAAAAGGTGGCAAGGCAATTAGTCACAGTGTGGTCATAAATTTTTTTTTGGTTTGCCGTGCCTATACTATCGCTCCTACAGGATAGCTGTATAATCACACTGTGGTCTGAAAATTCATTGCATGTTCTGTCTTTAAGACCGAATTTCCTGTGTATCCACCACCTCTGGTACAAACACTGTGTTCATCATGCCTGGCGGGTTTATCAGGCGAGAGCCCACTAATTCAAATGCATTAAGGAGAAACCCGGCAGTGGTTGAGCTCTTCACTAGAGCACAATGGATGCCTTTCTGTGATAAACTACAGGGCTACGATGAGGAAGTAGCCGAGGAATTTTTGCAGGCTCTGCAGCCTAAATCACAGACGTTGGCCACGGTAACCTTCAGAGGTCTCAGCCTCAAACTCACCCCCGAGCATATCAGTCGGATTACAGAGTTGCCCATGGGTCTGCCGTGGGACAAAGAAGAGCGGAAGCAGAGCCAGCAAGCAAAGAAGGAATTCTTCCCACCAGAAGAGTCATTCACCGAAGACAAAAATGGAGTCAAAAGGGCAAGCCTGTTGCCGCCATGGAACGAAGTCAGTCTACAAATTATGAAATATATCACCTGTGAGGGCCGATATAGCATTGTATATGCGTATCACTTCAGGCTGCTTAACGAACTAAGACACCAGATTGACCTCCCTGCAGCACAGAGGTTGAGCATTCCTTACTTTCTACTACAATCCTTAATGGAGTGTTCCACCAAGCTCAAGGATGGAATTCCGGACCAGATAGCCCACCATGGGCTAGTCAAGCTCCTCGTGGAGGATGCTCTCCGCTCATATAAAGTTCCCCTCGCTTGGGAATCATTTAGGAACTTATCAAGAACGGGGAACATAAAAATGTTGCTTGAAGAAGCGGAATCCTCTAACGGAGAAGAAGACGAGCCGGCAGCCGGGAGTAAGAAAGGAAAAAGCCAAAAAGTTCCGGCTCCAGCACAGAAAAAGGAACGAAAGAAGAAGGAGGAGGGAGAAGATGACAAAGTCAAAGAGGACACCCTCATCCTATCAGCAAGAGAACAGAGGTTGAAGAGCAGGGCAGTCAAAGCTGAGGTGGCCCCTGCCAGCCCAAGCACCTCGTCAGCTTCTGTAGTCAAAGCCAAACGCAAAAGCCACGCAACAAGGCAAGAGAAGGTGGTGAGAATTGCATCTGCAGGAACGCAATCACAGGCTTCTACAGGAAGCCCGAAAACGCAAACTCAGGCTTCTACAGGAAACCCGAAAACAAAGGCAAAGGTTTCTACAGGAAGCCCGAAGATCAGTAAGGAGCAGGCTTCTACAGGAATCCCAAGAGCAACGACCAAGGCTTCTACAGGAAGCCCGGAAATTGCTGGGATAAAGGCTTCTACAGGAAGCCCGACAGTACAACCACAGGCTTCTACAGGAAGCCCGAGGACAGAGACAGGGGCTCCTACAAGAATCACTAGGATGGAAAGAGGGGTTTCTACAAGAGGCCTGAAGGTCATTGAAAAACAGCCTCCTCTAGAGAGCCCGAAGACAAAGAAGGAATCTTCTAGAGGAGGCCCGAAAGCGGGCAAAGCAGGGTCTTCCACAGGAAGCCTGAAATTTAAAAAGGAGGGACCCTCTACAAGGAGCTCCGAGAAAGCAAAACACAAGAAAGAGAAGGCTGACATCCTCGATAAGGAGACAGCAGCGGCACTGGCTGTCCTCAGCACTCCTCCAAAACCGAAAGAGAAAAGGGAGAGGGAGACCCCTCTGCCACCTGAAGCCACGAGAAGCAAGAGGATGTCCCCAAGCAAGCCACAGCCTTCACCCAGTGGCCATACCACTTCAGGGGATGTACCTGCTTCACCCATTGCAAGAACCCCCTCTAAACAATCAGCTACCCCCGAAAAAGGGAGCCCAAAAATAACTTCCTGGACATGAAAGATAGGCCAGTCGCCTTCTGAAGCCCGACTCAAGGAAATAGAAAAAGGGAAGGAAGCATCACCCTCATCACCATCAGGGGCAGAAAAGGCAGGACCATCAAAAGCAGAAAAGAAACAGCCTATTCCGGTCCCGAGTCCTCGGCCAAGGACAAGGAGCAGGGGCAAGGTTGCTCAAGGATGAGCAAATGGTTCAGCTGGGGGGTGATGATGAGCCCCAATTTTGGTACAATTTGGGCTCATTTTTGGCCTATTTTGCTTGCTCAAACCATTCATTTTTATTGTTTATGCATACACTTCTTAGTTTATTCATGTTGTTTGTAGGAGAAAGGATAGACACTTTATCCACGTAGCTAATGCATTGTGATTCCAGGTTTTTGGCATTAAAAGGGAGCAAAAGACAACGAAAAGGTGGCAAGGAGACAACGAGTTGGCATTGCTGACATAAGAAGAGGTTGTCCACGGTTTTGGGGGACATTCCTCGTGATCCTCACCAAGAACTCCGAGCCCACTTCAGCCTCCCTCCGAGCTTAATACACGGCCAGCTGTTCTACAGGAACAGCAGTTCAAAACTGCTCTACAGGAAACAACATTTATGACCATCCTACAGGATCAGCAGTTAAACTATAGATTGAACATCCGAGCTCCTAGAATCATGGATATCTGTTGGAACATCGTTTTGTATAAGTATAGAAGCCTTAGCCTTGGTTAGGTTGTTGAAACTCTCGTATTACTATTGTAATTTTGGAGCACAGCTCAAGTTTCGTTCTCTTTTGTAAGCCAATTTGGCATGATATCAGTTATGAATAAAGAAGACAGTTTGTGATCTAGTTCTGAGTTCCTTAAGGAGACTATAGCTCTCAGGTTAGGGCCCAACCTGAGAGCCATAGATCCCCTCTGTTGTAGTGTTATTTCCATTTCAGTGCAGCATTGTGAGCTTTCCATTTACACATGCAATTCGAATTACAAGTTGATGAGTTGGTCTTTTTCATGAGTAGATAGGATTTGCTTATGGTGAGTTTGTTTACAGTCATTTAGTGTAGCAGAGGATAGATAGAGTCCATTGGAGCTCCAACAAAAAGGCTGTTAGGACTCACTGCCATCTTTCGTGAAGATTGGGGTGCAGCCCAAAGCTAGCCACCAAAAACACGCATTTCTTCACTTGATGATTGCTGTGATACAGTCACTGTTACGTTAGATGCTTCCTTGTCATCCACTCATGCACTGCACTTCCTTACCACAGCTTCATGCACGTTCTCTTTCACATTTCGATTGCTGCTCATTGAATTTACAAGCACAAGTAGTTTAGGTTGATGCATTTTTGGTTAAGTAACAGTCATAATCATTTGTTTCACTTACACTGCTCTCTCTCTCTCTCGTTCCATCACTTTGTCCTCCATCTTGATCATGCATGCAGACATCTCTTTGACCCCTACTCCGCTCTGTTACCTCATCAAGTCTTGCATTCCTCACGTGTCTCCATTCTCTCGCCTTTCGTTGACATAGCCCTTCACCTTCCATCCTCTTTCCTACACTCACCTCCCATCCTAATCTTTCGATTCTAAGGCCATCACCAACCTCATCCCTACCTTCCACATCTCCCCCTACCATTTCACCATCCCTCCATCACTCCAAACATTCACAGTAGGTCATCCTGTAGCCATTTCTCGACATCCTGTAGAAAACAGAGTATCCTGTAGGATTCTCCACAGCCATCCTGTAGGAGGCCACTCTCTCGGTTGCTGAGCATCTGAATGCGAGGAACCTCTGTGGATGGGTGCTAAGGATCCCTAGGGACCTCTCCTAGCCTCCCCAACCTATCCCACGCTTTCCTTCCTTCTCCATCCCATCTGCACAACCAAACCCTAGTTAGCTCAAGATCACCATCATTCCACACACTTAAAGGAAAAACACAAAAACACATTTCTCATGATGCCAGTAGCTTAGACCCATGCATTCATACTTGTTAGAGGCAATGACAACATTCATAAGAGTTGCACCCACATTCTTTGCATTATAGAGGATAGACTAGTTAAATTAGGGTTTCATAGATTTACATGCTTTAAGTTGCTTTTGATTCAGTTTGTCAAGTAGAGTAGCCTTTCTTTGAAGTTAACTTTCGTCCATCATTGATAAAGCTTCTTCTGTGAGCCTATAGAAGTTGGCTTAAGCCCTAGCGGACTTGTGCCAGCTGACCAAGTGACAGCTGCGACAAGGGCTAGTACTTTTGCATACAGCACCGTCGCTTCCAAGTTTGTACGAACTACCGGGTTGATAAAATTAAGAGACAGGAAGCCCCAGGAGTTGTAGCATTATTGCTACAATACTGGAGCTCACCAGCATCCTTGGCTCATCATTGCCCTTGATGAAGAACCTACAGTCCAAATTTCAAGAAATTTGGAGGAATTTTTGACATTTTGGAATTTTTGCACTAAAAAACAGGTTTTTGGGCTCAACGCGTAGTGCACCGCGCGCTACCCTGAAGATGGGGAGGTCCATTTTACAAAAACTCTGCATTTTTGGATTTGTCATGAAAAATTACACTTGCTCAGCCACTGCCAAGACATTTCATGGAGATTTGGGCCCCCAAAAGGTAAAAAAAAAAGCAAAAAATGACGTTCTGCCACTTTTTGGACACACAGGAAGCAGTCTTGGGAGATTGCAGTTTTGGAGGGGCAAATGGCCACCAAATTGAGAAATTCCACTTGGGCTGGAGAGTAGACATCCAGACCTTTCCAACAAGCCCACTTGAGCTTCATTTGGATGCCGGTAAGTGCCCCAAAAGTGGGCTCAAAGGCGCGCTACGCGTTGAGAAATGGCGCGCTATGCATTAGGACATTTTCTCAATTTTTCATCTTCAGCTCAGGAAAACGCAGCATTTGACCAGTTTTGACTTTTGGTGGGATTTTTCACCCTCCTTGATGTAATTAATGTAATTTTAACTTGAAATGACACTTATTTACCTATTCTAGAAGATTCATTCATAAAATAGCAAAAAAATTAATGAATGAATTGGTTTCCTAACTTATAGAGGCAAGTTGTTTTGACTGCCTAGATTGTAGTGCTCAGTTTAGAATTGGTTGAAACAGCTTCTAGGATGATGAGCTCGACCCCTAGAGGTAAGGAAATGTCTTAGCTTGCCTATATTATGTACTTTCTTAGTCATTTTCATTGTTGGACTCTTGAGGGATAAGCTTAGACTGTATTACTCTTTGTATCTCTGCAATTTTGGCAAAGGAAAGACCAGGGTTTTGCAACACTATTTGGGATTCCTGTGGTTATTTGTGTTGATGGTGTGTTTCTCTCATGTACTTGTAAGTTTGTTATGTGTATCATTTTCCTACTCTTCTCTTCTGCAAATTAAGTAAATGAAGTGTTAAGGTAGAATTCATAATTTCGTATGCTCTGCCTTTAAGTTTGTTTAATATCTATGTTTTCATCTGTTTAAGGAGAACTCCTGAAAGTTTCTTCCTCTCCTTAGCTCCTCACCAGTCATACCTATCCATTCAAATCCTTTAAAAGCATCAGGATGATTACCTACCTTGCCCCAAAAAGACCTCTGCAAAAACTGTGTCACATCCCCGCACCCAAAATTGCCTTTCCCTGTTTTCCAACAAAACCCTAAAAATCTTAAATCAAACTATCTTTATCAATTTACTAGCCTAAAATCAGTATTCATATCGGTCATCTCAGCCCCTTTGAAGACCTTTTTCCGAGATAGACCCGGAGAGAGCCCTCTCCTGTCCTCGTAGGGCTAGCTACGAGGCTGAGCTTGGTTTGATGTTGCCTTGAGTTTCGCCTTCCTCAGCCTGAGGCAAATTCGAGCGCTAACATAGTGGCGACCATACTAGGGAAGAAAAAATGGTTTGCTGGTTGATGTCATTTGTTTTATAAGCTATAGACGGAGCCTGAAGTTATGCCAGGTAGCCTTCGAAACGATTTTGCTTTGCATTAGCGAAAGTAGATAAATGCTGCTTCAGTCAATCTCCGGTCTAGCTTGTAAACATGACATTTAACTTGTTGATTGCCCCAGTACATGTATTAAGTTTAGATCTGATGGTTGATGGTGAACAACGATCAGACATTGGCAAGGCTGAAATCATTCACCTGGCGACTCTAAATCATTTTCGAGATCAGATCCAAAGACTCCACTGGAGGATGATCCCGACCAACAAAAACATGAAAGGACAATATGGACATATCAGGTATTCAGGTTGGAATTTCATCCAAGACATTTTGTTCTTTGTCATAAATTATTTCTTCTCTTTTCCCAAGAATGTCAAGAAGGTTTTGCAAAGTATATTGTATTTGAGAAGAGAGCCTCGGCCTACATTTGATTCTTTCCCTTTGAATATCGTGAATACCAAAGATTTGCATGCCTTTGAGCTTGATCAAGATCATTTTTCCGAATTTTGTGATGACCATCTTCAAATTGATGAGCCCCAAGAAACCAAGACTAATTCTATACCTGCTGTACATACCCCTACACCTTGTAAAATTCCAGATCGGTATAAACCTCTTGTTTTACCTTCTGTTCTTCATGCTTTCCCCAAAAACTATGATCTATACTTGTCGAGGTTTGATGGTGAAAATAAGAATGTCAACGCTGAGCAACATGTGCAGAATTTTGAGTCTTTTCTGGACCTTTTTGAAGTTGATAGCGAAGATGTCAGTATAAGGCTTTTTGCTCTTTCTTTGCAAGCCAAAGTGAAGAGTTGGTTCAAAGCCCTGCCTGATGCAAGCATTTCAGATTTCCAGCAGTTTGTCAAAGTTTTTCTCGACAGATGGATGATCGGGCAGAACCTTTTCTTGATTGTAGAAGAGTATAACCAGCTTAAAAGATTGCCAGGGGAGACAGTACAACATTTTTCAAGCAGATTTAACCAAATTTATTATTCAATGCCAGTTGATATAAGGCCTACTCCTAGATCGGCTCTCTTGCACTATCCGGGTGCCTTTGATCCGGAAATGGAGTTTCAGCTGAGAGAAAGGAATATTGCAACCCTTCACGAGATGAAAAATAGTGCAGTAAATGTAGAGGCTCATCTGCTGATCCGAAGGGCAAGGTTGAAGGAAGAAGAGATGAAAAACATAGATCTAGAAAAATCAACATCTCTAGAGGTGAAACTTGACATTTTGGTAAGTGCAGTAGAAAAGATGATGGACAAAATCACCGCAAGAAATGCTTATGATATTCAAGCCCATGGCTCGCTGATTGAAGAAGAACAAGTTGCTGATCCAAAACATTTTGTTTCTGATCCCGGTTGTCATAGTGATTGTTTTATAGATCATTGTGAAGAAGAGAGAGCTGTTGATATGATGTGTATGTTTGATGATGATTTGCCTTAGTTTGATCAGTATGATGATGATTATGTTCTCCAAACAGAAGCTAATCTTGCAATCAAACCAGCAGCTAGTTTGTGGGAGGAAGAAGTTCATTTTCAGCAGCTTGAATACAATGTTCAGCCCTCACATACCAGCTATGACAGTGACGAGGAAAGTGCAGCAAATTTTGAAATAAGTGAAGGATCTTTGCCTTTTTGTTTTGATTCGTTTCAGTTCATCAGAGATAACTACCATGCAATCAGAAATCAAATGTCAACAAGTCTTGATTTGAATCATCTTGAGAGCAATGAAAATTTTGTTCAAGACTTCTCATATTCAGATTTGCAACCCCCGAAAGCCATTGATTGTCAAGTTGCAGCTGAAGACTTGGAAGTGGATACACATGATTTAATGATTCAAGGTGACTCCGTACCATTCTGTTTTGAATCATTTCAGTTTTTGAAGGGTAGATTGCATAATAAATCTTCAAATGAACAGCCTATCACAAATCAGCAATCTCTCAGTATTAATGTTGAGGATGAGACAGATAACAAATTTCTTGAGCAGCCTGTAGCATCATATTTGCAACCACCAAATGAAATTGAAGGGCAAATTACAGATGAAGCTGTGGAAGACGAAATACATGATTTGATGATGCAGGAAGATTCTATACCCTTTTGTTTCGAAGCATTTCAGTTTATAAGGCAAAATCTTCGTAAAATCTCTCAAGAAAAAGATGAACAGCTAGAAGGATGTCATACATTTTCAATGGATACATTACAACAGTCGTTTCAAGTTTTTCATGATCCAATAGCTGATGTTTTGGATGAGGTTTGCAGTCAAAGTCTTTCTCCATTGACTACATGTGAGCTTGAAACATGTGCTGATATGAATTTGATCCGGCAGTCGGTTTCTTTCTCATTTTCAGCAGAGGTCTCGTCACAAGGCTCAGATCAAAGTTTGCATTCATGGTATGAGGAAACGAGAAGTAATCCATTGGATGAGCTAAGTTCCAGTGTGCTTGAATTTCAAGATCCTTATGCAGTGTTTTTGGAGGTGGATAGAGAATTCATATCATTCTACAGATCTGTTTCTAAGTTGTCATGGGAGTTGCCTTTCAGTAGTTCTCTCTTGTTGGTCATAAGTGAGCACTTGCGGAGAATTCGAACAGCAGATGGGATACTTACTTGGTTGCACTGGTTGTTTCATTTCACTTGATCAGGTGATGAATGAAACTGTTAGAGTAGGTTTTGATGAATAAGCTCCACTTTGAGCATCATTTCCAGTTTGTCGGTTGTGTTTAAGTATTGAGTCAGTTTTTAGTTGAGTGAGAGTCAATTTGTGTCATCCGAGTCATCAGTTTTCAGTCATGCATTTTAGTTTGAGTTTTTGACTCCATTGCCCAATGGATAAGGCACTGGTTTGCTCTCCCAAAGATCTGTCGTTCTTGGCACCTCCAAGGAGCTACCATCCCCATTGGAGCCAATGTTAGTGTCAGTCTTTCCAGCCTTCCTCCAGTGATCAAATATGCTCTTACAAAGTGGTCTCAGAGTGTCAAGGTCAAATTTTGTCATTTCAGTGAGTCTTCAAGCAAAATTTGGTCACTAGGCATTAGGTCTAGGGTTTGCTTTCACTCCTTTCAAAATTGCCCAAATGCCAATCTATGTCACTATTCAGCTGATTCTATCATCATTCATATGGTTTTCCTCATCATGACAAGTTCCATTGGGTCATTTTACAGCTTATTCATGCTTCAGTTGTGCCTTGGTAAGGTCCATTTCCCTCTCTTAGGGTTTTGGAGGTAATTTCTCTTGGATGGTCAAATCATTAGCAAAATTTGTATCCTAATGTTCATAAACCTTCCCCTATCATTAATGTACCTTATTAAACACTTCCCATCCCTTAGATCCGCCAAATTCCTCATTTTCGCGCAAACCCTAGTTTCTTGCTACAACTTGGCAATTTTCTAGGTTGGGCCTGTGTTTTGCCCTTTTGGACCCCTTCCCCTCATTCGATCTCCGAGATTCCACTTTCCCCTGCTTCCTAACATCCCTCCCTACTCCCCAAAATCTCCCCAAGAATTTACAAGCCCCTCACCCCCTTCATTTCTCTTCATTTCCACAAAATTCCTAGTTTCACACATCAGGATAAGTTTCATTCAAAAGATGTTTCAGAGCAATAAAAGATGAATTTTGGAAAATTGAGAGAGGTTTTTTTCCACAACATTCCAAATAAGAAAAACCTCCTTCACTTTTTACAGAGGTGTCATGGTTTTAGAGAAATGTCAAAAATATCGTTGCCTCAGGAGAATCGAATGCACCTCTGGAGTGACCTTGGGAAAATCAAATTTTATCCTAGCTTGGTTGGTCAAATGAATTTGTTGATGAGTCAAATGATAACTAGACATAAATATATTTCCAATGAGCTATCATCAGCTCAATTTGGAGTTGAGGAAGGCATTCAAAAGTTGACTGCAACAACACTCTGCCTTGAGACAGCCTCATTTGGCACATTTTGACCAGTCTTGGGAGATTTGATTTTTGACAATGCAAATAAACTCAAAATTTCAAAATTCCAGTTGTGTTGGAAAGTAGACTGAAATACCTTTCCAACGAGCTATCCTGCGCCCGATTTCGATACCGGGAAGGCCTCCAAAAGCCTCCTGCAAAATGCACTAGGTAGCTGGGTGCGCGCTACACATCAGGGTGGGCGCGCTACACACCCAGGGGGCGCTATGCATCAGCACAGTTTTTCCAGTGCAAAATTACTCGTGCGCTACGCACCAGGGGCGCGCTACGCGTTTGGAAAGGTGCGCTACGCGTTGGGTTTTTCGCCCAGTGACTTGCCAACAAGCTCTCAAATTCTCTCTTAACTCAAGAAAAATACAAGTAAGCTTCTTTTCCATGGCTAGTTTCAGTTTTCCAAGATGAATGTGAAAGAAATATGATAAAGATGCCATGAAAATTAGAAGTAAAAACCCTAAATTGCTGTGTGAAATTTAAAGGTCAAGTTTGCTAGGGTTTCAAAGTGATATGTTGCCCAAGGTTTTCCCATTTTGATCCTTTTATTTTTTCCCCCATATTCACCAGCATTTCCCTTCAAATTTCCCATAAAATTCTATAATATCCCCCTAAAAAATTCTAACCCCTCCCTTCTATTACAAGCATATAATCCCTACCTCATTCCAAAACCCTAAAACTTCAAGATTTCCATATCCCTTCCCTTCCCTAAATTCCTTGTTTTATTTCCATTATTCCCTAATTCCCTGATATTCTCCCCTTCCTAATATTCCCTTATTACATTTGTTTTCCCCTTGGTCACAACATTGTTTAGATCAGAAGAGCAGTTCACATTCAATTGTATACAGCAGTTTCACATATCAGCATTCATCCAAGGCAGTCGTGCAACAACAGTTATGTCATCCGGTCATTCATCTGATTATGAAGTGGAAACCCAAAGTGACTCACCCTTGGAAAGACATGCACTCATGAGGCTTCATAGATGGTGGCAAAAATATCATTACTTGTCCCGGAACTTGGTGTACAAAGCGAGAATCGGAAGTTTGAAAGCAAAGGTAAAGAGAGCTTCAAAGAGGAAAAAAGTGGATGAAGGACTCTAGATATTGGCTGAGGCATCCTTGGCTCATCATTGCCCTTGATGAAGAACCTACCGTCCAAATTTCAAGAAATTTGGAGGAATTTTTGACATTTTGGAATTTTTGCACTAAAAAACAGGTTTTTGGGCTCAACGCGTAGCGCGCCGCGCGCTACCCTGAAGATGGGGAGGTCCATTTCACAAAAAACTCTGCATTTTTGGATTTTTCATGACAAATTACACTTTCTCAGACACTGCCAAGACATTTCATGGAGAATTGGGCCCCCAAAAGGTCAAAAAACAAGCAAAAAATGACCTTCTGCCACTCTTTGGACACACAGGAAGCAGTCTTGGGAGATTGCAATTTTGGAGGGGCAAATGGCCACCAAATTGAGAAATTCCACTTGGGCTGGAGCGTATACATCCAGACCTTTCCAACAAGCCCACTTGAGCTTCATTTGGATGCCGGGAAGTGCCCCAAAAGTGGCCTCAAAGGCGCGCTATGCATCATGACATTTTCTCAATTTTTCATCTTCAGCTCAGGAAAACGCAGCATTTGACCAGTTTTGACTTTTGGTGGGATTTTTCACCCTCCTTGATGCAATTAATGTAATTTTAACTTGACATGACACTTATTTACCTATTCTAGAAGATTCATTCATAAAATAGCAAAAAATTAATGAATGAATTGGTTTCCTAACTTATAGAGGCAAGTTGTTTTGACTGCCTAGATTGTAGTGCTCAGTTTAGAATTGGTTGAAACAGCTCCTAGGATGATGAGCTCGACCCCTAGAGGCAAGGAAATGTCTTAGCTTGCCTATATTATGTACTTTCTTAGTCATTTTCGTGGTTGGACTCTTGAGGGATAAGCTTAGACTGTATTACTCTTTGTATCTCTGCAATTTTGGCAAAGGAAAGACCAGGGTTTTGCAGCACTATTTGGGATTCCTGTGGTTATTTGTGTTGATGGTGTGTTTCTCTCATGTACTTGTAAGTTTGTTATGTGTATCATTTTCCTACTCTTCTCTTCTGCAAATTAAGTAAATGAAGTGTTAAGGTAGAATTCATAACTTCGTATGCTCTGCCTTAAGTTTGTTTAATATCTATGTTTTCATCTGTTTAAGGAGAACTCCTGAAAGTTTCTTGCTCTCCTTAGCTCCTCACTAGTCATACCTATCCATTCAAATCCTTTAAAAGCATCAGGACGATTGCCTACCTTGCCCCAAAAAGACCTCTGCAAAAACTGTGTCTCATCCCCGCACCCAAAATTTCCTTTCCCTGTTTTCCAACAAAACCCTAAAAATCTTAAATCAAACTATCTTTATCAATTTACTAGCCTAAAATTAGTATTCATATCGGTCATCTCAGCCCCTTTGAAGACCTTTTGCCGAGATAGACCCGGAGAGAGCCCTCTCCTTTCCTCATAGGGCTAGCTACGAGGCTGAGCTTGGTTTGATGTTGCCTTGAGTTTCGCCTTCCTCAGCCTGAGGCAAATTCGAGCGCTAACAGATCCAATCTGAAAATTGTGAAACGTGGTCCGCTGTGATAAATTGAAGGTTGAAACCTCAAGGGAAAGTGGCATCTTGCTTAACAGAGTGAAAGGGTGGTACTAGGGTAGGTTGGAGCCTGTGCAAGTTGTTGGAGCATCCTTTTAGTCGTAGCTGATAAAACTAGGGTGTTGGAGCGTCCTTCCATTTGGAGTTGGTAAACTAGGGTGTTGGAGTGTCCTTCGAGTTGGAGCTAGTAAACTAGGGCCTTGGAGCGTCCTTCAGGTTGGAGCCTATAAACCAAGGGGTTGGAGCCTCCTTCATTTGTTGTTGAAAAGAATGGAATTTGGAGGTTCCCAATTAATGTAAATTGAAGACCTATATTAAGAAGTGTTCAATGGTTTTTCTCTTAGAAGGGTTTCCACCTAAAAATATGTTGTGTATTGTTTTGATGTCATGCATTGTTGAATGGTTTTGTTTTCTATTCATTTGATGTGATGTTAAAATTTAATGTTAATTTGAATTTAATGCTTTGAATATTAAAAATATGATGCTTTAAAACATGGGGGATGATTCAACTTTTTTGGAGTAAAAAAGTATGAAGATAAAAAATAAAAAAATAACTTTTTCAACTCATATTTTCAACTCATATCTCTACGATTTTACTCAAATTTTGAGTGGAAGAACTTGTTGTATGCATACTTTATTTTTTCATCCAAAGAGTACAAATGTTGCATACTTTTGATGGAACCTACTACTCGAAAAATGTGAAAAACATGAAAAAATGTGATCGAAATCACGTTTTTTCTTGTATTTCACATTTTTCGTGTAGTAGGGTCCATCAAAAGTATGTAACATGGGTAATTCTTAAATGAAAAATTAAATTTTGCATCTAATGAGTGCTCCTGCTTGAAATTTGAGTAAATTCATAGGGAGATAAATTGAAAATACGAGTTGAAAAAGTATTTTTTTTCCCTCCAAAACTTGATGTGGTAATCAAATATTAATTTATCATTTCCACCATTATTTTATAATATTCCTTAGGAGGTCCATTTTATACCTCAATATTTATCTAATGATTGGAAGAAAACACTGATTCATCTCCCTCTCAGTATTTCCAACAATTGGTATCGGGGCAGGTTCCTTTAGTTGCAACCTAACAACTCGAAGGAAAATCCTATAAATGCAGAGATGGAAAAGTCAAAGAAGCACACATGCAAAAAATCAAAGGAAGTCTTTGGTACTGCAACAATCTCCAAATATGAAGTGAATCAAGTTCGTCTACCAAATCTTGAGTTTGATGAAGTCAAATATGAAATTTGGAAAATCTAGAATAAAATTTCATTTGCAAGCTCAAGGATACTATTGACACTATTGTTTCTAGAGACACTAAAATTTCATGACACTATTGTTTCTAGAGACACATCTACCAACGAATCTAGACGGTACAATAAAAAATCCATGAATGGCATTTTTAGTGCTCTTCCAGACGCTATAAAAGCCAAAGTTGATCAATGCTCATCAACCAAAAGTATTTGAAAAAAGATCCATGATCTCTACTTAAGGAAACATGTAAGTCAAGATGAAAATGACAATGTTGATTGTGTTTCAAATGAAGTGGATGAAGAAGAAGAAACAATATTAGACTTGGAAGTAGAATTGATCAACGCTTTATGTGATCTTAACAAAGCAGGGAAGCAAAGTCAGATACTTGAAGAAGAAGTTTCCCTTCTAAGACATCAAGTGTAGGAAGCTGAAAAGAAGGAGAAAAACTTGACAAGCTAGTTAGAGAAATCTGTAGTAGAAGTTGGTCAAAAGCAATAGGAAATTGATGCATAGATAGCTGAAATAAACAAGCTTAGTAAGGAAAGTGAAAGGACACTATTGTTTCTAGAGACACTAAAATTTCGTGCACATTATTGTTTCTAGAGACACATCTACCGACGAATCTAGATGGTACAATAAAAAATCCATGAATGCCATTTTTAGTGCTCTTCCAGACGCTATAAAAGCCAAAGTTGATCAATGCTCATCAACCAAAAGTATTTGGAAAAATATCCATGATCTCTACTTAAGGAAACATGCAAGTCAAGATGAAAATGACAATGCTGATTGTGTTTCAAATGAAGTGGATGATGAAGAAGAAACAATATTAGACTTGGAAGCAGAATTGATCAACGCTTTATGTAATCTTAACAAAGCAGGGAAGCAAAGTCAGATACTCGAAGAAGAAGTTTCCCTTCTAAGACATCAAGTGTAGGAAGCTGAAAAGAAGGAGAAAAACTTGACAAGCTAGTTAGAGAAATCTGTAGCAGAAGTTGGTCAAAATCAATAGGAAATTGATGCATAGATAGCTGAAATAAACAAGCTTAGTAAGGAAAGTGAAAGTAAAAAGGAACACATTGAACATTTTAACAAAGAAACATAAAAGGTCACCCTTCTAAAACTGCAAGTAGGGGAGGCAGAAGAAAGAAGAAAAGTATTGAACTCAAAAGAAAAGATAACTTGACGATGCCCTAATTGAAATAGAAAATCTCAAGGAGAAATAGCTGGATAATGACATTGTTCGACTAAATATGAAGGTTGAAAGAAGAAAATGTGACTCCATGTATTGAAGGCAAAAGCTCCAAGCCCCCGTAGAGCAAGATGGAAGAGAAGCAACGAAGAAAAATACTTTAAGGGAAAAATCAAAGTGAAGGAAAAAAGAAGGTTGAAAATGTTGCTGCTCCAATAAGTAATGCCTAATAAAGGGCTGTAACTCCTCCAAGAAAGAATGTTTACAGAAGATCGTCAAGGCAAGACATCTCATCCAGGTACCTTAGTTGCTTTTTGGTTATTGTTTCTCATGTTTTAGCTTCGGGCATATGTCTAGGGATTGCAAAATGTATGACTGGGATGATTATCAAGGTCATCATCAAAACCCTAGAAACAAGTTTGCAAGATCGCAGGAGAAATTTCAAAATGACTTTTCTAGTAGAAGGTAAATGTTATCTACTCCATCATTCAAGTTCAACATTGAATGTTACAAATGTCATAAATCTAGGCATATAACTCGATATTGAAAATACAAGATGAAATCTTTCATGAAGGACAACTCCAAAATAAGGTATGAGAAGGCTTGGAGAAGAAAACAAAAGCAAGAAGATTATGTGAATGAGGAAGTCTCTGCAGTCATGATTTCAGGTTTTGTAAGGTCAAAAGGACATGATAAATCAACAAGTACATTGGAATATATCAAGGTTTAGGATGATTCGGTTGCAGAGCTAGTTCATACATTATTATGAAGAACCTATCTTGTTGACTACTTGTTAACGTTGAAGAGGGGGAGTCTTGTTGGACACCATTGTAGCTTTTCCAAACTCATGTAAAACAAATTGCTTCAGAAGATGTAGAAGCCTCCTAGAGACAACCCTCGGGTTGAAGGAAAGAGTTAATTCCTACGACATCCGAGATGAGTTGTTTGAACATTTTCAGAGGGCTTTCTGCTACACTCCATATGTCACATAAATTTAAATGAGATAATTCAAAGATTTGGTACAACAACCCTTCACCAAGGTATATTTGAGCAAACACACAAACCTAAATAATTGGGTAGATATGGCTTATCTCAAATAGGAATGTCCTGATCCTGGTGGCTGACACACAACAATATGTAGATTAATATTGTTGTTGTAGTATAAATGAAGAGGAGGAAAGGAAGGAAAGAATTCAATGCAGAGGGTTGGATAAAACACAAAATCCTAGGGAACAAGTTCCAGCAGAAGTATGGAAGGGTGAGGAGGTGAACATGCAAAAAAAGTGGAGCATGAGTTAAGGTCTCAAGCTCTATGCCTCATGAAAACATTTGTCACCAAACAAAAATCAGTAAATATGAGTTTACATAGGCACTACAAGCTATAAACTAACACAAGTAAATCTGTCATTGACACAACTACTTTTTACTACTTGAAAACATACACACAACCATAAGTGAGAGTGAAACCAACAACTTCATTACACAATTTCAGAGGAGGAAAACACATATGAAATGATATACAGAGGGAAAACATACTACACATTACTCTACTTGGAATCAACATAATTGCTTAATTGATCTTTGAATATGGAGTCCAAATCACCAGTCCATCACATTTAACAATAGTACAAGTCCGAGCACCTCATGAACAAGAAAATTTTACCAAAAGTGGAACAAATTTCTCTTGCAAGAAAAGCTCAGAATTTGCCAAAAAAAATACAAAATATCTTGAAAATAGTTACAAAATATCTTAGCCGAGCTCCAATTGTCTGATCGACTAGCTGTCTCGTCGTGCGAAGGTTCTGCTGCCCAAATGATTACAACATATTTGATTCCTTCTTTAAAATGAAAAAATTACAAAAATAACAAAATGAAAAAACTGAATGATGGTTAAGAAAAATATCTCCATGCCATTTTTGTGATGGCCTCTGATAAGGCCACATCTCTTCCATGGTGTTCCTCTTCAGTTACTCGGCAAGTTCACCTTTCATTTTCGCCTTAACCACTTGAATTCCCACTTGTTGGAGCCAGAAACAATCAACGATGGTGGTCTTAGTGGTGCTATGTAATCATAATTGCTGACTCATCCATCCTTTATCACTTATGCGTTATACTATTAGAGCCCAATATACCTCATAACATTTCCATAGTTCCATTTCGGAGCCACAACTCATCATCATTTCATTTAAAGTAGCATTACGAAAACACAACCTTTCAATGTCTTCAACCCTCTTGTGCTTAGCTCCTTATTTCTTCTCAACCATGGGACCACTACCTGTGACCAAAGGCTTTAAAGCATAGGGGCTGAAATATCAGAGCCTCTTATCCTTGTAACTTCATTTGAAATGACCTTCCGAAATCGTAAAGTTCCAATGCTACAAGGCTCCTTTTCCATTGGCCCTCTTATCACAATTTTGCCACAGAACTAGGTGCCATGACCAGAGGCTTAGTACTAAGGGGCTACTATATCAAATATTTTGTCCATCATAACTCTTTTAAAATGAATGTTATGAAATTTGTAACATTTCGATGCCTCCCAACTCCTTTTGTTTAGCCCCTTTCTATTTTCCTCCATGGGACCAGGTGTGGTGACCAGAGGCTTGGTGCTTGGGTGCTTAAGGCTTCGGGCTTCTGTCAGGGGCCTATCTCCCTTTTTAATTCATGATTCACCCTCGGTCCTTTGTATGTTCATGGCCACGAGCCTCCACATATCGAAGCCCCCTTCACCATCAAAACTTTTCAAAGAGGAATTAACATGGGAGTTATGATATTTTGCATTTTCGATATCACCCATAGCTCTCGGTGCTCGGCCCCAGCGCTGTGCCCTTAGTCCTTTGAAGCCTTTGCGACCAACTACCACCTGATTTCGGAGCTCCTTCTATCGAAAGATTTCAAAAAAGGAATTAAAAGAGAGTTACGATGACCTCTTCCTACACAACACAAACCTACAAAGTGACATCATGCTGAAGTCATCACCCCCACATGTCACCTCATGAGTGTTGACACATTTCACCCCTATTTTTCCCCTTAGGCCCCTCAAAATTCCAAAATTGCTTGCCACGTGTCCTTGTCACACCATGCCATGCTGACGTAATCTACCTTTTAATCTCATCAGGATCAACCACCAGTTGTTGCATGCTTTCTTTAGAGGAGAAAGAAAAGGTTCCTGGGGTCTTTGGATTTTCAAAGGTTTCCTGTGTATTTCCCTTTCCTCCAATATTTTTATGCTTTCAAAAGAGGCATTTGTTTAGGAGTTATGAAACTCTGATGGTCTGATGGAAAATGCTCCGAGGTCCTATCTTGTTTCGCGCCCCTTGGTCCTTTGGAACTTTTGTGACCCAGTGCTGGCCCATATCGGAATCCCCCTTTTCATTAGAACTTTTCAAATCAGGATTTTCATTGAAGTTATGGTATTATCCGCCTTCGATAATCTCCTATCTCTCAGGCATTAATTCTTCCCTTGGCCCCAGGTCCTGTGGATCTTTCGTGACTAAGTGTCGACCTGTATCGGAAGCCCCCTTCATCATAGATTTTTGAAAGGGGAATTAAAATAGAGTTTACAATAATCTTTGATTCCAATGGGCTCCAAGCTCTCAATGCTCAACCCCTTTGCCTACGCCCTTGGTCATGTGAAGTTTTTGTAACCATGGGCCAACCTAATTTCGAAGCTCCTCTGTAAAACTCGACTTCCCCTTTGGCTTTGAAACTTAGGATTTTTTGGCTTGTGGCCTCCTCTTCCAACTTTCAGCCTTTGAGATTTGTTCTCCATTTGACTCTTTTGCACTCTTTTGACATCATTTGGTACCATTCAAAGAATTTTGCAGTAAGTGACAAAATTGGCTCCAATTGGGGACAATGCCTTGCTGGCAAGGCGATGAGAACCTGCATACTAGTAGCCTTCTATCCATTGGGCATGGAGTCATTTTGTTCAAGTATATAAAAACAAAAACATAAATAACTGAAAGTATTACTGATATTTTACACTGGCTCACTGGTATGTACAATGGGTAAGAAATGGACCTCTTAGTGTTGGAAGTAAAACTTGAGGAATTTTCCATTTACAGGTAGCTCAAGCATTTCACTCTCCAAGTTTTACAGTAAGAAATTATTTTTTTCCCTTTGCCTCAATAAATTTGAAGGGTCCAAACCATAAGGGATCAAATTTTCCATGTTTCCATTTGTATTCTATTCTTACATCCCACCTAAGCACCAAATCTCTAGGTTGTAGAAGTCTGTCCTTGGCCCTTTTGTCAAAAAGATCTTTCATCTTTTCTTGGTACTTGACCAAGTTCTGAGTTACTTATGCCCTAGTTTCTTGAAGTTCCACAAGTTGATTGATTCCCCTAGTTAGAGAATTAGGCTCCTCCTCAACATCTTGCAGCAGTTTAGCCAATGGCATTGCTAGTTGCATGGAAAACATAGCAGCCTTCCCATACACTAATTCAAATGGAGACTTACTAGTCGACCTCTTAGTCATGACTCTATTTTCCCATAAGGTAAACTTCAACTGTGAATCCAATTTTTTCTAATTCTCTAATATGGTCTTTTTTAGAATTCTCACAAGAGTTTTATTGGAAGATTCGACCAATCCATTCCCTTGTGGGTAATAGATAGTGGAGTGACCCACAAGGATGTTTTATTTCTAGAAGAAGCTCAAAAACTTGGTAGATTTGAACACTTGGGTATTATCTGTGATTATCTTCCTTGGGCACCCAAATCTGGCCGGAATGTTCTCTTCCATGAATTTTATGACCACTGCATCAATTGCATTCCTGACTGGGATAACCTCCACCGACTTAGTGAAATAGTTAGTTATAATGAGAATACATTTGTGTTGACCACTGGATGGTGGGTGCACTTCTCCAATAAATTCCAACCCCCACTGTCTAAAGGGATCTTCCACAAAGACAAGGATCAAGGGGAAAGGAGCCAATCTCTATTTTTTGACAAACCTTTGGCACTTTTCACAGGCTATGACATAAGAATTGTCAGACCAGGCAGTAACTCCATAAGGCAAAAATGATTCGACTGTGTTATTCCATCAGGTAGGTGTTTGTTATATACATGAGGGAGAGACTGTTCAGTTCATCTCCCGATGACTGTTCATATTTCTAATTTATTTATTTACATAAATTCACCCAATTACAAGGATTAGGTGTCAACATTCCCCCCCTTAATCTGAAGGGATGTTGGTGAGTCCAAGAATCATACTGAATCGTTCAAGCTTTTCTCTTCCAAGTGCTTTAGTGAAGATGTCTGCAATTTGCTCATTTGTGGAACAATGATGTAGATGGATTGTTTTGGCCTCAACATGATGTCAAATTAGATGATATTTAGTATTGATGTGCTTTGTTCGATCATGGAATTTTGGGTTCTTGGCCAACTTTATTGCAGAGGTATTGTCAATCATGAGTGGAGTTGATTGTACTTGTTTTACCTGCAAATCTTCAAGAATTTTTCTGAGCCACATAATTTCTTTTGTTGCTTCAACTACTGCCACGTATTCTGCTTCTGTTGTGGAATCTGCTGGAACTGATTGTTTGCGTGATCTCCAGGAGACAGCTCCTGATCCAAGACTCATAGCATATCCTGAAGTTGATACTCCAGTTTCTTTGTCTCCATCGAAGTTTGAATCAGAGTATCCAATCAAGCTGAAGTCGTCCACCTGTGTGTACTTGATTCCAAAGTCTTGAGTTCCCTTCAAGTACCTTAAAACTCTTTTTGCAGCAGACAAATGTCCCTCACAAGGCTTTTGCATAAACTTGGAGAGGATTCCAACAACAAACGAAATGTCTGGTCTGGTAGTAGTTAGGTAGTTGAGACTTCCTACAAGCTGTCTATAATTTGTTGCATCCTCAAATTCTTTTCCTTCAATAGATGTGAGCTTTAAGTTTTGTTCCATTGGAGTAGTAAGAGGATTGCACTCTGTCATGCCAAACCTATTCAATAGATCTCCAATATATTTCTTTTGAGAAAGAAATATGGACTTTGGATGTTGGGTTACTTCAATGCCAAGATAGTAATGAACATAGCCCAAATAAGTCATTTCAAAACTTTTCCCCAATTCCTTCTTTATGGATGCAATGCAACTTTCATTGTTCCCAGTCATCAAAAGATCATCTACATATACCACAAGATATACAACTATTTTTCCAACTTTCTTGACAAATAAAGTTGCATCATCAAGATCAAAATGTTTGAAATTGAGTTTCAGAAGATGCTCAGTTAGTTTTTCATACCAGGCTTGCGGTGCTTGTTTGAGGCCATACAGGGACTTCACAATTTTGCATACTTTATGTTCATGTCCTTTCACAGAAAGTCCTTCAGGCTGGGACATAAAAAAATTCTCTTTTAGATCTCCATTCAAGAAAGCAGTTTTTACATCCATTTGATGGACTTTCCAACCGTTTTGAGCTGCTAGTGCAAAGAGTCTCTGGATGGTAGCCCATTTTGTTGTGGGGGAAAAAGTCTCCTCATAATCGACCCATTCCTTCTATGCAAAACCTTTTGCCACAAGCCTAGCTTTGTGCTTGTCAAGTGAGCCATCAACTTTATACTTGTTCTTGTAGACCCACTTGCAGCCAATTGGTTTGGTTCCTAATGGAGGATCAAACAGCTTCCAAGTGGCGTTCTTTATGAGGGCATCATACTCCTCTTGCATTGCTTCTTTCCATTCATCATGAGAAGCAGCTTCTTTGAAGGAAGTTGGTTCAAAATCTGTAGACAAGTTCAATTCACAATCATAAGAAACATCCATATCAACAGGTGAACTAGAGTCGTCTACATCACCTCCATTTTGCCTGTTTGAATTTCGAGTTCCTGTATTTCCAACCTCATCAGGATGAACACTTTCAAGTGTCTTTGTCAGCCACTTTGGGGTACCTTTCTGAGATGGTCCAGGCTACTCCGTTGATTGAGTTGGGACTGAATCAAGATTGAGTCTCCTAATTCTATCAATTACATCACTTAAAGCATCATCCATTGTTGGAGTTTCATGCGGGAGAGAGAGTTCTTCAGAAGAAGATTCCACATGTTGATCTCGTATAGGAATCCCCCCTTCAAGATGTGGAATCTGATTATCAAATTCTTGAAATGATTTTGCTTTTTCGAATCTATCCAAGCGATCAAGTTGCCGCTCAACAACATTGTCAGTTTTGGATGATTCAAGAAAAATTACATCTCTAGATACAACAAACTTCTTATTTACTTCATCATAGAGGCAGTATGCTTTGGAGGTGTTTGAGTACCCCAGGAAGATACACTTATGACTTCTAGCACCAAGTTTGTTTCTATGTACCTTTGGTATCAAGGCATAACAGGTGGAACCAAAGACCCTGAGATGCTTTACCGAAGGAACATGTCCATACCACATTTCATATGGAGTCTTGTTTCTTATAGCATTAGATGGACATCTATTCTTTATATATGCAACACATAGAACAGCATCAGACCAAAACATTATCTTTACTTTTTTGAAGAAGAGCATGGATCGTACCATATTTAAGATTGTTCTATTCATTCTTTCAGCTACACCATTCTGTTGGGGATTATAAGGCACAGTTGTTTGATGTTTGATCCCATGTTGGTGAATATAGTTTTCAAATTCATTTGATGTGTATTATTTTCCATTATCAGTGCGAATAGACCCAATATGAGATTGTGCATCATTTTCAATCCATTTATGAAAATTCTTGAATGTTTGAAAAGCATCAGATTTGTTCTTCAATAAATAAACCCAACATATTCTGGTGTAGTCATCAATAAATGCCATGATATATTTATTTCCATTTGCAGAAGGAACAAGCATTGGACCACATAAATCTGAATGAATGAGTTCAAGTTTTCTATGTGCTCTTGAATGTGAATCATGAAAAGATTGTTTGCTATGCTTTCCTAGAATGTAAGCATCACATTGCTTAAGTTTCCTAGGAATTGTAGGCAAACCAGCAACACCATTTTTCTTCAACAAGCGAAGACTGTCATAGTTCAAATGTCCAAATCTAGCATGCCATAATAAACTGGATGGAAGTGTACCTTCTTCATGATGAGAATTGTATGAGAAATGTTGTGCATGAGCAGAGGTTCCTTGCAACTTGATAAGCCTTTCTTCTTCTATTCCCCTCATGACAAGTGAGTGGTCAGATGCTTTTCTTACCTCAATCTTTCCATCAAACATATGAATGGAGTGACCTTCCTGGCGGATGTGGACCAAGGATAGCAAGTTTCTCTTGAGCTGTGGGAGATATAGAACATGATGCAGAAGAAAGTCTGGAAGACCAAGCAGTTTAAGCCCGATTTTGCCAAGCCCTGATGGCTTGATTTTTGATTGATCTGCAAAGTATACTGCTCCATCAACATTGTCAATGAAACCTTCAAAAAAATCTTTTCTATGAGTCATGTGGCAGGTTGCTCCTGAATCAAGAAACCAATCATTTTTCCAAGAAGCAAGTGAAGCATTAAATAAATCTTCATTTACTCCAATGTTACGTTGTGCCACAACATAGTGAGCAGATTTAGGTGCTTTACCTTTGTCTGAATCATCAATTTTACCTTTCTGTTGGTTTCTTTTCTGCTCAATTTTGTCCCATGGTAGCTTGCATGTAGAGGCATCATGTGATCCATTTCTTTTGCAGTGAATACAGTGCAAATCTGCCTTTTCTCCTTGAGAATGTTTGCCCCCCTGCCTCTGAAATAACTTCCTCTTCCTCTTTGACCACCTCTTCCTCCTGTAGAATCTTGAGCAGGATGCTTTTCTTTATGAGAAAGGCACACAACCTCTTCAGAAGATTCAGGGGCTGTCTTCTTTCCAAAAGTTTTCTCTCTTTCAGCAAACTTTTTCACAAGAGAGTCAAAGGTTATATCTTTGAGATTTCCATTTGCTTGCAATGACTCAAGATAATTGGAGTAAGTAGGATAAAGTGCCTTGAGAAAAGAAATAAGAGGAATATCCAATTCAACCTTAGTGTATTTGATATCATGCATTATAGACTTTACTTCAGATGCAAGAGCAAGAGGATCATTATTTTGCAGTTCAAGAGTGAAGAGTTTAATCATGAGTTGAACAACTTCAAGTGCAGAATGTGAGTCATAGAGTTCTTTCAGCTTTTGTAAGGCTTCAAAGGCAGTTGAATATGACGAAATATGGTGACTCACCTCTTCATTTATAGATGCTGCAATTAATGCATAGGCTTTGTTGTTCTTATTTTCCCAAATGGCGAGCTCTTTGTCTGAGGTAGGTTGTTCTGGCTCTTTGTCTCCGTCTCCAACACACACTCCTTTCCACAACTCATTGAAAATGAGGGTGTGTTTTATCATGCGGGACCACTCAGGATAGTTCTCCTTGCCAGTGAGAACTATTCCCACAATGGATATGATTGAATGCATTGTAAAATCTGAGTGTTGTAAAAATACTTCTGCTAGCAAAAAAATGTGCTTTTGTGCAGAAAAAAACCTCTGCTACTAAAAAATTGATTATGATATATGATATATGATATATGGAGACAGAGGTATGCAAAATAATTTATCTTCAAATCTATCTCAGTCTAAATTCACAAAAAATATCAAAGATATATGTGAATAAATTATTTTCATCTTCATGGCATCTTCGCAATTATTGTCTATGTTGTCAAAGGAATCTACAGAAAACTACTGAGACTTGTATAAGCGATTCCACAAATGAATCAAATGTTATAGTAATGCACCAAAAACTTAACTTCTCTGAAATACCACAACGTTAACCAACAGTGTTAACCAACAACGTTAACCAACAACGTTAACCAACCAACAGCATGATATATCAAGCCGAGGTATGGAGACTTCAGACCTGTGAATTTCTTAACGAGGTTTGTTGCTTAGTCCAGAGATAAAGACAACCAAGCAAAAACTACCATCACGTTGATTCCGTCGAGTGAAAACAAAAAATAATCATCTATAAGTGGCACATAAGGCTTGTAATGCCATCATGTGACATGTACAGTCCTCGAGGCGGTGCACTTGGGATAGCAGCCACACCACGTTTCCGCTGCCACCACATTCACCGTGGAGTAGATACGATGGGAGTGCGGTATAAGGAGGGCTTCGATGGCCTTCTTCAAGCACACAGTTGTCCTTCACGCAGGAATTATACATGCTATGTGGCTGTGGGAAGTATGACTATGGGATTCGAGAAGCGTATGGAGGTTGAGGCCGAGGTGTAGCAGAATTCGGATACTGCAACAGATTCTGCAATAATAAGAAGCAACATCTAGGCCAATATTGAAGCTAGAGGTTTAAAAGAAAGGCATTATCCATTCCTCTGGAAAGGTGGAAGGGAAAGGCATCATCGCGGGCAGGCCCAAGCTCTTCCACTTCCACGAAAGCTCGTAACGCTAAGAGGCAACCTATGTTATATTCCTTTGAAATGCAATTTTATCCATCTATCCATCAAACAGAATTCGGTGTACTTAAAAGACTTCGATGAATTAAAAACGTACTAGCATAGAACTCAACGCATATTCTGCATACCAGTTAATGAAGTTTCAGTCTTCAACCATGGCTCGGATACCTCAGTCTCAAAACAGTTGCACACCGCCATTAACAGTCAGAGTAGCGTATGGACTATGTTAGAGGAGCGTGAGAGGTTACAAAAAATTGGAAGAAGAATGCAGGACAAACTGACAAATTTCTGAAGAAATAACAGAAGGGAGTTACAATGGCAGACTGCAATGCCAAAAATGGAGCTGGCTCTGATACCATGTCAGACCAGGCAGTAACTCCATAAGGCAAAAATGATTCGACTGTGTTATTCCATCAAGTAGGTGTTTGTTATATACATGAGGGAGAGATTGTTCAGTTCATCTCCCGATGACTGTTCATATTTCTAATTTATTTATTTACATAAATTCACCCAATCACAAGGATTAGGTGTCAACAAGAATAAACTTCACTAAACATTTTGGGCCAATAAAAACCCGCCTTGAGAATTTTATGTGTTGTATCTTTCACATCTGTAAAACACCCACAGGGTCCTTCCAGTACAATTGGCAACATGAAATGACAAATTTATGGGCCTGTAGCCTCAAGGCACAATATTTACCCTTGTGAAATTTACTGGGCATCTTAGTAACAAGTAATGAACTATGTGTTTGTACCAGTGCGATATGGTAAAATTCATTTTGATTTTTTGAGTTGGGCTCTCTACCCCTTATTGCTCCTCTTCACTTGTATTTTTCTTTTCTCCCTCTAATAATAGATTAATTTCCAATGCTTGGCAATTATATTCAAACATCATCTTGCCTAGCCCCTATCCCTTTATCAACTTAGTGGGCTTGATTTCCAAGTCGTATTCTTGGATCTTGGCAATCCATCTGCCCCTCTTGCCTTCACTGTCTCCTTGCACAAGAATATCTTTCACATAGGCCATGGGGACATAGGCTATTATTCTTGACTGCAACACATACACTCAAAAATCTTTCAAGGATTTGACAAGGGCATAAGATTTTTTCTCCAATATGTTATACTTCAGCTCAGCATCTCGTAGCACTTGACTGAAAAATGCCACATGCTGCTTAGGTCCCTCATTATTTTTCTGCAATAGAACAATTGGCACTATATCAGGGGAGGAAAAAGAAAATATAAAAAATGGTTTTAGATAGTCTAGAATAACTAACACCTGTGCTTCATCTAAGGCATTTTTGATCCGAGGAATGATTCTTAGGCTTCTGGGGTCCATTTTACCTCCTTGTTCTTCTTCAACATCTCAGTGATCTCCTTCACTATCTCAACATAGTTTGGCACTATCTTCTCAAGAAATTTATTCTTCCCAAGAACACTTGAATCTCTTTCCTATTCTGGGGTAATGAGATGTTGTGAATGACCTCCACTCTTTTAGGGTCAATCCTCACTCCCTCCTTTTCCACTATGTGTCCAAGCAACTTTCCCTCACTTAGAGAAAACTGAGACTTTTTGGGATTCAAAGATAGCCCATACTTTCTGCATTTCTCAAAGGTAAGCCTTAGGTGCTCAAGGTGTTCTTCATCTGTCTTTGAAAAAAATAGTGATATCATCTAAATATATGACCAAAAACTTATCTTGTTCTCCCACAAAAGAAATGTCCATGGCCCTCTCAAAAGTGGCTCCAACATTAATCAGACCAAAGGGCATTCTTGCATACATGAATGTCCCCTAGGGTGTGGTAAAGGAAGTCTTCTTTTGATCTTCTGGGTGTACAACAACTTGGTTGTACCCAGAGAAGCCATCCATCATAGACATCCTTGTTGACCCTACCACCTTCTGTAAAATGTGGTCCATCTTGGGTAGGGGGTAGTTATCTTTCAAGGAGGCCTTGTTTAGGTTCCTAAAATCAATACACAACCTTATTTCCCCATTCTTCTTTCTGACTGGGACCAAGTTTGCAACCCAATCTGAGTACCTCAGAGGTACAATGATTTTAGCTTGTAATAACTTCCTCACCTCTTTTCAATATATGGAAGTATTAAAGGATTAATATGTCTAAGCTTTTGTTTGTAAGGCTTCGCCCCTCCCTTTTAAGGTACCTTGTGCTGGATGATGGTGGTATCAAAAGTTTTCAAATCCTCATAAGACCAAGCAAATACATTCATCTGATTTTTAAACAGGTCCAGGTATTTCTGCTTGTACTCACTAGGGATTTTTTTTCCAACTTTATCACCCTTGGGTCTTGGTTTGTGACAATGTTGTGATCTTACACTTGCTCATCCAATTCTTGCTTGGTTGACTTAGTTGCCACATCATTCAGATTGAAAATCCTCTCTAGTGGGACCAGTCCCTTGGGGATAGTGTTTCCTTTTAGCTATAGGATTTTGTGCTCACCAATGGTTTCTTCCCATTTTTTATTTTAATTTTTTATTTTTTATTTTTTATTTTTTTATTTTATTTTATTTTTATTTTATTTTTTAATTTTTTTAATTTTATTTTTAATTTTTAAATTTTAATTTATTTTCGTTCCTCTATCATCTCTTCATCCTCTTGGTTGATCACAAAATTGGAGAACTCCTCTGCCACATCCATGAAGAGTTTGATTTGTTCTTCATCCTCAAACACTTTCCAATGTTTGATGTTGTCTGGTACGAAAGGTTTGTATAGACTTCAACTTCATACCTCAACAATGGATTTTGAGGAGGCTTGAAGATACTTGCAGCTACAACCAAGGAACCAAGCATCCTATTTCCCTCTCAGGGCAGAAATTGAATATTAAAAGCCAAGAAAAAGTTTTCAATTGGATCCCATACCTCATTTCAATAAGTCCTTAGCCATGGATGTTTAGCCTAGTATTGATTCTTGATCTGCCTGATCACCAACTCTGAGTCCCCAAATACATTTAGGCACCAAATATTCAGATTTCTAGCTGCTTGTAGTCTTAGCAGCAGAGCCTCATATTCAAAAAAATTATTTGTTGCTTCATAATCCAGTTTGAAAGAAATAGGGATTAGGCTACCTTCTAGAGACATCAACAATACTCCCACCCCATAACCTTCCTTGGAACAAGCCCCATCAAAATACAATTTCCAGACTTTATCACATTTTAGGGGTTCTTCTAGATTGACAAGTACATTGAAATATGTCAAGGTTTAGGATGATCCGGCTGCATAGCTGGTTCATACATTATTATGAAGAACCCAACTTGTTGACTACCTGTAAATGTTGAAGAGGGGGAGTCTTGTTGGAAACAATGTTTAATACTGAGAAGGGGGGTGAATCAATATTAAGGTTAATTTAGATTTTTACGCTGATTTACAATTTTTCATTCAAGCTTGGAATTCATTAATGTGAACAACAATCATCATATCTTATACCAACAATACAAATCAACACATGAACACACACACCATGAGAAGCATACACATAAGACACAGAGGTTTGATGTGGAAACCCTTTTGGGAGAAAAGCCACCAAGGCTTGCTTGTATTATGTTGTAAAATATGAGCTCCTACTCTATTTACATCAATCTTTGTGAGTCACCACTCACAAGAAGAACCAACTCCCTTAGATTTTTTGCCAACACCCACTAGTAGGAAGCAAATCCCTTCTTCCATAGACACCTGATTAGCTTACCAAAAGCACCAATTGAAGCACTAACTTTTTGGATTGTTGCAAGCACTAACTTGTAGCTTCTTCGATTTATGTAAGCACCAACTTATAGGAGGCACCAACCTCCAAGCTCTACTCAAATATCCACTAAGATGGAAGTTCCAACTCCTTTTTTTGTGGGCTCCAACCCACATTCAAAACGGAAATATCTACTCATTGTTATAGGCACTTACTCTACCTAGTTTCAACTTTGCATTCATCATCTTGGGCCTCTTTTCTCAGCAGCATACACTCAACATTCTCCTCGCTCTAACCATTCTATAGAAACACTATGTTCTCTTCTCTTGGCCCTGATTCACTCAACATGGTCTCTCTTGTCCTCTTAGCTGTTCCACATGAAATCTTACCTCTTCTCAGCAATTCAATTTCACAAAACACTCTGTTGCAATCCCCCCAATGTCAAACTCAACATTCCTGAGTTTTGTTCCTATGATACACAAGGAACGAAGCTAATCTGTCATCAAAATTTCCTAAGAGTGTATTCCTATATGGAATACCATTCTACCGACACAATCTTCTCTCAATCAATGCAACTGAATTAATGTAGAGATTGGGATTTAGAGTGTTTTCCCATGTAGAGAATTAAATCTCATCCCCCTGCACACTTTACAATTACCAGTGAATTTAATATTGCCTTCTAAACATCAAACATACCCTCCATTACTACCTTTTAAGGCTCACATGGCTCAAGATATAATTCAGCATGGCACTCTGAGCTTGGTTTGATCTCCATTGCACCCAAAGCAATTTTTCTCATTTATTTCTTCAAGGCGTGAGGAACTCTCAGGTATGGTTTGCCTTGTTTGAGCCAGGATCCACTATTTCACACTACTAAATCATGGTCCTCTTAGTCTCATTTCTTTGATCTATGAAATCACCCATTAAGGCCAATACTTTCATTGCCACAAGATCTTTCATACTTGGCTACCGACCTATTCAATCCTCTCAACTCTAATCATAGCGTAGGACCCCATATGGCACACCTTCCAAATATTACACAAACAACTAAACTCATTATCGACCCATTCATGTAGTTCACAATTGTGGCGCTTAACTTGTTGGCCCCCTTTGAGCTCTAGCCCCTAAGGGCATAAGCCACATGGTCCAACCTTTGCACTTGTGGTCATAAAACACACACAAGACCAAGTTCTGGGCTAGTAGTTAGCCCTAGGCTTTATTTGAATGCACCTCACCTCTGGAAGACCACGAACAAACCTACGGGGTTATGTGTCCCTGTGTGACCACCTGCTGTAGTCATCCTCCAATCAAAAAATTGACGTGATGATCTATAATTTCCATTGCGATGCCACCATGTCCCAATGCTTCTTCAGCCCAAGCCTTTTTATAAGCACTAAACCATAATCTCTCAGAGAGTAACTTCCAGGGTTACGTGTCCATTGCGGTTCACTAAACTTCCATTGCACAACTATGATTGGTCTGCCTCTAGCCAACATTCATGTTGTCATGTCCTGATTCCTAGTCAACCCAGTTAATATACAATGATGCAACTTTAGAAACTTATGGGGTTTATCCTCTAGGTATACGTGTCCTGGTGGTCCCTTTTCTCGAAGGTCATGCCAATCTAGAGCCTTCCAGTAATACATAGTCTTGCCATCTCACTTGATTGGGCCCTGCCTTGTTCGTGCCACCCTATCCCGATGCTGAGCACGAGGGCTTCATTATGGGAGCAATACCATACCATGTGAGTTCTAATTGGGGAAATATGTTGAGGAACAAATGACTTAATATATTGAGCATATAATAGGGGGTAAAGAGCTTTTATATTGGCAGGTATAAAAAATGGAGCTCAAAGTTAATGAAAAAATATAAAGGGTATAAAAATGTTAATGAAAAAATGAATACCTACAATATGTAGTAAAAGTAGGTGTTTTTGAAATTGGGAAGGTGTATTGGGTTCATAATGGCAGGGGGTTAAATAATGTGACTTTTAGAATTATTTTCTAATATGTATTCAAATTAAGGGTATTATTTAGTATGCCACGAATGCACATGTTATGCCAGAGGTTCATTGAGTGAAGCCCCCGTGGTGCTGAGTCAACCACGCTTCTAGTTAAGCGCCTTAGAAAATATCTATGGGGTAAGACCTCCAGGATTAAGTGTCCGAATGATGTCATGCTCCTGTCACACTTTCCATGTGGCCGCTCAGGATTGGTCCACGTGTCACCCATTTTGGGCCCACTTAGAAACTCAAAAGTGCCAAATATGCATGCCAGATGTCATTGTCCTAGATTTCCATCTCATCACATCTTATGTCATGCTAACATCATCCTTGGCCTATAAGCCACATATGTCATCTAACACTGTCAGCAAATTGGAATACACCATATGTCCTTTGTGCCAACTCACCTTTGTTGACACTGTTTTCCACATCTTCTCATATTGACGTCATCCCGACTCCTTGTTCCTTCAAAAACCCCCAAGGTGATGTGGAAAGTGGGCACCTATGCTGATGTCGTGCACCAATAAGGGTCTGTCTTGTCAGTTGCATGCTAGCTCACCCTGCTGCTTGGTCATCCTGTGACTTCACATTGCGTTGCCTTTGGTTTTTTTGGGGGCCATCCACTAGGGTGATGTGTCCCTTGTGGGATACTCATGCTAACTCTTCTAAGCTTTTCATTGGTTGGTTGCTCTAACACCTCTTCCAACTTGTCTTACTGAGTCATCTTGGCCCCGAATCCCTGGCTCTTTTGTCTTGCATGCTTTTACAAACATTAAGGGAAAAACTCCTGGGGTGACGTGTCCTCCATCTTCAACTGAACCGCCAAACATGCCGCCAATTTTAGAGACCCCCAAGACTAATGCCGGATTTGGCCTAAACCTTTGACCCTTTGGTTTGCAACTTTTGACTAGCGATAAATTTTGATCTAGAAGGCCTTTTTCGGACTTCAACATACCATTGTAAATCTATTTCTAAGCACAATCCAACTATGCTATTTCTAGAGCATTTGAGTTGACCTCCCGAGGCAAAAATTCCTTGAAATCCAGGGAACCACAACCACCATGGTTATGAGATTTATGTCTTCTTTTGTTAACCTCCTACTATGATGGTTCGCTACTAAATACTGTATAGTATTTGAAGACTCCCCTTGACCTTAACACTCCATGAACATCAATGCCAAACACATTATGCATCTGACACCAATGCTAGCACAATTGACATCGATGACAACACACTTGATGCTACTTGCCATCTTATTAATGCGAACTATCCAACAATATCCCCCTTTGGAACTGATGGAAACACCTCATCATTTATGACCAATCCTCATGCAACATACAAAAAACATAATTCCATTCAATGAATGAATATCATTGAGATTTTTCTTCATTGCCTTATCCACCAATAACTCTCTCTCCCCCTATGACATAAATGGTGAATGGCTACAAACTACCTTCTATCCCCTTTCAAATAAATTTTTCTAATGGTAAGGCTTCTAATGTGAATTATCCTTGATGAGGACAATTAAAGTCTACCTTCCAAAGTCAACTACATTGTCATGGGGAAAACACCTGCAAAACCAACCATTATCAAAATATGTCTTTGTGTCTTCTTGTAGCTGATGTTGCTTTAGGAATTGGAAATATGTGATATGATCCCCTTGAACATATACCATCTCTTCCTTGAATATTCATTTAGTTGTAAACACCTTATGGCTAATGGTTGAAAACTTTTCCCGCCAATGCATTTTTATACCAATTAAAAGAAACATATACCAATCAAAACTGCAAATGGTATTGCTAATATTACAAATACCATAGTTAATGATGCATTGATGATTACTCTTTAATGTTGCTGTTTATTGAGTGATTGTTTTCACTCCTCTTTAGCATGCTAATACCTTCTGCCCCTGAGATAATTCTTCTACAAATAGGGACTACTACTTAAACAACAGCAATTGTATCAAGAAATTGATACAAATCAGACACTATACTAGGAAATCTCTCATGAATTCATCTGAAAAAGAGGTCCATTTACACAAAATATTACTCAATATGAACCCCATATTACCAATTGACATAACAATACCAGTTGAAAACTAGGGAACATGCAAAGCTTGTACCAATTATGTTCACGAACTTAAAGTTTCTAGGCATAATCAAATTCACAACTTAAATGAAAGAAGGATATTTCACCCAAGATGCAAACCTTTCATTTCACGATAAATCAACTCTTCAAGAGAATAAAAAATTATGCATGATTATGCCAATATAAAAACTCCCCTTGCGCCAATGCTCTCTCTCCCTTTTTTGATCTCTTTGCATCTTCCTTCTTGCTTCTGCATGTGGATTGATCTGTGGACCTGATTTAACTTTGGTCCTCTTGTCATTCCAAACTTCTGCTGCAACTCCTATTCTTCTCACAACACAAAATGCTATTATGTAGTCCCCTTGAAACCATGTTGGATACACTTTCCTCTCTCTTGCAATAATGATATATTTGAAATAAACAATTTCATCATTGTAATCAACAAGGGGACTCAATATTACCTCCATCATTTAGATGCACCTCTGTATAAAATTTCTGATGCCTGCACTTGACTTCCTTTTGGATTCACTTGAAGCCATTATATTCTATTAACAAAGAGAAGTTGAGGATCTACTCCACCTCAGCATATTATCCTCCTTCTTCCACACTTTCATTTTCTAGGTCTTGGCAGGAGCATTACCTTTTAATTTCCTTTTCAACATGCTTTGGTTTTCATCTTGGCTGCAGAGGTCTGAAATGAACTTCTCCTTGCTTTCTTCTTTCTTCCTCCATATCTTCTTTCTACCCTTTTTATTTACATGCAATGGAGAAATAAAAGTGCTACTATTTCCTTTGTTTTTAGGACGCTTACACTTGATACGTCCAATGCTTATAGAGGGGTCTGCCACGAGGGTAAGAGGGTCATTCTTCTAGTTTTTCTTCTGGTTTCTTTCTCCTATTTTCAACATGTTGTCCCGAAACAAAGCCCTAAAGACAAAATCATGTTCGCCCACCTCTATATTTCTTTTCATCTTCATTTTCATATTATGAGAGGAACCCATTGTCTTCTCATATTTGCATCTTTCTACTTTGTGCTCAAAATTTCCATAGTTGTAGTATTTAATATGGGTTAGGAATGGTTAAAGAACTTCTGATTTCTCACAACACTTTCACTACTTCTTCTCATACTGTTATCATACCCGTTCTTGGGGATCTTATGGATTCTTTGGTTGCTTCTACCCCACACATTTTTCTTTCTTTCTTTCCATTTACAATCTATGGCTTTATGTCCATAATTGTTGGAAGAAAAACAAATAACCATGAAAAGGATTTTTATAGCTGAAAATACCTTTTCTTTGAGAGATTTTTCCTAGAGGGGGAAAGGACCTTTGTTGGTTCTTCATTTTCTCTCTATGGTCATTTGAATCGCTGATTTTATCTATTCTTCACTATTGTTTCCTCTTCTGGATATTACTCTCTTTTCCTCTCTTTTGCAGCTTCTCCTATTGTCCAACAATTACTTTTCCTTTATTGTTGTTGGAACCTTCAACTGTCTTTGTTTGGATAACTTCTTTTTCGAATTTTGCTTTCTTAGGAATAGATTCTTCTTTGAATACCAACCCAATAGTAATGAGAGGGGGCCTTTGAATTCTTAGTATATCATCCAATATTTTGGAGCCCCTTTTTATCTTTTGATATTGAGACAACTGATTATTTACATTTTATAAATCACGTTTCAATGAGTCTACTTCAGTTTGTAGTCTCTCACAATAGGATCTTTGCCATTGAGTTGATTGGTCAATATCTCATTTAATATGTTGACCTCTCCTCATTAAGCTTTCAAATTAATAATTGTTTTGCTAAACTCATAATTCTGAAGCTCATATTCTTGTAGATACTCCTTTTGTTTTTATTTTGCCTCTACAAGCTCCTCGATCTCTTTTAGAGTAGAGATGAGCTTATTTTTGAAATAAATCTTCTGAACTAAATCTTTTTCTTCTTTGTCAGAGGTACCAACAGACCCACGACCAAGATCTATTTCACTTTTAGCCTTTTGTTTATCACTAAATATTATTCTCATTTTATTCTATGGATGAACACTCATGAGATCTCTCTTCTTGAGAGATACCTTCATCTATTATTGCTATAAGTTGAGGTCTCTCTTCACTACTACTAGATACATTTATGTCATTTTATTTAGAAAATGCTTATGAACATTTAGAATATAAGTGACCTATTTATTTACAATCATCACAAAATAATAGCTTACCTTCCATGCAACCTGGCCTCTCATCCAAGTCTTCTTCTTCACCTTTGGAGTGAATATAAAAAACTTGCACATTTGGAAGAAGAATTTTAGACTTTAGAGCATCTTTCCTCAGGGATGTATTCTTCCTCTTTCTCCTTCTTTTCTTATCTCTAACAACAACATTCACAAGGTCTGGTTTACTGCTTGAACAAAAAGGTTCTTTGTCCTTCTCTTCAACCAAATTTCTATCACCTCCACATATACAGTGGATCCTATCCCACATTTCTCTACCAGACTTACAATGGCTCACTTTATTCTAATACGAATCTAATAGCTCCTTTAATATAGTCCTTCTTGCTTCACTATCATTCTCATATTTCATTCCGTTCATTATAGATCCCCATGCATCTAAATTGACAACCATTAAATATGCTTCTATTTTAAACTTCCGAACCACATAGTCTGCTCCATCAAAACATGGGACTCCTTTTGGTGTTAGCCAAACTTGATTAGCCATGTTTCCTTTTGATCTACCTTCAAGTGGTTAAGCTATTCTTGAAGGAACATTTCTCTGATACCAATTGTTGGAAACAATGTATAATACTTGGGGGGGGGGGGGGTTTGAATCAATATTAAGGCTAATTTAAACTTTTATGTTGATTTATAATTTTTCATTCAAGCTTAGAATTCATTCATGTGAGCAACAATCATCGTATCATATACCAACAATACAAATCAACACATGAACACATATACCATGAGAAACATACACATAAGACACAAATGTTTAATGTGGAAACCCTTCCAGGAGAAAAACCGCCAAAGCTTGTTTGTATTATGATGTAAAATATGATATCCTACTCTATTTACATCAATATTTGTGAGCCAGTACTCACAGGAAGCAACAACTCCCTTAGATTTTTTTCTAGCACCCATTAGTAGGAATCACCAACTCCCTTAGATTTTTTTCTAGCACACCCATTAGCAGGAAGCACCAACTTCGTTCTTCTATAGACACTTGATTATATTACCAAAAGAAGCTGTTGAAGCACCGAATTCTTGGATTTTTTGCAAGAATCAACTTGTATCTTTTTGGATTTATGCAAGCGCCACCCTGCAGGAGGCACCAATCTCCAATCTCTACTCAAATATATACTAAGATGGAAGCTCCAAATCCCTGTTTTGTAGGCTCCAACATATAATAAGGAAATATCTATTGATTTTTATTGGCACTAACTCTATCTGGTTTTAGCTTTGTATTCATTAACTTGGCCTTCCATTCTCAATAACATACACTCAACCTTCTCCTCACTATGACCATTTTGCAACAACACTTTGTTCTCCTCTCCTCCCATATTTGCTCAACATGATTGTTGATCTAAATTGGATCATTATATTTTTTGTCATTAATCTTGATGCATTCGGTGTGGAAAATGTGGAGGAATCAACTCACAGGACCGTTTTTACTGGCGGGATCCAGTTTGGAAAAAAAGGTTTGAAACCTTTCAGGAGCGTTTTGTGGCATCAAACAACATTTTTTAGGGGTAAAACTTGCTGCTTAGCTGAGAAAAGATATGCAAGAGGGATAATATGTAGAGCACAAAAAGAGGATTTGCGCACTATAGTAGCCCATGGGCCACATGCCTTACTTCTTTGTACTTGTACCCATATTTCCAGACAAAGAAAGAGAGCGAAGCAACCTCACCTTCCAACTGGGTTTTCTCCTGAAAGGGTTTCCTAGAGCATATTTTATTTCTTATGTGTGTGTGTGAGATTTATCTTGTCATTCTCTATTTTCTGCATAATTTCCATTCGCATGCATGCACTAATTAGAGTAAAATCTACAGATCTTGAAATTTAATAAAACTATAATAGTGTAGAATTTCGGGTTTTTAATATAATATTATCAGATATGTTGTGACGAAATATCTAGTGGAATATCGATGGTAGTGTATGGATCATATTGACTTCATAGCATGTTTCTTTCGGTATTTTGTGGATATTTAGGGGGATTTAGATTAGCAGGGCCGAATCTTAAGACCCTAATCATGGCCGACGAATCTGTAAACGACCCTTGTGATCTTGCAAAGGTGAGGTTTTCATGACTATAACAAAAAGTCATAGATATAAATCATAATGAAAACCTCCTCATGGAGGCCCTAAGTAATAAGCTTGGGATATTTGGAGAAGATTTGGGTTCAAATGTAGAGGACAAATCAGAAGGGGGATCGTGAGATCAGGAAGAAATGAAGAACCAACCAAAGAAAGAACCTGAAAAAGATCAACTCAGTTCGAGTGTCATGAACCAACCATAGTCCTTGTTTAAAATGGAAGAAATTTTTTATATCAAGCTGTAGCGTGACAGAATCAACGCTCTGAATCTGAACCACTTGTTGCAACAACTGGAATTTTATTTTAACGTCCAACATATCGAGGAACGAAAAAATATCTCATTTTGGCTGCTGGAATTAGAGGGCCATGCACTGACTTGGTGGGAGAGCCATACAAAGACCATGAGGTTGGAGGGATAACCTCCACTGACTAAGTGGGAGGACTTCAAAACCCTCATTAAGTCATAATTTTATCCCATTGGGTACATAGAGGACTAGTGGATCCGTTGGCACTACTTCAGGAAAAAGCCTGGCCAAAGCATGCAAGAGTACACCAATAAATTAAAAAAGATGGCTATAATGTTGGGTATCTCTCCAAATAATCCATATGTACTCCTCAGTATTTGGGGGGTTCGCATCACCATCTACATGAGCAGGTGATGTTGTTCAAGCCCAAATAGGTGGACGAGGCTTGTGTACATGCACAGTACTTGGAGAACATAGGCCTGAAGAGAGCACAATCAAGTGGATCAAAGCAAAAGGATAAATATGATGCTTATAAGGAAGGAAAGAAGAAGGAAAAAGGGGGAAAAGATAAAAATATGACAACCACAACACACCAATGCAAAGGTACTAGAAACTACTGCAACCACTACAACATTTATGGCCATACAAAGAAGAAGTGATAGTAGTTGCATCCAGAGCTAAACCTGAAGAATAGGAAGAAAGATAATAAGAAGAAGAATCTCATGTCCATTGATTCGATAAAGCAAGTTGAAAGAAGATTATATGTGGATGAGAAGATCATCTGTATGTTAGTGAATCTGAGTAGCCTTCAACAACGGGAAGAGAAAGAAATGACCAAACTCTTCCATATGAAGATATAGGTCAAGAAGACAAAGATTGATGTTCTGTTTGACTCAGGGTCATATGAGAATCTCATTGTGATAAACATGGTCAAGAATTTGGGGTGGAATTTAGTGATCATCCAAACCCATATCCATTGCGATGGGTAAATAAGGATGCAAAGTTGAAGGTAACAAAACAATGCAAAATTAGATTTTCTATCTGTGCTGATTTTATTGATGAAGTAGATCTAGATGTGGCTCCCCTTGATGTATGTGGAGTCATGTTTGGGAGTACATACATCTACATGCAATATGAAATATTCATGAGGAGAGATAACCAATACCAACTCTTCAAGGATGGAAAATAAAAAATCATCAATGCGCACAAAGGTTGTTGAGAAATCTAGGGGCAACTAAATTAGGTGATTTCTCTTACTTTGATAAGTACTTGTGATATGTTTTTACTTAACTTGATTAACTACTTCTTTCACTTGATCATAATTAGTGTTTTTATCATCAAACAACTAGCAAACAATAAAGAACAAGGAGACAACAGGACACAAGATATATGCTATCATCAAGGGCCAAAACCTCTCCTCTTGGGAGGAAAACCCACAAAAAATCTTCTCTTCTTATAGAACTCCAAATGATGAATTCCAAGGCCTATGATCCTTGACCAAGATCCCTCCAAGACCAATTCAAAATACTTCTTAATTAACTTCCTTAAACCCAAATCAAACTTGCCTCATAGTTTATACAATTTTTCCTTTGACCAATATTTCAAACTTGCAACTTCTTGACTGCAATTCGACCTCACTACAGAAACCTTAGGCCAGATGTGTGAGTTAGAAGATAGTGAATTATTCCTATTTTTACCTTCGTTGAGATAAGATCTATTTCATTGGAAATTTGTCTTGTTTACTAGACTAATGTGACACCAAAATTCAACTTCTTGTAAAGACTGCAATTCAACCTACCTGCAACAGCTTGATGCGCAAACCTTTCACACGTGTGGAAGGAGTTAAGATTAGAAACAATCCCTAGAAAATTCAGTTTCTTTCTCTTTTCCTTCTTGAATGCTCAACTTATAAATTAAGTCTTCTTGGAACCTTAATTTAACTTCTTGTGTCAACATAGAAGATTCCCTAATTTATGTTTAGCATGTGTGAGAGATTAGCCCAAAACTAGTTCCAAAACTTCAATATTTTATCCTTGGTTCTTCTCCTCCTTTTTCTCTCTTATTTTGATCATTTTCATTCTTGGATCAAAATTTTTGAGAGATACTTATATGGTCTCAAATTTGGTTGAATTCCCCTTATATATAGGCTTCTAAGATGCCCTTAATAGGCCGACATGTCATCTTTAAGAGGCTGACTTCACAACTTGATAGGCCGTCTTGTAACTTGCACATTGACAAGGTATTAGAGGGTCTTTGACTCAAATAAATTTTCTTCACTTGATAAAATAAGACTAGGATGGTCTTCCATACATGAAAATGACTCAATTCACGTGTTGACCCAATGACAAGCCCTAGAAGCACTCAACAGGTGCTTGACCTATAAAAATAAATTTTCCTTGAGCATGAAACCCATGCCTCAAGAATGACAATAATACATTTATTTTTTGTTTACATCAAATACATAAAATCATGATTACATATGTCATTATGAAGACCTACCCTAGTTACACTTTTAAACGCTCCCTCTTAACTAGGGAGGTATTCATAATCCATATATGGTACTTGGAAATTCTCAAACTGAATAATTATCATAAGAAGAGTCAGATTGGTAAGCCATCTCATAAGCTATCTTATCAGCTTATACTAGAGTATCTCATCATATCAACCAACATTATCAGACAACAAGGACTTAACTAACAACTCTATCTCTCCACAAGATCAGAGCACAATGCTGGAGAGGCCAATGAACGATAAACACCATCATCATTGTTTCTCAAGGCACATACCCCACCCGAGTGTTCCCAAGGTATGTCCTTTTAGGAAAATTCCTCTCTTGGAATAACACATCCTCAAGGAATTTCCTCTTTGACTACTCTTACCTATTGGACTCCCTACCACATCCTCAAGGAGTATCAGAATCAATCTCAAATGATTACCTAATCCTCCATTCTTTCTTCACAACATGAAGACAAGAATGATGTGTATATATCCCCCTCCCAACTAGGGAAGATATGCTCATTCCTATAAAAGGAATATACCCAAGCTCCCTCTTACCCGGGGACTTATCCAAGCTCCCTCTTAGTTAGGGACTTTTTACCAACAAAAACTATCTGCTCTTTAGTGGAGATCATGGTACTATCAGCTGGTTGTAAGGCTCCTCCTTTTGATGTCATGAAATTCATATTCTTCATTATGGGGCCTTTATATTTTAAATTTTCTTTGTAGGGAATCATGGCATCCATCACTTTCCTTTCAATGACCATAGTGTTGAAACGATATTCATGTCATCCTTCTTTGCATCGAAAAGTGATCTTCCTATTCACATCTGGATTTTCTACACATAGATACCTCTTCCAAGTCATGTTTCTTTTAGGACCTTCCATTCATTCCCATGTGTACTAGTTGTAGGTGACATCTATAACTCTCTTTCAGTAACCCTATTTCAACCCAATGAGTTGTTGTTCAAAAATAAAAAATGAACATCAAATCAAAGTTATCGTTTATGATGGCCTTTCATCACGACATCTGCTTCTTACAACATAAACATCCTACACATTTATAAACACATCTCCAAGACTTTCAATGTCAAGTGTCTCCTTCCTTACAAACTTTATCAAAGTCTTCATATCATCTCTATGGAGATGTCATAGCTAATTTTTATCACTTATCTTATTTTACATGACTATAGTTGCATATTTTACAAACTCTTATTTCTTTCTTCACATACTTTTCCCCAAAAACTTCTATACATAGTTCCTTCACATTTTTCAACCACCTCATATTCCATATGAGTTCATATTATGTTGATATAATCTTATCAATATGTGAATGAGTTCAAGGCATATTATATTCATACCTTCATGCATCTTCCTAAATGTAGAGATCCTTCTTTTTTGATCATGTTCATGAGATCGTAGACTATCATAGCGACACTTGGTTCTTTCAAGTAGAGGTAAACTTTCTAATGAATATTCCAATGGTAGATTTTGATTATCCTCATCCTGCAAATTCTCCTAAACAATGATGATGTATAAT
The DNA here is from genome assembly GCA_031772625.1 of Pinus tabuliformis. Classification (NCBI taxonomy): domain Eukaryota; kingdom Viridiplantae; phylum Streptophyta; class Pinopsida; order Pinales; family Pinaceae; genus Pinus; species Pinus tabuliformis. The sequence continues at coordinate 366,884,500 of CM062809.1, forward strand.
GACCTTTCTATCTTCTATCATGTTAGATGAATTTATTTCAACCATATATATTGCTAATATGGTTTTCCTTATATGTTTCTAATGGAGATGCTATGAATTAATTTCTTTCTATCATGATGACTGCTACAACCATGTAGACCTTTACTTTAGATATCCTTTCAAGATTTTATGATGAGTTCATCTCTATTTTAGTTCTTAATGCATCCTATCATTCTTGTGATGCTAACTATCATGATAACTATATTTTACAAAACTTGAAAAGAATTAAGTGAAGGATATGATCTCAGTCATAGTAGATATATTTCACTTCCTCCTTTGATTTCTTCATTTCAGGTTCTTCCACTTCTTTGATGAAACAAGATTCATTTATTTCCTTTATCTTCTTGTTGTCCTTGTTGAGTTTAGGACAATCTCTCTTGAAATTTCCATATTCTTGACATCCATAGAATTGGATCTTTGACATATCGATTTTTTTTTTTTTTTTTTTGAGGACCAAACTTCCCAAAATTTCCTTTTCTCCTAGCCATGGAAACAAATGCTTGAACTTGTTCATTTGATCCCACATTGCTTTTTTCCTTCAACCTAGTTTCTTCAATATTACATAATGACCAAAATTAATTGAATGGGGTGGATTCCTTCTTTCCATAGATGCTTGATACAAAGTTTACCCATTCCTCAGGTAGTCAATTGAACACAATGTTGGTCATTTCTTTGTCGAACATTATTTATCCTAACTCTTGTAGTTGGTATCTTATTTGTGACACCCTCATCCCCTCTTCCTTTGATGCCTTCATCTTATATAGCTCGATTATCAAAGATATAACTTCTCCTACAATGCTTACGGAGAAAAATCTACCAACTTCTCATAGATTTCTTTTGAATTATCCAACTTTGATACATAAGGGATTAGGGAATCCTTGATCAATTCTATAAGGATTCTTGGAGCCCTTATTTCCCCTTTCGTATATTTCAATAGAGATTAAGCTTATTCTTATGGTGGGTTGATGATATAACCCTTAACATGTCTAATGACTCCATTTTCTATGAGGATCGAATTTGTCCTCTTCTTCCATGCAAGGAAATTTGATGACCCAATCAATTTGTCACTCTCCTTGCAGAATGAAGTCATTTTAGTAGTAGATTCAAACATAGATATAAAGGTACTTACTTTTCAAAGGAATATGCTTCTTTGATGATGATTTCTTCAAATTTATTCCTTTATTGATTTTGATGATAGATGATGATGATAAATTCCTTGAAGATGACAATACTTCTTCTTCTAGTGATGTATTTATTCAAATATTGTTGAGATGTGATCGTTGATTCAAAGAGAGGGATAACGCCTTGATTCCTTTGATGATTATGGAAATTATTCTTCTTGATTCCTTGGATGACAATGTAGAATGTGGAGGCTTCTAGATGCTTCAAATGTGTAGTCCATATTTCTTTGAGTGGAGGTAGGGTTCTTCTTGAAAGTAGAGTCTTTGAGGTCTTCTTCTTGTTATTATTTCTAGATGGTGTGATGCTTGAGATGAGATGGATAGTCATTCTCGAAGCTACTTAGATCCTATTTGATATCTTAACTTTCTTGATGATCCTTCTTCAATTCGCCTTTCCTTGTGTTTTCACCTTAGCTCTGATACCATGTTGAGAAACCTAGAGGAAGCCAAGTTAGGTGATTTCTTTTACTTCGATAGCAACTTGTGATATGTTTTTACTTAACTTGGTTAGCTTCTTATTTCACTTGATCATAATTAGTGATTTTATCATCAAACAACTACCAAAAAATAAATAACAATGCGACAAGAGGACACAAGATATAGGCTATCATCTAGGGCAAAATCTCTCCTCTTGAGAGGAAAACCCACAAGAACTCCTCTTCTTATAGAACATCAAATGATGAATTCCAAGACCTAGGCCACACGTGTGAGTAAGAATATGGTGAATTCTTCCTCTTTTTACCTTATCGAGATAAGATCTCTTTCCTTAGCAATTCAACTTGTATACTAGACTAATGTGACACCAAAATTCAACTTTTGGTAAAGACTGCAATTCGACCTACCTACAATATATTGATGCCCTAACCTTTTCACACATGTGGAAGGAATTAATCTTAGAAGAAATCCCTAGGAAATTCAATTTCTTTCTCTCTTTCTTCGTCAATTCTCAACTTCTAAATTAGGTCTTCTTGGCACCTTAATTCGAATTATTGTGACAAAAAAGAAGATGACCTAATTTATGTTTAGCACATGTGAGAGATTAGCTCAAAAATAGTTCCAAAACTTTGATATTTTCTCCATGGTTCTCCTCCTCCTTTTTCGTTTTTCTTTTGATCATCTTCTTTCTTGGATCGAACTTCTTGAGAGCTACTTCGATGGTATCAAATGTGATCGAATTCCCCTTATATGTAGACTTCTAAACCACCCTTTATAGGCTGAGATGTAATCTTTAATAGGCCAAATTCACAACTTGATATGCTAACTTGTAGCTTGCACATTGACAAGGCATGGGAGGGTCTTTGAATCTAATTTTGTCTGAAATAAATTTTCTTGAATTGATACAATAAACCTAAGATGGTCTTCCATACATGAAAATGACTCAATTGACTTGTTGATGCAATGACAAGCCCTAGAAGCACTCAATGGGCGCTTGACCTATAAAAATAAATTTTACTTGAGCATGAAACCCATGCCTCAAGAATGAGAATAATAAATTTTTTTTTTCTTTACATCAAATATATAAAATCATGATTACATATGTCATTATGAAGATTGAACCTAGTTACCCTTTTCAACAAAGGCAAGTAAAAATTTCACTAGTAAGTTCCAACTAAGCCAAGAAATTGATTAGTTCCAACAAAAAGTATGTTTTATTTTTTTTAAGATAGCATTAGTCTATAGAGGAGTCAATAAGAGGAAAGGCATCCTTGGAGGGGTGTACTAAGAAAAAAAACAATTGGACGATTTGTTACAGGAATATAGGGATGTGTTCCTAGAACCTAAAGGGTTACCACCTAAGAGAGAAGTGGAGCATGAGACCTAGCTTGCCAAACTCCCCAATACCAAATATTGGGATGTATAGGAAATATATTATATAAGAAAGTGAGGTGAAGAAGTAGTTACAAAAACTGCTAGAACAAGGTTTCATTTGACCAAATACATCACCTTGTGGGCCACCCATCATCATTGTGTCAAAGAAGGATGGGACTCAGTGGATGTTTATAGATTACACGGCGTTGAACAAAATCACGCTAAAAAAAATATATCCCCTGCCCATGATAGATGATCTACTGGATTAGTTGCAACAAGAAAAATACTTCACCAAGTTGGATTGAAATCTGGATATCACCAAGTTCGAGTCAAAGAAGAAGATACCTGGAAGACCATCTTCAAATCCAGACAAGGTTTGTATGAGTGGTTAGTCATGTCATTTGGCCTATGTAATGCACCAAATACATTTATGATATTAATTAATGATGTACTGTTCCCTTTTATAGATTCATTTATTATTTTCTATTTGGATGATATACTAGTATATAGTGCTATCTAGGAGGAGCACATTTCATATTTGACGTAGGTGCTGGAAGTAATGAAGAAGAACCAAATTCTAGAAAATATCAAGAAGTGTGAGTTTTCACATCAGTCTTTGATGTATATGGGGTATGTGATCGGTGGAGAGAACTGAAGATAGGTCCTTCCAAGATGGAGGCCATCATGAAATGACCACTTCCTACTAATGTTTATGAGGTCAGGAGATTCATTGGGGTAGCACAATACTTGAGGAAATTCATAGCCTCATTTTCAGTGGTAGCAACACTGCTCCATGCGATAACAACAAGTGGCAAAAGTTTCCAATGGGGAAAAGGTCAACAAAAGGCTTTTGAGGAGCTAAAGAAGAAGATCAGTTAAGCACTAGTTATGGCATTACCAAACTTTCAACGACCCTTTGAAGTGGAGACAAATCCGAGTGGGTATGCTATGGGAGCTAAATTGATGTAGCGAGGAAGGCTCGTATGCTACTATTATGAAGTATTTCATGGAGTAGTTATTAACTACTTTACCTACGATAAGAAGATTTATGCTATGTTGAAAGCTGTGAAGAAGTGGAAGCACTATCTTATGGAAAAGGAGAGAGTAATCTGCACAATCACCAACATTTATCATACTTGCAGGCCCAGAGTAAGCTACAATAGACTAGGCCATTAGAGAAATTTTGAGGTCTAAAATGGGCCTCAAAACAAAAATGTACAACCAAAATCAACTTTATAAGAGCCAATAGGATTCATGATGATGATTTCAACCATGGGGAATGATTCACCATTTTTTGAGTAAAAAAGAAAAAATATAAAAAGAAATAAATTAAAAAAACTACTTTTTCAATTCGTATTTTCAACTTATCTCCCTATGGTTTTACTCAAATTTTGAGCAGATACACTTGTTGGATGTATAATATAATTTCTCATCCAAGGAGTACCGATGTTGCACACTTTCGATGGACCTTGCTACATGGAAAATGAGAAATACATGAAAAACATGATTGCAATCACATTTTTTCATGTATTTATCAATTTTCATGTAGTAGGGTCCATTGAAAGTATGCAACATGAGTTCTCCTTGGATGATGAATTAAATTCTACATCGAATGAGTGCTCCTGCTCGAAATTTGAGTAAAACCGTAGGGAGATAAGCTGAAAATACTAGTTGAAAAGGTAGTTTTTTCTTTTTTCCCTCTAAAATTTGATGATGTAATCTAATCTTATTTTATCATTTCCACTATTATTTTGTAATATTCCTTAGGAGGCCCATTTTAGACCTTAAAATTTATCTAATGATTACAAGTGGATGGGGTTTTTACAACAACTTCATTTGGTGATCAAATATAAGAAGGGAAGCACAAACAAGTTGGCTGACACGGTTTCAAGGCCACCCACATCAAAGATCACAGATTTGGGGACTCTTATGCACATGGATCCATTCACCAATGATGCATACAAAGAGATATATTTAGAGGATAAGGAATTCAAGGAGGTGTATCAACAATGATAGAGTCAGAGTCATGTACACGATGGCGACAACACCATTGACTACCATCTCCAGGATGGGTTATTGTACAGGTTGGATATGCTATGTGTTCCTGAAGGTGAGCATTTGTAGCTTATTTGAGAGGCTCACACCTCCAATGTTGGCATTTATGTGTGGTGCAATGTTCCATATGTGTGGTTGATTGTCATTGATGTCAACTTGGTTTCTTGGGATGTAGGTATGCTGGACATCAATGTGTATAGGTAGGTGCAAGTGGCTTGTGTATGGTTGAGGTGTAGAAAGTCCTTGACATGTCTACTAGCTTGGACTAGATTGGAGATGGTCCATGGTTGGATGATGGTGTGTTGCACTAGTTAGGAGGCCCTCTCATGATGATAATGATATGATGGCATGTTGCATTATCTTGGAGATTGGATGATGGCATGTTGCATTAGCTTGGAGGCATTCCATGGTGATGGTATTCTTGATCATGTTGCTGCATACAAATGTTCATGATTGCTACAAAGTTTAGAGTTGAGGAGCCTTGTTGATTAGGTCTCCATGTCCTAGATTAGGTATCTCATGTTGAAAAGTTATACCTTGGGATTGGAGAGGATATACATGTGTATGTGGATGCCTGATTTGGTTGTGCAAGTGTTGGAGGATGTCTAACATGTATTGGGAGCTACATATTGATGGCAGAGATGTGTTAGAGAAGTTTGATGGCTCAAATGTTTAGTTTGGTTGTTGGTTGGCATCCTAGTCAACCTAGTTTGACTTGGGATGATGTTGGTGATATTGTAGTGACTTGGTGAAGTGTTGTAGAGGTGTTAGATACTTCCAGAGGACCTACAAAGGCTTGTTAATCTCTAGGAGAAGTTTGAACAATTTCTGACTTGAGTTGATTGAGGTTTGACCATCCTTTGCCCGAGTTACATGCTTGCTAAGTCATGGGAGCGGTTTTAGGTCCTTAGTCGCATGGAGGCCAACCTATGGGAGTGGTTATAAGCCCAGTCGATTTCAGACTATGTCAAGGGAACGAATGAGGTGTTTTCTTGAGTTTTTATCCACATTCCTTGTGCTGCTCATCTTATTTTGGTGTTGTGGAGATGTTATTGATCCATATTTTTTAGCATATGGTCGGAAAAAGTTTGTGGGCCCGATAGAAGCTGATCAAGGTTGAAGATATCAAAGGCCTAATGGAGCTAGTGATTTATTTGGTCAAGAATCCTTCCTCAACCAAATATGAAGCATGTGAAAAGGATTGTTTAGTGATGCACATCCTGTAGCATTTACTGAGTTAATCATAATAGAAAATGTTAAATAGAAGAAGGCATTGAGTCTATTTGGTTGGTTTCTTGGAGAGTGAATAAGTATGCTATTTTGAGAGAATTGTGAGTGAGTAGAGGATGTAGCAGCTGCTCACATATGTTATGCAGAGATATATCAAAGATTTGTGAGCGGAAATCAAAGATAGAGTTGGGAAGAAGATTCATAATTTGTGTGTTGGTTGTGGCAAAATTTTGGTAGCTTTGAGATGTGTTTGTGAAGTAGTGTTTTGGTGAGAGTAGAAGTGAAGAAATCCCCTCCTTTGGGTCAGTTATTGATTCATATTTTATGAGCATAATGATAGAGTTGTTGGGTTTCTCATGTTGAGCAAGTTGAGAACCTAGTTTGAAAATATATGAAATGTGGTTTGCATGGAGGAAGTGAAGGTGTGGATGCTTCAATATAAATAATGATTTGGCTGATTCATAGTAGGAATATTTTTCTGCATCCAATAGGAGTTGGAAAATCCATTGGTGGTTGGGAAAGGATCATTTATCGCAGGAGCTTCTAGCAGATGGTAGGCCATAGATCTGCGAGAGAAACAAATTTATGAATTGATAGCTGCCAACATACTATAAAGGAAGCCAAGTATTCCAACTTGTGGTTGTAAGCTAATCCATGTAAATTTGTTGAGAAGATTAATAGAATATTTGAGTAGCACAACAACAATAGGGTGGTTTTCTCTCGAAAGAGTTTCCACAAAAAATACTTGTCCACCTATGTGTGCATGCTTGTGTTAAAATATTTATCATGGTTGTTATGGTTTCAATTTATTTTTTCTTACATGTTTTGATGATCTAATGTTGTGCATGTGCATGGATAATTGAGTTTGGGAAAAATAAATATAATTAATGTAAAGGCCATCACTATTGATTCACCCCCCTCTCAATAGTGAATATATTTCCAACAATTGGTATTAGAGTTGGTGCTCTTCAGTGAAGCTTGACCGCTTGGAGAGTAGATCATGGATCATGGCCAAAAACAAAAGGAGGATGTATCAAAAGCCAAAGAATTTGAAGAAGGAAGAAAATCAGTCCATTGGAAAAGAAGCTGCAAATCCTGAATCCAATGTGTCACGAGTTAATATTCATAAGGATTTTTTAATTATGATTTCGATGATTATGTTGAGCCTCTTAGTGAAGATAAGAAGGATATTTTTACTGTTAAGGATGAATGTGAATAAACAATTATTGTGATTAAAGAATTAGTTGCTCAAGTGGAAAAACTAATAGATGCATGTAAGGATCATAAGAAATTGTTGTAGATTTGTGATGAGAGGGATACAAATCTCAAGGAGGAGCTCACTACCTTGAGAATCTAGCTGGAGGATTAAAAATGAAATGAAGAAATAATGTGCAACAAGAAAAAGAGAAGAAAGATTATGTAGAAGCATTGGAAGATGTTGTAGATAAATTGATAAATTAAATTGAAGAAAAGGACCACCAACTTGAAGAAATTAAGAGAAATATTGCAGTGAACAAATCTAGCTCAATCCTTCAAAGAAGAGATGCAAGTTTAGATGTAGGAAAGATTAAGAGAATAGATTCAAATAAACCTACAACAAAGATTGTGAGAAGCCATGAGGATGTTGGAGAAAAGAGGAAGAAAATTCATCAACAACAAAGAAGGAATTTGAAAAGATTTTATATGCTAAGAAAATCATTCAATCCTAGAGTTGATGGTAGCATATTTCAAAATAGAAATCATAATTCTTTTTCTCTCTTGATGAACGAAAATGAGTGTTTTAATTGCCATCAATTTAGACATATAACAACATTTTGTAGGAGAAATTTTGACACATCCATGTAGCTGTTTGGATAGAAAAGAAAAAGATCATCCTTCAGGTATGCAAGTTCATTTAATGGTTTATGTTATGCTTGTAACTTTTTTGGGCATAAATCCATTGATTGCAGGTCTAGTACGAGAAGTATGAAATCTAGCATGAGGAACAAAAGACCAGATCCTTTGGCTTCTTATCTTGGTCATGTAGAATGTTTTATGTGTCACAACTTTAGAAACATGGCCAAGGATTGCTTGATGTCTAGATCCATGAGACTTCCAATACAAAAGATGTAGCCAAAAATACATGCACAACAAAGGAACCAACCTAGAGCAATGTGGAAGAAAAAGGAGGAACAATTAAGAAGATGTGGTATTTCTCTTTGCTCATGCGATGAGGATGAAAAATGGTATATTGATATTGGATGCTCTCATCATATGTTAGGACATAGGAAAAAATTTCACTTCTTAAAGAAAACCAAAGGTGGCGATTTTTTTTTGAAGGAAGTGAACCGAAAAGAGTATTTGGAAGTGGCAAGGCTAACCTTGGTGAAAAGAGGACCAATGTTGAAGATGTATGGTTCATAGAGGGTCTAAAGAACAATATTTTAAGTGTGAGCCAAATGGTTGATGGAGTTAAGGAAGTGGTCTTCAACTCCAAATGTTGCTTCATTAGGAAAGAAGGATCAAAGAGGGTAATTGCAAGAGGAGTCAAGACCCCAAATAATGTATATGTGTTGAATGGAAGAGTGAAAAGTAAGAAGAGACCAAGAGAGTAATCTTCCTCATATGATTCAGAGTAGAAGAGATCAACACATATTGTAGTATGCTCTTACATGATAAATCTCTTAGACTGCAATAGGGATGTGGAGCCTTCATAGGATCAGGGGGAGTATATGGAATATTTTGTTTTTGCATGCAATATTTTGTATTGATTCTTATCTCTTTGATTATGTTTTATTGATGATGGATTATTGCCACTGATGATGTTTTTGATGAGGTGAGATTAGGATGAGAGATGACACATGTTTAGGGGGAGCACTTTATATACTTCCAATATTTTGATGGCATTATGACTCCTTGGAGGAGTTGACTATGCATCTCATGCTATGTGCTCATCAGTTGCATATGTTTATGATTTTCTCATGCATGGCTTATATGCTTTCTATATGAGTTGACATGCAGTTGGCTTGTTTCATGCATTTTGGGTCGATGATTTTATGCATGTGTTAGTGCCATGGAGATTAGTATGATGATGGTGCATGATGCTTATACTTATGATGGATGTTTCATATTGTTGCTGCTACATTTGATGATGATTATGCTTTTGAGTATGGTTGCTGATGTGATGTGCTGTTGTCATTACATTATTTTACGCTTATTTGTTTTGAGCATCTTGTAGAGGATCATGCTCCATATGATGGTTGTTGTTGTTCCATGTATAACTGTAGAAGAGATGATATATTGGGATGTTTGGATTTTTTTATAGTTCATGATGCTGCTGGTGCATATTATTGATTGGCCACTGTGTATTATTATGTGCTGATGGTTACTACTGTTGAGATCTTGATTTATGGCTGGTGATTTGGAGAGACTGCCACATGTCTTCATATGAGATGCATTAATATTATCTTGTTGTAATGCATGGAGGTGAGCCATGGTGTATGGCCATTGTAGTGAGTGTATATTTCAGCTATGCATTCTGATGCTTCATCACTTGTTGTCATTTATCATTGGTATATCTTATTGATGGAGCCTTGTATTATGCTCATGATATCATGTATTATTATTTTAAATCATTTTGTATTGATCATAGAGTTATGATACATGGTTGGCATATGTTGTACAATGAGTTATGAGAGTTGGTTCAACTATGTATTATATTTTAGTAGTGTCGATAAAACCATGTATTTCATGTATTATCTTGTACACTCTCATACTTATCATGGAGAGGCTATCTAGATTCATGCATGCATAGAGAGAGAGTCATGAGATCCATAGTTCAACGATATATGGGATTATTGATGTAATTGTATAACCATGTATTATCATCTTTGTAGTCATATAATAATCCTATGAGTCCATGTACTTTGTTGCATATATTTTGGTCATAGTCTTTGGTCCATGTGGAGTAGTCTCTTGCATATGGAAAGGAGGCATTGGAAACTATGTACATCAGTTTACATTTAACCACAAAGATGCTTTAGTAGAGTATGGTTAGTCATACTTTTTTTACCTATCATCATGATTTGTTGCTACCATGACTACTGTTATCACTCTGATAATTCCTTTGAAGTAATAAGAAGGAAAAACCAAAGGTAACCATAATCCGCTTTTGGAGATAAGGACCTAGCCTTCCTGATGCTCAGAGAGGGCTCTCTCTTTAAGATTTAACTTTGTTTTAGTTAAGATGTTCTTAGGCTAGTTATGATTTTTCAAGGGGCTTTTTGATTTCATTTGAGATTGGGTGGTGGGATTTGCTTAGACAGATGGATATTTTGATGTCTTTTAGACCATTGGGCTATGGAGTCAACTAATAAGGAAGCAAAACTAGATTAAATCACTAAAGGGGATGTTCCAAGGGAAAGATAGCAGAGTGTATTTTAGATGTTTGAGATAGAGGGGTGAAAGGGTTTTACTCGGGGTGAGGGAGTAGTTAAGGGATTCTCAGACCCAGATAATGAACGATGAAGGAAGGGGTAATCAAAATCAAAGGGCAGTTAAGAATCCTTTAACCTGGATTATTCATGAAATCAATCTAAATAAAAGAGTAATTAAGAATTATTTAATTTAAATATTAGAAGAAAACATTCAAATGCTTAACTGTTAAGACAGAGTGTGATTTAAACAGGTTTTGAAATATTATTCTAGTTATAGCATTTAGATTGAAACACATATAAGATTATGAATAACTTTGAGAAAAATGACAATAACACATGAAAATACTTGTCTGAAATTCGCTCAACACATGAATCCTTGGAAAAGTCTGATCTTTATTAATCAATCCAGCTTGTTGGCTCATCAACTAATATAGTAACCTTCTAGGCCTTCTTGATAAAAAATTCTATAGATGTCTAATAGAATCCACCTACATACTTCGAATTGTAAAGTATTTATACACAAGTTTATTACAAAATATCTCAAACTAATTTGAGATTTAATTTAGGAAATAAAAATATCTTCTTGCAAGAAGATAGAGATAGCTATTGAACTGTTTCATGCTGTCCCTTTTATTTTGGTACTGCTGGCTGTTATGCTTTGATTTTTAGCCCTTTATGCTGCTTTGCTGTTTGATCTTTCACGCTGGATGCTTCATTTACTTTAGCCTTTCATCTAATACACTTTGACATTGATACTCTTTGACTCTGCTAATTTGTCTTCATCCCTTTACCATGATTTTTCACTTTTACTGTAATTTAACCTTTTTACTGCATATTTCTATAGTAAATCAGTTAATTTCTTCCATGTTTCAGCATCAGGTAATTGGATTTTTAGCATCCTCCTATATATTTCATATGCCTCGGTGTATTTGGAAAAAGTAGGCTCATTGATAAACAAGTGTTTTACCGCATGCTGCAGGTAAAACAAGTTTTCAAATGTTTGGTAGAGTACTTTTCCCGTTGGCAATGCCTTGATTGCTGATGTATTCACCTGCTCTTTTGCTACTGTAGAAATTTTGAATAATAAACACTTATTCAACAGAGATTATCCCGATTATACACTATTGCGGAAAACATGCATAATACATAACCTCCTCTACGTTGATCATCAATTTACAGAAGCAGAAACAATAACATGCACACATAGAAGCATCAATCACACATATCAACACAGTATTTTCGCGGGGAAAGCATCTCGCTAAAAACCCCAACTATCTGTATATTATATTGATTGAGAACATGTAACAATACACAGTACAATACTCCTCAAAAGTACTCAGTACTATCTCCACCTGTTACACACAATACAACTCAGATATGATCTCCAAATCTCCTCCGCTGCTTTCCTGCCTCCACTGCACAATCGTGCAAGAGAATGAATGAGAATGGCTGATCCAAACTCCTATTTACCTTGTGAAAATCACCCATACTGTAAATCACGTGAGCACAAGCTATATTTCACTTGGTATTGGCCCACACTACATAGACATCATTGGCATAACTCAATCCCATTCATGTGCACAATCTCATGCACAACTGATAGCAATCTCAACCTCTAACACCTGTCTCCACTGAACTTACATGCACTGAGTTAACTGCTGTATTCTTCAGTTGCATTATGAGTTAATAATTAGTGAATTAATTAATAACTAATTCACACAACTCATCACTTAGTCTATTGATCAGTTAGACTAAATACAACTAGTTCAACTAAGTCAAACTGAACACAACTCCATTAACTGCTCATCTAACTCCACAGAACTCAACCACATGAGTTCTAACTGATGTCCTGCATGCAATAGCTCAAATAACACATAAGAAAACATATTTCCTTCTGACAGCTGCATGTGCCACATCTGTAGCTCAAACTGAAGTGCTCCAAGAGAATAAGATAAAATTTATAGTCTAAATATTATTATGAGACAATAATATTTGACTTTTCTATTTTTGACTAGCAGTCTAAAAATAGACTCTGATCACGCCTGCTGTGATCACTCCTACTGTGATCACTCCTGCTGTGATCACTCCTGCTGTGATCAATCTTGCTGTGATCACTCCTGTTGTGATAAAAAAATAGACTTTGCGCCATAATTTGCCTGCGGGCCCACTTAGTGAAGGCGATTCCTTTCCACTAAGCTCCATCATCTTGTTGCATTCTCAACAAGCATTTCTTGTTGCACACTTTTCAACACTCCCTCTCAACAAGAAAGGCTTCCTCTCAAACTCGATCCTGTAACTCTGGAATGTTCTGCATGCAACACATCTGCCCGGTCCACTTTGCTCCAACAACACTTGGAACAAAAACACTCCTAACTGACCACTTTGTTGGGCTAGGAACATACTCTGATGCTGAAGCTCTACCCGCTGCTGACAATTGCTCCCTCTCTAACATCTGCGCTACTGCAACATCTCCATGCATTCGCACCATTGCACACTTCTCTGTGCCACCTAGCACTGTGCAAAACACTTGTGCCTCTCGCATTGCTGTAGCCTGCATGCTATGTGGTGTCCTGGGATTCCCTGCACTGTTGCTCTCTCTGTCACTCCATCCGCATCTGTCTCTACCCAATCAATCAGTTCCTGCTACTCCACATTGGGGCTCTCGTAGCAAGGTCTCATCCAAGAGGTTGGGTACCTCAAGGATCCTGCCCCTCCTCCTTGGGACGATCAATCCACATCACCCCACCTCCTACCTGGAGGTATGGCTGCATGCGATCCCTCAGCCCACCTGGCTCGAAGTTTCCCCCTACTGGAGGTCTCTGCATGAGTAGATGTCTCTACTCGATCTCCTCTCAGCTTCCCTTGTTGTGGCTGCTCCACAACCTCCTGAAGCTGCTGCACCAATCGTGGCTCCTCCACAATCGTCTGAGACTTCTTTTGGCTCTGCATGTTGAGAGGTAATATACGCTCCCTCTCAACCACCAAGTCTCCATCAGTTGCCTTGCTGCTCAAGGCTTTGTATGCATATTGAACCTCAAGAGCATACAAGTTCTTGACCCGTGAACCAATCTGCTTCACCTGTCTAGTGATGATGTGTCTAAGGAAAACCTTTCCCTTACTGAAGACTACATCATAGCCTTTGTCTTCCAGCATCGTGATCGACACCAAGTTTCTCTTCAGTCCTGGTACATACTTGACATCGGTCAAGGTAAGGCGAGCTCCATGCTCCCTCTGAAAAATAACCATGCCTACACCTGAGACACTATACTTCTCATCATTACCCATCCCTATGAGTATCTGGAGATCTTTCTCCTCCAAAGTACTGAACAAACTTTTATCACCGGTCATGTGGAAAGAAGCTCCACTGTCAAGAAACCAACCACTTCCCACCATGGATGAAACCATGCATGCGAAGAGTGTGAAGTCCAACTCAAACTGTGAAGCAAGTGAGGCTGCCTCACCTTCAGATCCTTCCCCAGATCCCTTCTTGGACTTCTTCTTTGGGCAATTAGTAGCATAATGGCCCAACTCATGACAACGAAAGCATCGCACCTTCGACTTGTCAACCTTCTTCCCATCATTGGAAGAACTGGATTCAGAAAGAGAAACCTTCCCCTTCCCCTTCTTTGCCTTACTCGCTAAGGCACAGTTCTCCTCATCATGCATAGATGAAGAACTGTCTCTAGTGCGCCGTCTAATCTCCTCTTGCACAAGATTTGACCAAAGTCTCTCCCATCCTGGCAATTTCTCCCTTCCATTCACCGAGTCTTGGTAGCTATGCCAACTCTTGGGAAGGCCAAGGAGTGCTAGACTCACCATATCCTCACCTCAACAGTTACCCCCACACTTCCCAGCTCATCTCGGCATTGGGTGAACTTCGTGAGATACTGGGGCATACTGTCTCCATTCTCACACCTAATGTTTCTGAGTTTATCCTTGAGCGCCAACTTCCTCTGGTCGCTCTTGCTTTGGAATAATTCTGTCAACATTTTCCACATCAAATATGGAGAAGCCTTTCCATGGAGGCTGGACACAATGTGATCCCTCACGCCCTCCAACAGAATCCTTCGACACTTTGCTGTCTTCTTTTGCCAATCCCCGACTTGAGTAGCATCAGTAGGTTTTGGGACATCCGCATCTATGAACTCCTTCAACCCATTATCATCTAACACCGCCTCCATCCTGTCCTTCCATGAAATATAGTTCGAGCTGCCCTCAAGGGCATACTCCAATCGCAATCCGTTGAAAGACATTTCAACTTTGACACCAAGAAAACACTGCTGCAAATTCGAATTCCACCAGCTCAACAACTCAACCGCCTCTGATCTAGAATTCGTGAGAACAAAGTATTTCTTGTACAGAGATCGACTGTATGGGAATTCACCAGATATCTCACCTTCCAAAAGAAGGATGAATCCGGAGGCTACCTGCCCTGATTACAGACTCTGCCTGAAGAAATAGAATGTAAACACTTCCTGAATAGTAGATATGATGATCAACAGCTTCGATACCATGTAGAAATTTTGAATAATAAACACTTATTCAACAGAGATTATCCCAATTATACACTATTGTGGAAAACATGCATAATACATAACCTCCTCTATGTTGATCATCAATTTACAGAAGCAGAAACAATAACATGCGCACATAGAAGCATCAATCACACATATCAACACAGTATTTTCGTGGGGAAAGCATCTCGCTAAAAACCCCAACTATATGTATATTATATTGATTGAGAACATGTAACAATACATAGTACAATACTCCTCACAAGTACTCAGTACTATCTCCACTTGTTACACACAATACAGCTCAGATCTGATCTCCAAATCTCCTCCGCTACTTGCCTGCCTCTACTGCACAATCCTGCAAAAGAATGAATGAGAACGGCTGATCCAAACTCCTATTTACCTTGTGAAAATGACCCACACTGTAAATCACGTGAGCAAAAGCTATATTGCACTTGGTATTGGCCCACACTACGCAGAGATCATTGGCATAACTCAATCCCATGCATGTGCACAATCTCATGCACAACTGATAGCAATCTCAACCTCTAACACCTGTCTCCACTGAACTGTACATGCACTGAGTTAACTGATGTATTCTTTAGTTGCATTATGAGTTAATAATTAGTGAATTAATTAATAACTAATTCACACAACTCATCACTTAGTCTATTGATCAGTTAGACTAAATACAACTAGCTCAACTAAGTCAAACTGAACACAACTCCATTAACTGCTCATCTAACTCCACAGAACTCAACCACATGAGTTCTAACTGATGTCCTACATGCAATAGCTCAACTAACACATAAGAAAACATATTTCCTTCTGACAACTGCATGTGCCAAATTTGTAGCTCAAACTGAAGTGCTCCAAGAGAATAAGATAAAGTTTATAGTATATATATATATATATATATATAGTTAAGACTAACCTAAGTACCCATGGGGATTTGAACCAGTGACCTATCGCAAGGAGTGCCTTAATAGCGCACCCATTCACCATCAATCCAAAGCCCCGTGGGCTATAGTCTAAATATTATTATGAGACAATAATATTTGACTTTTCTATTTTTGACTAGCAGTCTAAAAATAGACTCTGATCACTCCTGCTGTGATCAAAAAATAGACTTTGCGCCATAATTTTCCTGCGGTCCCACTTAGTGAAGGCGACTCCTTTCCACTAAGCTCCATCATCTTGTTGTATTCTCAACAAGCATTTCTTGTTGCACACTTTTCAACAGCTACCTCTTTGATTTTCTTGTTGTAATCCTCCTGTGTCATGAGCTTGTCATTTATTACTAAGGGATTGGGTAATCCCTTCTCTCTCAAAATTTGGAACTTGGCCATAAATCTGTCAATGGCTACCTGCATAATTTGACACTTGTCCTCCAAGTTTTGCATTAAATTTCTCTTGGAGTGGACCTTTCTAACCTCCAAAATTGTCTCTGTTCTGTCCTCTATTTCCAATTCCTGAAGCTCATACTTATTCTTGTTGTTAATGAATTGGATAATGCTAGTAGCCTCTTCTGGAATTTCTTGAAATTCTTCTTTTACTCTTTGGATGGCCTTTGTAGCCATCTTTATTAAATCTATCTGCTAAAAAATCCCCTGAATAGATGGCCAAATATCATTGACACAGTCAATGATATTGGCCCATAGTGGTTCCTTAGCCTTCCCAAGGGATTCTTTCAGTGTCAAGTCCTTTTCCATGGCTCTCAATCTTTTACTCATCCTGGCAGCCTTTTGTACTTCTTCCTTGTGCATGATTTTAGCAAGCTTGTAATAAGTTTCCAAGCTTGTCACCTTTTCTTTGAGATTATTCATCTCTGTTGTCTGTATGGACATTTCTTCCATAGCTTTAACCAACTTTGCTGCTTCATCACCTGATGTACTTGCTGCTGATGTAGATTCTGTGGAAACTGGTTGTGCTGTGGCCATTGGAGCTGTGGGAGCTAATGAGGCTGCCAATGTGGAAGGAACAACCGTTGTAACTGTTGGGATGACATTCACTGAGGTAGTGCCAAGATCAATTTGTTTTAATTGGATTAGGCTATCCAATTCCTTTTCTATCTCCCTCAACTGATCATTTAGTTTAAGGACTAAGTCCATCAACTCTTCATGTCTGGTTTGGTTTTCCAAGACTTCCTGTGTCTGGGGGTGCTGCAACTGAGGTATCTTCAACTGTTTCTTGAGTGTTGCAATGTCATCATTCTTCTTTTTGATCAGTTGTTCAGTAGCTTTGATGTCTTTGGGATCATGTCCCAATTCAATTACCAAGTCTTCCAAAGACTTGATTCTAGTGTCTTTGGCCTGTGAGGAGGCCTTCTCCAATTGATACTGGGCTGAAATGTTGTTCAATGAATTCTGCAACTGATGGGCAGCTATGGCTTTTCCTGTAAGGGTGGAGTAAATCATTTCTCCAGCGTGTTTGTGAAATTCAATTTGGTAAATGGGATGAATATCCCTTTCCAATACCTCAAAATCAATCTTCTTGAAATCTACTGATGTCATTGGTTGTTGTAGAGTTGGATTTATGAAGGACATTTGCATTTTTCCTTCCTTGATGTCAAAAGCTGACATCAACCTAGTTTGATTGGTGGGTGTAAGTTTGAGATACTGTGCATAGGATTGTGCCTTCAATTTCTCATTTCTCATTTTGATTTATTTGAACCCATCCTTAATGTCCTTATCTCTATCAGTAGGTTTGTTAAATGAGGAAACTTCTACACTGAGCTGCCTTTCCAACATTTGAGTTTGTGAAGTAGATGGCTCCTGCGTTTCCCCAAATGGAGCTGTGCCCTTGCTCATGTCTAACTCAGTATTAGTTATTTCTACTGAGCCTTCTATGTCTTCATGTTTTGAAACAAGATTGAGCCTAGACCTTTTGCTCTGGCTGGCTTCATATTGTACATTGAATGTGTCCATACCTGAGCTGGAGGCTCCCTGTCTGTTCCTTCTGGGATTATTTTCATCATTCTGAGGAGTCTACAAAATAGTAAGGGTACTCATGGTTCCTTTGTGCTCTGGTACCTACAAGAATGAGCTTTCATCAAGTTGTCTCTCTAAATCAAAGAAGGTATTTTCAACATCTACCTTTGTACTATCCCTGTCTATGAGAGCGTTTTCCAAACACTCAGATTGATTGGCATATCTCTCTATCTCTGGTATGGGGTGATGAATGTAAGGTCCCAATTTGACCTTTTGTCTTAGTTTGGTAATAAACACTTGGGGGTCATACCTCCACATGGAACCATTTTGGAACTTCATTTGTTGCAGAATTTGATCTGCTTCCTGGCTTGCTTCTCTAGAATTGTAAATGAAAGGGTCTAACTGATTTTTGACCTTGAACTGAGTTCTCTTCTTGGCTGAGACAAAGTTGACTTCATCAGAGTTCATTATCTGCCTATAATACTATAGAGAAAATAACCTCATGGGGAGGTATTTGGGCAGGTTGTATGGGGCAAGCTTGCAACCATAGATTCTTATTTCGGTGTGATTTTAGTAAAGGTACCAATCTCCCACCTTACTTTGCTTGGACAATTGGAGCACTCTTTTGATTTCTTGGCTTATCCTGGGTGGGGGGCTTCCTGTAATCATGGTCATGACTAGATGGACAAAAGAGCCAATGAAGTCTGTGTAGGTGTATGGTGATGAATACCTGTGGAATAATGGTGTCCAAAATACAACAGACCTGGGCTGGCCTTTTGTATCCAGCTTCTGAATGGTGAAGGGAAATCTGTATGATTGATAATACAAAAACATGTGGTATAGTACAGATGAGTACTTGAATACTCTTTCATTGTGCATTCTGGTAAATTGTTCATGTATCCTTTCAGCTAGGAATTGGGCATAATTGTACAAAGTAGTAGGAGGCTTTCCTGGGGTGAAAATGGACATGAGGGCCAGGATGAGCTCATCAACAAATTCATCTGTGGTATAGCCTAGTATACATGATATCATAGTTACAATTTGCTTGCCCCTTTTAGATAAAATGGCAGAAACATATGGAGGGGCATCTTTAGGAATGTGCTTCTCTTCTACAATGAAAGTTTGGAATATTTGGGCCAGTCTAGGTGGACTCAATTTAGTGTACAGTTCTAAAAAATCCCCAATGGAGAGAGGGGTCAGGTTTGGACCTGGTTAGATTTGTAACATTTCATTGATTGATACAACTGTGATAGTAAACAAGACATTTTGGTTAGGGGACATTATAGCTCTTTGGCTAGGAATGTAACAGGCATGACACATATGGAAAATGTCAGGAAAGATATGTACTTGTGGAAATTGGTATTTGGGCAAATTGGAGTCCCAAAGGCCACTCTCATCAGTATGGTTTAGATATCTGTCCTTACTCAAACAATGAATTTTGAGTAGGACTTCATAGGCACTTGTGTCTTTGATTGGAAAATCCCTGTCCGCTAGGGATAGGTGGTCAAAGTCCAAATGGGGGGTCATGACAGGTCTGACATCCATGGCGACGGGGGCAGCCATAATTCAGTTCTTGTCGATTTTAATTTGGCAATACTGGTTTATTGAGAGGTTTTGAAGGAAACTCGAAAGCTTTTAGAAGGGTTTGGGCACACAATTTATTTTTTAAAGTAATTTCAATTAATTTTACTTATTAAAACACTTTAAAGACTGGATGTTTTCAAATTGAAAGGGTGTTTGGAAATTTGTCTTCAAATACCTAGAATTTGGGTGAATTAACTTCAAATTGGGGGCTCTCAGCAACTGCAGAAGGTTGAATGAGCTCTGGTACGGAGTGAGAGGTTGATTGGGGTCTCTGCAACTTCTTTAGGAGTGAAATTTGAGGTGAATTGGTGATTTCAGCGTTTGCATGTGTCGCAATGGTTTGAAGAGGTTCACAAAGAAAATTAGTGAAAAAGGTGAAATAGGGCTTTTCGGCCTTTTTATTGAACAATGATCACTTTTTTGTGGGTAAATTACAAATGAACAGTGGGCGGTTTTTCGGGTTGAGCGGGGAGGCATTTTCCCAAGCCATCGCACCGCTTTTATGGAGGAGGCAATATTTTGGAGGGGTCACCTGATATATGTTAGCACTTGACACATAACAGATTGGGGGCTAGAAAAAACCACTTTATCGAGCGGGTAAAGGTCGGACATTGGGTAAACATGATATGGCTGTGGACCGTTGGATGTGGGCGCTGATGATCAGATGACAGTCGGGTGATGAATGTGCATGGATGAAATGGGGAGAGGTTTTGGGGGGCCCAAGGCTTTAATCCTTGGCGGTCTGGGATTAATTATGAGTTAATCATGGATTTAAATGATTGGGCGGGGCTTAATGATGGGATTACTTTAGCTTTACCGAGAAGTGGTGAATTAAGTGGGTTTTGTCGGGAATATGGGGTAAAAGTATAATTTATAGCTAAAATAAGGGTTGGGGTATTATATAGGGGATTTAATTCAATATATGGGAAAAGGTATATCAGGAGCTATAATATTATGTTAAAAAATTAATATGGAATGAAATGAAATGGGGGGAGTGAACATACCCCTAAGCATAATTGTAATATTTGCGTATTTTATTCACATACACTTCATACTTAGGATAAAATCTTTTTGTGGGTATTTTGAATGAAATGGAATTTAACATGGGGTTGTTTACTTTTCATAGGAAAATGGAGTTTAACCTTAGGAAAAGGGGTTTTATTAGGGTAATGAAGGGAAATGAACTCTATGATGGGAATTCTAACACTTGATATCCATAAGTAATTAAGCCGAGGGTCTGGTCCCACCAAAAGTCAGAGAAATGCTCTGAGCCTTTATGACTTGAAGGATTTTTAGTACTAGAACTTACTTGTGGATGGAGAAATTAGTAAGTAAAGGGATGAAATAAATGAGGGGGAATTAATTAAATGAACTTGTAAACCATTGTTTTTGCTTTCTTAACTGCTCATGCACATCGAAACATATAATTAAGCATGATAAATGTGCTTTTATCCAATCAACTTTATACTTCAACAACCTTTCTTCTACTTACCGATTACTTACCCTAACATTGTTTCTTCATCTTATTTGGGTGCATTTAGACTAGCAGACCCTTATCATTCATTTTTCTTTTGAAAAGTTAACTATCTACTTCTAACCTTATATCTTCCAAGGGCTCAGATTAAACTTATGAGCTCTTTTTATTTTCTCTACCTATCTAATAATCTGCCAATATTAATCTGTTTGGTCAGATTTTATTCTCTAACTATAAACATAAAATTCAAAGCATGAAATATTCAAGATTAAGTAGTTTGACTAGCATGGGTTGTGGCATGTATGACAAGCTGCACACAACCATTATTTAAGATAATAAAGCAGTAAAATAGTAGTGGCATTTAGACTTGCACACTTTCATGATCTATTTTTGTTTTTGGGGTTCATATATTTTCATTTTTTGATCTTTTCTTATTCTTTTTGTCTTTGATATTTCTTTTAGGACAGACCCTCTTTACATTTTTTAATTTTTAATATGGAAAACATTTGCAGAAAGCAAAGGTATGTACAATATTACAAAGCTTAACCTTAGGCAATTCAAAATTATGTACTATCACTATAGGACTCTAACAATGACTCCACATGGGGATGGTATTTCTTAGTGAAATGTCAAGGACTCTAAAGATCAGTAGCCTTTGAATTGTGGCTGAAGTTACCTTGCAAGTGTCCCTCTGTGAATCTGCATTATTGATACTTATGGCAGTAAATCTTTCAAAGCTTAAGGCCTTCTCTCCGAGCTTAAACTTCAAAGGATTACCATCCAATCCAATCTACACTCTGTAATGTTATGTACAATGATGAAAAGTAAAGTGAACTACTACAAGTTAGTGGAAAAGTAGTGCTTTAGCATCCTACCATTAACAAGTCCTCCTGGTAGGTTTGATCCATCTATGTTTCTCAAGAAAAAGGCATTGTTGCCTCTGTAGCCAAAAATGACATAAGGCCCCTGCCATAGAAAATCAAATTTTCCATGCTTTCCTTTATCTTCTCTCCTTGAATCCCACTTAAGGAATTTGTCTCCTATGTGAAAATAATCTACTTTAGTCTTTTTATCAAAGACTTTCTTGATTTTTTCCTGGATTATATGTGATTTTACATATACTTCTTCTCTGGTCTACTGCAGGTGTATGGTCTGATTTATTCTTCTTTGAATATCATTTGGTTCCACCTGTAATTCCTGAAGGATCTTCATGACTGGAACTCCCAAGGATGATGGGAAAACTGCATCCATCCCATAAACTAGCTGATAGGTTGATGTTCCAATGGACTTCTTAGTAGTCAGTCTATCTTCCCATAAGGCATTGACTAACTTCTTGTGGCATTGACTAACTTCTTGTGCCATGTATTTTTTTTATCCTCCAGTAACTTTTTAATAATATTGACCAGGATTTTGTTGGATGACTCTGCCAGTCCATTACCTTGAGGGTAGGCTGTGGAATGGCCATCAGTTATGTGGTATTTGTTACAGAAATCTATCATTCTTTTTTATTTAAAGGCTGCTGCATTATCATTAATGAGCCTCTGGGGACATCCAAATCTTGAAAGGATATTACTCTCTAGGAAGGTGATTATGACAATGCCTGTGGCTTGCCTAGAAGGTATGGACTCTATCCATTTGGTAAAATAGTCTGTGGCTGTTAGAATCCACTTATGCTGAGCTGAGGATGGGGGGTGTATTTCTCCAATAAAGTCTAACCCTCATTGTTGAAATGGCATCTCAGTGGAAATTGGTTTAAGAGGCAAGGGCAATAGTTTCCTCTTTCCCTAAAAAATCTAGCATTTGTGACAGGAGGTCACATGCTTTTTAACATCTGCAAACAAAGTAGGCCAGTAGAAACCAACCCTTAGAATCTTGTCAGCAGTTCTCTTCCAGTACAAGTGTCCTCCACAGTCCCCTGCATGAAACTCTTACAAAATCTTATCAACTTCATCTTTTAATAAACATGTTAAGAGAATACCACTACTGTCCTTACAAAACAATGCATTATCTATAATACAATATCTCAATGACTTCATTTTTAAGAATCCAGCTTTAGTTCTTGTCAATCCAGGAGGAGCTTGTAAGTTTAGTAATACAAATGTAATATCTGCATACGATGGTGATTCAATAAAAAATTCACTGATCTGTGGAGTCTCCATCTCCTCCTAATCATCCAAAACACTAATGAAGTTGATATCAAGGGCCTGACAGTTCGATTTAGCCATGAGTTTGGCTAAACCTTTGCCTTTGATGAGCTTGGTGGGCTTTATCTCTATTTCATATTCCAATATTGTGGCAATCCATTTGCCTCTTTTTCCTTCAGGCCCATTTTGAGTCAAAATGTCCTTAACTACAGAGTTTGGAACATAAGCAATAATGTGAGAGTACAAGATGTATACTCTGAAATCTTTGATAGATTTAACCAAGCTAATGCCTCTTTTTCCATGATATTGAATTTAAGTGTGGCATCTCTTAAGGATTTACTAAAGAATGCTATTGGCTGTTCATATCCTTGATTGTTCTTTTACAGCAAGACTGCTACAATGGTGTGTTCTGAAGCAAAAGAAAAAATAATAAAATCTTTGCTAAAGTCAGGACTAATTAGGATTGGAGTCTTGGTTAATTCTTCCTTAATAGCTTCAAAGGATTGTTTGGCCTCAAATGTCCATTTGATTGATGAGTCATTTCTTAGCATGTTATTTAATTCTCTAATTAATTCTGCTAGATTTGGGATGAATCTCCTAAGAAAATTAATCTTACCTAGAAATGATTGTAGCTCTTTTATGTTTCGGGGATGGGAAATGGTCAAAATGGATTCTATTCTAGTAGGGTCTATCCTAATCCCATCTTTAGATATGATTTTCCTAACAACTTTCCCTCTTCAAGGCCAAAAAGTGTCTTTTTAGGATTTAAAGAAATCACAAATTTCCTGCATTTGATAAATACTCTTCTGAGGTGGTCTAAATGTTCATTGTCAGATTTAGAGAAGACTGTGATGTCATCCTGGTATACTACTAAGAAATCATGGATTTCCTTGGCAAAATCTATATCCATAGCTCTTTGAAATGTGTCACCTGCATTCATTAATCCAAAGGGCATCTTCAAATACATGAAGGTACCCCAAGGAGTAGTAAACGCAGTTTTGGGTTGGTCCTCAGGTTGGACTAATATCTGGTTATAGCTAGAGAATCCATCTGACAATGAAATCCTAGATGAGCCCACTACCCTTTGTAATATACGATCCATTTTTGGTAAGGGGTAGTTGTCTTTTGAAGAGACCTTGTTCAAGTTTCCAAAATCTACATAAAGTCTAATTTCACCTATCTTTTTCCTAGTTGTAACTAAGTTTGAAATCCAATCTGAGTAACTAATGGGTGTTATTATTTGGGCATCAAACATTCTTTTAACCTCTTTTTCTATGGATGGCATAAGAACTAGGTTTATCCTTCTAAATTTATGTTTGAAAGGTTTACGATCTTCTTTTAGAGGTGTTTTGTGTTGGATTATGTTGATGTCATAAGATTTTAAGTCTTCATAAGTCCATGCAAATTCATCCTGGAACTCTTTAAATAGATTTATATATTTGGCCTTTTCCTCTGGGGTAAGGCTTTAGATATCTTAATGAGCATTGGATTATCTTCAGTTCCTATATTAACCTCTTCTATGTCAGCTCTTAGAGGTTCCATCTTGGGTTTCCTAGGTACATCATTGGAGTCAAATAAATCCTCTAAAGGTACTAATCCTTTAGGCGAAAAATTATCTTTCAAATTAAGAATCTTAGGATCATCATCCATTATTTCATATATCTCTACATTTTTCAAACTATCTATTTCTAGCTTAGTAAATTTAGTTGGTTTATGTACATCAAAAATATTTACATCTAAGCTACTTTCTACATTATTGTTTATTGTACAGTCAGTATCTATCTTACAGTTTCGAAATTCACCTTCATTGTTCATGAAATAATAGATCTGAGAGTCCTAGGAAAAAATCTGCCAATACTTAAGGTTATCTGGTATAACAGGCCTGTGTCTAACCTCTGCAGTGTACTGGTGGTTTGGTTGAAATGGAAATTTACAAGTACTAGCAAATGTTGCCAGACTATGGGCCTGCATGTTTTGTTTTCTAGGAATGGCAGCAAAGTTTGATTCTAGTAGGTCCTTAATCAAGTCTAAACAATATCCCTATATCTACCAAGCCTAGGGTTGTTGACAGAATATTCACCACTGATATGTTTAAGAATCAGCTTTGAGTCTCCCATGACATAAACTATTTTGGCTCCCAATTTCCTAACCAATTGTAATCCTAAAATCAGGGCTTCATATTCAGCCATGTTATTGGTACATTTAAAGTTCAATCTGAAAGCATGCCCCCCAGCATGGTTATTTTCCATATTTGGATCCACACTCCTGCACCAGCCCCCAACCTATTTACAAACCCATAAAATTCTAAATGCCAAAGTGACTCATGGAATATTTTCTCACTGTCAGCTATTCTGTACTTAAGTTCTTTGGCTGTGATTTCCTTTTTATCATTTTCTGCATTGTATAAGATGAAAGAGTCCATATCTGAATGCATGGAGTATATGGGAAAGTTTTGGGGCTTTTCCTCACTACTAACCATGTACTTCATCAAGGTCTCCCTATATAATTTTCTTGGTTGACCGAAAACCGATATGGTGGCATAAGACATATCCAACTACAAAGATCCCTGTAGTTTTTCTCCCCATGAACGAGATAGTAACATTCCATATTTTGGTGGGATATCTGCAACTACAATGTCCATTAGAATGCTCTTGGCAGGGCACTGTACAAGAGTCACACATAAGTATTTGATTAGACCAAGGCATTTAAACTGGATCGAGTCAAAAGAAAATAAATCCTTATAAGACCTGGTAATGTCTAGGTTGAGTCTTTGCATTATTGCCTTTGGCATGAGATTGTGGGATGCTCCTGAGTCTAACATAGCGTTATGTAAAATTTTATCATGAATATTTAGGCTGATGTAAAAAGGAGGAACTCCCTCTTGCTGATGAATTCCATTTGCCTCATGGCCAAACAACAATTCAGGCTAGTCATCATTCAAATTAACACAATCCTCTCCCTCTCCTATGTTCAAAGTCTCAGTTATCTGTGACCTATAAAATTCATTCTTTACCAGTTCGGTCAGAGGAACTGATATCTTTAATTTAGCTATTTCATTTTTAATATTGAAAGGGAGTTGAGGTTTGTTTGATTCAAATCTTCCTTAATGTGTGCAGTTTGAGTGTCTTTATCCTGTTTCTCAGTGGTAGGAATTTCAGTCTGTGTTTCTACTATTTTGCCTTGATTTCTTTTATCTTGATTTTTTTCAATTATTGGCTCTGTTTGGGTTTCAGTGGAGGTTATATCTACAATCCTAGGGGTTGAAGTTTCAGGTGTTCCTCTAGGTAGAATTTGCAATACTTTGTTAACTGGAGCTTCTTTTATTATCTTAGTCTAAGTTTGGATGGATCTCTTAATGGGAGTCTCGTTATTTTTCTTACTTCTCAAGCTATATTGTTTATGTACCTAATAAATAGCTGATTCATATCCCTGCTTAAAATCAAAGGATTCACCAGATTCTAACTGTAACTGCTGAAGCATATATAACTCTTGTTCTTCTTGAGTAAGAAAAACAATGTCTTCCTCTGTGGTTTCCAATATGTTAATCTGGGTATCATCCTCTGCTTGTTGGCTTTGTGAATCCTCAACATAGTTTTCTTGGAAGGGTGGCCTAATCTGTTGGTCTGGTGTAGCATTTTTTGTAGTATTAGGGTTCTTCCTAAAATTTGGGTTTCTTATTGGGGGTTGTTGTTGTTGATTCTCCCATTGATTTTTTGTCTCCATGTTATCTAACCTATCCATAATTCTTTCTAAACTTTTATCTAAAACATCTACTTTTCCATCTAAAGTTGAAGCTTCTTCTTTAAATAAAACTTTCTTTTCATTCCTCATTTGTGCCTTCTTATCTAACAAGTTGGCCTCTACACTGACATCATTACTCTAGATTTGTTCAAGTGTTTAAGTATTTCTCTCCTTTAGCTGGTATGACATATTAGCATCAAAACCATCAGGGAACTTAATTAATGCTAGGTCAGGTGGAGGCTTAATGTTGGCTGGAATTGCATTATAGATATTATTAAACCTAGTGCAATAGTCCTGAACTGACTCATTGGGAGCTCTCCTAATATTGTCATATTCAGAAAGTATTTGCAATGGGTTCTTCTTTCTTTCCCATCTATCAATGAATAACCTTTGAAAATTTGCTAAGTCTGCAATGTGGTTGGCAAGAAAGGCTTTGAACCATTTCTTGACATCACCAGTTAAAGTTTGGGCAAACAGTCTCATTTGGACATCTGCCTCATCTATTTCATGCAATTCAAAAAATTCAAACATCTTGTTTACATGTTGCTGGGCAGTGTAATGACCAGTAGCATCAAACATGAAATCTTACTCTAATAATTTGCAGGCATGGGATGGAGTTGGGCAGGTAAAACAAGAGGAGCATATCTGTTTGCCATTGATGTGATTCTGGTTTGACTTGGGGGTAAATTTGTGGTGGTTAAAGAAGGGCTTGAAACTGATGGAGGTGAACTAGATGATGATGAATATGATTGATTAATAAATGGTTTAGGTGATTGGATTGTGGTAGATACAATTGATGAAGTTGTGGTAAAGGAAGGTGGATTTACAACAAGTGAAGTTTGTGAAGAATCACCTACATTACTTATCAATTTAGAGGCCCAAGCTTCTAATTTATCAAAAGTCTCAACTACTAATTTATTTAAATCTGAATGGATAACCCTTTTTTATTCAATTAGCTGAACAAACTCAGGATCTAAGACTGTTTCGTGGATTGAATTCTCAGATTTACTTCTAAATAATGAGAGGTCAAATGACAAATTGAAAGGGATGTCCTCTAAAGTTGATAACTCCTCAGGGAGTGAATTGGATCTAAATAACCTGCTACTACTGGCTTGAGTTTCTATTGTTCTAGGTTGTCTCAAAATCCTTTCTAGGTCATCCACTATAGTTGCAGGGTTTGGATCTGGGTTGGCCCTGGTATAGTGAATCTTTTTAGGAGCTAGAATTTTAAGTTTTTAAGTTGTTTTTATAATTTTTTTCTGAAAAATTACTTCAGGTAATGACCTTAAGGGGCTCAAGATTTAATTTTAGGTTTCCTTAAAGTTTTATGAGACTGAGGATCGAAGTCCCCAGTGGAGTTGCTAGAAATGTTATCACTCTGATAATTCCTTTGAAGTAATAAGAAGGAAAAACCAAAGGTAACCACAATCCGCTTTTGGAGATCAGGACCTAGCCTTCCTGATGCTCAGAGAGGGCTCTCTCTTTAAGATTTAACTTTGTTTTAGTTAAGATGTTTTTAGGCTAGTTATGATTGTTCAAGGGGTTTTTTGATTTTGTTTGAGATTAGGTGGTGGGATCTGCTTAGAAAGATGGATAAATCGATGTCTTTTAGACCATTGGGCTATGGAGTAAACTAATAAGGAAGAAAAACTGGATTAACTCACTAAAGGGGATGTTCCAAGGGCAAGATATCAGAGTGTATTTTAGATGTTTGAGACAGAGGGCTGAAAGGGTTTCACTCGGGGTGAGAGAGCAGTTAAGGGTTCTCAGACCCGGATAATGAATGAGGAAGGAAGGGGTAATTGAAATCAAAGGGCAATTAAGAATCCTTTAAACTAGATTATTCATGAAATAAATCTAAATCAAAGAGAAATTAAGAATTTTTTAATTTAAATATCAGAAGAAAACATTTAAATGCTTAACTGTTAAGACATAGTGTGATTTAAACAAGTTCTGAAATATTATTCCAGTTATAGCATTTAGATTGAAACAAATAAGATTATGAAAAACTTTGAGAAAAATGACAATAACACATGAAAATACTTTTCTGAAATTCACTCAACACATGAATCCTTGGAAAAGTTTGATCTTTATTAATCAATCCATCTTGCTAGCTCATCAACTGATACAATAACCTTCTGGGTCTTCTTGATCAGAAAGTGTATAGAAATGTCTAATAGAATCCACCTACATACTTCAAATTGTGAAGTATTTATACAAAAGTTTATTACAAAATATCTCAAACTAATTTGAGATTTAATATAGGAAATAAAAATATCTTCTTGCAAGAAGATAGAGAAAACTATTGAACTGTTTCATGCTGTCCCTTTTATTTTGGTACTACTGGCTGTTATGTTTTGATTTTTAGCCCTTTATGCTACTTTGTTGTTTGATCTTTCACACTGGATGATTCATTTACTTTAGCATTTCATCTGATACACTTTGACACTGATACTCTTTGACTCTACTGATCTGTCTTCATCCTTTTACCATGCTTTTTCACTTTTACTATAACTTTTTTACTGCATATTTCTATAGTAAATCAGTTAATTTCTCCCATGTTTCAGCATCACGTAATTGGATTTTTAGCATCCTCCTATATATTTTATCTACCTCGGTGTATTTTGCAAAAGTAGGCTTATTGATAAACAAGTGTTTTACCTCATGCTAGAGGTAAAACAAGTTTTCAAATGTATGGTAGAGTATTTTTCCTGTTGGCAATGCCTTGATTGATGATGTATTCACCTAATCTTTTGCTACCTCTCTGATTTTCTTGTTGTAATCCTCTTGTGTCATGAGATTTTCATTTATTACTAAGGGATTGGGTAATCCCTTCTCTCTCAAAATTTGGAACTTGGCCATAAATCTGTCAATGGCTACCTGCATATTCTGACACTTGTCCTCCAAGTTTTGCATTAAGTTTCTCTTGGAGAGGACCTTTCTGACCTCCAAAATTGTCTCTGTTCTGTCCTCTATTTCCAATTCCTGAAGCTCATACTTATTCTTGCTGTTAAGGAACTAGATGATTCTGGTAGCCTCTTCTGGCATTTCTCCCAATTCTTCTTTTACTCTTTGGATGGCCTCTATAGCCATCTTTATTAAATCTATCTGCTCAAAAATCACCTAAATAGATGGCCAAATATCATTGACAGAGTCAATGATATTGGCCCATAGTAGTACCTTAGCCTGCTCAAGGGGATTTTTTAGTTTCAAGTCCTTTTCCATGGCTTTCAATCTTTCACTCATCCTGGCAGCCTTTTGTACTTCTTCCTTCTGCAGGATTCTAGCAAGCTTGTAATTAGTTTCCAAGCTTGTCACCTTTTCTTTGAGCTTCTTCATCTCTGTTGTTTGTATGGACATTTATTCCATAGCTTTAACCAACTTTGTTGCTTCATCACTTGATGTACTTGCTGCTGATGTAGATTCTGTGGAAACTGGTTGTGCTGTGTCCATTGGAGCTGTGGGAGCCAATGAGGCTGCCAATGTGGAAGGAACAACTATTGTAACTGCTGGGATGACATTCACCGAGGTAGTGCCAATATCAGTTTGTTTTAATTGGATTAGGCTATCAAATTCCTTTTCTGTCTCCCTCAACTGATCATTTAGTTTAAGGACTAAGTCTATCAACTCTTCATGCCTGGTTTGGTTTTCCGAGACTTCCTCTATTTGGGGGTGTTGTAGCTGAGGTATCTTCAACTATTTCTTGAGTGCTACAATGTCATCATTATTCTTTTTGATCAGTTGTTCAATAGCTTTGATGTATTTGGGATCATGTCCCAATTCAATTACCAAGTCTTCCAAAGACTTGATTCTTGTGTCTTTGGCCTGTGAGGAGGCCTTCTCCAATTGATACTGGGCTGAAATGTTGTTTAATGAATTCTGCAACTAATGGGCAGCTATGGATTTTCCTGTAAGGGTGGAGTAAATCATTTCTCCAGCGTGTTTGTGAAATTCAATTTGGTCAATGGGATGAATATCCCTTGCCAATACCTCAAAATCAATCTTCTTGAAATCTGCTGATGTCCTTGGTTGTTGTAGATTTGGATTTATGAAGGACATTTGCATCTTTCCTTCCTTGATGTCAAAAGCTAACATCAAACTAGTTTGATTGGTGGGTGTAAGTTTGAGATACTGTGCATAGGGTTGTGCCTTCAGTTTCTCATTTCTCAATTTGATTTCTTTGAACCTATCCTTAATGTCCTTATCTCTATCAGTAGATTTGTTAAATGAGGAAACTTCGACACTGAGCTGCCTTTCCAACATTTGAGTTTGTGAAGTATATGGATCCTGTGTTTCCCCATATGGAGTTGTGCCCTTGCTCATGTCTAAATCAGTATTAGTTATTTCTACTGAGCCTTTTGTGTCTTCATGTTCTGAAACAGGATTGAGCCTAGACCTTTTGCTCTGGCTGGCTTCATATTGTACATTGAATGTTTCCATACCTGAGATGGAGGCTCCCTGTCTGTTTCTTTTGGGATTCTTTTCCTCATTCCGAGGAGTCTGCAAAATCATAGGGGTACTCATGGTTCCTTCGTGCTCTGGTACCTGTAGGAATGAGCTTTCATCAAGTTGTCTCTCTAAATCAAACAAGGTATTTTCAACATCTACCTTTGTACTATCCTTGTCTATGAGGGCGTTTTCCAAACACTCAGATTGATTAGCATATCTCTCTATCTTTGGTATGGGGTGATGAATGTAAGGTCCCAATTTGACCTTTTGTCTTAGTTTGGTAATAAACCCTTGGGGGTCATACCTCCACATGAAACTATTTTGGAACTTCATTTGTTGCAGAATTTGATCTGCTTCCTGCCTTACTTCTCTAGAATTGTAAATGAAAGGGCCTAATTGATTTTTGACGTTGAACTGAGTTATTTTCTTTGCTGAGACAAAGTTGACTTCATCAGAGTTCATTATCTGCCTATAATACTCTAGAGAAAATAACCTCATGGGGAGGTATTTGGGCAGTTTGTATGGGGCAAGCTGGCAACCATAGATTCTTATTTCGGTGTGATTTTGGTAAAGGTACCAATCTCCCACCTTACTTTGCTTGGACAATTGGAGCACTCTTTTGATTTCTTGGCTTATCTTGGGTGGAGGGCTTCCTATTAGCATGGTCATGACTGGATGGACAAAAGAGTCAATGAAGTTTGTGTAGGTGTATGGTGATGAATACCTGTGGAATAATGGTGTCCAAAATACAATAGACCTGGGCTGGCCTTTAGTATCCAATCTTTGAATGGTGAAGGGATATCTGTGTGACTGATAATACAAAAACATGTGGTATAGTACATATGAGTACTTGAATACTCTTTCATTGTGCATTCTGGTAAATTGTTCATGCATCCTTTCAGCTATGAACTTGGCATAATTGTACAAAGTAGCAGGAGGCTTTCCTGGGGTGAAAATGGACATGAAGGCCAGGATGAGCTCATCACAAATTCATCTGTGGTATAGCAAAATATACATGGTATCATAGTTACAATTTGATTTCCCCTTTCAGATAAAATGACAGAAACATATGGAGGGGCATCTTTAGGAATGTGATGCTATTCTACAATGAAATTTTGGAATATTTGGGTCAGTCTAGATGGACTCAATTTGGTGTACAGTTTTAACAAATCCCCAATGGAAAGTGGGGTCAGGTTTGGACCTGGTTGGACTTGTAACATTTCATTGATTGATTCAGCTATAAACAAGACTTTTTGGTCAGGGGACATTATAGCTCTCTGGTTGGGAATGTAACGGGCATGGCACATATGGATAATGTTAGGAAAGATAAGTACTCGTGGAAACTGGTATTTGGGCAAATTGGAGTCCCAAAGGCCAATGCCATCAGTATGGTTTAGATATCTGTCCTTACTCAAACAATGAATTTGAGCAGGACTTCATAGGCACTTGTGTCTTTGATTGAAAAATCCCTGTTCGCCAGGGGAAGGTGGTTAAGGTCCAAATGGGGGGTCGTTGTAGGTCTGACATCCATGGCAATGGGGGCAACCATAATTTAGTTCTTGTGGATTTGAATTTGGCAATACTAGTTTATTCAGAGGTTTTGAAGGAAACTCGGAAGCTTTCAGAAGGGTTTGGGCACAAAATTTAATTTTTAAAGTAATTTTAATTAATTTTACTTAATTAAAACACTTTAAAGACTCGACATTTTCAAATTGAAAGGGTGTCTGGAAATTTGTCTTCAAATACCTAGAATTTGGGTGAATTAACTTCAAATTTGGGGCTCTCGACAATTGCATAAGGTTGAAAGAGCTCTGGTATGGACTCAGAGGTTGATTGGGGTCTCTGCAACTTCTTCAGGAGTGAAATTTGAGGTCAATTGGTGATTTCAACATTTGCAAGTGTCGCAATGGTTTGCAGAGCTTCACTAATAAAATGAGTGAAAAAGGTGAAATAGGGTTTCTCGACCTTTTTATTGAACAACGATCACTTTTTGGCAGGTAAATTACAAATGAATAGTGGGCGGTTTTTTGGGTTGGGCAAGGAGGCGGTTTCCCAAGCCATTGCACCGCTTTTATGGAGGAGGCAGTATTTTGGAGGGGTCACCCAATCTATGTTAGCACTTGACACGTAGCAGATGGGGGGCCGGGAAAAACCACTTTATCGGGTAGGTAAAGGTCGGACATCAGGTGAACTCGATATGGCTGTGGAACATTAGATGTGGGCGTTGATGATCGGACGACAGTTGGGTGACGGATGTGCACAGATGAAATGGGCAGAGGTTTCGGGGTGCCCAGGGCTTTAATCCTTTGCAGTTTGGAATTAATTACGAGTTAATCATGGATTTAAATGATCGAGCGGGGCTTAATGATGGGATTACTTTAGCTTTATCGAGAAGTGGTGAATTAAGTAGGTTTTGTCGGGAATATGGGGTAAAAGTATAGTTTATAGCTAAACTAAGGGTTGGGGTATTATATAGGGGATTTAATTTAATATACTGGAAAAGGTATATTGGGAGCTATAGTTATATGTTAAAAAATTTATATGAAATGAAATGAGGGGAGTGAACATACCCCTAAGCATAAATGTAATATTTGCGCATTTTATTCACATACACTTCATACTTAGGATAAAATCTTTTTGTGGGTATTTTGAATGAAATGGAATTTAACATGGGGTTGTTTACTTTTCATAGGCAAATGGAGTTTAACCTTAGGAAAATGGGTTTTATTAGGGTAATGAAGGGAAATGAACTCTATGATGGGAATTCTAACACTTGATGTCCATAAGTCATTAAGTCGAGGGTCCGTCCCACCAAAATTCAGAGAAATGCTTTGAGCCTTTATGACTTGAAGGATTTTTAGTACTAGAACTTACTTGTGGATGGGGAAATTAGTAAGTAAAGGGATGTAATAAATGAGGGCGAATTAATTAAATGAACTTGTAAACCATTGTTTTTTCTTTCTTAACTACTTACCCATTACTTACCCTAACATTGTTTCTTCATTTTATTTGGGTGCATTGAGGCTAGCAAACCCTTATCATTCATTTTTCTTTTGAAAAGTTAACTATCTACTTCTAACCTTATATCTTCCAAGGGCTCAGATTAAACTGATGAGCTCTTTTTATTTTCTCTACCTATCTAATGATCTGCCAAGGTTAAACTATTTGGTCAGATTTTATTCTCTAACTATAAACATAAAATTCGAAGCATGAAATAGTCGAGATTAAGCAGTTTGACTACCATGGGTTGTGGCATGTATGACAAGTTGCACACAACCATTATTTATGACAGTAAAGCAGTAAAATAGTAGTGGCATTTAGACTTGCACATTTTCATGATCTATTTTTGTTTCTGGGGTTCATATATTTTCATTTTTTGATCTTTTCTTATTCTTTTTGTCCTTTGATATTTCTTTTAGGACATACCCTCTTTACATTTTTTAATTTTTAATATGGAAAACATTGCAGAAAGCAAAGGTATGTACAATATTACAAGGCTGAACCTTAGCCAATTCAAAATTATGAATCCTATCACTATAGGACTCTAACAATTACATCAGAGAGACGTTTCTTCTAGACAATTATTGCTGTTGTTGGTATATGAGTTTTCTGCTGCTGGAGAGTACATTGTGGAGATGATATATGGAGTTGTTTTAGAGTGGATGGATACTGTTACTATGTTTTGGTGATTTGACCTACTGCCACGATTATGTTATGGATTATGCTGCTGTTGCTTGAAGGGAGAGAGCATGTGTTTTAGTTTTTGCTGCTGCTGAGTGAGAGAGTTTATTGATGCTAATGGTAGGAGATCTGTATCGCTACTCTAGTGTGTTGATGGTTAGACATAACTTGTGTCCAGGGGGAGTTCAGTGCACATATTTTCTAGGGGGATTATTGTTGTAGTTCAGTCTTGCACTCCATTGTTCATCACCTGCATATGATATTGACTGGAGTATAGTTTCTTGTTGATGGAGCCCCATTCATGTAGTGGAGTATATAACATTAATCCTTGACATGTTTAGCCCTTTGTCATTGTTGTCAAAGGGGGAGTATGTGAGGATGTTGATCAAATGATTGTTTCAGATGGGGGGTTGACATCAATTCCAAAGGGTGAGATTGTTGGCATTGATGTTTGGTGCAGTGTTGGAAATGCGTAGTTGATTTTCATTAATGTCAACCTGGTTGCTTGGGATGAAAATATGTTGGACATGCATGTGTATAAGTATATGCATGTGGCTTGTGTACGGTTGAGGTGTAGATAGTCCCTGGCATGTCTATTATCTTGGAGATGTTTTGTGGTTGGATGATAGCATGTTTCACTAGTTAGGAGGCGATCTCATGATGATGATGTTATAATGGCATGTTGCATTAGCTTGGAGGTTGGATGATGGTGTGTTGAATTAGCATGGAGGCCTTCCATGGTGATGGTATTCTTGATCATGTTTCCACATATATATGATGGCTGCTACAAATTTTAGAGTTAAGGAGCCTTGTTGATTAGTTCTCCATGGTCTTCATGTCCCATATTAGGTATCTCATGATGACATTTTGTACCTTTGACTTAGAGAGGATCTGAATGTGTATTTGGATGCTTGGGATGGTTTTGTAGGTGTTGGAGGATGTTTGATAGGTATTGGGAGCTTCATATTGATGGCAAAGATGTGTTAGAGAAGTTTGATGGTTCAGATGTTTAGTTTGGTTGTTGGTTAAAATCCTAGTCAACCTATTTTGGCTTGGGATGTTGTTGGTGATATTGCAGTGACTTGGTGAAGTGTTATAGAGGTGTCAGAGACTTCCAAAAGACCTACAAAGGCTTGTCAAGATATGGGAGAATTTTTAGTAGTTTCTGAGCCGAGTTGACTGAGTTTTGACCATCCTCTGCCCCAATCACATGCTTGCTAAGTCATGGGAGCAGGTTTAGGTCCTTAGTCACATGGAGGAGAGAATATGGGAGTGGTTATAGCCCCAATATATTTTAGATTGTGTCAATGGAGTGACTAAGGTGTTTTCTTGAGTTTTTCTCCGCATTCCTCAACCTATTTTGGTGTTGTGGTGATGTTATTGATCTGGATTTTTTAGCATATGGTCGGAAAAGGTTTGTGAGCCCTCTAGAAGCTGATCAAGGTTGAAGATATCAAAGGGCTAGTGGAGTTAGTGATTGATTTGGTCAAGAATTCTCCCTGAATCAAAGCTGAATCATGTGAAAATGTTAAATAGAAGAAGGCATTGAGCCTATTTAGTTAGTTGCTTGGGGAGTGAGTGAGAATGATATTGTGAGAGAATTGCGAATAGAGGATGCAACAACTAATCACATATGTTATGTAGAGATATATCAAATATTTGTGAGCATAAATCAGATATAGAGTTGGGAAGAAGATTATGAATTTGTGTGTTGGTTGTGGTAGAATTTTGGTAGCTTTAAGATTTGTTTGTGAGTAGTGTTTTGGTGAGAGTATAAGTGAAGAAATTCCCTCACCTAGATCAGTTATTGATTTAGATTTTATGAGCATAATGCTAGATTTGTTGGGTTGCTCATGTTGAGAAAATTGAGAACCCAATTAGACAATATATGAAATGTGGTTCACATGGAGGAAGTGAAGGGATGGAGGATTCAGTATAGACAGTGATTTGGCTAATTCATAGTAGGAAGAGTTTTCTCCATCCAATAGGAATTGGCCAGTCCAATGGTGGTTGGGCGAGGATTGTTGGTCATGGGAATTTCCAACGGATGGTAGTCCATAGATCCGTGAGCGAAACAAATTTCCGAATTGATAGATGCAAATACTATAGAGGAAGCCAAGTCTTCCGACTTATGGTTGTAAGATAATCCATGTAAATTTGTTGAGCAGATTAATAGAATATTTGAGTAGTGCAATAACAACAGGGTTGTTTTTTCCCGAAAGGGTTTCCACTATAAATACTTGTGTCCATATGTGTGCATGCTTGTGTTGATATTTCTCATGGTTCTTATGGTTTTAGTTTATTTATGCTTACATGTTTTGATGATCTAATGTTGTGCATGTGCATGTATAATGGAGTTTTGGAAAAAGAAATATAATTAAAATAAAGGCCATCACTACTGATTCACCCCCCTAGTAGTGAATATATTTCCAACATCCAAGGTTGCAGAGCACTTTGGTGTAGGGAAGACCATGGCTAACTTGCAGAGGTATGTGTATTGGCCCAAGATGAAGGTAGCTAGGTTCATAAAATGATGCATTCTTTGTTGTACCAACAAGCCTAGCAATAAGAAACATGGTCTATATAATCCCTTACCTATGCCTACTCGTCCTTAGGAAATAATTTCCACAGACTTTGTGGGAGTTTTACCAACAACCAGGAAGGAACATGACTACCTGTTCATGGTAATTGACAGGTTCAACAAGATGTGTGTTCTGATGCCCTATAAAAATACCATTAGCATGAAAGAAGCAATAAACTTGTTCTTTGGACAGGGCTGGGTTATTAGTGCATTCTTGACTAAATTATGGGAGAATATGGACACAAAGTTGAATATATCAACAACATTCCATCCATAGATAGATAGGAAGACAAAAGTAGTCAGCAAGACTTTGGTGCAACTCCTAAGGGGATACAACCAGAAGCATCCGAAGATATGGGATGAAAATCTAGTAGATATACAACATTCTTACAACATAACATTCCAAATTTCTACAAAAAAGTCCCCATTTGAAACTTTTTTTTGGATATTTTCCACCTTCGCCTTTGGATATTGCATATGGGTAGCAAAGAGGAGTGAGGGAATATCTTACAGGAGATACTTTGGGGGCTAAATAATTTATAGATAAGATCAAGAAGATCCATCTATAGGTACAAGAAACACTACAAAGGCATAGGAGAAGTATAAGGCCAGTCATGATTAGCACAAAACAAAGAAATCATTCAAGGTGGGCTACAGAGTATGGCTACAATTGAACAAGGAGACGTTGCACGGGCCTGGTAAGAAAATCAAGTCCCTGAGGTATAGTCCCTTTTAGATACTAGAAAAGGTGTGTGATAGTGCCTATTGACTTAGTTTACCACCATATATTTGCATTTACTCAGTTATGAATGTGGAGAATTTGAAACTCTATGAGCCTTCCATGTTAGATTAGGAAGATGAATAGGTCCTACCTTTTGTCGAGGATTTCACACCAAATGCTCAGGTAAGGTTGACAGAAGATAGATTTTTGTAGAAGAGGTTCAGAAGTATAAGACAAGGGTAGCATGACCTTTGGCAGCTTGGGTTGAAGGGACAACTTCCAGGCAAAGCTAAATGGTACACCAAAGAGAAGGTGGAGGAAAAATTTCCTCGCCTCACTTAGTAAAGTATTTGGGGACAAAAATCATCCCAAAATAGGGAGGTGTGATCCATATTGGATCATTATATTGTTTTTCATCCATATCAATGCATTTAGAGTAGAAAAAGTGGAGGAATCAACTCACAAGACCATTTATACTGGCGGGACCCATTTTGGCAAAATGAGGTTTGAAACTTTTCATGAGTGTTTTGAGGCAACAAATGATGTTTTTTTGGGGTAAAATTTTTCCAATTTAATTTTGCACCTTTTTGTGCTATTCTAAACACAAATTCCTTTCCAACGACACAAGCATCACGTCAAATAGAGTCTGTATGCGAAAGTTATGCCACTCAAAAGTTGACCTTCTTGTTTTCACCACCATGGTTCGAGAGGATGCCATGTCAGCCCCCATTATTCATGGAAAAGGGATAGGCACGTGATGTTGATGTAAAATACTCTATAAGAGTCTATATTGTAACTCTGGTTAAGAGTTGAGGTATTCAAACTTAACCACTAGTAGGCTATTGGGCTGCATTATAAGTGAGCGACTAGGAGGAAGAGGCATTCCATTCTTTCGAGAGCATTTGTTCCTTAGTTGAGAAAATACATCCAAGATGGATAGGAGGTAGAGGAAACAGAGAGGATTTATGCACTATATCAGCCCACAAAATACATGTCTTACTTCTTTGTACTTGCACCCAATTTCCAGACAGAGAAAGAGAGCGAAGTGACCTCACCTTTTGTTGGGTTTTCTATCGAAAGGGTTTCCCATAGCATATTTTGTGCCTTACATGTGTGTGTGATATTTATGTTTTCATTCTCTATTTTCTACATAATTTCCATCACATGCATGCACTAATTACAGTAAAATATACAGATCTTGAAATTTAATAAAACTATAATAGTGTAGAATTTCAGTTTTTTACTATAATACTATCAGATATGTTGTGACGAACTATCCAGTGGAATATCAGTGATAGTTTTTGGATCAATTGATCTCAGCCCCTCATCTGTTCCACAAGCACTCTCGACCTCTTCTCAACAACTCACTCACACATCACTATGTTGCAATCCCTCCAATGTCAAACTCAACGATCTAGAGTTTTGTTATTGTGATTCACAAGGAACGATGCTAGCTAATATGTCATACACATTGCACGAGAGTATACTCCTATATGGAATACCATTCTACTAACACATTTGGTTCTCAATCATTACAGATGAATCAATGTAGAGAATGGG
Source organism: Pinus tabuliformis (assembly GCA_031772625.1). Lineage (NCBI taxonomy): Eukaryota > Viridiplantae > Streptophyta > Pinopsida > Pinales > Pinaceae > Pinus > Pinus tabuliformis. Next base: position 366,924,608 of record CM062809.1, read on the forward strand.
ATTTAGAGTGTTTTCCCATGTTGAGAATTAAATCTCATTCCTCCTGCATGTTAGCTACCTATACCAATAGGTTTCATATTTCATGATTGGCAAAGAAAGTCCCAATTATGCTCTGCTTTGGTGATGCAAAGATCCCATATTTCCAAGAGAAAACAATGTGTGTACATAGTTTGATGCTGACTCAATTTGATGGATGGTCCAAAAGCCTAATCTGGATCATGCCATGTTTCAATTTTTCTGTTGTAGAATAGAGAAAGAAGTCTGTCCAAACTGTTTAATCTTGGCAGACCAGTAGCTTTGGTAGAGAATTGAGGTTCCCAACTGCTTAATCTGGGACCTTGGAAGCAATAAGGGTAGCTTTAGATAGAAGGTCAAAAGAAAAAGCCAAAAGAAAAGAAAAGGCAATAAGGGTCTGCAAATCTAAGAGCACCCTCCAAGAAGAAACAAAAAATGCTAGGCAAGTAGATGGGTAGGTAGATCGGGTTGCAGAAATGGAATTTCTTTCAAATGAATCTTGCTGGTCTAATATACAACAAAGCAAAGGAGCATGACTAACTTCCTTTTTCCCCCTTTTTCACATGTATTACTAACATCCCTTCATCAATTGTATTCATGAAAGAATTTGAGGTTTTATGTTGGTTCTTATTCCTTTGAAAGCCACATTTCTTGTCTAAAAATTCTTTTCATTTTGATCTACTCCCTAAGCTGAGTTGTTTTCATATAAACTTAGTGATTTTATCCCTCATGCACTTCTTCCATTCATATTAACCCCTAATTCTTATTATCTAAATCCCCTATATTACCCTTTCCCTATTATTATAAACACTATGGTGTATAAACCCCAAGCATTCTCTAAATATCCCTTCCCCTTGGCATTATAGCCATATGTTCACCGTCAGGGATTAAATTGACATCTGGTCAGTTTGAGAACCCTAAGCCTTACCCCTCTTTCCCCTTCAGAAGTCATTTAACCCATTTAACCCTTCATTTGCTAAAAAACCTTGTAAAAAAACCCCGTTTTTACCCTTAACTCGCTCAATTGCAAAATACACATGAAAACCCACTTTTTCCGATTTATCCAAAGTCTGGGCGCTATGCGCGATTTTATAAAAAACATTGAAAAAACCACGCAAATGCGCCAATGTTCTAAGGTTCCCGCCGGGTGCATTTACCAAAGAAAATATTATTTTAATCCCCGCCCGTACCCGTATCCACCTGGTAGCTCGATGATCCGTCGACCATCGGATCGGGCCCTTTTCATCCGACGGCCCTCATGCATTTCGGACCGGCCCCGACGTCCGTGAATTACCTTCCGAAATTTGTCAGAGGGTGACGTCAGGCCTCTGCCATGCGTCACCCCCAAATCGTATCGGAGCCTCCTCTGACAATTCCACCTCCGTATAATAAGCGGTGCGATATGATACCGCTTATTGTTTCTGGTTTCTGCCAACCCGCCCTGCCAACGTCACTACCACGTCACTGCTACGTCATCGCCGTGTGAGCGCCCCCGTTAGCCATTTGCTCCACCTATCCGCCACCTCACCATACCCATGGACCACTTATAGGCCGCCACGTCACCCGATGACGTCATGCTGACGTCATCCGACCTTGACCCCACCTGATGACGTCATGCTGACGTCATCCAAAAAAAGCGCCAATGTTCCAAAAAATCCATATTTTGGCCAAAAAGCCGTGTTTTTTGCACTTTTTGCAAAAACAACTGTTGTTTCTTCTGCATGTAATTTACGTCCAAACTGTCGCCAACCTGCTGAATTCGACATGGATACCATTGGCGCGCCAAATCCACCTGCATTGTCACCATTGCCAAGCAAATTTACCAGGTATTTATCAAATTCACCTCCCCTGTGCTCGGTTGTATCTAGAATTGTCTGAAACAAAGCTTAAAAGAGTGACAAACACATAATTTACCGGCAAATCCCCTGTACCTAGTCTCCATTTGCAACTGTAAGGTCGAAATTCACCTGCTAAGCCTTGTTTACCCGAGTTTTCATAGAACCTGCATTCTGTTCGCGCAATTGTGAACGGGAAATCCAAACTACACCAATTTGCTGTAAAAAAGAGTTTAAGGCCAAGCATTTGTCTCATCAAAGCTTTGAGCAGTATTTCAATTGCTGCAATTGACCATTCTATCCTCTGTTCCTCAGTAATTCACCTTTCTTTTTCAAAGAATACTCTTTTGTATTGCTCTGCACAGTGACACCAGATTATACAACAGAATCCTAAACTAACTATGGATACTCCAGTAGCACCTGTAGCCTTGAATGTTGCCCCTTTAAATGCTCCTCAAAGAGAATTGGAATGGCAACCTCTAGCAGACCTGGATTATCAAATATCAGAGGAAATGCTGATGAATACCAAGTTCCACATCCACCTGCTAAATGAATTGAGCGCTAAACATGAGAGTGGAACAGATGTATTGGGAATATGGGACTCTTTTCTCCCTATCTTCAAGCTCCCTCAGGTCAACCAGTTTCCTGATTTAATCCACCTATGTGCCGAATGCTATGACCCTACTCAGAGGGCTGTGCTTGACCCTTCAGGCTCAGTTGTTTTCTATATCACCCCTGAAGCTATCAAAGAGATGCTGCACTTCAAGACTGAGAAGAAATTAGTTCCTTTATCACTAATAGATTTGATAAATCAAGGAGCTAGATTGACAGATGCTCAGGTCACCAAACTCAATCAGCTGTACATTGACTCTGACACTGTGAAGTATCCTCCTCTTAACCAGGTATACCTCAACCAATTGGGCAGAGATCTTGCAGACATGATTAGTCCCATTTTGAGCTATAATTCAATTGAATTTGTTGATGAAACTGTGCTGGTGATTATGCTCATGTTCTCTCCTGGCAAGTCTCCAATCTGCTATGACTATGCCACCTACATCTCTGATAAAATACATGAATAGTTGATGAACTTGGCAAGAGAAAAGGTGTTCAGATACACCTCTTACATCTACCACTTAATCCTATATTATCAACATGAAAAGTTTTCTTTTGCTGTGAAAAAAGTGGATGCCCAAGGCAATCCAAGGTCAGTGGTCTATTGGTCCTCTGCCTTCCACTGCAGATCTCACTCTCCATATACTTACTGTGAGTTCATAGATCTCTTCATCCACCCAGCCATGTCTCTGCTGATGAGCTCACCTCCTCCAAGACTAACTGATGAGATGCAAAGGGTACTTCAGTTGTCTAAATTATACAGCATTGGGGACTGGTACTTCTACCAGAACCACATAGTTATAAGGATATATGGGTGTGAGTTTCCCCCATACAGATTGCCCAAATATGTGCCCATGAGATTGTTTGCCCTGGAATACTTCAGGCAATTTGGGAATGCTGATGTGCTACACTTTTCAGGCAGAGGCAAGAAAGCACAGCTCAAGGTCAGGAACCAATTAGGCCACTTTATCTAAAATAAAAGGGAGGAAGGTTGGCAAGAGGCAGATAGAATGTTAGAATCCCTTGGCTTGCAAACCAGTTTCCTTTGGAAACCATATGACCCCGGTCACTTCATAAGCCTAAGAAGGGTCAAATATAGGCTGGCCAGTTATGACCACGTAAGGATTCCTCATATAGAAAAGTATGCAAATCAAACAAAGTGGAGGAGAGGAACCTTAGAGGAGCCTCTCACACAAGAAGAGTTAAATCAAAGAGCACTAAGAAATCTGAAAAAGGTGGCTGACCTAGAGCTTTGTTCACAGGTGTTTACTCTTCCAAGCACTCAAGTGGGAGCAACTGCCTCTTCCTCCACAGCAAATCAGCAAGCAGCCAAAGCTATTGAGCAAACCTCTACCAAAGGCAAGGAAAAGGAAATGGAACCAGAACAGCCACCTCATGAGGAGGTACAGCAGCAACAAAAACAGGTACAACAACCACAAGAGGGGCATCAAGAGAAAGAGCAGCCACTACAACAAGAAAAGGCAGCTGAGGCCCCAATTTTCACTGAGCAGCAGCCACCACAAATCGTGCCTCCTAGGCAGGAAACAACAGCTGAAGCCTCAATCCTCCAAACCCCACAAAAGGAGGATATAAGTAGAAAGAGGGACAGAGAGACTCCCCTCACAACAACAACAACTCAAGGGGAGAAAAGACACAGAATCTATCCCCTTTCAGAAGAGGAAATGCCTATGGGGCAATCTTTGGGCATGGGCCCACCAAGTATGGAGGCCTCAGCAAGTTCCTTCCAGCAGGAACAAGAGAGGATAGTGGGAGGAGAAGTCAGCTTCTCAAGCCAGCAGAGAGAAGGTGAACTGGGCATCAAACAACAGTTCATTGACATAAAGAGGAGGAACGAGCCAATAAAAATACAACTATATAATCATTTGTTGAAAATGGCTCCCACTAACCAGCAAAGACTAATGTCTGCATATGATGTTAATGAAGGCAAAATGATCATGAGTCACTTCATGCCAACTGCATTGCAACCACAGTCCCCTGCAGACTACTTGAGGACCAATCTTGAGGTCCTTGCCAAGGACATCCACCCGATGGATCAGATTGAACTACACAAGCAAACGGGTGAGATGGTGTATGCCTCCTTGGTAGATAAGACTTTGGTGAACTACAGGCTAGAAAATAGCCTAAACAACACCACTGCCCAACTGGAGTTGGAGAGAGCATCCTCTCAAGCAAAGGACAACAGGATCAGGGCCTTAGAAGATATAATCATAGAGATTGGGCATGATCCCAAGGACATCAAGGGCATACAAGCATTATTGAAATTGAGGGATGCAGACATGGCAGCATTGAGGAAAAGGATCAAAGTCCCAACAACTATTCACCCTCAAACGGAAGAAGTTTCCCAGCTGAGACATGATCAAGATGCGGCAGCTTTGCTGGTGTCTTTATACAAACAGCTGATCCAGACACAAGAGAAGTTGGGAGAATCAGAGGCTGCACAGGCAGCATTGCAAGCAGCATTACAGCAAAAGGAAGGAGGTCAAACATCTCAGCCTCCTCCAGAAATAATTAACCTTGAGGAAGCTCCTCCAACTACTGCTCCCCTCACTCAACAAACAGAACAGGCAGCACCTTCTACCTCAGCACCAGCACCAACAACAGAGCAGGCCCCAAGCCTGGACATGCAAAAGCTGAGAAATGAGATTCAGGCCCTGGAAGCCCAAATGACAGAACTAAATGAGGCCAGGGAGAATTTAGCCAAGGTAAATGAAAAATATGATAAATCAAAACAAAATGTGGCTGAGAAAGGAAGAGAGATAAAGGCTCTCAAAGAAAGGATAAAGGAGCTGGAGAAGGAGCTCACACTGGATAAAGTAGTGGCTGAGCTCAAGACAGTGCTATGGGCCAATATTGGCCAATCCATCACTGATCAATGGCAATATATTGAGACAATTCATGAGCAGTTGGAGCTCATTGCAAAAGCACACAGGGAAATCCAAAGAGCTAGGGCATCTCTAGGCAATATGCCTGAGGTTTCCAATAGAATGATCAATGTGCTTAACAACAGAACAAGTGCTCAGTTAGCAACTATGGGAATCTCCAACAGGACTGAGACTATTTTGTTAATAAAGAGGGTCCTAACACTAAGAAGCCTGGTGCAGACACTAGAAAGAAGGACCCAGGACATGCATACAGAGGTCAATAGATTCATGGACAAATTTGTGGCATTGCAAAACAGAGGTCTCCCTGACTTACTGAACAGCGCAGGAAGGCTACTTACACATGAGCAGTATGCCAAGAGGGTCAACACATTCGCCACAAATCAGATCACTGAAAGGCCCAGCACCTCAGAGGAAACAGGGCCAGCAACAGGACAAAGTCTCTACAACAGGGTAGAAAACTTATTTTTTTATCATGGATGAGATCAAACATCTGTTTGAAGTGCCTCCCAACTTCTACAAATACACAGAGGCATATGAGACATTAGAGGCAATTCTGAGACATCAATTGCCCACACAGGAATACTGGACCAAAATGATACAGTTGATATTATAAACCAGAGCCTGTAAATCAAATTTTCATTTAAATTCATAGGTGATCATGCACAGGAAAATTTGATAAAACCAGGATGCATGAAAAGGAAAAGGCTGGGCCAACTCAGCAGAACTAATCGGCCAATAACGCAAGATTGACAGCTATAGGTGACAGGGCCAAAAAACTACAGCACGACAGCCATAAAGGCACATTTTTCCAGAATTAAAGCAGAACGTTCAGACCGACTCAGTGGCCTCCAAAGGTCAAAATATCTTCTGACATACATAAAGAGCACTTATTTTGTATTCATTGATGTAATAACTTTCTTATCTACTATCTTGAAAAGTTGGTGAACGTATTCATTTCTAAAAAGACTCAACGCTCCAGATATTTTGTATGACCGATTGTATATATTCCCCCCTCGCATAATCTTGCAGGGGTTGTTGTTGATCTCTCTTCAAGAGTTTCTTATGCTGTAAATTTCCAGACTATTAATACAAAAGCTGATGGAATTTCCAAAGCTCTGTGTTATCTGAGTCATTGTGGTGTTTTGCTGAATGTTACAGGATTCCTGCGTGTTTCATGGCACAATAAGTCCTCTTCAAACTCTCGTTATGTGTTTTTTTTTATCTTTTCATAGCTCAGTCATGTTTCTATGTTTCATAGTTAATAGCAAAGAAAAAGAATAGTTCCTGGATTTATTCACAGAATACCCTGAACTCAATCTATGCTATTATAAGTGTTTTCTTCAGTTATAGTCATAAAGTGTAATTCTCAATTGCTGCACTTTTAAACTATATGCTTTCATAGTGATTGTTGTTTCAGGAATTCAAGTTTGCTCTTGTGCAACATATCTCTTTCACACACCCAGCTTAGTGGAAAATTCTTAATTGCCTTTCACTGGTTGAACACACCTCATAATCACAATTTCAGATTTGTTCCATGAGATATTTAAATGGCCCTGCAGTTTCAGCAACTCAACTCAATATTTCAGACAACCTGTAGCCACAGACTCCATTGCCCAATGGACTAATACTGCCTGAAAACTTACACCTTAGATGTAGAAGACATCCCTCAACCAAAACATAAAACAAAACCCTGAACATTATAGCTAGCCTAAAATACTATCAAAACAGAGACAAATCATAAAGAGAGAGCCCTCTCTGATTACAGTTTGGCTAGAAATTGTAATCCAAAGATTGGTTAGTGGTTACCCCGGCCGTATTCCCTTGGGAGTCAAAGGGAACAACCTGGGTGTTAACATAATTGGCGACTCCACTGGGGACAAAGCATATTATTTTTCAACTGTTGTCTGTCCATAGACAGTGGTTCTAAAAGCTTGAGCAGTCCCTTAAAACAGTCCTAAAATATCCTAAAAATACCAAAAAGAAATTCAGAAGCTGGCTCCTAAAAGGGAAATTAGACACACTAGGTCAAATCCTGACCCTAATCCACCAGCTGTTTTTGAAAACCCAAATACAATCCCCAAAATCGTTAGGAAACAACAAAGGCAGGAAGATCCTACTGATTTGAGTCCTAAGACAGCTTACCCTGAACCAGTTCCAACTCCAATCAAGGTTCTATTTCGGTCTACCCCTGTCTCCCCCAGTTCACCATCTACATCTCAAACCCCTCCTCTCACACCTTCATCCACTGCACATATTCCCTTGACCAACAATCTAGCTTCTACCGTTCCCATCACCCCTGTAGTACCAATCATCCCTGTTATCCCGTTTATCCCTGTCAATCCTATAAACCCTGCAAATATGGCCAATAGGTATGCACCCTTGCAGTTACCTGCTAATGCTGCAGCTCTACCCCAGGACTATCAATCCAAGATCTCATATTTTGACTCCACTGGCCCTTTCACAGCTATTCAGCATGCCAAAAGGATGCAAGACCATTTTGAGAACTATGAAATAGATGATGACAGTGTGAGAATGAGAATGTTCGTTCAAAGCCTGACTGGGGATGTAAGAACTTGGTTTAGATCCCTGACTGTAAATACCATCACAACTCCTGATGAGCTTTATCAAGCCTTTACTAACAGATGGGAGAAGAAGAAAGATCCCTTGCACATACTTGGTGAATATGATACAATCAAAAGAGGTCCCCAAGAGACCGTTTTGGAGTATTGTGCAAGATTCAACAATGTATATAACGCAATACCACAGAATTTAAGACCTCCTCCTGATTTAGCCTTGTACAAATTTCCTGATGGTTTTGACCCAGACATGGCATATCAATTGAAGGAAAGAGCCCCTGAAACCCTTGAAGATGCCCAAAAGGTTGCTGTCACAGTAGAGGCCAACTTGATTGCCAAAAGAAACAGGGCAAGATTGGAAAAGAGAACCCCCTTCAAAGAAGAACCCTCAGCCTTTGATCAAAAACTGGATGCAATACTCACTGGTATGAAGAGATTGGGTGATAGAGTAGAATCAGTTGAGAGAAAGTCATCATGGGAAGCACCACAAAATAACCCTATTAGGAATCCAAATTTTAGGAGAAATCAAAACCCAAACGTTGGCAAGGCCAGTTCTGATCCAGACATAAGACCTCCATTCCAGGAAAACTATACTGAAGCATCCACTTCAAATGAGCAAGTAGATGACACCCACATTAACCTGATGGGCCTGAATGATGAGCAGCAAGTTTTCCTGAGTCAAGAAGACCATAAGGATAATGACATCAAGCAATTCCAAACCAAATAAGGTGAATCATTTGATTTCAAACAAGGCTATGACACAGCTGTTTATGAAGTTCATAAACAATACAAGCTAAGGAGCAGAACTGTGAATATAACACAGCCTGAAAAGACAAAGGATAACCAGCAGCCCAAAAGAGCCATAGTCACAGAGCCAAATGACACAACCGATTCAGTTACAAAGGAAGTAACCGTTGAAGAAGTCACTGAACCGTTTTCTTCAAAACAACAGCCTATGGCTACATCACCCTTGCAGCCTAATCCAAGTAACACTCCTCAAGAAATGAGGAAGAAGGACAAGCTTCTAGATCAAGAAAAGAAACAAGAATAAGACTTAGTAAATAAGGAAAAGGCTGTCACCCACAACACCAAGATACCATCTGAAAGACCCTTTGACTTAGAAGCTGAAATTGGCAAATTAAAAGTAGCTATTCCTCTTTCAGAACTAGCCAAGCATGACATTTATAGACAAAAAATCAAGAAGTCCCTTCAAATTACTCGTAATAAAGATAATGTCAATGTGTTGGATGACACCCCAGAATTACTGTTCGGTCCAGAAGTTGATGGAAAAACAGCAGTCACAGGTATCTTACCTTTCTATGTCAGCCTGCATGTTCATGACAAGATACTACACAACGCAATGTTTGACTCAGGTGCCTCTCACAACTTGATGCCTAAATCAGTCATGGAGAGATTGAACCTAGATATTACAAGACCATACAAGGACCTATTCTCATTTGACTCCAGCCAAGTTAAGTGTTTAGGTCTCATAAAAGACCTCTGTGTCTCACTCGTCCAATATCCCAATAAAACAATCCTCATGGATGTTGTGGTTGCTGATATCCCACCTAAATATGGGATGCTGTTATCAAGGTCATGGGGGGCTAAACTCCAAGGTTCCCTACAACTAGACATGTCGTATGCAACCATCTCGGTCTTTGGTCAACCCAAGAGGTTATATAGAGAGTCACTTATGAAATACATGGTCAGCAGTGAAGAAAAACCTCAAAATTTTCCCATATATGCTGTCCATTCTGATATAGATTCATATATTCTCTTCAATGATAATTCAAGTCTTACAAATGATGAAGAAACCAAGACACTTAAACAAGATCAGGACGTTAATGAACAAGCTGCTGCTCTAGAAATAAAGCTGATCCAATCAGGTGATGAGGCTATCCTAAAAGACAAACTAAATGAAGAACCAGAACTTCAACTCACAAGCCCACATCACAGAGAGGTCATTAAGTCTCCCCTAGAACAAGATATCCTGTGGTTCCTTGAATTTGATGGGTCAGTCAATAAATTAGGGGCAGGAGCTGGAGTTTGGATACATAACAAACAAAACAGTCATGCAGAAGGTCGAGCCTATAGACTAAATTTCAGATGCACTAACAACATGGCAGAATATGAAGCTCTCTTGCTAGGCCTTAAGCTAGTAAAATCCTTACAAGCCATAAAAGTTTCAATTATGGGAGATTCAGACTTGATTATCCAACAAGTAAAGGGAAATTTTTTTACTAATGATAAAAGACTGAGATCTTATAGATCTGCTGCTGCTGAAATATTAAACTCTTTCATTGAATTCCAAATCACCAAAATCTCTAGAGACCATAATCTTCATGCTCACAGTTTAGCCACATTTGCAAGTACCTGCAAGCTACCTTTTGAGCCCCACCATTGCTTTACAGCTGAGGTAAAACACAGACCTTCTGTCCCAAACAATGTCAAGGTCTGGCAAGTATTTGAAGATGATACACAAATAAACAATTTCTTGACTTTACAACAGGAATTTGCAGGATTAAAAATTGACACTGAGGGAGCAAGTCAATCACAAATACTTGAAAGAGAAAGTCAATCACAAATACAGAATGAACAGAATAACAAGCCACTACCACCCAAGACAGCTGACCAAATCCTACATCCAACAATTTTCAACAAAGACAACATACAAGAAATTCAACAAATTAGTTATGAAGAAGTGGCTGATGCTGAGGCTGAAGTAATACAATTGAAAGACAATTTTCTTCCAACAGGCCTAACTCCACTAGAGGATATTTTTGATTCAAATGATGTCCCTAGAAAACAAAAAATGCAGCCCCTTAACTTTGCCATTGAAGAATGCAACATTGGAACCATTGAAAAGCCCAAGATAATAAAATTGTCTGCTTCCCTACCCCCTGATCAGAAGCCCAAATACATTGACCTCTTCAAAGAATTCCAAAATGTCTTTGCATGGAGTTATGAGGACTTGAAATCCTATGACACCTCTGTTATCCAACATACCATCCCTCTCAAGCCAAATCAAAAGCCATTTAAGAAAAAATTGAGAAGAATAAACCCTATGCTTCTCCCTGCAATTGAGAAAGAGGTACAAAAAATGTTTGAAGCTGGTATCATAGCACCAATCAGGTTTTCTGATTGGATTTCAAATTTAGTGCCCACAAGAAAGAAAACTGGTGAAATAAGACTTTGTGTTGATCTTAGAAATCTAAACCAAGTATCCCTCAAAGACAACTATCCCTTACCTAAGATGGATCACATTCTCCAAAGAGTGGTAGGAGCCTCAAGGATCTCATTACTTGATGGATTCTCAGGTTTTAATCAAATCCTAGTGCACCCTGATGATCAAGACAAAACTGCATTCACAACCCCATGGGGAACTTTCAAATATGTAAAAATGCCTTTTGGATTGAAAAATGCAGGGGCAACATTTCAAAGAGCAATGGATATTGCTTTTGCCAAGGAGATTCATGACTTTCTTGTCATTTATTTAGATGACCTCACACCTTTCTCAAAATCAGACCAAGAACATTTGAAGCATTTGAGACAGATCTTCCTAACATGTAGGAAATATGGATTTTCCTTGAACCCAAAGAAGTCTCTATTTGGTTTGGAAGAAGGTAAGTTGCTAGGGCATATTATTTCAAAGGATGGCATAAGAATTGACCCAGACAGGATACAAGCTATCTTACAAATGCCCCACCCAAGAAACATCAAAGAATTGCAAGCCTTCTTGGGTAAGATCAACTTCTTGAGAAGGTTTATCCCAAACTTAGCAGAATTGATCAGATTACTAAATAACATGCTAAAGAAGGATTCAAAAGTGAAATGGACAGTTGAAGCAAATCAAGCCTTTGAAGGTATAAAATTAGCCCTTACCCAAACCCCAGTCCTAACAAATCCTCAATTTGACAGAGAATTTATCATTTTCTCTTTTGCCTCCCAGCATACTATTGCTGTTGTTTTATTACAGAAAGATGACCAAGGAAATGAGAAACCCATTGCTTTCTTTAGTAGAGCTCTTAGAGATGCACCTCTGAAATATCAAATCATGGAGAAACAAGCTTATGCTTTGGTCAAAGCCATTAAAGACTTCAGGATTTATATCCTTTATTCCCATGTTATAGCTTATGTGCCAAGTCCCATTGTAAAAGACATACTTACTCAAGAAAACTTAGAGGGCAGGAGAGGAAAATGGATAGCCAACATCTTAGAATTTGATATTGAAATAAAACCTACAAAACTAATAAAAGGGCAAGGCTTGGCCAAATTAATGACAGAAGCAAACTTCCAAGCCTTAGACATAAACCAGCTGGACAATGAACCGGAGCTGGCGACTCCAAAGATCAATGTAGCCTTTGAACAATCCCCTTGGTATTCTGATATATGTTATGTACTACAAAACCTGTGTGCTCCCCCAGGATTGTCCAGAACTAAATGTAGGTTCTTAAAAATGAAAGCTTCAAGATTTTGTGTCATGGATGGTAATTTGCTTTGGAAAAACCATGAAGGTATATTGTTAAACTGCTTAATTGAGGAAGAGACTAACAAAGTCATGGAATAATTTCATGCAGGTGACTGTGGTGGACACTTGTATTGGAAGTCCACTGTGGATAAGATTTTGAGGGCTGGTTATTATTGGCCCAATGTCTTCTCTGATGTCAAGAAATTCACCACCTCATGTCATAAATGTCAAGTGTTTGAGGGAAAGAGAAAGTTATTGCCACTTCCTTTGAGGCCTATTGCAACAGAGAGAGCTTTTCAACAATGGGGCTTGGATTTCATTGGGGAAATTCACCCCTCATCCTCAGGCCAACATAGATGGATCCTAACAGCTACAGACTACTTTACTAAATGGATTGAAGCTGTTCCATGCAGACAAGCAAATGATTCCACTATCATTCAGTTCCTTGAGACCAATATTCTTTCTAGATTTGGCTGTCCTGATAAAATAATAACAGACAATGCTGCTGCCTTCAGATCTAAGAAGATGGTAAATTTCTGCCACAAATTTCACATTACCTTGGGCCATTCTACTGCATACTATCCTCAAGGCAATGGCCTTGCTGAATCATCAAATAAAAGCCTTGTAAACATCATAAAGAAGGTATTGGAAGAAAATAAGAAGAATTGGCATAAGAAGCTTGTGATTGCCTTATGGGCAGATAGACTAACAACCAAGAGATCAATTGGGATCAGCCCATATGAGTTGGTTTATGGATTAGAAGCCAAATTTCCTTCATCACTAGGGGTTCCTGTTATGAAACTACTTCAAGAAAGTCAAGCTGAACCAAATGATATGCAAAGAAGAATCAATCAAATAATATGTTTGCAGCAAACTAGAGACCAAGTTTACAACAGAGTTCAAGTTTTACAAGAAAAGTTAAAGAAAGCCTTTGACAGAAGGACCAAGGCAGAAGATTTTAACGTTGGTGACAAAGTCCTCAAGTGGGATTCAAGAAGAGAAGATAGGGGAAAACATGGAAAATTTGATTCCCTTTGGACAGGACCATTTGTTGTTCAAGCAGTACAAGGAAACAATACTTACTTCCTTAAAAGTCTTGATGAAGCTGTTTTGGATGAAGGTCCTGTGAATGGCAGGATGTTGAAGCACTATTTTGACTACTATCCATAAGTGCAGCCTAAGTTTCCCTTGTACATATTCAGGTGTATATATTACTTTCTGTTAAAATGTAAAAACGCAGTTTCTCAAGTTTTATTAGTTATCAGCAAAAGGCAAATAAGTTCAGAGATTTACCAAGATGGGAAGAGTACAATTTGGCATTTCAGAGCAGCATAATTCAAGTTTTGGTAAAAAGCAGTCAAGGGCCAAGGCGTTCTGACCTGCTGTTCTTGGTCTTTCAAATGGAAAAACCATCCCCATGTGGAGCCACTGTTAGCTACCTATACCAATAGGTTTCATATTTCATGATTGGCAAAGAAAGTTCCAAATATGCTCTGCTTTGGTGATGCAAAGATCCCATATTTCCAAGAGAAAACAATGTGTGTACATAGTTTGATGCTGACTCAATTTGATGGATGGTCCAAAAGCCTAATCTGGATCATGCCATGTTTCAATTTTTCTGTTGTAGAATAGAGAAAGAAGTCTGTCCAAACTGTTTAATCTTGGCAGACCAGTAGCTTAGGTAGAGAATTGAGGTTCCCAACTGCTTAATCTGGGACCTTGGAAGCAATAAGGGTAGCTTTAGATAGAAGGTCAAAAGAAAAATCCAAAAGAAAAGAAAAGGCACATAAGGGTCTGCAAATCTAAGAGCACCCTCCAAGAAGAAACAAAAAATGCTAGGCAAGTAGATGGGTAGGCAGATGGGGTTGCAGAAATGGCATTTCTTTCAAATGAATCTTGCTGGTCTAATATACAGCAAAGCAAAGGAGCATGACTAACTTCCTTTTTCCCCCTTTTTCACATGTATTACTAACATCCCTTCATCAGTTGTATTCATGAAAGAATTTGAGGTTTTATGTTGGTTCTTATTCCTTTGAAAGCCACATTTCTTGTCTAAAAATTCTTTTCATTTTGATCTACTCCCTAAGCTGAGTTGTTTTCATATAAACTTAGTGATTTTATCCCTCATGCACTTCTTCCATTCATATTAACCCCTAATTCTTATTATCTAAATCCCCTATATTACCCTTTCCCTATTATTATAAACACTATGGTGTATAAACCCCAAGCATTCTATAAATATCCCTCCCCTTGGCATTATAGCCATATGTTCACCGTCAGGGATTAAATTGACATCTGGTCAGTTTGAGAACCCTAAGCCTTACCCCTCTTTCCCCTTCAGAAGTCATTTAACCCATTTAACCCTTCATTTGCTAAAAAACCTTGTAAAAAAACCCCGTTTTTACCCTTAACCCGCTCAATTGCAAAATACACATGAAAACCCACTTTTTTCGATTTATCCAAAGTCTGGGCGCTATGCGCGATTTTATAAAAAACATTGAAAAAACCACGCAAATGCGCCAATGTTCTAAGGTTCCCGCCGGGCGCATTTACCAAAGAAAATATTATTTTAATCCCCGCCTGTACCCGTATCCACCTGGTAGCTCGATGATCCGTCGACCATCGGATCGGGCCCTTTTCATCCGACGGCCCTCATGCATTTCGGACCGGCCCCGACGTCCGTGAATTACCTTCCAAAATTTGTCAGAGGGTGACGTCAGGCCTCTGCCACGCGTCACCCCCAAATCGTATCGGAGCCTCCTCTGACAATTCCACCTCCGTATAATAAGCGGTGCGATATGATACCGCTTACTGTTTCCGGTTTCTGCCAACCCGCCCTGCCAACATCACTACCACGTCACTGCTACGTCATCGCCGTGTCAGCGCCCCCGTTAGCCATTTGCTCCACCTATCCGCCACCTCACCATACCCATGGACCACTTATAGGCCGCCACGTCACCCGATGATGTCATGCTGACGTCATCCGACCTTGACCCCACCTGATGACGTCATCCAAAAAAAGCGCCAATGTTCCAAAAAATCCATATTTTGGCCAAAAAGCCGTGTTTTTTGCACTTTTCGCAAAAACAACTGTTGTTTCCTCTGCATGTAATTTACGTCCAAACTGTCGCCAACCTGCTGAATTCGACCTGGATACCATTGGCGCGCCAAATCCACCTGCATTGTCACCATTGCCAAGCAAATTTACCAGGTATTTATCAAATTCACCTCCCCTGTGCTTGGTTGTATCCAGAATTGTCTGAAACAAAGCTTAAAAGAGTGACAAACACATAATTTACCGGCAAATCCCCTGTACCTAGTCTCCATTTGCAACTGTAAGGTCGAAATTCACCTGTTAAGCCTTGTTTACCCGAGTTTTCATAGAACCTGCATTCTGCTCGCGCAATTGTGAACGGGAAATCCAAACTACACCAATTTGCTGTAAAAAAGAGTTTAAGGCCAAGCATTTGTCTCATCAAAGCTTTGAGCAGTATTTCAATTGCTGCAATTGACCATTCTATCCTCTGTTCCTCAGTAATTCACCTTTCTTTTTCAAAGAATACTCTTTTGTATTGCTCTGCACAGTGACACCAGATTATACAGCAGAATCCTAAACTAACTATGGATACTCCAGTAGCACCTGTAGCCTTGAATGTTGCCCCTTTAAATGCCCCTCAGAGAGAATTGGAATGGCAACCTCTAGTAGACCTGGATTATCAAATATCAGAGGAAATGCTGATGAATACCAAGTTCCACATCCACCTGCTAAATGAATTGAGGGCTAAACATGAGAGTGGAACAGATGTATTGGGCATAAGGGACTCTTTTCTCCCTATCTTCAATCTCCCTCAGGTCAACCAGTTTCCTGATTTAATCCACCTATGTGCCGAATGCTATGACCCTACTCAGAGGGCTGTGCTTGACCCTTCAGGCTCAGTTGTTTTCTATATCACCCCTGAAGCTATCAAAGAGATGTTGCACTTCAAGACCGAGAAGAAATTAGTTCCTTTATCACTAATAGATTTGATAAATCAAGGAGGTAGATTGACAGATGCTCAGGTCACCAAACTCAATCAGCTATACATTGACTCTGACACTATGAAGTATCCTCCTCTTAACCAGGTATACCTCAACCAATTGGGCAGAGATCTTGCAGACATGATTAGTCCCATTTTGGGCTATAATTCAATTGAATTTGTTGATGAAACTGTGCTGGTGATTATGCTCATGTTCTCTCCTGGTAAGTCTCCAATCTGCTATGACTATGCCACCTACATCTATGATAAAATACATGAGCAGTTGATGAACTTGGCAAGAGAAAAGGTGTTCAGATACACCTCTTACATCTACCACTTAATCCTATATTATCAACATGAAACGTTTTCTTTTGCTGTGAAAAAAGTGGATGCCCAAGGCAATCCAAGGTCAGTGGTCTATTGGTCCTCTGCCTTCCACTGCAGATCTCACTCTCCATATACTTACTGTGAGTTCATAGATCTCTTCATCCACCCAGCCATGTCTCTGCTGATGAGCTCACCTCCTCCAAGACTAACTGATGAGATGCAAAGGGTACTTCAGTTGTCTAAATTATACAGCATTGGGGACTGGTACTTCTACCAGAACCACACAGTTATAAGGATATATGGGTGTGAGTTGCCCCCATACAGATTGCCCAAATATGTGCCCATGAGATTGTTTGCCCTGGAATACTTCAGGCAATTTGGGAATGCTGATGTGCTACACTTTTCAGGCAGAGGCAAGAAAGCACAGCTCAAGGTCAGGAACCAATTAGGCCACTTTATCTACAACAAAAGGGAGGAAGGTTGGCAAGAGGCGGATAGAATGTTAGAATCCCTTGGCTTGCAAACCAGTTTCCTTTGGAAGCCATATGACCCCGGTCACTTCATAAGCCTAAGAAGGGTCAAATATAGGCTGGCCAGTTATGACCACGTAAGGATTCCTCATATAGAAAAGTATGCAAATCAAACAAAGTGGAGGAGAGGAACCTTAGAGGAGCCTCTCACACAAGAAGAGTTAAATCAAAGAGCACTAAGAAATATGAAAAAGGTGGCTGACCTAGAGCTTTGTTCACAGGTGTTTACTCTTCCAAGCACTCAAGTGGGAGCAGCTGCCTCTTCCTCCACAGCAAATCAGCAAGCAGCCAAAGCTACTGAGCAAACCTCTACCAAAGGCAAGGAAAAGGAAATGGAACCAGAAAAGCCACCTCATGAGGAGGTACAACAGCAACAACAACAGGCACAACAGCCACAAGAGGGGCAGCAAGAGAAAGAGCAGCCACTAGAGCAAGAAAAGGCAGCTGAGGCCCCAATTTTCACTGAGCAGCAGCCACCACAAATCGTGCCTCCTAGGCAGGAAACAACAGCTGAAGCCTCAATCCTCCAAACCCCAGAAAAGGAGGATATAAGTAGAAAGAGGGACAAAGAGACTCCCCTCACAACAACAACAACTCAAGGGGAGAAAAGACACAGAATGAATCCCCTTTCAGAAGAGGAAATGCCTATGGGGCAATCTTTGGGCATGGGCCCACCAAGTATGGAGGCCTCAGCAAGTTCCTTCCAGCAGGAACAAGAGAGGATAGTGGGAGGAGAAGTCAGCTCCTCAAGCCAGCAGAGAGAAGGTGAACTGGGCATCAAACAACAGTTCATTGACATAAAGAGGAGGAATGAGCCAATAAAAATACAGCTATATAATCATTTGTTGAAAATGGCTCCCACTAACCAGCAAAGACTAATGTCTGCATATGATGTTAATGAAGGCAAAATGATCATGAGTCACTTCATGCCAACTGCATTGCAACCACAGTCCCCTGCAGACTACTTGAGGACCAATCTTGAGGTCCTTGCCAAGGACATCCACCCGATGGATCAGATTGAACTACACAAGCAAACGGGTGAGATGGTGTATGCCTCCTTGGCAGACAAGACTTTGGTGAACTACAGGCTAGAAAATAGCCTAAACAACACCACTGCCCAACTGGAGTTGGAGAGAGCATCCTCTCAAGCAAAGGACAACAGGATCAGGGCCTTAGAAGATATAATCATAGAGATTGGGCATGATCCCAAGGACATCAAGGGCATACAAGCATTATTGAAATTGAGGGATGCAGACATGGCAGCATTGAGGAAAAGGATCAAAGTCCCAGCAACTATTCACCCTCAAACTGAAGAAGTTGCCCAGCTGAGACATGATCAAGATGTGGCAGCTTTGCTGGTGTCTTTATACAAACAGTTGATCCAGACACAAGAGAAGTTGGGAGAATTAGAGGCTGCACAGGCAGCATTGCAAGCAGCATTACAGCAAAGGGAAGGAGGTCAAACATCTCAACCTCCTCCAGAAATAATTAACCTTGAGGAAGCTCCTCCAACTACTGCTCCCCTCACTCAACAAACAGAACAGGCATCACCTTCTACCTCAGCACCAGCACCAACAACAGAGCAGGCCCCAAGCCTGGACATGCAAAAGCTGAGAAATGAGATTCAGGCCTTGGAAGCCCAAATGACAGAACTAAATGAGGCCAGGGAGAATTTAGCCAAGGTAAATGAAAAATATGATAAATCAAAACAAAATGTGGCTGAGAAAGGAAGAGAGATAAAGGCTCTCAAAGAAAGGATAAAGGAGCTGGAGAAGGAGCTCACACTGGATAAAGTAGTGGCTGAGCTCAAGACAGTGCTATGGGCCAATATTGGCCAATCCATCACTGATCAATGGCAATATATTGAGACAATTCATGAGCAGTTGGAGCTCATTGCAAAAGCACACAGGGAAATCCAAAGAGCTAGGGCATCTCTAGGCAATATGCCTGAGGTTGCCAATAGAATGATCAATGTGCTTAACAACAGAACAAGTGCTCAATTAGCAACTATGGGAATCTCCAATAGGACTGAGACTATTTTGTTAATAAAGAGGGTCCTAACACTAAGAAGCCTGGTGCAGACACTAGAAAGAAGGACCCAGGACATGCAGACAGAGGTCAATAGATTCATGGACAAATTTGTGGCATTGCAAAACAGAGGTCTCCCTGGCTTACTGAACAGCGCAGGAAGGCTACTTACACATGAGCAGTATGCCAAGAGGGTCAACACATTCGCCACAAATCAGATCACTGAAAGGCCCAACACCTCAGAGGAAACAGGGCCAGCAACAGGACAAAGTCTCTACAACAGGGTAGAAAACTTATTTTTTTATCATGGATGAGATCAAACATCTGTTTGAAGTGCCTCCCAACTTCTACAAATACACAGAGGCATATGAGACATTAGAGGCAATTCTGAGACATCAATTGCCCACACAGAAATACTGGACCAAAATGATACAGTTGATATTATAAACCAGAGCCTGTAAATCAAATTTTCATTTAAATTCATAGGTGATCATGCACAGGAAAATTTGATAAAACCAGCATGCATGAAAAGGAAAAGGCTAGGCCAACTCAGCAGAACTAATCGGCCAATAAAGAAAGATTGACAGCTACAGGTGACAGGGCCAAAAAACTACAACACGACAGCCATAAAGGCACATTTTTCCAGAATTAAAGCAGAACGTTCAGACCGACTCAGTGGCCTCCAAAGGTCAAAATATCTTCTGACATACATAAAGAGCACTTATTTTGTATTCAATGATGTAATAACTTTCTTATCTACTATCTTGAAAAGTTGGTGAACGTATTCATTTCTAAAAAGACTCAACGCTCCAGATATTTTGTATGACTGATTGTATATATTCCCCCCTCGCATAATCTTGCAGGGGTTGTTGTTGATCTCTCTTCAAGAGTTTCTTATGCTGTAAATTTCCAGACTATTAATACAAAAGCTGATGGAATTTCCAAAGCTCTGTGTTATCTGAGTCATTGTGGTGTTTTGTTGAATGTTACAGGATTCCTGCGTGTTTCATGGCACAATAAGTCCTTTTCAAACTCTCGTTATGTGTTTTTTTTTATCTTTTCATAGCTCAGTCATGCTTCTATGTTTCATAGTTAATAGCAAAGAAAAAGAATAGTTCCTGGATTTATTCACAGAATACCCTGAACTCAATCTATGCTATTATAAGTGTTTTCTTCAGTTATAGTCATAAAGTGTAATTCTCAATTGCTGCACTTTCAAACTATATGCTTTCACAGTGATTGTTGTTTCAGGAATTCAAGTTTGCTCCTGTGCAACATATCTCTTTCACACACCCAGCTTAGTGGAAAATTCTTAATTGCCTTTCACTGGTTGAACACACCTCATAATCACAATTTCAGATTTGTTCCATGAGATATTTAAATGGCCCTGCAGTTTCAGCAACTCAACTCAATATTTCAGACAACCTGTAGCCACAGACTCCATTGCCCAATGGACTAATACTGCCTGAAAACTTACACCTTAGATGCAGAAGACATCCCTCAACCAAAACATAAAACAAAACCCTGAACATTATAGCTAGCCTAAAATACTATCAAAACAGAGACAAATCATAAAGAGAGAGCCCTCTCTGATTACAGTTTGGCTAGAAACTGTAATCCAAAGATTGGTTAGTGGTTACCCCGGCCGTATTCCCTTGGGAGTCAAAGGGAACAACCTGGGTGTTAACACTGCACACTCAACAAGTACGACTAAATTGAATTATTCCTTCTGAACATTAGATTAACACTCCATTGATAATCTTTAAGGTTCATTGGACTCAAGATGTACTTCAACATGATTGGCTTGAGCTCTATTCCAACCAATGCTATTTTTCTGATTTACTTTTTCATGGCATGAGGAACACTCATGTATGACTTGCTTTGTTTGAGCCAGGCTCCATTATTTCGCACAGCTAAATCATGGTCCTCTTAGTCTCATTTCTCTAGTCCTGGAAATCAACCATTAATTCCAATACTTACATTACCACAAGTTCTTTCAAACTTGGATGCTGACCCGTCCAATCCTTCCAACTCTAATCATAGTGTACAACCACATATGGTGCACCTGCCAAATACAACACAAATATTTAAACTCACTTACGACCCATTCATGTCACTCACAATTGTGATGCTTAATGTTTAGCTTTCAATCCACAATTATTTATATATATCACAATTGCCCTTGATCATATTTCACATGAAAACACCACAAAACCATCGCTGGACTGCTTGTTGGGCCTCTTTGAGCTCTAGCCCCTAAGGGATTAATGTGAATGTGCCAACCTTTGCACTCCTTGATGCCAAACATGCACAAGACCAAGTTTTAGGCTCACCATTAGACCTCAAATTTATTGAAACGTGCCTCATCTCTAGAATTTCAGGGAAAAACTTTTGGGGTTATGTGTCCCTGTGGGATCAACTGGTATAGCCACTCGATAATCAACATATTTCCAGGATGACTTGTAATTACCACACCAATGCCCCCTTGTCCTGATTTCTGTCACCCCAGGCCTTTTTATATGCCCTGCACCATAATCTCTTGTGGAGTAACCATCGTGGTTACGTGTCCACTAGGGTCTGCGAAGATTCCACTGCAAAACTATGATTTCTTCACGTCTAGCTAACCTACATGCCATCACGTCCCGACACCTAATAACCCTAGTCAATTTGCAATGACGTGCCTTCAAAACCTTCTAGGGTTGATCCTTTAGAAATATGTATCCTAGTGGCGCCCTTTCTCCAAGCTCGGACCAATACAGAGCCTTTTGAGAATACATGGCCTTATCACCTCACTCCATTGGCCCCTTTGTTGTTTACGCCACCGTGTCCCTATGTCGATTCACCCGGGCTTCTAGTTAAATGCCTCATCAAAGAAATATTAGGTAAGATCTTTAGGATTACATGTTTAGATGATGTCATGATCCCGTCACACCTACCATGTGGTCTCTTAGGGCTAGTCCATGTGTCACCTATTTTTGGCCCACTTGGAATCTTGAAAGTGCCAAATCTGCATGCCGCGTGTCACTACCACGTCAACACACATTATGTCATGCTGATGTTATCCCTATCCTATAAACCATATATGTCATCTAACATCATAACCAAATTGGAATGCACCATATTTCGTTTATTCCAACTCGCCTTTGCTGACACCCTCTACCATGACCGCCCAAATCCACGTCGTCCTGACTCCCTATCCCTAGATGTTGTTGCCTTACATTCTTTCGAAAAACCTAAGGCTGATGTGTCAAGTTGGCTCCTCTACTATTGTCGTGCACCAATCAAGACTAGTTCTATGAGTTGCATGCCAAGTCACCCCTCTGCTTGGTCCCCCTGGACTTCACATTGCACTTCCTTTGGTTCTTTCAGGGGACATCCGCAGGGGTAATGTATCCCTTGTGGGACCCTCATGCTAACCATTTTGTGCTTTTCATTGGTCAATTAGTCTGACACCTCTTCCAATTCATTCCTCTTACACACTCAATAAGTATCACTGAATTGGATTCTTCCTTCTAAACATTAGACTAACACTCCATTTCTACTCTTTAAGGCTCATATGGCTCAAAATGTACTTCAACATGGAACTTTGGTTTGAGCTCCATTCCACCCAAATCTATTTTATCATTTATTATTTCATGGTGTGAGGAACACTTAGGTATGGCTTGCTTTGTTTGAGCCAGGATCCATTATTTCACATTGTTAAATCATTGTCCTCTTAGTCTCATTTCTATAGTCTTGGAAATCACCCATTAAGGCCAATACTTCCATTTCCAAAAGTTATTTTAGACTTGGCTTCCACCTTGTTCAACCCTACCAACTATAATCGTAGCGTACAACCACATATGGTGCACCTGCCAAATACAAAGTAAACAACTAAACTCACTGCCGACCCATATATGTCGTTCACAATTGCGACACTTAATGTTTAGCTTTCAGTCCACAATGATTTATATATAGCCTAGGTACCCTTGATCATATTTCACATGAAAATGCCACAAAACTGCCACTAGATCTCTTGTGGGGCCCCTTTGAGCTCTAGCCCCTAATGGCTTAATTCGTATGTGCCAACCTTTGCACCCCTTGTCGCTGAACATGCACAAGACTAAGTTCTAGGCTTGTCATTAACCCTTGGATGTATTTGAGTGTGCCTCACCTCTATAACATCGGGGACAAACCTCTAGGTTTATGTGTCCCTGTGGGATCACATGTTGTAGCCACTCGATAATCAAGAAATTGCCAGGATGACATGTAATTACCACACCGATGAAACCATGTCTCTTTGCTCTATCAACCCGAGTCTTTTTATATGATTTGCACTATAATATCCTGGAGAGTAACCATTTGGGTTACGTGTCTTCTTGGGTCTACCAAACTTCCACTGCACAACTCTGATTTCTCCACCTCTAGCCAACCTGCATGCCATCGTGTCCTAACTCTTAGTCACCCAGGTCAATTTGTAATGATTCTCCATCAAAGCCTTCCAGGGTTGATCCTTTGGGAATGCATGTCTTAGTGGTCCTTTTTCTTCAAGCTCACACCAATCCGGAGCCTTCCAGGAATATGTGCCCTTGCCACCTTGCTCTATTTTCCCTTGTCTTGTTCACGTCATCCCGTCCTAGTGTTGAGTCAGTACAGGCTTCTACTTAAGTGCCTCATTAAAGATATCTGGGGTAAGACCTCTGGGATTATGTGATTGGATGATTTCATGCTCTTGCCACACCTACCATGTGGCCTCTTAGGGCTGGTCCATGTGTCACCCATTTTTGGCCCACTTAGCAACCTGAAAGTGTCAAATATGCATGCCACATGTCACTACCACATCATCACATATTACATCATGATGACGTCATCTGTGGCCTATAAGCCACATTTGTCATTTGACATTATCACCAAATTGGAATGCACCATATGTCCTTTGTGCCAACTCACCTTTGCTAACACCCTCTACCACGTCCACTCAAATTCCCGTGAGCTCGACTCCGTGTCCCTGGATGTTTTTTTCCTTGCACTCCTTCAAAAACCCTACAGGTGATGTGCCCAGTGGGATCCTCTGTTGCAGCCATGCACCAATCAAGGCCCATTTTTTCAGTTGCATGCCAACTCGCTCCTATGCTTGTTCATCATGGTGCTTTACATTGCACTACCTTTGGTTCTTTCGGGGGTCATCTACCGGGGTGATGTGTCCCTTCTGGGACCCTCACGCTAACCATTTTGTGATTTTTATTGGTCGGTTGATCTGACACCTTTTCCAACTCATCATATTGACTCATCTTGGCTCTAGATCCCCAACTCTTTTGGCTTGCACATTTTTAAGAACCTTGGGGAAAACTGTCTTGGGCAACGTATCCGCCGTCTTTGGCTGAATCGCCAAATAGGATGCCAAGTTTAGAGGCCGCCAAGACTAACACTAGACTTGGCCTAAACCTTTGACCCTTCTGTCTGCAACCTTTGATTGGTGATAAATTTTGATCTAGAAATCATTTTTCGGACTTCGACATATCATTGGAAAGTTATTTTTAATAAAAATCCAACTATACCATTTCTACGAGCATTTGAGTTGATATCTTGAGGTAGAAATGCATTCAAATCCTAGGACAACTTACCACCATATTTATGATATTTATAGCTTCTTAAATTAACCTACTACTATGATGGTTCTCTACTAAAGATTTCAACTACATGAATAATTCTATTGAGCTTAACACTTCATACACATCATGTGAAATAATCTATGCATATGAAACCAATGCTAGCATAGTTGACATCAATACCAACACACTTGATGCCACCTACTATCCTGTCAATGCCAACTGTCCAACAAGTCTAAGTAGTAGGAGTTTCCTTTTTTAAAATCTCTCTTTCAATAGGTTGGTAGATGGTAGATGGCATAAATTTTCAGAACAACATTCAACATTAAGGACAACTTCAATGTAGTTGTTATGAACACAATTACAAAGTGACTGCGTTTCGTTGATACATATTGATAGGTAGAATGAGCTGTGGAAAGCCATGAAAGGCATATCATGTCAGGGGGAGAAAGGAAGTATATTGCATGAAGACGGAGGAAATAATTTCGTCAAGGGGAGTAACTCTTTTCCATTGATGTCAAAGGGGGAGAGAAACCATGAAAGAAACATCATAACATGGATTCAGGGGGAGCACACATTGTAGGGGGAGTATGTGTATTAACGTCAATGAAAACTGGGGAGGTTAATAAATGGTGTTGTCATTGATGCCAAAATCAGTCTTGAATGCTCTAAATATATGTCATGTATTATATCAATTGGAAACTTCAATAGAAAAGAATCCCTGGAAGGAAGGAAACCCTAGTAGCCCCGTAGTTGTTGAATATTTTGAGGAACAAGATCAATATATTTTATCTAATTATCGTCTTCATTTGATGGTACTCGTCATGCCAATTCCAATAGTATATGGCATGCCTCGTGGTTCATCTTTGTTTGGGAGATATGCTTCATCCAAGTCAAGTCCCCATTTTCTGGTCAAAAGCCACCAAAAGATTCTACAAGAAATAGAGTGGTTTTATGACCATTCTATTTCAAAATTGTTTTAAAATTAATGATGGGTCTCTTTTAATCAATTTCAAAAAGAAATACGGTCAAAGGAATTTTAATTCAACCTCTAAAATTTTAATTAAAATTTGGCACCAAAATTTGAATTTAAAAATTCAAATTTACAGGTCGTATCCCTCCTATTGTTAGGTCAAATTTCCCCCTCTTGATGCCCATTTGACTAATATAAATACGGCATGTCTGAGCCATATGAAGCATACACATTTTTTGTGGTTTTGAGACCTTGTAATTGCACATCTATATGAAGATACAGGCCGAGTTTTGGCAGTTATTTTAGTCATTCACCGTTTTATTTTTCTTGGGTCTTTCATTGGGTTTATACATCGTGTTATAAGGCACTGAGGCCTTAAAATTTCAGACCTATCTGTGGCTAATTTCAGACTTATCACAAAGTATTATGAGGAAAATTTCACACTGTTGAAGTAGACTTTGAGGCTCAGACCTGGTGCATCTTTGTGGCATCTACTGTGACCTACCTCTGTGTCATTTGAGGCTACCTCAAAGGCCAAATTTCATCCCTTTCCGAGTTAACTTTATACCATAGATCCCTAGGTCCCGAGGAAAAATAAATTTAGCCCTTAAGTAGGAGATCATTCATATTTGGTTTAAGGTCATTTGTGGGGGGAGTTTTTGGTTGTTCATGGAATTTGAAGTTTTTTGGTGGCTGGAAGGTTTTCTTTTTGGACTCATTACACACATTTTAAGGCTTCATGAGTACCACCAAATATGGATCATGTATATACAATTTTCTGAAGCCTCCTTCTTGACATTCTTGACACCATCCATTAGAGTATTCTTGATGAAAAACTGTAGTAGATATATGGGAAAATTTTGCTGAAGTCGCTTGTAATAAGATCAACAAACCTACTTTGAGTTGAATAAGTCTTCCACTAAATTACAAAGGCAATATTTGAGGCACGAATTGGAGTCATACTATTGCATATATTTGAAAATCTGAACTGAACACTTTAAATTAGTTTCTTGAGCCTATCCATGAAAAATTTTGAGGTTGTCTCATGGCTTGGTTGAGGGCTAATATAAATGCTTCGTTTTCTATACATCTCTTCTCACTTGCATAAATTAGAGCTATTTTGATGTCTATTTTTGAGACATGTGGAATGGAATAATTGTAGATTGTTGGTGAAGTTTTGGCTGAGTAAAATATTTTCACACACACTTCTAATCGTTGACATAGTCCTTGTGGCATGATTGTGGTAATAAACATGCATGGAACCTCCTTGCAATGGAAAAAATATGACACAATCTTGACCAAGATAACTTAATATTCCTGGTAAGTTTGTCTGTCCTATTTATGGTAAATATGGAAAGATTGCCAGGGAATACATTCTTGTATTGTATTCAAAGTTTCTAAGAGGCCCTACAATGGTAAAACTGTGCACTTAGTTGAGGATTTTTTAAACTATTTGGATTCCTCTAATGAAAACTACTTTGTGATAAGGTTGTGGCGAAATCTTGGGTGTTTGGGACAATGACCTATGGAGCATTTGAAGCAATCTTTTGTGCCTATTGTACAAACTCATAAATAGTCACATCTTGGTTCATTCTGTATCCATCCTACAACATTTTGAGACAAGTGTTGTAGGTGAAGCTTCTAGTACATGTTGAGACAAGTGTTGTAGGTGAAACTGATAGTACATGATATCTAGAAAATCTTAGATTTATTGTGTACCCAAACTGGTGATGCTACTTAATGTCAAAGGGAAGGAAAAATTTACAATGCATACGTGATGTTGCATATAGTTCGCTAGGACCACCAACAATTAGAATTGAATTTTCTTGGTCTATTTGACTTAATTAAGTTTACAAGGGTTTTGACTTTAGTATTTAAATGCAAAACTTTAGTCACTTGATTTGGAAGGCTAAAGCCAAACACTAGTACTGGACAAAGTTTATGTTTTTTTTTTGTTGGTTTGACTAGTGAGACATGTCCAAGTGGATTGAAATTATGATCACTTGGATAGAAATGCGCTTGCCAACATGCTTTTTTCCAATTATGCTACCACCCGCATATTGGAAAAATTTTATGTTGATTTTTTTTTCACTTTAAATTATTGTAGGCTAAGAATGCATTAATGTAAGGGGTTTGAAGTGCTCATTGATATAGGGTTCAAACCTTGGTTTCTAATATATATTCATATTTATGATTCCTCTAGTGCATGAATTGTCAGGAACATATATTGGGGTTATGATCTCCTTCATATATTCTTGTTGAAGTAGCTTCAATATATCGTTCAAAGATCAAACTGTTAATAACATGTTGCTATTACTAAAGATTAAATTGTTGACTGCTAGGATTTGTAAGAAAAGAATCAATTACCTCCTTTTGAGTTGTTAAAGTATTATTGAGGTCTGCTAGTGATAGTGTCAAGCAAAGAACTTGAGTCCTATTACATTGTTCAACTAGGACAAAGTTTGGTTGTTTAAAGAAATATTTCCTCAAGTATGCATTGCTTATGATATTAGCTAGTGAGGGTATGATTCTAATATTAAATTGATGAGCTAAGGTTTCATTGGAGAAAATATCTTGTATATGCTTGTTAATTAGAGATTGTCAATGTGAGTTTATAGGTTGATGTTGTAGACTTGACAAATGTTATGCTACTAGGGTTTGAGATTTTGAGCAGACAAGTTTTTATTGATATTGATAACTCTGTGTTAGCATTTTAGATCAACAAAGTTAACAAATTTCTTTGGTATTATTTATTTTTATTCAAAACAGGTGGATCTAGTCTAAAAATTGTGAAAAATGGTCCACTGTGGTAAATTGAAGGTTGAAACCTTTAGGGTAAGTGGAAGCTTGCTTAATATGGCGACATGGTAGTGCTAGGGAAAGTTGGAGCCTATGCAGGGTGGTGGAGCATCCTTTCAGTCAGAGCTGATAAAACTAGGGCATTAGAGTGCCCTTTCAGTTAGAGATGGTAAACTAGGGCGTTAGAGTGTCCTTCTAATTGGAGTTGGTAAACTAGGGTGTTGGAGCATCCTTCAGATTGGAGCTTGTAAACCAAGGGGTTGGAGCCTCCTTCAGTTGTTTATGAAAACCGATGAAATTGGAGCTTCCTATTTAATGTAATGGTTTTTCTACAGGAAGGGTTTCCACATAAAAATCCATTGTGTATTGTTTTGATGTTGTGCATTGTTGAATGGTGTTGTTTACTATCCATGTGATGTGATATTAATTTAATGTTAATATGAATTTAATGCTATGAAGATTAAAAATTAACTAATTGGAAGGAATAGTGATTCACCCCCTCCTAATATTTCCAACATTTCTTTCAATGGAAAATGAGTTGAATAATAAAATAAATAATGTTTTTCATGATGAAAAAACATCAACATACTATTCGTCTATATAGAAGAAAAATACAACTTATATAAAAGGGCACAATGCTATAAACTTTGTAATTACACAATTTATGTAGAAGGGTACAATGATATAAAATTTTAATTACACAACATATGTTGAAAGGGTATACTGCTCTGAGCTTTGTAATTATTTTCTCTTGAAAGTTTAAATTAATTATAAAAAATTCTAATCTTTAAGAAAATAAATTCGAATATGCAAAGTTGGTAGAACTAAGAAGAAAATTTCATACTCAAAATCATATTCTCATTTGTCAATGGGATTAACATACATAAGAAAAAACTACTCTTTAAACACCATAATACAAATAACACAGTACATACATCCAAAATTAAATACAATTGATTCTTTGAAATTTAGGTATTTGAACTATGTTTGAAATTATTGATGGAAGGTCTTGATATTTCTTAAATTGGGTGGTTTATTACCCCAATTATAACCACATTTGTATGTGTTTGCATCTCTCAAATTGTATGTGTTTTCTTGCTTTCTTGTTATAACGTTCACCCATTAATCATGGCTTGGATATGATGTTATTTGTTATCGTGTTCACCGACTAACCATTGAGTGAGGCCTATATAATTTGAGTGGGACAGTATGCAAAGTGTCATTAGCTCTACTGAGTGGTTAAGCTCAACTTGAATTTTCTTGGCATGTGGACAAATTTCACTAAATTATGTTTGGTATAGAGTTTTGGGTTTTCTTCCTTTGATGCCATCTTGCTTAACCAATTACACTTTGAGAATCATATAATCATTAGTAGCACTGATTATTGTTATACGAAATCACCTTCAGAGATTGAATGACCTTCCAATGTTGTGAGTTGAGTTCAAAATTCCATTTTTCAAATAAATTCTGGCTATTTTGTTTTTGACATATCTTGTTTATTTTCTCTAGATAACTACATTTTGAATTTGTTTGGCATTAATGTTTTGATGTTAGATGGATGTAATGAAAAGTATGAAATTTATAGGTTTTTCACTCCAATAATCATAGACTTAGAATTATTCCTTAGTAAAGTAAAAACATGGTAATATTGTATTGGTTTTTTACTAGTTCGTTTTTTGAGTTTCCAAAGAAAAAAACTACAATTTTATTAAAGAAACAAAATTACCATTTTGTTGAATGCTATGAACATTAAAAAAAGCTTTGTTGTCTATTTATGAATATGTTTATGTCACATGACTCTTCATCATATTATGTATACAAGTAACCAAAATTTACAAACGTTCTCTTTAATCCTCTCAATAAGACCCAAAAATAAACTCATACTACTCTTGCTATTATGTTGCTAACATTAGTTCCTAGGCTTATACGTTAAAATATCATATAAAAATATATTTATAACCAAGGCCCATGTACATATTTAGAGATATTCCCTTCTTGATGTACTAAGATAAACCAAGGCCCACACTGTAACTCTAGTCCAACATTGGATGGTCCATTTGCTAAAGTGTCCATGTCCTCGTAGATGTGTGCAAAATATACATGTTGTTGGGTCTAGGAATTGATTTTTTTCACCTTAATTTCCTTACCTTTTTACCTCTTTAACCTTTACAACTATCATTTTACTCCTTTGATTATATTTTTTACCAATGTATGTTATCCTTTCATGTCATTTTAACTTGTGCAATTTTTCTTGTATAGTGATGAGAGGATCAATTTTTTTGGGTAACTTTATTGAAAAAATGACGAGAAGGATGTTTATAATATGAATCAACTTGTTAGGATGTTCCTACTCCATTTTTTGTGAGCAATGCAACACTGCTTTTCCTAGATTTTGCAACGCTGTCACACTAGACCAGGTTTTGCTGTTATTGTGATGCCACTACTTTGTTTTGTGCTGATGAACATTGTTTTCTCAATGTCGTTTTTAGAGCTGACATGTATGCTACTACTCAACCACGTCAACCAAAATTATTGTGCCAACAAGGGTTTGACTTCTCATGACAATTGAACCAACTCAACTATAACAATTATGATCCTTTATTTTAGTCACTCACGAAAATGAGATACTATTACAACATTATTTTTATTTTCAGTAAACTATTGTAGTTTGTTAAAAACTAAACTTAGTTTTAACGTCCTGCGAATTAATAGATTCTCATGGTTTATTTTGGTACCAAGATTAGGCAGGATGAAAACCTATAAAGATAGATACCCTCCACCTCGTGCAGGGATGACACCATCACTTTTTAGAATTGTACATCTTGTAATTTCTCGGAGTTAAGGCAATGTTTTATGGGTTGATGGTTTATTTGTGGTTTGTTGTGTTTCTTGTGAGCTATGGATTAATAACTCCTTGATAAGGAGGAAGGACCCTCCTCTTTAGCATGGATTGCTGTACTGTGGAGATGGATTGCTGTACTGTGGAGGTAGTGTAGTGGTTACATTTTAATTTACTTGCAGGTTATGTTAATTTAGTGTTTTGTTCTAATTTCAATTATCATTGCTACAAATTCTTGTTGATACATTACAGTTATTGTTAATTAAAATAGCTTGAAAAATATATAATATAGATTGCTTATGTGACAATATAGATATTGGATTGATCTTTACTAATTGTGAGCTACTACTATTCAGTTGCTACTACAACTTTATAATTTGTCGCTAAAATAGAAAGCTAGTTTGTGTTTGTTACATTTGTTAGAATTTTCTATTAAATTATTGAATGAATTGATTCATATTGACTAGATGATTGAGCGATTATGATTAAATGGTTTTATGCAATTGATTTCGAGGAGTGTGTTATCACAAAATCATGTACTGATGG
The DNA here is from genome assembly GCA_031772625.1 of Pinus tabuliformis. Classification (NCBI taxonomy): domain Eukaryota; kingdom Viridiplantae; phylum Streptophyta; class Pinopsida; order Pinales; family Pinaceae; genus Pinus; species Pinus tabuliformis. The sequence continues at coordinate 366,956,663 of CM062809.1, forward strand.
CTGCTATCAGTTAGACTCTATGTAACTATTTCAGACCAGACTCTTGACTAAGGATTAGCCTCCTTAGTCTGAGAGGGCTCTCTCAAAACAAACTATTAATTATGATTAACACTAAAAGGGCTAACTCTTGAAATGAAGACTTAATAAACATGCTGGTTGGACAGACAACATAAGATTTCTTCCATTGGGCTCATGGAGTCAAACACCATTTCAGTAAACCATAAAACTACTCATTCATGGAAGTCAGGGCATGTAATGTTTAAACACTCAAAACATTTCTCAAATGAACCTCAACTCATAAATACACACAGGAAATCTGAGCAGCTAGGTGAATTCAGAGTGATTGTGTATCTATAAAGCTGTAAAACATAAAGGATAAAACAAAGCCACATACATCTTGAGCATCTGAACAAAGTATGAATCCTGAGAAGAAAAAGTAGTTTTTTATATCACTGTAACAAGTCTTTACATAAGCCAATATAAACTCTGTTTCTTCAAAAACATCCAACCCCCTATTACATAGATTATTCTCCTCTATATAGACACCTACTTCTAACTGCTTAGAGCTGCCACCTCCAGCATGAGGGGAGCTCGATGATTCTCATTAATTACCCCTATCCGCTATTGAACTAACCTATTAAATACAATTAGTACTAACTGAAGTTCTAAAAAGTTCTAATTTAATTATATCTTTAATTCTGTCTCCTTCGTTGAAGATTCCTCCTTGCAGCTTTGACACCTGGGTTTCTCTTCATTCAGCTGAGATGGCATAAGATGGGCAATTAATGTCCCATGCTGGCTTTGAATACCGAAGGCTTTGATCTGTTCTGTATTGGCTGAAAATATCCCTAAATTTTCGGTTCTGGTCCCCCATCATTTCGAATATGCAGCAGCATGAACTTTAAGTCTTTAATAACCCAAGAGAATAGGGTAACACCATGCTCCTGATATGCTGGAGGCTTCCTTGGTAGACAGGTGTGCCAGCCAAAACTTTTCGTATGCAGCTCTGCGTTTAAAATCACCACCTACAGCAGTTTCGTAGCGCGCTACGAAACTGCTGTGTAATTTAAAAAAAACACAGTCTTCCTTCTAAAATTTGACTGTCTTCAAGTAACAAGGAAGAAGAGATGTATGCCAATCATTGACAATGAAAATAAAACCCTCCCCATGAGGTCCACTAAAGTGTTCACTGCTTGAGAGCTTAATAATCTTTGGAGCTTCAATAGCTACCTGACATAAGAGGCTAAAACGAAGTTCATTGTCTTGAGTTTTTATCCCTGAACAAAAGATAACTGCCTCAGAAGGTTTATGATCTTCTGCTTCAACACCATCATCTGTTAAAATGCCACATTCCGCTGCAATTGCTTTAGCTGTGTTAATATTGTCACCAGTGACCATCCTCACTGTAATACCTGCCATATCATGCTGTGGAGATGCTTTCTCAGATATGACTTCCATTAATTTACTCAGTTCCATGCCAAAGTCAATCAAAGAAACAACAGTACATCTGTTGCAGAAGAAATCAAGCTTTGTCATGCGAATGTTGATCTGAGTGTCTGTTCCATCGTAGTGAGGAGAATTGGGCTACCTTGTAACAAATGTGACATTCACAAAATCAGATACATCTTCCTCTTTGGTTTTTTTTTTTTTTTTCCTACGGGTAAATTCCAATCAAAAGTTCATATTTGGAACTTGTAAGAGGGGTTCCAAAGTCATGTGATGAATTTTGTTTTGGTGTCGAGGGGAAAGAACTTAAGATGCTTTACTGTCCATATATTCAATCAGCAAATCCTGCACCATCCCTCTGTCTGGCATCTTTCCAGCAGCTCCATATATTGGAGCCATGCCATCTTCAAATGCACTTGGATTTTCTTGCACAGTTGTAACTGCTTCTTTCAGATCTTTCAAGCAATCTTCTGCTATAAGGGTATGCTGAAGAGTCAGACATATGTGTATGCTGTTAGGTCTTTGTAAAGCATTTAGATGCCATCCTCGTGTTGACAGAACATCATTCACTTTAAAAATATCGAGCTTATCTGATCCAAATGCAATGACTGTCATGTCTGGTCTTCCCACAATGAATAGTCCTGGAATTTGCTTTATTCCTTCCTGAAAAGTTTTTTATACTTCCATTACTTTTCTCACTGCCTCCAGATATCCTTCCTCCCTAACACTCATCATAGCTGCCCAGGCACCAGCAATAAGACCACCAGGTCTGCTTCCAGCAATAGTTGGTGAAACATAAAGACCTCCTGACCACTCCGTTACAGCCACAAATTGTTGCTTTCTGATTTCATGATTGCGATACAGCACAACACTTGTGCCCTTTGGCCCTAGGCCATACTTGTGAGTATCCACTGATATTGAAGTTACTCCTTGAACAGTGAAATCAAAAGGTGGAATTGGATACCCTAATTTGCGAGCAAAAGGAAGCACAAAACCTCCAAGGCAGAGATCAACGTGAAAGCAAATACCCCAGCGCAAGACCAAGTCTCCAAGTTCTTCGATGGGATCAATGATACCATGAGGAAAACCCGGTGCTGAGCCAACAATCATAACCGTATTCTTGTTCAAATAACGCTGGATTGCTTTTACATCTGCTTGGAAATCTTCATTTACCGGTACACGCCATAGCTTGATTTTAAGGTATTGGGCCGCTTTATCATATGCAGAATGGGCAGATTCTGGAATTATCATTTCTGGTTTCATAATTCCCTTCTTGACTTTCATATAATCCCGTGAAGACTTTACTGCAAGTATAATACTTTCTGTGCCTCCCGAAGACATATTACCACAAACTTGTCCTCCAGATGCTTTTTCTCTACTACCAAACATGCTTGCTGTCATTGCTACCACCTCACTCTCAAATCGTGCTATACTTGGGAAAACGCTCAAATGCAGCGGGTTGGTGTGAGAAAACATGGAATATGCTTCATTTATCAGTGAAAAATGTCCTTCGGATTCTACATTCTATCTGGCTCAGCGTGGCTTCGGCTCTTAATAATGTCCAATGCCCTGCTCTCCAATCAACTAACCGCGCTCCTAACAACACTGAAGCCACCACTGTATAGCTAATGCAATGACCAGGATACCAATAATGTACTACAAAGCATATTAAGAAAACTCTGTATATTCCAGCCACAAACAAAGCAGCAATTCGACTTTTGAGAAGCTCAAAGCCAGATAAACATGTTTTTACCGACATAGCCTGCCGTGTCAAGATGCTTTTTTTTTTAACTCAATGCATGCATGCGCAATTTGGCGTGTGGCAACTGGCAGGTAATAAGCTTGTCACAACATCTACCTCAGATACACATTGTAGAAGATGATCTTTATCAACTATATCAAGCTCGACTGCTGTTGTATTAAAAATCCCTTCAATCACCTTTTGAGCATCTGGCAGCTATAAAGGTGCCACAATAACTTGAACATCATTAACTGCTTCTCTGCTCTAGCATTCATCTGGCCAAAACAACCATGCTACAATACAAATATCTATGGCTTCTTCAATATCAATTGAAGGCAGCAACATCAAAGACATTCCAGTCAATGTTGCCTCACTCTTAGGAAAAGTGGCACATCCATCTTTCTCTTTAAAAAAAACTTCTAGAGAAATTAAGATAGTATACCGGAGAATTTTCCCAGCAAACAACCAAACCTTCGACTTCAAACATTGCTGATGAATCTCCCTCACTTGCATTACTGAAATGCAGATCAAAACAAAATTCATTAACCTGCTCCCACTTATTCAAGAAAGAAACAAATCCACCATTCATACTAATGACATCAACAGGTCCATTATTTGAAATACAAGCAGTCTCTGTTTCACACGGATTTCGCATGTCATCATTCTTAGCAATTAAAATATTTTCTTTGTTGATGACATTTCCACTGTCCTTGCTCCTCAACTCAACATTGAGGCCAGACAACAGTTTCATCGTGTCTTTCATTTCTTAAGTAGTTTTTGTCATTTTGTTTTGTTTCTAATTCTACAGTATCCTGGATAGCTCCACCAATTTCGTAGCGCAGCCAGTGCAAAGTCGGTGCTTTTCGCTACGAAATCACTAAAACAGGTTACGCTGCGAAACTGCTAAAGGATTTATGCGCTGCGAAAACACCTTGTCCTTAAGCTAGTCTGAGCAATTTTTGGAAACAGAATTTTCAGTGATAACAGAGTGCAATTTCCCTTTCTTGCAAGAGTGATCTAGAATAGATGAGTGCCATTCTATTTTCCAAAGTGTGATTTCATTTCCAGTATTGTGTATAGAGTGTTATTTTTATGCAATTGAGTGTTAATAGTGATGCTTTTGTTTTTTCAAGAGTGAAGAGCTACAACAACTTTTTGTTTGATAGAGTGCCATGATCTTATAGAAGAAAGCTTAGCGATAATTAGGTATTAATCAATGTTAGTTATCAGTTGATGCCTACATATATTGTGTGCAATCAACTTGAAATAAGTAGACCTACCATGGTTACAAAAATATTTCTAACCAATTGACTTGTTTTATTAAAATACAATTCGCCCAACATTTTGGCACCATTTCCCAAGAGGTTATTAAGGGTGCATGAGTGTAACTAACATTGTTTATTTTTTTAGATACATTATTGAATCGAGTGCATTTGAAGTGTTCATGATATGAGGTGATAGGGCAGTAAGATAGGAGGTAAGAACCTACACATCGCTTTGACAAATAGAAGAAATATCGATGTCATAAGGAGTTAGGACACATAGGTTGCATGAATAGAAAGAAAAAACATGATGCCCCCAAAAATAGAAATTGCGCATGAAGAAGAGGATGTGGAGGAAGGAAAAATAAATAACTAGGATGAGTAATATTCATTCATGAATTGATCTGAAAAGTATAGGCATAATCATATTCCCCAAGAATAAATTCTTGGAAAGCAGGATCCCATAAAGTATCCATTGTTGAAACTATTCCTCAGAGGACAAATCTCAAGGGTCATCTTTGTTAGGAGTAAATATTTGGGAGGAAGAATATTGTGAACCATCTACCTTAGAAGCAAGTCCAATAATTTCAGAGTCATTTATATCGACATAAGGTGAATATTAGGACTTGTTGAAAGGGCAAGGAGGTACAAACGAACATAATCTAGAATACCAAGAATTAAGTCTAGAAAATAAATAGCCTCTTGATAAGTTTATCCCAGACTTAGGAAGTGTTGTAAAGCAGCTTGGGCATCCATTAGAAAACCTTTCATAGCTAGGAAAATTGGGGGTACTTGAAACAATTTTGTAGAACCCTAAAATTTTGAATCAGATGGTGGATGACACAGTTACCACCTTTGAATTTCCTATTGGGAACATCCAAAGACTATCTCTAACGCATAATATTCCTTTCCCAATGATCCAAAACTTTTAGGGCACAACCAATGAGGATCCATATACTTTTCTCTTTGAATTCGATGTTTAATGTCAAAGTTATGATTACACTTTACATGTCTAGAAATTAATTTGTACCTTGCTACTTTGAAGGGAGTTGCATTAATATGGTTCATGGGACTTGATGATACTCCTATTTCTTCTTGTGATGACATGAAGAAAATATTTTTGGAAAAGTATTAGGATTATTTTCAGACTAGGGATCAAAGGGAGGAACTATTTAGAATTTCCAAGAGGGAGGATGAGAGATTGGAATATTATATTGAGTGCCTTCAATACAATTTACAGAGTTCCAATCATGATGATTTAGATAAAGATATTTTGAAGATAATTATGATCTAAGGAATGAAGGATGATTGTCTAGACATGTTGAACCCGATGGGAAAGGAATACATACCAATAGAACCCTATGATGATAGTTACACTTTTTTTGAGGATTTCAAGAGGATCAATGATAAACAAATATTTGAGATAAGATTCTTTTGATAGAATACAAAAATCAGGCATTGGTTGGGTAATAAGGGTAGAAATCCATAATCTATTTGAAAATTTGAAAATTGATATTATCAATTCTTTATCTTCTTAATTAGATATGTTATAGGTGAAACTGAAGTAGATTAAGGATGAAAAATATTTGTCTATATTCAACCCTAACTATAGAAAGAAGCACCCCCTTAGAGAGTTCCCACTTAATAATGTGGAAGTATGCAAAATATATGAGCAAGAACATTCAACAGGACACTGCCCATTGTTTCCAGGCTTAAAATCAATATTTAAGGAATTAGGTGAAGAGGCTATGTCAACATATTTCATCAGTTCCAAGAAACCGTGTCAAAATTGGCCACTAGGTATGGCTCAATATCTGTCATCTTCTTTCAATAGTTGGACTTATATGTATAATCCTCAACAAGTTCCTCAACAAATGCAATATTTTACGATCCCTTGGAAGTTTCCTAACCCTTTGGTTCAGTATCCTATGCCTTGGCCCTAATGGTCTTATCCTCCAAATCAACCATTTCCATGGCCTCAAGGATGGTGTAGAACATATTTTCTAGGAAAATTTCCTATACAGTTATGCATGTAGTAGAAGAAATTGCAACTTCCTTCCAATACACTAGGAAGTAACCCTCTTATGCGACCCCAACTACCTGTCCAAACTAACCAAAATCCACACAATAAGGTGGTGCAACAAGTTGAAGTGCCCATTTTCCCCACTTACTATATCTCCCCCATTGGATGTAATGAAGTATGCCTGTAGTTGGGGAGGATAGTAAATCCAAAAGTTTCCCTTGTTATTACATAAAAGAAAGAAAATAACTCACCTAGGGAAGAAATTCCAACCCAAGGATAATTAGACAAATAGCATATTAAAATCCTCATAACAATTAATAACACTACTTTTCTGAATCAGGCTATTTCTATTATGGTACAAAAAGTCAAAAAGTTACATCAGTGTTACAACAAGGCCATGGCCCTATAAATCCTGCCGAGAGATTGACAGTTTGCCCAAATTTATACATACCCAAAGTTGAACATATTCAAAAATTGGATGTTGAACATGGACATGCTGAGACAAACGAACATATCGACACTGAACACTACTTAAACATGGACTAACAAACATATGGATCCATATTGCCGACACATAGATTTTAAAATCCAGACTAAAGCCAAACACATACAGAAAACAAGATTCGAAGACAGAGTAATGCTCCCACTTCCAGGTTGCCGAGAGCGAACTGGTTGATTGGATTAATCATCGTCCGTGGTGTAGGGCTCTTCCTCCACCCTGCACCCAAATTGCCGGGAGTCATCCGAGTCAGAGAGAGGGACCATCGAGCAAGTAGGGACCCCCTGAGCAGGCTCACTTGGACCCGCAAGGCCTGCTTGAGTAGCCGGGGTGGAACTTTCCATAGCAGGGCGTTGCAGATCAATTGTGGGCATTGTCCCTTGAGCTGGTGGTGGGTTTTCCTGATTTACTTCCGCTTGACCTCTGAGATTATCACAGTGCTCGACAGTAACAAATACAATGAAAGTGGAGTTGGCGAGTGTGTAGGGTATCCGATACTTGACTGTGGGGCGCGCTTCATGTCGACATTCTGTTATGCTTCCGCTCCCAGGCCCTCTGCCACATCCCGTTGTTATGCCATGGAGGCGATGCTGCTCAGATGTAACTTCGATGGAGGAAGAAGGAGAAATGGGGCCAATCCTCTGAGCGGTAGCCCGACCGCGAGAGCCTCCTCGTCGACTGCTCATTCTGAGACGCTCTCTCCTCATTGCTAAATTCAGAGGATGAACCAGCTTGCAGAAACCTGGAGAGGAGAAATTAACCAAGACGGGGGCCGCAGAATTTGGCTTACAATGCCTGTAAACCACTCTCAAGCTTGGGACAATACCTGAGTTGGGCACAGAGCAAGAATGTCCCTGTGCAATCCCCCACATCACCGAGGAGTGCTCCAGCGTTGTAGTGGAGTGCCCAACAACTTCAAATGAATGCGTAAATGTAACAGAGGCTCCCGGAATATGAAGCGCCATCGCACAGGTTACCAGGAGGCCAATTAAGGAGGACAAGACCAGTAATAATACCCGCATTGAAGTTCCTGCATGCGCCCATTTGAAACATTCTGTAGGGTACTGCGTGGCACGCAAGGGCTGACACATGCCCATGTGACGCACCACCTATGAGCTGCCATGCCTTTTAAGCACCCGCATCCGGGAACAATTAATAACACTATTATTATTGAGACCATTATAGCAATTGATGCTACTGTTATTGATGAATTTCCTGCAACAATTGATGTCACTGTTAATGTTGGACTTGTACTAGCCATTTTTGTTGTCAATACTAAGACTCCTTCAAATCCACCTTATGCAGAGATATTAGCTGTAGCTAGAGATACTTCACAACTTGATTTTGATTTTCTGAAGGAGTTGAAAAAATCGTACATCCAAATTCCATTCATCTAAGCAATCATAGATGTCTCTATCTATGCAAAAAAGGTAAGATAAATTTGTTTTAAGAAACCTAGTAGGAAGCCCTAAGATCCTCCCACTGCCCATGTGATGGGAAAAGTGTTAGAATTGATGTTGGGTGAAACTCCCTCTTACTAAATATGATGACATAAGGAATTTGATGGTAATTGTCCACATTGGAGAAACAAATATTCCAAACACTAATTCAGGTGGCTCTAGAAAAGCTCAAAAATCATAGTCTCCAGATTTCATTGAAACCAAAACCAAAATTTAGAGCTTGTATTCCTGATTCCAACGACGTAAATGGAACCTCCATCCGAGTTCGTATGCGAAAGTTATGCTCAGTGAAAGTTTCAGTCAAATTAGGAAATAGTCAAAGTCAAAGTCAACATTATTCCACATGGCATGCCATATAGTTGACATGTGGCATTAAATTTAGTAGGCCTAGTGGGACCCACAAAGATAATGTGGTAGCCCAGTCAGTAAACCAGGTGGACCCACAAGAAGATGATGTGGCAACACCACGAGTCGACACATAGCAAATAAGTGACAGAAGTGACATATGATGTGGACCAATGAGAGCCTTCCACATGGCCCAATGACATGGTGCCACATGACACCTCAAATAAGGCCCAAGTGGCCTTGGGATGGTGCAACCTTCATTTTTGTCTTATTCTCATGGTTTGGGGAGTAGTTACAATATGGACATACGTATACGATATATTATATGGTTTGAAAACTATATTGAAACCAAAAATAGGCTTTAAAACCATATTAAAGAAAAATGAGGAGTCCATGGGTTTTGAACCGAAAACCTTCCCAACAACAAGTAACTTAATATGGACATACATATACGATATATTATATGGTTTGAAAACTATGTTAAAACCAAAATTAGGCTTTAAAAACGTATTAAAAAAAATTAGGAGTCCATGGGTTTTGAACCAAAAACCTCCCCAACAACAAGTAACTTAATATGACTATGCCAACCATTATTCCAACCACACACTCTATCTTATTCACCCTCACACTCTGCTATAAAATGCCATTCAAATGGTTCAAAGGGAACCATGGAGAATGATGGAGAATACATGAGAGATGAGGGTGCAAGCACACCAATGAAGTCATGAATCTCAATAATATTCTAGGAATATTGTCAGAGAATATGTTAGGGAATATTCCAAAAAATATTCTCTATGAAGAATCTTTGAGGAATCTTTAAGATTCCCCAGGGGAAGATTTTTTACGGTGCCAAAATTATGTCGACTTTATACTCATTCTTCTCAAATTTTCACAAGGAATGTGATGGTGTGATCAGATTCTTTGTTTGAGCAGGAAAATTTTAGACAACGATTAAAAGAGAATCTTTAAAGAGTCTTTGAGATTCCCAGGGAACCCAAAATTGACTGAGTTAGAAGGGGGTCAAGTTTATAGTCAGATTTCATAATTTTTCACCAGGAATTCAACTATGCAGTCTGTTTCTTCAACATAGGTGTGCATTTTTAGGCTATTCCCAGAAGTGGAGGTATAAGATGCATTGATGCCATGTGTTCTTTTGATTTTTTCTGAGATGATGATTTGATGTTGAGATCCTTGTTTTCCATTTTTTTGGAGGATCCTTATGTGCCACTTCTTGTGAGAGTTTTTTATTTTGTCATGCTGAAGGAGAGATTATATGAGTGAGAGTTCTTGTAGGAGAAATTATTCTGGAGAGACATTCCACTCTACTTAAGGGAGTTCTTCCTTGTATTAACAAATAATACATCATGTACTCATCATCATCTTGCAACATTTAATAAAGCGGACGCCCAGAGACGTAACCCACACTGGGTGAACTTCATTATTAGCTTATATGTGTTCTTTGATTTGATGGTTTCCTTTATGTTTCCTCTTCTTTAAAGTATGCACATGTGGTTTTTCATACTCTTTCACATGCAATTATGCTAACATTACAAAAGTAAAAGATCTTGGTTAATTCCAGCAGCTGAGAAACTCTGGATCAAACACCTTGGTTTCTCTAGGCACTGTAATAAATGTAATTACCAAGGAAACCTATGATATGCTCAGTTTCACTAATTTGAGACCAACCCCTACCGTACATGAATTTTTTGATAGAGCCAAAATTTTTCATGAGGGAATTTTCGAAGATGTAATCATCTTAATAGACTCTTGGGAATATCTAGTTGATTTCCTACTATTATAGCCTAAGACACGCCTAAGAGGACACCTATTGATCATGGGGAGACTATGATTAGCCACTACAAATGCATTCATCAGTTACATATAAGGTTTTATGAAAATATTTAATGGAAATAGTACAAATAAAACTTATCTTATACCCTCTATCCAAACCAAATGTTGACCATGAAATCCCTCTATGGTCTAAATTTGAATTGAAAGGGGATGATAAATGACCACTCCTCACTATTGGTAAGGCTGTGTGTTTTAAAAATGAAACGGAGGATGACACTATTAGTAGTCAAATTATAACCCTTCTATTGTTACTTACCTAGTATCCTAGATTTTAAACTATATAATGAGTGAACCTTGTTTAGATGATGCCATTGATGATATTATTATAGAAAAGATAACAACTTTACAAATTCCTAAGAGTGTCCCAATTGAAATTGAGCCCATAAATACTTTAAATATTAATCCTAATTTATCTCCTAAGTAGACAAAAATGATGATTTAGTTTTTGTGAAAGCTCAAAGAATATTTTGCCTCGCATTATACAGACATGAAGGGGATTTATTTTGGTTTACGTACTCATTATATTTATCTAAAGGATGGTTTCCATCTTGTATAGAAACCATAGTGACAAATGAACCTAGATATGAAGGATATTGTTAAGGAAGAACTTAAAAAATTATTAAATACAAATTTCATCTATCCAATCTTTGAGAGCCAATGGGTATCCCCACTTTTTGTTGTGCCTAAGAAGAAAGAAAAATGGAGAATTTGTGTTGACTATAGGGAGCTCAGTAAGTCCATTTAAAAGGACCATTTCCTATTGCATGTTATTATTTAGACCCTTAAGGCCATGTTTGGTAAGGAATTATTTTCATTTCTCGAAAGGTATAGTGGTTATTAGCACTCTGTAATTTTCTGAGGTTGCAGAAGAAAATTGTAAAGGTAACCACAAACCTACTTTGGAAGCTAGGATCTAGCCCTGCCAGCTTCAGAGAGGGCTCTCTCTATAAGATTTAACTTTGTTGGATTGAATATTAGGCTAGTTATCAAGTTTAAGGTTTGATTTGTATTTGAATGGTTGGTTGATAACTAGATTACCATTGGGCCATGGATTCTGTTACATAAAGTACAGATCGACTGTAGTGTCTACAAATAGATCTCACAGGGCAGGGTAGCCAAACTGAATGGATTCATTTATTTTATGAAATGGGGAAGGAAGAGCATATTTAAGGTTCACTTTGAATATAGAGCATTGTTACTTGAATTCTATATTTAAAGATAAGAAGAAAAGAATGAAATTATTCGTAGTCGGGAGCAGAATGTAGATTTAAAAAAATTCTGTCCTTTACTTATCTATTGAATAATACAGATTTGGAAACAAATATGTGTAATAAATAGAGAAATATAAACACATAAGACGGTAGAGGCACTTCACCAAAAACTTGACACAAGAATCCTGTGAAAGAGCTTTCTGTATTACTGGTAAATTCTCTGATGCTTCAACAATATACAATAGTGTTCTTTTGTTCAAAAACCAACATCTCTTACTTAAAATGATGAAGTATTTATAAAAATTATAAACTAAAATATCTTGAAAAAATATCAAGATTTGTATTACACAAATAGAACTGAAATATAGGACATTCAAAACTAATGAATCTACTTGGCACTATCTTTGTGGATTTCTGGTGACAAAGAAGAGCAATTCGAATTTTATAGCAACTCTTATTTGATGAGGTGGCATCCAAGTCACTAACTGTCTTTGAGCCGTTTCCTCTCGAAATTATGACAAATAGGGTCCTATAATCCATTTTTATATCCAAAACCATAATATATGTTAGAAAAATGAGAGAGGTTTTTGTAAATGATGATTTTTGAAACAAAAACCTCTTTCCATTTTTGAAAATTCATTTCCACATGCTCGTAAAATTCATTTGAAAATACTAGCTAAAAATAGGAAAGTTCGAGAAAATATGTCTGCAAAGATTCATTCGAATCTCCCAAACCATAACAACTATTAGAAAATTGAGAGTGGTTTTTATACATGAGGATGTTATCAGACAAAACCTATTTCCAATTTTGAAAATTTGTTCTCATCTTTTATGTAAACCATGTTTTAAATTACTGTGTTGTATAGGAAAAAACATAGTTTAACTGACCATGAAACAGACATATGACATGGAGGCAGGAGGTGACATGGAGGTGGGGGATGATGTGGAGGCACATGGTTGGTGGAAAGGAAGTGGGGTACACAAGGGTGATGTGGAGAAATGATGTGGAGGTGAGTGGGGAAACAGTCCAAGTGGAAAGTAGTGGGTGGTGCCGGAGTGACAACGAGGTCAAATGTTGGCGGGAGCATTGATGGGAATGGAAAGGTAAGCGGGAGCGGGATCAGGAGAGGAGGATACGTGGAAGAATAGTAGTGGAGGAGGAATAGGGACGTGGTGGGTGAATCTTTGCACTAGAGTTGGTGGTCAATAGGGACAAGGGTTGGTGTTTTTTGGAGAGGGGTAGGAGCGGTTAACGGTATGCGGGGGGGTGGGGGGGGTGGTTCCAAAATAATGAGGGATGAACACGTAGTGGTGGGGAAAACCAATTTTTAGACCCTCCCCCCTCATTGTTAAAGAGAATCATAGTTGGGGGGGTCCGAAAAGGTGTTGGAGTCGTCTGATGAAAGAGGAGATGTGACCAGGAGTGGGGAATATGTGCGCTATTTAACCACATACGACAAATCTCCATTTGTTGTTTTCAACTCTACACGAAACTCAAAGCTATAGTACTAAGCCCTTGTTACAATTTATTTAATCACATTTAAATGATGTGATTAATTTAATATAAACATACTTAATTATCCTCTAATGCTGCATTTTGACTTGGAAGCATATTTTTTTTATTTTTCTTAAAGTTTTGACCTTTTTTGGAAATAATTTACAACATGGAATATTATTTACAACATTTCAAACATAATAATGATCAGTAATAATCAAACGATCCTATAAAAATTATAGGACCCTAACAATGGTTATAATCAAATCCATATTGTCCCTAAAGATCAGGATAAAAATATCTTCACTTACCCCTAGGGTACATTTATATATTGATTCCTTCCTTTTGGACTTTGTAATTCACCAGCTACCTTCCAACAAGATGTGTTAGGAATATTTTCAGACCTGGTTAATGGCTGTTTAAATATTTTTATGGATAATTTTACACCATATGGAAATGAATTTGATGAAACGTTAGCTAACTTTTGAGAAGGTGCTAGAATGATGTAAGAACACCCACCTTTCTTTGAGCACTGAAAAACTCCATATAATGAATAAAAGAATTTCACTATGACACTATATTTCTATTGCAGGGACATAATTTGTTTCGACAAAAAATGAGGTAATATTAAGAATTCTTGCTCCCAAAACACGAAAAGGGACACAATTTTCTAGGGAATGTAGGTTATTACAAGCGTTTTATAGAAGTTTTTTCCAAAATTTCATCCCCATTGTTTTCCTTGCTTTCAATGGTTATAGAATTTATAGGGACTATTAAATGTAAAAATGATTTTGTAGGTCTAAAAAGGTGTGTAATAGAAACCCCTATTTTATGTGGACCTAATCAGAAAACCTTACCATTCCATTTTCTACAGATTCCTCTCACACTGCTATTGGGGCTGTGTTGGGACAACTACAAGAACACATGTCTAATGCTATAGTATTACATCAAGAAGAATTTAACCCCTACTGATCTGAATGGAAATAGGTATGCCCATGGTATTTACCGATGGTATCCACCCATGGTATTGAATGATGTAAAGAAGGAACCAAGGATATTATAAATAACATGCCTCACCTTGCAAAAGGACATATTTGTTCACCATGATGAAATGATAAATTTTTTTCTCTCATTTAATGAATGATGTTTCTTTTCACATGTTGGATCATGTAAATGTTTAATATCTATTCTCCAATGTTTTTTTCGTAAATAGTTTCTGGGAAGATTTACATTTTTATCTCCTCCTATCTCAACATTCATGTTTCCTTAGTCTTAGCCCCCAAGTTCTGGATTAACAGTATCAGATCCAGGTTGGTCCAATTGTTCCAATACTAGGCCATGGCTTTAAGGTTCTATTTATTATTTTGATGCAAGATTAGATTTTTCCCTCGAAGGGGGTTACTCCTTTTATTTTTCAGAACAATCACCATATGGATTTGGTGAAATAATTAGCGAGGACCAAAGGGTGTCTGACGAAGAAATTAAAGATCAAAGTTGATAGAATATTTCCTTTACGTAAGCCTCTAATTACCCGAAATGCAAGGGATTTCTGCAAATTCTCATGTATAATGTGATTCCTCCAATCAAGTATTGGGGTTCATCACAATGAAGGCCGCCCTTATGTTCTCATTCTTCAACAGGATTCAACACTTACAACTATTTCTTGCCCTTATCCCCTGTTCCAAAGTAGTGGATCCGCCCCTCGTGTTTTCCAATTACACACTCTACATATAATAAATTGTGGATACATCACAGAATGAGGTCCAACTTTCCTAGAGAAAAGACATCGATGTCTTCACCCTCAATATCAATTTCTAGTTCCCAAAGCTTACCAACAATATCTGTCACACCATGGGCTCTAATTTCAAGCTCTTCTTCTTCATTGACATGCACAATGAACCAATGGCAAACTCAACACTGATGACATTGTCACAATGATGACTAGATACGAAAGCCATCCCAACCAGTTGACATACTAAGGAAATAAATTCTTCATGTCTTGGTTGGGTAACCAATACGATTGACAAGCTATATTCAACAAAGCGAGGGACAAGGATGAGTATTTATTTGTGCTTTAATTTTTTCCCACTGATAGATCTTATGATCATGCCTTGGGATGATCGACCAATCCAATGAAATCATGTACAGTCTCATGGTGTGGGACACCTTAGCCAGATCTTACTATGACTCCACCCTCCAACTTCTAGTCACATGGAATGACTAGTTCACTCTTCTTTCTAATGGAAAGAATATCACAGTGTTCCATGGCATAAAAAATTCATAAATCACCATGGGAAAGTACATGGAGTGGATTTACAAGTACACTAGTTGTAGTCCCTCTTGCTTTGTCATAGGCTACATCTAGCCTTGTTCACAAGTAACCATATTTCCTATTCATTTCCCTCAATATCCATCACCTTCTCCTCAAGTCTAGTGTCATGATCGCTACAAAGGTGTTTGATGATGTGAATTATAATAATGGTTTCTATGCCAGAGTGATAAAAATTAGCAATTTATAGCTTAAATAGCTTAAAATTGACTTTCTCTTCTGCCTTGCTTTCTAGTTGAAGGTCATGGGTAAATTAATCGATTGGTATTGTTTGAAATTGGAGAAGGAAATTCTTGTAGGAGCCTTGGGATAGAGGATAGAGAGGACTCTACCCAAATTTATTGGGGTTTCATCATACTTTGATAGTGCCAAGCAGGAGGAGAGGTGGCATGGGATTTAGTCACAAATGTCGTGTTTGATCATGTTTTTGCTGAAAAAACATTTTCCAAGTATGGAAAAGGTTCCCATTTCATTACATTTCATAGATAAATACCTATCAAGCTCACCTAGAAAGATGCTGAGGTTTAAGTTTGTTCTTCCATCAACTAGAAATATGGATAATATGACATGTTTTAGTGCAATTGTACCATATTAATATTGATATTGTTGGGAACTTCAAGCTAAGAACTCAGGCTTGTGCCGAGGTAGAATTGGAAAGAACAAAGGTCACTCAAGAGCTATATAAAGAATAATAATTTTCTTGATAGGAAGTAATTTATACAAGAAAGGAATACCCAGAGTATCAACCAACAAATTGGTTTAAATTGTACATATTTCTTTCCTTATTTTCAACGGGTCTCTACTTTTTGACAAATGCCATTATTTTGCTAAAAGGCCTCACTAACTTATATTTTACTGGAGTGATGGTCCATTTGATCCTTGTCTAAACTCCAACCATGTCCCTTATTAGTCATATAGAAATATCTTCAACTATGAAAAATTGGGCACTCTGGTTCGTAGTGAGCCTAAATCTGCATCTCCAGTTGCTAGCAAAGGCTTAAGTAATTTCAAGGCATCTGCCAAAGTTTCTGTAGATCAAGGATTTCCATTCTAGAATAAGAGTGAAAGTGTACACATGAGGTGTGTCACCCACTACACTTGGGTGATATTAGAGGCACACTCATCTCCCTATATTATTCTCACATCTAGGGGTGACCATGGTGACATGGTTGTTGTTAATGAATATCCTAAATTGTAGTTCTAGATGCGACCAAATACCCCTCTTGATGCCAAGGCAATGTCATGGTGGAAATATCAAATCATAGCAATGGGAAAAAATGTGAAACTTGAGTACTTGGAGGAAGCATTTACAACATCTAATTAAATAGTAAGAATTTACAATGATAAGCCACCAGATATCTCCCATACCTTGGCAGTCCAACAAGAGAATTATTTCGAGGTTCATTTTCTGGTCCATACACTATCAATATCACAATTTGCCAACAATAATTACATGGCATCTCTATCCTCAAACCCTCATTCATCATGGTTATGGTTCACTAAAAAACCTACGATTATGAGTCAACCACATAAAACCTTTGCCATTGAAGTCCATTTGCTAGACCATACACTATTGATATCATAGTTGGCCCATGAGAATTATAGGTATCTCTATCCTAGGACCTTCATTCATCATGGTTATGGGTCACCCACAAACCCACGGTTATGGGTCAAACAAACAAATCCTTTTCCATCAAAGTTGTTGGGCCATAAATTGTTTGTATCATAATTAGCCCATAAGCATTACAAGGTACTATATATCCTAGGACCTTCTTTCATCATGGTTATGGGTAAACCACATAAAAATATTGTCTCCAATATCACCTGGTTCTAGGTTAACTACACAAAACCCTTCTCTTCATTAGCTCATATTCAACAAAATTTTCTAAGGAGGGAACTTGATGTAATGGAGAAAATTGCTTCCTAAGGAGGAAGGATTAATCTGACTGGAAAGAGGAATCTGCCCATGGTATTGAATGATGTAAAAAAGTCACCAAGAATATTATAAATAATGGGCCTCACATTGCAAAAGGACAAATTTATCCACCATGATGTAATGATCAAAAGTTTCTCTCATTTAATGAATGGTTATCTTTCTTTTCACATGTTGGATGTATTCCATGCATATCTGTCCTGCAATGTTTTTTTTGTAATTATTTTCTTAGTAGATTTACATTTTTCCCTTTTCCTCTCTCAACATTCATGGTTCCTAGATCTTAGCCCCCAAGATCCAGGTCACCTGGTGAATTATGAAATATGATAATTGAGAATTCATTTCTTGTTGTTGTATATTCTATTGATAAGTTTCAACATTATATTATAGGCTATTAGGTTTTGGTGCATACTACCTCTCTGCCATTTGATTGTTAATGAATAAAAAAACCACCAATGGTAGGTTTACTAGATGGTTACTTTTAATGCAATAATTTGATATCACTATTGTGGACAAGCCATGAAAGGATAATGTCATTGTCGATTTTCTTTCTATACTTCCAAATAATAGTGATAGTTTACCTATTTTTTTTGGATGAATATATTTTTGTAGTCTCCACTCACTCACCATGGTATATAGACAATGGTAACTATCTTACTATGGTAAAGTGCCTGATATTTTTGGGTTGATGGCTATCTCTTTCACATTGCGTGGGTTCATCAAATTAGTTTGTGTGTGAGGAAAATGAAGTCTATAACATTTTGAAGCCTTTTCATGATGAGCCTTGTGGAAGATACTTTGCTGATAATAGAACATGTCATAAAGTACTTTGTATGGGCTACTTTTGTCCTACTACATTTTAGAATGCAAGAAAGTATTCAAGGGTGTGATAACAACCAAAGGATGGGCCGATCAAGTGAGGTGCTATTATAGAGCCTTTTGAGGGATGGGATTTGTAATTTTTTAGTCCTATCAACCCCCCATCTCATCAAAAGTACTATATTTTAGTGTGTACAAATTATTTTACCGAGTGGGTTGAAGCTAAAGCACTCACTAAAGTTACTAAGTAGGATGTTCTAGACTTTTTTTTTTAAGATATCTTTGTTCGTTATGGAGTTCAAAGGGAGATAGTCATAGATGGAGGGCTGCAATTTACTTCCCAACTGATAAAAAATCTAGTCAAGAAGTATAATATACATAATATAATCACTTCACATTACCACCTACATGTTAATGGACAAGTGGACAATACCAACAAAGTGATTCATGCTATTCTTACAAAGATCGTAGCTAGTCACCATCGAGATTAGGTTGAGATAATTTCAAAGGAAGTTTGGGCCTACAAAACTACATGGTGGACACCACTGACTTCTCTCCATGTGAGCTTGTGCATGGTAAGATTCATAATTTTCCCATTGAGTTTGAGATCAAGACACTTAGGATTGCTTTAGAGGTGAATTTTGATTTCACTACAACATAGAGAGACTGTTTGTACCAGTTAAATGAATTAGGAGAAATGTGGTTGACTGCCATACAATGTATTGGGATTACTGTTGTGGGGAAAAGTATCCGACTCGGATGACCCTATCCCTACTCTAAGGGTGACAGTCCTTAGCAACAACTGAAAGTAAAGCTTTGATATTTTCCTTTATGAAAGTACAGAGAAGGAAGAAAAGATTGACCAACCGGTGTCTTTCGCTTTTGTCGATCCTATCCTCTCTCTTTGTCTCTTGTTCCCAGCTCCTTGCTCCCTTTGCCGGTCCAGCTACACAAAGATCCTGCACAAACAAGAGAAGGAAAACTACAAGAAACATGTACTCATAACTGATGCATGGATTAGAGTGAATCAGATATACAAGTAAATACAATACATCAATGCAACACAAGTATATAGGAGAACATTCAAAGCTTTATTGATAGAAGTAAAAGGGTTCTGAGAAGGTTACAACCATCAATGGCTCCAATCCAGCAGCACCTCCCCAGCAGCAAGAAATCTCCTCTTCCCCTCTATAAAAGCAATCACCCAATAACTCTAACTGTAAACCAACAGCACTTCCTTGCTTTGCACAAAATTCCAGCCTCCTTAGACCTCATAGAAGAGCTCTATATATAGGATAGAAGAAGAAAGGATGAGTCAGCTTGAGACTGACATAAAGCTGCCTTGTGTCCTCTCCCTCTTCAGTTAAACTTCAGTTCTTGAGTCCACTTGGAGATCCTTGCTTACACATGGAGATCAAGTACCTCTTACTCATCACAGGGCGAATCCCTTGAACCAAGTGTCAGTTTGGAAGCTTCCTGGGCAATTGACACCTTGCAGAATGACTGTGCCACTTGGCCAATCTCGCCCAGCGCAGGTAGCCTTCATTAGATTTGACTTTCAGCGCAGGTACAAGGAGGAGCAGTTGCATTCCAGCGTAGATGCTCAGTGGAGCAGCTGACATGATCCAAAAATAGCCTGTTTTTGAGTGTTTTCAGGTGGAGAACTGATGGGAAGTGCTGTGGTTTGCTGACCTTGTTCTTCTAGGGGTAAGAACAACATGTTTAGGGACTGAGGATCCCTGTAATTATCGACATTTCATGCTCCGTGCTGCGAGGCACAAAAATGTCTATAACAGTTGCCCCCTAAAGTATGAGGCCGTTTATCGGGTGAAATGCTTTATCTAGAGGGTCCGAAGTTCATTCCAGTGCTGAGGAGGCGCCCTGTAATACAATACAATACAATACATTATTTTTCATTCTGTTTTCATGATCTAGCTGAGGCGGGCATTCCCATGCTCAGCTTTATAAATACATTTTGGTACATATAACAGACGATCGTCTGATGGTAGACTGATAATTTTCTGCTGAAATTATCATCCTTTGAATAGGATGATCATCTGCTGCAATGATGTACATGACAAATGCTTTTATATTTCCTGAATATATATCGCAACCCGGATGGATGAAACTAGATCCGGGGTCTTCAAACTCGTTCGATCTTCACTCTAAGTACAGGTCGATCCATGTGAGAATTGCGCTGAAGTCGAACATGGAAAGACATCGCTTGATTACCGGCCAATAATGAAAACCGTTAACAAGCGCGAGAGGAATCACCGATAATGATAATGACCCTCAAGGTACTGCAGTACAATTCACGTGGCGTGAATAAAGGACTTGGCGTCGAACGCCACGCAAAATCTTCTGGTCGAAGGTCATTGATGTATACCTGTCGCCGGAAGTGAGAAACTTGCCATTGAGGCATGCAAGCTTCAAAGTACTGATGGGGTTGTTCCTAGATCAACTTCTTGGATAATGAGCTGAAGTCGACAAGAAGCGATCCGTCAAAGGAGGGCCTTAATGAATCCCACATCAATGACACGGAACGGAGCTAATGATTTTAGTGGAGGTGAAAACAAACTGTGACATATGATTCAGGGTGGCGATCATGAATGGATGAAGGATAATGTATGGCAGTGGATGGGACACAGTTGACACTTTCAGAATGACCTCTCTTGAACATATAACGACACTGATGCGATGGATCGGTAGCATTACCCCAAATGTGGATGGTTTGGCGAAGACCATGGTGATGAGACCGGTGAATGAAACAACCCAACCCGATGTGGAACGGAGGAAAAGTGTCATGTTCAAGAGCGACTTGCTACCATTAAGCTTTGATGTTCTCCCAATTTTTCCCCAGTCATTTCTGACCAGTACCTCTTTATTTTTGTCAAGCTTGAGGAGGATAACATATGCTTGTTCTATAACCTGCCCTTCGGGCAAGCCCATCGCTATGATTTAACGAGCTTAGCGATAGGGAAACTCGTTCTCGTCTAAAGACAAGTTTGTCGCTATTTAATCATTTTAACGAGTCTAACGACAAGGAAAACTCGGTCCTTTTCATTTTTAGAGAGTCTGAAAAGGTACAGAAAGTTAACTCCATAATTCCTTTTTCGTCATCTAATCCCTTAAGTCCGAAAAAGTATAAAAAATACAGAAGGGATGGGTGTTCGGTACTTTTAACGAGCCGAACAAGACAAGCGCTCGATCTTTTTGTGTAATAATCCCTCAGGTCCAAAAAGATTAAAATCTAGAGGAGGGATAGCGTTCCGGTCGTTTAACGAGCTGGAAGGCCAAAACTCGGCAAACTTTTCATATTTTACGAGTCAGTGAAAAGAGCTCAAAGAAGACTCGTCTTTTGAGGAACGAGTGATAAACAGGGATAGCAGCAGATTCCAGGTACAAATTGGAATTTTCCAATCACGGCAGTGTCACAAGGATGGCTAGGTGAAATCACTCTTCGCAGATGTTCCTCAAAATGGGTAAACACACAAATGGAAGTGAATGATCGGCCAAATGATGGTGGAGGTGACGGTGCACAAACACGACCAAGGCTTTTATGGCTGATGAATTTACGATCTCAAAAGGGTATTTACCGGTTCATTTTTTCTGAATGAGCCTGAACTCTAAAGGAAAGCCTGCTCATAAACTTATGTTTATTTTTTAACGAGCATGAACTATGCGCTAAAACTGCTCGGATCTTGCGTTTATTTTTTAACGAGCATGAACTATGTGCTAAAACTGCTCGATATACCAGTCATAGAATAAGAACGCCTCCTGTGAGATAGCTATTTTTTTAAGGAGCTTTATCTCACGAAGCTATGCTCCAATTTTGGCAAGTTTTACCTTTGCCCCACAGACTTTCTTCATGCAAGGTCGGAATCGGCTAATCCTACGAGTTTAAAGGGTTAGACCTACAGGTTTAAAGGGAGGACCTAAAAATTTAAAAAATAAATAGTCGTCCCTCGCTCACATTCCAAAAGTTTGCATGCCCCCAGGTATAAAGTATAATTTCAAGATACCGCCATCTCTTACTTATTATCCGAAGAGGGTTCTATTTGCTGCCACAAATCAATCTCTTTCTTTGGCGATGTCTATCATTGGGTTACTCAAAGATGGTTACCCTCTGTCACAACAATAGAATCTCCTTCTTTGGAGGCTGCCCCTACTTATCCTTCAAAACATTTGTTTTAATGGGTGAGGCTTGCTTTTCCCCAAAGATGGTTACTACTTGTCGCAATAAGGGAATTCCTACTCGGGCAGTGCCCACCTCTTTAGACAAAGGTGAATGACTCTTTTGCCAAACACATAACTTTAACAAAAGAATACTATTCCAGAACAACCCCTCTTCCATCCACGGACGGGGTACGGACTAGTCATATTCTTCTGCGGAAATTCTATCTTATACCCAGGGTTTCTTCTGCCCGAAGCAGACCAGGGTGCATGCCCCCTGGGTTCCAGTCTTTCTTTCCGAATCACTCGCACTCATCGGGAAGGAGGACTGGGGGTGGAGGCGAATCTTGTGTGAACAGACCATTTAGGAATGGTATTTGACTATTTGCGATGCGAGATCCCGGAAACGAAAGTTGGTCTACGAGCTTGACCATCCTTCCTTCGTGTGGAAAACACATTACTCTAAAGAGTGAGGAGACTATCGCTCCCATGCAATAAATATAGTCACGTCCAAGGAGTAGGTTATAATCCAAGGGTCCTTGGACGACCATCACGTTCAAATTGACGGTCTTCCCTTTCAATGTAACAGGCACATTGGGGAGGATTCCTAATGGTCGACTGGTTCCTTTATCAAAACCTGAGAGATTTCTTAACTCAGGTAAAAGCGTCGGGGAACCCAGTGCTTTCCAAGCAACAGAGGAAAGGATACTCACAGACGCCCCTTCATCAATGATAGTACCAGCCATGATCATTCTATAGATCTGGACAATGATTCTGAATGGTACACTGGCTGGTAACCGGGGTCTGCCTAGTTGATTCCAATCAAAGGATACAACCAGGTTGCTTGGTGGTGAGACTGAATATATGGCCGGATATGACCCTGATGATGTTCCTTCCTGCGATAAAGGAATGGGCGCATTGCCCTGACGCTCATCAGAGTCGGTGCTGATGAAAAGAACCTGGATGGTGTCATCCTTATTCTCTTCAGTGAGGGTGTCGCATGAAGATGACTCTTCGACGACGGTGTCATTTGAAGATGAAACTTCTGAAGGTAGAACCGGGTCAACTGCCGTATCGACCTTTGGACTTTCGTCCGGTCTGGATTCAGTAGGTTCATTTTCAGTGACTGACGCTTCAGCTGACCACTTGAGCGGGCCAGCTGGATTTTCAACTATCGAGGGATTAGGCACGAGTTTTTGGTATCCAGGAGGAAGTCGTAACGGTGATACCGGACGATCTTCCAAAACTCTCTTTGCCTCATCTAAGAATGGACATCGGTGAATGGCGTGATCGCCTTCACACAACATACAGGGTGATCTCGGTCTCCCTTTTCGTCCTTCACTCTCGCTAGTTGATGGACTGCAATCAACATGACTACCAGAGGTTGATGCTACTGGATTGTGCAACCTGGGGGACCAGTCCCTTAGTATCCGGGGAATACAAGGACAATCACGATGGAAGTGGGTCCCTTTGCAAATGACACATGGCGATTTAGGCCCGGTCGGTGCAGTGTGTGGGTTTTTGTCAGCTGTCTTTTGCTTGCCCCCAGTCGCCTTCGCCATAGGCCCCTTCTGCTTCTTTTCTCTCTTCTTCTTTTCCTTCTTCTCCTTGGGAGGCTGACTTTTGCCGGCTCTACCTTGTGAAGATGAAGGATCAGAGGAAGTATGGTAAGAAGTGGAAGGCTGGTGGGTAGTTCTAGACTGTTCTGACTGTTGATTCGACTGCTCAGGATTAGTGGCGATCTGGACTACATTAGTTGAAAAGAGCCATACAGGGAGGCCGATTGTCAATCCTGGAAGTGACAATGTTGCCATATGAGGCGCACCAACATCTCCCCAAGAGGAGAAGGGATTAGGACTTCCGCCAAGGTTGCCTCCTTGGTTGGTGGGCTCCATACTTTTCAACTGAAAGATCAACGTGGGAATAACAGGTGATTTTGTTCCGTTTAAAATAAATTTTATTAACGACGCTTTCAGACACAAACTTGCTTTTTCATGTTTTAAGAGTCGAGAAAAAGCTAAAGATGACTCTAGTCGCCTTCGATGTTTTAACGAGCCCGAAGTGACAAATGCTCGGTTGGACTTTTTCAGTTATAGAGTTTGAAAAAGGCCAAAAGAAACTGCTCTGGAGATCTAGGCAGAGGGTGTGCCAAACCTTTCGCGAAACCACAGAATACGTTTTACGGTACGGGTGGTCGATCTTCGTGAATGCTGTGTTCACTGCATCGCGATCAGTAGGGCGGTCGACATGGCTTCCTATGGATAAAGGATAAATGCCTATAGGGGTCTCCCAATATACGCGACGGTACGCGGGAGCACAAGTCCGTATTAATGCCACCGACTCTCAGGAGGAATCACCCACCTTCGTAGAGATCGACAGTCACTATGTTTAACGACGCCGGAACACGTCTCTACCTAGACCTCTAGATGTTTGCGTTATGTTACAAAGCGTTGTTATGTAAATTGGATTTATTTTAATGTTGATCTTGCTTAGCAGTTTGCCTTTAAGGATCACCACGAGATGTATATATACAACTTCCTACATGCAATCTAAGATGAGAAGCAAAACTTTTCGATCTTTCAACTTTGAAAACCTTAATCTACTGAGGGAAAAGAGGATATCAACTTTTCTCACAGATCATAGAACACACACTAAAATGCAAATTTTCCTAAATCGTCAAGCACACAGTCAAATGCAAAATGCACAATGCAGATATTTCTTTTCGTTATCCTTAATGTTGATGTAAGGCAAAAAGGAAACTGTTGTATAACTTTGAATCTAATTTCGAGCGAAAGTAAACAAGCTTGTCCAAAATCAAAACAGAACACCTTAAGATCGACTTGTTTAGACACTGGAAATGTATAGATTCAAACCACAAAATGAAAAACAAACAAACTCAAACAGCCATGAACAGTAACAAAACTAGCTCTTAAGATCACAACGACACTTATACAGTTCAGGATCTAAGAGGCCACAGCTATACTGGTTTGCTTTTCACAATGGGAAACTGTAACTGAAACAAGAAATACTGAAAGAACAATCACAGTTTCATCACACAACTGAGGCGGAATAATGTCAAGGAAAGTTGGTTTACAGCAAGTACAATGACAAGCAATCAGCAGCAAAACAACAGTGAAAACAGGGCTAAGACACAGTGGGAAACCTCAGGAAGACATAGCCTAACTGGATCAGCGCAGGCTCTGGTCTGTCAAATTGACTCTCAGCGCAGTTCCCGAAGGGAGTACCTGCGCTGGAATGCAGACTGCCTGTGGACAGCCTGCACTGAGACACGAGAGTTGCGTTTACAAGGATTTCCGGGTCATAAAAAGCTCAAAAATTCACTGTTTTTGCTGAAATAAAAAGCTATAGGTCAAGTACAAGCTAAGGGATGATCAAGAGGATGAAAAGCTATCACAAAGAGTACAAGAGTCTTTTGTAGATCAGCTCTTCAAATCATGAATCTGCTCAGAAAATGAGCAAGAGTAGCAGCCCCTCTACTTCGCTTTTGATATAGTCAAAAGCTTTTCGATTTGGTACTCTTTTGTTCAGGAAATGAATAGCAAAGATACTACAAACACCAACAAGATACTAGGATCCCCAGTGGAGTAGCCAGTTTGTTGTGGGGAAAAGTATCCGACTCGGATGACCCTATCCCTACTCTAAGGGTGATAGTCCTTAGCAACAACTGAAAGTAAAGCTTTGATATTTTCCTTTATGAAAGTACAGAGAAGGAAGAAAATATTGACCAACCGGTGTCTTTCGCTTTTGTCGATCCTATCCTCTCTCTTTGTCTCTTGTTCCCAGCTCCTTGCTCCCTTTGCCGGTCCAGCTAAACAAATATCCTGCACAAACAAGAGAAGGAAAACTACAAGAAACATGTACTCATAACTGATGCATGGATTAGAGTGAATCAGATATACAAGTAAATACAATACATCAATGCAACACAAGTATATAGGAGAACATTCAAAGCTTTATTGATAGAAGTAAAAGGGTTCTGAGAAGGTTACAACCATCAATGGCTCCAATCCAGCAGCACCTCCCCAGCAGCAAGAAATCTCCTCTTCCCCTCTATAAAAGCAATCACCCAATAACTCTAACTATAAACCAACAGCACTTCCTTGCTTTGCACAAAATTCCAGCCTCCTTAGACCTCATAGAAGAGCTCTATATATAGGATAGAAGAAGAAAGGATGAGTCAGCTTGAGACTGACATAAAGCTGCCTTGTGTCCTCTCCCTCTTCAGTTAAACTTCAGTTCTTGAGTCCACTTGGAGATCCTTGCTTACACATGGAGATCAAGTACCTCTTACTCATCACAGGGCGAATCCCTTGAACCAAGTGTCAGTTTGGAAGCTTCCTGGGCAATTGACACCTTGCAGAATGACTGTGCCACTTGGCCAATCTCGCCCAGCGCAGGTAGCCTTCATTAGATTTGACTTTTAGCGCAGGTACAAGGAGGAGCAGTTGCATTCCAGCGCAGATGCTCAGTGGAGCAGCTGACATGATCCAAAAATAGCCTGTTTTTGAGTGTTTTCAGGTGGAGAACTGATGGGAAGTGCTGTGGTTTGCTGACCTTGTTCTTCTAGGGGTAAGAACAACATGTTTAGGGACTGAGGATCCCTGTAATTATCGACATTTCATGCTCCGTTCTGCGAGGCACAAAAATGTCTATAACAATTACCTAGAAACAAAGTTTCAAGTGGCATGGCATGTTTATTAATAGAAAGGTGTTTCAAAAAGGTGACTAGGTTGTACTATGACTTTAGGTTCAAGGATTTTAAGGGAAATCTTTGTACCAGGTGGCTAGGTCTTTATGAAGTGGATGATGAATAGGTACATACAATACATGCTCAGGGGGAGATGAAGTTGTGAAGTTTCAGTATTTTACTTTCTGTAAGCGGATCCTATGAAGACAAGTCACGTATATATGCGAGTTTTGATATGAACAATCGTGTATGTTTTGCTATGATAAAGAAACAATGGGACAAACTTAGGAAAAAGGCTCTGATATGTTTCATACAATTATTATTTGGCTTTCATGTTTTGATGATTGATGGTTACAATATGTTGATGGTATTTAGAAGTGGTTTTGGATTTTATAAGTTGTTGATGCCTTGATGCATAATCGATTGATGAAGATACTTTGATGTCCTTACTGACATATGAGATGATATGATTAGATCTGATAGTGAACACTTGGCACAGGGGGAGCATTTTCTATGCTTCTAATAATGCATTGTTGGAATTATGTTTACTTTAGAATTCCTTGGTACATAATGATTCTGCTTATTTTGCTGAAGTTCTTGAATGGTGATGCATGAGTCACTAATTATGGTTGATTCTTATCATATGTGGGATGATAGAAAACTCTCTAGTGATGACACATGTATTATATGTTGGGGATTGTTGTGGAAAGAACCTGTAGAGCTTGCCATGATTTTTGATGATGATGTTGTTGCTTACACGAGCTACATGTACATGATATGATGCAAATGGTTTTGTGAAGATATGGTTATTGATATTTTACTGTTATATCTACTGGATGATACTTGGAGACAAGGCACATGCTTGGTTGATGCATGAAAATATATGTTTCTTTGATGAAAATTAATTGAGGCTATTCCTACTAAGGGAAAGAGCAATTTGGCCTTCATGAGGTCAAGATGAAGAGTTGATAGCTGATCTCTACATGTTGATGTTGCATACTTGGTCACAGGTTGACATGCTTGTTGCTGCTAACAGATGCTTATGGTGCATGATAGTTTCTGATGACTATCATGGTCTTATTTGAGGTCTTTTGTTTTATCCTCTTGATGTAAAAGGTCATGTAAAGACCTATGTAATAAAGCATTATAAAATTCAGTCGTGTTTGAACTATTGAGATCAATTCAATTATGAGTGTAATCCCATTTTGGGTTGTTGATGTAATAATGAAGTCAAATATGTAACCCCACTGTGATTGGGTGATTGATGTAAGTTTGAACCCTTGGCGATAGGAAAAGTCATATTTAGTTAAGTCATAAAGTCATGTACTTCTTTGTATATCTTCAAAATATTCAGCATGTGCTCAGGGGGAGCATGGTTAGTACTCAGAATTCATTCTTAGTAGATCAGATCTACAACTCTCATGTCAACAAAGGGAGAGAAGCCTTCATTAATAATTGGTAATCTCTTTTCCCTTGATGTCAAAGGGGGAGAGAAGCTTGGTGTTTGGAGAATTATTGGTATATCTATAGATGTATTTACAAGTATTTATAGGTGGTGGCGACCAAACACCAAAGTGGTTGCCATCAATGCCAAAAGGGGAGATTTTTGGCATTATGACTAATGTGTTGTCCTTGATGGAAATCTACTTGATGAATTTTCTTTAGATGGAAACCTACTTAATGAAGATGTCAACAGGATGTGTCTACATGTGATAGATAGTTTGGTCAAAGGCATAGCAGTTCAGAGATAAAGGAATGTTGAAGGATATGTTTTGATAGGTACACGTAGGTTCTGTGAAGCAAAGTTGCATACATATGTGGGTATGAAGAAGAAAAGACACGTATAGTTTCCACACCATGGTATTCTAAATACCAAGGGTCTTTACCATGGTATTGACCCATAGTTTCGAGCCCAACAACAGATATTTGATCCCATCAAAGAATACCATCAACTTTATTTTGGTTTCACCTGTGGTATAGTGTAAGGGCTAAGCTATATAAGGAGATGAAGATCAAAGTGTTTGCGTGTGAAAGTAATGAATATTTCATATTTAGATCTTAAGAAAGTGTGCATGTAATGGGCTATTAATGAATAGCTTGATATGAAACTAAGTATGCCCCCGGGAATTTGATGATGGATCAGATCCAATAGATCTGAAATGACTATATTGATAATGGATTGATTTGATCTGTAATATTTATGTCTGGCACATGTTTTATTATGTATGCCTAGAGATAGGTTTGTTCTGAAGGTATGATGTGCAACGAATCTATAATTCAATAGTTGCATATTTTCATGTAGGTTTGATAACCTGAAAGTCACATACATATGCAGGTTTAATGTTGGTAAGTTGCGTATCGATTCAAAACTTTGGACATATCTGTATGAGGGTTGATTCTTGAAAAGCATGTATACACGCGAAAATGTTTTGTGGAAAGCACGTATATAAGCTATGGTTTTGATGAATAAGATGTTTGATCAGTCTAGTCATTCTTTTTGTGTTTCTGTTGTCTGTAAATGAAGTCTTACTTGATGATCTAGGCTTAACAATGATTATTGAAGTTAAATTGATTGATTGAAGAATGATGATGCTACTAGTTATATGTGATTAAATATCTATGATGGTTCTGTGATTATTTCAGAATGATTCAGTGGTGTAGGGTGTAACTCATTGTTTGTTTCAGAATGAGAGTGATTCAGTTTTAGGGTTCAATGTTTTTAGATCTGTACGTGGGTATTAATTCAATGAAGTCATATATACACACAGATTTGCTAAAGTAAAGTTATGTTTATATTCTAAAATTTTATTGATCAAGGTTTTCAGCTGGTTCAATTAGTTGATGCAGTGTTTGGGTTTAGAATTGGTATTCTGGTTACAATGATCTAACTACTTTAGTTGTTTGAGGACAAGTTGATTGATTTGGGTCTCAGTTGCTTCAGTGATTATTTTATTCAGTTGTTTCAATGATTGAGTGATTTGTTGCAGTTATTAGTTTCAATTTTGATACTTGGTATTGGGCTTAAATGATGGTAGCGGGTCCAGTCTTAAAAATTTGATGAAACATGGCCTACAAATTTTATTTTTTAGTTCAGGTAGATCCAGTGTGAAAATTTATGAAATGTGGTCCATAGAAGTGTTGAGGGTTGGAGTCTTCAGTGAGGATTCAAAGCTTCCTTCCAATAGTAGTTGGTAAATCTAATCAGGGGGTTGGAGCTCCATTTTAGCGGGTGCTGGTAAACGATATCAAGGGGTTGGAGCTCCCTTCTAGTGGGTGCTAGAGAACGAGAGAAGGATGTAGCCTTCTGCAAGTGGGTGCCTGTGTGCTGGTATGTGTTTGTGCCAGTACAAGATTGTAAGAAGTATTTCTTTATAATAAAAGGAAGATAAAGACGACAACAATGGTGTTTTTTTCCCACATTGGGTTTCCACCTAAAAATCATGGTGTTCATGTGTATTGAGGTGTTGCTTATGTGTGATGGTTTATCATGTTCTTACTACACATGGTTACTATTTAATTAATGCCTAATGAAGAACTGATACACTGGTTCAAGTTAAATAGACGATGGATTAACTGAAAAGTTAGTTAACTAGATATATGCTAGTTGTCTGCATAATAGTCGTGTACATATGCATGTTTGCTTCATTATAGTCATATACAAAATTGTGAATAAGACATTGAAAATTTTAAGCGAGTTTTTAAAATACTGATTCGGACCCCCTTTCTCATTCATGTGTGTCTCCATAATGGTAGTATTATTACTTCTCTCTTATAGGCTCACTTTATTCCCCCTTTTTTAGTGAAAGAACCTTGATACATCTACAATTGAACAGTCACAAGGCACACTCGCTTTCTCATTGAAAAACACATACACACTTCTCTCTCATACTGACAGCTAAATCCAAGGTATATATTTAATTAAATAGTAATCATGTTGTATTCTAGATGGGACTCCTACACCAAATGGTGTGAGGTATAATTAGGACCTCATATTGGGGAGATCCAGTGTATGTTGGCATTGTCCAACACCATCAACATTTTGGCACTAGAAGAAGGGAAGCTAGTTTTTTATGGTTGATAACTCCACACAACCTAACCATTCATCTCCTGGACAAGGTAGCAACATTCCTAGCACCATTCCAGTTCTTATTCCCAAAGTAGGAGGGTCTTCTCATCCTGGCCTGGAGTTGACATATGGGGTTACCTATGAACAAATCCAGAAAATTTTATCTATGACATGTTGGTGAACTAAGGAAATCGGTTTACTTCCTGTTGTACAAAATCTACCGCATTAACTGAAGAAGAAATAAACAACTCGTAATGGTATATTAGTTTCTATAGTGGAAGATTTGGTTTTTTCCACTCTTGAAGAGTTATCAGAATCCTCTAAAGACATAATGCAACAAGATCCACTTCCACTCGTTAATGAATGGTATGAGGAAGATACTATTCTTTCTGCCGTTTTTTTTTAATTCAACGACAGTTTAGACAGTCAAGGAGGAGGCTCCTCGGATTTTGAAAAGGAAGAGGAACCTAAAGAAAAATACATGGCCAACCAATACTTGGATTGGATGATCCAATGTCCTCTTGATCTTCTAGATAATCTTCATAAGGTTCTTAGACATCCAGAAAATCCATTATCAAATTTCAATCCAGATGAGAAGAAAAAGGTAGAATATCACATCGACAATTCCTACATGCATCTACGGATGTTGGAAGTAAGGGACGACAATGTTTCTTGCAAAAATTTTCTTCTTACATTAGAAGGTAAAGCAACAACATGGTAACATAGTCTTCCTGTCAATTCAGTCAACAATTAGAGGGAGTTTAAGAAGTTATTTCGACAAAAAAAATTCGAAGACAAGACTCCCACCATGTTGTTGAAAGAGCTCAGAAATAGTAAAATGGGGGAAAATGAGAAAGTAAAAGATTTTAATCAAAATTTCAATTGCACATTGAACAAGTTTCCCCTAGGAATGTAACCACATGATTTGATTACTATTGATTATTACGCAACAACTTTTCCCTCTAACATTTCCTCATTTGTTAAAAGAGCTACAAATGAAACATCGGCACAAAACTTTGCAGAAGCCATCATCAACAAGAAGGATTTGTGTGCTGTTGGAGTTATTACTGATGACGATGAATCGAAAGACTCCAAGGAAACTAGTAGGAAGTCTCAGCCTTCTTCACGTAAGACTAAAGATAAGGTCTCATTAGATATTGAAATATTACCCAAATAGTGAAAGCGCTTACCAATCAAATTCTAGAGTTGAAGAGAAGGTCAAGAAAGACCTCTACTAGAGGCAAGCCTCCCAAGTCCTTCCCATTTCGAAGGAATAATAATAGTAATAATGAAAATCAACCCGCCATGTATGCCAAGAGTTCAAATGTTGTGCTAAATATAGAAAGTATGGGTATGGACAACTATTGCTCTTTCCATCAGGAATATCATTCAGAAAATACATGCCCACAGTGGAACCACAACATGAACGCTCTAGCTGCACACATTGTGGATTCCTTATTAGTAGATGAGAAGATGGAACAAATAGAAGAAACAAAAAAAATTGCAGTGGATGAAGAAACTATTAGCATTGGACATGTAGTGAATACATGCGATTATATCTATAATTCTCACAAGAAGAATGTTGAAGAACCACCAAAAAGTGAGCCCACCCCCCCTCAAAAATAAAATCGTCGATATGGTCCTGTCTCTAAACAGGGAGAATTTTAATGATGGAAGTTTATCTTAAATTTTAGCAACATTGGTGAATCTTACTAGTCTTTAATATCCAAATTTTAAAATGTTTGATGATAATTTTGTAAAAATGTTTAAATTTCTAATTATTTTACATTAGACAATATATAATATTGGTGATTTTTAAGTTAAAATAATTTTATACTATAAAATTTAGGTGAATTCCTTTTTAGAAAAATGGAAATTTACAAATATTTTTTTTGGAAAAAGCATGGAATATTAGCCCACCTATGAATATTAGCCCCTAAAATTTCCCGTCTCTAAATAGGAGGTGATGAGACAAAAATTAAAGGAGCAATTGTTAAGAAGGATCTCACCACCGAAAAATCCTACTTAGAATGCACAGAGTAAGTATGGAGATACAACCACTTCCAAGAACACTTCCTCCAGTTGAAAAAGTAAGTAGATCACTCTAGAAGTGTCAAAAAAATATACTCTTCCAGACACTTCAACACTGCCTGCTAAAGGTGAGACCATTGATTATAACATTGTTGAAGATTTAAAGAGAGCTCGCGCCAATATTTACATCTACGAGCTTGCAAATATAGCAAGCCAATGTGAGCTACTTCTCCAAGCCTTTTCACAACCTTCAGTAGGTGACAAAGCTTCTATCTCTCATAAGGTGTCTGCTAAGTATTTCGGTTCCCTTGAATTTGTAGTTAATGTTGTAACATTAGAAGCTAACACTCTCTGCCCTCCATTTTTATTAACATTTGAAATTTTTAATTACAATATCCATAATTTTTTAGTCAATTCAGGTGCATCTATAAATGCAATGACATTATTTGTTTCCAAGAAAATAAATGCCAAATGGGATAAAACTAATGGAAAAATAATTCATCTGGAAAAATCTCTCATCCAATCTATTCGTGAACTCAAGAATGTCCTTATTCGATTATAATTTGATCAATGAGTTCACCAATGTATAAATATTGTAATTGTGGACATCCTAGAAGCCTACAACGTACTCCTAAGTAGAGACTGGTCTAGTAAGTTACAAGGGTATTTTGCTACAGAATGACGACATTTATGGATTCCATACAAAGGCAAGTGTTGGGTAATTTAATTGACTGTTAAATTAGTTGCATTCATATGTCAATCCAGGTACGTGTGCTTGTGAAGTACACTACACCATATGTGTTAGGAGATTAACTTTCAATATTTATGCATAACTGAAATGAATTGGAAACTTCAAAAGGACATTAGATTCTTTAATATAAATTATGAAAGTACTAAGTTTTTGGAAAGGAAATTAATGTTAAACTAGAAAAAAACATAACGATTATTGATCGAAGAAAAAATGGGATTTTACCCTATGAAAGCATGGATATTTTGTTCTAAAACTTACAAACATTAATCTATGGAATCATGAACATTTTAATCTAAGAAAGCATAAACATTTTATCTATGGAAAGAATGAGTTTTTAATCTATGGTAAGCATAAAAAATTAATCTATGTAAAACAAACCATTCATGAGAATATGAAAGAAATGGAAAGCATATATACCATTTTCACAGATCTCTAGGGGTGCCTCCTAAGGACTGCAAGGTGTTGAAAACTCAGATCAAGAGAAGAGATTTAAATCACTAATTTCATTCAGAGTTATGCCATATTAAAAAACAAATATTCAATGAAAAAATAGAGTTCTTCTCCTTCAATAAGAAGAAACAATTACAAATTAAGACCATCCTTGACATCTCTGATCATCCCTCCTCTCATAAGAGAGACTGCAATTTATAGAATTTTGAGACAATTAACAAACTCAAAATTTTCTTGCTTGATTTTTGGTGATGATATCAAATAAAATAAAATTTCATAGATTTTTGGATCAAAGACAAGCCTAGATCTAATCAAACTTATCTCTATGCCACGAATTTTCTAAAGAATAGCTCGTTCAAGCCTTTTTGTTGATTGTGCATTAAATGAAAAATTGAAAAACATATATCCACAAAATATGCAAAATAAGGCTCCAAAGAACTTCGAAAATGTCTCAAATGATAACGAATTTGAGAGAACACATTATTGGCAACCTAATTGAGCTCGTTATGAACAAAACCCATGTTTTATTTTCCAAAATCGATTTCATTTTCTCAAAAAACGTGTTTGGAGTTGACTGGTCAAAACTGCTGCGCTTTTCCCTTGATTTGATGTTAGATGTCCACAAGTGCAAGCTGGGTGGAATTTGACCAATACAAATTCATATTGGAGCTTCTAGAAACCAAGTCCAAGTGTCTAATTTCATTTTAGAGTTGTGCTACTACCTCAACCATGGAGATAGGTACGAAAACTTGACAAAACTACAACAACTTGAACTTGCAAAATTGTCATTAGTAAAACCATGCAAAATTTTTCTTAATTCATTAAAAATAATGGAAATAATAATATTAAACCATGTAAACATGTATGCAGGAATTTGGTGTGTTTATGAAGAAATATGGTTAAAAATGATGAAAGAAATTAGTGATTTGTTGGTGAGGGTTATACAACTTATCAAAGCCTAAAATATGCTTCCAAGTGATTTAAAGAGTGTGTGAACAAAGCCTTGTTGCAACCTTCTTCTTCTAGTGGCTTTGTACTCATCATTTCTTGGCTTCCATTAAAAATTGGAAGATGAAAAATATGACACATAATTTAAGTGCTCCATGTACCTTTTGATCATGTGCCACAAACATGTACCATGAATTCAAGTTTTTCTATTTCTAAAGAACATCATGTTGATGGACCATTAAGGAAAGCATGGATTAACAAGAAGAGAAAGTTTAAACAAGAGAGTGGTGAAAGCATAGAAGAACATAATTACGACCATGGAAAACTATGACATTATTGCATGGATGGAAAGACTTTGCTGATAAAGAATCAATCATAGCTTGTGGTATTGGTTGTTAAAGGTTATGCCAAAACATAATGGGAGATAAATTGGAACTACATGTTTGCAATAGCTTTTCATAAAAAATTCTATAATTTTTAACAAATTAAAATGTTTAAAGCTAATTTTACCACAATTTTACCTTTTGGAATTGGAGAAGAGAACATGATCTGATGGCTGATTTGGTGTTCAATTGGCTCAAGTACTCTGCTCCATGATGTGTTGACTACCACTTTGACCTTGCTCCACAAAATGTATTTTTTTTTTCATGTAGCAGACTTGCTTTTCCAATTTCTCTCAAATGGCAAGTCAGATTCTCCTGAAATTTCCTGAGATTTTTACCATTGCTATTATGCATATTACCATAAAATATCTCGGCCAATGGGTGCACAAATCTCAAGAAAATTGAGAAATGGATGTAGGTGAAAGCGGTTAATTTCTTGAAAAATACACACTGTAATTTTCCTGAATTTTGTGTATTTATTTACTCTACCTCAATTCATTTACCATAAGAATATCAGGACCAATGGATGCACGATTTGCAACTTATGATCAAATCAATTTCTGCCCTGTTTCACCCTTCACGCTACCCAATGTTGCAACAAAAACATATGCCACGAACTCATTTTAAGGCCAAATTGAGTGTTTCAAAAGGGAAACATTGTATTTTTACCTTTTTTACCACTACATGCCTTCAGAATCCACTTTTGATGACGAAAAGGAGATGCTATGCAAAAATACCAAATTTTGTCCTAATTTGTGCACAATGATAAAAATTGAAAATATGGCTTAAAAACCCACTAAAAAGTCCTGGAAAATTTCACATTTTTTTTTTTTTAATTATGATCTTATGTCTCTCAATTTACCATATTCTGAGAAAACCCAAAAGATCAAATTTATTTATAATTTTTATTTATTTATTTATTTATTTATTTTTATTTATTTTATTTTTAATTTTTAATTTTTATTTATTTAATTTTTTTGGCTCCAATCTCTTGCAATATTTGTGCCAAAACTGCCTTTGGAACAAGCCGCTATAGCAAAAAAAAATTGTTACAACAATAGCTGCAAAATCTTCAACTTTTCGTAGCTGTTGTAAAAAAACTGTCAATTTTTGCATAAAGTTGTTTTCTGCAAGTTTGAACTGCTAATTTGGATTATGTACTGCATGTTGGAGTAGAAACCATGAAACATAATGCATATGGACTGAAATAGACCCAATTTCATTGTTTTGCTTGAAAATGAAATGAATGACAAACCGTTGTAGTGGTGCCATCATGCTATTGTTGAATGAAAACAAGATGAACATACTGCTACAAGAAACCAATAAAATATATTGCTGCAAGTTGTTGTTGATTCCATAAAACCATATAGTCTTCATCAAAACCAACATTCATGGTACAATTCTTACCATGTGAATGAATGCGCCGAAATCGAGCAGGAAATAAATCACTGGATTACTGATCAACGATGAAAATCGTTAACCAATGCGAGACAACTCACCGATAATGTAAATGAGTGTCAAGGTACCTGAGTGCATCTTGACAAGGATGAATGAATGTGTTGAAGTCGAGTCACCTGCAAGGTTTGACAATCAAGAGACATTGTTGTATTCCCATTGTTGTCAATGAGGACGTTTGCCATTGATGTATGCAAGTTCCAAGGGACTCCAAATAATCTTTGATCTTGATCCCAGATAAGGTGTTGATGTTGATGGGACATTATATATTAGAAGGTGGGCCTTAAGGAATCCCACATCAGCCAAATCGGGCATAGAACCAAAAATGATTTGAAGAACCATAATAAAAGATTGGAATCATCATAAAATTGTAGAACTTATTGTGAAATTTTCTTGCCAGTTGCTTGGTTTTCAAGAAAATATCATGTTCAATTGCACCAGCAAGCTGGTTTTCACAATAGGACTTATTTTTCTCTTTACTTTTTTATTTTTTATTTTCTATATGTCCTACTCTACTTGAAAAAAAATCTCGTTCAAGTATTAATACTTCCGATGGAACCATGTGTGTAACAATATGATAGATAAACTCATATGCAGGTTTGAAATATATTCTTTGATATGTACCAGTGTACGAGAGACCAACTGCCTTGATTGAGATGATGTTAGAAGAGATTGAAGAATGGAGTATTGGGATCCATTGACTGTCTTGAACCAAGAGTAATGTTGTATTCCTTGTCTCCCTGTTATCATGCCATGATGCGATCTCCATTCATTGAATATGGTGATAGGCATCCATAGAAATTTTCAATCTCAAGTTCCAACAACTTCTCTTTATTGATAGGAATCCATGATTCTTGGACCTTATCTGAATCTTCTTCTTCTGGTTTGAGGTGTTTTATTGTTGGGGATTCGAAATGGTTGTGCAGGTAGGGGAGTGGGAATGGATCTTTGGGTTGTTTGTGTGGTTGGTAATGAGAAAGGTTGGATTGAGGTCAAGCGATGGTGAAACTAGTGTTGTGGTGGAGGTGAATGGTATGGATAACATTGATATTGGTATTAAGGATGGTGAGGGAAAGATTGAGGATATGGTGGATTTCCTCTGTAAGACCCTTGCCAAACTTGTTGCCAAGATTGGTTTTGAGATTGGGATTGAGATGGCCAAGGTTGCCAAGGCAAGGGTGTTTTCCAATTACTTTGTGATTGTTGTGCATAACGTGAAAAGATCTTGCATCATACCAGATTGATGAGTCCGCCATGGCCTTCTTGGAGCTACATAATAGGATTGTTCCAGTGTTTTATTTTCTCTTCGTAAACTTCCTTTAACCCTGGTAATGATGGACAATATTTAGTAGTATGTGATTGTAGGTTTTAACCCCATACAAAAATTACCTACATAGGAATTCTAAAACATAGAAAATAAAAAATGCGAGAGCATAACACATAAAACACATATACACAGAGATTTTCCCCTGGATCCCAAAACCGGGACTACCAGCTTGATTTTTCATTATATTCCTTTCAATGTTACAATACATATTTATACATGCCAAAGCATCCAATACCATGGACCTAAAAACCATCGCGTCCAAAACCATGGGCCGAAAACCATAGGTAGGTTCGCCCAACCTAATATGACACAACCCAACATTCTCCCACTTGTTGTTTTATTTCCACAGGGGGCCACAGGAGAGCTTAGTCATTTTTATAGCCTTGAAACACCCATTGTTTCTCTACACCAAGAGAACTTCTCAGAGCTCACAGATTTTGTCAATGCATGTGCAGTATTCTTCAAAGTGTTCACCTTTACCAGCAACACCTTTTTGTCTTCTATCATATCCCTCACAAAGTGATAATGAACATCAATGTGCTTTGTCTTTGAATGATAAGCAGGGTTCTTTGCCAAGAAAATTGCACTTTGGTTGTCACAGTCTATCCTTATAGCTCCCTGTACTAACCCCATACTTGAACACAATCTCTGCAACCAAACTGCTTCCTTGCTTTCATGAGTGGCTGCTATGTATTCTACCTCTATAGTTGATACTGCCACTACAGATTGTTTCTTACTCATCCAACTGACTGCACCTCCAAATAGGTTAAACACATACCCACTTGTAGATCTTCTCTGATCTAGATCTCCAGCCCAGTTTGCATCAACAAAGACACGAATATCTAACACTCTGTCCAATCCTGGTTTTCCTTGGTAGCACAAACCATAATCATTAGTTCCACGCAAATACCTGAAAACCCGCTTCACTGCTGTCCAGTTCTCCTTCCCTGGTTT
Organism: Pinus tabuliformis; assembly: GCA_031772625.1. Taxonomy (NCBI): domain Eukaryota; kingdom Viridiplantae; phylum Streptophyta; class Pinopsida; order Pinales; family Pinaceae; genus Pinus; species Pinus tabuliformis. The sequence goes on from CM062809.1 coordinate 366,996,323, forward strand.
TGGCATAAACCTACTCAATACTCCCACTGCATATGCAATGTTTGGTCTAGTACAGACCATCGCATACATTAGGCTACCGACTACACTTGCATATGGAACACAGGACATATCCTCTTCCTCTTCTTGTGTCTTGGGATGCTGTTCAGTAGATAACTTTACAACTACCGGAATAGGAACCTTCACCGGTTTACTATCCTACATATTAAACCTCTGTAGTATTGTCTCGACATACTTCCTCTAATTTAACCAGAGCTTCCTCTTTGCCTGATCTCTTTTAATTTCCATGCCCAAAATATAGTTTTCACACCAAGATCTTTCATGTCAAATTTGGAGGACAATTGGGTCTTCAAATCTTGGATAATTTCTTTGTCATTTCCAACTAGCAACATATCATCCACATACAAGACCAGATAAATAACATGGTCACCGATTAATTTAAAATACACACAGTGATCTGCTTTGCCTCTGGTGAAGCCAAGTCCCCGTATAAATGTATCAAATTTCTGATACCACATCCTTGGTGACTGTTTTAACCCACAAAGACTTCTTTAACTTGCATACCAGTTCTTTCTTACCCTTCATCGCAAAGAATTCAAGTTGCTTCATGTAGATCTCCTCTTCTAGATCCCCATGAAGAAATGTAGTCTTCACATCCATCTGTTCTACCTCAAAATCAAAAGCAGCAGCAACAGATAAAAGTAACCTAATAGAAGTTACCTTGGCAACAGGAGAAAAAATATCACCAAAATCAATTCCCGACACCTGGTAATAACCTTTTGCTACCAATCGAGCTTTGTATTTCTCCACCTTTACTTCTACATTTTTCTTCTTCTTGAACACCCATTTGCTGCCAATGGGTTTCCTTCCAGCCGGCAACTCCACTAGATCCTAAGCCTCATTTTTGTGCAAAGATGCCATTTAATCAAGCATGGCCTCTTTCCAGAGTTTTCCATCCTTTGAATCTACTGCTTCCTTCACAGTTCTGGGATCATCATCAGTAATAGATAAAGAAAAATTTGAACAGAAATCAGATGGACTATACCTTTCTGGCTGCCTTCTTTCTCGAACTGATCTTCTTACACTTGGAGTTTGTGGCTCTTCATCTTCTGATTCCTCCTCTGCTGTAGAGTCTGATTCTTCCTCCTTTAGCTCAAACTCTATCTTCTCAGGTTCCTTTGGTTGGACTTGTTTAATAACATCTTTCACCTCTCTGAACACCACATCTTGGCTATACACAACCTTCCTTGTTACTGGGTTCCAAAGCTTATAACCATTTAAACCATCCTTATACCCAATAAAGATGCACTTTTCAGATTTACTATCCAACTTGGTTCTTTTCTCCTTTGGAACATGTACATATGCATCACATCCAAATACCTTCAAATGTGAAAGAGAGGGTTTCTTACCAGTCCATACCTCTTGTGGAGTCTTATCCTCCAACGTTGATGAAGGTGATCCATTGACTAGGTAACATGCTGTCTCCATCGCCTCTGCCCAGAATTCCTATCCTAACCCGACACCGCTGAGCATGCTTCTTGCCTTTTCCATCAACGTCTTGTTCATTCTTTCTGCAACTCCATTTTGCTGAGGTGTATATGGAGTAGTCTTCTACCATTCTATACCACACTTCTTATAGAATTATTCAAATTCCTTACTGCAAAACTCTCCACCGTTATCTGTCCTCAGCACCTTTATCTTCTTCTCTGTCTGGTTATCCACCTGAGCCTTAAATTCTTTAAAACTGTCAAAGACTTTAGGTTTCTTCTTAAGGAAATATATCCATGTATTCCTTGAGAAGTCATCTATAAATGATACATAGTACATAGACTTACCTAGTGATGGAACTTTCACAGGTCCAAACACATCACTGTGCACAAGCTCTAATATCTGTTTCGCCCTCTTACCACCAGGGGGGAAACTCACCCGATTTAGCTTCCCATATACACAATTTTCACAGAAATCAAAATCCAGAGAGATATTACTCATACCTTCTACCATATCTTTACCATGAAGTATTTGAAGGCCCTTGTCTCCAATATGTCCAAGCCTTTGATGCCACAACATGGTCTTCTCTCCAGAGACCTGTTATCACCCCAAGAAACTCACCTAGGTTGTATATCAGTGATGCTTGGGAACATTACAAACTCAACAATTTTGTTGGATAAAATGATGGATGAATGGAAGAAATGCTGCACATTCAAGCCAGATAACTACTCCTACTATGATTTACCCCAGACATGGGTGAACACCCCCAAACTACAAGGCTTTTAACCACCAATTACTCACAGCTTAAGGTAAAGGTGATAATGGAGAAGACTGATTACACCAGCAAATGCACAAGACCCTGTGATGGCCGGCTGCAAGCAGCTAGGAGGTCTGTAAATCTATTATCTAACACACAGACAGGATGACAGCTCTCTATGCATTAAAACAACAGAAACCTGCAAGAAATTTTTAGTGAACAGCTAAATTCTAACACAGAGGTGGGATGACAGCCCCTCTGATGTTAAACATTCATAGCACATGAAATAAATGCAAAACAGGCACAGCCTGGAACATAGAAGAAGTGAAAAGTGAGCAAATGAAAACAAAAGAAGCTTGTATTAGTTGGAAATGCAGACCAAATGCTGCTGGTTACATAGTAGTTACGGTCTCCAGAAGTTGAAACTTACAACAAGCTCACACTCAGCTAACACTCATCAAACTGATTACATTGTTCTTCTAAGTATTTATAGAATTTGTTTACAAATTTTTCTCTGTTGAGCTATGCGTGGAGGTGTCTTAATGGATCACCAACCACATTTACAATTTGATATGGGTCTTCTGATTCATTCTAACTGTTTTTAATGGACAAAATTGGCCTCCTGCTGCTCTTCTATACTTTTCGAGCAGGTGGAGTGGAAAATGAAATAATATCCATAACTGATAAATGTTGCGATCGGCTTGAGGCATGTCCTTTTCCTTCTTGGCCACCCTGCTTGTTGAATGCGGTAGTTGAAGATTAATTGTGTAGAGTATTTGGATCACAGTCTCCTTCCTTTTTTGGGTGCACAGGGCTGCTAAAACACAAACATTGCATTGAAAATGGGCGATGGGTCGGGTATGACTATTAACCGTTGGATAACGAAAAATGGATGGCGGAGATTGTTTTGCGGTGAAGCTATGAATATGGCAAATACACTATCGCAAGCGGAAAAGTGGACATGAGACTTTATACAAAGGAATGGTGAGTTATATTGGGTCCAGCACTTGATATCGCATCGGCGGAAAATAGAAGGGGGAAGCCTTGATACAATTGTCGGATTGCGCGATTTGCGATTTGCGATACGATCGCATCGCGGAATCGCAATCGGCAGAAGACACAGGGGAGAAACTTTAAAACACGTATGGCTGTGATTCACGATAGCGATCATATCGCATCGCATCGCAACACAACATCGCATCGCATTATCGCAATGCGAAAGACGAGGGCGGAGACTTAACACACATGGTTGCGATATGCGATAGTGATCCGATCGCATTGTAATATCGTAGCGGCGGAAGACAAGGGGCGATAGGAGGCAGCAGGGTAAATGTGCGATAGCGATCAAATAGCACTGCAAAGGGAAGAAAATGGAAATAGCGGGATTGAGAGTATAATGTTCATGAAAGGGAAAGGAAAAGAAGACTGCTGCAACTTGTCTTTCTGAGCATAAACACATGGCCAAGCTGATATTTGGTCCTCCCAAAAGCTGAAGTATGTAGCAGAGCTAACACTGGCTCCTACTGGGGATGATATCCTCCCTGTGAGATCTCAAGAACCTGCAGATCAATGCCTTCCCAGCTGAAAATAAACTAATCAAAATTCCCAGTGTTCCATTAGGCATGGAGTCAGACTAATCCTACAATACAACTGATAAAATGAAATATTTACAACCTTTAAGGCCACAAACCTTAAACAACATAATCTTTCAGAAACTACCCATTAACTGGGCCATCAAAAACTGCTTCACCTCCCATACCTTTCAGTATGAAGGGATTGTTCCCTTGAACCTGTGAAATGCTGAAAGGTCCAGTCCAAAAAGCATCAAATTTTCCATGATTGCCTTTCTTTTCCTTCAATGCATCCCATTTTAGCACCAAATCACCAATCTAGAAATTATTCCTCTTTGCCTTCTTGTCATAGGCTTCTTTGATCTTTCTTTAATGTGTTGCAGCTTTCTCTACCAGCTGTTCTCTAATCTGATGCAACTCTGTCAAATCAGTTATTCTGTTTGCCATATCATCTTCATCATTCTGTTCTTTTTGAAGAAACTTTGCCACAGGGAGAGTAAGTTGAATTGGAAATACTGCCTCTGTGCCATACACCAGCTTGAATGGAGAACTGCCAGTGGATCTCTTGATGGTCACTCTATCAGCCCACAGTGCATACTTGAGCTTTGGATCCCAATTCTTTTTATTGTCCTCTAGCAGCTTTTTAATTATCTTTGTCAGGCTTTTATTAGAGGATTCTGCTAGACCGTTTCCCTGTGGATAATATGAGGTAGAATGGACAAGTTTAATGCCCATAGAATCACACATATCCACCAATTCCTTAGCTCTAAAGGCTGCTGCATTATCTATTATTAACTTGTGTGGACAACCAAATCTGCTGAAGATATTCTCTGTTAAAAACTTTATGACCACATTATGATCAACCTTCCTTGTAGGGACTGTTTCAATCCATTTAGTGAAATAATTAGTGGCAACTAATATCCACCTGTGCTGGCCACTGGAATGTGGATTGATTTCACCAATGAAATCCAAACCCCGCTGCTGAAAAGGTCCCTTTGCAATTATTGGTTTAAGGGGCAGGGACTTCAACTACTACTTACCTTCAAATTGCTGGCACCTGTGACAAGTTTTAACAAAAACATAAAAATCAGAAAATAAAGTGGGCCAATAGTACCCAGCTCTGAGAACTTTGTGGGTAGTAGTTTTCCAATAATGATGCCCTCCACACATGCTGAAATGAAACTGCTGCATGGCTTCTCTTGACTGTTCTTTGTCGAGACACCTTAAAAGCACCCCAGATGGATCCCTCCAGTAGCGCAGGTTATTATTTATGCAAAATTTTGCTACCCTGAGTTTTAAAGTTCTTTCTTGAATTTGAGAAAATTCTGGAGGGATTTCTAGCTTCAACAAAAATTTAACTATTTCAGCATACCAACTACATGAAGCTAGATTCTTGGACACTGATTTCTTTCGGTCTAGTTCAGCTGTTTCCTCTTCATTTGTGTGACTGTTTATTGCAATTGTGCACAGGAAATCAATGTCCAAATACCTGCAATTCTCTTCAGCCAATAATTTAGAAAGACCCTGACCTCTGACCAACTTTGTGGGCTTCAATTCAATGTTAAATTCTATCATTTTTGCAATCCACTTTGCCCTTCTTCCATCAGCATCAGGTTGTGTTAGGACATATTTAATTGTAGCAGAGGGTACATATGCAATTATCTTTGAATGTAATATATAAACTCTGAAAGCCTTTAAGGATTTAATAAGAGCGTATGCCTGTTTTTCTATAATATCATACCTCAGTTCAGAATCCCTCAAATTCTTGCTGAAAAAGGCCACTGGATGCTCTGAACCTCCCTCATCTTGCTGCAACAAAACAGCTGCAATGGTATCCTCAGAGGCAATGAAAACAGGTGAAACTCCTTATTATAATCAGGGCTTACTAATGTGGGAGCCTCCATAATAGATTTCTTGATGGAATCAAATGATCTTCTTGTTGTTTTGGTCCATCTTACCTTTAATCCTTTCTTCAACACGGAGGTTACGTGCTTTACCAGCTCTGCAAAATTCTGAATAAACCTCACAAAGTTAATTTTGCCTAGAAAAGATTGGATATCTTTCTTTGATCTTGGGACAGTCAAAGCCTGAATTGCTTTGACTCTTTCTGGGTCAATTTGAACGCCTGCAACAGACACAACATGTCCTAACAGCTTGCCTTCTTTTAAGGCAAATTGAGATTTTTTTGGATTGACTGATATCCCAAACCTTCTGCACTTCAAGAATACTTTTTCCAAATGCTGCAAATGACTTTGATGGCTGCTGGAATAAACTGTTATGTCATCAAGGTATATGAGGACAAATTTGTCCTTCTCTCCCACAAATTCTATATCCATAGCTCTTTGAAAAGTGGCTCCAACATTCATCAACCCAAAAGGCATTTTGGCATACATGAACGTGCCCCAAGGAGTGGTAAATGTAGTCTTTTATTGGTCCTCTGGGTGCACAGCAACCTAATTAAAGCCTGAAAATCCATCTATGAAAGACATAACTTTGGCTCCTAAGACTTTCTACAACAAATGCTCCATATTTGGCAAAGGATAGTTGTCTTTCTTTGAGCATTTGTTCAAATTTCTGAAATCAACACACAGTCTGACTTGTCCACTCTTCTTCCTCACCACCACAAAATTGGCTACCCACTTAGAATATCTGAGAGGGACTATAATCTTGGTAGCCAACAATTTTTTAATCTCTTTTTCAATTAGTGGAAGAAGCATGGGATTTATTGGTATCAACTTTTGTTTGAAAGGTACTGTGTCTTTTTCTAGAGGGATTTTATGTTGAATTATACTCTTATCATACGTTTTCAGATCACTATATTCCCAGGCAAACACATCAACAAATTGCTTCAGTAAATTGCAGTATTCAGCACTTTGATCAGCAGACAAATGAGTAGACAAATTTACACATTTAGGCTGACTTGGACCACCTATATCATACTTACAGACTGCAGATTGGTCCTCTTTTTGGGCAGCCTTGTAAGGGACATCATTTTGGTCAAATAGTCTTTCAAGAGGGATTAGACCTTTAGGAATATGGTTACTAGGAAGCTGGACTATGCTATTTTTTCCAATCTTATTTCTAAGTTGGGAGTTGGGATCTTCTAACAAGACATCATTTTCTTGGTCAATTTGCATTTCTAAAAATCCATCAATGACTTGGAGAAACCTATTCAACTCATCATCATCATTAAAAACTTTCCAATGGTGGACATTATCGGGCAAGGAAGGTCTGAACTTCATTTGGACTTCATAAACTAACTTGGGAGGCAATGGGGGGATGAAAAGACTAGCAGAAACAGCAAGGGAATTAGCAAGCTGACTTTGGGCTCTAGGAATGTATGAGATACAGAAAAATCAAAAGAATCTCTGACTCTCCATACCTCATCTCTGTATGCTTTCAGCCTTGGGTGCTTTGCTTGGAATGTTTTATTTACTTGCTGAATTATCAGATCAGCATCTCCAAATACCTTCAGCTTTTTTATTCCTCTGTCTTTTGCTGCATTAAGGCCCAATAGCAGTGCTTCATATTCTGTTATGTTATTTGTTACTTGAAAAACCAGCTTAAAAGACAATTGAATACTTTCTTGCTGAGGAGATACTAGCACTACCCTTGCTCCTACAGCCTTCTTGGTACATGTTCCATCAAAGAACATCTCCCAAATCTGATTTCCTTGCTCTTTCTCGGCCTGCACTGTTGGTTTCCTGATCTACAATGAGGCCTTTTGAGATTCATCTATTTGGAGAATACATGCTCCAAAATCAGTGTCCACTGCATATATGGGATGATTTGTAGGATTCTTTTCATCACTGATAATATATGCCAATTGTGCTTCTCTATATAACCTCTTGCTTTCTCCTCCAAACACTGGGACAGTGGCATATGATAAATCATTCTGTAATGTCCCACCTAGTCTCTTAATCCATCCTCTGGACAACAACATGCCAAACTTAGGAGGGACATCTGCCACCACAATATCCATCATCATACTCTTCATGGGCAGCTGGGTAAGGGTAATGGCCAGATCTTTGATTAATCCAAGACACTTCACCTTCCTTGAATCGAAAGAAAATAAATCATGATAGGGTCTAGTGATATCAAGGCCTAACTCTTCCATGACAGCTTTAGGCATTAGATTGTGGTTGGCCCTTGTATCTAGCATGCAATTGTGGAGGAATTTATCATGGATAGTGTTAGCACTTGAAATTTCACCTCAAGCTGAAAAGGGAAATCTCAAAGCTACATCAAACCATTCAGCCTCGTAGCTAGCCCTACGGGGCAGGAGAAGGCTCTCTCTGGTCAATCTCGGTAAATTTTCAATAGGAAGAGATGACCAATCAAGGTAACACTGATATTAGGCTAGTAAACTGATTTGAAGTTTGATTTGGGGGTTTTTGGGGTTTTTGGTGGCAAATTGAGGAGCTGCAATTTAGGGTGCGGGGATTGGACACAGTTTCTGCAAGGGGGTCTTTGGGGCAAGGTAGGAACCTGTATTGATGTCTTTAGCTGAAGTGGATGATTAGGAAGAAAGAAAAGAAGGCTAAAGAGAGCAAACAATGGATTTGAATTCTCTTTAGACAGCAGAAAACATAGAAATTAAACAAATTTAAAAGTAGAGCATGGCAAGCATGAATTCTGACTTTATCACTTCATTTGTTTAATATGCAGCAGTATAGAAAAGAAATGAATCACATAACAAAGCTTACAATAACATGAAGAAACACACCATCAACACCTGAGTCCACAAGAATCCCAAAGATTACTGCAAAACCCTGGTCTTCCTTAGCCAAAAATTGCAGAGATACAAGTGAAATATACAATGATAGCTCCTCCCTCAAGAGTCCAACCATGAAAATGAGCAAGAAAGTACATAATATAGATGATCTAACCTCTTTCCCTGCCTCCATGGGTCGAGCTCACTATCCTAGGAGCTGTTTGAACAACTTCTAAACCAAGCACTACAAAATAGGCAGTCAAAACAACTTGCCTCTATAAACTCGGAAACCAGTTCATACAGTCAATTTTTACCCTTTACATGAGAGAAACTTCTAGAAGAGGTAAACAAGAGTAAAAGTATCCAAAAAGTGTCATAATTACAGTCAAGAGGACCACCATCGACCTCAGAAAGTCAAACTGGAGCTAAACTGCAATTTCTGAGCCGGGGTTTTCCTCTGCAACATGGGCACCATCCTCTGAATGTTATGAAACAAGAAGACCGGGAGGTTCATCATCCTCACCCGGGTGAAATGCATCAACAGGCGAAAGTGATATGAATACACCTGTGAAAATCTGCCCTCACAGGTAAAGTAATGCATGATAAGTCTCATGAGGGGAGCATACTCGCTCCGGAGAAATCTGAATGGGAAAACACCCGTCAACAGTCTCACAAATGATGGCCTGACATAGGGCTCAAAGTGAACAAAATCAAGTAATCTGCGCTTAGGCCACACCTCACCCACATTCGGTATCCCTGTAGCCTCTGAAATCACCTCAGGTGTCAATATGAAGTTCACCCCTACAAGAGTGACATGTCCATCATGGAGGTGTAAGACAAACAAGCGGGCCAACTCTCTATGATGCTGAATCTGAGAGATCCTCTCACAAAACTGATAGCAAGACATGTACCGGAAGCAATTCACTGCCAAAGGACAAGCCTATAATTCTGCCAAAGAAGTAGGCTCCTCCCGCTTATGATGTCCTCCCTTACCTCCTCTACGAGGCCTCCTTTGTTCCTCAACCTCTGTAGATGATGAATGGTCATCACTTTGCTCATAAGTTTTGGTTTCTGACATGGTTTTGGAGCAAAGTGGACAAAATGAACTGCTGTCTCTGCCTGCAAAAGTGCTGAACTCTATGTTGTTTCAAGGGGAAAAAACATGAGGGGAATGTTAGGGGAGGGAACTTCTTAACAAGGAATGGGAATATATGAAAATAACAGGGAATTTCAAGGGAAATTTTACAAATGATCATGCTTATAGGAACATGTATTTGAATTTAGGAAATCATTTGCAAAGATGTTTGTATATGGGACAAAAAACATGTGTGATAGTAAACATGGAAGGAGCATACATGTATCAATAGGGACATAGGGAAACCATACACCAAATTTACTTATAGGAATTCATGTGTATCATAAGGCAAATTTTTTGATAAGGAGTACATGTACATTGTTTTAACATAGAGGGAAGGTTTTCATGTACAAGGGGATGTCAAGGGCATGTAGGGGTTATGTACATGACTTTAGATATACAGCAACATTTATTTTCACATGACTCTTTTCTTTATTTGCAAATGTATCTTTTCTTTTTGCCTTTATTTTTGCATGTGTATGGTAGAGGGAATTAGGTTTTGTGTGCTTGGGAGAGGGGTAGGGTTTATAGATTAGGGATGGGAGAAAAGTTTACATTTTATGTACAAATAATATGGGACAGAGATGAAAGCATGACTGTGAATGAAAGGGGAAAAAAGGGAGGGAACCAAATGGGACAAAATCACTTGAAACAGTCACAAAACCCTAGCATTTTACAAACATTAACAAGCAGCCATTTATGTCCTTTCATTCGCATAATGTGAGGTTAAAATCATAGCATACAACCTTACATTCACCACACAATCTTGAAAACCATGCATAAGAGCCTACCTCGACCGATTGAGAAGATTTGAAGGGAGATGAAGAAGTTTGTTTGGAGTTTGATTGCAAACAGATGAACGGGTCGCGCAGGCTCCCCAACGGGTCGCGCCCGTTGAAATTTTGAACTGCTGGAGTGCCCTGGACGGGTCGCGCACCGCCCAACAGGTCGCGCACCGGCTTGAACGGGTCGCGCACCTGCTAACTGCCCGAAATCACTGTGTTTTTGCCTCTTTCGCCTATCACTCTCTCACAACCTCTCTTGCAAGCTTTGAAATGCACAATGAGAGTGTTTAGAGGGAATATGACCTTTTATAATCTTCATTTGAAAAAATTTATCCATAAACCCACTTTATAAAGTCTATTTTGACACTTTTCTTTAAAACACTGATTTTTAGTTTCCTTTATCCTGAAGTTGACTTTTTGAGTGCTTTGACTTGATTCTTTTTGCAGGTAGATCATCTGAAGGACTGTGGCAAGGGGACCAGGGTTATTGCTGCCTTTTTGAAATCTTTTTGGAAATTTATTCTTTTTACAAAAAATTATCATGACCTTGGCTTTAAAAACAGAGTTTTTAAATCCAAGGTTAGAAATGAACTGTATATGATGAAAATATCAAAGGAACATGTTTACCATCCTCCCTCTGGCTTGCTGAGGACTCAAGGATTTTCAGAGACATGACCTTGCAGAGACAAATGACCAAAACCCTAGACCTAGAATTCTGACATTAAGACACATCAAGACAAGCTTTAAAAACTCAATGACTGATATGACCTGATCCAGCAAAGCCAAGAGGGGTATGAATTGACCAGCTCCTCCATCAGGGTTATGGCATGCCTAACGGGATGCAAACTTTAACATTGATGAGACACCTACTAATGCAAATGCAAAGAGCTTTGATCACTGATGGAGGGCTTTCAAGACCGACACTAACATTGGCTCCAATGGGGATGGTATCTCCTTGGAGGTACCAAGAACCTCAGACCTCTGGGAAAGCAGACTAGTGCTTTTGTCATTGGGCAATGGAGTCAACTTATTCACATGTAACCAACTTGAAAACAACTTTATTTGACTTGGACAATTGACTGAAATTCAAGACTATCTTGGACACTGACTCACTAATTCTATACAGAAAATGAACTGACATGAAACAACTTGTAAAACTCACTCCAACTAATCACCATTTTCAGAATTATAGCCTTCACCGCGGGCCCCAAACTGAAGATGGAAATCAGCTTCACACTTGCTGCAGAAAGAAAATGAAATGGTATTTACAATGAGAGTGTTTAGAGCAGAAAATGCTCAAGCATGATACCTTTTGAGCAGTCGGCCATTCACCGACCCTCCAAGACATTCATCTTCGTTCATTTCTTTGAGAAGGAAAGCATTTGGACCACGGTATGCTGCAATTTTGTAAGGACCCTTCCATAAATTGTCGAATTTTCCATGCTTCCCTTTATCTTCATTGCGGGCATCCCACCGTAATACAACATCATCAATCTGAAACTCATCTGCTTTGGCCTTTTTGTCATAGATTTTCTTTATGCGTTCCTGCATCTTAAGGGAATTCTGGTGAACCTCTTCTCGTGTCTGCTGTAAATGAATCATTTGACTGATCCGTCGTTGCATAGGATCCTCCTCACCACTAGCTTCTTGAAACAACTTGGCTACCAGGACACTAAGTGAAGTAGGAAACACTGCATCTACTCCGTAAACAATTTCAAAAGGTGACATACGAATTGACTTCTTTTGACTTACCCGATCAGCCCATAGTGCATTTATTAACTTCTTATGCCAACTCTTCTTGTTTATTTCCAGCAATTTCTTTATAATGTTCACTAGAGATTTGTTCGAAGATTCGGCCAGCCCATTACCTTGTGGATGATAAGCGGTTGAATGCCCCAAGCTGATGTTAGATTTATAGCAAAAATCAACCAACTTCTTTGATTTGAATGCAGCTGCATTGTCAGTAATCAACTTTTGTGGACAGCCAAAACGTGACAAGATATTATTTTCAAGAAAGGAAATAATTACCAAATCTGTGGCCTGCCGAGTGGGAATGGCTTCAATCCATTTTGTAAAGTAATCTGTAGCTGTCAAGATCCACCGATGCTGCCCGGAAGATGCTGGATGGATTTCGCCAATAAAATCCAAGCCCCACTGCTGAAATGGTGCACTGATTTCCACCGGCTTGAGAGGCAATGGCTGTAATTTCTGTTTTCCTTGAAAAATTTGACACTCATGACAGCTCTTTACCGCTTTATACACATCAGAAAATAAAGAAGGCCAATAGAAACCGGCTCTCAAAATCTTATTAGCCGTGGTTTTCCAAAATAAGTGACCCCCACAGTCACCTTTATGGAAATCATCTACTGTTGTTTTTGCTTCCTCTTCGACCAAACAGTTCAGCAAGATGCCACCGGGATCCTTCCAATAAAGTGCAGATTTGATAATGCAAAATTTAGCAGCCTTTAGCTTCAATGTTCTAGCTTTGTTTCTAGGCATTTCAGGAGGTGCAGATAAGTTTTGAAGCACATAAACTATATCAGCATACCAAGGAGAAGACACAAAGATATCGGACACCTGTAGAACTGAATTTTCTTCATCTTCATCGGACAAGGCAGCAATCAAATTTATATCAAGGACATGAAGGTTCGCTTCAGCCATCAACTTAGCTAAGCCTTGACCTTTAATCAACTTGGTAGGCTTAATTTCAACATCATATTCTAAGAGTGCAGCAATCCACTTACCCCTTCTTCCTTCCGGTTCCGTTTGCACTAAGACATCCTTCACAGCTGCATTAGGAACATATGCTAAAACATGAGAATTCAATATGTAAACTCGGAAATCTTTCAATGCTTTGATCAGGGCCAATGCTTGCTTCTCAATGATATTATAATTCAGCGCTCCGTCTCTTATGATGCGGCTGAAAAAAGCTATGGGCCTCTCAACTCCATCTCTCTTTTGCATTAACACGGCTGCCAATGTATGCTCAGAGGCGAATGAAAACAAGATAAAATCCTGTGTATAATCCGGGCTAATCAAAGTTGGGGCTGAAGATAAGATTACCTTTATCAAATTAAAAGATTTCACCGCCTCTTCGGTCCATTTGACATCGTTGTCCTTCTTGAGCATATTGGTTATCTCTCTGAGATGTTCAGCAAGATTGGGAATGAAACGACGCAAAAAATTCAACTTACCATTAAAGGACTGAATTTCTTTCTTGCTACGGGGCTGCTCCAATTGCTGAATTGCTTCCACTCATGCAGGGTCTATACGAATGCCATCTTTAGAAATGATATGGCCTAGCAGCTTGCCTTCACTCATAGCAAAAAGACTTTTCTTCGGATTTAATGAGATGCCATATTTTCTGCACTTTTCAAACACCTTAGTCAAATGAAACAAATGCTCTTCATCTGATTTAGAAAACACGGTCAAATCATCAAGATAAACCACTAAAAAGACATCCTTCTCATTTGCAAAAGCCATGTCCATTGCCCGCTGAAATGTGGCACCCGCATTCTTCAATCCAAACGGCATCTTGGCATAATGAAATGTACCCCATGGAGTAGTAAATGTTGTCTTGTCACGATCATCTTCGTGCACCAAAATCTGATTATATCCGGAGTAACCATCAAGCAATGACATTCTAGATGCCCCCACAACCCGCTGCAATATGTGATCCATCTTGGGCAGCGGATAATTGTCCTTTAATGACACTTTGTTCAGATTTCTAAAGTCTATACACAAGCGAATCTCACCGGTTTTCTTCCTCACGGGCACCAAGTTTGAGATCCAATCGGAAAACCGGATTGGCACTATGATTCCAGACTTATACAACCTGTTGACTTCCTTCTCAATCAATGGCAGCAATTTAGGATTAATTCTTCTCAGCTTTTGCCGGAAAGGCTTTTGATTTGGCTTTATGGGAATGGTATGCTGAATAATGCTTGTATCATAAGTTTTCAAATCTGAATAATCCCATGCAAAAACATTAGAATACAGAGACAATAATCTGATATATTCTTGCTTTACCTTAGGCGGAAATGCTTTTGAAAGTTTCACCATCTTTGGATTCGCAGCTGTCCCAAGGTTCACATCTTCAACTCCTTCAGCTGTTGGCCTCAAAGTTGGCTTGCGGGCCACATCATCCTGATCAAACAATTCCTCCAAAGGAATCAATCCTTTTGGAATGTGATTGTCCTTGAGCTGCAACACATCCATCTGATTCACTCCTTCAGCTTCCGTGTCTATTGAAATGTCTTCGAACTTACCCTTAACTTGCAGAAAATCTTTGATTTCTTCGTCATCTTGGAACACTTGCCAACACCTTTGGTTATCTGGAACTGTAGGACGATGCTTCACATATATCTCGAACTTATTGCTGGAATTCATGGGTATTTTCAGATTACTTGCCGCCTTAGCCAATGCATCCGCAACACCATTTTGGATCCAGGGTACACATGTCAAAGTATGTTCAGAAAATCTTTTCAAGATATCTAAAACAGCATTTCTATAAGCTCTCATGCGAGGATGTTTGGCCTGAAATTCACCTTTCACTTGCTTGATAACTAGTTCGGAGTCGCCATATACTGCTATTTTCTTTGCCTTTAACTTCAGAAGGATTTTCAGACCAGCAATAAGAGCTTCATATTCCGCCTCATTATTCGAACAATCAAATGCCAATTTGTAAGAACATACCCGTACCTTGCTTGGAACTTGATCTTGGGCTGAGAATGGGCTTCGAATCCACACACCAATACCAGCACCATCGCTGCCTACTGCACCATCAAAATCCATGGTCCAAAGACCCTCTTCATCATCTTCTAGGTGCTGAAAATCTGATTTCGATTCATGTTCTGCTTGCTGCCCATTTATTTCCACAATTGGCCTTATGACAGCAGACCTTTCTTCACTTTCCTTTCTCAAAACATCCCTGAAATTTTCTGAAATGTCTGGTATATCTTCTACTTGAACTAACTGACTATCTACCTCATTGAAATTTTCCGCAAACAAAACAAAAGATTCTAAATCTGTTTGTACATAATTTACAGGATGATTTACGGGCTTTTCCTTACTAGTGATCATGTATTTCATCTTTTGTTCTCGATATAACTTCCTCATTTGACCGAAAACTGGGATTGAAGCATATGAAAAATCAAGCTGAATTGTACCTTTGAGTTTGGCTCCCCAGGACCTCGACAACAACATGCCAAATCGTGGAGGGATATCCGCCACCACCACATCCATCAAAACATTCTTCGCTGGAATTTGATCTAGACTCACCACTAAGTCTTTGATCAAACCAATGCATCTTACCCGGCTGGAATCAAATGAATACAGATCATGATACTTTCTAGTGATGTCAAGTCCCAGCTTCTCCATGATTGTTTTTGGCATCAAATTATGTGAAGCTCCCGAGTCAAACATGGCATTGTGCAACACAAACTCATGCAAACGCAAACTGATATAAAATGGAGGAATATCACTCTCGGGAGACTCACCATTCAAAGCTGGCCCAAAGATTAACTCCGGCTGATCATCTTGTACGTTCACCATGTCTAGCATTGGGTCAACATTCAGCAATTTGGAAATTTGGCCTCGGTAAGTGGCATTCTTCATGACCTCCGTTAAAGGAATAGGTATCTTCAACTTTGCAATTTCATTCTCCAAACTGAAAACTGGAAACTTCTCACCTTCCTTTGCCGGATTATCTCTTTTCTCAGCTTTATCCTTTGGTGCATTCGATGGCTGATCTATCTTAGCTGCCGATGATGTTTGAGTTGATGATGGACCGGCTATATCTTTACCTTTTGAAGAAACCGAATCATTCTTTGCTGCAATGTCTTTCTTTTTCTGCACGGGATTTATAGGAATAGCCCGGCTTCTCAATTGCCTTTGCTGTCCTTGCTGAGCTGATAATGCATTCAAGTACCCTCTTTGATATTCTTCAGATTCTTCTTCAAGTATCATATCATTTGACAAAATATAATGCTCATCTTGGGGAAAGACAGAATTACTCACCAACTCATCTTCTTCCGTGATATATGTGGGCATATCATCAGGGGTGAAGAAATGATTTTCCTCGCCAACATTATCACCCTCATCTTCAGACTCTTGACTAACAAAATTCTGCTGAAAAGGTGGTTTCATTTGCTGCTGAACTGCCGTGTCCTGTGCCTTTGTTTCACGCTGCTTGATTCTATATTGTTGCTGCGGTTGACCTCTGAAATTGGGATTACGAATCTGAGGCTCCGGCTTGTCAATAGTCATCTTTTCAAGTGCCCTCTTTATCTGCTCAAGAACCTGATTTGATGTGGATGCTTCCTCTTTGATTGTAACTCGCTTTTTCGCCTTCATCCTTGCTCTTTTGTCATTCAAATTTGCCTCAACGCTGACAGCAATTTTCTGCATCTCCTCCAAGGTAGGTGGATCTCTATCTCTCAATGAATAAGCCATCTCCGGATCAAAACCATCCGGGAATTTGAGAAGTGCTGATTTTCTAGATGGCCTCAAATCATCGGGAATAGCATTATAAACTGTATTGAATCTGATTATGTAATCTTGAACAGACTCACCCGGATTACGCTTGAGGTTGTTGTATTCGGCATTGATTTGAAGCGGATCCTTTCTGATTTCCCACCGATCTAAAAACTGATTCTGAAGTGCTTCCAAAGTTGTGATGCTATTGGCTGTCAACCCTCTGAACCATTTTCTAACTTCTCCTGCAAATGTTTGCACGAATAACCGCATGGTAACATCTTCTTCATCTAACTCATATAGATCAAAAAATGTGGTCATCTTATCGATATGTTGCTGAGCTGTAACACTCTGTGGAGTACCATCAAACATGGGAATTTTACTTTGGTAATCAGCTGGCATATCATGAAGATTTGCAGGTAAAACCAATGGGGTAAACCGGGCAGCCATTGCTCTAGGTGGGGGAGTAGGATGTGTATGAAGTGGAGGAGCTGTGATAGCAGGGATTATTATAAGAGGAGGTGTAGTTTGTGGAGTTGGAGGAGTGGGAGGTGTGGGAGACGAAGGAGGAGAACCGGCTGCTGATTCAGGATAGGTGATTATAGGTGAAACTGCAACATAAGGAGGGTAAGACTCTTCGTGAGCCGTGATAGTAGATCCAATGTGATCAGAGATACTCTCAACAAAATCAGCAAGGGTAGTGGCTTGAACACTTGACTGAAGATGTCTTAAAATGAAATTTTCAACCAGTTTATTATGTCTCTCAAACTCAATAACAGCTGCAAAATCAGGGTCAAGAACTAGAGAATCGAGCGCACTTTCAGACTTAGCTTTAAACAGAGACAACTCAAAGCTTTCGTCAAAATCTAAATCTTCAAGATAATCAAAAATAGCTGGGCATGAATGAGATCTGATAATGGGTCTAGGATCTGTAGCCAGCTTGTTTTCTGGAAATAACTAGGAAAGAAAAAGAATTCAGCCTGTGAAAACTCTCAACCTATCATCCATGGCTCAGAGTTAACAAATACAAGGGGATAAGATGTCAAAGAAGCGCTATGCTCACAAGCTCACGGAGATTGACTGAAGCAGCGTTTATCTACTTGCGCTGATGTAAAACAAGAGCGTTTTCGAAGGCTACCTGGCGTAACTTCAGGCTCCGTCTAAGACTTATGAAATAACACGTCTATGAACAAGAAATTAGATTTTCTTCCCCAGTATGGTCGCCAGTATGTTGGCACTTGAAATTTCACCTCAGGCTGAAAAGGCAAATCTCAAAGCTACATCAAACCATTCAGCCTCGTAGCTAGCCCTACGGGGCAGGAGAAGGCTCTCTCCGGTCAATCTCGGTAAATTTTCAATAGGAAGAGATGACCAATCAAGGTAACACTGATATTAGGCTAGTAAACTGATTTGAAGTTTGATTTGGGGGTTTTTGGGGTTTTTGGTGGCAAATTGAGGAGCTGCAATTTAGGGTGCGGGGATTGGACACAGTTTCTGCAGGGGGGTCTTTGGGGCAAGGTAGGAACCTGTATTGATGTCTTTAGCTGAAGTGGATGATTAGGAAGAAAGAAAAGAAGGCTAAAGAGAGCAAACAATGGATTTGAATTCTCTTTAGACAGCAGAAAACATAGAAATTAAACAAATTTAAAAGTAGAGCATGGCAAGCATGAATTCTGACTTTATCACTTCATTTGTTTAATATGCAGCAGTATAGAAAAGAAATGAATCACATAAAAAAACTTACAATAACATGAAGAAACACACCATCAACACCTGAGTCCACAAGAATCCCAAAGATGACTGCAAAACCCTGGTCTTCCTTAGCAAAAAATTGCAGAGATACAAGTGAAATATACAATGATAGCTCCTCCCTCAAGAGTCCAACCATGAAAATGAGCAAGAAAGTACATAATATAGATGATCTAACCTCTTTCCCTGCCTCCATGGGTCGAGCTCACTATCCTAGGAGCTGTTTGAACAACTTCTAAACCAAGCACTACAAAATAGGCAGTCAAAACAACTTGCCTCTATAAACTCGGAAACCAGTTCATACAGTCAATTTTTACCCTTTACATGAGAGAAACTTCTAGAAGAGGTAAACAAGAGTAAAAGTATCCAAAAAGTGTCATAATTACAGTCAAGAGGACCACCATCGACCTCAGAAAGTCAAACTGGAGCTAAACTGCAATTTCTGAGCTGAACTGGTCAAATCTGGCAAAGTTCCCTCAACGGGTCGCGCACATCTTCCTCAACGGGTCGCGCACTTTGGAGCCCTGTTTGGAGGCCTTCCCAGTGTCAGAATGAGGTGCAGGATAGCTCGTTGGAAAGGTCTCTGAGTCTACTTTCCAACCCAACCAGAATTTTTGGATTTGGAGGTCATTTTCCTAGTAAAAATTTAATTCTCCCAAGACTACTTCTGCAGCTCAAAAAAGGGGCAGAAAGTCAAAATTTGGCTGTATTTTGACCTTTTGGAGGCCCAAAACTCCATGAAAACTCAAGTCCATCCATAGGCATGTGTAACTTTGCATGAAAAATCCAAAAATGTTGAGTTTTTGCAAAACGGAGCTACGATGACAAAGGGTCTCACCGGGGGTGAGACCCGTTGAGAGGCCAAAACCTGTAAATTTCCCAAAAATACCAAAATTACCCAAAATTCTCCAAAATTTTTGGGATTTGTGCTGTAGATGATGCTAGTGAGTGCCATGATCTTTGAGGGATGCCTCGGCCAAGATACGGAGGGGGTTGGTCTTCTTCTTCCGCCTAAGAGCCTCGGACAACCTCCTTTGGAACATTTTCATTTTTGCCTTGCAAACATGCATCCTCGCCCAATAGTGATTCTTCATGTTCCTTAGCAGCTTTTTCTCTTGGTTGGCCTTAGCCAACAGCCTCTCCAAGTGAGCATTCTCCTGAATGAGCAATGACTCCCGGTCAGCAGGCAATGGATCACCGGGCCTCCTACGGTTTAGGACTCGGTCACTACGAATCCTCCAAAGCTCATCAAGTGCCTTCTCCTCCTCTAGCTGTGTGTTCCGCTGCTCTAGATAAGTGATGGTCCATTGGGCACCCTCGAGTCTCCGCTGCAAAACATCATTCTCGGCCCTGAGATGCTGAATGATCTCCTTTGCCTCTTGGCTAGGAGAACTGGCCTCGAGATCAATCACCGGATCCTCATGAATCATGGGCTCTTTGCCCCTCTGCAATACCTGTGCTGGTGAAGAAAGCGAGGCCCCTTCCACCTGCTGTGGAGATAACACTCGCTGATCTGAAGATGAAGGCGAGACCCCTTCCACCTGCTGTGGAGATAGTACTCGCCTAGCTGCTGCAAATAAGGCCCTTGGGCCTTTCTGATATGTGACCAAAGGAATGGAGCTGACATGTCGGGTGACAAGAGCATCAGGCTGCTGAGATGGTCCTCCCTCCTCATGAATGGCCTCCTGATGTGGCTGAGGTGGCACTGTGAAAAACTCACGGGAGATGAACTCCTCCCATGAGATGCCCTGCTGAGTCAACTGATGAGAGACTATGAGCTGGATCAAACCATAGTGACAAAGGCTCCTGTACTGCTGAGCCGGGGTTTTCCTCTGCAACATGGGCACCATCCTCTGAATGTTATGAAACAAGAAGACCGGGAGGTTCATCATCCTCACCCGGGTGAAATGCATCAACATGCGAATGTGATATGAATACACCTGTGAAAATCTGCCCTCACAGGTAAAGTAATGCATGATAAGTCTCATGAGGGGAGCATACTCGCTCCGAAGAAATCTGAATGGGAAAACACCCGTCAACAGTCTCACAAATGATGGCCTGACATAGGGCTCAAAGTGAACAAAATCAAGTAATCTGCGCTTAGGCCACACCTCACCCACATTCGGTATCCCTGTAGCCTCTGAAATCACCTCAATTGTCAATATGAAGTTCACCCCTGCAAGAGTGACATGTCCATCATGGAGGTGTAAGACAAACAAGCGGGCCAACTCTCTATGATGCTGAATCTGAGAGATCCTCTCACAAAACTGATAGCAAGACATGTACCGGAAGCAATTCACTGCCAAAGGACAAGCCTGTAATTCTGCCAAAGAAGTAGGCTCCTCCCGCTTATGATGTCCTCCCTTACCTCCTCTACGAGGCCTCCTCTGTTCCTCAACCTCTGTAGATGATGAATGGTCATCACTTTGCTCATAAGTTTCGGTTTCTGACATGGTTTTGGAGCAAAGTGGACAAAATGAACTGCTGTCTCTGCCTGCAAAAGTGCTGAACTCTATGCTGTTTCAAGGGGAAAAAACATGAGGGGAATGTTAGGGGAGGGAACTTCTTAACAAGGAATGGGAATATATGAAAATAACAGGGAATTTCAAGGGAAATTTTACAAATGATCATGCTTATAGGAACATGTATTTGAATTTAGGAAATCATTTGCAAAGATGTTTGTATATGGGACAAAAAACATGTGTGATAGTAAACATGGAAGGAGCATACATGTATCAATAGGGACATAGGGAAACCATACACCAAATTTACTTATAGGAATTCATGTGTATCATAAGGCAAATTTTTTGATAAGGAGTACATGTACATTGTTTTAACATAGAGGGAAGGTTTTCATGTACAAGGGGATGTCAAGGGCATGTAGGGGTTATGTACATGACTTTAGATATACAGCAACATTTATTTTCACATGACTCTTTTCTTTATTTGCAAATGTATCTTTTCTTTTTGCCTTTATTTTTGCATGTGTATGGTAGAGGGAATTAGGGTTTTGTGTGCTTGGGAGAGGGGTAGGGTTTATAGATTAGGGATGGGAGAAACGTTTACATTTTATGTATAAATAATATGGGACAGAGATGAAAGCATGACTGTGAATGAAAGGGGAAAAAAGGGAGGGAACCAAATGGGACAAAATCACTTGAAACAGTCACAAAACCCTAGCATTTTACAAACATTAACAAGCAGCAATTTATGTCCTTTTATTCGCATAATGTGAGGTTAAAATCATAGCATACAACCTTACATTCACCACACAATCTTGAAAACCATGCATAAGAGCCTACCTCGACCAATTGAGAAGATTTGAAGGGAGATGAAGAAGTTTGTTTGGAGTTTGATTGCAAACAAATGAACGGGTCGCGCAGGCTCCCCAACGGGTCGCGCACCGCCCAACGGGTCGCGCCCGTTGAAATTTTGAACTGCTGGAGTGCCTTGGACGGGTCGCGCACCGCCCAACAAGTCGTGCACCGGCTTGAATGGGTCGCGCACCTGCTAACTGCCCGAAATCACTGTGTTTTTGCCTCTTTCGCCTATCACTTTCTCACAACCTCTCTTGCAAGCTTTGAAATGCACAATGAGAGTGTTTAGAGGGAATATGACCTTTTATAATCTTCATTTGAAAAAATTTATCCATAAACCCACTTTATAAAGTCTATTTTGACACTTTTCTTTTAAACACTGATTTTTAGTTTCCTTTATCCTGAAGTTGACTTTTTGAGTGCTTTGACTTGATTCTTTTTGCAGGTAGATCATCTGAAGGACTGTGGCAAGGGGACCAGGGTTATTGCTGCCTTTTTGAAATCTTTTTGGAAATTTATTATTTTTACAAAAAATTATCATGACCTTGGCTTTAAAAACAGAGTTTTTAAATCCAAGGTTAGAAATGAACTGTATATGATGAAAATATCAAAGGAACATGTTTACCATCCTCCCTCTGGCTTGCTGAGGACTCAAGGATTTTCAGAGACATGACCTTGCAGAGACAAATGACCAAAACCCTAGACCTAGAATTCTGACATTAAGACACATCAAGACAAGCTTGAAAAACTCAATGACTGATATGACCTGATCCAGCAAAGCCAAGAGGGGTATGAATTGACCAGCTCCTCCATCAGGGTTATGGCATGCCTAACGGGATGCAAACTTTAACATTGATGAGACACCTACTAATGCAAATGCAAAGAGCTTTGATCACTGATGGAGGGATTTCAAGACCGACACTAACAGATAGTTAATGAAACATAGAAAGATGGAGAATTATTATCAGCAGGTTCTATCATGGGGCTAAGCACAATAGCAGGCTTGTCATCTTGCAAATTGACAGAGTCAATGGAGGTTTGTTTGGTTTCTAGCTCAAGGGCTTCAAGGATAGGCTTTCTAAATAATTCACTTTTCACCAACTCAACCAGAGGCACAAATATTTTCAACTTTTGGACCTCTGACTCAAAGCTGAAAGAAGAAAATGATTTATCAACAATTTTTGCCTCTTGCACTGGAGCTTTGAGGATGATTGGATCAGCGGCTGGCCTTCTCTGCTTGGTACTCTATGGTTCTGTCTGAACAACAGATCTTTTTGCATGATTTTCTTTGGCATTCTTTGCATTGGATCTTAGATTATATCTCTGCTAATTACCAGTTTGTAGAACAACTCCTCTGTCCCACTCCTGATTGTTTTGTTCTTGCAGCAATGACCTTTCATATTTAGCCAATGTAAAAAATGCAGCGCTGCCTTTATCTTCCATGCAGTGGATTTCATCTTGATCTTCTTCAAATTGTTCTTCCTCCATGACTACATTTTGAAAAGGAGCCTTTACTTTCTGATCTTCTTTTGGTTCTTCACCCCTTTGCATAGTTTGTAACTGATCATTTGCTCTTCTGAATGGATTATGATTTCTTGGAACAAACATGTTTTGTTGCCTTGTTTTTCTAGAATTCTGCTCAACCTTTAGCTTAGAAATTTCAGTGCCCAATGACTCTATCATCTTAGTCATTTTATCTAATTTTGGCTCTGAAAACGATGCAAAAGAAGTAGAAGTTTGGTTTCTTTGCCTTCTCCTATCAGCTAGACTCTCTCTGCAGCCATGATATTAGATTCTACTTCTAATGCTGCATCTTGCATGTCTGCCAGGATAGCACATCTTCTTTCTCTCAATAACAAGAAGAAATTAGAGTCAAAAGCATTGGCATAAGAGTTTGGTAGTAGTGGGGGTAGGTTTTACCTCAGCTGGTATCCTACTATACAAATGATTGAATCTTTTATTAAAATCAGGTATTGAATCCCCATTTTCCCTCTTCAGATTCCCAAACTCAGTATGATAGTACATCAAGTCGTTTTTATCTCCCCACTATTTCAAAAACACATCATCTAGTGCTTCTATATCTGTAATAGATCTCTGGGGTAATTCTCTAAACCACTTCCTAGCCTCTCCATCAAGGCTCTGGACAAAAACTCTCATCCACACATCATTTTCACTTATATCTAAATTATCAGCATAACTGTAAAAAGCTTCTAAGTGTTCTTTTGTTGTTACTCCCTCTGTACCAGTGAATTTAGGCATAAATTTTTGATATTCTCCCATAGGCATAGGATTTAAAGGCATAGGCAACACTAATGGTCCATATCTGGCAGCTACAATTCTTTCTATCCTCGTAGGTGCTTGATGTCCTGCCATGTTCGGAATATGTGGAAGATTACTAGGAGATTGAATGGTAGGGAGTAATATGATGGATGGTAGAGACAAAGGAATGTTATGGACATTATGGGAATCTTTCTTTGGACTGAGATTCCGAGGGGAACTAACTGTACATGGGGCTGGATTATTCTCTGAAGGAACTTCTTTAATAACAGTGCTGATTTCTAAATCTTGAAACTGTAAATATTCAGTAACAACCTTATCTTTCTGAGATGAATTAGATTTCTTAGGCTTACCTGATCCTGATGCCCCTTTCTTTGAAGCTTTCTTCGATTGGATAGTCCTCTTAGGGTCAGGCAATGGTTCAGCTGGAGATTTCTAAGGATTTCTTCGAGTGTGTCTCACGAACTGAGCCAGAACTTCAATGTGGAGTCACCAAAGGATGGCCTTCCCCAGTGGAGTCGCCAAACAGATTATTACAACCAAAATCCGTGTTCAGACCTTGTCTGTCATCAAGGCTTGAAGCTGTGTCGTTCTCATAGGGAAACTGAGCTTCGATTCTTCGATCCCCGGCAACGGCGCCAATTAATGTTATCACCCCAAGAAACTCACCTAGGTTGTATATCAGTGATGCTCGGGAACATTACAAACTCAACAATTTTTTGGATAAAATGATGGATGAATGGAAGAAATGTTGCACATTCAAGCCAGATAACTACTCCTACTATGATTTACACTAGACATGGGTGAACACCCCCAAACTATAAGGCTTTTAACCACCAATTACTCACAGCTTAAGGTAAAGGTGATAATGGAGAAGACTGATTACACCAGCAAATGCACAGGACCCTGTGATGGCCGGCTGCAACTAGCTAGGAGGTCTGTAAATCTATTATCTAACACACAGACAGGATGACAGCTCTCTATGCATTAAAACAACAGAAGCCTGCAAGCAATTTTTAGTGAAAAGCTAAATTCTAACACAGAGGTGGGATGACAACCCTCTGATGTTAAACATTCACAGCACATGAAATAAATGCAAAACAGGCACAGCCTGGAACATAGAAGAAGTGAAAAGTGAGCAAATGACAGCAAAAGAAGCTTGTATTAGTTGGAAATGCAGACCAGAAGCTTCAGGTTACATAGTAGTTACGGTCTCCAGAAGTTGAAACTTACAACAAGCTCACACTCAGCTAACACTCATCAAACTGATTACATTTTTCTTCTAAGTATTTATAGAATTTGTTTACAAATTTTGCTTTGTTGAGCTATGTGTGGAGGTGTCTTAATGGATCACCAACCACATTTACAATCTGATATGGGTCTTCTGACTGTTTTTAATGGACAAAATTGGCCTCCTGTTGCTCTGTTGTACTTTTCGAGCAGGCGGAGTGGAAAATGAAATAATCTCCATAACTGATAAATGTTGCGATCGGCTCGAGGCATGTCCTTTTCCTTCTCGGCCACCCTGCTTGTTGAAGGCGATAGTTGAAGATTAAGTGCGCAGAGTATTTGGATCACAGTCTCCTTCCTTTTTTGGGTGCACAGGGCTGCTAAAACACAAACATTGCATTGAAAATGGGCGATGGGCCGGGTATGACTATTAACCGTTGGATAATGAAAATGGACGGCGGAGATTGTTTTGCGGTGAAGCTATGAAATATGGCAAATACACTATCGCAGGCGGAAAAGTGGACATGAGACTTTATACAAAGGAATGGTGAGTTATATCGGGTCCAGCACCTGATATCGCATCGGCGGAAAATAGAAGGGGGAAGCCTTGATACAACTGTCGGATTGCGTGATTTGCGATTTGCAATCCGATCACATCGCGGAATCGCAATCGGCAGAAGACATAGGGGAGAAACTTTAAAACACATATGGCTGTGATTCGCGATAGCGATCATATCGCAACACAACATCGCATCGCATTATCGCAATGCGGAAGACGAGGGAGGAGAATTAACACACATGGTTGTGATATGCGATAGCGATCTGATCGCATCGCAATATCGTAGCGGTGGAAGACAAGGGGCGATAGGAGGCAGCGGGGTAAATGTGCGATAGCAATCAAATAACACTGCAAAGGGAAGAAAACGGAAATAGCAGGATTGAGAGTATAATGGTCATGAAAGGGAAAGGAAAAGAAGACTGCTGCGACCTGTCTTTCTGAGCATAAACACATGGCCAAGCTAATATTTGGTCCTCCCAAAAGCTGAAGTATGTAGCAGAGCTAATAAGACCACTAGATTTTCTGCTCCACTTTCAGGAACCATAGAACTGTTGCACCCATCAACAACAGTGCTACCTTGCAGCTTGTATAGAGTTCCAGTCTGAACTCCCCACATCAATACCAGTGCTCCTCAAACCATCTTGCAGGTATCCTTCTCGAACGCTGTTTTCACACCTGCATCATCCATCTTGCTCACAGAAATCAGATTTCTGGCCAATGTAGGAATATGTAGAACACCCGGAAGTGTTCCAACCTTTCCACCTTGCAACTTCAACTTTACTTTTCCACGACCAATGATTCTAGCCTTCCTGTCATCCCCCAAGAAGACATCACCACCATCATATTTCTCATACTTGCAGAACCACTCTCTATGGGGAGTGAAGTGAAATGATGCACCTAAGTCAATCAACCATGCCTCATGATCTACATGTGTACTTGAAGAAGCCAAGTACACATCCCCACCTTCATCTGAGGTGGTTTTCACCTCTGCAGAAGGAGCATCATCAGATCCCTTTCCTTTATCAGGAGCTTTAGATTTACAATCCCTTTTGTAGTGCCCTTCCTTTTCACATTTCTAGCACACCACCCTTACAGGTTTTCCTAAAGATTTATATCTCCCTCTAGATTTAGATCTCCCACTCGATGACTTATTTTTGTTTCTGTTCTGGGACCGTCCTCATATAGACAAGGAATCACCATTTTGGCTCTCCATATTTTTTCGTCTCATCTCCTCTGTCAATAAGGATGAGACTATTTCTTCAAACAGCAAGGCAGTTGCATTGCTACCTATTGCAATAACCAGACTATCCCACGAATCTAGTAGAGAACACAACAAACTGATGCACTTATCTTCATCTGAAATTTTAATATCAACAGATGATAACTTACTTACCACAATATTAAATGCGTTCAGATGCTCTGTCACCGAGTCTCCATCTTTCATCCTCAGGTTATACAGTTTTTCTGCAGGAACAGTTTATTCACCAGAGACTTAGATTGGTCCAAAGTCTTCGCCGTAGCTTCCCCTGATAGATTCAACAATATTGAATCTGAGACACACAATTGTATTGTGCTCTTTGCCTTCCGATCCAACTTCTTCCATTCTTCATTGGACACTCCTATTGGTTTAGTACGTGGATCTACCGTGATCCACTGATCTTTATCCACCAACAGATCCTCCATCTTGAGTTTCCACAACTCAAAACTTTGATCATTAAATTTCTTGATCTCTATATTTTCACTGCTCGCCATATTCTTTCACCATCAAAATTGATCTCGCAGATCTCCCACTGAACAGGGTCTACCATAGGGCCAAGTGAAACCCCTCAGCAAAAAGGTGTCCCTTTGAAGCCAAAACGGCTCTAATACCAAATGTGGGTTTTAACCCCATACAGAAATTACCTGCATACGAATTCTAAAACACAGAAAATAAACAATGCGAGAGCATAACACATAAAACACATATACACAGAGATTTTCCCCTGGATCCCAAAACCGGGACTACCAGCTTGATTTTTCATTATATTCCTTTCAATGTTACAATACATATTTATACATACCGAAGCATCCAATACCATAGACCGAAAAACCATCACGTCCAAAACCGTGCACTGAAAACCATAGGTAGGTTCGCCCAACCTAATATAGGGTCCAAAAAAAAAATTCCCGGGGTGCTGCCCTGAACCCCGTAGAAGGGGGCTACCCGCCCCCCCCTCTAACCCCCCAGTTCACGACGTAGGTTAGTCATGGAAAGAATATAACACAACCCAACAGTGATCCTACACAGATTTCACAAATTTTAACAGTTATCAAGTGGACATTCTTGAAAAGCATGTTTCTTTCTACATTTATGGAAAAATATAAATGAAGCAACAATCTCAACTTTTTGATTGTTTTGCATTCTTAGCATATTAATTTGTTTATTTAAATTACCAAGAATGTCTAGAAAATTGTTAACTTCAGTTTGAATTACCAATCCTGATTTCGATTTACTTACTCTTGCCATAAATGGATCTTGAGGGGATCTTACATACTTTTATTTTCATCTTGATATGTTCTTGCATAGTTCACAAATCTCTTGAAATGACAATTAAGAGACATATCCTTTTCCCACCCAGTTAAGAAGATCAATCCATTCATCTCCTATAGCATTTAGTAGGAGGGTTTTTAATGTGTGTGATTCTAAATTATGCAATTTAGATGTTTTGATATTATAAGTAAATCTCTCCACTAAATCTTCTAGGCTTTCATCCTCTTTTCGGTTCATCTTAAAGACTTCATTTATAAGGTCATGGTCTATGCAATAATCTTTATATTTTCCCAAAAATACTCTTTTCATATCATCCCTTGCCCTTATAGAATTTGTTTCTAAAGTCATGAACCATTTAAGAGCTCTATCCTTCAATGTTGTTGGAAACAAATTCAATTTTTGAATGTGTAATGAGTAGCCATAAGATCTACAAATTATTTCAAATTCAAAAAGAAAGGTTTCTGGGTCTTCTGATCTCATACCTTTGAAGTTAGGAAGTACATATGGAGGGATGTTCTTCATATGAGCATTGACATTAGTTTCTTGAATGGGAAATCCAAAAGGATCTTCCTCATTGTCATCATCTCCATCCATTTCTTCAACCTATTTTGTCACCTCTTCTTCTACCTGCAAAAATAAGAATTCATGATGTGGATGTGTGGCTATTACTACACCACGTGATATAGAGGGGGTAACAGGTGATTGAAGAGGTTTTTTTTTTTTTTGAATCTACTTCTAGGATGTACTAAAATGAGATTAGTCTTATGCAACTAAATGGACGCAACTAAGAATGAGATGCAATT
Organism: Pinus tabuliformis; assembly: GCA_031772625.1. Classification (NCBI taxonomy): domain Eukaryota; kingdom Viridiplantae; phylum Streptophyta; class Pinopsida; order Pinales; family Pinaceae; genus Pinus; species Pinus tabuliformis. Next base: position 367,025,709 of record CM062809.1, read on the forward strand.
GAAAGCTAACACCTATATATACTTCCTTGAAAACAACGCTAAAATGTTGGGTAATTTAATTGACTATTAAATTACATACATTTATATGTCAATCAGGGCACGTGAGCTTGTGAAGTACACTACACCGTATGTGCTAAGATATTAGCTTTCAATATTTATGCGTAACTGAAATGAATTGGAAACTTCAAAAGGAAATTAGATTCTTTAATATAAATTATGAAAGTACTAGTTTTTGGAAAGGAAATTTATGTTAAACTAGAAAAGAAAACATAAAGATTATTGATCTAAGAAAACATGAGATTTTACCCTATGAAAGCATCGATATTTTGTTCTAAAACCTACAAATTTTAATCTATGAGATCATGAACATTTTAATCTAAGAAAGCATAAACATTTAATCTATGGAAATCATGAGTTTTTAATCTATGATAAGAATAAACAATTAATCTATGTAAAACAAACCATTCATGAGAATATGAAAGAAATGGAAAGCATCTATACTATTCTCACAGACTTCTAGGGGGCCCTCCTGAGGACTGCAAGGTGTTGAAAACTCAGATCAAGAGAAGAGATTTAAATCACCAATTTCATTTAGAGTTGTGCCATATTAAAAAAATTACATTCAATGAAAAAAATAGAGTTCTTCTCCTTCAATAAGCAGAAACAATTACAAATTAAGATCATACTTGAAATCTTTGACCATCCCTCCTCTCATCAAAGAGATTGCAATTTATAGAATTTTGAGTCAATTAATAAACTTAGAATTTTCTTGCTTGAGTTTTGGTCATGAGATCAAATCAAATAAAATTTCATGGCTTTTTGGATCAAAGATCGATCCATATATGATCAAACTTATCTCTATGCCATAAATTTGCTAAATAATAGCTCATTGAGGCCTTTTTGTTGACTGTGCATTAAATGAAAAGTTGAAAAACCGTATATCCACATAATCTGCAGAATAAGGCTCCAAATAACTTCGAAAATATCTGAAATGGTAACGAATTTGAGAAAATTTCTCACTCACAACCTATCTGGGCCCATGCTGAACAAAACCCATGTTTTGTTTTAACAAACTTCGTTTTCATTTGCTTAGAAAACACGTTTGAAGTTGATTGGTCAAAATTGATGTGCTTTTCTCTTGATTTGATGTTGGAGGTCCACATGTGTGAGCTGGGTGGAATTTAACCAATACAAATCCATATTGGAGCTTCTAGAAACCAAGTCCAAGTGTCATTTTTCCTTCTAGAGTGGTGCTACTACCTCAACCATGGAGATAGCTATGAAAACTTGACAAAACTGCAGCAACTTGAACTTGCTAATATGTCATTAGTAAAACCATGCAAAATTTTTCTTAATTCATTAAAAATAATGGAAATAATAATAATAAACCATGTAAACATGTATGCGGGAATTTGGTGCGTTTATGAAGAAATATGGTTAAAAATGATGACAAAGGGTGAATGGAATGATGCGAAAATGGATGGTTTCATCAATAAAATTATGAGAAATTGGAGGCTCGACAGTAGGAATAACTAGATTTGAGTGGAAAGTGAGCTATATATTAAACACACTTTGACACCACTTGATGGACACAATGAGCCTATTTATTTTGTCAATATGATTTTTGGAAATTGTTTCCTTGAAACTGACCTTGGGTGTTATCAAGCACAACCATCACCCATCCCACTAGATACACAATTCGAGCTCCTTCCTTATGCTTCAATTGATGCAAATGAATCTTGTAATATATATGTACACAGTAATACTAATAATAGTATAGGATGCAACATAGTAGCTAATAATAAGTGGACTCTATATTTTGATGGTTTGAAGACGAAAGATGGCTCTGAAGTTGGTTGCTTACTTATAGACCCATGTAACAAGAAGCATATCCTTTGATGTTGTTTGGAGTTTGAGTGTACCAATAATACTACTGAATATGGAGAACTTGTACTTAGATTAAAGAAATCCATCAATTTGAAGGTAGAAATCCTCAAGGTAATTGGTGACTCAGAGGTGGTCACTCGTTAGGTACGTGATACTATCCATTGCGTTTCACTGAATCTTAAAAACTACTAGCAGGATGTATGGAATTTGATTAATAATTTTAAATCTTTTATTATTATTTATGTTCATAGACTTAGAAATGCTGCTACAAATGCATTAGAAAATGCATATGCTAGGATGTCACCATTGAAAAATGGTTTTTCTATTGAAATTATATTTAAACCATATGTTCCTCACAATGTCACTAATTTCTATGTTTTTTATGGCGACCAATAGATGTTGCGGTTCATAGCTAATGCTGACGTATTCAAAGATTCTTCCATAGAAGAGGACAAGCATGATCAGGATTTGTAGGAGGATCTAGTGCAACAAAAGGGAACACTATTACCAAAAGTGTGGTGTCCAAGGAGAAGTTATATAACCTGCATAACTGATTTAGAGGACCAATCAACACAAAGACTCAAAGTTCAAAGTTATCATCTAAACAAGTTAATCTAGGAACTCAAGAACATCCAAAGTAAGTAAACCTCGATACATTTTTTTCTCCATAGGAACGACAGTCATTTATCCACTTATTCAAAAAATACCTTGATCTATTTGCATGGACATACGAAGATTTAAAGAAATATGATACTTGTATTATCCAACACATCATTCCTATAAAAGAAAGGGTAAAACCTTTCCAACAAAAACTAAGGAAAGTTCATCCAACACTAGAATCCCTTATCCAAAAGGAATTGAGAAAGCTACTAGATTCTCAGACCATTTTTAAAGTCAAACACTCCACTTGGGTTTCAAATTTGGTCCCATTTAGGAAGAAGTCCGGTGAAATAAGGTTATGTGTAGATTTTCACAATCTCAACTGGGCATCTGATAAGGGCAATTATCTAGTGCCATGCATGGAATATATCCTCCAGACAGTATCTGGCTATGAGATTTTCTTGCTAGTAGATGAGTTCTTTGGTTTCAATCAAATGCTAGTAGAAGAACCAGATCGATTAAAGACTACCTTCAGAACCAAATGGGGAGCATTCACTTTCAAGAGGATGTCATTTGGACTTATCAATGTCAGTGCTACTTTTCAAAGAGTGATGGACATTTCTTTCTGTGGCCTTATTTGTCATAGTGTAGTTGTTTATTTGGATGATTTTACTATGTTTTCTAAGAGAATATCATATCACGTACGTCATCTGAACCAAAAATTTGAGCAGTGTCGAAAGTATGGAATTTCTCTCAATCCCAAGAAAAGCATCTTCGGTGTGTCAGAAGAGATTCTCTTAGGGAACTTCATTGCAAAAATTGGAATTAAAATTGATCTCGTGAGGGTCAAATCCATTACACATATCCCGTTTCTACTGAATAAGAAGGCTATACAGTCTTTCTTAGGAAAGATCAATTCCATGAGAAAATTCATCTCTGATTATGCTCAGATACTTAAGCTTATACATGAGATGATTAAGAAATATGCAACATACAAATGGGATAAACGGGAAAATGACACCTTCGCTCAAATCAAGTAGGATATTATTGATGCACCCACATTATTTATTCGAGATTATGGAAAATATTTCTTGCTTTATACCTTCACTTTAGACTCATTAATCATAGTCGTACTGACTCAAAAGGATACTGAAGGAAACACACAACCTATTTGTTTTATGAGAACTATCCTACATGGGCCAGAATTAAAGTAACCTACCACAAAAAAACAACCATATGTTGTGTACAAGGCAGTTAAGTATTTCAGGCCCTATCTTTTGAAAGTTCACACGATCATATTTGTACCTCATCCAGCGGTAATAACACTATTCATGAAGTAGGAACTGGGTGAGAAGAGGGATAATTAGATGAACTTCTTACAAGAATATGATCTAGAATTCAAACCAGTTCATACCATAAAGGGTTATGGTCTCTACAAGTTAGCAGTCAAAGCTAGACATGCTCCTGAGCAAGATATTTTAGGTTGGGAGAAGGAGATAGAAATGTATAATATTAAACATGTTCCCCAATCTACATCTACAACATCATGGTATGTTGATCTACAACAATTTCTAGAGCATGGCACCTTTCCCATGCACTTATCGAATAAATAGAAGAGGAAAAGTCACTTAAAAGCTCTATCTTACCAACTAGTTCATGGAGTGCTTTTGAGAAAGCGCCACAACTATGTCCTATTAAGATTCCTTGAGCCACAAGATACAGAGAAGGTACTGAGAGACTTGCATGATGGACTAGAACAACAACAAATAAAGTTATGAGGGCTGGTTCTTATTGGCTCACTCTATTCAAATATGCTCACGCTCATGTCTGAAAGTGCCCAACTTGTGAGAGATGCACAGATCAATATCAAAGGTTAGTCGCCCCACTATTAGTAGTAGAAGTTGAGGAACCATTCTGACATTCGGGCCTAGATTTTATTGGATAATTTTTTCCTCACTCATCAAAGAAACACTGGTATATTTTAACAGTGACAGACTACTTCACTAGGAATTCATCCAATTTTTTCATAGAACATTATAACCTGGTTTGGTGTTCCAACACCACTTTTATTTAATAATGCGACTTACTTTTCATCATTAAAACTTTATGAATTAACATTAGAAAATGGTATTGTACTAAATCATGTATATACTTATTACCCGTAGGGAAATGGTCTAGCTGCATCAACAAACATAAATATTATCCACATAATAAAAAAGCCATCTTCTTTGAGAAAATGAACTTGCATAACACTTTGACCAATGAATTATGGGATGATCATGTAACTCCTAATCCTTCCTTGAATACCTCACCGTACTTTCTGGTTTATAATGAGGAATCTATATTGCCCACGAACCTGTATCCTCCATCCTTGCAACTCTCCTAAGAGTCACAAGGTAAAACCTTCCTTATGGTTTAGAGAAGGATATACACTTTACTCAAACTCGAGGAAGAAAGGTTCAACGCCAAGGAGAGAGTTATTGTTCATAAAAATTGTGTAAAGTGTTGGTTTGATAAAAACTCCGCAGGGGCAAAGAGCTTCACTGTGGGTGATCTAGTACTAAAATGGGATAAACCCCACAAAGAAAAGGGCAGACACATGAAGTTCCAACCTTTGTGGATTTGACCATTCACCATCGAAGAAAGGCTTGGTCATAATAGCTTAAAGCTGAAATCATTAGATAGAAGGATTGACCTCCTTCCAATAAATGGCCAAGACCTTAAGCATTATTTTCAATAACAACTACATGCTTCTCTTCGTGTACAATTTGTTTTGTCTCTTTCCCTTTTTGTATGTGTCACTCCTACATATGTTCCATTAGTCATGTCTTGTTTTTTCATCTTTGTCAATCATTGTACATAAATAATATCCTCATGTAAAAGTGCATGGCTTAAAAGGACTTTATGGTGAAATCAAAGAGAAGTGTGACAACCACAACACTTGGATTTTTGTTTTTCAACTTCTTTGTTTTGGAAAATTCTATAAGTTGAGCTAAGTCTAGATGAAAAATACGATATGTCCAACTGAAGAACTTTGAGGGAAACTATTAGATCTGTGCCTATGATAGTATATAAACTACTCAACTTGGTATAAATCTACTTATGTTTTAACACTTGTACAATCTAGTAGAGAAAGGATAAGGGGAAAATATAAAGCAAGAAAACCAATATCATAGGTTTCAAAATACTTATTTGAAGGGGCAACCTCCTCTTCTCTCAATAAGTCAGGATCACTCTTCTGCCCATTGAAAATAATGAGTGTCAATGCACAGTCCTATTAAATAAATAAATAAAGGGTGAAATAAGAGAAAGGCTTCCTATGCTGGGAGGTGGAGCAAGTGACTTCACTAGGGTACTAACCAGGCTCACTATTAGTGAAGTAATGTTTTTGCTCCTGAAGTGACTCCACCGAGGTATTTTCCAGGCCTATTGTTAGTGGAGCAATACCAAAGATGAAAAATCATACTTGGAATATCGTAAACTCGCCACACAGATTACCCTTTCCTATATTGAAACAATTGTGATATGGTGTATCTTTTGTGTATTCAACCAAGTAGAAGAAAGTGTGGTACTATGTGTATAACTGAGTCAGAAGGGGAAAATCAAGGAAATACAACTGGTGAATCAATACTTCCTAAAGCTATGACCCTTTTATCTCAAATCGATTCCCAAATGGAGAAGTTGAATATCATCCAGTGTGTTTCCAAGTGTTGTCGCTACTACAACACCCTCCAAAAATTTCACTACATTCAAATTTTGGAGCCTACTTTATTGTTGTGTCCAGTGTCACCTTGGTCATCAAGTTTTATTTCATGTCATCCTATATGTTTGAAGTGTTCTTGAGTGTTCTCAAGTGTCATCACATTGAGAAGAACATCTTTGGTGTATTTCATGGTCGCAACATCCTTATTGTTATAAAACGACACTTTTATTTGTAGTCATACACACTTCACCCATTGTACTTGGGGAATTCATGAAAAGTGGAATTTTGATGTATAATTGTCATTTTTAAAAACTTTCTAAGTTTTCTTGATGAGTTGGTATGTGTCATACAAGGTTTTGTGTCTAAAACACATCATGTTCGCCCCTTTTCTTATATTCCAGGCTTAGACAAATTTTGGTTTCAAAGTGAACGCATTAAGGTGAGAGAGCACATGAGTGCACTCTGAAGCCTTGATAAGGAATCCTTTGTTGTTCAGAAATTCTCCATGCGCCCTCCAAGAGCACAAAGCACACTCCCAAAGCCCTTCTCATTTCCTTGTTCTGAACTATGCCCTTCAAGAAACCAAGTCTTCCTTTGATCACACTCCTTCGACTTGAAGAAGTGTTCCCTCCTTGAGTGCATGTTTACACCATAAACGCCTTAAGCTCAACATTTTAACCTTCCACAGTGCACCATGTTCCCTCATGACCCTTTAAGAGCATGAGCGCACTTCGAAGGCATGAAGCTTCACCCTTCAGCTCTCAATTTGTGCCACGTGCCCTCTTGGGTCTCTTGAGCACATGAGCACACCATGAAGGCCTGAAGCCTTCCTCCTTTAGCCTTCAGGACTGCACCTTGACCCCTCCCTCTATTCCTTGAGCACGAAAGGCAGTTGGGAATCCCGAAGCCTTCCCCTTTGTCCTTTGGACTTGCACCATGCACCGTACCTTTATTGTCTCTTCCTCTTAAGCGCATGAATGCATGATGAAGCCTTGAATCCTCCTCACTTAAACCCTTCAGCCATTTTAAGTGTGCCCTTGTGCTCATAATATCTCCTTTCTCTTTCTGAAGCGCATTCAAAAGGAATGAACATAAAATATGCATAAAACATGCTAGACTAGGATATTTTTAGGTTGATGGTTTCTTGTCATGAGTGATTTGCAGCTACAGGTATCCCATGAGAAGCATAGAAATAACACATGAGGAAGATCAGGAAAATATGAAAAACAAAGGAAGCATTGAAGAATAAATAACACATTGAAAGATTTATGATCGAAGCACCCTAAAGACTCCAAGATCAAAGACCCTTTGGAGGGTGAAGGAATCAATTATCAAAAGCTACATGAAGAATGAAGACACAAGTGGGAGCCATGCTATCACTAAAGAAATTCCATGTCATCAATCACTATTATTCTGAGTCATCAAATATATTGACATGTCACGTTTTCATCACATGATAATGTGGAAGTTATGATGCAATATTGTAATCATTGTAAAGACAAATAAGTGGAAGCCCAAGAGTCATGTATAGACAAAAGAGTCATGGAAGTACAAAAGACATGTAATACCAAAAGTCATATGTAGTTACAAAAGTCATTTGGAAGTGTAAAGGTTGTAGAAGTCCAAATGCCATTAGAAGTTGGAAATTCAAGAGTCATGGGGATGTGAAATGTCATGCCTCAAGTTATTAAAGGATCCTCATTTCTCATGTAAATGAATTTTAACTTTGGCTTCTCTCACAAGGAATTGGAGAGATAGAGTTAGTAATTTTGGGGAGAAAGTAGTGGATCTAACACTCCACTGTTGGAGCTAGTGATGTTCATTGTATATACGTATCTTGGAAGTTTTGCTTAATATCGAAGCTGTTTAGGCCAACACATTTTCACACGTGGACTATGGATGTTTCTAAGACTATTATTTGAATGTTTATGATTCGTGTTTTCTTTCACATGTATTAGAGTAATTGAATTATTTCGGTGACTTCGATGCTTAACTTATTGGAAATGTGTTGTAATGTTTATAACGATTGTCACATCTATGTGAACTATTTCGCTTGATGTTAGATGAACCTTTCTCATTCATGTGTGTCTCCATTAGGGTAGTACTATTACTTCTCTCTTAAAGGCCCACTTTATTCCCCCTTTGTAGTTAAATAACCTTGATACATATGCAATTGAATAGTCACAAGGCACACTCACTTTCTCATCGAAAGAACATACAAACTTCTATCTCATGCTGACAGCTAAAGCCAAGGCATAACTTTAAGTAAATGACAGATGTGTTGTATAGATGGGACTCCTACACCAAATGGTTTGAAGTCTACTTAGGACCTCATATCAGAGATATCCCCTATATATTGGTAGTATCCAACATCATCAACAAGTCTTCATCTATCTTATGCTATATTTTGAATCTAACCATGTGAATCAATGTGTTAAGGTCAAACATGGAAACAACCATTTGATTATTGATCAATGATGGAAAACATTAACTGGAATGAATGGAACCACCAACAAGGAAAATGTCCCTTAAGGTAATCAAGTACATTCTATGGAGTGTGAATAAATAACATGAAATCAAACACTCAAAGAATCAATCGGTCGAAGGTCAATGATGTAAACCTATCATTGAATGTGAGGAAAGTTTCCATTAAGGAATACAAGCTCCAAGTAACTGAATGGTTTCCAAATCAACTTCCTAGATAATGTGATGAAGTCAATAGGCAGGAATGTTTCACAAGAGGGCCTTGATGCATCCCCCATAAATGGCATGAAATAAGTAAAAACAATTGAAGTGGAACTAGGAACAATGTGATTTAGGACTAACTCAAGGATGGCCAATGTGATATAAGGCTTTAAATACTTAAAAAATTACTAATTTTGATATGCTCAACATAACAGAAGGATTAGTAACTGAAAGCAGGTTGAACTTTTCTTAAACATATTGATGACAAGATGATTTTCTTTACAACACTGAGTCAAAAAGTGGATCATACATTGAAGTTTAGGACTTTTCAAAGGGGTATGATGAATGAGAGATAAGTGGATTTCCCAACCTTTACAAAAGGAGTGAAATGTTGTTATGTTCAAGAGTGACTTGTTGCCATTAAAAATATATACAGTTTCCCTTCCCAAATTCTCCCCACCATTTCTAATGAGTACCCATTTATTTATATCCAACATTAAGGAGGATAGCGTATGCTTGAAGTATCAAATAATCCTTTAGATGAGTCCTTTTGAGTATTTATAACAAGCCCTAGGAAGGATTGTTTTAGTCCCAATTTACATCTGGCTCCTTCATTTTTTAAATTTTATTAGTCCAATGAAGGCATAACTAGATGTATTTCCATATTTAGAGAGTTTGAAAAGAAATAAAAGTGAAACTCCAAGATGGCCTTTTTCATTTACGTCTAATGAATCCAAAAAAATGATAAAAGATAACTTAATCAGTTCTTTCAATGTAAAGTTTTAATAAGCCCAGAGGAAGTAAAGCTCAGTGTTTTTTCATTTTTAGGGAGTTTGAAAAGAATGCAAGGAATACTCCAAGGATATTCTCTTCTGTAAATTTAGTCTCTTACGGTTGACAAAGGATAAAACAATATAAAGGAGAACTCTTCTAGCCATGATTGACTACAGTATAATTTTTTTTGTAATTAGTCTGTCTAGTGTAAAAGATGCGTAAAATTACACCAAAAATATGCCATGTCTAATCCTTTTAATGAGCATGAAAGGAAACACATTCACTCGAAAAAAATTTAATGTGGACGAAGTCTAAAAAGAGCTTAAAGGAAACTCCACATAGTTTATTTTTCGTGTAGATTTTTTAGACCAAAACAATGATAAAAATATAGTTGATAACCTATTATCATGTATTTGCCAGCATAAGAAGGAATAAAACTAAGCTCGAGATAGGTTTCATTTTTTACACAAGCTTGAAATATAGAAAAAATTTATGCTTGAGATCGCTTTCAGATTTACATGAGCTTGGAACATAGAAAAATATGCTGGGGATGGGTTTCATTTTTACACAGGCTTCAAACCAAGAGAAAAATATGCTTGAGATGGGTATCATTTTTACACAAGCTTGAAACAAAGAAAAAACTATGCTTGAGATAGGTTACCTTGTCCCCCCACATGATCTATAAAGGATAGTGGCTTAATTCTGGTATGATGACCAGAGGCACATGTCCCCCATAATTTACATAGGGAGATTTGTTTCGTATTTTAACAAGCTTAACACAATAAAAAAACTATGCTCATGCATCATGTTCCATTATTCAACGAGCTTGACATAGAAAAGGAACTACTCTCATATTTCTTACCTTGATCATGGATTCCAAGAGGAAAAAGTCATGGAAGTAATACATGTCATGTGATATATATCGATCATGGATTCTAGGAGGTATTCATTGGATGGAAAAATAATTATTTGGAAGGAATGCATGTCAAGGGACTTAATAGGGATAGGATGATCAAGATCCAATATCCCTATTGAAGGATTCACCATATTGGCCACTTGTTATGAAACTAGCTCAAGAAAAGATAGAAAAGATAGATCAACGCCTTAGAATTCAGCCTCTTCGAGGGGGCAACCTCCTTTACATTACATAAATGAAAAATTATTGGATGATTCAAATGACAAAACCTCCTTTCTATATATAGGAGTCTAAAGAGTCACAATATAATCCAGCCGACCTAACAATAATAATATAAAGCCACAAAAATAACAATAGAGGGATTCTATGGGGCACAATAATAACAATATGGGGGCAATAGGGGCACAACAATATTAATAAGGGGTATAACTACAATAGTAATGGGGTAATCACTAGTATTATAGGGACCCAACATGCCCCTCTCCTTCAAGAAAGTGTTTTCCTCAATGCTTGAGTAGTTCTGGATACTTCTACATAAAATTTTCATCCTCCCATGTGGAATCTTCAGCGGATAAGTTCTTCCACTTCATAAGATACTCTGAAATTGAATGATTTCGTAGCTGTCGAGTTCTTGTTTCTGTGACTGCTTCCGGTTCCAATATAATTTTTCCTTCCTCGTCAAGTTCTGGCAATATTGTTTGAACTGGGAGCTTGTCGCCTATAACCTTCTTTAAACATGAAACATGGAAAACTGGGTGCAATCAAGAAGCTACAGGAAGCTCCAATTTGTATGCCATAATACCGATCTTTTGCAACACCTTGTACGGACCATAATACTTTGGTGATAATTTATTATCCTTCTTAGCTTGCTTGAGGGAAATTTGCTTATATGGTTGTAGCCGTAGGAATACCCAATCACCTACATCAAAACTTCTTTCACTGCGATGTTGATCTGCCTGTTGTTTCATTCTATTTTGTGCCAACACGAGGTTATCCTTTAAGAGTTGGAGGACTTGTTGTTGATGTTCGATGTGATGTTCCACTGCCTGAACCTTAGAATTTTCTCTTAAATATGATGTGATGGATGGTGGTTGATACCCATAAAGTGCCATAAATGGGGTCATTTTTGTTGCTGTATGGAAGGAAGTGTTATACCACCATTCAGCTAGAGGCAACCATTTGACCCATTGTGTCTGTTTATCAGATACAAAGCAACGAAGATATCCTTCCAAACATTTATTTACTATCTCAGTTTGCCCATCAGATTGAGGATGATAAGATGAGCTATGAGCTAACTGAGTACCAAGACAAGAAAATAATTCTGTCCAAAAATTTCCAGTGAAAATGGGATCTCTGTCACTTACAATAATCTTTGGGTTTCCATGTAGCTTTTGAATTGTTTCCATGAATGCAGTAGAAACTACATTGGCTTTAAATGGATGTGATAATGCACAAAAGTGTGCATACTTGGTAAGCTGTCAACTACCACCATGATGACACTCTTTCCCTCAGACTTGGGTAAACTTGTGATAAAATCCATTGAAACCTCCTCCCAACGTTGGCTTGGAATGGATAAAGGTTGTAATAGACCCGGTGTCTTAATTGTTTCAACTTTATTTTGTTGGCAAACCAAACATTCCGCCACAAACTTTTGAATATCTGATTTAAGGCCATCCCAAAAAAATTCCTTCTTAACCCTGTGGTAAGTTTTTAAAAATCCTGAGTGCCCTCCTAAGGGAGAAGTGTGCAATTCCATAAGAATCTTTTGTTTTAGCTGGGAATTCTTACAGAGGTATAAGCGATCTTTGTACCATAACGAATCATTTCTCCAGCTAAATTTATGAGACGTACTAGAATCTTGTTGTAACTTTCGAATAAGTGCCCACACTTCTTCGTCATTCTTCCATTCCTCCCTTGCTTCGTTTATCCAATCTGGTTGGATAATAGAAATGGCGCACAACAATGCTTCCACATCCTCATCCTTTCTTGAGAGTGCATCTGCCACCACATTTTGCTTCCCTTTTTTGTAGATGATTTCAAAGTCATAACCCAACATCTTTGTGACCCACTTTTGTTGCTCTTCAGAGGATAATCTTTGTTCTAAAAAGTATTTAAGGCTATCATGATCTTTTTTTACCTTGAAGTGTCTTCCCATTAGGTAGGGTCGCCATTTCATAAGTGCATGGAGTATTGCCAACATTTCCTTCTCATAAATAGATTTGCTTAAAAACTTTCCCTTGATTGGATGACTTTCAAAAGCAATGGGTCTTTCATCTTGCATTAGAGAACAGCACCAATTCCATTTCCTGAAGCATCACATTCCACAATAAAGGTTTTCATGAAGTCCGGTGTAGCTAAGACCGGTGCTTGGCACATTGCCTCTTTAAGATGTTCAAAGGCCTTTGTTGCTTCCGGAGTCCATGAAAATGCATCTTTCTTCAATAATTTTGTTAGAGGTGCTGCTATTCTCCCATAATTCTTAACAAACTTGCGATAATACCCCGTCAACCCGAGAAATCCTCGCAGATGCTTTATGGATGTGGGGATTTTCCATTCCTTAATGGCTTTAATTTTGCTAGGGTCTACCTTAACTCCTTCATGAGATACAATATGACCCAAATATTCCACCTCCTGGACTCCAAAGAAACATTTGGATCTTTTTGCATATAATTGTTTCTCCTTCAATAGTTGTAGCACCCTGTCAACATGTTCAACATGATCCTTCCAAGACTTGCTGTAGATTAGTATATCATCAAAAAATACTAACACAAATTTTCTAAGGAATGGTTTGAAAATTGAATTCATCAAACCTTGAAATGTTGAAGGTGCATTGGTAAGGCCAAAAGGCATGACCAAAAATTCATAATGACCCTCATGAGTTCTAAATGATGTTTTCAGAATGTCTTCAATCTTCATTCTTATTTGATGATATCCTGAACGAAGATCCAACTTGATGAAGTAAATTGATCCATGCAATTCATCCAGTAATTCATCAATGACAGGAATGGGGAACTTATCTTTAATAGTGAGCTTGTTGAGCTCCCTATAATCCGGACACATGCGCCATGATCCATCCTTCTTTTGCACCAATACTACTGGAGCAGAGAAAGAACTTTGACTCGGTTGAATTATACCAGCCTCTAGCATTTCTGCAACCATATGTTCAATTTCACTCTTTTGGACATAGGGATATCTGTACGGCCTGATGTTTGGAGGAACACTTCCTGGAATCAGATGAATAGCATGATCATGATCACACATAGGTGGGAGACCTTTGGGAGTCTCAAATACCTTCGAATGATTGTCCAGGACTTTTTGGAGATCTAGAGAAATAGATGATTCCGATGTGGAAACATCTAGCGAGCATAATTGTGCAATTACACCTCTTTGCTCCTTTTTTAGAAGCTTCGTCAAATCATTAGAGCTGATTATCTTTCCTGGTTTCCCTGCAATACCCCTTAATTCAACTTCCTTTCCTTCCGTAGAAAATTTCATGAAAAGTTCTTGAAAATTAAAAGCTATTGTACCCAGGGATTGTAGCCATTGGACTCCTAGTACAACATCAGCACCTCCCATTGGAATGGAAAGCATTGGGCTAGTCAATACATATTCTCCCATGGATAGCTTGATATTATGGCATATTCCAGAGCAATTTATTGTTCCTCCATTTGCAATCATCACTTGACACTCTGGTGCTGGATATAGGAAGCAATTCAATTCTTTTGCTACCTTACAATGAATAAAATTGTGGGTGCTTCCTGAATCAATCAAAACTATTACCTTTTTCTTCTTGATTTGTCCTTCTATCTTGATAGTTTGAGGAGTGGTAATTCCCACCAATGCATTACAAGATATGGTCGGATTTATTTGTTCTTCATCTAGGCTTTGTTCCTGGAGTATATCCTCTTCTTTTGACCTTTCTTGCTCCTTTTCTTCTTCCTCTTCACAATCTATGTAGAATAATTTCTTCTCAGCACACTTATGACCTTTAGTGTATTTGCTATCACAACTGTAACAAAGCCCTTTTGCTCTTTTTTCTTCCAATTGTTGTGGTGTCAACCTTATAGGTTGTGGAAGACTAGGGGCAACAACACTTCCGTCTTTATAGTTGTGAGTGGTATGCTTCCTGGTTGCCATAATTTTGCTTTCCATTTTTCTTGCTAACCTGAATGCCCTCTCTAATGAATCAGGTTCCCAAAGGCAAACATCATGTTGGATATTATCCTTTAAAGACCCTATGAACACATCAATCCTATGCTCCTCTGGAATATCTTTTACCCTTATCTTCAATTTTTGGAACTCCTCAATGTGCTCCATTATTGAACCCTTTTGTTTGAGACTTATCAATTGGCTAAAAAAAGTGTTGCTTTTTGTATCCTCATAATGCGTTATCAATTCTTCCGTAAAAATTGCCCAAGTGATAAATTGTTTACGAGAGCAAAGCCATTGATACCATACAAACTGATTTGGTTCCAAATATAAAGTTTCCATACGTACCTTTTGTGTGTTTTGCACATTATTGAGATCGAAGAATTGCTCCATCTGTAATATCCATGTGGCAGGATCCTTGCCATCAAACTTCCTCATATCGATTTTTGGAATATGGTGAGTCTTCGATCCAACATTAGCATCTATGGAATCATGATTAACATTTCTTTTATTCTCATCATGAGTTTCCTTTAGTACCCTTTCACCCTTAGTGCCCATTTCTTGTAGCAACTTATTCATATTTATCTTCAATTCGTCCATGTTTGTCTTCAAATCTATCTTCAAATCATCCATCTTAGCTTCCACGTCAATCATCTTAGCTTCTACGCCTTTCTTTAAACAGTCCATATTAGCTTCTACACCTTTCTTTAAACCATCCATCTTAGCTTCTACATCTTTCTTTAAACCATCCATCTTAGATTCTGTTCCTTTTTGGGTAAGGGACAGTTGTTGCACTTGGTCTTGTAATTTTGATATATCATGTTGCATTTCTTCCTCTTCTTCATGAGTCATGATAGAGCTTTCAGGTTCCTTACTAGGTGTTTGCATTTTCTTTCCCCGGGGCATCAGTTACCGATAATAATGCTCTACTATTCCCTTTGAATTCCTTCAAAATAAATTTTCAAACCAAGCTTAAGCAAAAATTTAAGAAAATCTACACACCTTTTTTCACTTTGTAGGAGCTCGATATTGCCTCTGATGTATCTCTGTACTTTCCAATCATCTAGTTTTGAATTTGTGACCTGTAGTAGCCCTCTGTGTCCTCTTTCCAACGCCACAAGTCTGACCCAAATTGGATTCTCCAAGGAAGAGTTATGCGAAATCTCCCACAGTGACTTGATTATAGACTAGTTCAGTAGAGCGAACTTGTACGACGTGCCACGAGTCACTGTTTCAACCTTTGGATCTGAAAAATGTATACAAGAAACTACAATCCGTCCTCTTTTTGTACCTTCTTACGAAATTTCAATCCGATCCCCAGAGAGAAAGTTATGATGATTTCCCCGGGTCACCTGTTTGGAATGTAATTCAGGAGTCTGCAAAAATACCAACTTCCTCAGATCATATCTCCGCAAATATAGCGCGAAAAGCTCTGAAATTCGGACCCAAGGTTTAGCGCAATTTCTTCTCAAATGGATTTTTTTTGCGACTTCTGAAATGTCACAGAAAAAATTTATAGCGAAAGTTACACGATGACCTGTTTGGAGCAGCGAAACCCTAGAATCCAAAGCTCTGATACCAAATGTTATGAAACCGGCTCAAGAAAAGATAGAAAAGATAGATCAACGCCTTAGAACTCAGCCTCTTCGAGGGGGCAACCTCCTTTACATTACATAAATGAACAATTCTTGGATGATTCAAATGACAAAACCTCCTTTCTATATATAGGAGTCTAAGGAGTCACAATATAATCCAGCCGACCTAACAATAATAATATAAAGCCACAAAAATAACAATAGAGGGATTCTATGGGGCACAGTAATAACAATATGGGGGCAATAGGGGCACAACAATATTAATAAGGGGTATAACTACAATAGTAATGGGGTAATCACTAGTATTATAGGGACCCAACACTACTAGATCTAGTTCAAAAGAAATTGAGAATATAGCGAGAGGCTCTTTTTCATTGGAAAGTGAAGGCCTGCGACATGTTTCAACATAATTAACCTATGGTGGAGGGGGATACGACTTTTATCTAGGCAACATTGAAGGAGTTCATATGGTTGGTAGTCAGTTTAGGACCAACGAATGAAAGCTATTCAATATTCACAATGTTTCCATTACAAGGGAAAGACATCACTCGAAAGAGTCTGTAAATTACATATCTAATGGAATTGACATAGTCTCTTCCAAGGAGTAAATGTAAATCCAAGGGGCCTTGGACTACCATAACATCAATACAAACAATTTTTCCTTCCAAGGTAATGCACAACTGAGGAAGAATCCCTAAAATTACACTAACTCTTATGTTAAAAGGAAACACTTTTTGAGTAATGGAAACAAGCTAAGGGTAACCTATAGCTTGCTAAGAAGTCAAGGATAGAATGTTGACAAAAGTGCCTTCATCTATAATAGTGTGATATATAATCTTATCACAAGCCCACATAATGATATGGAAAGGCATGCAAGGAGGGAGACGAAGCTCTATCAATATATTCCAATTGAAGGATATGATCTCAGTATCTATAGAGGGTTGCATGGGAACATGAGAATACTCCCTTGTACGGTTGAATATTAAGTAATAAGAAACATGAGAGATGTCAAATTCACTCACTAAATGTAGAGTGGGATCTCCTAATGAGTGAATTGGATGGACCACTTCAACTTCAGTCTTCAAGGCAAGTATGGAATCTACAGATGATGGACTCATACTGATCACTTCAATTGAATTCTTCTAGGGAATAGTGGGATTAACCATTGATGAATTCAGACCACTTCATTAATTGACAGTGGGTTGGGATACAACTTATGGTAACTAGTAGTTTCTGCTGAGAAACAACATTGTTCCGAAAAATTTCAAGGCTTCATCAATATTATGGTAAAGGTGAGTTTGATGAATCCCTTCACATAACCTAGAAGGAAACCTATATTTTCCATTCCGCCCTAGAGAATTATAATGAATGATTGATGGACCAATAGTGATTTGATGAAATCGTTAAGAAGGTGGCCACCCTTACAAATATTGCAAGGAACTTTAGGCTTGTGATGTATGTTGGAAGGTTTCTCAACATTATCAACACTCACAACAATGGTTTGTTGGTTCCCCATTGCTTATTTTGCTTCTTCTTATTCTTTCTTTTCTTCTTCATCTTAGCTTCTTGGTTACTAGTGTCAATAATTTCAGTAGGTGATGAAGAATAAAGGGGAGAAGACACAACAAGTGATGAATGCAAAGGATCAACATGAGGTTTCTATAGTTGAGGAGGAAACCTCAATTAAGGTGGAGAAACTTAGGTATTTGGGTCCAGACTCCAATGAAGTTCAGAAAAATCATATTGGTAAACCTATCATGAATTAAAGAAGGGGAAATGTAGCCATATAAAGAGTACCAATATTTCTAATACAAGGAAAACAACTAGGATCCATGTTAAAAGGGATTCCTTCATAGGAATACTTTGGAACTATTACTATCAGACTCTACCTAAGGTCTACTAATTGGGAAAACATACAACACACACTATCAAATCTAAGGAAGCAAATATATAAACCTTTCTGCAATGACTACACTAGTTGGTGATCAAATCAAATATCACAATATCAACATGAAAAGTGGCTAAATAGAGAGTGGGCGGAATGTCACATTGGTGACTCACTTAATAGTCCAACCTTGGTGTAAGAACCCTCACATATAGTGGAGCACCCTACAAGAAGGCCCAAGTGACTTTGACCAACACCTATCCCAAGTACATTGAGAATGTCTCCCTCATCATCACCTTAGGTATGAGCCTATGATAAAATCTACTAATGTAACCACCTGCAAAAATCCAGCTTAGGGGGAATAATCAACAATTAGACGCATGCGCAAGGGTAGGGAAATAAATTTGAAAGCCCCTGGGAGGTTCCTCAATGTGAGGGTAGTCCTCTCAAATGATCCCCAAGTGTTTTACAACACCATTTTTAATACATGCAAATCAACACAACCAAGACAATGAAGCAGGGTATATTACATCACTTGACCCAATGTGACTTCGTGTTTAACTCCTATGTGAGAGGAGATTGATAAACAATGTTATGCAATAAACAATTTTTCACTCCATAAATAAAGATTTTAATTTTGTTTCATAGTCTTGGAGACTTTAAACTCACCACCTTTTGCAAGGACTTAAACCTAATCTAATATGGGTGTGCTACTAGAGAAATGTAAAAATATCGAGTCAAATTTATTTATAAGCCTTGATTTTATGGTTGTTTTTAATGAAATAGGAATATGTTTTTTACGAAATAGGAATATGGAGTTGAAACACATGATATTTTGGAATGACTTAAAATCTCAAATGTAATGAAATGAAATGCAAGATTTTATTTCGATGAATTCTAGCTACAATAAGGAATAACATGTTTTAAGTAATGAAACAAGTGTAACATTCAATGTAAAGAAACATGAACTAATATTTGAATGCAAATCAAAGAAACTATAGGATATGCAATTCCTACCCTCTCCCCCCACTGTTGTGATGGGGAAAATTTTAAAATGCAACTTACTTTTCTTAAAAATGAAATTTAAAAAACACTTCACCTGTGAACTAGAATGCAATATTTTTCCTTTTTTTTTTTCTTTCTTTCTTTATAAATGTAATGAAAAACTTCAAATGTGATTTTGTCTGCGTTACTTTCAAGAAAGATGAAAGAATTTAGTGATGATGTAGAAAATCATAAATGCAAAAGATGCAAACAAAACATGCAATAAAAAAATCAAAATGAATTTGAAGACCACTTCCAATGCACACTCAAACAAAGGGGTGAAAATCACACAAAAAGAATGAATATGAAAAGTTTGAACTCTAAAGAAATAGTAAATAACTTCAAAAACCATATAAAAATTAGATCAAAGAGATTTATGCAAAACCCTACAAAAGGTTTTAATTTTCCAAGAAGTGTCGCAGGATGCATTATAGCATAATGCGACAGACAAGTTGTGTCATGGTCTCTAATCTACTATAGTGTGACTGCGTCACACTATTCCCTATGGAACGATGTGACTCATGCAAAAAACAAGAAAAAGTAATAAAAAACTCCTATACATACATATGATCAAGGAGATATGTAATAAAAAAACATCAAATGTAGATAATATTTATGGGAAAGAATGGTATCACTGTATTAATCATAAAATAAGTGGTTACAACCTCGACCTTGATGTTGTAGGCTCCCTTCTATTTTGTTCCTTCATTCCAACGTCTTTCCTTGAAAATTTTGGTGGTTAAAACATTGGTATTTGAGCAATGTTTCACCAATCCTTCTTGAGAGTTGCTAACTAGCCATGTCAATTGCAGATGGTAATGGTTCTATTTGTAGGCTTGGAAGGGGATAGGAGGAGGATAAAGGATGAAGGTTGAGATCTAGGAAGGTAGGGATGTGAGTCATATACTCGTTGTTTGGAGGAGACGTCATCCAAAAGTCTTCAAGAATAGAAGCTTCTCATTCCCCTGTTTAATTTTACCTCTATTAAAAAAGTGTTACACCTTTGAATAAGAAAAGTGCAAAAGTGTCTCAATCCAACAATTATACATAGTGTGACAACCTAGTAACGTCGTAGTTAACCATGGCCCCACCTGCGACATACTTTAAAATTAGGGTTTTTTAAGGCATTTTCCTAAGATGCCTATCTTCCTCAAAAGGGTTGTTCTTCTATCTTCTTAAGGGATTGATGGAAATTATGCTTTAGATGATGAAGGATAGGGGTGCAATATCAATTCCCATGCATGCAATAAAATAATGTGTAAGAACATGATCATTATTGTTGAGATTCATATGTTTAAAGGATAGAGTCATATAATAACATGTGTAATGGGTAATGTATTCTATAGATAAGAGAAATGTGTTATATGAGTGAAGTGCTTATATGGACTTGGAGTTATATCATATAGATATACAATTTGAAATAAGGGGCTATTATGGTTAGGTTATATTGATTTTTTGGGCGAGACGTTATAAGGCTTAAGGGTTGAAAAAGTTAGAGGTTATATTATGGGTTATATGTGACATATTGCCACAAATAATGATTAGTGTTTATATGGATTATCTTCCATAATTGTTATAATAGTTAGCAATTTTAGGGTCTAATGGGCTTACAGAAATGGAGTTAGACATCATGGGTGTTATAGGTAATATCTGTTGGTTGTTTTAGGATTAGAAGTTTATAGGAGATATATATAAGTAGTAGGAGTTAATATATATTATTTGGATTACAGATTAAGAGTAATGTGGCTTATATGAGGTAAATGTTAGTGATTATAGTGGTTTGATTTACAATGTTATTGTCAATTATAGTAGTTAAGCCTATAGTGATAGTTGCTAAGAGATATTTAATCATAATTGTGGATATGTTAAAGGGATAAGGGATATATTTTTTCTACATGATATGCATTTATATCTCAAAGGAATAATTATTATATAAGTAGTTGCAAATGATAATTTTTATTATAACGACTAGTTACCGTATGATTAAATTTTATATAATTTAAGGATAAGTATTAGATTTTGTAAAGGCTAGGGATTTAATGGATTAAAGGAGGTAGGTTATATATGGATTAAGGGACATAGATGTTATAAAATATTGTTGTTATAGAATAGATTGGTTAATGTCTATAATGGTTGAGACTTTTTGGTCTTAGGGTTTGTAGTGATTAAGAGATATTAGGGGAATACAATTTAAATAATTAAGTAATGATAAGGGTTAGGAATTATAGTAATTAGGGTTTTAATATTTATAACTTGTTTTAGGGATCATATTGGTTGGGTGTGATAAAATTTAAATGGATTAGAGGTTATGGTTTAAATATTTAAATAATTAAGTAATGATAAGGGTTAGGAATACTAGGAATTAGGGTTATAATATTTATAACTTGTGTTAGGGATCATATTGGTTGGGTGTGATAAAATTTAAATGGATTAGAGGTTATGGTTTAAATGTAAAGGATTATAGTGGTTATAGGTTATATCATTTTGGAATAAGGGATTATAAATGTTAAGGGTCATATTTAAATGGGTGAATGTTAGATACACATTATATTTTATGGGTCATATCATTAATGAATGAAGTGTAAATTTTAGAAGTTATAGATATCAGGGGTTATGGATTCACGGGCATAAGTATTACAACTGATATATACCTAGAGCTATTGTTATCAGGAAATCTAGTGTCCACTCGAAGCTGCTAGTACCACTAAGACTGGTAGTTATCTTAGAAACAAACAAACTAAAACCACTTTTGTTTTCCTTTATGAAAAGTAGATAAGAGTGGAATGAAGGACACCAATCTCTGTCTTGCGCTTGGTTCCTTACTTGGTTCCCCTCCCTTCTGACAGATCCTTGTTGCTTCTCCTTCATCTACCCAGCTTCAAAGAGCACCTGTGGAATCAAAGTAGCACAATACTATCGAAGAACAGAGATCTACAATCATAAACAATATAGGACCAGATGTATATTGACCACAAAAATTCATATATCATCAAACATACAAGAATGTGGAGGAAAACTTGAATAGCTTTATTAATAATCAAGAATAGCAAAGAAGATTACAACCAATTGTTCTGACCCAGCGTCATCTTCCAGCATGAAAGCCCTTCTTTCACCTCATGAAAAGCTTAGATCACCCAACACTATGATATTCCAACAAGAAACCAACAACACTTCCTTACAAGATACAAAATTCCAGCCTCTGGATCTCTGGGATGAGGGATCCATATATAGATGATTGCAGGGGGGTGAGTCAGATTTTGGGATTTGATTAGTGTCCTCTCTCTTATAGTTCTTGATTCCACTTGGAGATTGATGATCTCTTACTCATCCCTGGGCGAATTCAGAGAGGCAAGTGTCACAGGAGAAGTTTCTGGAAGATTCCATGAGCATCCACCTCGCAAACTGTCTGTGCCATTTGTCCACTCTCGCCCATCACACCCCATAGAAGGGCTTTTCAGTATGCATTGCACCTCCCGTGTGCATTTAGGTGGGATGCATCGCACTTTGACCATGGAGCAGGTGAGATGGTCCAATTTTGACCAGTTCTGAGTAATTTTTCATGGAAAACTTCTGGGAGATGATGTAATAAGCTGACCTTGTGGGGGATGGAACAACACTTTTAGGGACTTAGGAGCCCTTGGTTTATGGACATGTTTGATTTGGGTTGCAGTGCCCAAAAATGTCTATAGCAGTTGCCTCCTAAAGCATGAGGTCGTTAATCTTTGATGTCGGGTGAAATGCTTTATCATGAGGATCCGAAGTTTTTTCGAGCTGTAAGGAAACCTGTAATAAGATACAATGCAATACATTATCTTCGTAATATTTTTCATGATCTAGCTGAGGCGGGCATTCCCATGCTCAGCTTTATAAATTCATTTGCATGTACATAAGACAGACAACCGTCTGTGCGGGAGACTGATGATTCTGATAGAGTCATCATCCTTTGATTCGGATGATCATCTGTGCAGTAACAATGTACATTTGATGTCTTTATTTTCCTGAATATATCGCAGCCTGGATGGATGAAACTAGATCTGGGGTCTTCAAACTTGTTCAATCTTCACTCGGAGTACAAGTCGATCCATGTGAAAGATGTTCTGGAGTCAAACATGGAAAGACATCGCCTGATTACCAGCCAATGATGTAAGTTGTTAACAGGCGCGAGAGGAATCACCGATAATGATGATGACCCTCAAGGTACTACAGTACAATTCGCGGGGCGTGAATAAGGGACTTGGCGTCGAACACCATGCAAAATCTTTCGGTTGAAGGCCATTGATGTAAACCTGTTGCCAGAAGTGAGAAACTTGCCATTGAGGCATGCAAGCTTCAAAGTACTGAAAGGGTTGTTCCTCAGTCGACTTCTTGGATAATGAGTTGATGTCGACAAGAAGTGACCCGCTGTAGGAGGGCCTTAATGAATCCCAGATCTACGACACAGAACGAAGTAAATGATTTTGGAGGTGAAAACAGTCTGATGATACAAGGTTCAAGGTGGCGGTCATGAAAGAATGGAGTGTGAATGTATTGCAGCGGATGAGACACAGGTGAATTCTCTGAGCGACTTCTCTTGAACATATTGGCGACACTGACATGATGGATTGGTAGCGTTAACCCCAAATGTGGATGGTGTGATGGACCAATGGTGATATGACCAGTGAATGGAACAACCCAACCCGACTCGGATGCGGAGTGAAAGTGCCATGTTCAAGAGCGACTTGCTACCAATAAAGTTTATTCAAGTTTTCTTCCCAATTTTTCCCCAGTCATTGCTGACCAGTACCTCTTTATTTTTGTCAAGCTTGAGGAGGATAACATATTCTTGTTCTATAATTTTCCCTTCGGGCAAACCCGTCGCTATATTTTAACGAGCCTAACGACAGTGAAACTCGTTCTTGTCTGTACGGACAAGTTTGTCGCTATTCGGTTTTAACGAGTTTAACGACAAAGATAACTCGGTCCTTTTCAATTTTAGAGAGTCTGAAAAGGGACGTAAAGGAAACTCCAATGATCCTTTTTTGTCATATAATCCCTTAAGCCCGAAAAAGTATAAAATAATACAAAAGGGATGAATTTTCGGTAATTTTAACGAGCCGAACAAGACAAGCGCTCGATCTTTTTGTGTAATAATCCCTCAGGTCCAAAAAGATTAAAATCTAGAGGAGGGATAGCACTTCCAGTCACTTTAACGAGCTGGAGAGGCCAATTGCTCGACAATCTTTTCATATTTTACGAGTCAGTTGAAAAGAGCTTAAAGGAGACTCATTTTTGAGGAACGAGTGATAATTTTCGGGTAGTAGCTGATTCCAGGTAAGGTTTGGAATTTTCCAGTCACGGCAGTGTCACGAGGATGGCTAACAGGATCACTCTTCGCAGCTGTTCCTCAAAAGGGGTAAATAATCAAATAGAGGTGAATGATCGGCTAAACAGAGTGGAGGTGATGATGAGAACACGACCAAGGCTCAAAAGCTGATGATAATGCATTCACAATGGTTATTTACCAGGAATTGGTTCATTTTTTAATGAGCTTAAACTCTGGGAGAACGTTTGCTCATTGCTTATGTTTATTTTTTAACGAGCTTGAATTCCGCGTTAAAACTGCTCGTGCCAGTTGTATAATAAGGATGTCTCATCTAAGATTCCATTTTTTATGGAGCTTGCATCTTATAAAGCTTTGCCCCGGATCCTTTCTTTATGCAAGTTAGGAATGACCAATCCTATGAGTTTAAAGGGTTGAGAAACTACAAACTAAGAAAATAAATGGTCGCTCTTCGCTTGCATGCCAAAAGGTTTGCATGCCCCTAGTTATAGTGAAAAATTTCCAGGCTACCATATGAAAGCTTTCCATCTGCGTCGTAGACAAAATGCTTCCTTGGCGATGTCTACCAAAATAGACAAAGGTGAGTGGCGCAGTCGCCTCCACTCACCTAACTTTGACGAGGGAATCTTATTCCAGTCTAATCCCATTTTCCTAAACAGACGGGTGTGTCAGACTAGTCATATATCCTCCACGGAAACCTACCCTATACCCAAGGCTTTCCTGCCGAAACAGACCAGGGTGCATACCCCCTGGGTTTCAGTCATGTCCTCCCAAATCACTCACGCTCATCAGGTGGATGGACTGGAGATTGATAAGACATTCCTTGTGTGTAAAGACCATTTAGGGATGGTATTTGACTATTTGCTATGTGTGAGACGGGAAATGACAACTGGTCTACGAACTTGACCACTCTGCCTTTGTGCAAAAAACACATTACTCTAAAGAGTGAGGAGACAATGGCTCCCATGCAATAAATATAGTCACGTCCAAGGAGTATATTATAATCCAGAGGTCCTTGGACTACCATTACATTCATGTGAACAGTTTTCTTTCTCAATATTATCGACACATTGGGAAGGATCCCTAACGATCGACTGGTTCCTTTGTCAAAGCCTGTCAGATTTCTCATCTCAGGCAGAAGCGATGGCAAACCAAGTGCTTTCCAAGCAGTTGAGGAAAGGATACTCACAGAAGCCCCTTCATCTATGATGGTACCGACCATGACCATTATGTATATTTGTGTAATGATTCGGAATGGTACACTAGCCGGTAAATGGGGTCTGCCTAGTAGGTTCCAATCGAAGGAGACAACTAGGTTGCTTGGAGGTGGGACCGAATAGACGGCCGGATATGACTCTAACGAACTTCCTTCCTGCGGTAAAGGAACAGGTAGACTGCCCTCATGTTCATCAGAGTCTGTGTTTACGAAAAGAATTTGGACGGTGTCGTTCTCATTCTCTTCGGTGATTGTGTCATCTGAAGATGGACCTTCCGAAGACAAGACCAGGTTGGCTGCCTCCTCAACCTTTTGACTTTTGTCTGGTATGGGTTCACCGGGTTTATCTTCAATGATAGATGTTTCGACCGAACACAATGGCGTGTCAGTTGGATTTTCAACTAGTGATGGACTTGGTAAGAGTTTCTTATATCCAGGAGGAAGTCGTAACGGTGAAACCGGATGGTCATCCAAAACTCTTTTAGCTTTGTCTAGGAAGGGACAACAGTGGAGGGCATGATTGCCTTCACACAATCTACAAGGAAATATACATTTTCCTTTTTGTCTAGGTGCTTCATTTTCACTAGTTGATGGTGTACTTTCAACATGATCATCAGAGGTTGATGACACCAGATTGTGCAAACGAGGAGACCAGTCCCTTAAGATCTGAGGGATGTAGGGACAATCTCGGTGGTAGTGGTCTCCTTTGCAAATGACACATGGCGATTTAGGCCTGGACGGTGCAGTGTGTGGATTTTTGCTAGACGATGCATGGTTGCCCCCTTTCGTCTTCGGCTCCTTCTTCGTCTTCTCTTTCTTCTTCTTCTCCTTCTTCTTCTTAGTTACTTGGTTTTGGGCCTTACCGGCCTTATCAAGTGAAGAGGAAGGAGGAGAGGGAGAATCGGATGAAGTAGAAGGTTGGGGGTAACTTTGGTATCATCCAGTTGCTGACTTGATTGTTTAGGAATCACGGTGTTCTAAACGACGGAGGTCAAGAAGAGCCATATTGGCGAGCCAATCGTCAATCCCGGAAGTGACAATGTGGCCATATGAGGTGCACCAACATCTCCCCAAGAGGAGAAGGGACTAGGATTTCCTCCAAGGGGAACTCCTTGGTTGGTGGACTCTATTTTCCTTAAACTGTGGACTCTATTTTCCTTAACCTGTGGACTCTATTTTACTTAACCTCAGACTAATGTAGGAAAGGTGGTGTTATTCTGATTAAAATAAATTTTAGACGCTTTGACACAACTTGTTTTTTCAATTTTTAAGAGTCGAGAAAAAACAAAAGATGACTCTAGTCACCTTTGATTTTTAATGAGCCTGAAGTGACAAGTGCTCAGATGGACCTTTTCCTTTAAGGAGTCTGAAAAGGAATGAAAGAGATTGCTCTGGAAATCTAGACAGAGGGATTACCAAACCAATCGCAAAACTGCAGAATACTTTTTACGGTACGACAGTCAATCTTCCCGAATGCTATGTTCAGTGCATTGTGATCGATAGGGCAGCAAACACGGCTTCCTATGGATAAAGGATATAGCCTATTGTGGTCTCCCAATATATACTCGATGGTACGTGGGAGCGCAAGTCCGTACTGGCACTTGTCGTCTCAAAGAGGAGGAATCACCCAACCAAAAGTTACCAGGTTTTACGACGTCGGAATACGTCTCTAGCCTAGACTTCTAGATGTTGTGCATTAGGTTCCAAAGCGTTTTTAGGTTCATTAAATTTATTTTACAGTTGATCTTTCTTAAGAAATTTTCCTTTCAGGTTCACCACGTGATGTAGATGTACAATTCCTAAAATGCAATCTAAGATGATAAACAATCGTTTAATCTTCTTTTTGCAATGAAAATCCTAGCTACTAAAGAAAGAGAGATGATATTCTTTCAACATAGAGCAGAGAGTACACACTAGATGCACTGTCCTAAATCAAACCAACAAGTAGTCTAAATGCAAATGCACATGCATGTATTTGTTTTCAACTTTCTTAATGTGTGAATGACAAGAAGAATGCTAAGTACAAATCTGAATTATCTTTTCTAAGCGACAGTACTAACAGATTTCTCTTTAAAAATGAAAGGAAGATAATGACGACACTTTACTATTTTGAATTGAAAACTGCTTTCAACACTTGAAAAGCTACTAATTCAAATCAAATACAAGAGTAACTGTATAATCGACCATCAAGAACAATAGAATTCTTTTCTTTGACTGAAAACGACACTTGCGACACTTTCAAATCAAAAGACGACAGTATGACTATGCTACTACTTTGTAAAAGAGAACTGAAAATTATAGAAAATACACAAAAACATTCACAGTTCTTTGCACAATGGAGGTGGAATAATGGAAAGGAAGGGGGTTTCTACAGTGGTATACTGATCACAGACAGCGAAACTCCATAATAGAGCTGAAAAGAGTGAAGAAAAACCAAGACCTGGAGACAAAATTAGCCTTTTCTGATCATCGCACCTGTAACACAGGGAAACAGGGATGCATCCCACCTACTGCACACGAGAAGTGCGATGCATCCAGATTTCCTTGAAGAGAGGGTGCGATGGTACCAGGACGAGACTTTACTTGGCTCTTGGTCACAGTTTGCAACTTAGTTCAGGGATTTAGGTCGAGCAAATGATGTACAGTAAATAGAAATCACAGGGGCTGATCTAATGAGGTTACTAGAGCCACCATTAGGGCAATTAGAAAGTTTGTAAATCGATTGTTCAGTTTATAAACAAAACCCGGAGATAGACTGAAGCAGCATTGATCTACTTTGCACTTTCATAGCAAATGCAGTTCAAAGGCTAGCTGGCTTGAATTCAGGCTCCGTATGTAAGTTTATAAAACAAACAAATATAGACAAACAAACAATCTATTCGCTCCCCAGTGGAGTCGCCACTTTGTTATCAGGAAATCTAGTGTCCACTCGGAGCTGCTAGTCCCACTAAGACTGGTAGCTATCTTAGAAACAAACAAACTAAAACCACTTTCGTTTTCCTTTATGAAAAGTAGATAAGAGTGGAATGAAGGACAACAACCTCAGTCTTGCGCTTGGTTCCTTACTTGGCTCCCCTCCCTTCTGACAGATCCTTGCCGCTTCTCCTTCATCTACCCAGCTTCAAAGAGCACCTGTGGATCAAAGCAGCACAATACTATCGAAGAACAGAGATCTACAATCATAAACAATATAGAACCAGATGTATATTGACCACACAAATGCATATATCATCAAACATACAAGAATGTGGAGGAAAACTTGAATAGCTTTATTAATAATCAAGAATAGCAAAGAAGATTACAACCAATTGTTTTGACCCAACATCATCCTCCAGCATGAAAGCCCTTCTTTCACCTCATGAAAAGCTTAGATCACCCAACACTATGATATTCCAACAAGAAACCAACAACACTTCCTTACAAGATACAAAGTTCCAACCTCTGGATCTCTGGGATGAGGGATCCATATATAGAGGATTGCAGGGGGTGAGTCAGCTTCTAGGATTTGATTAGTGTCCTCTCTCTGATAGTTCTTGATTCCACTTGGAGATTGATGATCTCTTACTCATCCCTGGGCGAATTTAGAGAGGCAAGTGTCACAGGAGAAGTTTATGGAAGATTCCATGATCATACACCTCGCAAACTGTCTTTGCCATTTGTCCACTCTCGCCCATTGCACCCCATAGAAGGGATTTTTAGTATTCATCGCACCTCCCATGTGCATTTAGGTGGGATGCATCGCACTTTGACCATGGAGCAAGTGAGATGGTCCAGTTTGGCCAGTTATGAGTAATTTTTCATGGAGAACTTCTAGGAGATGATGTAATCAGTTGACCTTGTTCTTTTAGGGGATGAAACAACACTTTTAGGGACTTAGGAGCCCTTGGTTTATGGACATGTTTGATTGGGGTTGCAGTGCCCAAAAATGTATATAACAGCGATATTATGGGTTTTTTTTTGTCAGTGATAAGAGGTTGGAATTGATAAAGGTTATATAGATTAGATGTTAGTGATTTTATAAAGGGTTAATGGAAGATAGTGGTTATTTTTGAAATAGTTAGGTGTTTGGAGTAAGAAGGTTTGAAGGCTACATTTGTAAGTTTAAATATGTTAAAGGTAATTTCTTATTAATTAAGAATGATGTGTTATAGTAGCGATGTCGTTATTGATTATAATATGGAGGATATAACATTTTGGTTAGTAATAAGAGGATTTTGTAATTAGGTTGTAGAGGTTTTAGTTGTTAGAATTTATAGTGTTTATATGTTTTAAGTGACTGATTAGATTAGGATATAACTGTGATATGCTTTATCAAAATTAGAGATTATGAGTTAACACATGGGATTTAGGTGTTAGAGATTGTAAGTCTTGCTATGAGCTAAGGATTGTAGAATATATGAAATGTACAAGTTAAGGATTAGAGTTATAAAGGTTGTGTTAGAGTTAGCATTGGCTTTATAAATGAAAGGAAATGAGTAATAAAATTGATAATTTGTAGATATTAGTGTGTATTTTGGGTGATGACATTGGTAATTTAGACGTTATAAGTGTTAGAGGTAGATTGATGTGATAAGAATCACAGATTAAATATTAAGATGTTAGTGATTATATTGTTTAGTGTTATAATATTATTACCGTTTACAATGACTAGAGTTAGAATGTTAGTATAAATATGTTAAAGGTAATTTCTTATTGATTAAGAATGATGTGTTATAGTAGCGACGTCATTATTGATTATAATATGGAGGATATAACCTTTTGGTTAGTAATAAGAGGATTTTGTAATTAGGTTGTAGAGGTTTTAGTTGTTAGAATTTATGGTGTTTATATGTTTTAAGTGACTGATTAGATTAGGATTTAAATGTGATATGCTTGATCAAAATTAGAGATTATGAGTTAAGGCATGGGATTTAGGTGTTAGAGATTGTAAGTATTGCTATGTGCTAAGGATTGTAGAATATATTGAATGTACAAGTTAAGGATTAGAGTTATAAAGGTTGCGTTAGAGTTAGCATTGGCTTTATAAATGAAAGGAAATGAGTAATAAAATTGATAATTTATAGATATTAGTGCGTATTTTGGGTGATGGCATCGGTAATTTAGAGGTTATAAGTGTTAGAGGTAGATTGATGTGATAAGCATTACACATTAAATACTAAGATGTTAGTGATTATATTTTTTAGTGTTTTAATATTATTACCTTTTACAATGACTAGAGTTAGAATGTTAGAATTGATTATATTGGTTACGGTTATACTGTTAGGGATAAGGGATTATAAATGTTAATGGATGATATACTAAGGTGCTAAAGGTTTAGGTGACGGGGATTATATGTCTTAGGTATTGGTGATTACATAAATGGTTTTGGGTGATAGTGGTTATGGTTATAAGGACAAGGTGTCGGAAGTAGTAATCATAAGGATAAAGCACTATAAAGAATAGTTTTTATAAATACAATGTTCACATTAGGATTAATAAGTTTAAGTGTTATAGCTATATGAATACGTGTTATGTGGAATATTTTATATAGAATAATAATGATGTATTATAAGATTGAAGTGTTTTTAATATGGAATGGGAATTATATGCCATTATGGCTAGGCTATAGTGGTTCTATGGGTTAGACAATATAAGGTTTATAGTTTGTATGATTTATATTCCTTATATTAGGGGCTACATATTATGTGTTATGAAATTAAATATTAAGGATTATATGGTTTATATTAAGGGTACATGGGTTATTGGTGATAATGGTTCATGGAAAATTTTAGGGGCTAATGTTCGCCCAGTGGGCTAATTTTATGATTTTTCCACAAAAAAGATTCGCCAATTTCCAATTTTATAAAAGACGATTCGCCCAAATTTTAGAATATAAAATTATTTTACCAAATCGCCAACATTATAGAGAGACTATATATAAAATAATTATAAATTTGATTAATTTTACAAATATATCAATAAACATTTATAATTTGCATATTAGGGATTAGTGAGATTCGCCAATGTTTTAAACTTCAAGAATTTTCCTTGTAATGGTTGTAATGATTCACAATTATATAGTTTACAAAGTTAAGGGAACTAGGGTTAGATGTAGGATTATATAGTTTATAAGAATTGAGTTTTACTCATTATAGTGGTAGAGTTATATTGTTATTCTAGATTATAATTATAGTGTTAGGGGCAAATATATCATCTATATCGAGGGTTGATATACTAAAGAGGCAACAATTACATTTGTAATAGATGTTGAAGGTTTACATGCCAAATGGACAATTATTGTATAAGAGATTTTGGATGATGATCTTGGTTATTAGTGTTAGTGATTGTATTGCTAGACCTCATAAAATTTAGAAGTTAAATGTTAGATGCTATTTAGGTGAGTGATTGCATGGATTAAAGGGTGATAGGTACTATATGGACTAAGGGATATAGGGGTTAGAAATTATAGCTGTTATGGGGGTTATAATTAGTAAGTGTTATTCATCTTAAAGGTTGTTGGTATTAAGATTAACAAGGACTAATTTAAGTTTTTAAGGGATAATTAAAATTAGGATTTGCAATGAGGGTTATAAATTTTTCTAAATTAGGTCTAATAAACATTAGGGGTTATGAATTTTACTAATATGTTAGGGGTGATTGGGTGGAGATGATAAAATTAAGAAGGATTAGAGCTTATAATGGTTATAGGTTATAGTGTTCCAACATAACGGATTCTACAGTTTAAGGGTAGCAAGATTTATTAAAAGTTATACACAATAAGGGTTATATTAATGATATTAGGCATTATATGATAGGTTATAAGCGCTATGAGTGGGTAGGTGTTATATGGATTCCACATTAGGGATTACATTGTATGAATTGGGTGTTAATTGTTATAGTGGCTATAGAGTTATATAATATATGTTAAGGGTCAATATGATAAAAATTAAGGGGTTGTGTATTTTATATGTTAAGGATTAATAGAGTAAGTGTCATATTTGTCATAAACAAATATGATTATGTCTTGGAGGTGAAAAGATATAAAAATATGGAATAAAACATTTATGAATGATAAGAGTTATAAGATATTATAGATACATATAAAGATTGATAAAGATTAGAGAACATAAAATTTAATTATGTTTAAAAGTCTTACAACATAATAAAATACAATTAAAACAAAACTTATGAAATACTTAAAAATAAATAAATTAATTAATTAAAAAATACAAATAAGAAATTAAATTATATAAAGAAAGTTATTAATAATAATAATAACTAGTAAAAACTTTATAGTCTAATTTGAAGTTTGTTATAATTCTATTATTAATAATAATTATCATTACATATTACATAGAGGAAATGATAACATATGATTATTTTAAAGATAAATATTAATTTATTAAGTTGTTTTTTTCTTAATATTTTAAATGTCTTTTAATGATTATTTTTATGATAAACTCTATTTATTTTATTTTTTTAATTAATAACTTTATAGATTTAATTGAATTTTAAATTTCAACCATTTAAGACAAAAACAATTTAATCTTTCTAATTGAATTTTAAATTTCAACCATTTAAGACAAAAACAATTTAATCTTTCTAATATGGATTTTTTCGGTTTTATAATGATGGCAAATTAACTAGATTTAATCTTTTTAATATGGATTTTTTCAGTTTTATAATAATAGCAAATTTTTAATCCTTCAATTATAGATTTTTTTCCAGCAAATTTTTTGAATGATTGATTGTCAATGGAATTCAGAGATTGAATAGCGGATGTCTACCAACGTGATTTTATTTCTTTTTTTTCAGAGGAAAAAATCAAAATAGATTATATTAAGTTGATATAATGATCAGTATTACAGGTGTCTCAGTGGAGACATTTTTCAGATAGACAGGAGAATTTTAAAAAACATTTGTGTCCCCATGAGGAGGACCGAGAAAATCACATATGAAGGACCCCGGAGGCCGCAAAAAACATGAACCTGGGTCATCATTGATCATATCAGAGTGGTGATACTGCCAGATCGATAAACCATATATGAGTCCAGATTGGTGTAAAGAAAATACATGTGATGGACCCTGAAGGCCGCATAAAAACAGGAACAAAAAGATCATTATCAGGTGAAATGCAGCCTGATAAGAAAGGAGCTAATCCGATGAAGGCATGGAGCCCGAGATAGATATCAAAATAGAGTGAAGGGGCTGGCGGGAGTTCTGGAAGATCCGTTGGTTCCTCCACTTCCAGATGAACCAGCAAGTGAGGATGAAGAGAGCACGCCAGGAGGGGCGCTGTGTACTCCACCAGAAGAAACCATCCTGTACAGTTAGAAATAACCGGTGAGAAAAACCATAAGTCAGAGAGAGCTCGTACCAGATTGAAGAAGAGGCAGCACATTCGAAGAACATGTGAGTGTTTGTTTCTTGTTGAGCTGAACACAGTTGACACCTGCTCGGACCGTGCCATCCTTTTTTTTGGAGAACCTCCCAGGTGAGGTTCTTGTTGGAGAAGAGAAGCCAAGAGAAGAGGATCGCTTTTAGAGGGCAGGGGGCTTTCCAGAGCTTAGAGGGAAAGGTCGGGGGAGATGGCGGAAGGATTGATGAGAGGAGAGAGTAGAGATTTTTGACAGTAAGAGGGAGGGTGGGCTTCTCAAACGACCATACCAGTTCGTCCTTAGTGCCCATTTGTAAGATTCCTTTGTTGGAGAAGTTGTTTATGACAGAGAGCCATAGGGGACAGAGGGGAGGGGGTAAAGCTAGTTGAAATTCATTTTTCCAAATGGGCTGTTGAGAGGACCACGAATCAATAAGCTTGTTCCAGGTGAAAAGGCCCCTTGAATGGAAGAAGGTAAGAAGAGCTGGGGGAATGGAGGATTCAAGCCTGTGCTGAGTTGGGTCGATGCCGATGAGAACATTCTCGCCTGAAACTATAGACCATCTTAAGTTCTGCAAGAAAAAAGACTGTATCTTCCTGAAGTTCAACCAAATGGTGGATCCGTTCCTGATGCCTAAAGAGGACCTCCTGTGCCAGTAAGATATATTCCGTCCTTTGAGATATTTCTGTCTAATGAAGGTGCTCCATGGATTGTTGCCATATATGCCTCGGTGAAGAGATTTGCAAAGGAGCGCTTTACCGAAAAACCTCATGTGCAGAAGGCCCCATCCGCCAGACTTCCTTGGCCTTGTAATGGAATCCATTTTGACAAGGTGGAACTTTGATTGGTAAGAGCGACCGCCCCACATATAGTTTGCAGCCAAGGACTTCATTTTGTTTGAAACAGATGCGGGCAGAAGGAAGAGATGACTCCAAAAAACAGCGAGCTGGGAGAGTACTGTTTGCACCAATATGAATCTTCCTGCAAGAGGCTCAACGGTTTCTTCTCTTTTACGTTGACGAGTTTCTGTTTCTCACAAACCATCTTACACGAACTTGGAGACATTTTGGTGTTTTATTCTTTTTGTAAATAATGATATAAAATTTAATAAAAGAATAAAATTTTAATGAATATAATAAAATTTTGAAATAAAGCACTTTTTTCTATCATAATGGTTTTTAATGGAATGCAAATGATATGTAAAAAAAAAAAAAAAACAAACTCTAAATATATAGTTAATGTTTCAAAAACACTTTTAGAATATTATATTTATTTTTAAAAATACAAGATGAATTTAAAAGGATTTATTTTTAAAAATATAAAATGAATTTAAAAGGAAAATGTGAGTTCTTATGTGAACTTTATCCTTTACTTCAACTTATGCTATGCAATTAGCATAACCAACTCAACTAGATAAAAAAAATGAAATTAATTATATGTGGTTACTCATTCCATTTATTTGATCCTATACAATGAGATAAATCAACAATTATAGAGAAGAGATTTAATATTTTTTAGAGATCGATAAATTCATGATTTATATGGATCTATAATGGTTTTTGTGTCTCTATATACAATGTATGTTAAATTTTAATTATTTAAATTGCATTTTTAAATAATTTATTATGATTAATAATTAACTAAGATACACATTTATCTTTTATTAAGAATTAATTAAATTATTTTATATTTAATTACTTTTTTCTTTTGAATAATGATGTATTTTACTCAGATCAACATTAACACATATAACAGTGTTTATATATATTTAAGATGAATATTTAAAAAAATTGTTTAAGTTTTATATTGAAATATTTATAATAGAAGTTAGAAGTTTTTTCTTTTTAAATTTTAATTACTTTATCTCTATAAAGTTATAAAGAATTATATTATTTAACATAATAATTTATTTATAACTCCAAAATGTAAACTATATATATATATATATATATATATATATATATATATATATATATATATATTATTGTAATATTAGTTACCAATCAAGTAATTATAAATGTTTTATAATGTTTTTAATTAAAGCTAACCAAATATATATAATCATTTATATTTATAATATAAGTAACTTTTTTTTATTTAAAATAGTTTTTTAAGACATATATGTCAATTCCAAATGGATCAAAGACAAAATTATACATCACACTCATACTATAGAATGAGCCTCTTATTCAATAAACACATCATCCAATATTTTTAACTTAATAACAAAATTACTATAATATATAACCAGTATATTTTAACAATATATATTTTGCACAATTTCTAACGACTTCCAAAAATTTGTTATTAACATAAATTCAACATGCTAACTAAGTTTAACGAGTTTTCTTTATCAAATTTATATATTCCTAAAATCTCTATATCTATGCTTTAATGATATCATATAATTATGTCTTTTATTTCTCTCAGTCATGACTTCAGTACTAATTATTCGAGAGCTATTCGAATAGTGTAAAGAACGATAAACCATTGGAATTCTCTAGCATACTAGCAGTGGATGGACGTGGAAGATTTATGTGATATGAACTTAAAAGTTCACTAAACCTAATTTGTAATTTGAATTCAGCACAGACTGCATCTTCTACATGACTTGGATATACAGATAAGCAACTCCATTTCATTTAGCCAGAGATTCGACTTTGAGAGTTTATTGGGACTTGGAAAGCAACATGAGTGCTCTAATTTGAGGAATCTACAGGTTCTTGCACCTTGAATGCCACAATGCACAGACAGTCTTGGCAACTGAAAGCAGTATGAACATAAAAAGTTTGATAGTGCTCCGAACATGTGGTTTCTATTACCTAATTTGAAACCAGCAAATGACAAACTTGAACGATATACTGGTAATTAGAATTAAGAGAACCCCGTCAACGAACCTTTTGGTCATGACAAGAGATCTTCAGAATCATCGGTTCCTTGTTATGGATAAGAGTAAAATTGGTGGTTGTTCGTGGTTGCTAATCTTCTCCACAGAGGAAGACATCAGCTAAGGGTCATTTATATTCCACAAAAACTCAACTCGAATGATAGGTATAAAAATAACCCAAATAAGACCAAACCATTATGAAGATTGGGGTTCAAATATCTCTCCCTCCCATTTAAAAGCAATGTACCACCTATTCTGAAAACTAATGTAATGCCCTACCTGGTTTGGAGGTTAACGAGATAATGTTTGCTCCCTCAAATTCCCTCTCTGCATAGCCAAGCATGAAATTTCATGCTGTGTTTCATTTTTAGAATTGTGTTTAATAAAATGATATAATTTAAAATTCTCATTATATTATACTTTCTCTTCCTTC
This sequence comes from Pinus tabuliformis, assembly GCA_031772625.1. Classification (NCBI taxonomy): domain Eukaryota; kingdom Viridiplantae; phylum Streptophyta; class Pinopsida; order Pinales; family Pinaceae; genus Pinus; species Pinus tabuliformis. The sequence continues at coordinate 367,063,160 of CM062809.1, forward strand.
CGATTAGTAAAAATGGTGTTCCATCTGCATCTCTAGAATGTCAAAACTATGAGAAGAATCTGGCAAATAGCCAATACAAATAAAATGAAAAATCAAACCCTAATATAAATCATGGTCTAATACAAACAAAATATGAGAGATCAAACCCTAATATAAATGATGGTCTAATCTCTTTCCTTTTTGTAATCAAAAGAGCTATGCGAGAAGTACATCACAATAAATTCTCGAGAGAACCCAAGCTCTGAAACTGTGGCTTCTTTAATCGCAATCCATGTCTCAAACCATATAAATGGAAAAATCTGTAAATAATGTTTATGAATGATTCCTCGTATAATAGAATATGGCGATTCAAAAATCGAAAAAGTTTATCATTCTATTTCAAGAAAAGCATAATTAGTTTCTTTGATTGGAATTAGGCCCAAAAGATATAGTGGGGATCTCCGTTTCATCCAATCCTGGGGGTGGGTTTTTCCACTGAGGCAGCGATGGCCTGGATATAGTGGGGATCTCCCTTTCATCCAATGCTGGGGGTGGGTTTTTCCACTGAGGCAGCGATGGCCTGGGGATCTCCGTTTCATCCAATGCTGGGGGTGGGTTTTTCCACTGAGGCAGCGATGGCCGGGATATAGTGGGAATCTTCGTTTCATCCAATGCTGGGGGTGGGTTTTTCCACTGAGGCAGCGATGGCCTGGGGATCTCCGTTTCATCCAATGCTGGGGGTGGGTTTTTCCACTGAGGCAGCGATGGCCGGGATAGAGTGGGGATCTTCGTTTCATCCAATGCTGGGGGTGGGTTTTTCCACTGAGGCAGCGATGGCCCAATCGAGGTGATGTTTTTCAATAGGTGTCCTGCCTTCAAGACGGCCTGTACCAGCTTGCCTCTCTCGGGCAACTGATCCAATAACTGATCCAAAAAGTCTTCTGGTGGCTCTGGCAGATAGGCAGGCTTGGTTGCCGAGGTTGAGCGGCGAATGGAAGCACGAGATGTATGGGGCAGGTCCCGTTTTGGATCGCGACACGCCATGTGACTGCCAGCTGATGGTTCTAGGGACTCAGGTGGCGTATCTTTTCTGAGCCGCTGCTTCTTTTGGTGATTAAACGGTTGTTCTTCTGACTCGATGAGATTCGAAGAGTGGAACATTGAAGATGAAGTTGGAGGTTGGTGCAGGTCTTGTGACTCCATGAGATTCGAAGAGTTGAACATTGAAGATGAAGTTGGAGGTTGGTGCAGGTCTTGTGACTCGATGAGATTCGAAGAGTTGGACATTGAAGATGAAGTTGGAGGTTGGTGCAGGTCTTGTGACTCGATGAGATTCGAAGAGTTGGACATTGAAGATGAAGTTGGAGGTTGGTGCAGCTCGACGTTTGCTGGGAGACCAAGATGCGCGAAGTCTAAATCATGGTTATCGACGTTTTCTGGGAAACCAAGATGCGCGAAGTCTAAATCATTGTTATCCACGTTTGCTGGGAAACCAAGTTGCGCGAAGTCTAAATCATGGTTATCGACGTCTGCTGGGAAACCAAGATGCGCGAAGTCTAAATCATGGTTATCGACGTCTGCTGGGAAACCAAGATGCGCGAAGTCTAAATCATTGTTATCGACGTCTGCTGGGAAACCAAGATCCGCGAAGTCTAAATCATGGTTATCGACGTTTGCTGGGAACCCACGATGCGGGAATTCTAAATCATGGTTATCGGAATCCCGACGGCGTTTGTTTCCCATTCCGACGAGCTGAGAGGAATTCAAATGCCTGGCAGCAGCGGCAGCGATGGTTGTGGCCGTGGCGGATGGGTCCAGTTCGGTGGGTTCCCTGGCAGCCAGCATGGTGTCAGGACACTGGGAGATTCGATCGCTAGACATGCCATGATGCTGTGTATTCGTGAGCCTGGAGTATTCTGCGAGCCTGCGCTTGTAACGCGCTTCATCTGATTTTCTGCGAGCAACTGCCGAGAGTTCTTCGAGGCGAAGCTGGAGTCTGGCCTCCTGGAGTTTCTGCATTTCTGCCTTGGCCAATGCACGTTGTCGCTCCATGGATAATAAGAGATTCCTCAGCTCTTCATTACTCTGCAAACATACAATACAAATTATTAAGAAACAAAGGTTTGATCTAAGTGGATTGTTTGGGCCTGTAATATTTTCTGGGCAAAACAAAAACAAAATCAATCTACCCTCTGACAGAAATAAGAATCGATCCTTGGTCATTGGACACCAGAGGAATTAGAAGAAAGAGACGAGGAATGTGTAAGTGTAGAGCAAGAAACAATTCCTGGTAAAAGCTTATGATACCTGTCCAGGATGATACTGCTGCGGCTGAGGATTCCAGACACCCTTGTCGTTAGCCTCGCGGGGGATCCTGTCCATGATGATAGTGCTGATTATTAACAGTGAACTTATTTTCATTAATTGGAATGCCTGAAGGCTGTATTTAAAAAACAACGATCCGTTTGAAATGGCAACCGAATACAATGTATTACTTATAATTTCCAATTAATGAACTTGGTGAGTCCGGAATACAATGTATTACTTATAATTTCCAATTAATGAACTTGGTGAGTCCGAAAATGAGCAGTTAGCTTGGCCTCTGCAAAGTAATTCGATTGTTATAAAAGTTGTCTTTAACGCTGTGAGCTTAGGTGGATTGCGGATTTACCAATATCTCGGTATTTTTTTTTCAACCTAATAATTATTATTTTGAATCTTTCAGAAAAACTATTTCGAAAATGAGATATTTTATAATACATTTCTTACTCGTGATTTATGATATTTTCGACCTTTTAACATCACGAATACATTTTTTAAAAATCAATTTTATTTTTTTTAAATACATGTTTTATTATAATTTATTTCACGAGAATGCCGTGCAATGAGTGATTCAAACTATGCTCTAATCATGCCATCATAGCATAAAATTCCTCTAATGATGCCATCATAACATAAAACACAGGAAGAGGAGGGGAAACCTACTTTGAATTTGCCGGTTTCAGTGATGTCAAATTTTACAATTTCCAATCTCTTAACCACAAGTTTTACACATACATAACCAATACTCAACACCCAAATACCATTTGGTAGAAATTTTTGCATGTGTGTGGAGGATGTTTAATCTTATTTCCCATTACTCTAGTGATTGTAGTGATTGTTATTGTTAGGGAATTTGCAAATGAGAGCTATAAATTTTTAATAGAAAAAGAATCCACAAAGAATTATTAAAAAATAATATTAAAATAATTAAACAAATTGTTAAAGAACAATAAGAATATTAAATTATATACTTAGTTATAAAGAAAAAAGGTCAATATATAAATAACTTTAAGAGGTAGGGTTAAGATAACAAATTTAAATAAATAACTGATTAATTAAGTTAAATTAAAATAGAAAAGAATAAATACAATTAAATAAAAAAATGATTCTTAAAAGAAAGGGTAAAGGCAATAGATGAGATATAATAAAATAAAAAATATAAATAATTATTAAGAGATAGGGCAAAGCCAAAAGATTTAAACAAATAAATGGTTAATTAAATAAAATTAACTGAGAATTTAAATAGATAAATTGGATGTGGGAAGATAATGGAAAGAATAGAACAATATGATCAATTAATTTATAAAATAGAAAGTATAGACAATATGAAAGATAGATTGGATTATATGATTATATATATAGAAAAGGATGCTAAAGATGTTAGCTAATCAATTAAGTGTTGGATAATTGGTTGCCAAGAATGGTTTAAATTATAGTCATCCTATATAGATATATAAGGATGCTAAAGAGGTCAGCTAATCAATTAAGTGTTGGATAATTGGTTGCCAAGAATGGTTTAAATTATAGCCATCCTCTCAATTAATATTTTCTGGGTGCTTCTCTATTTCAAGGGTCTCTCTAAGGATTCTAGAATTGTAAAAAGGAATCAAGGTGAGGATTTTGGTATTGGTCAAAACATATTAGATATTTCAAGTTAAAAAACTAATCAACTATGGTCGATTTCCATAGTCTAAGATGATTGGTATCCGCAATATGTTCTTTAATGTAAGCTTTGAAGGGATGTCCAGTCTAGCTAATATATGATTTTCCACATGAATAGGGGATTTAGTAAACTTACAAATTTAACATCCTATCAAACTTATCTTTGGCTGACTAAAGCATTCACTTCAAAGTTTTGTAGGGTTTAAAAATGGTTTTAATGCTTTTCTTACCAAATTTTTTGCTATGAAGCCACTGGTCCCTTTTTTGTAAGGGATAGAAACTTGGCCTTGAGGAGGAGAGGAAGGATGGTTAATGGATCTAGGATTAGAGATGTTCTTGAACACTTTATTGATATGAGAAGAGGAATAGTCATTGGATTTGAAATATTGGAATAGGTGGGATTTTTCAGAGGAAAGGAATTAGGGAGAATGAATTTTGAAGGATCGGGAGATGATGGTTTTATGAATGCCAGATTTTTGGGAAGGGTGGTGGTGAGAATGAGCATGAAGATAATGATCAATGTGGTTCTTTATTTTGTAAACTTGATTTGTTAGGGATCCATTAGGAAGTCTGGTGACAAGGACATCTAGAAATGGAAGAGGGTTATTGGATTCAATTTCCATCTTCAATTGTATATGAGGAAAAATGTTGTTGAGATGGGAAAGAAACAAATCTATAGCAATTCTACCATGTTTCCAAATGACAAAGGTATCATCCACAAACCAAAACCAACATTTAGGCTTTAGATGCTAAAACTCTGGTGGTTTTGTGTCAAAGTATTCCATCAAAATGTTAGCAAAAACAACACAAAGAGATGAACCCATTGTTATACCTTTATTTTTTTCATAAATGTTTCCTTTATGGGAAAAGAAGGTTAATGAGAGGCAAAGTTTAATCAAGTTAAGGGTTTCAGAATCAACAAGTTTAGAAATTAGACCAAGGGTTTTAAACCTTTTGGCTTGACCCTGCATTACATTTTATTTTTTTTAACATATTGATTTGAGCATTCCTATTAACGGTTATTTACTTATTTTATTGTATTTCTTTCTATTTTAATTCTCCTTTAATTTAAATTAATTAATCATTTATCTATTTAAATTCTTTTGTTTGACCCTACCTCTTAATGATTATTTATATTTCATTTCATTTTATTTAATATATTGACTCTTTTTCTTAATGATTATTTACCTATTTTATTTAATTTCATTTAGTATATTAACTTCCTTATTATTATTATTATTCTTTAACGATTACTTTCATTATTTTAATAGTATTCTTTAACAACTAACTCTGGATTCTAGGATAATGTGTTTTTAATCCAATGCAAATGATATGTTAAAAAAAAAAACTATACACTTTTAAAATATTATATTCATTTTTAAAAATACAAGATGAACTTAAAAGGAAAATGTGAGTTTTTATGTGAACCTTACTCTCTAGGTTAACTTATACTATGCAATTAGCATAACCAATTCAACTAGAGAAAACAAAAAAAAAAATGAAATCAACTCTATGTGGTTACTCATCCCATTTATGTGATGCTATACAATAAGATAAATCAACAATTAAAAAATATGATATTAACAACAATTATTCAAAAAAGATTCTATGTCAACCAAGAGTCTAGAGAGATCATGACACCTTATTATCTGCAAACCATTTTTTAAAATGCAAATCTTGAAAAATGATTTACCCGTTAAAAGATTTAATATTTTTAAGAGCTTATTAAATCCATGATTTAGATGGGTCTATAGTGGTTTTTTGTCTATCTATATACAACTTAATTTAAATTTTATTTGTTTAAATTGCATTTTAAAATAATTTATTATGATTAATAATTAACTATTTTTTGTTACATTTAATTACTTTTTCTTTTTGAATAATGATGTATTTTACTCAGATCAATATTAACACATATAACAATGTTTATATATATATATGATAGAAATTAGATTTTTTTTAATTACTTTCTCTCTATAAAATTATAAAAAATATATTATTTAACTTAATAATTTGTTTATAACTCCAAAATATAAAGTAAAATATTTTTACCACATTTTTTTACTTGATTATAATATAAGTTATTATAGATATTTTATAATGTTTTTATTTAAAACTAACCAAATATATATAATCATTTATATTTATAATATAGATATTTTTTTATTTAAAATATTTCTAAGAAATATGTGCCAATTCCAAGTTGATTAAAGACAAAATTACACATCACTCTCATATTATAAAGTAAGCCTAAGCCTCTTGATTCAATAAACACATAATCCAATATTTTTAACTAAGACAAAATTAGTATAATATATAACAAGGTATATTTTGCACAATTTCTAACAACTTCCAAAATGTATAAACCATTGGAATTCTCTAGCATACCAGCAGTGGATGGACGTGGAAGATCTATGTGATATGAACTTAAAAGTTCACTAAACCTAATTTGTAATTTGAATTCAGCACAGACTACTGCATATTCTACATGACTTGGATATACAGCTAACCACCTCCATTTCATTTAGCCAGAGATTCGACTTTGAGAGTTTATTGGGACTTGGAAAGCAACATGAGTGCTCTAATTTGAGGAGTCCACAGGTTCTTGCACCTTGAATGCCACAATGCACACGACAGTCTTGGCAACTGAAAGCAGTATGAACACAAAAAGTTTGATAGTGCCCCGAAAATGTGGTTTCTATTACCTAATTTGAAACCAACAAATGACAAACTTGAACGATATACTGGTAATTAGAATTAAGAGAACCCCGTCAACGAACCTTTTGGTCATGACAAGAGATCTTCAGAATCATCGTTTCCTTGTTATGGATAAGAGTAAAATTGGTGGTTGTTCGTTGGTTGCTAATCTTCTCCACAGAGGAAGATATCAGCTAAGGGTCATTTATATTCCACAAAAACTCAACTCAAATAACAGGTATAAAAATAACCCAAATAAGACCAAACCATTATGAGGATTGGGGTTCAAATATCTCTCCCATTTAAAAGTAATGTACCACCTATTCTGAAAACTAATGTAATGCCCTACCTGGTTTGGAGGTTAACGAGATAATGTTTGCTCCCTTCTCTGCATAGCCAAGCATGAAATTTCATGCTGTGTTTCATTTTTAGAACTGTGTTTAATAAAATGATATAATTTAAAATTCTCATTAATCTTATACTTTCTCTTTTCCAGATTAGTAAAAATGGTGTTCCATCTGCATCTCTAGAATGTCAAAACTATGAGAAGAATCTGGCAAATAGCCAATACAAATAAAATGAAAAATCAAACCCTAATATAAATCAGGGTCTAATACAAACAAAACGAAAAATCAAACCCTAATATAAATCATGGTCTAATACAAACAAAACGAAAATTCAAACCCTAATATAAATCATGGTCTAATACAAACAAAATATGAGAGATCAAACCCTAATATAAATGATGGTCTAATCTCTTTCCTTTTTGTCATCAAAAGAGCTATGCGAGAAGTACATCACAATAAATTCTCGAGAGAACCCAAGCTCTGAAACTGTGGCTTCTTTAATCGCAATCCATTTGTCATACCATATAAATGGAAAAATCTATAAATAATGTTTATGAATGATGCCTCGTATAATATAATTTGGCGATTCAAAAATCGAAAAAGTTTATCATTCTATTTCAAGAAAAGCATAATTAGTTTCTTTGATTGGAATTAGGCCCAAAAGATATGGTGGGGATCTCCGTTTCATCCAATCCTGGGGGTGGGTTTTTCCACTGAGGCAGCGATGGCCCGGATATAGTGGGGATCTCCGTTTCATCCAATGCTGGGGGTGGGTTTTTCCACTGAGGCAGCGATGGCCAGGATATAGTGGGGATCTCCGTTTCATCCAATGCTGGGGGTGGGCTTTTCCACTGAGGCAGCGATGGCCCGGATATAGTGGGGATCTCCGTTTCATCCAATGCTGGGGGTGGCTTTTCCCATGGCAGCGATGGCCCAGTCGAGGTGATTGTTTTCAATAGGGGTCCTGCCTTCAAGACGGCCTGTACCAGCTTGCCTCTCTCGGGCAACTGATCCAATAACTGATCCAATAAGTCTTCTGGTGGCTCTGGCAGATAGGCAGGCTTGGTTGCCGAGGTTGAGCGGCGAATGGAAGCACGAGATGTATGGAGCAGGTCCCGTTTTGGACCGCGACACGCCATGTGACTGCCAGCTGATGGTTCTAGGTACTCAGGTACCGTATCTTTTCTGAGCTGCTGCTTCTTTTGGTGATTAAACGGTTGTTCTTCTGACTCGATGAGATTCGAAGAGTGGAACATTGAAGATGAAGTTGGAGGTTGGTGCAGGTCTTGTGACTCGATGAGATTCGAAGAGTTGAACATTGAAGATGAAGTTGGAGCTTGGTGCAGGTCTTGTGACTCGATGAGATTCGAAGAGTTGAACATTGAAGATGGAGTTGGAGGTTGGTGCAGGTCTTGTGACTCGATGATGAGATTCGAAGAGTTGAACATTGAAGATGAAGTTGGAGGCTGGTGCAAGTCTTGTGACTCGATGAGATTCGAACAGTGGAACATTGAAGATGGAGTTGGAGCTTGGTGCAGGTCTTGTGACTCGATGAGATTCGAAGAGTTGAACATTGAAGATGAAGTTGGAGGTTGGTGCAGGTCTTGTGACTCGATGAGATTCGAAGAGTTGAACATTGAAGATGGAGTTGGAGGTTGGTGCAGGTCTTGTGACTCGATGATGAGATTCGAAGAGTTGAACATTGAAGATGAAGTTGGAGGTTGGTGCAAGTCTTGTGACTCGATGAGATTCGAATAGTGGGACATTGAAGATGAAGTTGGAGGTTGGTGCAGCTCGACGTTTGCTGGGAGACCAAGATGCGCGAAGTCTAAGTCATGGTTATCGACGTTTGCTGGGAGACCAAGATGCGCGAAGTCTAAATCATGGTTATCGACGTTTGATGGGAGACCAAGATGCGCGAAGTCTAAATCATTGTTATCGACGTTTGCTGGGAAACCAAGATGCGCAGAGTCTAAATCATGGTTATCGACGTTTGCTGGGAAACCAAGATGCGCAGAGTCTAAATCATGGTTATCGACGTTTGCTGGGAAACCAAGATCCGCGAAGTCTAAATCATGGTTATCGACATTTGCTGGGAAACCAAGATCCGCGAAGTCTAAATCATGGTTATCGACGTCTGCTGGGAAACCAAGACGCGCGAAGTCTAAATCATGGTTATCGACGTCTGCTGGGAAACCAAGATGCGCGAACTCTAAATCACGGCTATCGACGTTTGCTGGGAAACCAAGATGCGGGAATTCTAAATCATGGTTATCGGAATCCCGACGGCGTTCGTTTTCCATTCCGACGAGCTGAGAGGAATTCAAATGCCTGGCAGCAGCGGCGGCGATGGTTGTGACGGTGGCGGATGGGTCCAGTTCGGTGGGTTCCCTGGCAGCCAGCATGGTGTCAGGCCACTGGGAGATTCGATCGCTAGACATGCCCTGATGCTGTGTATTCGTGAGCCTGGAGTATTCTGCGAGCCTGCACTGTCACGCGCTTCATCTGATTTTCTGCGAGCAACGGCCGAGAGTTCTTCGAGGCGAAGCTGGAGTCTGGCCTCCTGGAGTTTCTGCATTTCTGCCTTGGCCAATGCACGTTGTCGCTCTATGGATAATAAGAGATTCCTCAGCTCTTCATTACTCTGCAAACATACAATACAAATTATTAAGAAACAAAGGTTTGATCTAAGTGGATTGTTTCGGCCTGTAATATTTTCTGGGGAAAACAAAAACAAAAACAAAATCAATCTACCCTCTGACAGAAATAAGAATCGATCCTTGGTCATTGGACACCAGAGGAATTAGAAGAAAGAGACGAGGAATGTATAAGTGTAGAGCAAGAACCAATTCCTGGTAAAAGCTTATCATACCTGTCCACGATGATACTGCTGCGGCTGAGGATTCCAGACACCCTTGTCGTTAGCCTCGCGGGGGATCCTGTCCATGATGATAGTGCTGATTATTAACAGTGAACTTAGTTTCATTAATTGGAATGCCTAAAGGCTGTATTTAAAAAACAACGATCCGTTTGAAATGGCAACGTAATACAATGTATTACTTATAATTTCCAATTAATGAACTTGGTGAGTCCGATCACGTAAAAAAAATGAATCGTTAACTTGGCATTAGAAATGGAACATAATTCGATTATTATTTTTAATCGCAGGGTGAATTTGACTAATTGAGGCCCATATCCCATATCAATTTTCTTGCTGCCACTCTAACACCAATATCCAATGCCATTTTTATCATTGAAACTTACCTATAAAGAATCTTTAAATTGAAATTATAACCAGACAATATATACTCAATAAAATTTGAACTCGAAGTTCACCTAACAAAATAAATTATTATTATAAATACTACCTGCAAAATATTTCAGCCATTCAAAATTGAGAAAGCTCACTAATCTATTCGAAAAATCTCCCTCATCTATTAGAAAAGTATAATAATTTATCTAGTTATTATAATTTGAGTGCACAAAAATATTTAAGAAATTAATGGTTCCTTTCAAATGCCAACGGCATAATGAATAGGGGTGAGTCGTATCGAGTAAAACAATTGAACGGTCGGAGTTAGAAAGTTTGAAATTGGTTGTTTTATTTATTTATGTGTATTAAAAAAATGTTAAAGATTTTGAAATAACAAAAAATTAATCCCTGCTATATTTTTCTATCTAACAAGATATTTTACAAACCTGGTTAATCATTTTTAAAGTAAAATTATAATTATTTTTATTTAGAATCTTTAAGAAAGACTTTTCAAAAATCAATCAAATTTGTTTTAAAATATATGTTTTATTATAATTTATTTGATTGTGATTTGACGAGAATGCCTTTGCAATAAGTGATTCAAACAATTCTATAATCATGCAACCATAACATGAAATACAGCAATAGGAGGGGAATCATACTTTTAATCTGAAAACACAATAGTTATTTGGTGAAGCTAGTTTTAGCTTCAATGATATTAAAGTTTACAATTTCTAATTTCTAATCACAAAGTTTTACATATACACCATCAATACTCAACATCCAAATACCATTAAATAAAATAAAATATATAAATAACAAATACATAAATATATGTATAGATATATAAGTTGAGCCAACAAATTAAATAAGTAAATGATTAATTAAATTAAATTAAAAAAAGAATTAAAATAGAAAAGCATAAATCAAATAAAATAAGTAAAGGAAATAGATTAAATATAATAGAATAAAAAATACAAATAACTATTAAGAAATAGGGCAAAGCAAAAAGATTTAAACAAATAAATGATTAATTAAATAAAATTAAAGAAAATTAAAATAGATAAATTAGGTCGATTCAAAGAAAATTAGGAGGGATAATAGAAAGTAAAGGTAATGTGAAAGATAGACTAGATTATATATATAGCATGAGATTATTAAATATAATTTATTTCTCCATATCTCTCTTTATCTCTATATCTATTTCTATTTCTCCCTATCTTTATTTCTCCCTCTAAAAACATATACACTATTTCTCCATATCTATCTTTATCTCTCCCTTCCTCCCTTTTCCTCTCTCTTCCCCGCCTTTCCTCTCCCTTTATCTCTCTTCCCCTTATCTCTCTCTCTCTCTTGCACTTCTCTCTCCACATTTATCTCTCTTCCCCCCTCTCTCTGGCTCTCTCTCATCTCTCTCTCCCCCCTCCATCTATATCTCTATCTCCCCTTGTCTCTCCTTCTCACCCCCAAAACATAAACACTCTCTTTCCATGTCTATCTATCTCTCTCTCCCTCCCTCTTCCTCTCCCTCTCTATCTTCTCCTTCTCTCCCTATCTGTCATTTTGTCTCTGTCTCTTTCTTCCCTCCCACTCTCCTCTCTCCCTCAGTGTCTTTCCATCTCTCCGTTTCCACTCCCTCTTCCTCTCCACCTCTCTCTCTCTATGTCTTTCTTCTTCCCTCCCTCTCTCACCCCCTCCAACTCCATGTCCCTCTCTCTCTCCCATGTTAGTATAGTTGTCATTGATGTCAATATATTGAAGAAGACAAAGACATCTAGGAAATGAAGCAGGCAGGGACATGATGATGATATGATTAGGAAGGCAACCAATGAAGAAACCAAAACCATGAAGAAGCCAAAAAGCATGTTGCCTTGCCTCCGGTTTTGCACTCTTAAATGATCAGTCACATGAAATAATAGTTTTCCTATCTTAGAAAAGAAATTTTATCATGAGAGTTGGACCATCTGAAAGGGCATAATTTTATCTTTCTTATGAGCTATCACATGCCCCAAAACTCCAATATTTTGGGAGATATAGATTTTCTAAGTTAGGGGTATTAATTTGGTCCTTGAGCCGACCTATGCTACGCCTCTCATGCCGGCCTACCTATGGGTCATATCCCTTCACTTGTCCACTATAAAATCACTATAAATATAGGACCCTTGACCTCATTTTGATTCAGAATTTCGATCACACATACAGAACAACGAGATATAGTTCACATCTCGTGAACTCTAAGGAAGGAGACCATAAATATAAAGAAGAAAAGGAGCACATAAGTTAAACGGAAGGGATTCTACACCTTGACAGATATGTGGAAGCGAAGTTGGTTGGAGGACAAGGCATGAAAGAAAGGGTTTTTCTAGGCAGATCTATCTTTTGTTACAGGCGTTATCACAAAGGCTGACCGCAGACATAAGGGAAGAACAAAACCTCAGAATTACTACACGATTGTTCCTTCCTCAGATCTATTACAGGATTGCACCTCGGATTCACTGCAGGAATGTTCTTTCCTCGGTCTCTTTGCAAGAAAACAACTCAGACTTGAAGATTAATCTCAAACGTGGTGCATTGTAGCAATCCAGATCATCTTCAGAACAATTGGCTCGGATTTCTATGCAGAGCTGTTAACATAGTGTAGTGGACTCTTGGTAATAGATTCAGTGATAGCTTTAGTACTCTTGACACAGTGTAGTGGACTTAGACAGTTCTCCATGGTCTCATCACCTATCAAAGAACAATACCTTTAAACGTTGACCAATGCACTTAATTTTGGAATTGATTCTCTTTTTTTTTTCACTTTCTGGTTCACGGATACCCGGGTCAATGGGTAGCCGCTACATCCAGGGTTGTTCAACACTGAGTGGACGCACCCGAAGGCATCAACACCCCTCGGCCTATTTACTGACCTAACCCCAAGAGCTTTCGGGATTCGACCCTATGACCTCCCATTGGCAAGACACTTGATTTGACCGATTGAGCTAACTCTTGGGGCTGTTTGGAATTGATTCTCTACATAGATTTATGTGATAATAATTCAATCATTGTGAAAACAATGACAGAAATCATTGTGACTTTTGAGAAATGAACTAGTATATTTGATGGATAGTGGATAATGAAGTAAATCAAGGACAAGTACATAAAAAAGTGAAAGCGTTTTTTGTTTTTGAAGTGGTGAAGATAGTGAAGAATATGTCAAGAACATTCAAGTAAGTACTTTACACATTCTCTATTAAACAAAAGGATTGGTGTCCTTTGGGTAGGTGCCCATAAACACAAGGTTAATGCCTTGGAGAAGATAGGGTCGAAGCCCTAGAGGTCGAAGCCTCATCAAAGATCAAGTTGGTGCTTGGAAATAATTGTCATACATTGTATTTATTCTTTTATATTCAATAAAATTATACTTATACGTTTCTCTAATTAAATTGTGAAGAATCTAACTGGTAATAATAACAATTGAAATAAAATATTGTTTTACGCCCCCCTAAGTATTTCCAACAATTGGTATCAGATCCAACTTCTTCATAATCAACCTAACAGCTGGAAGAAGGATTCTTAGTCACAATGAAAAATCAAGAAGTGTAGGAACGCTTCCTTTGTTTGATGGCACAAATTTTCATTTTTGGAAAAAAAAATGTCCTACTACTTAATGTCCCTTAGACTTGAAGTTTGGCATTCAGTTTTGAATGGGTACACTACTCCTTCCACTCTTCCAATTGATCAAGACGAAAGGAAAGGTTACATTGCAAATGCAAAAGCCTTAAATTCCATCACTAGTGGAATCACTGATTCTGAATTTACAAAAGTCATGAATTGTAACTCGACCAAAGAAGTATGGGATAAGCTGGTTAGCTTATATGATGGGGACTCCAAAGTTAAGAAGGCAAAGCTTCAAACTCATAGAACGAAATTCGAAAGGCTGAAAATGGACGATGAAGAAGATATTGCATCATACTTTCTCCGAGTAGCTGAAGTGGTCAACTCTCTTAAAGGATTGGGAGAAAATATTGAAGAAAGCACTAATGTTCAAAAGGTCTTAAGATCTCTCCCAGATAGATTTGACTACAAATTAAGAGCTATATAAGAAATGAAGGACCTAGATACTCTCAAGGTGGATGAACTTCATGGAATCCTTATTGCCTATGAGACGAGAAAAGCAATCCCAAGTTCCAAAGATGCAACATTCAAGGCCTCAAAATCAAAAAAGGGGAAAGGATCGAATACCAGCAGTGATGACTCCGATGTTGAATTCAAATTGGCGCAATTTGTACGAAGACTAAAGAAAGGATCCAAGCTAAAATGTAAGTACCCTCTTATTTGTTTCAAATGTGGAAGAATAGGTCATTATGCTACAAAATTTCCTCATAAGCATGATAGTGATGATGAGGAGGATTTAAAAGGATGGTATACAAAAAGAAAGGGTTCAATAAGAAGAATTTATTCTCTAAGCAAGATGACTCTTATGAAGATGAATTTGTAGTGATAAAAAAGAAATCAACTAATTATTTCCCTCATCATAAAGGAGGTAATGATGAATCAAATGAAGAAAATGACTATGCTTGAAGCCAAGAAGTATTATTCATGGAATTCACAAATGGAGATGATTCAGGAATAGAAGGAAATATATATGAATTGTTAATGAGTGCCATTGAAGAAACTGAGAAATTATGAAATAAAATCATTTCTCTCAAGGTAAAAAAGGAGCAAGAAAAAATAAGGGAAGACCTCTTGAAAAATAAGCTAAAAGAAAAGGAAGAAATTTGTGAAAATCATGAAGCTGAAATAGTATCTCTGAGGAAGGAATTGGAGCAGTTCAAAAAGAGTTGGAAAAGCTATCAAACACTTGACATTATCCTAAATGCTCCAAAACCTCAATATCACAAATCTGGGATAGGTTTTCAAGTACTAAGGATAATGCAAAAAGCTATGTTGACATACTTCCCAGCAATCCAAAAGAAGAAAAATCATTTCATCAAAGGCCCATCTCAAATCCAAAGAATGAAGAAAGAGTAACTCCAAGGAAGAATGTTGATTCAAATCATGGCTATTACAATAGGTACAAAACTATGTTTTTTGGGCATTTTTATTATTGTAAGAATTTTGGTCATCAAGCTAAACATTGCATGGCTCGTAAGAATGAAACACCAAAATTGAAGGACCAAACAAACGAACCATATGGTCTCAAAGGGAAAGGACAAATCAATACCTACAATTCTTTTGATCCCTTAGCCAAATTTGATCAAATTTGCTCATTATGTAATGATAATGGACATAATGAACAAAATTGACCCCTCAAAAGAGGAGAAGAAAAATATGAGAATCCCAATACGGATAAATGTGGCCTAACTCTATGTGCTCACATTGATGAAAATCATTGGTTTGTGGATAGTGGGTGCTCCAGACATATGACAGGTGACAAAAGGAAGTTTGTCTCATTGAACAAAAAGGAAGGAAATGTATCCTTTGGAAGTGGATCTACCAAAATTTCTAGAAAAGGAATTGTTACCCTTATTAATGGAAAAGGAAAGGCTCAAAATGCTTTGCTGGTAGATGGGCTCAAACACAATCTCTTGAGTGTTAGCCAAATCTGTGATCAAGGACATAATGTTGTCTTTAGCACTAAATATTGTGAAATAAGGAACTCTTCCTCAGGAGAACTTGTGGCGAAAGGAGTTAGAACATCAGATAATGTCTACATTCTGAACAAAATTCAAGAAGATAAATGTTATCTAAGTCAAACAGATAAAAGTTGGCTATGGCACAAGCAACTGGGACATACAAGTTTCAATAACTTGATCAATATCAGCAAGATTTTTGCAGTGCGAGACATACCAAAGTTATTGAAGCCAAATCAAGGTGTATGTGGTCCATGTAAATATGAAAAGAAAACTAGAACCAACCACAAGACAAAGGAGTTCTCTACATCAAAACCTTAGGAGATCATTCATGTTGATTTATGTGGACCAACTAGAAATCCGATGCTCCAGGGAGAAATGTACTTTGCTTTATTTTTTGATGACTATACTAGAATGATGTGGGTATATTTCATAAAATATAAATCTGAATCATTTGAATGTTTTAAGAATCTTAAAGATCTTGTAGAAAATGAAAAGGATTCTAAGATTAAATTGTCTTAGAACAGATAGAGGGGGAGAATTCACATCAAAAGAATTTGAGGAATTGACTTTGAAGCCTTTGCATCGATATTTCGTATGGAAGCTATAAGGATGTTCCTGGCATTTTCTTGCTCAAAAGGATTCAAAGTTTATCAAATGGATGCAAAATCAACATTTCTGAATGGGGAAATCAAGGAAGAAGTCTACATGGAGTAACCAGAAGGGTTTAAACTAGCAGAAAGAAAAGACTATGTTTGTAACTTGAAAAATGAATTATATGGGTTGAAACAAGCTCCTAGAGCTTGGTACGCAAGATTGGATCACTATCTCCAAAAACAAGGCTTCAAGAAGGGGGTAGCAAGAAGTAATCTCTACATAAATATGGATGAGGATAAGTTACTAGTCACTCTTGTCTATGTTGATGATTTGATTTTTGCTAGCAATAATGATGAGATGAGTCATGAGTTTGCTCAAAATATGTCAAAACAGTTCGAAATGTTGATGATAGGAGGGTTATCTTACTTCCTTGGACTACACGTATCTCAAACCACAATAGGCATGTTCATATATCAAGAAAAATATCTTAAATACATGCTTAAAAGATATGGAATGGAAGATTGTGCACCCATGAGCACACCTATGACCACATATTGCAAATTAAGAAAAGATGATGACTCTCCTTCGGTAGATGCAACCCATTATAGGTCAATAATTGGATCCCTCCTATACTTAATTGCTACGAGATCTAACATTATGCAAGAAGTAGGAATGGTAGGAAGATTTCAATCAGATCCTAAACAATCCCATTTGTTGGCTGTAAAAAAAAATCTCAGATACTTGAAAGGAACTCATGATTTTGGTCTTTGGTATCCTAAGAGCTCAAATCTTACTGTGACTGCATACACTGATGCTGATTAGGCCGAAAGTGTCGATGATTGGAAAAGTACTAGTGGAAATGCATTCTTCCTAGGAGATTGTCTAGTATCTTGGCTCATCAAAAAACAAGCATCCATATCACTAATCTATAGCTGAAGCCGAGTATATAGTCGTTGTAGATTGTTGTACTCAAATATTATAGATGAAGGAAGCTCTGAAGGATGTCAACATAGATACCGACCAACCAATCACCATCTATTGTAATAACACAAGTGCTATCAGTCTCAACAAAAATCCAGTGATGCACTCAAAAACCAAACATATACCAATCAAGTATCATTTCCTTCATGAACAAGTAGCTGAACAAAACATCAAGTTGGAATATATCAATACTAAGGAGCAGATTGCTGATATTTTCCCAAAACCTCTTCCTCGAGAATCATTTGAACATCTTCACCAAAATATGGGGGTTATTTCTCTAGCATCACACTAAGTTGATTCATAAATATGTTGCATGAAAGGGGGAGCAGTTCAACAGGGGGAGTCCTTGTGCACCCTTTTTGCCATTGATGTCAAAGGGGGAGAGAAGAGGAATATTGCCATCCAATGAAAAAGGGGGACATTGTTAGTATAGTTGTCATTGATGTCAATATACTGAATAAGACAAGGACATCAAGGAAATGAAGCAGGCAGGGATATGATGATGATATGATTAAGAAGGAAATCAATGAATAAACCAAAACCATGAAGAAGCCAAAAAGCATTATGCCATGCCTCTGGTTTTGCACTATTGAATGATCAGTCACATGAAATAATATTTTTCTCTATCTTAGAAAAGGAATTTCATCATGAGACTTGGACCATTTGAAAGGGCATAATTTTAGCTTTCTAATGAGCTATCACATGCCCTGAAACTCCAAATATTTTGGGAGATATAGATTTTTTAAGTTAGGGGTATTAATCTGGTCATTGAGCCAACCTGTGCTAAGCCTCTCATGTCAGCCTACCTATGGGTCATGTCCCTTCACTTGTACACTGTAAAATCACTATAAATATAGGACCCTTGACCTCATTATGACTCAAAATTTCGATCACACATACAAAACAACGAGATATAGTTCACATCTCGTGAACTCTAAGGAATGAGACCATAAACATAAAGAAGAAAAGGAGCTTAGAAGTTAAACAGAAGGGATTCTGCACCTTGACAGATCTGTGGAAGCAAATTTGTTTGGAGGAAAAGGTGTGAAAGAAAGGGTTTTTCTAGGTAGATCTATCTTTTGTTATAGGTTTGAATTATCACAAAGGCTGATTGCAGACATAAGGGAAGAACAGAACCTCAAACTTACTGCAGGATTGCTCCTTCCTCAGATCTATTACATGGCTGCACCTCAGATTCACTGTAGGACTGTTATTTCCTCAATCTCTTTGTAGGAAAACAACTCAAACTTGAAGATTAATCTCAAACGTGGTGCATTGCAGCAATCCAGATCATCTTCAAAATGGTTGGCTCAGTTTTCTATGCAGAGCTGTTAACACATTGCAGTGGACACTCGGTGATAGCTTCAGTGATAGCTATAGTAATCTTGACACAATGCAGTGGAATCAGACAGTGCTCCATGGTCTCATCACCTATCAGACAACAATACCTTTAAACGTTGAACAATGCACTTAATTTTTGGAATTGATTCTCTACACAGATTTATGTGACAGTGATTCAATCACTGTGAAAACAATGACATAAATAATTATTACTTTTGAGAAATGAACAAGTATATTTGATGGACAATGGACATTGAAGTAAACCAAGGATGAGTACACAACAAAGCCAAAGCATTTCTTGTTTCTGAAGTGGTTAAGACAATGAAGAATATGCCAAGAACATTCAAGTAAGTACTTTACACATTCTTTATTAAACAAAAGGATTGGTGTCCTCTGGATAGGTTCCCATAAACACAAGGTTAGTGCCTTGGAGAAGATAGGGTCGAAGCCCTAGAGGTCAGAGCCTCATCAAGTTGGTGCTTGGCAATAATTTTCATACATTGTATTTATTCTTTTATATTCAACAAAATTATACTTATATGTTTCTCTGATTAAATTGTGAAGAATCTAACTGGTAATAATGACAATTGAAAGAAAATATTGATTCACCCCCCCTCTTTTCAGTATTTAAAAGAATAAATGATTCATTAAATAAAATTAAAGAAAATTCAAATAGATAAATTGGGTCGATTAAAAGAAAATTAGGAAGGATAATAGAAAGTATAGGTAATGTGAAAGATAGATTGGATTATATATAATATGAGATTATTAAATATAATCTATTTCTCCATATCAATCTCTATCTTTATCTCCATATCTATTCTATCTCTCCCTCCCAAAACATACACACTATTTCTCCATATCCATCTCTATCTCTCCCTTCCTCCCTTTTCCTCTCCCTCTATCTCTCTTCCCCTTATCTCTCTCTCTCTCTTGCACTTCTCTCTCCACATTTATCTCTCTTCCTTCCTCCCTCTTTCTGCCTCTCTCTTCATCTCTTTCTCCCCCCTCCATCTATATCTCTATCTCCCCTTGTCCCTCCTTCTCACCCCCAAAACATACACACTCTCTTTCCATATCTATATATATCTCTCTCCCTCCCTCTCCCTCTCTATATTCCCCTTCTCTCTCTCTCTCTCTCTTCCCTCCCACTCTCCTCTCTCCCTCAGTGTCTTTCCATCTCTCCATTTCCACTCCCTCTTCCTCTCCACCTCTCTCTATATATTTCTTTCTTCTTCCCTCCCTCTCTCACCCCCTCCAACTCCATGTCCCTCTCTCTCCCTTTCTCTGTCTCTCAAGGCATCTCTCTATTCCTTCCTTTATCTCCCTTTGTCTCCCACCACCTTATTTCTCCCCCATATCACACCCTCTTTGTCTCCACCCTCCAACTTTGTCACCATATCCCTCTATCTCTCCTTCTATGTCTCCCCTCCATATCTATGTCTCCCTCTATCTCTCTTCCCCTTCTTTCCCTCTCTCTATCCTCTCCTTTTCTCTCTATTCCCTTGTCTCCTCTCTTCCTCATTCCATCTTCATATCTCCCTTCTCACTCCCTCTCTTTCTCCACCTCTATCTCTCAATTTCTTTGTTCTTCCATCCCTCTCTTTCCCCCTTCAAATCCATCTCTCTCTTCCTCCTTCTCCTCTCTCCTCCCTTCTCTCTCTCTTCCTTCCTCCCTCTCTCTCCTACCTCTTTCTTTCTCTCTCCCACTTTATTCCCCCCGCTTCTCTCTCTCTCTCTCTTAAATTTGATCCCATTATATTGTATTTAGGAAGGTATCTAAATTTAAAAAACATAATTGGTTGTAACATATTAAACCTATATTTCGAATCAATCATGTCAAAGAAAATACAATAATAGAAAAGAAAGAATCATTCACTATCTTTACTCTATCATTGCTACTCCCTCTCCACCTTTCTCTCTGTATGTCTTTCTTCTTCCCTCCCTGTCTCACCCCCTCCAACTCTCTCTCTCCCCCCCACATCCCTTTGTCTCTCCCCCCATCACACACTCTTTCCCTCCACCCTCCATCTCTGTCACTATCTGCCTCCCTATTTCCTTCTCTCTCTCCCCCTCTCTCCCCCTCCATATCTATATCTCCCTCTCTCTGTCTTCCCCTTCATTCCCTATCTCTATCCTCTCCTTTTCTCCCCCTTCCCTCATCTACTCTCTCTCCCATTCCATCTTCATCTCTCCCTTCTCACTCCCCCTCTTTCTCCACCTCTATCTCTCAATGTCTTTGTTCTTCCCTCCCTCTTCCCCCCTCCAAATCTCTCTCTCTCTTTCTTCCTTCCTCTCTCTTCCACCTATATCTCTCTCCCCCAATGTATTCTCTCTCTCTCTCTCTCTCTCTCTCTTAAACCTGATCTCATTGTATTGTATTTAAGAATGTATCTAAATTAAAAAGACATAATTGGTTCTAGAACATTAAACCTATATTTTGGATCATTCATGTCAAATAAAATACAATAATAAAAAACTGAAACGAATCATGCACTATTTTTACTCTATCTTTGTTATTCACTTTGCTTTCTCTCTTCCCTTGGATCCTTGGTTAAAATTCATCTATCCTCATTCTTTATAATATTATTTATATTATATAAATTTCTTTATCTAGTGGAATATTTTTAGTAGTTGTGAGGATGGATGGTTTATATATATATCAAAAGTAATTATAACATTCTTGCTCTTAGATTTAATTTAAAAAGTCATAAAATTAAATCAAAATAAATAAAATATTTATAAAATATTTTGATTGTGAATAAGTTATGGTTTTTGGGCATGTGGTATTGATAAGCTATGGTATTGGCCCATGGTAATGTAACAGAATATTCAAAGGCATATATCCACAACATAATAATCAAAAACCTAAATGGTCCATGGTATTGATAAACCATGGTATTGGCCCATGATATTATGATTTTCTTTTATATTTATTCCTAATTTTATTAATAAAAACAAAATTAAAATATAACAAATTACATTTTATTATTTTTATTACTTGGCTCAAACTTGTGTAATGCACTAAGAAGGACTAAAAAGAACAAGGAAGATTGTGTTGTTTTTTAAAGTTATTATTATCATTACATTAAAAATGATGACATACAATCTTTCTTACATTACATCTAATATCTCCACACCTACCTATGCTAAGTTATAAAACTCCTCATTTTTATTTTTATTATAACCCCTTTTTTATTTAAAATATTTTTTCCAAAAAAAATTGTGAATTCCAACCCGAAAAAAAATATATTGCCCTCATTCTATAGACTGAGGCTCAATAAACACATCATTTAATATTTCTAACTTAATAACAAAATCACGGTACTATATGATAAAGTAGGTTTTGCACAATTTGACAACTTCCAAACTTTTCTCCTTAAGAAAGTTTTACAAGTTTTTTTAAATCAAAATTAATATATTCCTAAAATTTATATGTCTATGCTTTAACGGTATGATATAATTATGTCTTTTATTTCTATGAGTCATGTTTTTTTTATTTCAGTACTAATTATTCGAACATTTATTCAAGACCAATTGGAATATTGTAAAGAATAATAAACCATTGGAATTCTCCAGCAGTGGTAGGACGTGGAAGATTTATGTGATATGAACTTAAAAGTCCACTAAAACTAATCTGTAATTTGAATTCAGCACACCCTGCATATCCTACATGACTTGGATATACAGATAATCACCTCCCTTCCTACATGACTTTAAGAGTATATTGGGACTTGGAAAGCAAATGAGTGCTCTAATTGAAGGAGTCTACAAGTTCTTGCACCTTGAATGCCACAATGCAGTCGACAGTCTTAGAAACATACAAGTGCTTGGTCCACCTGTTCGATGAACCTTCAGAGATTCTCGATTTTGTTTTAGATAATAGAACTGAAAACAGGATGAATGCAAAAAAACTTGATAGTGCTCCCAACAAGTGGTTTCTAATACCTAATTTGAAACCATCACGTAACAGAAAGATTTACTGGTAATTAGAATTAAGAGAATTCCATCGACGAAACTTTTAGTCATGATAAGAGATCTTCAAAATCATGGTTTCCTTGTTATGGATCAGGGTAGAATTGGTGTTCGTTTGTAGGTTGCTAATCATCTCCAAGGAGGAAGAGATCAGTTGAGGGACATTTGTCTTCCACAAAAAAACTCAACGCAGATGAGAGTTATGAGAATAACCCAAATAAGACCAAACCATGATAAAGATTAGTGTTCAAATATCTCTCAAACTTTCAAAAATAATGTAAAATAATGTACCACCTATTCTGAAAATTAATGTAATGCCCTACCTGGTTTGAAGGTTAGCATGATACTGGGTTATAGGGATCATGTTTGCTTACTCTAATGTTTGCGTGACACTGGGCTATAGGGATAATATTTGCTTACTCTAATGTTTGCATGATACTGGGGTATAGGGATAATGTTTACTTTTACTAATGTTTGTAAACAATGACGGAGGGGAGATATTAAGGATTTTTTTATAGAAATTATATAAGAGAAATTTTTAACAATTTGCTTCACTAATTAAAAATTCATAAACAATTTTAATGGCAAAAACCATCCAAAAAAATCTCCCGATCCTTCAAACTAGTTTGAACCTAGTACTAGTTGTTAAATGTATCACGACAAACTCAAAATCCATGCTCAAAGAACAATCATTCTCAAATATCATCACGAGAAAATATTGTAGGTTAAATCCTCTGGTATACCTCGCCATAGATTTACAGAATCATCATTAGATGTGGTTCATGCAATCACCCTCATCCTTAGTAGTTCGGGGTATCATCATCCTTATTGATAATTGGGCTTTATTTTTTCTGACCCATGAAATTGTGCAAAATTCTAGCCCACTTTACCAACATCCTGACGTTTTTTGGGGAAAAAATTATAAACTAGTAATCTCTTGAGCATTGATTACTTTTGTTCTTCCGCCAACTTTTTCTTGAAAATCTCATTTGCAAGAAGCCCATGCTAGAAAATATAAGCCCGGAATTCTCATCTTATTTGTGCATGTTCTTTAACGGAAGATTCTTGAAACCTTTAAAATTTCATCTATACTTTCTCCTCCTATACTTTACATTAAAAATGATTTATGGCACAAGCTAAAAACAAAGTGAAGAGAGAGAAATATCTACTTAGACGGTCCTTTCTTCTATTCCCAACAGTGTCTATCATATCTCTTCCCTGGATAGAGCTAGGGAACATACTATTTCATACTGTATTTCATTTATAGAATTGTGTTTAATGGAATGATATAATTTAAAATTCTCATTAATCCTATACTTTCTCTTCCTCCCAATTAGTAAAAATGGTGTTTCATCTCCATCTCTAGAATTTCAGAACTATGAGAAAAATCAATACCAACTTTCTACAAGAATTCTATTTCAGAGATTCTAGCAAATAACCTATAATACAAACAAAACATGAAAAATCACACCCTAATATAAATCATGTTCTAATTTCTTATGCGAGAACTACATCATAATAAATTTTCAAGGATAACCCAAGCACTGAAATTGTGGCTTCCTTAATAGCAATCCATGTCTGATACCATATAAATGGAAAAATCTATTAATAATGTTTATGAACGATGCCTGGTATACGAGAAATTGGAAAAACTTGTCATTATATTCGAATAAAAGCGTAATTACTTTCTTTGATTGAAATGCATACATGATATAGTGGGGATCTTCGTTGTATCGAGGTTGGGGACGGGGTTTTCCGCTGAGGCAGCCGCGGCCCGAACGAGAGCAGCATTTTCAATAGCGGTCCTGCCTGCATGACAGTCTGTACCAGCTTGCCTCTCTCTCTCAGGCAAGGGGCCCCGCGTAGGATTCTGGTGGCTCTGGCAGATGGGCAGGCTTGGGTTGCCACGGTTGAGCTGAGAATGGAAGAACGAGATGTATGGAGCAGGTCCCGTTTTGGATCGTGATACGTCATGTGACCGCCTACTGATAGTTCTAGGAACCCAAGAACCATCTGTTTTCTCAACTGCTGCTTGTTTTGGTGATAAAATGGTTGTCCTTGTGATTCGATGAGATTTGAACAGTGGAAGTTTGAAAATGAAGTTGGAGGGTGGTATTCTGTGAGCCTCCGTGCTCGCGCTTCGTCTGGTTCTCTGCGAGCAACTGTCGAGATTTCTTGGAGGAGAAGCTGGAGTTTACTTCAACAATAAAATAGTTTATGAGAAAAGATATTTAAAATATTAAGTAACCTGGAGTTTACTTAAAAAATATAGTAGTTTATTAGAAAAGTCTCTGCGGGCAACTGTCAAGATTTCTTGGAGAAGAAGCTGGAGTTTACTTAAACGATATAATAGTTTATGAGAAAAGATATTTAAAATATCAAGTAAGCTGGAGTTTACTTTAAAAATATAGTAGTTTATTAGAAAAGTACAATGGTTTATTTAGTTTTATAATAGAACTAAATAAAAATATTTAAGTAATAAGCAGAGATTCTTTTCAAATGCCAACGGAATAATAATTTTCAATTAATGAAGTGGATGAGTGGGGATCTAGTTTGAAATTTTTATTTTTATTTTAATTAAAATTTGGAATCACCAAAAAAATAAAAGTTAATATATATATCTATATATATATATATATATTATTCGAATCTAAAACGAAAATAATATATTTTATTAACCAATTTTTTTTTAAATCAATCAAATTTATTTAAAAATATGTATTTTATTAAAAAAATTATTATGATTTTAAAATATTTTTATATATAAATAAAATATAATTAAATAAAACTTATTTTAATATAATATATTTCATTTACACACACATACATATATATAAGTGTAGTTTAATTTATAGACGGAATAGTTTTATTAAATGGAATTTATCAAACTTCGGTTGTTAAAACACCATTTACCATTCTTGGTACATTTGATGCTCTATGATATGGTCTAGGGCAACCCTTCTCAACTAGACTTAGTCCATTTTCTAAAAAACAATGTTTTAAAGCTCATACACGATTATGCCCTATCTAAAGCACGTGTACACGCGGGTCAACCTATATTCAACTCATGTATATGTGTTAAAACAATAAAAAATATATAATCTCCCTTAATTCGCACGGGGTTTACGAGTTTGACCGGATACCCACCTACTATAGCCTGTGGCCCAACTGTTTCCCAGCTTAAAAAACTATTTTGGAGAAGTATAAATACAACTCCATGGGAAGGCCTAAGAGGAGGGAGGATTAGATATTGATATTATAGTTGATTACATCCATGATCAAGTCTGAAGATATCTGTGTGCCTTCTGCACTCCCAGTCAAAGGAAACCCCTGTTTCCTTCTTGAGATGTTCATCATCCTTTTCATGATATCCTTGTGTATACTTATGGAAGAGGATTGCTGAGGCCTGGGCAGGATGGATCCAGAGAACGATTTCGCTTGGAGCCTATGGATGAATCAGGTTGTAGTTCTTCCCTATTTTCTTTAGCTTACATTAATAAAGAGGTGTTGTCTTGTTCCTAATGATTATGGTCTATATGTATTAATTTATGTCATGACTTGCTTATAAAATTTCACGTTAATGTTGATTTGCTTACATGCTTATATGATCTAACCTTGATATTAGAACATTCTTTTAGTTATTTTTGGTGTATAGTCTTTGTCTTGAATGAATTGCAGGTCTTAAAGCGCAAGGAAGAAGCAGAGGGTTTGAACCCTATGAGAATGACTACAAACGTAGGACCTACGGGTAAGACCTCATGTGCCAAGTTTAACTGTTTAAGTATTAGGACTGCTTGTTTGTGTGCGTCTTTATGATGTATGCCCTTTGCTCTGTTCGGTTTCCCAACCTAAGACCCTAGGGTGATTCTCCCTGAAACAACGACAATAAATTTCAAGATTTTTTTATATTTAAAATACATTTTTGAATGCATAAATGGATTCAACACCCTCAAAACCCCCTTGGTCACTCGAATTATGTAGATTAAACAATTTAAACATAAGTTTTTAAAAATCTGTGTCGGATTTTGATTAAAATTAACCATAAAAATGTCATTTCGTGTATAAGTTATACTATGCCATTAAAAGTTATCTTACTTCAAAATTTCAAGATATATCATGCTAAATAACATGGTTCATATTATTATGGATCTCAATTTTCCACTAGAAAAAGTAGATCTATGCACCGATAATTTAATAGTAAGTATCAAAATTAAGTGCCTCCAACTGAAAATGAGTGTTATCATAACTTGAAAAAGTAGATCTATGCACCGATAATTTAATAGTAAGTATCAAAATTAAGTGCCTCCAACTGAAAATGAGTGTTATCATAACTTGAGTTACATAGAGAAACAAAATATCTAAATCACGGCATATCATGTCATCAAAAGTGTGAAAAGGCCTCAAGAGTGGGGTCCTACACACTTGTAGCAGTTGGAGAAGAATGTTTGAGCTCACATTGAAGATTGATCTCCACGTGAACCAAACGAGCATCCAAGCTAGCCAAACGTGAACACTAATGTCGTTGAACTTGCTTAATATAATTCAAGGAAGAGATGATGTAACATCTACTACTACCATAAGACATAAAAAATAAAATTAACCTTTATTCATACATCCACTAAAGACATTACAACTTCATCATTTAATTAGACCTTGAAATGGTTTGGATTATATTGCTTCCGATAAGTGTAAATCTACCCTTTTAAATATGGTTAATAATGGTAATATCAGAACACCTTAGTTAACTCCACAACTTTGGATTTATGTTTTCATTACGTTGAATTATCATAGAATTATCTGTATATGAATTATGGTATTTTAGTAAGGTAAGGTGATGGGGTTCATGAATGGGTTCAACCTATTCATAGGACATTCCCAAAGGGGGCGATTTGAAAGAAAACTTAATTATGACAGTGAATCATTTAGGGTTTATATCTTACGGTCCAACCCTCTTCCCACGAAATTTGGTAACCACTCGATTTTCCCTATCATTCTGCATGTCATTCCTTCGTTGTCGTCTGCTAGGGAAGCTCTGCAATGGTTCTAGATGGAGGAAGGGTTTCTAATGATGATCTTCAAGTATACGTTATGTGACTACTACAATGCTTGTGAAATCAGGTTTCCACAATCTCTCTTTATGGTTCTGAGCTTTGATCAACCTGTTTACAGGGTGAAAGCGATTTCTTGATGACTTATGACCATATTTTGGATGCATTTAAGCTCTAAGTAAAGCCATTTAGTTTTGCTAGATTTGTTGCTTATTCTTGCCAGGAATTTATAGTCATTTTGTGCTTGTACTCATTTTTTTTTGTTATGTGTGTATCTCAAGGGCCTTCTCTTCGATGTACTTCGTTCACAGGTAAAGAATTACAGGTTCAATGACTCATAATTCCCTTATAGTTTCTTTGTTTTCCAACTTTTGGGAATAATCTTGTCCCTTGTTTCTCGCTAATAGGCTGACTGTTATAGCGATTCATCCCCAATTAGAGGAAGAAATTCATAAAGTGTGAAAATCTCTTCTTTTCTTGATGTTGGCTTGATGTCTTATCATAACTTGGGGTTCCTCCTTACTAGGTTTTTTTCCAATGCTTTCTTTGGTATATCAAGGGTTTTCATAATATGACTCATTATTAGGCTTAATGAAATATTCTCTGAGACATTTGTTTTTCCTAATTGTTTTGGGACCTGTAGAGGTCACTCGAATGTTGACATTAGTCGATGTATAACCCTAACTAGAAACTTCAATCTAAGGGCTTAGTTTACAGTCCTTCTGTATGTATAAACATTTTAACATATGTATTTTATAAAGGATGGAATGGTCGTTCTTTCCTTCCCTTGCAATGACTATTGTTTGTTTTTCTTTTTAATGAGGGTTTTCAAACATTTGTGTAGATATTTTGTTACAGTGGATTATAGTTACATGTATAAATTATTATTTATATGTTCCAATTTTTTTTAAACTATCACATTGGGGTAGACTTGGTTTTTAAACTGAGTTGCATTATTCTTATGACAAACCTTGCATGGAAATGGATTCATCTACCTTCAATTGATTAGGGACCGTAATGGATTCCAAGTTGTTGGCTTGGCCTGGCTCGACCTGGAAACTAAATCGGTTTCCTTCC
This sequence comes from Pinus tabuliformis, assembly GCA_031772625.1. Taxonomy (NCBI): domain Eukaryota; kingdom Viridiplantae; phylum Streptophyta; class Pinopsida; order Pinales; family Pinaceae; genus Pinus; species Pinus tabuliformis. Next base: position 367,092,054 of record CM062809.1, read on the forward strand.
AGTAGTCAATTACCTGAAACCCCTTGTTAGCAGTTAGTATTTTTCAAGATTTATTTCACATCTAATTACAGTTAAAGTCATGAAAATAACTTTCCTCTAATTCATAAGGTTCCACTCAAATTTCTAGGTTTAAACCCTTTCATTTTATTTCTCGATCCAACTCTTTCTAGTATTCGTAACCTATAACTTGGTTCATTTACAGTTGGCCAACAAATTTACTTATACATCCCACCCCACCTATTTAGCCGGTTTAATTCAGCGAGACCACTACTTCGTGGCCAAGCTCAACTCTCTGTGCGATGGTGTGTGAGAGTATTGTGGTACGTTCTCTTGTTCTATTTGGGAAAATAGACCTCAAACCCAAATAGTTTGTATTAGTCGTCTCATACCCTAGGTCCGTTAATGCTGAAATTTTAATTTTCATTTATTCCTCATAATTCACCATAGCAACAAATACTTTATTCACTTATAAATCGCACCCTTTTTTTTGTAAAATATGTAACAAAACATATTCATTCCTTGGTTATCATAACACATCAAAGCATTGAATATCAACAGTCAATTAACACAAGTAAAGCTTGCCATTTAATTCTAATGTTACCAGAGAACTTGATTTATAGAGGAATCCTTTCTACAATTTAAGAACTTCAGTATAATTATCTTTTGAAAGGAAGACAATCAAGGAATTCCATGAGAGATTGACCTCTCCTCGCCACAATAACGATGATTACGTTGGATTCTCCTCCCAAGCTTTCAACCTCCAAAAGAGTAGATTAGGCAACGACCTTTAAGGTATTTTCACTTGCATTAGGGCCTTGACCCAGCCAAAAAATTCAAAATAAACTCAAGGTCTCCACTCGCTCACAGTCTAGATCAGGAGTACCTTTATGGCAGTGTCCTACCCAATAATTTTGTCTCTCCTCTCTCAGGTGCCTCTTGCTTCCTTTTTCTGCTTTCCTCGGCCCCTTTTTCCCACTGAGATCCTTATCTCTATAGAGAGAGATTATCTAACTATCTATAACTATCTGGTACCTAACAATCTCATTTTGGGCATTTTCTCTCATGAATTCCAAGATTTTCATTTAACATAAATAAATTAAATGATAACTTGCCTTCATAACATTGTTTCTCTCTGCTCGAGAATGTGCAAAGGCTCTACTAGAAACTTTTCATCCAGTTCAATCTGTCGACAATCATGAAGCTATCATTAGTTATTATAATTGTTAATAAAGAACATACTTATATACATGTACATTTTCCTAGAAAGAAAATCCAATATTACACTTACTTGGACCTCTTGCCAACTAATTATATGTGTGGGGTCATATAAATATTTTTTTAGTAATGAAACATGAAATAGATTGTGAACCCGGATGTGACTAGGGAGTGCGAGATGGTATGCCATCGTTCTTATTATTTCCAATATTTGGAAAGGGTCGCAATAATGGCAAGCGAGTTTTGGACAGCCTCCCCACCTTAAGGTACTTTTCTTGGGCTTAACCCGCACATAGATATGATCTCCAACCTGAAACTCTATATAAGTCCTTTTTCTATATGCATAGGCTTTCTGTTAATCTTGATCAACTTTTAAATTTTGTCGTACCTTCTTGACAATATGCTCCATTCTTGCTAGCATATTTGGTCCTAAAATTAACTTGTCTTCAGGGTTGCCCCAGTTGGTAGGAGTTATGTACCTTATTCCATACAACACTTCAAAGGGACTCATTCTCAATGACTCATGGTAAATACTATTATATCCAAATTCAGCTAGGTGAAGGTAATCCTCCCACTTGGTTGGTTGTTGTATTATATACATTCTCAACATGTCTTCAAGTACCTTGTTCACGCCTTTGGTCTGCCCATCTGTCTGAGGATGACAAGCGGTAGTAAACTGAACTTAGGTGCCCATCCCAAAAAAAATATCCTTCCATAATGCAGAAGTCAGGGAAAATTTTAAGAACCACCCTAAATTTATATGTATAATAAATGGGTGAATCCCCATGATACCTAGGAAAAATGGGAGGCGATTTTATCAATAATATAATATGTATACATAATTTTTTTGGTGAATCTCTCACCGGATTATATTATCTTGTAAAGTCATGGCAAATCTATCACTGAATTATAAAATCTTGTAAGATCTTGGCAAATCTTTCACTGAATAATTAAAAGTGAAGTCTTGGCGAATGTTTTGTTAAAGTATGAAACCATATATGATAATAGGAAAACATATTCATTAAATTGTAATATACTAACATACATGTTTGGAAAAAAGAAACATAATTTTCTCTTCCTACAAACAATGTTGCAAGTTTCAATGGCCATGTTTGTCAAGGTTATCACTGTACACTCTTTCATATCCTTCTATTAGTTTTCATAATATTCCACAACAAAGTTCTTGTAGGTGTTGATCTTGACCACCAGTTCTGTCAAGGTAGGAGAGATTAATCTTTTCTCTACCACTTTTTTCAAGCTATCAAATTTCTTTCTTATTCCATAGAGTCCAACTACGAGATTAAAAAAAACATATTTTGTACCACTTTTGTCAAGATATCAAATTTGTTTCTTATTCCATAGACTCCAACTGCAAGATAAAAACACACACACACACACACACACATTTTGTTTACCCCAACACACCAACAAGTAGCAAGCCCCAACTATATAATATAAGAAAGTAGTAGGTGTTATCACTCCAGGAAACTCTCCGAGGTTGTAAATCATAGATGCCTGGTAACATATAAATTTTAATATTCTTCTCTGAAATATTGGAATGAAAGATGGTTTGGATCAAGTCGAATAACCATTTCAGCTCTATTCACACTCAAGGCATGCATGAACACCCCCAATAACACAAGGCTTTAGACTGCTAATGCTCAATAGTTTGTAGATTTAATGGATAGATGGAGAACACTGACTATGCCAGCAGGTTGCATACATGGACCTATACGAATGGCTAGCTACAGGTAGCAAATGAACTTACTGACTATACCGGCAGATGCGTATATAATTACACATATAAATGGCTAGCCATAGGCAGCAAAGAAGCTTGCAAATCTAATATATCAAAGCAGAGATAAGATGACAGTTATCTGGCCTCGAACACACAGAAAACCTGAACAAACTGTTCAGGTGCAAGCATACAACAGAAGAGAAATGGACATTAAACATGTAGCAGCAAAAGAAGCTTGTATTACTAAAGACTACAGATGAGAAGCTTGAGAAAACAGGGGAGGAATAATCTCCAAAAGTTGAACCCCTGTTACATCTTGTTTTCAGCTATTTATAGCTTGTTTACAATGGTCCTTAGCCTTTTGAGGCTTCAGGTGTCTTAATCTATCCTTCTGTCTTGTTTAACTGATTGATTCCCTCAATAGGTAGGCATGGCTCGGCGGTTTTCCTCTTCTGACAGAGAAATAACCATACTCAGATATTTTTGGTGGCTTGCTGTGATGCATAGGAGCTCCCTCGTGCCAAAGATGCCCCATTAAGTTCGTTAGGATGACTGCTGCACTGGCAGGGCTGTTAATGCTCCATGATTTTATTTGATTTGGGTTGAGGCGTGTAGTGGCCCTTCCCCTTCCCTTTCTGGGTTCTGTTTGCCGGTCGCTATCCCTCCGCCGAATCCTTCTTCTGGTATATAACATAACTGCACGGTTCCTTCAAGGATGGCTTGCCGCTTGAACCTGCAATGGAGTGCCTGCCGTTCTTATGAAATCCCTGCACCGGTCCCTTGTTTTTTTAATATTTGAACAATATACATAAAACAGCTGCAAAATAATGAAAAATGGCTCTGGCGGATTTGAAGAATATATATATTTTACTTTCGAATCCCATCGGATCCAAAACCCACCATAATCGGCATCTGCCTAGGGCTTCCCTTTATATTTTCTTTATACAAAGAAAATACACCAAATACATTGAAAACGATATGGGCGCAGACTTTAAAAAATATGAAATGGAGTGTTGTGCATATATCGGGTCCGGCCCATCGGCCTACACCATCATTTGTGTTAAAGCCCCGCCCCTTTGAAAGTGCCGATGCGATATCGGCAATCACCGCGGACCCGATATTTTATAAAATGGAGTGTTGAAGGGTCATCGGATCCGGCCCATCGCATCGGCGCGTAACATATGTGAAAGGCCTTGTACTCTTTGGCAGCCCCGATAGCGAAATGCCGACGTGATGTGAGCCGTTGATCTGTGCACGCGATTAATGGCCCTGATCAAATCGCTAGACCGCAATCGCAATGCCACTGTCGATACCGCCGATCGTCGATATTGCCGCGGACCCGATATTTTATAAAATGGAGTGTTGAAGGGCCATCGGGTCCGGCCCATCGCATCGGCGCATAACATATGTGAAGGCCCTGTACTCTTTGGCAGCCCCGATAGCGAAATGCCGACGTGATGCGAGCCGTTGATCTGTGCACGCGATTAACGGCCCTGATCAAATCGCTAGACCGCAATCGCAATGCCACTGCCGATACCGCCGATCGCCGATATTGCCGCGGACCCGATATTTTATAAAATGGAGTGTTGAAGGGCCATCGGGTCCGGCCCATCGCATCGGCGCATAACTTATGTTAAAGCCTGCCCCTCGTAATCGCCGATAGCGAAATGCCGACGCGATCTGGACTGTTGACCGGCCAGATCCAACGGCTGATATGATTTCGGACCCTTAAGCCTGCAACTTTGGTTTTTATGTGATTTTTTGGGTATTTTCACCTTCCGATAGTGTAATTCTGCCCTCCAAAGGGCTTCCCTCTTGCAACCTCTTTGATCGGTGGGTAGATTTTGTCATGTCTTGATGATTTGAACAGCAAACATGGATTTTGGGCATGACTATAAGCATATTTGCAGCCTTTGAGAGCTTTTTGAATCTATTTTTAATCCATTTGCATAGCAAAGCTAACACTGGCTCCTTCTGGGGATGAGATCCTCCTTGTGAGGTCTCAAGAACTGCAGATCAATGTCTTTCCTGTAGAAAACAAATTAGCCAAAATTTCCTAGTGTTCGATTGGGCATGGAGTCTACTTTGCTTATACTAAAACTGAAAAAATAAAATATTTACAGTTTTAAGGCCTAAAGACCTTAAATCACATAGCTTTTCAAAAACCGCCCATTAATTGGGCCATCAAAAACTGGTTCTCCCTCCATACTTTTCAGTATGAAGGTATTGTTCCCTTGAATCTGTGAAATGATGAAAGGGCCCGTCCAGAGAGCATCAAATTTCCCATGATTGCCTTTCTTTTCTTTAAATGCATCCCATTTCATAACCAAATCCCCAACCTGCAAGTTGTCTCTCTTTGCCTTCTTGTCAAAGACTTCCTTGATCCTCTGCTGATGTGTTGTAGCTTTTTCAATCAGCTACTCTCTGATCTGATATAATTATGTTAAATCAGTGATTCTATTGGCCATAACATCTTCTTCATTCTGCGTTGTTTGGAGCAAATTTGCCACAGGAAGAGTAAGCTGAATTGGAAAAATAGCATCAGTACCATATACCAGCTTGAAAGGAGAGCAGCCTGTAGATATTTTGATGGTCACTCTGTCTGCCCAAGTGCGTATTTGAGCTTTGCATCCCAATTCTTCTTATTATCTTCTAACAGCTTCTTAATAATCCTGATCAGACTTTTGTTAGAGGATTCTGCTAGACCATTCCCTTGGGGGTAATAGGAGGTGGAATGAACAAGCTTAATGCCCATTGAATCACACATTTCCACCAACTCTTTTGCCTTGAAGGCTTTTACATTATCTGTTATAAGCTTATGTGGGCAACCAAATCTGCTAAAAAAATTTTCTGATAAAAATTTCATTACCACATTATGATCAGCCTTCCTTGTTGGGATTGCTTCAATCCATTTTGTAAAATAATCAGTGGCAACTAATATCCACCTGTGTTGGCCACTGGAGTGCGGGTTGATTTCACCAATGAAATCCAAGCCCCACTGCTGAAAAGGTCCTTTTGCAATTATTGGCTTTAGGGGCAGGGATTTTAACTGCTGCTTTCCTTCAAATCTCTGGCACCTGTCACAAGATTTAACAAAAGAAAATGCATCAGAAAATAAAGATGGCCAATAGTACCCAGCTCTGAGAATCTTTTGGGTTGTAGTTCTCCAATAATGATGTCCTTCACACATGATGTTATGGAACTGTTGCATAACTTCTATTGATTGTTCTTTGTCCAGACATCTTAAAAGCACTCCAGATGGATCTTCCAATAAAGCGAGCTATCATTAATGCAATATTTCATTGCCTTTAGCTTTAACGTTCTTGCCTGACTTTGAGAAAATTCAGAAGGAACTTCTAACTCTAAAAGGAATTTAATTATTGCAGCATACCAATTACATGAAGCTAGGTTCTCGGCCACCGACTGCCCTCTCTGTGATTCAGTTGTTTCATGCTCTTTCATTAGACCATTTCCTTCTACATTGAACAAGAAATCGACGTCCAAAGATTTGCAATTTTCTTTAGCCAATAGTTTGGCAAGCCCCTGACCTCTTACCAGCTTGGTAGGCTTCAGCTCTATGTTGAATTCTATAATTTTTGCAATCCATTTCGCTCTTTTTCCATCAGCATCAGGTTGCGTTAAGGCATCCTTTATTACAGCAGAAGGCACATAAGCAACTATTTTGGAATGCAAGATGTATACTCTGAAAGCTTTCAAAGATTTGATAAGAGCGTATGCTTGTTTCTCAATAATATCATACCTCAGCTCAGCATCCCTTAAGGTTTTACTGAAAAATGCCACCGGATGCTCTGAGCCTTCTTCATATGCTTGCAATAAGACTGCTACAAGGGTGTCGTCAGAGGCAAAAGAAAATATGCGGAACTCCTTGCTATAATCCGGACTGATTAAAGTGGGGGCCTCCATAATTGCCCTTTTAATGGACTCAAATGACTTTCTCGCTACACCATTCCACTTGATCTCTAACCCCTTCTTCAACATAGAGGTAATATGCTTCACAAGTTCTGCAAAATTTGGGATAAATCTCCTTACAAAATTAATCTTGCCTAGAAAAGATTGGATGTCCTTCTTCGATCTCGGGACAGACAAGGTCTGTATCGCTTTTACTCTTTCTGGGTCAATTCGGACACCTGCAGCAGAAACAATATGTCCCAACAACTTGCCTTCTTCTAAAGAAAACTATGACTTCTTAGGATTTACTGAAATCCCAAACCTTCTGCACTTCAAAAACACTTTCTTCAAATGTTGCACATGGTCTTGATGGCTAGTGGAGTATACTGTTATATCTTCCAGGTAGATAAGGACAAATTTATCCTTTTCTCCCACAAATGTTATATCCATAGCTCTTTGAAAGGTGGCTCCAACATTCATCAACCCAAAAGGCATCTTGGAATACATAAAGGTACCCCAAGGAGTGGTGAATGCAGTCTTCTTCTGATCATCTGGATGCACAGCAACCTGATTATAACCTAAAAACCCATCTATAAAAGACATTACTTTGGCACCTGAGACTTGCTGCAACAAATGCTCCATTTTTGGTAGAGGATAATTATCCTTTTTGGAACATTTATTTAGATTCCTGAAATCAACACATAGTCTGATTTCTCCACTCTTCTTCCTCACAACAACTAGATTGGCCACCCATTTAGAATATCTGAGAGGCACTATGATCTTAGCAGCCAACAACTTTTTAATTTCTTTCTCAACCAGAGGAAGGAGCATAGGATTCATTGGTCTCAGCTTCTGTTTGAAAGGAATAGTGTCTTTCTCAAGCGGAATTTTATGTTGAATTATATTTTCATCACATGTCTTCAAATCGTTGTACTCCCAAGCGAACACATCAGCAAATTGCCTCATTAATTTGCAGTATTTAGCACTCTGGTCAGCAGATAGATTGGTGGACAGATTTATGAATTTGGGGTGGCCTGGACCTCCTATATCATGTTTGCAAACTGCAGTTTGATCTTCTTTTGGGCAGCTTTGTAAGGCACATCATTGTGATCAAACAATCTCTCAAGAGGAATTAGACCCTTAGGAATATGGTTGCTAGGGAGTTGGACTATGCTATTCTTGCCAATGTTATTTCTAAGCTTGGACTTGGGATCTTCTAACAAAGCATCATTATTTTGGTCAATTTGCATTTCAGAAAACTCATCAATGACTTGAAGAAACCTATTTAGCTCATCATCATCATCAAAAGCCCTCCAATGGTGGACATTATCAAGCACGAAGGGTCTATACTTCATTTGTACCTCATAAACTAGTTTGGGAGGCGATGGAGGTATAAACAAACTAGCTGAGACAGCAAGGGAGTCAGCAAGCTGATTTTGGGCTCTAGGAATATATGAAATGCAGAAAAAATCAAAGAACTCTTTGGTTCTCCATACCTCATCTCTGTACGCTTTTAGCCTTGGGTGCTTTGCTTGTAATGTTTTGTTCACTTGCTGAATTATCAGATCAGTATCTCCGAATACCTTCAGCTTCTTTATTCCTCTGTCTTTGGCGGCATGAAGGCCCAACATCAGTGCTTCATATTCTGCTATGTTGTTTGTCACCTGAAAAACCAGCTTTAGAGACAATTGAACTGTTTCTTGTTGTGGAGACACTAGCACCACCCATGCTCCTGCAGTCTCCTTGGTACATGCTCCATCAAAGAACATCTCCAAAATCTGACCTCTTGTATTATGCTCAGCCTAAGTTGTTGGTTTCCTGATCTGCAATGCAGCCTTCTGTGATTCTTCTATTTGGAGAATGCAAGCTCCAAAATCAGTGTCCATTGCATATATGGGACGGTTTGTAGGATTCTTCTCGTCGCTAATGATATATGCCAGCTGTGCTTCTCTATATAACCTCCTGCTCTCTCCTTCGAACACTGGGACAGTTGCATAAGATAAATCGTTCTGCAATGTTCCACCTAGTCTCTTAATCCACCCTCTGGACAACAGCATGCCAAACTTAGGAGGGACATTTGCCACCACAATATCCATTATCATGCTCTTCATGGGCAGCTGGGTTAGGGAAATGGCTAAATCTTTAATCAATCCCAGGCATTTCACCTTCCTTGAATCAGAATAGGTCATGATATGGTCTGGTGATGTCAAGGCCTAACTCTTCCATGACGGTTTTAGGCATCAGATTGTGACTGGCACCTGTATCTAGGAGGCAGTTGTGGAGAATTTTGTCATGAATGGTCAAGGAGACATAAAAATATGTGGAATTATCCTTGGCAGGTTCAGTCATTGGGCTTAGCACAACTGCAGGCCTATCGTCTTGCAAATTGACAAAGTCAGTGGAGGTCCGTGTGATCTTCAGCTCGAGAGCCTCAAGGATAGGCTTTCTAAACATCTCACTCTTTACCAGTTCTGTCAGAGGCACGGTTATTTTTAACTTCTGAACTTTTGATTCGAAGCTAAAAGAGAGAGGTAGCTTGTCAGGACTTTTTACCTCTTGAACTAGTGCTTTGAGGGTGACTGGATCAGATGTTGGTCTTCTTTGTATGCTATTCTGGGTCTCTGTTTGGACGGCAGCTTTTTGGGCAGGATTCTCCTTGATATTATTTGCATTTGACCTTAGATTATATCTTTTCTGCTCCCCCGTTTGCAGAACAGCCCCTCTGTCCCACCTTTGACTGTCATGCTCCTGCAGCAAAGACTCTTCGTATGCAGCCAATGTCAAAAAGGCATCACTGCCTTTATCTTCCATACAGAGAATTTCATCCTCATCTTCAATCTTTTCCTCCTCCATGACCACCTTCTGGAAAGGAGCCTTAACCTTTTGATCTTCGTTAGTTTCTTTACCCCTCTGAATGGTTTGTGATTGTTCGTTGGCTCTTCTGAATGGATTCGGATTTCTTGGTGCAAATGTGCCTGGGAGCCTTGTCTTCCCAGGGTTCTGCTCAATCTCCAGCTTAGAAATTTTAGCAGACAGTGACTCGATCATTCTAGTCATTTTATCAAGTTTGGTATCTGAGGATGAAGCAGAAGAAGCCTCGCCTCTCAGCATCCTTCTATCAGCGTGACTTTTGAGCTTTTCTGCAGCCATAATGTTAGATTCGACTTCTAGTGCCGCATCCTGCATTTCAGCTAGGGTGGCACAACTTCTTTCTCTCAACAGCAAACAGAACTCAGAGTCAAAGGCACTGGTGTAGGCAAGTTTAGCAGAGGTGGGGGTAGGCTTTACCTCAGCTGGTATCTTACTATACATACGGTTGAATCTTTTATTAAAATCAAACAAAGATTCCCCATTTTCCCTCTTCAAGTTTCCAAACTCCGTATGATAGTATAGCAAGTCCTTTTTATCTCCCCAGTGTTTTAGGAACGCATCATCTAAAGCTTCGATATCTGCTATAGATCTTGGGGCTTGTTCTCTAAACCATTTCCTAGCCTCCCCATCTAGACTTTGGACAAAGACTCTCATCCACACATCATCTTCACTAATATCCAGATTATCAGCATAGCTATAAAATGACTCAAGGTGTTCTTCAGCAATGACACCTTCAGTCCCAGTGAACTTGGGCATATACTTCTGATATTCTCCAGTGGGCATAGCATTCAAGGGAGTGGGCAGTATTGAAGGTCCATACCTTGCGGCTATGATTCTTTCCATTTTGGTGGGTGCTTGTGGTCCTGCCATGTTTGGAATTTGTGGAAGGACACTAGCAGATGGGGCAGTGGGAAATAATGTAATGGATGGCAAAGATATTGGGATGTTTTGGACAGTATGGAAATCTTTCTTTGGACTGAGATTCAAAGGGGAACTAAACGGACAAGGAGCTTTATGAATCTCCGCAGGTACTTCTTCATTAACAATACTAGGCTTTAAATCTTCAAACTGCGTATCCTCAACTAAGAACTTCTCATGCAGAGACAAATAAGATTTCTGGGGCTTACCTGATTTTGATGCTCCCTTCTGTGATGTTTTCTTCGGGTTAACAATCTTCTCAGGGTCTGGCACTGGGACAGCTGGAGACTTCTGCGGATTTCTTCTAGTATGCCTCACAAACTGAGCCAAAACTTCAAAGTGGAGTCGCCAAAGGATGGCCTTCCTCCAGTGGAGTCACCAGACAGATGATTACAACCAACGTCTATGTTCAAACCTTGTCTGTCATCAAAGCTTGAAGCTGTGTCGTCTCCCAGGGAAGCTGAGCTTCGATTCTCTTCTCCCCGGCAACGGCGCCAATTATGTTATCACTCCAGGAAACTCTCCGAGGTTGTAAATCAGAGATGCCTGGTAACATATAAATTTTAATATTGTTCTCTGAAATATTGGAATGAAAGATGGTTTGGATCAAGTCGGATAACCATTTCAGCTCTATTCACACTCAAGGCATGCATGAACACCCCCAATAACACAAGGCTTTAGACTGCTAATGCTCAATAGTTTGTAGATTTAATGGATAGATGGAGAACACTGACTATGCCAGCAGGTTGCATACATGGACCTATACGAATGGCTAGCTACAGGCAGCAAATGAACTTACTGACTATACCGGCAGATGCGTATATAATTACACATATAAATGGCTAGCCATAGGCAGCAAAGAAGCTTGCAAATCTAATATATCAAAGCAGAGATAAGATGACAGTTATCTGGCCTCGAACACACAGAAAACCTAAACAAATTGTTCAGGTGCAAGCATAAAACAGAAGAGAAATGGACATTAAACATGTAGCAGCAAAATAAGCTTGTATTACTAAAGACTACAGATGAGAAGCTTGAGAAAACAGGGGAGGAATAATCTCCAAAAGTTGAACCCCTGTTACATCTTGTTTTCAGCTATTTCTAGCTTGTTTACAATGGTCCTCAGCCTTTTGAGGCTTCAGGTTTCTTAATCTATCCTTCTGTCTTGTTTAACTGATTGATTCCCTCAATAGGTAGGCATGGCTCGGCGGTTTTCCTCTTCTGACAGAGAAATAACCATACTCAGATATTTTGGGTGGCCTGTTGTGATGCATAGGAGCTCCCTCGTGCCAAAGATGCCCCATTAAGTTCGTTAGGATGACTGCTGCACTGGCAGGGCCGTTAATGCTCCATGATTTTATTTGATTTGGGTTGAGGCGTGTAGTGGCCCTTCCCCTTCCCTTTCTGGGTTCTGTTTGTCGGCCGCTGTCCCTCCGCCGAATCCTTCTTCTGGTATATAACATAACTGCACGGTTCCTTCAAGGATGGCTTGCCGCTCTTATGAAATCCCTGCACCGGTCCCTTGTTTTTTTAATATTTGAACAATATACATAAAACAGCTGCAAAATCATGAAAAATGGCTCTAGCGGATTTGAAGAATATATATATTTTACTTTCGAATCCCATCGGATCCAAAACCCACCATAATCGGCATCTGCCTAGGGCTTCCCTTTATATTTTCTTTATACAAAGAAAATACACCAAATACATTGAAAACGATATGGGTGCGGACTTTAAAAAATATGAAATGGAGTGATAGTGCTGATTATTAACAGTGAACTTAGTTTCTTTAATTGGAATGCCTAAAGGCCGTTAAGAAAAAACAACGATCCGTTTGAAATGGTGATCCGGATTTAAACAGGAACGCAACAAATTACAGAGATAACCATATACACAAAGATGCAACGGAAATAATACTTCATTTCATTAATGGAAAATACTGAAATATGCTTACAGACAGAAATGGAAATAAACTAGCTAGGGCGATGGTAGCTTATCTCTGAGAAGAGATGTGATGGCTACATGCCTCTGAACTGTGTTACAATGAGGCTCGAAGGCCTATTTATTGTTGAGAAACAATGGAAAAACCCTTAACATTCCAAAACCTAACCCTAGGAGATGAAACGCCAAACTGTGGGCCCCGTTTGGGGGTAAGTTGGTACATCAACTTCCCGGGGTCGTAACTTTGGCATATGATCTCCGTTTGACGCATACAATAGCTCATTAGAAAGATCTATCCGAGCATTATCATTGTTGGAACGGGCAACACCAGTCCATTTCATGGACTGGTGTTGCCCCCGGATTCCCCAAAAAACGTCGTTTAGGGCCTCAAAACGGCTCCGGAAGTTCAGGACCCGAAAAACTGCTAAAAATAGTAAGATGTGCTACAATTAAGGAAACTGAAAATGCTGAGAAAGACAATGGTGGGGGTCCAGGTGGACTTGGCAGGTGGCCACCAATATCCACCTGGATCATTCCTCCCCCCTTAGGAAGCAATGGTCCCCATTGCGTTGAGCTCCTCCATGAGATGAGGAAACTTCTGCTGAACTTGTTCCCTGGTGAGCCACTTGCCCTGCTGAAGGAGTTGGCCCGCTTTGACAACTCGATACAGTTGGATATTCTGTTGGCGAGTGTTCTTGATCTGTGTGTCCATGATCCGATCAGTTGCAGCTTGTTCCATGCAATCTGGATTTAATTCTGTGGGTTTGAGCTGTTCTGCAATGTCGGATGTGTCTAGCAATGGTGGAAAGTATGGCCGAAGGCGGTCCACATTGAATACTGGGTGCAGGCCAAGGAATGGGGGAATGCTGAGCTCAAATGCATTGTCTCCCATAGCCTTAGTAATGGTGTAAGGACCATATCGGAGTGGTCTCAATTTCCGATAGGCTCCAGTAAGGCGTTCCTTTTGCAAATGCAACCAGACTTTGTCGCCCACCTGAAACTTGTGTGGCACCCGATGTTGATCATGTCGCTGCTTGTACTTGGCATTTGATTTCTCAAGAATGTCATGGACCTGCTGGCGAATATGTTGGATGCGCTCAATGAAGCTGGTGGCCTTATCTGTTTCGGACTGGACATGAGCTGAATTCATGTGAGTAGCTGCAAGTGGCATGGCCACATCAATGGGGCATAGTGGCTGGAATCCCAAACCCACCTGAAAAGGGCTATGGCCAGTGGAGCTGTGAAGAGCTCGGTTGTAGCTGTGCTGAACGTAGGGGAGGCTCTCGTCCCATGTGCGTGGATGCTTTGAGTTATACATGCGCAGAATGTGCACAATCATCCTATTGACAACCTCTGTCTGGCCATCAGTTTGAGGATGGAAGGCTGTGGACTTCGTGAGTTTGGTGTCCAGCATTGACCAGAGACTGGACCAAAAGGTGCTGAGAAACCGACTGTCCCGATCTGAGATGATAGACTGTGGGATCCCAAAGTGCACCCACACTCGTTCAAAGAAGAGTTTAGCAGTGGCTTCTGCTGTGATATTCTTCTTGCAGGCCATCATAATGGCCATCTTTGAGAACCTGTCGACGACCACAAAAACACAGTCATTTCCATGCTTAGTGGAAGGAAGGCCTGACATGTAATCCATGGAGATGGATTCCCAAGGTCGACTAGGGGTAGGCAACGGGGTATAGAGGCCTTGCTTCTTAATGGTCGGTTTGGCAATGGCACAGGCAGTACATGATCGGATGTACTTCCCAACATCCTGTCGAAGATTCGGCCAATAGAAATAATTTTGCAGTACTGCCACTGTTTTCTCGACCCCGAAATGCCCAGCAGCCCGACTGTAGTGTGCTTCCCAAATCATCTTGGCACGCTCGCTTGAAGGAACACAAAGGTGACCGAGGTGGCATAATAGGGCATCCTGGAGGTGAAAATCTGCAACCTGCCGACCCTCCAAGAGTGTCTGGTATGTGTGGCCGAATTCTGGGTCGCTTTTGTAGAGAAGTGGCCAATCAGAAGTCTCGTGCCCGCAAGAGTTGAGCACGGTGGTTAGCGCCATGATCGGTGGTCGACTGAGGCAATCTGCAACATTATTGGTGCTGCCCTTTTTATACTTGATATTCAAGTGAAACTGTTGCAGGTATGTAGACCACTTCTGATGGCGATCATTCTGCAATTTCCCTTGGGTCTGTATGAACTGCAGAGGTCGGTGGTCTGTGTGGATGACCGTTTCCTTCCCCAAAATGTAATGCTTCCATTGTCGGCAGGCCTGTACAATGGAATACATCTCTTTATCATAAGTGGGGTACTTCCGGACTGTGTCTGAAAGTGTTTCACTGTGATATGCCACTGGATGTCCATGTTGAGTAAGGACTGCCCCAATAGCATAGTCAGAGGCATCTGTCTCGACCTCAAATGGTTGTTGTAAATCTGGTAACGCGAGCACTGGTGCCGTGCAGAGGCGATCCTTCAACTCCCTGAATGCCTTCTGTTGAGATTCAGACCAAAAGAATTTTGCTTTCGCCCCGCCCTTGGTGACTTGACTCAAGGGCCAAGAAATATGAGAAAATCCCAACACAAACCTGCGGTAGAAGTTGGCAAGACCTAGAAAGCTGCGGAGCTCTGTTAGAGTGGTTGGAGAGGGCCAATCCCGAATGACTTGGACCTTGGCTGGATCGACATGCACCCCCTGTTCATCAATGATGTATCCCAGATACTGAACCTCGGTCATGCCAAAAGTGCATTTCTCCAAATTGGCACATAGCTTGTGTTGCCGCAGTGTTTGGAGAACCTGTCGGATGTGGTGGAGGTGCTCTTCCCAACTCTGGCTGAAGATCAGAATGTCATCCAAGTATACTACTACAAAGGAGTTGGTGAATGGCCGCAAGATGTCATCCATTAGCCTCATAAAGGTTGCAGGAGCATTCGTCAATCCGAAAGGCATGACCAACCATTCGAAGAGGCCCTCCTTGGATTTGAAGGCAGTCTTCCACACATCTGAGGGTTCAATTGGTACCTGGTGATATCCTGACTTCAGATCGATCTTGCTGAAATATTTCGCCCCCTTTAGTTGGTCTAGGAGGTCATCAATCCGCGGGATCGGGTACCTATTACGGACAGTGATCTTGTTCAGCGCCCGATAGTCAATACAGAGTCTCCACGTCCCATCCTTCTTCTGTACCAACACTATCGGGCTCCCACAGGGCGAAGAACTCGGACGGATGTGACCTTTCTGCAGGAGCTCCTGAATCTGCCTCTTGATTTCATTGTTCTCCAGAACGGAGCGCCGATAAATTGGTCCATTGGGTAGCGGCGCACCTGGGGTCAGATCGATGGAGTGCTTGACTTGACAGTGCAGAGGAACCCCTGCCGGGGAGGTGAAGATGTCTTCGTACTCCTCCACAATCTTGTCCATCTGTAGCTGCCGTGCAGAGGGACCCCGTTTGGAGGCCGCGGCCACTGTCTTCTTCTTCCCTTGAGGGCGTATCATCAGGAAAACAAATTTCCTGGTTTTGGAAATGATCTTACTGCATTGTTTTGCAGTAATCAAAGAGATGGCGGCAGGTGGTGCTACCTCTGGTATCCTGAACAACTTATTTCCCAATGTAATAATAACAGCACGGGGCCTTGATTCATACACAGCATGTCGCTTCCACAAGTATGGTTGTCCTAGTAATACATCACAAACTTCAAGGGGAGCAATGTCACACAATACCTCATCCGTGAAGGGCTTGATGTTGTATGGAAGGCGACACTGCTGGCTCACGCGAAGATCTCGCCCTTGGTGAAGCCACCCAATGGTGTATGGTTGTGGATGTGCTGTGGTCGGTAAGCCCAACCGCTTCACGACCTCTGCCGAAATGAGGTTCTTTTGACTCCCGCTATCAACAATGAACTGTATCGGGGAGCCCTTTACCCACATCTGGGAGTGGAAGAGACGCTCCTCCTCCTCTGGATCTTCGGGTTCATTTTTCTGGATCTTTGCGGTAGCAACAGTGGCGCTGGGATCCGCATCAATGATCTGCTTCCCTTTTTCATACCCCTTATCGGGTTCTGACTCAGAGTCGGAACATGCATCTGATTCTGAAACCTTTAGCTCAGCCACCAGTGACTGCTTGGCCCGACACTCACTTGTGTTGTGAGTGGAGCTCTTATGGAACTCGCACCATTTTCCAGTGTCCTTTCTCGGCTTCGCGGCGTTGCTCTTTGCTTGCAGCTTCGGCTGGTTGTCTTGGGCTGTCCCGCCTTGGCTTTGTCCTTTGTTCTGTGGTTTAGGGGCACCTTTCCCCTGCTTTGGATTCGCAGATCCAAAGTCTCGCTTCTTTTGTTTAAACTTCTGCTCGACCTTGACGGCATACCGGTATGCTGCGCCGAGCGAGGGGATGTTTAGGAACTGTATTTCTTCCTGGATGTACTTGTGCAGGCAGCCACGGTATTTGAGTATCAAATGTTGCTCCGAATCCTTGATACCCAACTTTGTGCGAAGGGTATGGAAAAGATTGGTGAACTCCGGCACGTCTTGGTCCCTTCCCTGCCGCAGCGTGGTCCACTTTATGTATTCATCCTCATAGCTTCCGACAGGGTAGTACTGCTCCTTGATGGCATCCCGGAACGAATCCCAGGTGGGTGCGGCTGAAAATAGTGAGCCAGTACTTTCATCCTTCTGCTCGCAGTAGGTTTCCCACCAGTCCTTGACGTGGGGGGCTGCTTTGAGAAGAGCAAAAACAATCTTTTCCCGACTCGAAAATTCATGAACAGAAAAATAACCCTCTAGCAGATTTAACCATTTATCTACGGCATCGGCGTCTATCTGACCCTCGAATATGGGGATTCCAAATTAACTTGTACCTTAAAGGGTGTGGCGTTTCCAGAGGAGCTGCTGGAAGCCGATGCGCCGCTTCTGGGTAGCCGCTGAAGGATCTGCGCAAAGCTGTCCATCATCGCGTTCCGTTGTCGCTCGAGCGCTTCTTCGAGCAAGATTTTGATGGGATCTCCTGCCCCCTCGTCTTTCTTCTCGTCCGCCATGGGAGGCCGTCGGGATTTGCGAGGCTGGTCTTGCAAAGGTTCAACCAGTTCAAGCCCTAACTCCTTATATCCCGACCTTGTTGGGGACATGCAAAGAAAAACAGAGAAAAAGCAGACCGCTCTGATACCACTGATCCGGATTTAAACAGGAACGCAACAAATTACAGAGATAACCATATACACAAAGATGCAGCGGAAATAATACTTCATTTCATTAATGGAAAATACTGAAATATGCTTACAGACAGAAATGGAAATAAACTAGCTAGTGCGATGGTAGCTTATCTCTGAGAAGAGATGTGATGGCTACATGCCTCTGAACTCTGTTACAATGAGGCTCGAAGGCCTATTTATTGTTGAGAAACAATGGAAAAACCCTTAACATTCCAAAACCTAACCCTAGGAGATGAAACGCCAAACTGTGGGCCCCGTTTGGGGGTAAGTTGGTACATCAACTTCCCGGGGTCGTAACTTTGGCATATGATCTCCGTTTGACGCGTACAATAGCTCATTAGAAAGATCTATCCGAGCATTATCATTGTTGGAACGGGCAACACCAGTCCATTCCATGGATTCGTGTTGCCCCCGGATTCCCCAAAAAACGTCGTTTAGAGCCTCAAAACGGCTCCGGAAGTTCAGGACCCGAAAAACTACTAAAAATAGTAAGTTGTGCTACAATTAAGGAAACTGAAAATGCTGAGAAAGACAATGGTGGGGGTCCAGGTGGACTTGGCAGGTGGCCACCAATATCCACCTGGATCAAATGGCAACGGAATACAATGTATTACTTATAATTTCCAATTAATGAACTTGGTGAGCCCGATCAAGTAAAAAAAAGGAACCGTTAACTTGGCATTAGAAATGGAAAATAATTCGATCATTATTTTTTTAATCGCATGGTGAATTTGACTAATCTCGGAGAGGGAGGCCCATATCAATTTTCTTGCTGCCACTCTAACACCAATATCCAATACCAGATATATCAAATTTTAATGATTGAAACTTACCTATAAAAAGACTCTATATCCTTAAATTGAAATCATAACCCGACAATATATACTCAATAAAATTTAAACTCGAAGTTCACCTAACAAAATAAATTATTATTATAAATACTACCGCAAAATATTTTAGCCATTCAAAATTGAGAAAGCTCACTAATCTATTCGAAAAATCTCGCTCATCTATTAGAAAAGTATAATAATTTATCTAGTTATTATAATTTGAGTGCACAAAAATATTTAAGAAATTAATGAGTCCTTTCAAATGCCAACGGTATAATGAATAGGGGTGAGTCGTATCGAGTAAAAGAATTGAACGGTCGGAGTTAGAAAGTTTGAAATTGGTTGTTTTATTTATTTATGTATGTGTATTAAAAAAATGGTTAAAAATTTTGAAATAACAAAAAATTAATATCTTGTATTTTTTTCTATTTAATAAGATAATTTACCAACCTTTAAAAGTGGTTAATCATTTTCAAAGTAAAATTATAATAATTATTATTTTGAATCTTTAAGAAAGACTTTTCAAAAATCAATAAAATTTGTTTTAAAATATATGTTTTATTATAATTTATTTGATTGTGATTTCACGAGAATGCCTTTGCAATAAGTGATTCAAACAATTCTCTAATCATGTAATCATAACATGAAATACAGTAATAGGAGGGGAGTCATACTTTTTTATTTGAAAACACAAAAGTTATTTGGTGAAGCTAGTTTTAGCTTCAATGATGTTAAATTTTACAATTTCTAATTTCTAAGCACACTACACATACACAATCAATACTCAGTACCTAAATACTATTAAATAAAATGAAATATATAAATAACAAATACATAAATATATGCGTATAGATATATAAGTTGAGTCAACAAATTTAAATAATTAAATGATTAATTAAATTAAATTAAAAAAGAATTAAAACAGAAAAGCATAAATTAAATAAAATAAGTAAAGGAAATAGATTAAATATAATAAAATAATAAATATAAATAAATATTAAGAAATAGGGCAAACCCAAAATATTTAAATAAATAAATGATTAATTAAAGAAAATTAAAATAGATAAATTAGGTTGATTCAAAGAAAATTAGGAAGGATAATAGAAAGTATACGTAATGTGAAAGATAGACTGGATTATATATAACATGAGATTATTAAATATAATTTATTTTTCCATATCTCTCTTTATCTCTATCTCCATATCTATTTCTATTTCTCCTTATCTCTATTTCTCCCTCTAAAAACATATACACTATTTCTCCATATCTATCTTTATCTCTCCCTTCCTCCCTTTTCCTCTCCCTCTATCTCTCTTCCCCTTATCTCTCTCTCTCTCTTGCACTTCTCTCTCCACATTTATCTCTTTGCCTCTTTCTTCATCTCTCTCTCCCCCCTCCATCTATATCTCTATCTCCCCTTGTCTCTCCTTCTCACCCCCAAAACATAAACACTCTCTTTCCATGTCTATCTATCTCTCTCTCCCTCCCTCTTCCTCTCCCTCTCTATCTTCCCCTTCTCTCCTTCTCTGTCGTTCTACCTCTGTCTCTCTCTTCCCTCCCACTCTCCTCTCTCCCTCAGTGTCTTTCCATCTCTCCATTTCCACTCCCTCTTCCTCTCCACCTCTCTCTCTCTATGTCTTTCTTCTTCCCTCCCTCTCTCACCCCCTCCAACTCCATGTCCCTCTCTCTCTCACATGTTAGTATAGTTGTCATTGATGTCAATATACTGAAGAAGACAAGGACATCCAAGAAATGAAGCAAGCAAGGACATGATGATGATATGATTAAGAAGGCAACCAATGAAGAAACCAAAACCATGAAGAAGCCAAAAAGCATTATGCCTTGTCTCAGGTTTTGCACTCTTAAATGATTAGTCACATGAAATAATATTTTTCCTATCTTAGAAAAGAAATTTTATCATGAGAGTTAGACCATCTGAAAGGGAATAATTTTATCTTTCTAATGAGCTATCACATGCCCCGAAACTCCAATATTTTGAGAGATATAGGTTTTCTAAGTTAGGGGTATTAATCTGGTCCTTGAGCTGACATGTGCTATGCCTCTCATGTCGGCCTACCTATGGGTCATGTCCCTTCACTTGTCCACTATAAAATCACTATAAATATAGGACCCTTGACCTCATTTTGATTCAGAATTTCGATCACACATACAGAACAATGAGATATAGCTCACATCTCGTGAACTCTAAGGAAGGAGACCATAAATATAAAGAAAAAAAGGAGCACACAAGTTAAATGTAAGGGATTATACACCTTGACAGATCTGTGGAAGCGAAGTTGGTTGGAGGACAAGGCATGAAAGAAAGGGTTTTTCTAGGCAGATCTATCTTTTGTTACAGGTATGCATTATCACAAAGGCTGAACGCAGACATAAGGGAAGAAAAAAACCTCAGAATTACTGCACAATTGTTCCTTCCTCAGATCTATTACAGGATTGCACCTCGGATTCACTGCA
Organism: Pinus tabuliformis; assembly: GCA_031772625.1. NCBI lineage: Eukaryota > Viridiplantae > Streptophyta > Pinopsida > Pinales > Pinaceae > Pinus > Pinus tabuliformis. The sequence continues at coordinate 367,113,153 of CM062809.1, forward strand.
GGAATGTTCTTTCCTCGGTATCTTTGCAAGAAACAACTCGGACTTGAAGATTAATCTCAAACGTGGTGCATTGCAGCAATCTGGATCATCTTCAGAACAATTGGCTCAGATTTCTATGCAGAGCTGCTAACACAGTGCAGTGGACTCTCGATAATAGATTCAGTGATAGCTTTAGTACTCTTGACAGTGTAGTGGACTCAAACAGTGCTCCATGGTCTCATCACCTATCGAACAACAATACCTTTAAACGTTGACCAATGCACTTAATTTTGGAATTGATTCTCTACATAGATTTATGTGATAATAATTCAATCATTGTGAAAACAATGACAGAAATCATTGTGAATTTTGAGAAATGAACAAGTATATTTGATGGAGTGGACAATGAATTAAATGAAGGACAAGTACACAACAAAGCGAAAGCGTTTTTTTGTTTTTGAAGTGGTGAAGACAGTGAAGAATATGTCAAGAACATTCAAGTAAGTACTTTACACATTCTCTATTAAACAAAAGGATTGGTGTCCTTTGGGTAGGTGCCCATAAACACAAGGTTGGTGCCTTGGAGAAGAAAGGGTCGAAGCCCTAGAGGTCAGAGCCTCATCAAAGATCAAGTTGGTGCTTGGCAATAATTGTCATACATTGTATTTATTCTTTTATATTCAATAAAATTATACTTACACGTTTCTCTAATTAAATTGTGAAGAATCTAACTAGTAATAATAACAATTGAAAGAAAATATTGATTTATGCCCCCCTAAGTATTTCCAACAATTGGTATCATATCCAACTTCTTCATAATCAACCTAACATCTGGAAGAAGGATTCTTAGTCACAATGAAAAATCAAGAAGTGTAGGAAGGCTTCCTTTGTTCGATGGCACAAATTTTTGTTTTTGGAAAAAAAAAATGTCCTGCTACTTAATTTCCCTTAGACTTGAAGTTTGGCATTCAGTTTTAAATGGGCACACTACTCCTTCCACTCTTCCAATTGATCAAGACGAAAGGAAAGGTTACATTGCAAATGCAAAAGCCTTAATTCCATCACTAGTGGAATCACTGATTCTGAATTTACAAAAGTCATGAATTGTAACTCGACCAAAGAAGTATGGGATAAGCTGGTTAGCTTATATGATGGGGACTCCAAAGTTAAGAAGGCAAAGCTTCAAACTCATAGAAGGCAATTCGAAAGTCTGAAAATGGACAATGAAGAAGATATTGCATTATACTTTCTCCGAGTAGCTGAAGTGGTAAACTCTCTTAAAGGATTGGGAGAAAATATTGAAGAAAGCACTATTGTTCAAAAGGTCTTAAGATCTCTCCCAGATAGATTTGACTCCAAATTAAGAGCCATATAAGAAATGAAGGACCTAGATACTCTCAAGATGGATGAACTTCATGGAATCCTCATTGCCTATGAGATGAGAAAAGGAATCCCAAGTTCCAAAGATGCAACATTCAAGGCCTCAAAATAAAAAAAGCGAAAGGATGGAATACCAACAGTAATGACTCCGATGTTGAATTCGAATTGGCGTAATTTGTACGAAGACTAAAGAAAGGATCCAAGCTAAAATGTAAGTACCCTCTTATTTGTTTCAAATGTGGAAGAATAGGTCATTATGCTACAAAATGTCCTCATAAGCATGATAGTGATGATGAGGAGGATTCTAAAAGGATGGTATACAAAAAGAAAGGGTTCAATAAGAAGAGTTTATTCTTTAAGCAAGATGAGTCTTCTAAAGATGAATTTGTAGTCATAAAAAAGAAATCAACTAAGCATTTCCCTCATCACAAAGGAGGTAATGATGAATCAAATGAAGAAAATGACTATGCTAGAAGCCAAGAAGTATTATTCATGGAATTCACAAATGGAGATGATTCAGGAATAGAAGGAAATATATATGAATTGTTAATGAGTGCCATTGAAGAAACTGAGAAATTATGAAATAAAATCATTTCTCTCAAGGTAGAAAAGGAGCAACCAAAAATAAGGGAAGACCTCTTGAAAAATAAGCTAAAAGAAAAGGGAGAAATTTGTGAAAATCATGAAGCTGAAATAGTATCTCTGAGGAAGGAATTGGAGCAATTCAAAAACAGTTGGAAAAGCTATCAAACACTTGACATTATCCTAAATGCTCCAAAACTTCAATATGACAAATCTGGGATAGGCTTTAAAGGAGAATCATCAAGTACTTAGGATAATGCGAAAAGCTATGCCGACATACTTCCCAACAATCCAAAGGAAGAAAAATCATTTCATCAAAGGCCCATCTCAAATCCAAAGAATGAAGAAAGAGTAACTCCAAGGAAGAATGTTGATTCAAATCATGGCTATTACAATAGGTACAAAACTATCTTTTTTGGGCATTGTTATTATTGTAAGAATTTTGGTCATCAAGCTAAACATTGCATGGCTCGTAAGAATGAAACACAAAAATTGAAGGACCAAACAAACGAACCATATGGTCTCAAAGGGAAAGGACAAATCAATACCTACAACTCTTTTGATCCCTTAGACAAATTTTGTCAAATTTGCTCATTATGTAATGATAATAGAGATAATGAACAAAATTGACCCCTCAAAAGAGGAGAAGAAAAAGATGAGAATCCCAATACGGATAAATGTGGCCTAACTCTATGTGCTCACAATGATGAAAATCATTGGTTTGTGGACAGTGGGTGCTCTAGACATATGACAGGTGACAAAAGGAATTTTGTCTCATTGAACAAAAAGGAAGGAAATGTATCCTTTGGAAGTGGATCTGCCAAAATTGCTAGAAAATGAACTGTTACCCTTATTAATGGAAAAGGAAAGGCTCAAAATGCTTTGCTGGTAGATGGGCTCAAACACAATCTCTTGAGTGTTAGCCAAATTTGTGATCAAGGACATAATGTTGTATTTAGCACTAAATATTGTGAAATAAGGAACTCTTCCTCAGGAGAACTTGTGGAGAAAGGAGTTAGAACATCAAATAACGTCTACATTCTGAACAAAATTCAAGAAGATAAATGTTATCTAAGTCAAACAGATGAAAGTTGGCTATGGCATAAGCGACTAGGACATACAAGTTTCGATAACTTGATCAATATCAGCAAGATTTTTGCAGTGCGAGACATACCAAAGTTATTGAAGCCAAATCAAGGTGTATGTGGTCCATGTCAACATGAAAATAAAACTAGAACCAACCACAAGACAAAGGAGTTCTCTACATCAAAACCTTTGGAGATCATTCATGCTGATTTATGTGGACCAACTAGAACTCCGACGCTCCAAGGAGAAAGGTACTTTGCTTTATTTTTTGATGACTATACTAGAATTATGTGGGTATATTTCATAAAATATAAATCTGAATCATTTGAATGTTTTAAGAATCCTAAAGATCTTGTAGAAAATGAAAAGGATTCTAAGGTTAAGTGTCTTAGAACAGATAGAGGGGGAGAATTCACATCAAAAGAATTTGAGGAATCGACTTTGAAGAAGCCTTTGCACCGATATTTTGTATGGAAGCTATAAGGATGTTCATGGCATTTTCTTTCTCAAAAGGATTCAAAGTCTATCAAATGGACACAAAATCAACATTTCTGAATGGGGAACTCAAGGAAGAAGTCTACATGGAGCAACCAGAAGGGTTTAAACTAGCAGAAAGAAAAGACTTTGTTTGTAAGTTGAAAAATTCATTATATGGGTTGAAACAAGCTCCTAGAGCTTGGTACGCAAGATTGGATCACTATCTCCAACAACAAGGCTTCAAGAAGGGGGTGGCAAGAAGTAATCTCTACATGAATATGGATGAGGATAAGTTACTAGTCACTCTTGTCTATGTTGATGATTGGATTTTTGCTAGCAATAATGATGAGATGAGCCATGAGTTTGCTCAAAATATGTCAAAAGAGTTCGAAATGTTGATGATAGGAGAGTTATCTGACTTCCTTGGACTACAAGTATCTCAAACCACAATAGGCATGTTCATATCTCAAGCAAAATATCTTAAAGACATGCTTAAAAGATATGGAATGGAAGATTGTGCACCCATGAGCACACCTATGACCACATATTGCAAATTAAGAAAAGATAATGACCCTCCTCCGGTAGATGCAACCCATTATAGGTCAATAATTGGATCCCTCCTATACTTAACTGCTACGAGATCTAACATTATGCAAGCAGTAGGAATGGTAGGAAGATTTCAATCAGCTCCTAAACAATCCCATTTATTGGCTGTAAAAAAAATTCTCAGATACTCGAAAGGAACTCTTGATTTTGGTCTTTGGTATCCTAAGAGCTCAAATCTTACTGTGACTGCATACACCGATGTTGATTGGGCCGGAAGTGTCGATGATCGAAAAAGTACTAGTGGAAATGCATTATTCCTGGGAGATTGTCTAGTATCTTGGCTCAGTAAAAAGCAAGCATCCATATCACTAATCTATAGCTAAAGCTGAGTATATAATTGTTGTAGATTTTTGTACTCAAATATTATAGATGAAGGAAGCTCTGAAGGATGTTAACATAGATACCGACCAACCAATCACCATCTATTGTAATAACACAAGTGTTATTAGTCTCAACAAAAATCCAGTGATGCACTCAAAAACCAAACATATACCAATCCAGTATCATTTCCTTCATGAACAAGTAGCTGAACAAAACACCAAGTTGGAATATATCAATACTAAGGAGCAGATTGCTGATATTTTCCCAAAACCTCTTCCTCGAGAATCATTTGAACATCTTCACAAAAATATGGGGGTTATTTCTCTAGCATCACACTAAGTTGATTCATAAATATGTTGCATGAAAGGGGGAGCAGTTCAACAGGGGGAGTCCTTGTGCACCCTTTTTGCCATTGATGTCAAAGGGGGAGAGAAGAGGAATATAGCCATCCAATGAAAAAGGAGGACATTGTTAGCATAGTTGTCATTGAAATCAGTATATTGAAGATGACAAGGTCATCAAGGAAATGAAGCAGGCAGGGATATGGTGATGCTATGATTAAGAAGGCAATCAATGAATAAACCAAAACCATGAAGAAGCCAAAAAGCATTCTGCCATGCCTCCGATTTTGCACTATTGAATGATCAGTCACATGAAATAATATTTTTCCTATCTTAGAAAAGGCATTTCATCATGAGACTTGGACCATCTGAAAGGGCATAATTTTAGATTTCTAATGAGCTATCACATGCCCTTAAACTCCAAATATTTTGGGAGATATAGATTTTTTAAGTTAGGGGTATTAATTTGGTCATTGACCCAACCTGTGCTAAACCTCTCATGTCGGCCTACCTATGGGTCATGTCCCTTCGCTTGTACACTGTAAAATCACTATAAATATAGGACCCTTGACCTCATCATGACTCAAAATTTCTATCACACATACAAAACAACGAGATATTGTTCACATCTTGTGAACTCTAACGAAGGAGACCATAAATAGAAAGAAGAAAAGAAGCTTAGAAGTTAAACATAAGGGATTCTACACCTTGACAGATCTGTGGAAGCAAATTTGATTGGACGAAAAGGTGTGAAAGAAAGGGTTTTCCTAGGCAGATCTATCTTTTGTTACAGGTTTGAGTTATCACAAAGGCTGATCGCAGACATAAGGGAAGAACAGAACCTCAAACTTACTGCAGGATTGCTCCTTCCTCAGATCTATTACATGGCTGCACCTCAGATTCACTGCAGGACTGTTATTTCCTCAGTCCCTTTGTAGGAAAACAACTCAAACTTGAAGATTAATATCAAACGTGGTGCATTGCAACAATCCAGATCATCTTCAGAATGGTTGGCTCAGGTTTCTATGCGGAGATGTTAACACATCGCAGTGGATTCTCAGTGATAGCTTCAATGATAGATTTAGTACTCTTGACACAATGCAGTGGAATAAGACAGTGCTCCATGGTCTCATCACCTATCAGACAACAATACCTTTAAACGTTGAACAATGCACTTAATTTTTGGAATTGATTCTCTACACAGATTTATGTGACAGTGATTCAATCACTGTGAAAATAATGACATAAATCATTATTACTTTTGAGCAATGAACAAGTATATTTTATGGACAGTGGACAATGAAGTAAACCAAGGACGAGTACACAACAAAGCCAAAGCGTTTCTTGTTTCTGAAGTGGTGAAGACAGTGAAGAATATGCCAAGAACATTCAAGTAAGTACTTTACACATTCTCTATTAAACAAAAGGATTGGTGTCCTTTGGGTAGGTGCCCATAAACACAAGGTTAGTGCCTTGGAGAAGATAGGGTCAAAGCCCTAGAGGTCGGAGCCTCATCAAAGACCAAGTTGGTGCTTGGCAATAATTTTCATACATTGTATTTATTCTTTTATATTCAATAAAATTATACTTATATGTTTCTCTGATTAAATTGTGAAGAATGTAACTGGTAATAATGACAATTGAAGGTGAAATATAATGACCAGAGAGAATCCATACAACGGGTGATCGCTCTGCTAGGGTTTCTGAGACTGTGTCGGCGGCCTCGGCCCTCTGGGCGACTGAGCGGGCTCCCTTCCCGTGTCCCGTTTGCTTTGCTGCGCTGCGCCTCCGGCTGGGCGATTAACTGCACTGTGTTCTGACTCTAGGATTGGATTCTCGGATTTGCAGGGGCGCTGGGGGAATGAGCTGAGTTCCCTTGTTGTGCTCCTTTGCTGCAGTCATGGGTGATCCTGGGGGTGGGGAATCCTCTCCCACCCCTCCGCTTTCCTCTGAAGAAGCCTTCCGGCGATTATTAACGCAGAAAGGAAAGAAACGTCCTGCCCCAGACATCCCAAAATTCATTAAAAAACTTGAGGAAGTGCCTGAGATAGCCCTGCAAGAAGATCAGCCGATCAAAATTGCTCTTGCCCTTGCTGATAGAGGTCTGGTCGGGCAATTTATGGGGCGTTGGCCCTCTACAAAAACCACGGACGATTGGATTCAACGCAACTGGAGGCCTCAGCTGAAGAACAGTGTGATCTGTTATCCGGTAGGTAGAGGTTTCTTCATTTTCGAGTTCACCACCAAAGAAGACCGAGATCTGGTTTTCAGGAATGGACCGTATTTCATGGGAAATCAGGGTCTGTATCTCAATAAATGGACCCCGGACTTCGATCCCTCAGTAGATGTTCCGAAGGAAGTTCCAGTCTGGGTTAGGCTCCCCAACCTTCCGATCCACTGCTGGAGCTATCAGTCATTGCAAAGGATTGGGAACGGACTGGGCAGATTCATTGACAAAGCAGACAATAAAGGCCAATACACTTGTGCAAGAATCTGCGTGGAAGTTGACTTAGAGGCTGGTCTCCCCGAAGCGATTAAAATCACAGTGGGAGAATGGCAACACTATCAAAAGCTGGACTACGAACAACTACCGTTCAAATGCAGAACGTGCCATGAACACGGACACTTCCAACGGAATTGCCCCAAATCCCAGGTCGGGACTAAGGAGGACGAGGAAGGATGGAAAGAAATCAAAAGAGGCAAGGCTATCCCAAGAACATCAGGGAAGAAAAATTCTGGTTCAGGGGAGAAGCCGCAGTCCAATCTGAAGACCAATGAAGATCCAAAAGTTGGAACCTCCACCGGAGGGAACGCAGAAACCATCGAGACTCAAGAAGCACCTGAAAACTCAATGAAGGAAGCAAAAGAAACAGGTACTGAAATAATCACCCCCCCAACCTCAGGAGGCAATGAAGGAAATAAAGATAATGAAGAACACATAAGCCTGGCCTCCGAATCGGATGAAGACTCAGAAGGAAGAACCTATGAATCAGACAGCTCACAAGCCACCCCTATCAAGTCAGCAAGGGGTCGAAAATCCAAGAAGAAACTGAGAGAGGAGAAAACCTATCGGGATGTTCTCCAAGGATCCCAAAAAACTCTCAAGGGAATGATGAATACAAGGTCTGGGCGCAAGCAGGGCTCGGCTCCAAAAGGAGCCACATTCCCCCAAGCCAATAAATAATGAAGTACGTCTCCTGGATACAAGGTCTGGGTAGCAAGCTAAAAGAAGATGCCCTCAAAGATATAGTCAGAACGTACTCGCCTGAAATCCTCCTAATCCAGGAGACAAAGTTGGAGGAAAATCTCCTCCTCAATGCTAGCAAATCCTTCTGGCGTAAAGGTATTGGATGTGCTGTCAGTGCAAGAGGCGCCTCCGGTGGAATCGCTACCTTCTGGGACAGCTCTATCTATGACCTGATTCAAAAAGATAGCTCTTCCCATTGGATTCTCACGAAGCTCCTTCATAAAGACTCCGGCCATCAAGTAAGTTTGTTCAATATTTATGCTCCTGTTCTTCCTTCTGAGAAAAAACCCTGCTGGGACTCGATTTTGTCCTATCTATCGCTGAACAACCCTGAAAACATTATTATAGCTGGTGATATGAATGTCACTCTTGCTGCAAATGAGAAAAGGGGAGGATCCCCGGTCAGGGACCCAGCAAGAGAATGGGTTGAAGATCTCATGTTGGGATGGGAGCTGGAGGATATCAAGCCCTCTTCTGGGAAGTTCACCTGGTCCAACAAAAGGGTGGGCCCAAATCATATTGCAGCTCGGTTAGACCGATTTCTGGTTCAATCCTCTTTCCTGACTTGTGGTCTTATGGCTTCGTCCAAAATTCTGCCAAACAGCACCTCGGATCACAAACCCATTATTCTTGAGCTCTCCACGGATGAAAATCTTGGCCCCATTCCCTTCAGGTTCAGTTCATTATGGCTTCAGCATGAGGGGTTCCAAGAGATGGTTTCCGAAGCCTGGAAAAGACCGGTTCAAGGTTCCCCCTTCTATGTGTGGGAAGAAAAGCTGAGGGGGCTCAAAAGAAGACTCAAGGAGTGGGCAAGAACGCTGAAATCTCCCTCCTTCAAAAGGAAGACGGCCCTGGACAATCTTGCTGCCCATCAATTATCTTTGGAAAATTCTGTTGTCACCCAAGACCTTCTTCAGAGAGAAATTGACCTGCAAAAAGAATTTCACAAAGCAAGCAGGGAAGAAGAAGAACTCTGGAGGCAGAAATCCAGAGCTCTCTGGTTACAAGCTGGGGACAAAAATACCAGCTTCTTCCACAAGCAAGCTGAAGCCCGCAAGCAATTCAAATCTGTTAAAGAAATTCATCACCAAAATGTAGTGGTTAAGGACTTCGAAGAAATCAAGCGGGCAGCTCACACTCACTTCAAAGACCTTTACTCCGCCCCTGATGAACCACCATTGGATCCCCAGGTCTACCCGATGAATTTGATCCCTCAATGTGTCCAAGATCCTATCAACGATATGCTGACGGCTCCGATTAGCATGAATGAGCTTAGAAAAGCATTGGACAGTATGGAACCGGACAAAGCTCCGGGTCCGGATGGGTTCCCAGTTAGATTCTATCTCTCCTGTTGGGCCATAATCAAATCTGACCTTCTGAGAATGGTTAAGAAATCTCAAACTTGTACAAAGATCGGAGGCGGCATCAATTCAACGTTTCTGGCCTTGATTCCAAAAGAGAAAGGAGCAGCTAATTTCAGCAGATTCAGGCCAATCTCGTTGTGTAACTCCAGTTACAAGCTAATAACCAAAATTATAGCCAATCGCCTCAAGAAAATCTTACCCGCCATTATTCCTGAAAATCAAGGTGGATTCATCAAAGGGAGAAAGATTCTGGACAATATAGTGCTGGTGCAAGAAGCTGTTCATTCAAGCTATCATCGAAAGGAGAAAGGTATGGTGATTAAGCTTGACTTGGCAAATGCGTTTGACAGGGTAAAGCATGAATTCCTGTTTATGGTTATGAAGAAAATGGGCTTTTCTTCAGCCATCATTAACTGGATAAAAGCCTGCATTGCCTCTCCTTGGATTGCGCCTTTAGTAAATGGGCGTCCTTCAGATTTCTTCCAAGCCTCTAGGGGCCTCAGACAAGGTTGCCCATTGTCCCCGCTCCTTTACGCGATTCAAGCCTCAGTTCTTAGTTTTCAACTGGACCATAACCTTCAGACTCAAATCCTTCCTGGACTCCGCATGGTTCACCAGGTCAAAGACATTAATCATGCCCAATTTGCTGATGATACGCTATTGTTGGGTGGGGCAAGCATAAACTCAGCTAAATCCTTCAAGAAGGAGCTGGACAGCTACAGAGAAGTCTCGGGCAGCAAGATCAACTTTACAAAAAGCACAGTCTACGGCTGGAACTGCTCGGTCAAGGAATTATCAGATTTTGCAAGGATTCTCCATATGGAAGGGTCCTGGGCCTGGGACTCCTTCAAATACCTGGGGATTCCAATCTTCAGGACCATTCCCAAAGTTGCCCATTGGATGCCCTTGCTGGACAAGATTAAAAACAGAATTCATGCCTGGGGAGCTTCTTGGCTGAACAATGCGGGGAAGATCATTTTGATGAAAGCGGTCCTCTCAAGTCTTCCGTTATATCAACACTCCATCCTCCTGGCCCCTAAAACCTTCATCAACAAAATGGAAGTACTTCTCAGGCGCTTCCTGTGGGAAGGGGGAAAAAACAACGAAAGAAGGCTGCATCTGGTTAAATGGGATACTATTAAAAAGCCATTTATGGAAGGAGGATTACAAATCCGCGATCTGGCTGCCCAAAATCTGGCTTTGGGAACCAAGCTCCTCTGGGACATTGTCTCTGGAAAACTTAGTTGGAGCAAGAAGGTCCTGTGGAGAAAATATTTCCATGGGAAGCGCCTCAGATGCCTGGACCATCCTCCTCGTTCCTCCAAAGGTTCTCCTGTTCTTAAACTCTGCATCAAAGCTTTGGAACATTTTAGTCATAAGCTGTATTGGATTCCAGGTAATGGGCAAAAAATAAGAATTTGGGATGATCCTATTCTAGGTGACCAACCGATGAATCAGGTGGAAGAAATCACCAATATCAGAGACTGGCTCCAAGATCGCAATCTGAACACTCTCTGGGATATCTCTTCCTGGTCGGAGGATGGTCTCTGGGAAAGCTGGCATCTGGGGGAGGTCCCTCAGTGGCTGGAGGGTGAAGCCTCTGTTCTATTGGATAATCTTCAAGGGAAAGCTCCAGTAAAAGCTTCTGTTAAAGACAAACGCGGGTGGGGATCTGTCACAGGTTCGTACTCTGCTTCCGAAGGATACAAAAGTATTATGGCCATCCCGAATGCTCCCCCAAATCCGGCTCAATGGAAATTTATTTGGAATTCCCCCTCTCTTCCCAAAATTGATTTCTTCTGCTGGACATTAGCCCACAATAGTATTCTCACTCGAGATAATCTCCGCAGGCGCGGAATGGAAGGTCCGTCTTGGTGCAATCTTTGCAAGTCAGAGGAAGAAACAGCTGATCACTTGTTCTTAACCTGCCCTTTTGCATCAGAAGTCTGGAAGGGGGTCCTTATGCTAAATCCTGATAATTTCGAGCTCCCCAGGAACATCCAAAACCTTTTCCAATCCTGGAGCAAATTATCTCCGTTTGGTCTTTCCAAAAATATCCACCTCAAAAATTGCTGGCTGTGGATCCCCAAGTTCGTTTGCTGGAAGCTGTGGCTGGAAAGGAATAACAGACTATTCAGAAACGAAAGCTGCAATCCGATCAAAGTCATCACCAAAGTTAAAGCTCTTTTAGGAGAAACTCTGGATGCCAACTCTGCCAAAAAAACTGGGAAAGCTCTGAACAGAGAAGAGGAACTCTGGTTGAATGGTCTGGTCCCAAACCATAAAGATTGTGCTACCATCGCTACCAGCGTCCTCTCCAATTGGGAAATCAGGCTGGAGGAGCAAGAGTTCATTAAATGGAGGTCGGCTCTGAATGAACACTGTCTGTTTTTTGATGGGGCCTCCAAAGGCAACCCTGGTGTAGCAGGAGGCGGCGGAGTTCTACTGAGTCCGGATGGCTCTGAGGTGTTAAGGTTTGCTTGGGGATTAGGCAAGGAATCCAACAACAGAGCGGAGGCTCTGGCTTTGTGGCAGGGGCTCTCTCAAGCGATCAAAGGCAACTTCCTTTCCATTTCAGTCTTCGGGGACTCCAGGATTATTATCCAGGCACTGCAATCCAAAAAGAACCCTTCTCAGCTCCACTTATCAACCATCATCAGGAGAATTAGACTTATATTGCCCAAATTCCACAAGATCTCCTTCTACCACATCCCCAGGAAATTAAACTCCCAAGCAGATTTGGAAGCCAACCAAGGCGTTCTGAGAAGCAAAAGTTCGCTGTCAGTTAACCAGGTCGATTTCTTCTGCAATATCCCCTAAGAAGTGTGTTCCCTGGACCTTTTGCTGATGACTTATCACCCTGAGTTTATTCTCTGCTGTAAGTGCAACCAAAGGATTAAAAAGAAGAGCGCATATCGTGGTGTTCTGGGAAATCTAATGATGAACCCGTTAGCTGCTCTGGAGGGATCTATTGCCTCTGGCCCTTTCAGCTCCCAGCGTTCTGCTACAGGTCTGTAGATACAGCGCTGATGTTCCCGTTGCCTTCTGCTGACCATTAGTTTCCAACAGTGGGATTTTTCTAACTCCGGTTATCAGTAATTTGTAATAGCAGGAAATTCAGGCTCTCCGCCAGTTACCAGAAAAGCTATGTATTCGCTCTATGCCTTAGTGTTGGCGCTTTTTAATAAATTTAACCGTTTATGTCTAAAAAAAAAAAAAATGACAATTGAAAGAAAATATTGATTCACCCCCCTCTTTTCAGTATTTAAAAGAATAAATGATTCATTAAATAAAATTAAAGAAAATTAAAATAGATAAATTGGGTCGATTAAAAGAAAATTAGGAAGGATAATAGAAAGTATAGGTAATGTGAAAGATATATTGGATTATATATATAATATGAGATTATTAAATATAATCTATTTCTCCATATCTATCTCTATCTCTATCTCTATCTCCATGTCTATTTGTATCTCTATCTCCATATCTATTTCTATCTCTCCCTCCCAAAACATAGACATTATTTCTCCATATCCATCTTTATCTCTCCCTTCCTCCCTTTTCCTCTCCCTCTATCTCTCTTCCCCTTATCTCTCTCTCTCTCTTGCACTTGTCTCTCCACATTTATCTCTCTTCCTTCCTCCCTCTCTCTGCCTCTCTCTTCATCTCTCTCTCCCCCCTCCATCTATATCTCTATCTCCCCTTGTCTCTCCTTCTCACCCCCAAAACATACACACTCTCTTTCCATATCTATCTATCTCTCTCTCCCTCCCTCTCCCTCTCTATATTTCCCTTCTCTCTCTCTCTCTCTCTTCCCTCCCACTCTCCTCTCTCCCTCAGTGTCTTTCCATCTCTCCATTTCCACTCCCTCTTCTCTCCACCTCTCTCTATCTATTTCTTTCTTCCTCCCTCCCTCTCTCTCTCCCTTTCTCTCTCTCAAGTCATCTCTCTATTCCTCCCTTTATCTCCCACCACCTTATGTCTCCCCCCTATCACACTCTCTTTGTCTCCACCCTCCAACTTTGTCACCATATCCCTCCATCTCTCCTTCTATGTCCCCCCTCCATATCTATGTCTCCCTCTATCTCTCTTCCCCTTCTTTCCCTCTCTCTATCCTCTCCTTTTCTCTATATTCCCTTGTCTCCTCTCTTCCTCATTCCATCTTCATTCTCCCTTCTCACTACCTCTCTTTCTCCACCTCTATCTCTCAATTTCTTTGTTCTTCCATCCCTCTCTTTCCCCCTTCAAATACATCTCTCTCTCCCTGCTTCTCCTTCTCTCTCCTCCCTTCTCTCTCTCTTCCTTCCTCCCTTCTCTCTCTCTCTCCTACCTCTGTCTTGCTCTCTCCCACTCTATTCCCCTGTCGCTTCTCTCACTCTCACTCTCTCTCTCTCTCTCTCTCTCTCTTAAATTTGACCCCATTGTATTGTATTTAGGAAGGTATCTAAATTTAAAAAACATAATTGGTTGTAAAATATTAAGCCTATATTTCAAATCAAACATGTCAAAGAAAATACAATAATAGAAAAGAAAGAATCATTCACTATCTTTACTATATCATTGCTACTCCCTCTCCACCTTTCTCTCTGTATGTCTTTCTTCTTCCCTCCCTATCTCACCCCCTCCAACTCTCTCTCTCTCTCCCCCATGTCCCTTTGTCTCTCCCCCCATCACACACTCTTTCCCTCCACCCTCCATCTGCCTCCCTATCTGCCTCCCTATCTCCTTCTCTCTCTCCCCCTCTCTCCGCCTCCATATCTATATGTCCCTCTCTTTGTCTTCCCCTTCATTCCCTATCTCTATCCTCTCCTTTTCTCCCCCTTCCCTCATGTCCTCTCTCTCCCATTCCATCTTCATCTCTCCCTTCTCACTCGCCCTCTTTCTCCACCTCTATCTCTCAATATCTTTGTTCTTCCCTCCCTCTTCCCCCCTCCAAATCTCTCTCTCTCTTTCTTCCTTCCTCTCTCTTCCACCTATATCTCTCTCCCCCAGTGTATTCTCTCTCTCTCTATCTCTCTCTTAAATCCGATCTCATTGTATTGTATTTAAGAATGTATCTAAATTAAAAAAACATAATTGGTTCTAGAACATTAAACCTATATTTTGGATCATTCATGTCAAATAAAATACAATAATAAAAAACTAAAACGAATCATGCACTATTTTTACTCTATCTTTATTAGTCACTTTGCTTTCTCTCTTCCCTTGTATCCTTGGTTAAAATTCATCTATCCTCATTCTTTATAATATTATTTATATTATATAAATTTCTTTATCTATGAGAATATTTTTAGTGGTTGTGAGGATGGAGGGTTTATATATATATCAAAAATAATTATAACATTCTTGCTCTTAGATTTAATTAAAAGTCATAAATTAAATTAAAATAAATAAAATATTTATAAAATATTTCGATTGTGAATAAGTTATGGTTTTTGGGCATGTGGTATTGATAAGCTATGGTATTGGCCCATGGTGTTGTAACAGAATATTCAGAGGCATATATCCACAACATAATAATCAAAAGCCTAAATGGTCCATAGTATTGATAAACCATGGTATTGGCCCATGATATTATATTTTCTTTTATATTTATTCCTAATTTTATTAATAAAAACAAAATTAAAATATAACAAATTACATTTCATTATTTTTATTACTTTGCTCAAACATGTGTAATGCACTAAGAATGACTAAAAAGAACAAGGAAGATTGTGTTGTTTTTTAAAGTTATTATTATCATTACATTAAAACTGATGAGATACAATCTTTCTTACATTACATCTAATGTCTCCACATCTACCTATGCTAAGTTATAAAATTCCTCATTATTAAATTTCTTTAATTAAAAAATTAAAAGTAACCACATATATATAATCATTTGTATTTTTATTAAGACTTTTTTTATTTAAAATATTTAAAAAAATGGATTCCAACCCAAAAAAACATATTGCCCTCATTCTATAGAATTAGGCTCAATAAACCCATCATTTAATATTTATAATAAAGTAGGTTTTGTACAATTTGACAACTTCCAAGCGTTTCTCATTAAGAAAGTTTTACAAGTTGTGTTTTATCAAAATTAATATATTCCTAAAATTTATATATCTATGCTTTAATGGTATGATATAATTATGTCTTTTATTTCTATGAGTCATGTTTTTTTTATTTCAGTACTAATTATTCGAATATTTATTGAAGACCAATTGGAATATTGTAAAGAATAATAAACCTTTGGAATTCTCCAGCATACCAGCAGTGGTAGGACGTGGAAGATTTATGTGATATGAACTTAAAAGTCCACTAAAACTAATCTGTAATTTGAATTCAGCACACCCTGCATATCCTACATGACTTGGATATACAGATAATCACCTCCCTTCCATTTAGCAAGGGATTCGACTTCAAGAGTATATTGGGACTTGGAAAGCAAATGAGTGCTCTAATTGAAGGAGTCTACAAGTTCTTGCACCTTGAATACCAAAATGCAGTCGACAGTCTTAGAAGCCTACAAGTGCTTGGTCCACCTGTTCGATGAACCTTTAGAGATTCTCGATTTTGTTTTAGATAATAGAACTGAAAACAGGATGAATGCAAAAAAACTTGATAGTGCTCCATGTTGGGAATAATGCTTAATTAGTTATGTAAATTTCTATTTAGTGTTCTCTGCAAAAATAAGGCAAAAAAACTTGATAGTGCTCCCAACAAGTGGTTTCTAATACCTAATTTGAAACCATCACGTAACAGACTTGAAAGATTTACTGGTAATTAGAATTAAGAGAATTCCATCGACGAAACTTTTGGTCATGATAAGAGATCTTCAAAATCATGGTTTCCTTGTTATGGATCATGGTAGAATTGGTGTTCGTTTGTAGGTTGCTAATCTTCTCCAAGGAGGAAGAGATCAGTTGAGGGACATTTGTCTTCCTCAAAAAACTCAACGCAGATGAGAGTTATGAGAATAACCCAAATAAGACCAAACCATGATAAAGATTGGTGTTCAAATATCTCTCAAACTTTCAAAAATAATGTACCACCTATTCTGAAAATTAATGTAATGCCCTACCTGGTTTGAAGGTTAGCATGATACTGGGTTATAGGGATCATGTTTGCTTACTCTAATGTTTGCGTGATACTGGTTTATAGGGATAATATTTGCTTACTCTAATGTTTGCATGATACTGGGGTATAGGGATAATGTTTACTTTTACTAATGTTTGTAAACAATGAGCGAGGGGAGATATTAAGGATTTTTTTATAGAAATTATATAAGAGAAATTTTTGACAATTTTCTTCACTAATTAAAAATTCATAAACAATTTTAATGGCAAAAACTATCCAAAAAAAATCTCCCGATCCTTCAAACTAGTTTGAACTTTGAACCTAGTACTATTTGTTAAATGTATCACGACAAACTCAAAATCCATGCTCAAAGAACAATCATTCTCAAATATCATCACGAGAAAATATTGTAGGTTAAATCCTCTGGTATACCTCGCCATAGATTTACAGAATCATCATTAGATGTGGTTCATGCAATCACCCTCATCCTTAGTAGTTCGGGGTATTATCATCCTTATTGATAATTGGGCTTTCTTTTTTCTGACCCATGAAATTGTGCAAAATTCTAGCCCACTTTACCAACATCCTGACGTTTTGGGGGAAAAAATTATAAACTAGTAATCTCCTTGAGCATTGATTACTTTTGTTCTTCCGCCAACTTTTTCTTGAAAATCTCATTTGCAAGAAACCCATGCGAGAAAATATAAGCCCGGAATTCTCATCTTATTTGTGCATGGTCTTTAGCGGAAGATTCTTGAAACCTTTAAAATTTCATCTATACTTTCTCCTCCTCTGCTTTACATTAAAAATGATTTATGGCACAAGCTAAAAGCAAAGTGAAGAGAGAGAAATATCTACCTGGACGGTCCTTTCTTCTATTCCCAGCAGTGTCTATCATATCTCTTCCCTGGATAGAGCTAGGGAACATACTATTTCATACTGTATGTCATTTATAGAATTGTATTTAATGGAATGATATAATTTAAAATTCTCATTAATCCTATACTTTCTCTTCCTCCCAATTAGTAAAAATGGTGTTTCATCTCCATCTCTAGAATTTCAGAACTATGAGAAAAATCAATACCAACTTTCTACAAGAATTCTATTTCAGAGATTCTAGCAAATAACCTATAATACAAACAAAACATGAAAAATCACACCCTAATATAAATCATGTTCTAATTTCTTATGCGAGAACTACATCATAATAAATTTTCAAGGATAACCCAAGCACTGAAATTGTGGCTTCCTTAATAGCAATCCATGTCTGATACCATATAAATGGAAAAATCTATTAATAATGTTTATGAATGATGCCTGGTATAGGAGAAATTGGAAAAACTTGTCATTCTATTCGAATAAAAGCGTAATTACTTTCTTTGATTGAAATGCATACATGATATAGTGGGGATCTTCGTTGTATCGAGGTTGGGGACGGGGTTTTCCACTGAGGCAGCGGCGGCCAGAACGAGAGCAGCATTTTCAATAGTGGTCCTGCCTGCATTACAGTCTGTACCAGCTTGCCTCTCTCTCTTAGGCAAGGGGCCCCGCGTAGGACTCTGGTGGCTCTGGCAGATGGGCAGGCTTGGTTGCCACGGTTGAGCTGAGAATGGAAGAACGAGATGTATGGAGCAGGTCCCGTTTTGGATCATGATACGTCATGTGACCGCCTACTGATAGTTCTAGGAACCCAAGAACCATCTATTTTCTCAACTACTGCTTGTTTTGGTGATAAAATGGTTGTCCTTGTGATTCGATGAGATTTGAACAGTGGAAGTTTGAAAATGAAGTTGGAGGGTGGTATTCTGTGAGCCTCCGTGCTCACGCTTCGTCTGGTTCTCTGCGAGCAACTGTCAAGATTTCTTGGAGGAGAAGCTGGAGTTTACTTAAACGATATAATAGTTTATGAGAAAAGATAGTTAAAATATTAAGTAAGCTGGAGTTTACTTAAAAAATATAGTAGTTTATTAGAAAAGTCTCTGCGAGCAACTGTCAAGATTTCTTGGAGGAGAAGCTGGAGTTTACTTAAACGATATAATAGTTTATGAGAAAAGATATTTAAAATATTAAGTAAGTTGGAGTTTACTTAAAAAATATAGTAGTTTATTAGAAAAGTACAATGGTTTATTTAGTTTTATAATAGAACTAAATAAAAATATTTAAGTAATAAGCAGAGATTCTTTTCAAATGCCAACGGAATAATAATTTTCAATTAATGAAGTGGATGAGTGGCGATCTAGTTTGAAATTTTTATTTTTATTTTTATTTTAATTCAAATTTTAAATCACAAAAAAAATAAAAGTTAATATATATATATATATATATATATATATATATATATATATATATATAGATATATATATATATATATATATATATAAATTATTATTCGAATCTAAAACGAAAATAATATATTTTATTAATCAAAATTTTTTTAAATCAATCAAATTTATTTAAAAATATGTATTTTATTAAAAAAAATTATTATGATTTTAAAATATTTTTATACATAAATAAAATATAATTAAATAAAATTTATTTTAATATAATATATTTCATTTACACACACATACATATATAAGTGTAGTTTAATTTATAGACGGAATAGTTTTATTAAATGGAATTTATCAAACTTCGGTTGTTATAGCACCATTTACCATTCTTGGTAGATTTGATGCTCTATGATATGGTCTAGGGCAACCCTTCTCAACTAGACTTAGTCCATTTTCTAAAAAACAATGTTTTAAAGCTCATACACGATTATGCCCTATCTAAAGCACGTGTACACGCGGGTCAACCTATATTCAACTCACGTATATGTGTTAAAACAATAAAAAATATATAATCTCCCTTAATTCGCACGGGGTTTACGAGTTTGACCGGATACCCACCTACTATAGCCTGTGGCCCAACTGTTTCCCAGCTTAAAAAACTATTTTGGAGAAGTATAAATACAACTCCATGGGAAGGCCTAAGAGGAGGGAGGATTAGATATTGATATTATAGTTGATTACATCCCTGATCAAGTCTGAAGATATCTGTGTGCCTTCGGCACTCCCAGTCAAAGGAAACCCTTGTTTCCTTCTTGAGATGTTCGTCATCCTTTTCATGATATCCTTGTGTATACTTGTGGAGGAGGATTGCTGAGGCCTCGGCAGGATGGATCCAGAGAACGATTTCGCTTGGAGCCGATGGATGAATCAGGTTGTAGTTCTTCCCTATTTTCTTTAGCTTACATTAATAAAGAGGCGCTGTCTTGTTCCTAATGATTATGGTCTATATGTATTAATTTATGTCATGACTTGCTTATAAAATTTCACGTTAATGCTGATTTGCTTACATGCTTATATGATCTAACCTTGATATCAGAACATTCTTTCAGTTATTTTTGGTGTATAGTCTTTGTCTTGAATGAATTGCAGGTCTTCAAGCGCAAGGAAGAAGCAGAGGGTTTGAACCCTATGAGAATGACTACAAACGTAGGACCTACAGGTAAGACCTCATGTGCCAAGTTTAACTGTTTAAGTATTAGGACTGTTTGATTGTGTGCCTCTTTATGCTGTATGCCCTTTGCTCTGTTCGGTTTCCCAACCTAAGACCCTTGGGTGATTCTCCCTGAAACAACGACAATACAATTTCAATATTTTTTTATATTTAAAATACATTTTTGAATGCATAAATGGATTCAACACCCTCAAAACCCCCTTGGTCACTCGAATTATGTAGATTAAACAATTTAAACATAAGTTTTTAAAAATCTGTGTCGGATTTTGATTAAAATTAACCATAAAAATGTCATTTCGTGTATAAGTTATACTATGTCATTAAAAGTTATCTTACTTCAAAATTTCAAGATATATCATGCTAAATAACATGGTTCATATTATTATGGATCTCAATTTGCCACTAGAAAAAGTAGATCTATGCACCGATAATTTAATAGTAAGTATCAAAATTAAGTGCCTCCAACTGAAAATGAGTGTTATCATAACTTGAAAAAGTAGATCTATGCACCGATAATTTAATAGTAAGTATCAAAATGGGTGTTATCATAACTAGAAAAAGTAGATCTATGCACCGATAATTTAATAGTAAGTATCAAAATTAAGTGCCTCCAACTAAAAATGAGTGTTATCATAACTTGAGTTACATAGAGAAACAAAATATCTAAATCACGGCATATCATGTCATCAAAAGTCTGAAAAGGTCTCAAGAGTGGGGTCCTACACACTTGTAGCAGTTGGAGAAGAATGTTTGAGCTCACATTGAAGATTGATCTCCACGTGAACCAAACGAGCATCCAAGCTAGCCAAACGTGAACACTAATGTCATTGAACTTGCTTAATATAATTCAAGGAAGAGATGATGTAACATCTACTACTACCATAAGACATAAAAAATAAAATTAACCTTTATTCATACATCCACTAAAGACATTACAACTTCATCATTTAATTAGACCTTGAAATGGTTTGGATTATATTGCTTCCGATAAGTGTAAATCTACCCTTTTAAATATGGTTAATAATGGTAATATCAGAACACCTTAGTTAACTCCACAACTTTGGATTTATGTTACCTAGTGTGCACCATATCATGTTCGCATGGTTTTCATTACGTTGAATTATCATAGAATTATCTGTATATGAATTATGGTATTTTAGTAAGGTAAGGTGATGGGGTTCATGAATGGGTTCAACCTATTCATAGCACATTCTCGAAGCGGGCGATTTGAAAGAAAACTTAATTATGACAGTGAATCATTTAGGGTTTATATCTTACGGTCCAACCCTCTTCCCACGAAATTTGGTAACCACTCGATTTTCCCTATCATTCTGCATGTCATTCCTTCGTTGTCGTCTGCTGGGGAAGCTCTGCAATGGTTCTAGATGGAGGAAGGGTTTCTAATGATGATCTTCAGGTATACATTATGTGACTATTACAATGCTTGTGAAATTAGGTTTCCATAATCTCTCTTTATGGTTCTGAGCTTTGATCAACATGTTTACAGGGTGAAAGCGATTTCTTGATGACTTATGACCATATTTTGGATGCATTTAAGCTCTAAGTAAAGCCATTTAGTTTTGCTACATTTGTTGGTTATTCTTGCCAGGAATTTATAGTCATTTTGTGCTTGTACTCATTTTTCTTTTGTTATGTTTGTATCTCAAGGGCCTTCTCTTCGACGTACTTCGTTCACAGGTAAAGAATTACAGGTTCAATGACTCATACTTCCCTTATAGTTTCTTTGTTTTCCAACTTTTGGGAATAATCTTGTCCCTTATTTCTCGCTAACAGGCTAACTGTTATAGCGATTCATCCCCAATCAGAGGAAGAAATTCATAAAGTGTGAAAATCTCTTCTTTTCTTGATGTTGGCTTGACGTCTTATCATAACTTGGGGTTCCTCCTTACTAGGTTTTTTTCCAATGCTTTCTTTGGTATATCGAGGGTTTTCATAATTTGACTCGTTATTAGGCTTAATGCAATATTCTCTGAGACATTTGTTTTTCCTAATTGTTTTGGGACCTGTAGAGGTCGCTCGAATGTTGACATTAGTCGATGTATAACCCTAACTAGAAACTTCAATCTAAGGGCTTAGTTTACAGTCCTTATGTATGTATAAACATTTTAACATGTGTATTTTATAAAGGATGGAATGGTTGTTCTTTCCTTCCCTTGCAATGACTATTGTTTGTTTTTCTTTTTAATGAGGGTTTTCAAACATTTGTGTAGATATTTTGTTACAGTGGATTATAGTTACATGTATAAATTATTATTTATATGTTCCAACGTTTTTTAAACTATCACATTGGGGTAGACTTGCTTTTAAACTGAGTTGCATTATTCTTATGACAAACCTTGCATGGAAATGGATTCATCTACCTTCAATTGATTAGGGACCGTAACGGATTCCAAGTTGTTGGCTTGGCCTGGCTCGACCTGGAAACTAAATCGGTTTCCTTCCAGTAGTCAATTACCTGAAACCCCTTGTTAGCAGTTAGTATTTTTCAAGATTTATTTCACATCTAATTACAGTTAAAGTCATGAAAATAATTTTCCTCTAATTCATAAGGTTCCACTCAAATTTCTAGGTTTAAACCCTTTTATTTTATTTCTCGATCCAA